>OZ001644.1:4281482-5718985 GCA_963924145.1 Pyrausta purpuralis
TTGAAGTTCGGTAGAACTTCAATAAGAAATGGGGTGTGAAGGAAGAAACTGGAAGAACGCAATGTTCATAGAATAGAGAAAATAAAGTTAGTGTTCTTTATAGGAGCGTTTTGTATATTAAGCGGGAATTACATTTATTAACGCGTTAATGAGTTAATACAACAACAAAAAAACTTTACAAGAAAAAAGCGAAAAAATAAAATAAGTTATTTTCATTGGGTAGGTAATGGGTACAATTTAGTAACTGATCGCTTATAAGTACCCGAATTGGTTTTAACAGAAGCAACGCGGCCAACTGGAACTGTTGTTCTAGTAGGCCATCATTGCCTACTAGAACAACAGTTCCAATCTGAATTGAGCGTTCTGGGGTGCACCATTTTTGGCGCACTTGCAGCGTATGTAAATATTCGAGGCGCCATTTATTCCAGTAGGACAAAACAAGCTGATCTAGGAGTTTTTTGCGATTAGATAATATTAGATGTTCGTTTAATTCAGAAGAAGGCAAGTGTCGCAATGGAGTGAACATCAGAAAATGTGCAGGTGTCAACACTTCTGGGTGCGGATCAGCTGTTGTTGCAACAAGCGGTCTCGAGTTTAATCTGCATTCAATTTGCACCAATACCGTAAGAAGCTCTTCATACGTGAGAAGTTGTTTACCTACAACCCTGTGCATATGCGTTTTGATGCTCTTTATATTTGACTCCCAAATCCCTCCGAAATGAGGGCTCCTGGGAGTGGTCGTTTTCCACTCTATGCGGCATTTCAATAATTCTTGCTTCACACTGCTTTGGAAGTCAGAGTTCAAAAGCCAAGAATATATTTCATCTAACTGTGCTTTGGCACCTATGAAATTGGTACCATTGTCCGAATATATTACAGATACTGGACCGCGGCGAGATATAAATCTTTTGAACGCAGAAAGAAATGCTTCAGTAGTAAGACTTGAAACCAACTCAATATGAATTGCTTTGGTAACAAGACAAATGAAAAGACATATGTACGCCTTTTGAGAATGTTGTCCTCTACGTCTGGAGGGAATAAAATTGATAGGACCTGCAAAATCAGTGCCCGTATGGACAAAAGCTTTAGCATCCCGAATGCGGCAGGCAGGTAAATCTGCCATTTTTGGCGTTGGATGTCTAGGACTTGAGCGAAAACAAACATTACACTGTCGGCAATGAGCGCGTATGACAGATCTGGCATTCAATATCCAAAAGCGTTGACGTATAATAGACATCAGAAGTCCGGGGCCAGTATGACAATTCGCGGTATGAAAATGATCAATGAGAAGATCTACAATGCGGTCGCGTTTAGGAAGAAGCGCAGTATGTTTCGCTTCATATGGAAGAGCAGATTTAGAAAGTCTACCTCCAATGCGGATGATTCCATCTGAGTCTAAGAATGGCGATAAACCTTGTAAATATTTAGAAGGTAGTTTGCCAGATTTTAGCAACTGAATTTCATCAGCAAAATGTATATACTGGACAGCCTTGATGATGAATATTTCAGAAACGTTCATATTATGTATGGAATCATTGCTTGACAACCTTTTAATAAATTTGAGAATATGAATAAAGATGTTTACCAGTTTATTCCATGAGTTCACGCGGTTTGTAATTTCATTTATTAAAAGAGACTCAGAAGGAGCGGTAGAAACAAGAGCGTTACTCTTAGTTTTGAATTCTGGCAACGTCTCGCAATTTGATGGAGAAAAGGCATCAATAGGCCATCGTTCAACTGGTCTGTGAAGCCATTCTGGACCATCCCACCAAAGCGAATGGGATACCAGTTGGGAAGGTAGCATTCCTCGGGATAAACAATCGCTGGGATTTTCCTTGCCGGCAACATGATGGAAACAACTGGGCGGTAAGTTTTCTTGAATTTTGGCTATACGGTTGCTGACGAAAATAGACCACCTATGCGGAGATAAATGTATCCAAGAAAGTGCTACTGTAGAATTAGAAAAAGCATAGACTCCTGCAATAGCAATGCGTTCGGAAATTCTCTCTTTGACAACTCTCACGAGCTTGGAAAGAAGAAAGGCTGCTACAAGCTCCATGCGAGCCAGCGTTTGCACCTTATTTGGAGCTACCCTTGATTTAGCACACAAAAGCCTTACCGTAATATTACCAAGAGGATCTGCTGTGTGTAGGTAAATGCATGATCCATAGCCATTGAGACTTGCATCGCAAAAAGCTACAATATTCACTATGCAGTTTCGATAAACTCCCAAGTGTCGTGGAATGCTCAGCTTTGAAAGAGCTGGAAAGTCCAGTGCAAAAGCAGCAAAGCGTTTTCGAATAGATTCTGGTGGTAATTCGTCCCAATCAATTTTACTTAACCAAAGTTCCTTGACCAGTATTTTGGCATACAGCACAACTGGAGCAACCAATCCAAGAACGTCAAATAGGCGGGCAACTAGAGAAAGAATACTGCGTTTTGTGCAGTTGCTATCTATGTTGAAAACAGAGAAGGAGAAATTATCATTTGAAGGTTCCCAAGACAGACCTAGTATTTTGTAATTATTACTATCTTTGTCTGAAAAACTTACAGGTGAGCGGTGTGAATCAGGAAGTGCTTCAAGTAAAGCGGCGGAATTACTTGTCCATTTGATTAAATCAAATGAACCAAGCTTAAACAGATCGATAAGATCAGTTGATATTTTGATAGCGGTTTGTTCCTCAGAAACGGAATAAACAAAATCATCCATGAAAAATTGAGTGCCAACCAAATCAGCGGTCTCGGGAAAGCGTTCACTATGATCGAGCGCTAATTTGCGTATTGTACGCATAGCTATAAAAGGGCTCGACTTCAATCCAAAAGGAACACTGTTGAATTGGTAAGTGCTGATAGGTTCATTTGAATTGAAACGAAATAAAATTCGAAGATATTTGCGGTGGTGTTCATTAACACCAATGCGCAGAAACATTTGTTTCACATCTGCAGTCACAGCTATTGGAAACACCTGAAAATCAATGAGAAGTAAAAATAAGTCCGACTGCAAATTGGAACCTACATGAAGAATGTCATTAAGTGATAACCCCGATTGTGTTTTAGCACTAGCGTCTAAGACTGCACGTGCGCTGTCCTTGCCACGTTTGAAAACAGCGTGATGCGGTATGTAGTACCCTTCCTGAGTTATTTCTGTTTCAGAAACCTTAGAAAGATAACCCTGTTCCATGTAATCTCTTATTGTTTGATTATAGTTTTCTCGTAAACCATCAACCTTGTCAAACTTTCGCTCTAACGCTAAGAAACGCCTATGAGCCATAGAACGTGAATCACCCAACTCAGAAGGGTCTTTACAAAATGGCAAGTCAACACTAAAGCGGTTGTTTTCGTGCTTGACTGAAGTCATGAATATATTCGACTTCTTCTGGGCTATAGAAGCCTTTACTAGGAACTTCTTCTAGTTCAAAGAATTTATGTAAACTTGACTCTATTTCAAGATTTGAGTTTGGAAATGCAGTAAATAAAGCAGTTGACTGCAGCGGTGCGGGACCAGAATGACACTGAATGTCACCCATCAGAATATAACCGAAAGTGGTTAGTATTGCGGGAGGAGCTCGCGAGTGAGACTCGACTTTGTCTCCTAAATAGATATAAGGAAACAATTGAACACCTAGGACAACGTCGACATCGCCAGGTATATTCCAAGATAAATCAGCAAGCGGGATATTATTGAGGTAAGCCATGTCTTCTGTTATCTCAATATAATGTGCGGGGAGACGATCTGTAATACAGTCAACTACGAGAGCGTGAATATAATATTGTTATTTGGGTTGGTGCGGGATTCAATGTCAAAGTAAGTATAACCATGAACTGGTTGCGAACTCATGCCAACACCTTGTAAGTATGAGTTGTGCATTTTGTAAATAGGAATGTTCAAACGTTTACAACAATCTATAGTAATCAAATTGTTTTGCGATCCATTATCAATCAAACAGCGGATCATTTGTTTTTCATTACTAGCATGACGTTTAGCATAAACCTGAGCGGTTGATAACAAAATAGTAGCACTTGGTTTCACTTCGGAAGTGAGCGTGATAGAAGCGTCTTTATTTATTTCATTGTGATTAGTGTTACTAAATGTCGCGTTGCACTGTGGCACCGTGTTCGCGGTTGAGCTGTGTGTCTGCGTCAGCATAGGAGCAGAAGACAAATCCTGCTTTCGCGATAGAGTTGGCGTATCAAAATGTAGCAACGTGTGGTGTTGTTTGCCACAATGATTGCAAGTATGCTGTGATTTACACCTAATTAAGGTATGCGAAACGCTGAGACAATTTACGCAACCTCCTTTTGTTTTAATAAAATCAAAGCGTTTTTGAGGATTAAAAGAGTCACGAAATTTCGGACACGAAAACAATTTATGATCAGCTTTACATAGAGCACATTGATCACGTAAGTTTGGCTCATTACTAGAAACAAATGACTTGTAAGTCTTGTTTTGAGGCAATTGTCTAATATTTGAATGAGTTTTACGCGGATCCGAAACGGCCCAGCTTGCATTAGTGTTGCGCGTTCGCTCTAATATTTTGACACGATCTTGAAGAAAAGATATAAGTTGGTCACATGTAGGTATCTCTTTATCTCCTACATACATCTCGAAACTTTGAAGCGTTTGCGAATCAACTTTCCTCAGACTAGATTGTAGGACTATAAAATCAGCTAAATCATCTATTCGTAATTGTTTAAGTGCGGCGATAGAAGCAGAAAGTTTTTCGACAAACGAACCAATGCTCGAAGCGGAATCTACACAGTTTTTGATGTCCAAAATATTATTAACATAATGAACTCCTAGAGTGCGCTTGTCTTGATACCTTTTTACAAGACTATCCCACAAGATGCTATAAGAATCTCCTGTCGGAACAATACCTGCGGTCATTTTAAGAGCGCTATGAGTTAATTTGCTCATCAAATATTGCACGCGCTGCGCATCTGAAAGCTGCTCATTTAAATGTATGTTGCTGCGGAATATTTCATAGAAAATGGGCCAATTTTCGGTTTTGCCATCAAACGAAGGCAATTCAATGCGCGGAAGTTGAATATGCGTTGACTCCTTAGGGGAGGTCTTGTTACAAAAAGATACGGTTCCCAACAGTTTATTTCGAACATGTTTGATGCTAGAATATAAGTCTTCAAACGCATTTAAAGAACTAAAATTCACGATAGCTTCAGGATCGATTTCTAATTGTACCTCATTAATCTCATCAACAATATTTTCGAATTTCGTGTGTAATTCATTAATGCTTTCCGAATCTTGAAGAAACTTCTGGTTTGCCCTAGAATCGAATGTAGCTATAAGCTTCGAAGATTCGAAAATACAATTTACTCGACAAAATATTGCTTCGCGTTTTGAAATTAGAATTTTCAGTCTAGCCTCAGCTTTAGAATTAGCCATGTTGAAAATAGGCTTAATATGTAGCGGAGAAAGTAATTTATGTATTTAAGAAGGAATAACGAATATGCAGCGGGGAGCGGGGAGCGGGAATGCGTGCTTACCAATTAATACGTAAGTAGCAATAAGAAATTATAAGGGAGAAGGAAAATGAGGGGTGGATAACAATTATCCGGCTCGAAGCTATGAATGGACGTGTGAATAGTCTACTCAAACGGTAGCGGGGTTCCTAGCCCGATGGTTATGACTCCGCAAGATAATATGGAAAAGCCACTTACCTCGTAGAGCAGGACCTCCAGGCACCTCAGAAACACAAACTTGCGGCGCGTAATTAACAATATTCTTGCACAATATATAGTTATAGTCCAATTGATGCGGAATAATTATTTTTATATGCGGTGACGTAGGCGGTGACAATTATATATGGATGGAAAAGAAGGTATGACATAAGTCAGAAAAAAAAGGGAAAAGTGGCAATTTGAATTTAGAATTTAGGGAGTTTTCACTCCGCGCTAAAGCGGTCGCATGCCTTCAGCACCCAGAACCTGAACCACTCAGTTCGTGGCAAATCCATTTACTCGCTAAGGCAGTAACCATCGAACCCAGTTCCCCCTCCGCATGAGGAGTCAAATAACAAGTCCAACCAAATACAGTGGGGTTACATAAGTCACACACAGTGAGTATGTGGTTTAGTGCATAAGTCTACTATTACAGAACTAAGTAATTAAATGGGGCAGACTAGGATCGGGAATCATCGTGTAACACACGACTCAAGTGATAAAAGCCATAATTCACCTTATAATCTTTTCCCCGTTTTCAATCCCTCGCCAACTTTTGGGAACTGGCTACGTTATGAGAAAGACGGCATATTTTATTTAACACCTGCACGAAATAATATGAAACACGGCAGTAATATTTTACAATCTTAAAATTACTATGCATAAGATAGTGTGTGTCGCGCTTCGGCTATGCGTTATTCGTTGAGCTTGCGTTTCGTTTTTGCTTTATTCCACCTTCATTAAAACTAGAAACATGTGGTTACCGCCACCTTTTTAATATGCATGAGATATTTTAAGTTTCTGCTGGAAATGTAAGCTTGCACTTGTGTGAGAGAGTACACGTAATTGCCGCTACCAGTATCATATATGAGAAGTTGAAAAGGTATACAACAATTATATAATTTTACGATGAGTCACTAAACAGCTGAACCAATTTCGATGATTTTAAACTGGCAGGTATGTAAACTGATCAATTATAGTTTTGATTCTAGAAAACAGTTATAATTGCACATGAACAGCTGCTTTACTTACCAATCGATAACATACAAGGACTGTTTTTAAAACTCGAAGCACTTTTTTATCCTAAAAAAATACCACATTCAATTTCAGGTTTCAAAACTGTCTATACCTTTTTATAAAGAGCCGTGATGAAAACCGGGATGTAATAATATCAACCCTCGCAAAGTCGATGATTGATGGCGATTTCCTCAATCAGAGGAGGTTGACAGCATACGCATCGTAGGTGGTAAAATAGACCCGGTTTGTCCTTAAAATATATTGTTTTATAACTTTCACGGTCACGAACATTGTTTTTTACGCGATTTCTGCCACAAACCTTAATTTTGGGGTTTTGTAGTACAATGAGAAACCCTTATAGTAACGCCATGTTATGTTGCCCTTATAGTACAAGAAAACTGGAATTTGGCATGGATATTTGTACCTTAGTCATAGATGTTTATATGTATTTAAACCTTAACTGGTTACAGGGCCCCCCACGCCTGGTATTTTTGCGACTTTCTTGCAAACTATGCATTGCGCGCAACCGGTATTTTGAGTAATCTCATTACGTTGCATGGCGCGGCGGGTTACGGAATTTAGGCGCTTACAGCTTTTACCAAAGCAGAGATACGTTCGTTTTGGGAGCCACGCGAACCCCACAAGTTACGTAAGTTTTGACTTATTAAATTATTTTACTTAATTGTTCTTTTGACAGTTATTCTGACAAGATGGCGAGACTTTTAGTAAAAAAACAATAGCAGAGATATTGAACGAGGATTTTGAGTCGAATTCAGTGCTTGGTGGCCGTCCAGAAGATGAATAGCGATAATAATAGAATTAACGACTGTAAAGAATCGCCACCACAAAATTCTGACAGCCGTGAGGTCATGGTACTCAAAACCAAAGCCTGTTCTTAAGATAATGAGATTAACCTCTTTTAAACCCAAATCAAAGAAGTTATTATGGAAAAAAAAAATAGAAGTACTCTTAAAAAAGACTGAACTTACCTGTAACTCTAGTTCTAGTTCCTCTAACTTATTTTTTATCAAAAAGTTAATAGGAAGTACATATCCATTTCTTAGAAGTTTATTTATTAAGGAATTATAAAAACACAGGCTAGCTAAAGACTTAAGTAGTTGTTATTTTAAAAGTAGTAGATTATTGTGATGTTAGAAAACAAAAACCAAAAATTTACAAATTTTTGAGATCTATTTCTTGATCTTTTGAGATATATCTCTTGCCTAATCCATTTTTTTGGAATCGTCGAATAGGTCTGTAATGATTATGTGCTTACATTATTCTCGATATAGTGATCTGTTTCTGTTACATTCAGTTTGAAAAAGGCTAATTTTTGTTTTAGAGTCTGATGTCTCCACCCTCTCTCAACGAATCGATGGCTACATTGAAAAGAAAACAGGAGTAGCATTTATAATCAATAATATCCATCACGGCTTTGATAGGTAAACAAGTATCAGAGTTACCTATACTCATATTCAAAAGCTGGACCGTAGTTTATAGTATATGTATAATAAACTTTCCTTTCCTTTACTTTGTGAGCTCTGTGGATGTTGTGTAGTGAGTTGGCGCCATCAAAAGATATAACTGTTTTGGTTGTTATTTCAAGTTGTAGTTTCAAAAAAATCGCAACCTGATACCTTGTTTAGACATTTTTTGCTGATCATAATCATGTCTCACGTGATATTGAGGGCAACAAATTGATGACATTCAAGTAGATACGGAATTCTTAGTGCGCGACTCTGACTCACACTTCTTTCTGAAGTTCCAGAATTTTGTGAGTGCCATGGTCACGATGTGACTAAAATAACAACATTTTAAATAAATGATACATATAACTGTAGTAAACAGAGAAATTATAAAAATGCACACTCTGATCCGAGAGTTTTTGCTATAGTTAAATGAAATAAATAAATGTGCACTTGGCATAAAAAATACTTAGATTTTGAAGAGTCCTATATTTAATATTGTAATAGTTCGTCGAAATGATTTTTTTATGTCGTGAGCTCATTTAACGGGAAAACATGTAAGTATGCCAGTGTTGTGAATGAATTAATATAAAACAACTGTTTTTTTCTTATAATACACGTTCAATTGATTCTGGCTTCATATGAATAATGGCTTCAAATATGAATAGCCCTTATCATTGGAAAATAATTTTAGTTTCAGTACTAAAAATAATTCAATCGTACTGTCGTATTCGAATTGAGTTAAAAATAAACCTTATGCTGTAAATATTTTATTTTTTGAACCTTCGTAATCTATTTGAGTTCTTATTGTGAAATCAGTTCATATAAATAAGATTTCGTACCATTGCTTTAGTAATAATTTTGTGGTCTTTAGTATTTACGCGATGTTCAAGCAATGTCTTTTTGAAAAGGGTTTGCATTGTTTTGCGGTTTGAAATACTGACAGTTTGTTTCGTGGTAGTAAAATGTCTGAATTAAAAACATGTTTAGCTTAACGAGCTGAGACTACAAAAATAAACTTTAAAAAAAAGTAAAAACCGACTTCAAAACCAAGATGCACTAAAAAGTCTTAAATAAACTCTTCACCATTGAAAGGAAAGGAATCCGTTTTAAGCAAACAATTTCTTTTTGGAGTCGGTGCTGTGATAGTTGATGCTTGATGGTCAAAGTGATGGCACCGACTCCAAAAAGAAATTGTTTGCTTAAAACGGATTCCTTTCCTTTCAATGGTGAAGAGTTTTTTTAAGACTTTTTAGTGCATTTTGGTTTTGAAGTCGGTTTTTACTATTTTTTAAAGTTTATTTTATTTCTTTATTTTTAGTGATTACATAAGAGGGGGGGAGGGGAGTTGCACCTTATGATTCTATTTTTTACGAAGCTACAAATTACCTATCATAAGTTGTGTCATTATAATTACTGAACTCCTAGGCGTTAAGGAGTTCCACCATCAGCTCAGCCCCACAAAATGTTGACTATCGGACGTAACAACATGTCAACATTAAGATTCTAGTAAAGAAACACTACACGTGCCTTTAAAATTTGAGGGTTTCCCTCAAATACACCAAGATCCCATCATCAGATCCCAAAATGGAAAAAATGGGACCAAATAGAAGGTATACCCTCTAAGTAGGTGAAAAAATTTTTCGATTCGGTAGACAAACGACTGAGATATGAGGTAACATACATACAAAAAAAAATAATGATGATAAAAAAAAAAACATACAGTCGAATTGATAACCTCCTCCTTTTTTGAAGTCGGTTAAAAAACTACAATCATTTAGGCTTAATCTAGACTTGTAAATTAATCTAGTCTTTGGTGTAGTGGTTAGTATACTAGGTCACTAGGCACACAAGAGGTCTCGTGTTCGAATCCCGGGTCGTGTCGAAATTTGTTTTTGGGTCTTTAAAATACTCGGATACAGATCGGAATCAGGAAGTTGACACCAATCACATACATTCCTCTGATCCCAAAGTAAGGTGCTAATGCACTTGTGTAATCGAAATCAGACACAACGGTGGTACCAGAATACCCTGACCCGAGATAATATAGAAAATTTTGATTTATATACTGACCCGACCGGGAATAGAACCCGGGACCTCGGAGCGGCGAAGCCTTGAAACCAGCGTGGTTAGCAACTACACCACGGGTTGGTGGTGATGACACTGTGCTTGAATAGCACGTTAAACCGTTCGTCCTGCTTTTTATCTTTCATCGGTCTTGTCGGAATGCTGTCGGATAATAAGAGTGAAAGCACAGAGAGTGCACCAAACCAGCCCCTTAACTCAGAACAATGGTTACAGATTCTGTGACTTATAGTTTTCACTTATTAACGAAATTAGAATAACATGGATTTACGTAATTAATTTGATGATGTTGCACTCTACATTTATTTAATAGTCAGTGCATGTTATTAAAAAATAATCAGATTTTTATTGTATAAATTAATAATTATGTATAAAATAATAATTAATAATGCAAATATTGTAATCATAATTATGTAACTGCTGTGTACTTACGGGGCGCTATATTGTATTTATATAAAACCTAGTACCTTGTCTCCACTATATGTACCACAATGTAGTATGCAATAAAGATGAATCTGAATCTGAATCCGATGCACTTATTTTATTTTATGCATTTATTATATTTACTTTCGAACTGACTTGCTTGTTTGCGATCAAATTACGAAATCTATACTAATATTATAAAGCTGAAGAGTTTGTTTGTTTGTTTGTTTGTTTGTTTGTTTGTTTGTTTGTTTGAACGCGCTAATCTCAAAAACTACTGGCCCGATTTGAAAAATTCTTTTTACGTTGGATAGTCCATTTATCGAGGAAGGTTTTAGGCTATATAACATAAAGCTACAACTCATAAGACCACAGCAGAAATGAAAAATGTTGCGAAAACGGGAGAAAGATATTCCTTTTGAGAGCTTCCGCTGCATACGCTGCGGAAACCGCTTGAGTTACACAAAAATCATGTATGACAGGATTGTTCAGCATTAAGAGTTCTATAATAAAGTCCGCGACAGCATATGTCTATCTTTTATGGTTGACTTACTACAACCTTTTTTATGTTAATAAATTAGTAAAAAAATAATGCATTATTTTTAGAGGTGTATTATACACACAGGTATTTATTCTTATCAAAATAAATACATTCATCATCACGAGCATTTCATATAGAACCAAGTTGCCCTTTATATCATTTGATTTCAATAAATATCTTAGGAGCTATCACCGTTTTAACATAACTCCGCACCAAAATAATGTTCGCAGCTTAAGTACAACGTGCGCTTGCGCTAAAATATTATAAAGCTGAAGAGTTTGTTTGTTTGAACGCGCTTATCTCAGGAACTGCTGGACCGATTTGAAAAATATTTCTGTGTTGGATAGCTTATTTATCGAGAAAGGCTTAAGTATATTAAACATGACGCTGCGACGGGAGGGGAGGGAGCAAACTCAAAACGCGCGGACGAAGTCGCGGGGGACCGCTAGTTGATTTATAAATGAATAGAAAGTATAAAAAAACTAGCCAAAACCCAATCGAAAGGTTCTGGACCGCCTTACAGAAGTAATTAAGTAATGTACATGAAAAATCTACACGTACAAAATTTACAAAAAATCCTTACTAGAAAACTTCGATCCAGTCTTAGGTCTAATTTAGTGAACCTAGTCTAAATTATAATATGTTTATTAAGATCAAGTTAATTTGCCCGCTTTGCTATCGCTTCATATTGTTCCTTATAAACATCACAAGTACCAAATTTTTGAGTCAAATAGAATTATTTTCATAACATCTGAGACCTATTTACCCTCGTTCCTTATAGAAAAACTTTATTTACGTTTAAAAAATATTCATAAATTAAACCATCTTAAGAACAAAAAGCTTAAAATAACGCATTTGCCCACTTCTCAGGAGTAACAACTTTCTCTTTCTCTTTTCGTTTCAGTCAGTTAATATATTTTTAATATAACATGATTTTCAGTTATTTACCCATATCTATGAAAAACTACTGGACCGATTTTAATGTAACTTACACTGTATCCTACGTTGAAATATATATCTGATTATTTTAATCTAATCGCAATTTTATATCTAATTGAACTTAAAGAATCATTTGGCTATGACTTCTCGTTTTCGAGAAATCCGTGGACACATACAAACAAATATACACTTACAAATTTTTGCACACGTGTTTGGAAGCCTTAAGAGATCAATATACCCAAATATTATCAAATTCTAACCATATCAAATACATACACATTGAATTGATTACCTCATTTTTTAAAAGTCGCTAATAAAACAACTGTCTAAGAATTCTCTATATCAAATGTAAATCTGAATACACACTTTCAAGAGAATAGTTAATCAATTTTAATTACAACTCTCACTTTGAAAGCTAATACATGTTTCATTCAGTCACACTCCCTCTTGATATACGAGAAAGTTATTATCTCAGACACTTTTGATAAATTTAAATCTCATCTTGTGTGGAGCACCATTTGGCCTTTGGTACAGTTGGCAAAAATATTTGAATTATTAACAAGTTTCGACTTTGATAACAAGTTGCGTGACTTTATTAGAAGACGATTCTAGCATCGAAGCTATATTCGGTTGTTAATTTAAAGGGTTCGTAGACGAATAGCAAAAAAACGGAACTCTTATTGTTTCGTCAAATCTGTCTGTCCAACCGTATGTCACAGCCACTTTATTTTAAAACTTTTATCATTAAATGATAAAACTTGGTAGGTAGATGTATCTTGTTAACTGTTTTACGATTCCCAAACAAAAAATAAATACGTGAAACTAAAACAAAACAATTTTTTTTGCTCAAACCTATGCGTGTCTATGGATAAGTCTTTTAAAATGACATGGAAGTTTTAAAACCATTTTTTTCAAAGTCAAACATTTATAAAATAGACGCTTCAAAAGAGGAAAAATTGGTATCTATCCCTCTCCATATTTTAAACTAAGATATTAAAAAAATACACGCTGTAGATCTTTACAAATACTTTCAACGAAAATAATGATTCTAAAGAGATCGAACTAATAGCTTTTTAGTTAAAGCACATTTTCGACTACCGTAAATATAACTTCGTATTTCAAACAAATACTATAAGAAACAAAGTTACTTTTGCTGTCAACATAATATTGTCGTATTTGGCTAAGTGGAAATAAGTGAACCTCTAATTTAGGTAAAGTTGGCACGAAACCCTCAGTGCGTAAGTCTGACTCACACTTGGCCGTTTTTTTCATCTTGTTTGGTTTTAAACTGGTAATTCCCCGTTACCACATTCACAAAAATATAAGATAACTTAACTCTATTGCATATCACGTTAATAAATGAAAATGAAAAAAAAATCAAAATAAAAGAAAATATATTAAATAGAAGTTCATACAATTAGGAAAATCGTTTCAAGACATCACGTTACGTGAGATAGAAAAAATTGGGAATCAGAATCAAAATCAGAATCAGAATCACCATCAACCGTAGGCAATGCAGTCCATTTAGATTACATTTATTTATGCAACTTCCAGTAAAATTAAATAAATAAATGTCCTTAAATATCCTTTGGACATTCCCACACATCGCCATCTAGCCCCAAAGTAAGCTACTCAAAGCTTGTGTTATGGGTGCCAGACAGCGGACAATATAATACTTAAATACTTTTTGTTTGTAAATACATACATAATATACATAGAAAACACCCAGACCAATACAAACAGACATGTTCATGCACACAAATGTTTGTATTGTGCGGGGATCGAACCCACAACCCGCTGCGTAGTAGGCGATTTCTCGACCACAACACCAGTGGGGTCGTCAAATCAATTATGAATTTTCACAGATTTAATATTCGTCGTATGCCACTCTGATTTTATTTTATTATTAAAATGAATCCATTTTGCTCCAGTAGGTGGCATACGACCACGGCGTTTCTTTAAGACTATTTTCTTGTTTCTACTTTTAAGAGCGTGTTTTAAGTAGTCGAGTTTTAGTTGTATAAACTTTCTTTTTATTTAACTTATTTTGGAATTATGTAAATAACACCTAAATAGTTTTACTAGGATTACAAAATTTGGGGCTCAAGATGTTTCCGCATTCATTTGATCTGAATAGTTATTGTTTAGTTCCAAAAAATCATACTAACTTAAATGTGATAGCGCCCTAAGGCTTTCAAAACCATATTTATAGCTCGGGAGCAAAGACAAGTAGTAAATTTACTTTAGTTCGATACCAATCATGAAAAATCTAAAGTTGTATCTTGCAAAAGTAGGTATTTAACTTTTTAATTTGATGGGACGATAAGAAGTTATAAGATGATAAAAGAAGTCACAGAGATCTTAATGGACAAAATCCACAAAATTGAATTCAATTTATAAGGCTGGCAAATTTTGTGCAGTTCCAAACTCATAAATATGTCTCCTGCTAACCAAACAGGGTGCTGTCCAATAAATCAGCCGCGGCAAGGCGTTATATTGACTTCACACTTGCCACTTAACCGATAGCGGATAGCCTTCCGCAGATACCAACTTGATTATTCTTTGTGACGCATAATTTCCGTTAAATTTTTGTCAATTTGAGAAAGATAAGATACGATATGATAACTCTTTCAAAATCCAACTTCCATCCTTCCAATCCGACTTCCAAGTCGGTCCATCCATTCAAGCGTGTTACCGTGGCCAAGGGATATATGGATTCATTTTTATTTAAAGAGCTGTTCTTATAAAGCTTAGACCCTTTACACACTGCGACTTTTAGCAGCGATGCAGTCGCGATGCTAACGCACATAAGCATCGCGACCTCATCGCTGCTAAAAGTAATAGCATGCTTAAATTTACTATTATTTTCTCGATTCATATTTTACTATTTCATCACGCACTTTTCCTTGGGATATTTAGAATAATTGCTACATCCTTCAATTAACATTTGATCGAATTTGCTACACAATGAGATAAGTGAACTAAATATGTCACAATTATTGACGCAGTACATTTCGGAAAACTCTGCATGCTTGACTATAAACTGGAAGAAGTCCAGCCAACCGAACGTCAGGATGGCTAATCAAAAATATATTTTATTACTAAAATATATCCTATGTTTTAATTATTTATTAGATGTAGCAAATAAAAGCAATTATTCGAATCAAGTCTTATAGACCAACGCCACAGACAACCAGCCATTCTGACGCACACTGTTTCATTTACGTAACGTGCTCTCGTATGGTTGACGCCTGGTTGGTGCTGTTTCCGTGCCGGGTGGGTAGATTTGCTTCAACTTTTACTCGTGACAGCATCGATGCTCGAAACGCGCGACTGCACCGATGTTTAAAATTGCAGTGTGTGTGACGTCTTATCAAATAAAACCCGTAAAGTATTGTCACCTACTACGAAACGTGTCATGCTACGGCTCGGAAACAGGCGTAGCCGTAAATCGTAGTAATTGCTCGTAGCGTCGTAGCACCGCAGCTACGACGTAGCGCATAGGTGCTTTACCTGCGAAGGCTCCATAAAACACCTTGAGTGCTTTTCTAGTAGTTTAGAGAACACTATTTTTGACGTATCCGTCTTTTATACGTTATTACAACTTTCACGTTTTCAAAGTTCAGTTATTCCTTACGGCGAGGAACGACGATACTGTTTTAATCTATTTATCAAGAAAAGTAGTATAAAAATAAACGATTTTATTTTTATTTTCAATAGAAAAATACAACGACTTTTTGGTCTCTTCTTTTTATTATGAATTTACAATCTATAAAGAACATCAAGACTGTTACTTTAACCTTTGTCGATCTTGTTTGTTGGGACTTAAAGGTTATACACCGAAAACTGTTGTTTCAATTTGACAACCCAAATAATTTTTAATTGGGTTCACTATTTGTGAATTCACGAGAAAAGGTATTGGTAAATCAACAAAGAAGAAATGAAAATGGTTCAGTTAAGTACGCAATAAAACATCTGTTTTGTACAGCTATGTAGTTTGATTTTCATCATCATCATCATTATCAGCCGATGAACGTCCACTGTGAACATAGACCTTCCCCTACAGTTTTCAACAGCGTCCGATCACAAGCGGTCTGCATCTAGTTTAATTCTGCGATCTTTACTAGGTCGTCTGTCCATCTTGTTGGTGGATGACCTACGCCGCGTCTTTGGTCGAAGGGTCTCCAATCTAGATCTTTTCTGTCCCAAAATAAATTTTGCGATGTGATATTCCACATTTTGGAAACAATTAAGAGTCAAGCTACTTATTGCAATTTTTTAACCATAAACAGGTTGTGATCTGTAATACGAGCAATAAACATAGGCATATGCCCTTTCGATTACCAGTAATTGATACTATTAATTTTAAATAATTCAAATGAAAAACAATTTCATTACTATTTTCTAACAAAATAAATCGAGCCAGTCAAGTATTGCAAAGAAATGTGTCCAGTCATAGAACATTTTCATTGACTACAACAAGTTACGATTTTGATGTAGAATCATTAGGTATTATTACTTTGGATTTCTATGTCTCTGATTTAAAGCACTTTAGACCACTATGACCACGTCAAGGTAACTACGTATATACTCTGTAAAATAATTGATTAACAGTTTTGCTGCTGTTACAGGACCACACACTGTATATAGTCTATATATGTGTATCTATTATATATATGTTAATATAAAAGACGTGTTACTTATACTATTAATAACCTAAGAACTGCTGAATCGACTTATCTAAAAATTGGTACGGGGATAGATTAGACCCAGAAAAAGGACAAAGGATACTTTTTATCCCGTTCGACGGGGCCGGGGCTGTGGCGGGACGGGGCCGGGGCGAAACAATGTTCACTTGGACCGGTTAACTTTTAAAATTACGGGGCTGGGCGGGACGGGGCTGGAGGCCAATCAAAGATCGCTGGGTCCGCTTGTTTATTATAATTAAGACAACATTTTCCATTTTTTGCGTAGGCCAGGAATCATCCCTACATTATAATTTTGCACTTGACGAACCAAACCCATGGTCGCATGTATTTCTAATAGCTATAGGTGATACTAATCACTAAATTCCTCGAAGGCAGGAATGCGGACAGCCATGGATGTATGTCTGCAGAACATACCTAGAATACATTACAGTTTACTCATACCTGGAAGTCCCATATGGTAATTTGATAGCTTCTGGTTAAAAAAATGTGAAGTCGCGATTCAAGATAAGGGAAAATGTACGTAAAAGAATAAGTTCAAAGAAATTTCGTTTTTTTTATGTTCAAGGTTTAATAAATTTGAAACTTATATGATACATGAAACAAGAAACGTATGAAATAGTTTTTATATTACTTTTTTGACGAACTCCGTGGTGTAGTGGCTAAGCACGCTGGGTTTCAAGGCGTCGCCGCTCCGAGGTCCCGGGTTCGATGTGATGTATGTGATTGGTGTCCTATATTCATTTAATTTAATTTAATATTGGCATGATTATCATTTGTACAACCGCCTCAAACTCAGATATCCACATTGCTTGTCTCATAAAAGTATCACAATAAATAAATGTATTAAATATGAGATGCTTAATAATCGAATCTTGAAAATTATTAGATTAACCGCTTGCTTTACAACGCCCTTTCACTTTTAGCAATAGAATGATACCCTAAATCTTTTGATTCCCACTTACAATAGCAAACAATGCCGATCACTAGCCGGTCACCCATCCAATTTTGGATCTTAGTATTGTCTGCAAATGACAACGCAATTGACTTTTAAAAGAATCAATTCCGAAATCTGTTACTATACGTGTATGGCAAACTGTTAAGGTGCTTTGGTCACAGATTACTCAGAACAGTCTCTTTACTTTGATTATTTTTAAAGTCTTCTATCGTTTATAAATTAATCATCAAAAAAACTATACCGCCTACAAAAACCTGATTTAAAATCTAACAGTAACGCATTCATCTATTTACTGTTGGTGTACTTAAGCCTGACATCACGCACAGACTCCATAAAAAAATGTTTCTACTAAATAGGGGATTTTAGTTCAATTAATTCATAAAAAAGGATCTTAACTAATCGTCAAAATATTTTCCAATAATTTTGTGAACTAGCTGTTTGAATCTGTCCATGTTTTTATTCCCGACTTCAGTGGAGTGCTTGTAGGGTGTGTTTGTTCAGGACGCCATGTTTTTTCACCCCGAAAATGTTTGATGAAAACAATCCTAGACTTTGCTAGGCACTTGCGGCAGAGTAAGGTCAGAAAAGTCTCTAAATGCACCCAATTTAGATTCTGAAATTGTATTGGAAAATGCTACGCTTATTTTCTTGTATATTGTTCAAATTTACAACAACCATAACATTATTAATTAACTTCACTCGACAAAATGACATTTCGCTGTTGGTTGCATTCAAATAATTGAAGTAGTTGACATAATTTTAAATTTTATGTCGGTAGCTTAAGGTAAAAATGCGCAATTATTTGTGCATTATTGTCGTTATACCTTATTGTCCTATGAAAGTTTTCATCCAATTTTTAACCAACTCAAAACTTCTCATATCGCAGTCATTTATGGACTGGTTTGAAAAAAATATTCGTCTACCTAGAGGTTATACCTTCTAGTTGGTTTCATTGTTGCCAAGTCGGGATCAGATGATGGAATCTGAGTGCAATCGAAAACCCTTAAATTTTAAAGGCACGTAGTGTTATTGTATTAACATATCGTTCCTACGGATAGTCAACATCGTGTGGAGATGAGCTGATGATAGAACTCCTCAACTATAATGACATAACCTATGATTGGTAATTTTTAGCTTCTTACAGAACAGTCTTAAGGTGCGACCCCCACTCTCCTCCTATAAGCGCTTAAAATGAAGAAATTAAATTAACTTAAAAAAAGTGAAACCCGAGATCAAATCCAAAATGCACTAAATTGACGCTTGGCCCTTTAAAGGTAAGGATTTATTTTAGGCGAACGATTTTATTTTTGGATTCGGTGTTCCGATAGTTGATACTTGAGATAGAAAAAAGAAATTGTTTGCCAAAAATGGATCATTTTCTTAAATCGGAGGGTTTTACTTCATTCACTCATATAACACAAGAAATAAACACAAGCTTGTCGTTCCTAACTTCAGATTAGTTAAAACTAGTAATTCGTTCATGGGAAATTGTATAAAATTCTTTAATAATATACCACACAATCTTGTCGAATTGCCGGTTGATAAATTTAAGAAACACGTTAAAAACACGCTTATGTCTAAAGGCTATTATAAGGTTCAAGACTATCTGAACGACACGAATGTGTGGTCTGTCCAGCCTGCACCGACTGATGTACTTACCTTTGATGATTTTGATTTTACGGCAGCTAGTGGTGACTGAGTTTGTTCCGGCGTTTCTTCTCAGCACTTGCCTAATTGTCTGTGTTCTGTCTCGAAGCGCTGGTAGGGCCCAAAAGATAAGGAGACATGATTCGGCCCCTTCAGGGCACAATTATTTTTATTTTATTTTTCACTGTACATTTGACGTTCATAAGTGGCATATTGTGTCCTAAATTGAATAAATATTTTTTTGATTTTGATTTGATTTTGATTTTATTTAAGACTTTTTAGTGCATTTTGGTTTTAAAGTCGTTTATTATTCTGTTATAGTAAATTTGATTTTTATCTGAATGATTGACGCAATTAGCCTTCTATTCGAAATGATTGATGTTCAGTTGACTAAAAGCACATAATCTAATCTCGACGAAACAAGCGACCTGTAGTTTCTAAATTAGTGTATTTGGATTGAAATGTTATCTCTGATCTATATTACTACATTAATTGAGTTAATCAAAACTAATGTGCAACTATTAATAGCTAAGTTAACCTCTAGTTTTCGGCGAATCAAATAAGTAGGTGCAGTGAGTATAGTTTAATATACATATTATATATTGGACACCAATCACATATAGTGCTCTGATCCCAAAGTAAGTAGCTAAAAGCACTTGTTGTATGGAAATCAGACCCAACGGAGGTGCCACAACAACCAGACCCGAGACAATATAGAAAATATCGATTTCTACATTGACCCGACCGGGAATTCAACCGGGGACCTCGTAGCGGTGACGCCTTGAAACCAGCGTGCTTAGCCACTACACCACAGATGTGGTCGAAAGATAAGATCTTTTCTTGCCTCTATTACTTTACTTGCACCGCCTGTACATACATTTTTTTCTGTTCGGACTTATTGTTGACTGGTAGATAATGTTTTTGGCATTAAGTCCGCCATATGTACAATTTTATGTTGTGTGCATAAAGTTTAAATAAATAAATAAATAAGAATTTCAATATTATAATTTGAAAAAATGGAACCGCCTTTAAAAACCTGACTAAAAAGCTTAAAATACATTTGCTCTCTACACTATTTGTATACGCTATGAATCGATCGTTTTAACAAACGAAGCCGGGCACATCGGTCAGCGCTCAAAGTGCTCTTAGTATTTACGAATATTACGACTCGTGCAGTCTGCAGGCAATGCCGTTTAATTAGTCGAAATCGTCCTAAACCAGCTGAGCTTCGAAAACTTTGCACTCGGAAACGGAAGTTAGTTCACGCGGTGCATTTATGTTATTTGAATCGCTTATTAGCGGTTGGCGGAGTAATTTACAGAAACTATTTAAAGTTGTTATGGCGAGAGTCAATTGCTTTTGTATAATTAGAGAGGGTTATTGCTGAGGGTGTTTGTTTTATTTTCAGGCTCGTCTTTGGAGTCGAAATGATATTAAATAGTACTCAGACTGTTTGAAAATAAATTTTCTTATGATATCATACAGAAGTAACTAGCCTGGGTCTTCCCAAGTTCATTTAATTATTATGAAGTATGTAGGGGGCTGTATTGAGGTACCCCTACATATGATAGATGTAGGATGTTAGATGTTGATTGTAGTAAGTAGGTTGTTTTTCTACGATACGGGATGTGGTAAGTAAAACTGTGTCCGATTCCGTAGAGAGCGTTTATTACACTAAATTATAATTGAATACAAAATGCAATGAAATTAATATGAAGCCACGCGGCCGCGCGGGTAAGCCTCTGTCAGCAGATTTCAGATACAACTAAAATACCATGTACTTGCTCGTACATCTTGCCGAGTCAAGAAAAGAATTAAGATAAAAAGTATTATATATGAAATCATTTGACTCGCGTCGGGAACGGTGAGCTCGCCGTGTCGACCCTTTTGCTGATCGAGCTAATTTCGATGTTGTGGTCCACGTCTGCGCCGACCTGCTCCCGCTGACTTGTGTTTTCATCGCCTTGCGGTGATTTCGCGTGACGTCGATGTTTTTGCAGTCGTTTTCTCATCTTGAGTGCCCCACAAACTCCAATGACAGCTCCACACAAGATCAAAATTGCATAGGTGGCGTATTGATGATAATTGTGCGAGTCTGCCTGGACGTGAAGCATCTCTTGTTCCTTCTTCATTAACTCTATCTTCTCCTTGAGTGTCTTTAGCTGTGCTTCATGACTCTCAGGATGGAAGGTAATGTTGCCGTTGTTAGATAGCAGTGTGTTTATTCCTGATTCAGGCATATACATCGCATCTTCGGTGATTTTGACTTCACTTTGTAGTTTGTAGTGTGAGTGAACGAAATGATGATCACCTCGGAGCAGACAGCCTTCAGCGAGTTTTATGATCCCTGCGTCGTGTAGTATCTGTGACGTAACACCAGCTGGACAAAATATGCGCACGGAGCGTTCCTTGCAACATGTAAACATCCAAGCGCCTTGAGTGTGCAACTTGATCCACTCATCTCGGCAACCCGCACTACCGTGCGGCACGCGCTTATCGCTCTATTGTTTATAATTTGCGCTTCGCATATAGAGTCGGTGGTTTTGATATCATAAATTGGTAAATTGGCTGCACACAAAAGTTGATTTTCATTCAAACTGATGCATGACGATACATCTTTAGACATGAGAGGCATCAAGAGGTCCTTTTGGAGACTCACTGCGAAGTATTCTGCATTCGGCTGTATGTAGATCATCGTGGTTTCCTTGACGTTATGAATCGGTATAGCACGGGTTAATTCGTACTGCTCCGTAGATATAAGGGGGATTTTAACTTCGAATATCAAAAATGTATCCGTCAATCGAATGTGCACTCTCGAAAGTTTGTACATTTCTCTTGTACATTTGTAGCTGTTTATACAGGGCAAAGATAAACCTTTTGGTACCTGGCCCGATATGACGTTCAATTGAGCTTCGAATTCATCTGGCTTCAGCAAGTGTGTGTCAACCCTGCCGTTGCGCACGTCGGTCACAAGATCTAGTAGTAGTTGTTGTATGTGACGTAGGTTAGTGACGATCATGTTCGCAGCAAGTGCTGTAGCGGTGACGTACATTGCATTGTCGTGGACTTGTTGGACTTTGCTCTCGGTGGCTGCCAGATGCTGGGTGATGATGGTGAATTGTTTATTCATGACTTGTTCATTTCGTTTTAATAAGTTGTACTCGCCCTCAATTATTGATGTGTGTTCCTTGTATAAATTGATAAGATGATTTTCGTTATCTTGAATAAGTCGTATGTCCTTTTCATACTTGTCAGCAAATCTTTGGTCAAGGATGCCGAACAGAGAATTCGCAACATAACCAACGCCGTCGATTAAGCCTCGTTTGGTGCGTCTTCCATGCTCTGACTGTAGGATGTCATTGTAATGGCTTAATTCTCTTAGCTCGTGTTGGAATTGTGTTGCAATTGTAACGAATGCTGGCTCCTTAGTACAGAGACTATTTAAATGACTGACGTACTTTTCAATGTTTGTAAAGCTTTGCCAATATGTAGACATGTTGTAGTATACTATTAGTTTCCACTTGTCTTGAATAATTTGCATCTCGCCGATTTTGTCGAAGTACATCAGTTTCCCTGGTTGTAGGTGCGTCACGTTGGCTAACTGAGTCACAAATGGGGCAATACACGTCATAAATACTAATAGTGACGTGAGTATCTTAGAGAGGATTGGTTTTTTCTTCTTAGGTCTCAACGATCGTGTTGTCTTCGTAGGCAGTGTGTCTTTTGGTTGAGGGTCAGATTGAGATATGGCCGTGATGTCGCTGTCAATGGGTAAACGAGATAGCTTCGTCACTGGGCGCTTCATGTAGTTTGTCTTCGTCTTAACAGTCACGACCCGCACGTACCCATCGGCTCCGGGGTGCGTTGCTGTAACTCTTCCCAAAAGCCACTTCGCAGGTGGTATGTTGTCATCCTTAATCAGCATAACATCATTGACATTGAGGTTTCTTGTTGGATATTGCCACTTGCCACGGGTTTGTAAAGTTTGCAAGTAGTCCTTAGACCACCGCTTCCAAAAGTCTCTGTGCATTCTTTCGGTTTGTTTCCATCTGGTAGTTAAGCTTATGTCATCAATGTGTCCAGATGGTGGTGGAGATAGCACAGAGCCTCCAACTAAAAAATGACCTGGTGTTAGGCAGTCCAGGTCTCCAAGGTCATCTGTGATAGCTACCAGCGGCCTAGAGTTAAGGCAAGACTCGATTTGTGTTAAGAGTGTAGCAAACTCTTCATACGTCAGCTTCTGCTCTCCGAGGACTCGTTTGAGATGATGTTTCAAACTTCTTACTCCACTTTCCCATAGCCCTCCAGCCGACGCCCAGGCCGGTGCATTGAAATGCCATTGGATTCCACAGCTCACCATGTCACTGATGCTTTCGTTGTTTATGTAAAGTTTTAATGCTTGCTCATGTTCCTTGTTTAAGGCCTTCGCTGCACCGACGAAGTTGGTTTCATTGTCGGAATACATGTCACTTGGAGTCCCCCTTCGAGCACATAGTCGTTTCAGTGCAGCGAGGAATGCTGTGGTGGTCAAGTCGGACACCAATTCCAGATGGACGGCCTTGGTGGACAAGCAAACGAAGATGGCGATGTAGGCCCTGCTCGTCTTAATACCTCGTCCTTTGTTAGCCTTCACTTCGACTTGACCCGTAAAATCTACGCCAGTGTGTGTGAATGGTTTTGAAGGTGTTACTCGTGGTTTAGGTAGATCTGCCATCTGTTGGGCGTTCTGTTGTGTTTTGAATCGGTGACATCTCACGCATTTCAAAAGTTGTTTCTTGACAGTACGCAGTCCACCCAAGATCCAGTACTTGTTTCGAAAATGTGACAATGTCAATCTCGCACCGCCATGAAGCGTTGTTTGATGTGCCTGCTTGATCAATAGCTCTGTCAATCTGGTGTTATTTGGTAAAATGGCAGGATGTTTCTGTGATTGACCAAGGCTTGCATGTTGAAGTCGACCTTGAACTCTGAGTATTCCATGGTCGTCCACAAAAGGTGACAGTGTCAAAAGTTTGCTCGATGACTGTACTTTGTTATGTTTACGTAACTGATATAAGTCATCGGCAAAGTGCTTATGTTGTACAGTTCGAATAATGATTGCTTCAGCGTTCTCTATGTCACTGAGCGATAGGTGCGAGAATTGTTTGGCGTTGGTTTTGTCTCGAGCATTGTTTATAAATCGCATGACCCAGGCCAATACACGGGTTGCCCGTGACATAGAGCTATGATCTTGTAGAAGTGATTCGACGAGTGGCTCGCTGGCTTGCGTTGAGCAGACTTGTTTGGATTTTTTCACTTCTTCGTTTGTTGAATATGTTTCATTGCATGCTTTGTAGTTCTTCAACCACTCAGGTCCCCACCATAAGTTGTGTTCGGTTAGTTGACGTGGGCTGAGACCCCTGCTAGCGCTGTCGGCTGCGTTTTCTTCCGACTTGACATGTCTCCAGCATTCAGGAGGCATGACGTTTGTGATCTTGATGACTCGGTTAGCCACAAACGTTTTCCATCGTGAGGGCTCTCCATGTAGCCAGCCTAGTATAATCATAGAGTCTGTCCATCCAAACATAGTTACTGTCTGTGAGTTTATTGACTCTATGACCTTACTCATTAGTCGCGATAGTAAGAAGGCACCGCATAACTCGAGGCGTGGCAGTGATGGGGGTTTTCTCAATGGAGCCAGCTTTGTTTTCGCGGCGACTAACTTGACGTGATGCTGACCTGCTTCATTGGTAGATTTGCAGTATATGACGCATCCGTATGCTTTCTCGGATGCGTCACAAAACCCATGTAGCTCAATTGGTTGTGTAGTGTCACCAATCCAGCGTTGTATGGCAATGTTATTGATAGATGGTAGTTCGTTTTGAAATTCATCCCATTCTTGTTGTATGTCGCTCGGAAGAGGTTTGTCCCAATCAGCTGTTGCGGTCCAGGCTTGTTGAAATATGAGCTTCGATTTCATTGTGACCGGAGACAGCCAGCCAAGTGGGTCATATAGCTTCGATAGGTCTGAGAGTAATGTTCGCTTCGTTGTGACGTCACGGTTGTTACTAACGGCCGCTTGGAATGTAAATTGATCGGTGTGCGGATTCCACGTAAGACCGAGTGTTTTGTTACTTTCCGCATCCTTAAAGTTGAACATATTTTGACTTATTTGTTCGTTAGGTAGTATTTTAAGTGAACTGGGGTGGTTACTAGCCCATTTTCGCAGATTAAATCCACCGCCTCTCAACAAGTCGATCAGCTGTTTTTGAGCATTTTGTGCCTCGATGAGGTCATTACTGCCTCCCAACAAATCGTCTACGTACAGCTGATTAGTTAGGATTGCCGCCGCAAGAAGGTAGCGGTTTCCATCGTCAATAACCAACTGTATTATGGTACGCATAGCCAAGAATGGTGCTGCTTTAGTACCATATGTTACAGTGCATAACTGGTATTCTTTGATGAGATTTGTGGGTGCGTCACGCCATATGATCTTGAGTAATTGTTGGTCGTCATCGTGGATGAGTATTTGGCGGTAGAATTTCTCTATGTCGGCAGTGTAAACATATTGGAATGCTCTCCATCGCAGTATCATGGCCTGCAGGTCTTGTTGCAGGTTCGGTCCTTGTTCCATGAGTTGATTCAAGCTATGGCCTGATGATGTTTTGGCTGATGCGTTGAAGACCACCCTCAGCTTTGTGGTTGTAGAGTCCAGCTTTTCGACACCGTGATGCGGCCAAAAGCAGCTGGGTTCCTTGTGATCAGTACATGGCTTCATGTGGTTGAGTTCAAGATACTCATGTATAAAGCCTTTGTACGATGATGACCAATTTTCATCTTAGGCTAGTCGTTTTTCTAACTGACGAAATTGTGCGACTGCCTGTGGCTTAGAAGCGCCTAAGATTTCTTCGAAATTAACTTTCATCGGAAGTCTGACTATGTATCTCCCATCCTCTCGACGTGTAGTTGTGGCCGAATATAAAGATTCACAATATTCTTCCTCAAGTGTTAGGTTATTGTTCTGTTCTGATATTTCTTCCATCTCCCAGAACCGAGAGACGTCGTCGATGTTCAGAAGTACGTGGCAGTTGTATGTTTTTATGTTTCCTAGTAGCACCCATCCGACCTTGGTTTGCTGGGCCAAGGGCGCGTGCGAGGGGCCTCGAAGCATGCCACTCATGATAATGTCAGCGTAGACACCTGCGTCTAGTAAGATGTCTACAGGTCTTGAAACATTGTAATCGGGGTCAGCCAGCTGTATATTTTGAATGTGAGGCCACTCTTGTTTTTCGAAGGTGTAGTTAGGCAAGTTGCTGAGCATGTTGGCCATCACCATTGCTGCAATCTTAAAAGTATAATCTCCATATAGTGATGTACAGTCTAGGCTGACGGTGCCGTTGCTATGATGTGCTGACGTTCCAATTCCGGATACAGTAGCATTCTGATTGCGTCTTCGTAGCCCCAAGCGTTGTGCAGCAGATTCGGTAATTAAGTTTATCTGTGAGCCTTGATCGAGGAGACATCGCAATCGGACGAATGTTCCGTCAGCTGCCATTATTTTTAGTTGTACCGTCGCAAGTAAAACTTCGTTAAAGTTACCGGACACGTGATTTGCCTTTTGTTGCGACGTCGATGGTTAATTCGGAATTGCATTTGAGCTCGTTTGTTTTTCGCCGCTTCGATAAATATCATGTAGCGTTGTGTGGTGCGCATCTTTGCAAACTCGACACCTTTTGTTGGAGTTGCATTTATTGTCGTTGTGGGAATATAAGCAATTGCGACAAATCGTTGCTGCGCAATAGACGTAATTTTGTCGTCAGGTGTCATTTCTTGGAACGACTTGCAATGAAGTAAAATGTGATTGTTTTTACACACAGGACAGTTTTTATCCGTGTTTGTATGGAAGCTTCTAGCTGGAAAACGCCTGGTTCCGATATTAATATCTTGTTTGGGTTGAGCCGTGTTTTCTTTGTTCGACGGTTGAGTCGGCTTGTAGGGTGTTATTTTTTTCTTTTGTACAGGTTCCAGCGCCGTGAACTTGTTTTCTAAAAAGTGTATTAGCTCATCCAAGCAAGGTAGTTCTCGGGGTGCTTTTCTTGCTTCCATGTAGGCTGAATATGTATCAGGGTCTAATTTTTCAGAAAGAATGTGCACCAGGATTGGATCCCAAGTCGTAATGTCAATTCCAAGGTTATGAATAGCATGTATTGTCTCAACACTTGTATCATGCAGTTTCTTTAGCTCGTACGCATTCTGCTTTTGTATGGTTGGTTGACCCATAAAGATTTGGATCTGCTTCGTAAATAGCAGTTGTTTGTTATTGTACCTGTGGTTGAGTATCTCCCAGCAGGTGTCGTAGTTATCGGCAGAGATTGTTAAGTGCTGCACGATGCGCTCCGCCTCACCTTTAAGTTTGCCCTTAAGGTGCTGCATCTTCTGTGTTTTCGTCAGCATGACGTTGTTATGTATGGCTTCACAATAAAGGTCCATGAAGGTAGGCCACTGTGAGTAATTACCGGAGAAGGCTGGAATCTCAATCGTAGGTACTTGCTGATATTGTTGCGATGTTGAGTTGAGTTTCCGATTCGGATTCCTTTTTGTAGTTTCAAACAGGGTTTCATATGTAGTAAACTCGTCTTCGTAGCTGCTGTCGGAGCCAGAAACAAGGTTGTCAATTTGCCAGTGTAGTTCGTCAATGAGTTTCCAACGAGACTGTAATGCGTTGAGTTTGTCCACTATTTCCCACTTTTCAGTTAATTCTTGTACTTTGATGTTGCGAATAATCCTAGATAGTGCTCGGAAATTGGTGCGTTGTTGGTTGACTAACTCATCTGACTTGGATGGCATTCCTGTGTCTACTACTTCCGCCTTCACCTCGTACTTTCGAAATGTTTCGCATAACGCCTCTTACCTCGCCTTAATGGTATCATATAGGTTGTTCTTGAAGTAGTTGTGGTCTTGGTGCTCATCTGAGTTCGCCAAAACACTATGATTCATGCTGAACAATTCCCATTGTGCATTAAGAGAGTCCAAGCGTTTCTGAATATACGCTGCTGTTTTACGTGATTCAGGATCTTTTTTGAAGTTTATTTCGATCTTGATGATAGAATCAGCTATTGTATGTTGTTGCTGAAGTAACTGCTCCATGATGGTGAACAGTTAAAATGTGGTTTAAGGTTCGTGCAACCCGTAGCCCTTACCGCAGTATTTGCACCTACTCAATCTAGCTGGTGATTCTCGCTTCTGAGAGGCCAGTAGACCGATTTGCTACCACAGATAGAACCACTGATCACAACACTTTTAACCACTACACAATGGACCACTCGCGGATGTAACACGTGTCGCGAAATAGGTCGTCGCAGTTCAAAATGTCGAAGGACCCATATGTAGGGGGCCCCTACATATGATAGATGTAGGATGTTAGATGTTGATTGTAGTAAGTAGGTTGTTTTTCTACGATACGGGATGTGGTAAGTAAAACTGTGTCCGATTCCGTAGAGAGCGTTTATTACACTAAATTATAATTGAATACAAAATGCAATGAAAGTAATATGAAGCCACGCGGCCGCGCGGGTAAGCCTCTGTCAGCAGATTTCATATACAACTAAAATACCATGTACTTGCTCGTACAAAGTATATTTTAAAGTCAATAACATTATTACCGACTTTAAAAAAAAGAGGTAATCAATTCAAAGTATATGAACGTGCTATTGTTGGAATTTGATATAATATGAGTATGTTGATCAATGAAGGCGTCCGTAGACAAACACACAAACGTATAATTAAACAAACACATACATATGCAACCGCGCTTCTGCATCGATGCTAAAAGACGTAGTGTGTAAGGCTCTTAGTGCACCTTCACATTAGAGTAGAGCGACAGCCGCGCGTCTCTCTAATGTGAAGGGCTTATTACTGCTGTCATTTTATGTATGAAATTAACAACAGCGCTACTGCCGCGCGACTGTCGCGCTGCTAAAAAAGCCTGAGTGTTAAAGGGCTCTTAAATTTAAGAATAAAAAGTTCGCTGTAAAAATCAATAAATACATGTGTTAACTGTCTCCAAACAAGTTTATCTCTGTTTTGTAAGCCGATAACCACTCGTCGCCTGTAATCGCCTTTAAGGCGTGTCAATTAATTTTAATTATCCGACAGCTATTGTGGATGCGAAGGCTTTTGTAGGACCCGCACCTTTGTTACCCCACTGACAAGACCCGACGATTATTTGTCATTTTATGTACCTACCAGTACAATTTGGTATTCGGTATATTATTGTTATTATTTGCCACGAATGACCATGAAACCAGAAGTGTCCTTAAGTGACTTAACTATGTGACAGCTCAGTTGAAATGTAGTAGGATGGTGTGTCAGTTTATATTTATTAATTGAAAAAAAATTGGAATTATTCGGACGGTATAATCGAAATATTTTACGGATTAACTTTTCTCGAATTTTTAAAATTTGATATGTAATTTTCAGGTCAGGTAGGTAGGTCAGTCTACCCGTCACCGCAAACGCTGTAAAGTGTTCGAAACGTCGTGATAAAATAAAATAAATTCGCGAAAAGTAAATCCGTAAAATAGTGTTTTATTTCAATGAATTATATTCGTGTAAACTTCAGAAACAAGTGTATATTTAATAAGCATAATTAAACCAAAGTCAAGAAAAAGAACCATGGGCTTATAAGGCTTATAATCATGCACCAACCGACGTAGAGTTTTACGCGTTTCTTAACAAAACAGAAACAGAAATGAGGAGATACGTATGTAGTGAAATTATAACACTGAGACTTCTTCAAGACTTTTATTCTTCGAACAGGGTACAACTTCAGGTACAACCTCCTCAACTTGATGCCACAAACCAACTGAACTGCCGAACCCCGCGCTCTCCCCGAATACAAAACTCCCCTCCAAAAATATATCGGTGTTGCCAGTAAGTAAATTTAAGTTTAACAGTTATAAGTACCAGTTCGAATAAATGATAGCAGCTATTTATTTAAAATTTACGACATTCGGCCGTCCTACATCGAGCAGCCTCCTGGCGCTCGAATAGCTAGGCAGTTCAGTTGGGTTGAAACAAGTACATAAATAACCAAACATTACCTTATGATTTTGAATATTAAAAATAGCAACCAAGTGTAATTTAAAGTTTTCAAACTGAATTCAATTAATTAATACATGTGCATAAATAATTGTTAATGCCAAGAAAATAATAATAAATAAATAAGACATGAAATTTTCGTTTTCATTTTACACTTATAATAATGAAAATTTAGTTGCAATGTGCTTATAAAGTATATATAAAACTTGTTTTAGATAATTAATAATTTCCTTAAATATAATAATATAACATGAGTTCCCATTCGCGCAGAAATAGCAAAAATTCTACATTATATTACAACATTTTCTATATACCAGGTCGTCTAGTACTATAGTTAAATCTAAATACAAATATATCTGCTTGGTGAATACCTAAACCTTAGTCAATGAAAGATGTGGTCTTAAATAAATAAAAAGTACAATGACCTACTTAGCCATACAAAACAGCATACAATTAATTTCAATATTACAATTGGGTAAGATTTACCATCGATTAAGTAATAATTTAAACTGTAATTCAATATTAATTTAGTTTTATTTGGGTCTTGTCATAAAACAAAAAACAAATGACTGAAACATTATTGTATAACACAACATTAAACATGGCAGAGAAAATGTGCCAGCAGGGCATAGCTAAATATTGTTCCTATAGCGTCGCCAACGCCATCACTAGATGGTGATAATTTATAAAAGATACGATATAGAGATAAAATGCTATAAATATCTAAAATTATAAAGAAACAAAAATGTTCATACATTTGATTACACAGCAACAATGTCGACAAAGAGTTATTATAAGCCGTAGAACTAATATTTAAAAAAATATATCATGGAATCGTACAGATTTTGTATACTACTTTGCCTTAAGCTTATAACCTACTAAGTACTATGCATTTTACGTATATTTTTAGAACCAATTATGTTTTTATTAAAGGCTGTCAATTTATCTAATCATTCATCAAAACCAGCGATTTCAACTACAATAAGTTTGCTTTTGCGTACTCTCAACTCCAATACGGTATTTTGTTATAAGGGTAAGAGCACTGACATGGCAGATCCGTTTCTAATGCAAAAAAAAACTTATAATAATAAATACTCTGAACAATACATAACCCCTACTTGTGAACCTTACTTTAAAAGAAATCCTACCGACGGTCCCATCTTTGTTATGATATCCGCATTTTTACTTTCAGGAGTATGAAACATTTCTTTCAAGTTACAAAAAAAATATTACACAACACAATAGACAAAAACAGACTACCTTCTACAGTACAGGATTAAAATGCTAAATACCAGTCATTTTTAAATGACGGTTGAAATATTTAATAATATCCCCTCAATATTCATAACTAAACAAAATTTAAATTAAATTACCTTCAAAATCCCTTAAGACGTTCTAAAAACAAACGTACCTTAACTTTATAAGCGGCTACTTATACCCGACTTGTACACTTGATACACTACATAATACTGTTTATTTTTACTCATTAAACTTAGCAACCGCTAGTTAAAGTGCAATTTGTTAATTAAGTTATGTATATAACGCTAAGCGGACATTATAGGTAAAGTGTAAAAATTAAATAAAGTACACTTTAGAATGATTTGAGAGTTTAAGTAGTTATCTGTAAGTAGTGATCTCACATTTACTATACTTCAAACATAGGTGTTTTTTTTTATTTAACCTAAATAATTCATATACAAAGTGCAGTGTATTGCATTTACCTATATCATCAAGGTGTAATATACCAATAATTTGCCAAACTGCTTGAAAAAACACATTCCCTTTATCTGTTTAAAATAATTAAAATACGTCATACAACAATTCCTAAAAGATCCTGATATTTAATAGTGTTTTAATTATTTCAAATCCAATAAATCATCAAATTAGAACACTGATAAAGATAACGTTTATAACACTGATTATTTATAAAATTATAAATAATAAATAGCAGTTGCAGTTACTCAGTAACGTAATACGTTTCGCAAATGCGACCGGAGAGCCGGCTAGGACGGAACTTTTATCAAACCCACCCGCAACATTACTGATACTTAACGAATGACTCGTATCTTGTTAAAGTTAAGCCAAAAGTAATATTGTCATGGTTAGATAATAAAAATAATTTGTGTACATGTGAATGCACCTGTTTGCAATTCCTGACACCTTTTGTGTTTTGTACATCTCTGGTTAAGTGAATTGTATTCTTAGGGAGCAATAAATGACTAAGTTTTATCAAGCAAAAAGCTGTGGTGTACTTTTTATATTACCCTATCACCCTATTTTGAAACAAAAATCCAGCGAAAACAACCAAATGCTAATTAAGATGAATACACACAAAATAATTATTCTTTTCTCAAAATATCTCTCTTATTCTTAATAAAGTAATCGTTTTTTTAGTATGATGGGGAAATTATATTAAATGGTCCACTGAGACCTAAGTAAGATACGGTACTTGTTTTCATAGCATGAAGACAAAGAAAGTTTAGTAACAGAAACACTATGATATGCTAATAGAACTTAGTGATAGAAAAATATACAATAATATAAGGTATACGAATTGAAAATGAAAGCTTGCGTTTATGTTTAATTTTTGTTGTTCTGAAGGTTTTAAATAATATTTGGTCCAAAATTTTAAAAGCTTAGGCTGTTTGGCTATTCACAAGAATGTCTTTTGGGGCAATGTTTTTTTTTTAAAAATCACTAGAATGTTTTATAGACTTACCAATACTACATTTAAAACAATTATTACAAATAGGAAACCCTCATTAGCGTAGGTCATCACAAATGTGTATTATAACGCAGAAAATTATTTTAAAGTTAATACAATGTACAGACTTAAATTGAATAATACAACATAGTAAACTTTTGGAAAAGAGGCATTGACAATAGTGACAGTTTTTTGGGCTGCTCAGCATTGGGTACCCCCCAAAATTGCTCCAAAGCTGTATTAGGGTATAATTTGGAGTTTTGAGTGGGTCCAGCCAGCCTCACGTCTTCCTCCTGGGCTCTGCCTCTCAGTGACATCCCCCATCGTTCACCGTGGGGTCCCTTCCTTCTTCGAGCTCATGCGCGACATTGCGTGTGATGCAGACTCATCAGATTGCATGAAACAAAATCATTAGGATTCATCAGATGCCTTTATTGTATAATTATTATAAGATTGACTAAAATAAGATTGGCTGAGAATCGTTTTTATGATTTAGTAGAATTAATAATAATAACATATTAATAACTTTGTCATGTGTTACTAAATTAGATTCCGTAATGGGATACGAAATATTGTATGACCTTTAATAAAGTTTTTACGCCTTTCATTGGTTTTTGTAAAACATGTACACCTGTGCTGTTAACTAGCATCTTATTTTACCATAATTTTGCTAGTAATTAATTTGGATTTAGTCAAGTAGGGAAAAAAAAAATTCTTTAATAGAAAATTAATTTTAAACCAGAAAACAAATTCAAACCAGAAAAATTCGAAGCTATGGGTAAATATTTTTCTAAAGGGCTTTTAAGAAGTAAAAGCAATAATAATACAGCACTGGGGCATAAGGTACACTAATATAAAATTTAGCATATTTTATTAAAATTGTTCATAAAAAAATATTCATAGTATTTAAGTAGCACTTAAAATTTCATCACCATCATAACTTTGCCTAGCATCAGGATTGTTTTCTGGTTAACATCACTTTTTACTTTACCGTTAACTTACGTCAACTTACGTAACTGTATCAAAAAGCTATATCATTAAAAGAAATAACCATGTGGCAAACTCAGTCTAAATAGCATTTCCCCTGTTAGAGTTATAGCACACTTAACTTTCCTCTAACAAGGACCCTGTCAATTTGCACACTTAGCTACAAAATCAGTCCATATTAAAATAAGACTTAAAAAGTCCCCGACAAATAAAATAACCAGTTGGCATGTTTTTTTTCTACAAAACCACTTCATGTCAAAGTTGTCAGTGGCTTTATCAGTCTAGCAATGACACTTAATAACTCTTAAGCAAATTATTCTTATTAGGGTCATAGCCCGCTCAACTATTTCCCGGCATGGAAGAAAGGAAAGAAAAGGAAGTAGCAAACTTAGCTACGAAATAAATTCATATTAAAGATATGTCTCAATCAGTCTGACACTGATACACTTATCAGTATAAAGGCAAATTATTCTCGTTAGAGTTAAAGCACATTAAAGTATTTAATGAGGAAGAAAATAACCAAGTGGCATACTTAGTCACGAAATTAATTCATTTTAAAGTACATCTTGATCGGTCTGACTTGACACACTTATCAGTAAAAACCAAATTATTCTAGTCATGGCCATAGCACACTTAACCATTCCCCGACATAGAAAACCAATAGGTAACATACTTAGGTACGAAATCAATACATATGGAAGTAGAAACTGACAGAATTTATCAGTTTATGGTAAATTATTCTTGCCAGGGTTATTGCACATTTAACTATTCCTCGACAAAGAAAACAACCAGATAGTATACTTGGCTACGTAATCAATTCATATTAAAGTATAAACTGACCTACTTAATCAGTCTAAGGCAAATGATTATCGTCAGGGTCATAGTACACTCAACTATTTCCCGACAAAAAAAATAACCAGGTATCACACTTAGCTTCGATATTAGTTCATATTAAAGTACAAACTGACACACTTAATCAGTCTAAGGCAAATTATTCTTGTCAGGCTCATAGCACATGTAACTAATCCCTAATAAAGAAAACCACCAGGTAGCATACTTATCTACACAATCAATTAATATTAAAGTACAAACTGATACTTAATCACCCTAGTCTTAATTATTATTCTGACGGTCATAGCACAATTAACCATTTACCAACAAAGAAAACAACCAGGTAGAACACTAAGCTACGAAATCAATATATCTTAAAGTACAAACTGACACTCAATCAGTCTTAGGCAAATTATTCTCAGCAGGATCATAGCACACTTAAATATTCCCAGACATAATACATTATTAAAATACAAATGCACTCCGTATCGTGCCTGTGCCGTCGGAGAATAGCCCCGGCGATGCACAAAACACAACGTCGCACATGAGGATTAAAATAATTCGAATGCAAAGCGCTCCGTATCATGCCAATGCAGTCTGAGAATTGTCCAGACTATGTACAGAACACAACGTTACGCACAAGCATCGAAAGTTCACACTTTAATTAAATGTATACGTCCTACGCTTATTTAAATACAAGTGCACTCCGTATCATGCATGTGCTGTCGGAAAGTAGCTCCGGCCATGCACAAAACACAACGGTGCACACGAGGATTCAAATTATTCGAATACAAATGCGTCTCGTATCATGCCCATGTGGCTATGCACAGAACACAACGACACGCATAAGCATTTGAATGTTACACTTGAATTAAGCTGCCTTGCCTTAGTCACGCTTTACTTAATCACCAACCAACACTTTAATATCAATAGATTCAACTTATTCAAATACAAGCACGCCCTGTATCATGTTTGTGCTGTCAGAAAGTAGCTCCAGCCATGAGTAAAATACAACGTCTTACACAAGGATTCGAATAATTCGTATGCAAATGCGCTTCGCAGTATGCTTAACGCAGTCGAAGAGTTGCCCCGACCATGCCCAAAACATAACTTCACGTATAAGCATTCGAATTCCACACTAAAATTAAGCTTACACGTCCTAATCTTAGCTACGCTTTGTCTTATGATCAGGTTAAAACCTCATTTAACTATTTGTTTTAAAATATGCGACCGAATTTCTTAGGTTTTAGAAATAATTTTACCAATTTTTAAACATTGCTTTCAACCACACGTGCCCTCATATTGTGCCAGTTTCATCGGAGAGTAGCCCCAACCTCAAACAGAGCACACTACGGCACACGTGGATTCAAAAGCTTTGAATTTAAGTAGCACGACCGGAGGGTAGCCCCGACCACGTGCTACAAAAATCGTATTATTTAAAAATAAATTTCACTTAACTGTATCATTCAGTTAACTGTATCACTTCATATTCTCACTAACTTGGTCATAATTCAAGCATACACTATTTCACGTACCTTGTTCTTTGTGGGCTGAAGATCCTTGCGCACTTCGGACTTGTAGTGAAATTATAACAATGAGACTTCTTCAAGACTTTTATTCTTCGAACAGGGTACAACTTCAGATACAACCTCTTCAACTTGATGCCACAAACCAACTGAACTGCCGAACTCCGCGCTCTCCCCGAATACAAAACTCCCCTCCAAAAATATATCGGTGTTGCCAGTAAATAAATTTAAGTTTAACAGTTATAAGTACCAGTTCGAATAAATGATAGCAGCTATTTATTTAAAATTTACGACACTACCCTTGATCTTTCATTGATCTTGTCGCACTGCCGTCGAACCAGTCCCCTCAGAATCCAGAACACCTCGGTAACGGATTCTGTTACTTATAATTTTCACTTACAAATTTTTGCACACGTGTTTGGAAGCCTTAAGAGATCAACATATTCAAATATAATGAAATTCTCACAATATCAGATACATACATATTGAATTGATTACCTCCTTTTTTTAAACGTCGGTAATAAAACAACTGTCTAAGAATTCTCTATATCGAATGTAAATCTGAATCCCACACATTGAAGAGAATAGTTAATCAATTTTAATTACAACTCTCACTTTGAAAGCTAATACATGTTTCATTCAGTCACACTCCCTCTTGATATACGAGAAAGTTATTCCCTCAGACACTTTTGATAAGTTTAAAATCTCATCTTGTGTGGAGCACCATTTGGCCTTTCGTACGGTCGGCAAAAATATCTGAATTATTTACAAGTTTCGACTTTGATAACAAGTTGCGAGACTTTATTGGAAGACGATTCTAGAAGCGAAGCTATATTTGGTTGTTAATTTTAGAGGTTCCGTAGCCGTAGGAAAAAAAACGGAACCCTTTTATTTTCAACAAGTCTGTCTGTCTGTTTGTCTGTCCATCCGTACGTCACAGCCACTTAATTCTGAAACTTTTATCATTACACTGATAAAACTTGGAAGGTAGATGTATCTTGTTAACTGTTTTACGATTCCCAAACAAAACATAAATACATGAAACTGAAACATTTTTTTAAAGTGAACCTCTAATTTAGGTAAAGTTGGCATGGCACCCTCAGTGCGCGAGTCCGACTCGCACTTAGCCGGTCTTTTTCTTTTTGTTTGGTTTGAAACTAGTAGTTCACCAACATCAGATAACCTCACTTCATCCCATATCACGTTAGTCAATAATAAAAAATATTCATTTTTAAATTAAAAGAAAACATAGTAAACAGAAGTTCATAAAATCAGGAAAATCTTTTCAAGACATTACGTTACGTGAGATAGACAAAACTGAGAAGACATTCATTATCATTATCAATTGTAACTGCCTCGGTGGCGCAGTGGTAGGAGGGTCGCATTATAAAGCGACGGCTGCGCCAAAGGTTCCGGGTTTGATCCCCGGGTCGGGCCAAAAATATGTACCTGAGTTTTTAATCAAGAAAATTCTTAGGACACCCCGATTTTCTGCCTCGGAAAGCACGTAAAGCCGTTGGTCTTGCGCCTGATCCCTCTCCGGCCGTGTCAAATTGCTGTCCCATTGGGCAATGACAGTGAAAGGAATAGAGAATGCACCTGTGTTAGCGCGCACACACTTGTGCACTATAATATGCCCCACGCAGTCGGTTAGTCGTTGTGGCTGGCCACCGTTGTCGAAATCGGCTAGGGGGACTATTATCAACCGTAGATGATGCAGTCTATTCAGATTATATTGATTATTTATGCAACTTACAGTAAAAATATGAATTTCTTCAGATCTAACAATCGTGACACAAAGGATATAAACCATAATTTTTTGTCAGTGAGCCTTGTGCCGGCACGAGGGGAAAAAATAATCAAGACCTTTCACGGTAGCTGTATACTTACTCGTTTATACTATTACCACAATTACCTAATTAGATTTATTTCAGGCGCTTCCGCAACTTGCTTTGTTGCAGAACAGAAATGTTTATTTATTATTTAATATAAAAAATAATCCATTTTTCCCTGGGTTACGACATCACGCGTGAACGGCTGGACAGATTCGCTAATTTATTTTTTTGGTATTTGTTATTGTCAGGAAAAGGTTCTTAGGAAAGAAAAAAAAAGCGGGTAAACCTATTTTCACGATTTTTACTTTTTGGATTCGTCACCATTATGAGACTGGGGCGTGGCGGGGCCGGGGCAAATCGAAGGTCGCTGGGTCCGCTAGTTACTTATAAATTGAGATTATGAGGTTGATAATAGTCAAGATGCGTGATATTGGGCATTTTGCCACCGAGACTTGAAAGATAAAAAATAAATTATACTTGGTTCAACCATCAATTTATGTATATGCAACTTGTATTTAAAGACTAGGGTTCATTTGGTTTCACAATTAGAACAGGGACCCTTATTTGGATCGGGCGTACCTCGCTTAAATACGGTGTTTCATTTCATTCGAAAACAAATAATAATAAGGAATTGACGTACACTTAATAATCTCACGAAAATCAGTTTGTCTTTTTTTATCACTTCCGTGTAGATTCATACTAGTCTTCTTTGGAAAATCGAACATGAGTCAATTAATATCAGACACCATCTTTGACGCGAGTGATTCCAAAATAGGGGCTCAAGATGTTTCCGCATTTATTTGATCTGAATTAAAAATCATACCTACTAACTGCTATAAAGTGTGATAGCGCCCTTAGGCTTTCATACCGTTTTTATAACCCGTGAGCCGAGACAAGTAGTAAATTCACTTTAGTTCGATACCAATCATGAAAAATCTGAAGTTGTGTCTCGCAAAAGGTATTTAAATTTTTAATATGCTGACATGATAATAAAAAAAGTCACTGAGATCTTAATGGACAAATTCCACAAAAATAATTCAATTTATAAGGCTGGCAAGTTCTGTGCAGTTTCAGACTCATAAATACGTCTCCTGCTAACCATACAGGGTGATGGAGGCGTGCTGTCCAATAAATCAGCCGCGGGCAGGCGTTATATTGACTTCACATGTGCCACTTAACCGCTACATAGCCTTCCGCAGATTCCAACTTGATTATTCTTTGCGACGCATAATTTGCGTTAAGTTTTATCATTTTGAGATATATAGGATAGGATAAGATAACTCTTTTTAAATCCAACTTTCATCTTTTCAATCCGACTTCCAAATCGGTCCAGCTATTCACGCGTGTTACCGTGACCATGGGATGTAAGTATGGATTCATTTTAATATAAAGAAATTTTCTTACAAAGCTTAGACCCTTTACACAGTGCGACTTTTAGCAGCGATGCAGTCGCGATGCTAACGCACGTAAGCAATGCGACCTCATCGCTAACAAAAGTAGCTTTAAGTAGTAGCATGCTAAAATTTACTATTATTTTACTGTATTCATATTAAACTGACTTCTAAAAATTAGGAGGTTATCAATTCGACTGTATGATTTTTTTTGTATCTTTGTTACGTCATAATAATATCTCAGTCGTTTGTTGACCGATTCGTAATTTTTTTCGCCTACCTAGAGAGTATACCTTCTGGTTGGTCCCATTGTTACCAATTTGGGATCTGATTATCATCAGATCAGAATCTTGGTGTAATTGAGGGAAACCCTCAAATTTTAAAGGCACTTATAGTGTTTTTTACTATAATCTTAATTTTAACGTGTTGTTACGTCTGACAGTCAACATCTTGAGGGGCTGAGCTGATGGTGGAACTCCTTAACGCTTAGTAGTTTGTAGCTTCTTAAAGAACAGAGTCATGTGGAACTACCGAAATTTACGAATCAACTCTCATATATGAACGCCACAGACAATCAGCCATTCTGACGCACACTGTTTCCTTTACGTAACGTGCTTTCGTATGGTTGACGCCTGGTTGGTGCTGCTCCCGTGCCGGGTGGGTAGATTTGCTTCAAATTTTACTCGCGACAGCATCGATGCCAAATTAAATCTGTTCATTGCGTGAGTCGCGATGCTTTCGCGCGTTTCCAAAACGCGTGACTGCATCGATGCTTAAAATCGCAGTGTGTGTGACGCCTTGTCTAATAAAACCCGAAAAGCATTGTCACCTACTACGAAACGTGTCATGCTACGGCTCAGAAACAGGTGTAGCCGTAAATCGTAGTAATTGCTCGTAGCGTCGTAGCACCGAAGCTACGACGTAGCGCATAGGTGCTTTACCTGCAAAGACTCCATAAAACACCTTGAGAGCTTTTCTAGTAGTTTACAGGACACTATTTGTAACATGTTCCTCTTTTATACGTTTTATTAGAAGTTTTACGTTTTAAAAGTTAAAGTATTCCTTACGGCGAGGTTCGACGATACTGTTTTAATCTATTTATTAAATCAAGTAGTATAAAAATAAACGAATTCCAATGTTTTTTTCAATAAAAATAAAACATCTCTTTGGCATCTTCTGTTGATTTCATAGTTACAATTTACAAAGAAAGTAACAGTCTTTACTGTTACTTTGTAATCAAAACCTTCGTCGCTCTTGTTTGTTTGGGACTCAAAGGTTATACACAAAAAGTGTTGTTTCATTTTGACAACCCAAATAAATTTTGATTGGATTCAATATTTGTGAATTCACGAGGACAGGTATTATTAAATTTACAAAGAAAAAATGAAACTACTTCAGTTAAGTACGCAGTAAAACGTCTTTTTTGTACAAGTACGTAGTTTTATTTTCATCATTATTATCATCATTATCAGCCGAAGGACGTCCACTGTGAACATAGACCTTCCCCCCCAGTTTTCAACAGCGACCGATCACAAGCGGTCTGCATCCAGTTTAATTCTGCGATCTTTACAAGGTCGTCTGTCCATCTTGTCGGTTGATGACCTACGCCGCGTCTTTGGTCAAAGGGTCTCCAATCTAGAACTTTTCTGTCCCAATATAAATTTTGCGATGTGATATTCCACATTTTGGAAACAATGAAGAGTAAAGCTACTCATTGCAATCTTTTAACCATAAACAGGTTGTGATCTGTAATACGAGCAATAAAAATAGGCATAGGCCCTTTCGGTAACCAGAAATCGATACTATAAATTTTAAATAATTCAAATGAAAAACAACTGTGTAATAAAATTACAATTTTCTAACAAAATAAATCGACCCAGTCAAGTATTGCTAAGAAATGTGTCCAGTCACAGAACATTTTCATTTACTACAACGAGTTACTGATTTTGATATAGATTGATTAGGGATTATTACTTTGGATTACTATATCTCTGATTTAAAGCACTTTAGACCACTATGACCAGGTCAAGGTAACTACGTATACACTATGTAGAATAATTGATTAACAGTTTTGCTCCTGTTACAGGACCACACGCTGTATATAGTCTATATATGTGTATCTATTATATATATGTTAATATAAAAATCGTTTTACTTACACCGTTTATAACCCAAGAACGGCTGAACCGATTTAGCCTAAAAATTGGTGTGGGGATAGCTTAGAGTCAAGAAAAGGACAAAGGATACTTTTTATCCCATTCGACGGGGCCGGGGCTGGGGCGGGAGTTAAAAAATATTTATTTTCATTTGTAAGTAACGTTTTATCCCAAAAAAGGTGTTATTTTTCATGAAAATAGTAAAAAGTGTTTTCCAAGAGAAAAGTAACATTGCCTTTTAAAAAAGTGGTGGTCTGTTACTACAAAGTCAACAAGATAACGTATACTTTATACGGTAAGATTGTCGTTTGTTTATCATTCGTTCTCTTGTCAGTTTATTTTCAATTGTGCTTGACAAATGTCGATAAATCATATCGATAAACGTTCTTTTATTAAATTTTTGAATATTATAAATACTTTTAAAATAAAATTATAAATCTGTAAATGTTTCACTCGAGAGTAGATTAAGATAATCTTAAATATACAACAGTTTGCTTTAAAATTTTAAACTTCATATTATATGACAATACATCCTTCTAATATAATTTCAGATTTCCTGTAGATCCATTATGGAAAATAAAGTGAGTACAAGCCGTCCGAAGAGAGGCAAAATGAATCCCCACAAAACATCACCGAGTGACATAATGCCAATGCAAAAAAAACTTCTGGTTAATTATCCGTTATGAGAACTTAAATGGTGCAAGGCTATGTGTATTTACGGGCTGTTTCAATATGTCTAAGGAAGTTCTAGTTAGTGTTACTTGGCAGACCGTTTATATAAAACGACGTTCTATGTTTCAATTGTTCATTTGAGGGTTTATGCATTACATGCCCATAGTGTAATTTATTGTTTTGGTGATAAAATTATATAGTTTTACAAAAGATTCGTTCATTCATTCGTTCCACACATATCGATAAAAAAATATTGACACTTTTATGCACTAAATGTCAATAATTGACACGACAAGCTCCCCCCGCCCCGCAGAAATTGGCTAATGTTATTTTCATACATTCGCTCTTGCGTTTCATATCCAGTGGTTAATTCATCCAAGCAGATTACTCAGAACAGTCTCTTTATTTTGATTATTTTTAAAGTCTTCTATCGTTTATAAACAAATCATCAAAAAAACTATTCCGCCTACAAAAACCTGATTTAAAATAGAATAGTAACGCATTCGTCTATTTACTGTTGGTGCACTTAAGCCTGACATCACGCACAGACTCCATAAAAAAATGTTTGTACTAAATAGGGGATTTTAGTTCAATTAATTCATAAAAAAGGATCTCAACTAATCGTCAAAATATTTTCCAATAATTTTGTGAACTAGCTGTTTGAATCTGTCCATGTTTTCATTCCCGACTTTAGTGGAGTGCTTGTAGGGTGTGTTTGTTCAGGACGCCATGTTTTTTCACCCCGAAAATGTTTGCTGAAAACAATCCCAGACTTTGTTGGGCACTTGCGGCAGAGTAAGGTCAGAAAAGTCTCTGAATGCACTCAATTTAGATTCTGAAATTGAATTGGAAAAGGCTACGCTTATTGTCTTGTACATTGTTCAAATTTACAACAACCGTAACATTGCTAATTAATCATTAGCTTCACTCGACAAATGACATTTCGCTGTTGATTGCGTTCAAATAATTGAAGTAGTTGATATAATTCTAAATTTTATATCGGTAGCTAAAGGTAAAAACATGCGCAATTATTGGTGCATTATTGCAAATATACCTTGTTATCCAATGAAAGTTTTTATCTAATGTTTAACCTACTTCAAAAATTCTCATATCGCAGTCATTTATGGACTGATTTGAAAAAACTTCGTCTAGAGGTTATAACTTCTAGTTGGTTTCATTATTGACAAGTCGGGATCAGATGATGGAATCTTAGTGCAATTGAAAACCCTCAAATTTTCATTCCGACGGATAGTCAACATCGTGTGGTAGAACTCCTCGACGCTTAGGAGATCAGGGATTATAATGACATAACCTATGATTGGTAATTTGTGGCTTCGTACAGAACAGTCATAAGGTGCGACCCCCACTCTCCTCCTATAAGCGCTTAAAATGAAGAAATAAAATTAACTTAAAAAAAAATGAAACCCGAGATCAAATCCAAAATGCACTAAAAAGTCTAAATGCACTAAATTAACGCTTGACCCTTGAAGGAAAGAAAATCCATTTTAGGCGAACGATTTTATTTTTGGATTCGGTGTTCTGATAGTTGATACTTGAAATTGAAAAACAAATTGTGTGCCAAAAAAAGATCCTTTCCTTTAAAGGGTCAAGCGTCTATTTAAGACTTTTTAGTGCACTTTGGTCTTGAAGTCGGTTTTTACTTCTGTTATATTAAATTTCATTTTTATCTAAATGATTTACGCAATAAGCCTTCTATTGGAAATGATTCATTTTCAGTTGACTGAAAGCACATAATCTAATCTCGACGAAACAAGCGACCTATAGCTTCTAAATTAGTGTATTTGGATTGAAATGTTATCTCTGATCTATATTACTACATTAGTTGAGTTAATCAAAACTAATGTGTAACTATTAATAGCTAAGTTAACCTCTAGTTTTTGGCGAATCAAATAAGTAGGTGCAGAGAGTATAGATTAATATATTATATATTGGACACCAATCACATATAGTGCTCTGATCCCAAAGTAAGAAGCTAAAAGCACTTGTGGTATGGAAATCAGACCCAACGGTGGTACCACAACAACCAGACCCGAGACAATATAGAAAATATCGATTTCTACATTGACCCGACCGGGAATCCAACCCGAGACCTCGGAGCGGCGATGCGTTGAAACCCAGCGTTCTTAGCCACTACACCACGGAGGTCGTCGAAAGATAAGATCTTTTCTTGTCTATAACTTTACTTGCACCGCCGTAGCAGTAAACAATAATTACTACAATAATTTTGCACTTTTATATAATTCAAAACGTATTCATTTGTGTACTATAACTGTTTTAATAAGCTCAAAATAATTATGTAATTAAACTTTGAAAGGTGACTATTCCTAGCCTCATAAAGTAGTCTATAAGATGTGTAATTGTATGACCGTATAATTAAGTTATGCAATTTAATAACTTTTATTGATAATAAATAATATTGAAATGAATGAAATAGAATTTTTAAATGAACTTGCACCGCCTGTAAATACATTTTTCTCTGTTCTGACCTATGGTTGACTGGTATAGAATGCTTTTGGCATTAAGTCCGCCATATGTACAATTTTATGTTTTGTGCATGAAGTTTAAATAAATAAGATTATTAATTTTACCTATATAATTTAAAAACAATGTAACCGCTTTCAAAAGTCTAACCAAAAAGCTTAAAATACATTTGCTCTCTACGCTACCTGTAATCGCTATAAATCGATTCTTTTAACAAATGAAGCCGAGCACATCGGTCAGCGCTCAAAGTGCTCTTAGTATTTACGAATATTATGGCTCGTGCAGACTGCAGGCACTTCCGTTTAATTAGTCGAAATCATCGTCCGAAACCAGCAGAACTTTGAAAACTTTGCCCTCGGAAACGGAAGTTGGTTAACACGGTGCATTCATGCTATTTGCTATTAACGGTTTATGGAGTAGTTAACAGAATCTATGTAAAGTTGTTATAGCGAGTGTCAATTGCTTTTGTACAATTAGAAAAGGTTATTGCTGCTACAATGGTAATATACAAACACATACATATGCAGCCGCGCTTCTGCATCGATGCTAACGCGAAGGGCTTATTACTGCTCTCATTTTATGTATGAAATTAACAGCAGCGCTACTGCCGCGCGACTGTCGCGCTGCTATAAAAGCCTAAGTGTGAAAGCGCTCTTAAATTATAGAAGAAGAAGTTTGCTGTAAAAATCAATAAATACATGTGTCACAATAGGTAGAAGATCCTTCGACCAATAGCATAGCGTGTACGGATTACAGCACGTCAAAGTAAACACTGCTGTGTCTTAAACCTTTGTAATAAGGGCTAGTTTGCAACATAAGTGGGTAACCTGATAAGCCTTTGTGATAAGGGATAGTTTGCAACAAAAGTGGCTAAACTGATATGCTGGCGACTGAACAATGTACGTCGACAAAAAGGACAGACAACCTTGTAAATATCGCAGGATCACACCCATCGCTGAAGAATGCAAGCCGATTGCAGCATGCAGATCGCCCGAACCCATCGCTGTACAAAGAGTGGACGTCCTTTAGCTAATAATTATGATCATGATGACATACCTACAACTTCCTAATAATATTGCCCTAGAAACGAAAAATTCACGAAAATTTGCTAATACTTTTGGAGAAGTTTATGATGCCGACCATATTTTTTTACATTTCAAAAGCCACAAACTCAATTGACAAAATTATGATATTGTCCAACTTACTAGATTGCCCCTAATATTAAATATTAATTCTAATAACACAAGATTTTTCTTGGAAGTTTCTTACCTAATTCAAGGAATTTGAATTATTTATACTCTTCACAAACGAGGATAACTTTTTAAGTCGGCCTAAAATTTGTACTGAATCCTAAATATTTTTTTGTAAGTTTCACATAACTGTGACTTCGGGTTGAGAAAATGTTGATAAAAGAATCAGATAAAATCTTTTAAAACTTTGTTTAATTATGTAAATGGCTTTTATTTTGTCTTAATTAGTGTAATTTTTTCGCGTAAAATATACCAAGAATTTGAACTGTTTATCTATACTAATATTATAAAGCTAAAATTTTGTTTGTTTGTTTGAACGCGTAAATCTCAGGAACTACTAAACCGATTTGGAAAAAATAAATCTGTGTTGGAAAGCTTATCTATTGAGAAAGGTTTTAGGCTATTAAACATCACTCTATGACGGTAGGGGTAGAGGCAAACTCAATACACGCGGAAAAAGTTGCGGGGGACCGCTAGTTTTAAAAAAAATAAAAATGTACTTGTTATCAAGACTGGCTGCTTGCGAGGTAAACTTGCACTCTGAAAATATTGGAAAGTACTTATATCAGAAACAAAATTATCCTTTTCTCGGTTTTCGTTCAGATCAGGTTTCTACGGTTCAGAGATAGCTACGGAACCCTAATAACATTTATTTCTCCAATTGATCGTGGGTGTTTCATAGATTGGCACATTTCGTTTGAGTTCACCGTTAAGTGACCTATGAACATTTAAACGAACAAAAATATCTGAGTAAAGTTTCAGCTCATATGAGGGTGGGTCAAAAAGTTCGCGGAATGGAGGGTAAAAAGTAAAAAATAAAACACAAAATTATTCTTCCTTCTCAATATATTCCCTCTGAACTTTAATACATCTATTAGACCTATCAATTAATTTATTAATACCTTCGAAAAAAAATGATTTATCCTTGTCGTCAAAATAGGCAGGAATTGCGCTCTTCACTTCTTCATCGTTGGAAAATTTCTTCCCTCGAAGCTCTTTTTTCATTTTTGGGAACAAATAATAATCAATTGGAGCTAAATCTGGGCTATAGGGATGATGTTCCAAGATTTCGAAGCCCACTCTTTGAACAGCAGCCATTGCAACTTGCGCCTTGTGCACGGGTGCATTGTCGTGCAAAAGGAGCACACCTTTGATCAATTTTCTCCGTCTTTTCTCCCTCACAGCATCTCGCTGACGTTCTAATAGTGCAGCATAGTTCTTTATAGTTATAGAAACACCCTTTTATTTATAATTAATAAGAAGGATTGCCTCTGAATCCCAGAAAACAGCAGCCATGAGTTTTCCAGCCGACGGAGACACTTTGAATTTCTTCGGGGGTGGTGTGCCCTTTTTGTGCCACTGCATGGAGTCTTGTTTGGACTCAGACTCATAATGATAAACCCAAGTTTAATCTCCAGTCACAATCCGGTTCAAAACTTCATCCGTTTGTTCACCACAGAGCGCCAAAAACTCGCGACAACACTCAACTCGCCGCTGCTTCTGGTGTGGCGTGAGCATTCTCGGCACCCACTTTGCACACACCATTGACATGCCAAGATGGTCGTGTAGGATGTTCAAAATAGTTAAAACTGATACTCCAATCATTTTTTCCATCTGCTATTTCTTTAAACGGGCATCTTCTTTTTCAAGTTTTTCGACGTTTTCTGCCGTGGTTGCCTCGACAGGCCGCCCCGGACTCGGATCATCTTCAATCGAATCCCTGCCTTACTCAAACAGGTTGTGCCACTTGTAAACCATGGTTTTACCAGGACAAGAGTCCCCGTAAACAGAAGACAAGACAAGAAAATAGTCTGGGGAGGTTTTCCTTGCTTGGTAAGGAACTTGATGACTGCGTGAAACTCAATTTTCTCCATGTTGCAAATATTTTTCCGGATTGACTTGTTGATTGATGTGTAGCTCAGTGAATTATGACTTAATTTTTTTTAAACTTTGAATTTATACTCTTAATAAGTGTCTCGACTAGTGAAGATACTAAAAAGTTGCCCTTCCTCCCTCCATACCCCTCATTCCGCGAACTTTTTGACCCACCCTCGTACCTGCAATAGGAAATTGAAACCAAACGTAATACAATCTACATTTAAACTGATATTATAAAGCTGAATAGTTTGTTTGTTTGTTTGTTTGCACGCGCTAATCTCAAGAACTACGGGACCAATTCAAATTATTTTTGTGCTAGATAGCTTATTTATCGAGAAAGGCTTAAGGCTAAAGTACATTACGCTGCAACGGAAAAAGAGGGAGCAAACTCAAATCGCGCAGATGAAGTCGCGGGGGACCGCTAGTAGTTAAATAAAACTTAAATATTGTTAACCAATCACTCGCTTGGGTATGGCGTGTGACTTACCTTCTAAAATGAACAAAAATATCAATGATTTGGTTTTGAAGTCGGTTTTTACTTTTTTAAAGTTAATTTTATTATTAAGTTTTTAGTGATTACAGGTGGGGGGAGGGGAATCGCACCTTTTGACTCTGTTCTTTAAGAAGCTACAAATTACCTATCATAAGTTCTGCCATTATAATTACTTAACTCCTAAGCGTTAAGGAGTTCCACTATCAGCTCAGCTCCACAAGATGTTGACTATCAGACGCAACAACACGTCAACATCAAGATCTTAGTAAAAAACACTATACGTAACTTTAATATTTGAGAGTTTCCCTCGATTGTACCAAGATCCCATCATCAGATCCCAAATTGGCAATAATAGGACCAATTAAAAGGTATACCCTCTAGGTAAGCGAAAATATTTTTCGAATCAGTCGACAAATGACTGAGATATGAGGTAACATAGAAACAAAAAAAAACATACAGTGGATATCCTCCTCCTCCAATTGATAACCTCCTCCTTTTTTGAAGACGGTTAAAAATAACGCGATATAAAAGCGTGTGCACTCACATTTTTTCAAATCCCTCTTGTGACAGTCAGTTGAAATGTAAAGATTTAAAATAATTTTCATCTCTGAATTGGACTGTAATCAATGAAAATCATGCATTCAAAAAAGTATCATATATAATCATTTAAAGAAGAGTATCTGTAATTAGTGACTAAGTGCTTATTAAAACTAAATGACGTTGAAAAAAATTCAAGACACTTTTGATGATGCTACAAAATTAGATTTTTAATTACTACAAATAAGGCTCTACTTTTGCTTAATCTCAGCTTTTTGGGCGTTGATCCAAATCCAACAAAGTTAATCCCGAGACCTAAAACTGCCGGGTATTTTTAATCTTGCAAGACGTTACTCACTAGGGGTGGATTTAGGGCCTGTAATTAAAATTCATTCATTCGACCTTAACGGCTCGGATATTAGGTCGATATTAACATACTTATAGTGTGTTACTAGGGCAATGGAAAGAGAAACAATCATTGTGTTTTATTATTGTTTAAATGTATGCCTTTTGTAACAACCATTAATGTTTAGATACTGTTAGTATAGCTTTGTCCTAAAAAAATATTAATAACTTGTCGTTTTTAAAGTTAACGGAGTGTGACATTACTGAAGCCCTTACTAATATCATAACGTTAACACAAGAAATAAAAGCAAACTTTACTTGTCAGGAATAAAAATGTTAAATTCGAGCCCGAATTATACGACAGTAAAATAATAATTAAATAGCCATGCCATATCCAAAGAGAGTCCGACACAAAGTATTTTTCGAAGTCCCTGCGAAAATACCTAATAACCAAATGCTGCTACTCGTTAAATGAACATTTAAATAACTGAAAGTGAAAATTAAAAGTCTGCTCTAAAGTTTAATTCTTAAGTATCTAATATTAGTTTTTAATAACATGTAGCTAGTATAATTTACTTACGATCACCTGAAAGCGCTCTCAAAGTACTATACCTAGTAGTATTATAATATCTGGGACTATACATTCTGGGTATCTGGGTTATAAGTAATAGTAGTAACTTTATTCATAACCCAATTATGTTTACAGTTGCTTGTTTAGTATAACACATTTAGTAGGTTAATAAATACAATATGTTGAATCGGAAAGAATGAGTCCCTGACATTGAAAATAGTAAAAACTGTAATTTCAAGGTCAGTGATTCCTCGACGCTATACAAGACATAGTTACAAATAAAAAAAAAATAAAAACCGACTTCAAAACCAAAATGCACTAAAAAGTCTTAAATAAACTCTTCACCATTGAAAGGAAAGGAATCCGTTTTAGGCAAACACTTTCTTTGTGGAGCCAGTGCTGTGATAGTTGATGCTTCATGGTCAAAGTGATGGCACCGACTCCAAAAAGAAATTGTTTGCCTGAAACGGATTCCTTTCCTTCGGTCGGTTCGAAGTCGGTTTTTACTTTTTTTAAAGTTTATTTTATTTTTTCATTTTTAGTGTTTACATAAGAGGGGGGGGGAGTTGCACCTTATGATTCTATTTTTTAAGAAGCTACAAATTACCTATCATATGTTCCGTCATAATAATTACTGAACTCCTAAGCGTTAAGGAGTTCCACCATCAGCTCAGCCCCACAAGATGTTGATTATCAGACGTAACAACACGTCAACATTAATATTCAAGTAAAGAAACACTATACGTGCATTTAAAATTTGAGGGTTTCCTTCGATTGCACCAAGAACCCATCATCAGATCCCAAAATGGAAATAATGGGACCAACTAGAAGGTACACCCTCTAAATAGGTGAAAAAAATTTTCTATTCGGTCGACAAACGACTGAGATATGAGGTAACATACATACAAAAAAATAACAATAATAAAAAAAAACATACAGTCGAATTGATAACCTCCTCCTTTTTTGAAGTCGGTTAAAAATAAAATAGAATTACATAGGTATGCGATAATTAAGAACATGGATTATGAGACTTATGAGTGTGCGTGCGTGCGTGCGTGTGTGCGTGCGTGCGTGCGTGCGTGCGTGCGTGCGTGCGTGCGTGCGTGCGTGCGCGTGTGTGTGTCTTATTATACAATTATGCTGAGTATTGACTTTTGGCTGAGGCTATTCGGCATTTCAAGTAGGTATACTTTATGATTACATAATGAAGGTTAGTAACACCATGTATGCGTGCGTATGAATAAATGAAACACCGGCCATTTTGAAACTGGTAAAACCATTATTTTTGGTGCCTGACGTTTTCATAAAATTATAAGGGCTTTTAGAAATAAGGACGTAGAAGAACATAGGTAACGGACATAGCGCCGAGAATCATTAAGCACATAGCGCGAAGAACTGATTGCCGTTGGGGTAGAAAAGATCTATATTGAAGACCCTTCGACCAAAGGCGCGGTGTAGAACATCCACCGACAAGATGGACAGACGACCTTATAAAGATCGCAGTATTAAACTGCATGAAGACCGCTTGTGATCGGTCGCTGTGGAAATTCGTGGGGGAGGCCTATGTTCCACAGTAAAATTTTGGCTTTTCTTTGAAACAATATTTAAAAAAACATACAAAACGGTTTTTACAACAACAGTTACAATTCTGAGCCAGGAGATTTCTAGTAAGTCCGTGTAGTACCTGTGGTAGAAGATCCCGCTCTTATACAAAGGTGAGTAAAAATCAGTGACTTGTTATTATTACGTATAGAGAAGATATGCGAAGCAAAAAATGAGTCGCAGATAACAAGATCGTGATGTATTCCTAGAAATTTCAATGTCGAAAATGAAAACGTGTGTATGCGATGATGACAAGTGGCGTTAATTCATGTGACACAAAGTTTGTTTGTGATGTCAGTTTCATACGCTAGTAATAGTAGTTTAAAGGTTACAATGCACAGCAAACTTACAAACTTAAACTATTAGATTCCCTCTGCTCAGCTCTAAGGAGGTTACTGTCACCTGAACACATTTTATTTGTCATCCTAACTCAGCAATTAGCTTAGTTCACGTCAGACTTTAAGTCAGGCTTAAATTGTGGTGAGGCTTAAGTCCTGTCCCGTCATTTGTAACGGTAAGGCTGTTGCTATCTCAGCGGCCAGGTATGTCGCAACAGACTTAAAATGAAGCCCTTAAGCAAGCAGTGGTTTTAGAGTACTCTCAGTAAGGAAATTTTATTTCAAAGTCATTCTCAATAGCACTCAATAGGGTATTTTTTGGATTCTTCTTTTTATTTTGGTTAGAAAACGTTTTTTTATTTTAATGAATTGCAATTAATTTTGATTGTATCCAATTCGATACAAATTATACTAGAAATATCAAAAGTGAAATAATTTGATGAATCTTTTGCTCATTTGATATTTGCCTAGTGAAAGAATCATTGTGTGCTGTGTGTCATCGCTTATTAAATAAAATAAATAAATAAATTCTTTATTTGCACTAATACAGATTTTTTACATGAAAAGTATGTAACCCTGGCTGCCAAACTAGTGTAAACTGTATTATGGAAGCCAGTGTCTTCCCAAAAAAGGCTTAACAATTTAATTAGTACAACATAAGAAACAAAATTACATCCACATGTTTAGTAACAGACTAAGATATACAATAACATAGATGTGACAAAATTATAAAGCATTGCAATACTTTATGTGCATGTGTGTGTGTGTGTGTGTGTGTGTGTGTGTGTGTGTGTGTGTGTGTGTGTGTATGTGTGTGTGTGTGTATGTGTGTGTGTATGTGTGTGTGTGTATGTGTGTGTGTGTGTGTGTGTGTGTGTGTGTGTGTGTGTGTGTGCGCGTGCGTGTGTGTATGTGTGCGCGTGTGCGTGTGTGTGTATATGTGTATGCGCGTGTGCGTGAGTGTGTGTATGCGTGGTTGCAGTTAGCAGATCGGCTTTAGATACGATTCAATTGTATCGCTACTAATGGATAGCAGGAATGTATATAGTAGATGTTTGATTTCATAATTAGTACATTTCAACAATCCCTGTTCATTGTTTATTCGCGTGTAAAGCTTTGGTGCAAGATAGTTATAAAATTTTTGTGAGAAGGGACTGGAGATTTGTGGTTGCGGACAACGAAAACGTCTCTTGTTGTTTTGTGGCAAAGTTGGGATTGTATGCCTGTGATACCTTCGAAGGCATTGAAAGACAAAAAGCTTACGAACCGAAAGGACCTTAGCCATATCATAAACTAATACCGTAGGATGCAATATAGGAAGAAACAGCATGACCTTAATCACCGCCCTTTGAGCTCGCTCCAGATGGAGCAGGTAAGTAATGGCCAGATGGAGCAGGTAAGTATTCTGTATAACTCTAAATATATCTAATACCCTTCACCCCCACCATTTCAGTTATGGGTTGAGTGCTAAAAACTAAACGCTTATAGCTTAACAACGCTTATAGGAGAAACCAACTCATTTGAAGTCGAAGCATGATGTCAACCTTGACGGGCAGCAGCACATCATGCACGGACTCATTCAAAAATGAGTTTGTTTGTCTTAGCTTTATTTTAGTCCTTTTAGTGTTTGTTTTTGAAGGCAGTTCATTATAAGTGAAATAGATTTGTCTTATTTTTTTAGAAACTTAACTGTTTTAAGTTTTGCCCTTTATATAAATCATATCTTAAGTCTCCATCATGATAACCGTAACGAGAAGGCAGTTAAACTAACGACCCTTAGAATATAATGTTTTAAACAGTACCCCTATCACGAATAATTTGCGTCAAAGTATTCGTATAGTAACGTAATCATTTGTATGAGAATCTGAAAGCGCCTCTATCGGGCGTAAAACAAACTAAATTTGGCAGCTCAAATACCTGACATTTATTGTGCGTAAACATTTTCTATAGTGTTAAACCGGATTTGTGATCACGAATCTTTTTTTGACGTATAGTATCGTGAGTTGCAACAAGATTACTTCAGATTCTAATTGTCAAAAATGAGCGAAGAGAAACTAGGTAACTTTTACGGATAAGACCGCCTAAATCGTTTTTTTTTTTAAAATTATCACACAGCTGCATTTGAAGACTGATCTCTTGGAATGAGAAAGATTCGGCATCAACTTCAATAGCAAATACATCTCTCACCTCTGGTTTATTGATAAAATACTATTCGTGCAGGCAAAAATGAGATTTTGGAACTACAGTCGAAAGCCTTAACCGAGCCTCACAACAAGTGGTTCTAAGAAAGAGGTCTATCAATGAATCCAACGCGGCCGGCTAGGCAGAGGTCGGGAAACAGCGCAAGAGCGTCGCCACGTCTCATTAACCTCAGTGTTTGAAGACGAAAGTCTTCAACGGGTGTGTGTGTACTAGTGAGAACGTACGGATCCGACACATAGTTTCTTACTATTTGTGCTCAAAATCTCACATATAACAACAGACAGAGCTTTGGCTTTTGGCGAGAAATTAAGAAACGTGTGGAATAAAGAAAACGTTAGTGGTCATATTTATAATTCTAAAATTATGACATTACATTAGAAATATTAAATTTATTACAATATTTTGTATCTTATACACCTTATTTTTAACTTAAAAAGAAACCAGGAACAGAGCAATTGTAACAGGTGTATCGATTTTGATCTTGTTGGGTTCATCTTTGTTCTAAATATATATATGGGAGTAACGAAGACAGCCGGAACTGCTAGACTAGACTCACTTTATTTCTTCTAGATGGCATATATAGGCGTGTTTCTACACATTTTACTTTGGTCTGTCTTTATTCTGAAAAATAATATATATTTATTTTATATTGACGTTATGCTTTTCATTCCATTTGTTAGAAACAGCGTCCTCTTGGAGAGCTGAGGGCTTGGATAAATCACAATTTCTTGAGAAATAAGATCTAGTTAGAGTTGCCAATGAATAAAAGCACTTTAATCACTTATCCTTGTATTACTTTTACATACTTACTTTTTCAAAAATTCAAATATTGTTACGTTGTACTGCAAACGACTTGTCCTCGTTATTTTAATATTTTTTCATAATTTTTAACTAAATCTTTTGTAAAACTTTTGAATTTGTCACAATTTGATGGCATAACGTCAGTCTGTCAATTGACAGTCTACTAAACAGTTCAAAAATCTTAAGATTACAGAAAAACATATATCTTCATATTTTAATAGACCAAATTTTTTACATTTGCTAACCCTGCCAAACATATTGATCGTAATTTTGTTTCGTTATTGATTTTTCTTAGATTTTACTGGAATATCATGATATATTACGATAATATTCATAAAAAAGATCGCTTAACTTGTTTCTGGACGTGTCATTCAACGGCCATATTTACGTTAGTATGACGTCATCTTCGTCAATGCTATCGAGCTTACTACACGACACGAGAGTGCTTCGTGATGCCGACTAACGTTGTACTGCGTAAACTCGCTACGATAACGTGACGAATACGTATTAAGTTCGTGATTGGGGTACAGCTTGGCACTGATTTATCTTAGAAAATTAACACAAACTGTTTATTTTAGGTGAGAAGCCTAATCTGAGTCGCACTGAAAATAAAAACTCTACAAAAATTATACGAGCGCTTCCATAATTTAAACATGATCTTGAATGATTGAATTATTCGATCAAACCTTTTTATAAAAAAAATGGAATAAAAAAACAATAATTTATACATGGCCTTGGCCCAAAAATACGGCACGTCTTCCTAATACAAACACGGTTTATATTTCGATTTCATTCGAGCAGAATATCTGATATATAAATGAGGCAAGAGTTTAAGTACACCTTTAAGATTGTGCTAAAATCAAAAATGACGGGGCTCTTAGGTAACATTTAATTGTTTCCTAAGTATTTCAACCCCAATTTTTTCAAAGTGAGGGTGAACAGGCTCCATCGTCGACTTTACCATGGCGTTTTGGAAGACAGGAGTCGTGAGCGAACTCTCAAACAAATAAGTAAGTAGATTTTTACATACTATTGTAAAACGGTATCACAAAATTAATATTCGTGTAAACAAGAGTAATTTTAATTCAATTTATAATTTAACAACTTTAGACCGAAGAAACAATCGACACATTGACTATTGGCCAATGCGTAATGCACACATGGTGTGAACGAATCGCGTCACGGTACTTATATTTATATCACAAGGTCTGCATGAAACGGGTGACGGTTAAGACCCTTTACACACTGCGACTTTTAGCCTCGATGCAGAAGCCCGTTTCCAAAAGTCGCCCGTTTTAAAAACGCGCTTCAGAATCGCGACCCACGCAATGATCAGATTTAATTTAGCATCGATGCTAACGTGTGACTGCGTCGATGTTAAAGCATATTAGTATCGATACAGTCGCTAAAATTCAGCACATAATCTGACCATTTCTAGCTTCTGCATCGCGACTGTCGCGACGATCCAATGTATAATTAACAAATTACAGGAAATCACTAGTTCCATTATAACAGAACATATGTTATTTTTCGTCAACCATCAACATACTAGTAATGTTATTCTAAATTCATGGGCAATTAAAAAGCTCGCTGCGTCAAAGGAATATGCACTAAAAGCTGTGACGGAGCGCTTACGAAGCATCCGGTGGACTTTCATGCAGCCTTATTTGCAAAGGAATGAGCTCGGGTGCACGTGTTATGTAGCCATTTCATTTTACGACTTGCTGTGTACCGTAGACCTTGTTGTCCAAAACATCCACACAAAAGAATCCTTATATTGCTACTATAGATATCGCCAGATATTTTCCTAAAAATCAAACCATTCCCTATCATCCCCAAAAAGAAACCCAAAATTGCTCTCGGGCGGTACTTGTAACCACAACTTCGTGCATTTTTTTGTTGATTATGCGTGTCATCCTTACGTAACTTCATTGTACTAAATTGGACATATTGTTTAAAGCAATCCAGTCATGCAGCGAGAGAGAAAGAAAAAGAGGGAGATTTATGACAAAGCAGAATATAGGCTTGAGTTTTACGTAGGATTGGGAAATTAACATATTATTTACTCAAATTTAATAATATGGATGATGAGTTCAAATCTATCGTCCAGTTGTATTTCAATTAAATATCCTTTATTTGAAGCTCAAGAATTATTGGGGTATCCTTGAAACACAAAGGGATAATATGACGCCTCATAAACTTTCAGAGAAGGGTTAGGAGAAAAATATATTATGTTGTTATGTTTGTCTGTGTCTTATGTAAGAAAAATTCTAAATAGTTGTGATATCATTATAAGTGTACCTTTTTATACAGGGTTTCTCAAGAAGGATGTACCAGTGGATGGTGGTAGAAGACATCGAGGGCTATTGATTTGACTCCCATGTATACCTAGTGAAATTCAAAAGTTTCCAAGTTATTTTGTTTAAAACGAATTTTGGCCCGATTGCGACTGGACCTAGCAAATACTAAAACTAAAAAAAAATAGCATTTAACTAGTCTGGTAATATACCTCTCTGGATACAATAACATTGTAATGAAAATAAACATTAAAAAAAAAGTAAAAACCGACTTCAAAAACAAAATGCACTATAAAAAGTCTCAAATAAACTCTTCACCATTGAAAGGAAAGGAATCCGTTTTAGGCAAATAATTTCTTTTTGGAGTCAGTTCTGTGATAGTTGATGCTCTATGGTCAAAGTGATGGCACCGACTCCAAAAAGAAATTGTTTGCCTAAAACGGATTCCTTTCCTTTCAATGGTGAAGAGTTTATTTAAGACTTTTTAGTGCATTTTGGTTTTGAAGTCGGTTTTTACTTTTTTTCAAGTTTTTTTTCTTTCTTCATTTTTAGTGATTACATAAGAGGGGGGGGGGGGGGGGATGCACCTTATGATTCTATTTTTTAAGAAGCTACAAATTACCTATCATATGTTTCGTCATTATAATTACTGAACTCCTAAGCGTTAAGGAGTTCCACCATCAGCTCAGCCCCACAAGATGTTAACTATCAGACGTAACAACACGTCAACATTAAGATTCTAGTAAAGAAACACTATACGTGCCTTTAAAAGTTTAAGGTTTCCCTCGATTACACCAAGATCCCATCATCAGATCCCAAAATGGAAAAAATGGGACCAACTAGAAGGTACACCCTCTAAGAAGTTGAAAAAATTTTTCGATTCGGTCGACAAACGACTGAGATATGAGGTAACATACATACAAAAAAAAACATACAGTCGAATTGATAACCTCCTCCTTTTTTGAAGTCGGTTAATAAAAAATTAAAATTGAACAGTTTGCCAAAAAATAGGCTTCTTCTGCTGTCTCCTTCTTTAAGTGATGTACTAAAAAAACTTTTGGTACGTATTTTTTAAACTGCCTTATTTTGTTGGCTAACAGCTGTTCAAATTTCATAGACCTACTTCAACAGCTTATTATCAAAAAACTTAGCGACACTAAAAAAGAGATATACAAGTGATAAGTGGTATCTTTTCAAATATGTTGTTTTGAGAAAGGTACATTATTAGACTACTTCAATACCATAACTTTGCTCTAAAATGAACAGTTTAAATGTTACACGTACTTTTCTAGATAAAAGCGCAATAAGACCATTATTTATTTGAAACGAAATAACTCGAAAGCTATTGATTACGATGAACATATATGGGAGTCAAATCAATAGCCCTTGGAGTCTAGTACTACAAGGCACCCGCTTGTACATCCTTCTTGGAACATCCTGTATAATTCATAAATTCAGAAGAGCCCTGTTTTGTTCTGTAAAAAAAAAAAGATGTAATAATAGCGACTAAAGGCGCAATCCTGGTACGACTTATTAATTAAGGTCTGTATTTGTTACTCGAACTTGTTTGATCCTTAAGATACGGTTCCTTGATAAGAACATAAGCTCTTTACTTGGAACCAGTACTATGGGATTACAAAAGATACGCAGAATTGCTTCCGTCGATTAATAAATTCGTTTGTTGTGTCGTGCAGATATTATATCGACAAATTATTTTCCTTTTACAAAGTTATATTTTAATTATTAAGATATTATTCATTGCAAAAGTAAGGACACAAGAAACAAAACATTACCGATAAATCACATGTGCAGTTTGGGCGGACTTATCGCTGGAAACGATATCTTCCAGATATACAGGTTCAGAAAGTCAAAGTCAAGCCGAAACCGGGTGATAGGCAAGGCCATGACAGTCACTAGAAAAAGACAATAAAAAATCTAACTTTTGTACTTCTTGAGTTATGGAATTTTGAAAAAACAAACTAAAAATTTACACCTTGTATTGGTTTGTAATTTATATTATTTGTATTACTGAAATGTACTTCTCATAACTTCAAATTAAGCAACTTGTAATATAAAAAAAAAACACCTGTTTTCTCCTACATCGATATAAATTTTTCCCCACTCTATGACGGCATTAAGACACAGCTCAATGAGGAATTTCATCTTTGATGTTTGAGCAAATGATTTTCCTTGAAAATGCTTGTTATTGTTTTTCCCGGGACGGCCTTGTTTCTTAATTATTTTTACTTGTCTCTTAACTTTTGACAATCAGAGTACAGGGGGTGTATTAAATTTTATCTGTTCAATTTCCAGGCAGCTCAATTGCGACTCAGTGTAAACGAATATTATCAATTTAATAAAATTATAATAATAATACAATGCTACGAATATTTATTTTATGTTATTATGTTATAATAATTTTACCAATATAATGTGAAATTGCAATATGAATTGATAATTTGACAGTAAATGTGAGCTGCTTACCTATCAAAACTGCCAGCCAGCAAGGATAATTTTGGCTCAAATTGGACTTATTTACGGTTATAGTTTATTGGTAGATGATCTAAATAATTATTTGAGGTGTCAACGGAATTGTTAGCCTGTATTCCAATGTTATTTTTCAAACTTACAAATTAAACTGCAATTATGTATTGAGCTAAAAGAACTTTACAATATGTAATTTTCATCTGTTTATCTACATTGATGTTTTTATTTTTCAAAACTGTATTTTTTTATATATTTTGAACTCCAATCACATACATTTCATAACACAAGTGAATTGGCTACTTACTAAACTAATTGGTCAATGCAGTAGTAGAAGTCCCCCTAACCGATTTCGACTACGGTGGCCAGTCACAACGGCTAACCGACTGCGCGAGACATATTATAGTGCACAACAAGTGTGTGCGCAAACACAGGTGCACTCTCTATTCCTTTCACTCTCATAGCCCGATGGGACAGAAATCTGACACAACCGGAGAGAGTTTAGGCGCAGGACCAACGGCTTTACGTGCTTTTCCGAGGCACGGGGGTGAAACACCGCCAACTTCCAAACTCCGGGCTACCCTAAGAATTTCTAAACAGAAAAAGTCAGGTATATATATTTGGGCCGACCCGTGGATCGAACCCGGGACCTCTGGCGCAGCCGTCGCTTTAGAGTGCGACCCTTCTACCGCTGCGCCACCGAGGCAGTTGGTCAATGCACTTGTGTTATGGAAATCCGAAACAACGGTGGAACGGTGCTTAACCACTACACCAAGGAGGTCATCAAAATTATGTATCTATGTCACGCTATTTTATTTGCAATTTTATGATAACCTTATTTTATCCAATCCCTTCAATTAAAAACAAATGAAATAATATTTGAAACATGAAAATGCGCCCAAAAGACTGTTGAAATCATAAAAGTCTTGGTATAAGCTGTCTCGTTAGCCTAATGGTCAAGTCTAGCGACCAGTGGGTAGTCCTAAAAAAACCAGGAATTGAATCACTGGTGAGGCTGAAAATAGTGGCGCGCCTAGAAGACCAGAGATGGACAAAAAAAGAGTGACTTGGGCAGGTCCACAAGGCAGGTGGAAGTAAGTTGATACCTAATTCAGTTAAAGTTGACACGGAACCCTCAGTGGGCGAGTCCGACTCGCACTTAGCCGGATTTTTAATTTCATTTTATTGATTCTTTTATAAAAGAAAGAAAGTAGACATCTCTGTACATCTCTACTACTGCGTTGTTAAAAACATGCAATGTTCCGCGTTCAAGAAAATCCAAAACCACCTATTGGGCTCCTCTACTTTTAAACTCGAATGTCTTGAATTAATAATAATAATTAATAAAATAAGATTCGGATTAGGAAACAGATATTTTAAAAAAAGTCCATGTGTTAAAATATATTGTTAATGCATAATTTTATTTGATAAATAAATCATTAATGATAATTGTTCTTTATTCTTAAAATAGACTTAAAAAATACACATTTTAAATATACACGAAAGATGTTAATTATAAAATGCATATACGAGTGTTGGTTATAGCAAGATTTATGCCCTCAGAAAATAAAAATTATAATTTTAACATCGAATTATCACAACTTTATTCAGTGTCATGTAAGTCTCGTGTCTTTGACGGCAAAAATATAGGTTTAAAAATTTCATAATTTAAAAAAAAAACACATTCATCTCCTTTCAAACAACTCTTATTATTTTTATCAAACTCCTAATACGTTAAAATTGTAATCAGATTTACTCTAAATTTTCATGAAAGTTGTAATAAAACATCGTCTACCTTACTTCAAGACTTCATTAATTTAAGATTAAAACTTATCTAAAATATCATTTAGAGACAATAGTTTCCGGTAAAGTCTTCTTTTTGTTTAAAAAAAACAAAGCCCCTGAGTTATAAAGTCATTTTTATTTTACGGCTAGACAAAGTTTTGAAAAGATCGATTTTTGTAAAATGGCTAAGCATTTAATACCTATCAAATTTTAAGCGTATTCACTACAGACTATTTTCTTCTGTTTAGCATGACAGTGGTAAATACTAATAAATCTAATATGCCTAGTAATTGGGTATGCATATTGCTCAGTCATTTACAAGCATGTAATTTCCCAGAGAGTAAAATTTAGGGCTCGCAAGACACGACAAGGGGAACATGTATGTCGTTGACATTCTATATAAGATGTCCTCAGACTGTATTCGCTTCGCTTCAAAGACTACGTCAAGAGGGACATGGCTGCGTTTCACGTTTGCCCCCAAAACTGAGAAAAGCTTACAGAGACACGTCCAGAATGGCGAAATCGCGGTGCCGAGGGTCGCAAGCATTGCGATGAGTCCTGGTTCCCGACACTTGCTGACAAGAGACAGAGGAAATATCAAAGCGACGTGCCTCCATTCGGTCGCCAACTTCTCTTGTCAAGCTTCAGGCAGACTTTGCCGCTCTCGCATTGGTCTACTCAGCCATGAAAAGAGATGCATTTCAAACATTTCACCATAAACCGTCTGAAATAGACGAATAGGCCATTGATGATGAGACTGTAATAAAAAGTCTCGTTACAATGGACATTAGTCTAACTATAAAAAACGTCAAATAGCTATTAAACTCCATTTGATGTAAGATAACTGATGGTAATATACCTAAGACCTCTTACACACTGCTACTTTAAGCATGGATGCAGTCGCGCGGTTTGAAAAGGTGCTTCAGCATCGCGACTCACGCAATGAACATATTCTATTTAGCGTCGATGCAGTCGCGCCTTAGTATCGATGCAGTCACCAATCACCAATATACAAACATAATTTGTCAATGTCCAGCTTCTGCATTGCGACTGCATCGATGCTAACGCGCGTTATCTTCGCAACTTTATTGATGTAACGCAAACGTGTGGACCTTTTGCGACTGCATCGATGCTGCATCGCCACTGCATCGCTGCTAAAAGTGGCAGTGTGCAAAGGGTGTGAGATAGAATGAAATTGTTGAAATTAATTATATAAATACTACAAATTTTTCAGGTTAAATTAAATATGTTTCTTCTATCCTGTTCGGCAATTTGAACTTTCTGTACAGATAGCCAGATGGAAAATAGCTTTTCCATTCCTAGGGTTAAAAATTATTTAGTTTCAATGCTACGATAAAACATGGGATCAAAAATAATTGAGTCACATCAAATTGTTAAAAAAAAATATCCGTAATTTGTATTCGATTTTTTTCCAGTAACGTATCGAGTTAAATGTGTCGCTTACAGCCCTTGTATACCAATCTACTATTTCGCTTCACTTGTTCAGAATTGTTTGATTATAAGTCACATAATGTCGACTTGCAGTGACACCATTTTAGCTCAAGAACCGAAATATTGTATGAAATTCTATCGCGGCCCATGTGGTGTAATGAGATTGAATTTGGAAGGCGACCTCGTATGAACGCGGCAGTGAGCGCGACGTTGCACTAAAGATGTCATAATTTGAAAATCGAAAGACCATGCCCCGCCCCGAAGAGAAAAAAAGAAAATCGTAGGTAAATACTTAGTGATTTGGCGGTATGACACGGGACACCATATTGTATTGCTTTTTTTTGTGGAATATTTGCATGATCTCCCCCTTTCAAGCGTCATCACACTGAGAAACGTCGAAAAGATACCTCGTTCTATTAAGAACTCAACTAATATTGACAGGAGACGTATTAAGACGTCTTTTGTCAATATTACTTGGGTCAAGCCGTCTGATTGGCACACCTGTTTGCTTGTCACACACCACTTATCTGACGCGTCAAGGGCAGATTGAGTAAACGTCACCAGAAACAGCGGTCTAATCAACGCCGTGATGTCAAAGAATAGAAAATAGGTAACCCAGAATAAATAATGGAGGATGCAAGGATAATGTCAGAGCGATAAGTCCGTGCCTCCCACCTAGTTAAATTTAGTAACGGATAAATATTTCTGAATACTTTTATCTCACGATCTTCGCGTGTCATAATAGTGGTGGTCAAGTGTAAGTGCAATACACAAAAGCATTTTCTGTTCCGTCACTCTCATAGCTCGACGAGACGACATAGCTTAACCAAAAGGAAGTCAGAGGTAAAAAGACTTGATGAACTTTTCGAGACGTTCACATCTCAACTTCTATACTCTGATTTTTAATTAGATAGACATCAATCATTTTTTTTGTGATAATGAAATAGTAATGAAATTAGTTGTATTTTGAATTTTTGCTGTGCAGAAATACTACTAGCATGAATTAAAAATATAGGTATACTCAATATGTATAAAATCATTTTCTATTTAAAAATCATGTCTTACAAGAATCGTCATTATAAAATGTCATAATTTGTAAAATTCATACAGTTATATTGCTATGGGATAAGACAAAAGTTTTACTTATTAGAACAACAACATTACCTACAATCATTTCTGCTTAGCCCAAAGGTATGACTGGTAGAGAATGCCAAATGGCGTTAAGTCCACCTTTTGTACAAATTTTTGGTTGTGCAATAAAGTATAAATAAATAAATAACTGTTTTATGTATCACATTTGTTAATAGGTTTTAGCAACGTTTTACATTTATTATTTGTTCAAAAAAAAGGGCTGATTATTAAAAACTTATATCACAAGTTCAATTAATTGCACGCAATCGAATTGTTTCAACACTATTTCACTACGCTTGCAACATTAAAAAAGCAAAACTGCGATTGTAGCTGTCTTTCTGGTCTATCTAATTAAAAATCAGATTATAGATCCCTAAGAGTCTATTTTACCGACGTCAGATAGGACTTATCAAGTATCAAGTAGAAATATTTTTAAAGCAAAATCATGAACTCATTATACATTAAAAAGGAAATTCACTTCCCCTGTGAGTGAAAATATTCGGAGAAGTATACCTATATACTCCTTATAGTGAAATATTAAAAAGCACTCACAAGTAGAAAGTTTTGATTTCTATATTGACCGGAAAGCAATTTCTTTAGTTCGATTAGGTATATGTCAAGGGTACAGTGTAAGTTTTATGGAAATTGATCCAGTAGTTTTTGAGATACGTGTAAATAATTAAAAAGCAAATTCATTTGGAGTCGGTGCATGATGTCAAGCTTACCTACACCAACTGTCTACACTCATCATGCACCGCCTCAATATGAATTTGTTACTCCTAATGAAATAGCAAGCAAGCTTGTCAGTTTTTTGAAGGTGGTTTAATTTTATGGATTTTTTTAACTCTACCCACCTGTCCGGAACTTGTTTCCTATTAACATTAACCCATCAAAAACAATACTTGTCAAAAATACCAAGTCTCGCAACTCAGTTGTTCTGCGGTAAAAAGTTGTGAGATCCATGTAATACCAAGTCGGTTATTAATTTATTCAGTCTCTACTTAAGCGACTTTCTGTCTTAATACGTCCAGTCTCTAGGACCACGATCGTGGTCCATAGCAATTGAAAATCAATCGTGTCTGGAATCTCCGTACTCGAAGCATTAAGTTGTTACGTAATAATTAACAGCATCTTATATGACGCATATCAATATTAAAATTCTTTAATGTTTTATATAAATATATTGAGACTTGGCCATCGCACTAAATAATTGAATTTACATGTGTTTTCAGGCGATTGAATTGACACGTGTTTTCAGGCGATGGCCAAGTCTCAATATATTTATATAAAACATTAAAGAATTTTAATATTGATATGCGTCACTATAAGATGCTGTTAATTATTACGTAACAACTTAATGCTTCGAGTACGGAGATTCCAGACACAATTGATTTTCAATTGTTATGGACCACGATCGTGGTCTTAGAGACTGGACGTATTAAGACAGAAAGTCGCTTCAGTAGAGACTGAATAAATTAATAACCAACTTGGTATTACATGGATCTCACAACTTTTTACCGCAGAACAACTGAGTTGCGAGACTTGGTATTTTTGACAAGTATTGTTTTTGATGGGATCTCATTTCTTTTTGTATTTTGTAGACAGTTCTACTTTTTTCCTTTTCGGTACCTTCTAATTATTGTTTATATGTATATCTACCAGCATCGAATTTTCTTAAAGCCCTCTCTCTGACTTATGAACTTTTCGCCTCGCGCTAGCACCGCGACAGCTCGCTCGGCGACATTCACCTTTCCGCGCGCCCCGCCACTGTCCCCGCCCCGTGCCCTCGCGCTAGCACCGCGCAGCGCATAGTAACGGCCCGCGCTCACTCGCTAGCATCACAGCGCGTGGTATAATAATTAATTTACAACCTTACGCACTCGTAATTAGTACGAATACGCACGTAGGTACGTTTTTTGCATTAAATAATTTAATTGACACGTGTTGTCATGACGGGAATACCCATTTTTTGCTCGATTTGGCAAGGGCACTACCATGCGCCTATATTTATATGGGACTAGCCTAAACCCACGGCTTCGCACGCAATAATAATAACTGCCGTAAAACATCGTTACGAATAAAGTCAATATTGAAAAAAATAACTGAAGACTTGGCTGTATGGGCTTAATTTTCTTTGCGGTCTTTTCTAGATTTTTTAGTTTTTCCTTGATTCATATACCAAACACTACTTATATTCCAAATTTGGAGCTTCTAGGTCTGCTAGAAGTGCCTTAGAATTTTGATGATCGGTGAGTCAGTGAGTGACAAAATTAAGAAATTTGACCCGTTGTAATTCTTAAAATACTGGGTCAAATTGAATGAAATTTGAAATATACCGTGTCTTTACAATGTTACATAGTTATTGAAAATTTTAGACTTCTAGTTTTATCCACAACGAAGTTACAGGGGGTCGAAAATGGTCTGAATTGCTTCGAGAAAAGGATGGTACGGCCGTGACGCTTTTTTGCTCGACTTGGTGGGGGCACTGCCGTGCCCCCAGAACTATGCAAAAGTATGCGAATCACAAAACTCTAACCTCGTGAAAGATTATAGTTATCTTTGAACCTAAGCAGAGCTTTTTTTCAACCGACTTCAAAAAAGGAGGAGTAGGAGTTTTTTTGTATGTGTGTTACCTCATATCTCAGTCGTTTGTCTACCGATTCAAAAAATTTTTTCGCCTACTTAGAGGGTTTACCTTCTAGTTGGTCCCATTTTTTCCATTTCGGGTTCTGATGATGGGATCTTGGTGTAATCGGGGGAAACCCTCAAATTTAGAAGGCACGTATAGTGTTTCTTTACTAGAATCTTAATGTTGACGTGTTGTTACGTCTGATAGTAAACACGTCTTGTGGGGCTGTGATAGTTGATGCTTGGTCAAAGTGATGGCACCGACTCCAAAAAGAATTTTTTTGCCTAGAACCTACCTTTCCTTTCAATAGTCAAGAGTTTATTTAAGACTTTTTAGTGCATTTTGGTTTTGAAGTCGGTTTTTACTTCTTTTATAACTCTTTGTATTAAAAAATAAAATGTTGCAAAATTTTAAGTTATTATAAACTTCAGTGAACTATGTAATAAATAGTGTAGCCACCAGTTTCTTCTGGTTTTTATGCCCTTGGCCCTTTCCACGGAAAATCGTGCGACAGGAAAGCAAATATAGATTCTAAATAAGGTACAAAGCGTCTTGGTTTTTTTAAGATTTTGCACGAATAATACTAATACATAACGTATATGCGTAAGTTTTTCAGTATGTTGGTATTTTATTTCTTCACCCTGTTCGTTGATAAAATTATATGATAGAACAGTTTAAGTCCCAAGTAAGAACATAGGCCCTAGTGTAATCCTATGTCCAGTTGTCCTAGCATGCTCAGGACTCTTTTCCTATAAGATAGTGAACGATTAAAATATCTATACTAATATTATAAAGCCGAATAGTTTGTTTATTTAAATGAGCTTATCTCAGGAATTTATAGACATAAAAAATTAGAATATATATTTTTGTGTTGTATAGTTCATTTTAACTCGTAGCCTAAAGTCTTCGAAACATCACGCTGCGACAGGAGGGAAGGGATCTCAAAACGCGCGGATAAAGTCGCGGGGAGCCGCTAGTATCTATTCTTTGCGTGAGCAAGACAGGAAGATTGTAGTTTTTAAATCAAAGTCACAATTGAAATGACTTATTTCGCATTCGAATATCATTTACGGTTCATAACTTACACTAGAGTGCTCTTTTAAATCTTCTCCCTACTAATGAAGGTCACATCAAATCATAGTTAGCTAATGGGTCTTCAAAGAGCGGTGTTATCGATTATAGATCAGTATAAGGGCTATCTGTGGTCTTAACTAAATCTTAACTCCCAATAAAACATCAAATCACAGTTTCATCTCAATTGAAATAGGGTTGGGAGATAAGAAATATTGTAAAAGTCACTGTGACACAATTTATTTAGGGAATAAGGAAAAATGTTTTGTATTCCATCCGGCAGGTAAGAGGTGTAACTCAAAGAAAGATATGAGCAGGTACGTCCCATGATGTTTTGATTGTAATGGATAAATTCGTTACTTTTTTTTCAATATACGAGAAAGGGTAATTGAAAACATCATAACCACTAATACAATAATGTCAAATGAAGAATTATTTAACTCCGATAGATTTTTTTGTTGTCTTTTTGGCACGTTAAGCCGTTGGTCTCGGCTAATATCGTTTGATATTAGTCGTTAAGCCTAGTCAGAGGCCTTATGGGCGGCTTGATAACATGTGACAGCAGGGTTAGTCGCTTGCCTTCCACACACCTTCACTAATCCGCATTAAGCTCGCGAGGTGGAGTATGGCTCAAACTACCTTATAGTTGAGGTAAGGCCTTTGCCCAGCAGTGGAACGTTACAGGCTAACTTTACTTTTTTACCTTTAAGTTATGGTTTAAATTTAAATATCCCTCATTTTAGGTTTGAAGTGGTATGAGTTATTCTCCATCACGCCGGGTCAGTGCGGATTGGTGGAGGTGTATTTGCAAGGCAAGCGACTAAACTTGCTGTCAAATGTCATCAAGTCGCTCATACTAGCCGGGACCAACAGCTAAAAGTATCTTCTGCTTCCGAAGCACGGAGAGGGTTACTTATACGGCCGGATTGGTCACCCATATTCCGAACACTACCGCGCTGTAGGTTGCTTAACTTAATTTATCACTACCAAAGCTGCCACCACTGCGTTACAAACACATAAACAGTTACGGTTACTACTTCTATAATCCAGCTTTGGTGACTAATTACAGAAGAGAAGAGATGTTTCATAGAGTAAAGTGTGCGCGCACAAGTGCACTTTCTGTTTCTCCATGCGCTCCGTGCGGTGAGTGGATCCGATACTGGAGGGAAACCTTTAAGCTAACTTAAAATAATGTGGTTTGCCCGTTTCAGTAATATGACGTTACAAAAGAAGTTATACTTTCTGACAGGAGCGAAACGGGCAAAGCACATTATTTTAAGTAAAAATGTTTGTGAATATTTTGAAGTAGGTTTATTAAGTAATGTTAAGTCGCATAGGGTAAAAAGTTTTGCTCTACATGAGAATTCATATCTTTTTGAGACTGAAAGCCAAACGATCTCGGATCTTGGCAAGAATGTACTCGTACATAAAAATGTTTTTGGTGGGATTTATTGTTCAATTAACTCATTAATGATGCTTTATTGTTTGCATTGTAGTTCAAACTTTATTAATTATTATGAAGCATGTTGGCTAACCATTGTTTAAGTTAATAATTTGTGTTAAAAGGTTAATAATATTAACCAGATGGAAAACATGATGCAAACGGATGGTCAGTGTCCTGATGAATGAACAACTCCAAAAAGAAATTGTTCGCCTTAAAAAGACTCTTTTCATTTAAATTGTCGAGAGTTTATTTAAGACTTTTAAGTGCATTTTGTTTTTGAAGTCTGTCAATACTTTTTGTGTAAAAGCAAATATTTAGTGGTTTATAGAGAAGCATATATATTTATAGAAGGATGGTTGCACCTTTTGACTCTGTTCTTTAATAAGCTTAAATTAGCTTACAAAGTACTTAGCATAATTACTGGCGTCGTAATCACTGAAATCTAAAGCATTAAGGAGTTGCATCATGAGCCCTCCAAAACTGTTCATAGCGGCATTGGAAGACGCCTTCAAACTTCTGGATTGGGAAGGAATCGGCATCAATGTTAATGGCGAATACATCACACACCTCCGATTTGCCGATGATATAGTCGTTGTGGCAAAGACGCTGGACGATCTTAGCACTATGCTGGAAGACCTTGACCGAGTCTGCCAACAAGTGGGTCTTAAAATGAACATGGAGAAGACGAAAATTATGTCGAGTTCCCTTGTTGTACCCACTCCAGTATCCATTGGGAACTCAACTCTCGAAGTTGTCGACGAGTACGTCTACCTGGGACAAGTGATCCAATTGGGTAGGTCCAACTTCGAGAAAGAGGTCAATCGACGAATCCAACTCGGCTGGGCAGCGTTCGGGAAATTGCGCAAGAGTGTTTTCTCATCTCATCTACCTCAGTGTCTGAAGACGAAAGTCTTCAACCAGTGTGTGTTACCAGTGATGACATACGGATCCGAAACATGGACTCTTACTATGGGCCTTATAATTAAGCTCAAAATCACACAACGAGCGATGGAAAGGGCTATGCTGGGTGTTTCTCTACGGGATCGAATCAGAAATGAGGAGATACGTAGAAGAACTAAGGTAACGGACATAGCCTTGAGAATCAGTAAGCTCAAGTGGCAATGGGCGGGGCACATAGCGCGAAGAACTGATTGCCGTTGGGGCAGGAAAGTTCTAGCTTGGAGACCCTTCGACCAGAGACGCAGCGTGGGACGTCCACCAACTAGATGGACAGACGACCTTATAAAGATCGCAGGATCAAACTGGATGCAGACCGCTAATGATTGGTCGCTGTGGAAATCCGTGGGGGAGGCCTATGTTCAGCAGTGGACGTCCTTTGGCTGATAATGAAAATGATGATGATGACCATGAGCCCAGCTCCACAAAATGGTGACTATCAGACGTAAAGACTTATCAACATTAATATTATTGTTTACATGTCTTTACGTCAATACAGGCACGTTAACTGTCTTTTGTTCTAGATACTGCCACAAATATTTGTAATGCCATGAAAACTTACCAATTATTCGCCTGATGTGTGTAAGCTGTCTAAGAAGGTGAAAAAACTTAAATTGGTTTACAAACGACTGAGTTAAGAGGTAACATAGATACTTAAAAATTATATACAGTCGAATTGAAACACACGTCCGTTTTTAAGTCGGTAAAATGTTTTACTAAAATATTATCAAAAAGTGTTATTACATATATCGGTGGTCTACAACCCTGATACCTACAACTTAAGTTATAGATTTCCATGATCCGTTTGATCTTAACACAATCTAGCAGTGGAGCGGTAAGTTAAGGTTTAAATTTATCTATTTTGGGAAATCTTAATGACAATATACCTATTTTATCCATAAAATTATTATCCCTTTGGAATAGAACGACAAAAGCGAGATGTCACTAGCAGCAAACTGTGTGCTAACAAGAGACGGGAGACGCGAAGTAGCAAAACCATTTTTAGCAGCTGTCAGTCAGTTCGGAAGCCTATGAAGGCTCGCTGAAAATTTTGAAGAAATATTTCTCTTGAAACATGGTGACTTGATCGGTGATTGATTGTTGTTCATTACAGCGGAATAATCCCAACAAATATTCATTCAACAGGTAAATTAGTCCAAATCGAAGCCTCTTAATATACGACTTATATTTACCAATGCGCTTCAAATTTAAAGTACGCAGTTTGATTATTATATTCTACAAACGTTAATTTACGTAAAAAGTAAAGACAGAATAACACAGATAATGTATTTCTACGAATATTTTGTGTAAACAAATAATATTTAGTTTTACACTAGCTCTAGTGTCTTGATCTTGATATTTTGTGTCGACTGTTTATCATGCACTAAACTAATATGTTTAACTTAGGAACATTGTTATAAATCACCTGATCGAAAGTTTATCTCATTTTTAGAGCTACAAATGTTACTTACTTATGTTAGATACTGACATCTTAAATCGGTTTCGTTTGACAGCTTTTGCTTGTCCTTCTATTCCGATAGGAATATTAATTTTATGATTTTATCACAGCTAACTTCATGAAACAATGTTATGTACAGTCGCCTGCACATCAGGTTACCCATTTTTTTGCAAACTACAAGCGTTTCAAGCGTCGCTATCGCATGAGGTTTCGGGTCGATTCCCGGTCAGGTCAATGTAGAAAACGATCTTTTCTATATTGTCTCGGGTCTGGATGTTGTGGTACCACCGTTGTGTTTGATTTCCATAACACAAGTGCATAGGCTACTTACTTTGGGATCAGAGCAATGTATGTGATTGGTGTCCAATATTTTTATTTATTTCTTTATTTACTCATTATTATCACTTGATGTGTCTTTATATAAATTGTGAAATATGTAATGGAGATAAACTATCGATCGATTAGAAACGATCTCTACAGATTCAATAGATATCGTTATTTTGTACCAACTTTGAAACGCAGTAATCTACTGTAGATATAGTTTTTTTGACATTTCGCGTAGTTAATGCTCAGACAAAATTAGTGTTTTCGTGTATTTATTGATTGAGAAGAATTTCTGAATGAAGAGTACGCCCTATCAGACTATGCTCGCAGCAATGCCACTTGACCCTTGTTTCTATCAACACACGGAAAAACCACATTTTTTTTTTTGACTGGCTTCGCCCAACCGATATTTGGAATATGAACCTTGATTCATTGTAATAAGGCCTAAAAGCCGATAGAAAGGTCGTACAGACATCGGCTGGTGTCTATGATTAGATCCTTCATCTCACAAGCTTCGATTCTTTTCACGCCTTCAATAAATTTCCTTTTCGCGGTAACCGATAATACTGTGTTTGGATAAAACATTGTACAAGGGAGCGATAATAAACTGGTGTAATATTATTTATTACGAGATTAACGTAGGATGCTGTTTTTTTAAGAAGTAACTCCTTGTGTCGTTGAAAGAAAAAATGCATTGGACAATTATCGTCAATAGATCAACTTGATTTTTAACGGAAAATATATCTTGTACAACTTTCAATATGGAGTATGCGCAAACATTTTGCAGGTAAGTTTTATTAACTTTTCTAGTTTATAATATATGTTTTTTTTTAGTTAAATAAATAAATCTTGGACACTGGTCACACACATTGCTTTTACCCTAAAATAAGTAGCTAATACACTTGTGATAAGGGATCAGAAATAACGGTGACGCCACAACACCCAACCCCGACACAATGAAGAAAGTATAAATTTCTACATTGACTCGACCGGGAATCGAACCCAGGACCTCAGAACGGCAACGCCTTTAAACCCAGCGTCCTTAGTCACACCACGAAGGTCGTCACAATTTGAAGTATTCTTACGGCTTCTTACTGCAAAACAATGTTTCAGCCACTATTTTTTTTAATTATTATTTAGTACGGGCTTATTAGAAAGAAGAATTAAGAATTAAGAATTCATTCTTGACTCCAGACCAAGCCTAAACTCCGTTTTTCTTGGCTAGCCCAATAATGTAAACAATCGTTTCATAACTTTTAAAGTAATATTGGTAAATGTAATTATCAAATTATTTAATTTTAAATATCTTAGTATAAAACGATGAATTACCCATGTTTGTTGAATGATGAATGAACGATGAATTACCCGTGAAAGTCACGTTTGATTACAATATTCGACTTGCAAAGATTGACGGACTGTAGTGCGACTTAGACGAAGTCAAAGATGAAACGAGCTCGCCCAGAAAAAACCTGTTCACTCGAACTTTAAATAGATTCGGATTGTAATAACTAGGAAACACCTCATTATTTCCATATTTATTTTAAGGTTCATGCATACTTTCCATAATTATTTGAATTATTCGTTAATGAGTGCTAATTTCACATCTGGGCCCACGGGAGTCAGCGGCCAAGCGAAGCGTAAGGGCCTTTTTCTCGAAATGTTTCGTCATAATATTATCCGCTACTTTCACGTCCCCATAATGCTACCCAAAACTGCCCATATTTTATGGTTTGTTGATTGGCATCAAACGTTGGGACAGAATGATGATTTTTATTGGCACAAACGAGCATGTTTCTATAGATATAGGTTTCCATATTCGATGAAATTGGTAGGTTGAGATAAAAAAAAACTAGTTACGAATGTATTACAATGCAGAAAATACCTGCTGTCACTTATATGCTCACTTTACTTCACACACCTTGTAAAGATCGCAGGATCTAACTGGATCCAGACGGCTTTTCTTGATGTGAAAAACCGTGGAGGAGGGCTATATTCAGCAGTGGACGTCCTTTGGCTGATAATGATGATGATGAATGCGTCACGTATCACAAATTAACTACATCTTGTAAGAACAGTTAATTTTTACAAAGTTAAAATCTGTGAAGTAACATTTAGTATTTGCCAAAGTTTAAGATTGTAATATTACAATAATATTTATGAAAAGATATTGCAGATTTCAATCTTCAAGAGGTTATAGAAATGTCTGAATGGCTTAGAGTTAGTCAACTGGAAAGCAACGGACGGAAGGTCAATCCTTATGCAGAATGTTGTTTTGGTCAGTGACATCCAACTCATGGATGAAAATATTAGTTACGTTTATTTATAAAAAACTTGTATGTATATTGTATGAAAGAAAACCTCTTCACAACACTCAAAAAAAATCAAAAGAAATGGGAAAACTCGCATCCGTATACGAATTGCTGGCCGTAGCTAGTAGGCTACGAAGAGGCGACCAGAGGCTTTAGTGCGAGTCAGAGCAAGACTTACTCGATCAAACGCATCGAGCGCGTTAACGTGAATTTATATGGGAATGAAGCAGCGCCGTCTAGTGGTTCACGAGTACACTAACACAATCCCATATAAATTCACGTTTACGCGCTCGATGCGCTTGATCGAGTAAGTCTCGCTCCAACTTGCACTACAGCCACAGAAAATATAATACTACAGCCTCTGGCGTTGAAATTTGACTCGCTTTCTAGTATCGCAGTAAAATATATTTTTTTGGCATCAGTACTATTTGTACACCCACCTCGTCGCTCGCACGCTGACTAAAACCACAATCTTTATATCTGTGTGTCTTCTCTCAAATTTTCCGTGTTTTGTTATAAACTCAAAATACATTTCGTCATAAACTTCCAACCATATTCCATTGAATTAAGATTAATTTTTGTTTGACCTTGCAAGGACTGCGCTGGTCCTTAGAGGTCAAGGTGACTCGCTCATTATTCTTGATCCGTCCCTTCATTTTTAGACGCTTCAAGAATCACGTTCTTACCAAATTGTGAAAGGAATCAAGTGTGAATTTTAATGTAAGATTAAGATTGTAAACCACGCTGTATTTGTATTGAGATATTTAAAAAAAAAAATTAATGTGTGTAACCTATATGTACTCTGATTTTAATTAGATAGACCCAAACGAAATTTGATAGGCTGCAACTTTTTTAGAATAATTATTTTGTACCGTTATTAAAAAAACAAAATGATGTTTGTTCAATTTAATTGATTTAGGTTACAATAAATACGTGTAGTAAGAATATGTTTTGTGCAGATGTATTATATCATGAACTAGCAGCCCGTCCCGGCTTCGCACGGGGTAGACAATTATTTATTTTTGGAAATTTGGATATAAAACACTTTTTTTCACAAATATTTTTATTTATAAAAAAAATATTATTTATTAATGATTTATTTTAAAAAATCCCACAGTTACATTTGTATGTATTTATTATATACTTGTTTCTGAAGTTTACGTTAAGTTAATCTGTAAAAAAGTTGTTTTATTTCGATGTATTTATTATTATTTGTTGGGCTCTAAAGTTGCCAGCTCGACCAGGTATGATCTATTATGGCGCCCTTATATTTAAATTTCACTGCTTAGTCCCGTTGAGTCCATAAATTGCCAGATTCTTTGGAGCGTGATATCTGCTATCTCATCCGGGTGCATGATGTGCCGCCCGAGATGGATACTTCTTTTGCTCATAAGCGGTTCGCATGAGCAGAGGATATGCATGGCCGTTTCTTCTTCTGTATTACAGAATCTACATAGAGTGTCTTCGGTCATGTTCATATTGGCCAAATGTTTGTTCAGTTTGCAATGGCCAGTTAGTATTCTGGTCACTGCACAAGCTTTGTATCTTTCGAACTTTAACAGTTCTTTAGCTACTTTGTTGTTGTAACCTCGAATTAGTGCTTTTGAGTGTCCTTGTCCTTGTGTAGACTTCCACGACTCAATAGCCTCTTGCTTACAGAGGGTGGTTAGAAGCGTAGTGGCGCGTTGTTTGGTGATGCCACAGAATGGTTCTACGCCGATTTGAGGGTTATCGGCTCCTTCTCTAGCAAGTTCATCTGCTACTTCGTTTCCTTCAATCTTTGAATGCCCTGGTACCCATGTAAGTGTGACTTTGTTGGTGTTTCCTAGTTCATTCAATGTCTCAGTGCATGTTTGCACCAGTTTTGACATTTTTTCGAAGGATTTTCGAGCCAGCAATGCAGCTTGGCTATCTGAGTTGATGTAGATGTGTTGGTTCCGGAGTCTCTTCTCAAGGTTTATCTCTGCACATTTGTTTATGGCAAAGACCTCGGCTTGGAAGATGGAGGTTTCAGTCCCCATGTTTACACTAACTTTGAGCTTAGGCCTCTCTCCGTAGACCCCACAACCTACATCATTCCCTTTTTTGGATCCGTTTGTGTACCAGACGTGACTACCTTTCTTAAATGACATTTGGCCCTCAAGCCATTTATCTCTAGAAGGTATGTTTACGGAATATAACTTAGTAAAGTTACATTCTGTATGCATGTCGTCACTAGGCATGCTTAGTAGTCGGTTTTCAAGTACTGATTCCTTGAGTTTTATCAGATTTTGAGGAGCCCATCTGACTTTCGTGCGGGAGCAGATTCTATACGTGCTCTGCTTGGCCACTTTTTGCACATGTAAATGCAGAGGTGTTAGATCCAGCAGAGCGTTCAAAGCTGCCCCTGGTGTCGTAGACAGTGCTCCAGTTGCTGTGATGCAGGCAAGCCTTTGCAGGCTGCTTAGTTTCTGAATTGTTGTCGCTTGGTTGACCTTGCTGTACCAGACGGCAGGTGCATATGTTATTACTGGTCTCACGACCGCTGTGTACAGCCATAGGGCAATTTTGGGTTTTAGTCCCCATCTTGACCCCGCCATTCGACAGCAGCTCCACAGAGCCATTTTGGCTTTTTGAATGATATTATCTAGGTGCGAGTTCCAGGTAAGTTTTTGGTCAAACGTTACCCCTAGATACTTTGTTTCACAAGAGTAAGGAAGAATTTTACCGTTTAACTTTGGATTCACCAGTTTTTCCAGTTTTCTCTTTCTTGTGAATGGGATTATCACTGTTTTATCTGCATTGATAGATAATTCGTTTTCTCTACACCACTTACTTATGGTGTTGAGAGCGCCTTGCATTAGACTAGAAATTGTGCTGAGGCAGGGACCTCTGATGATCACTACTAGATCATCAGCATAGCCTTGGGTATCATAGTCTTTTTCTGCCATCTTAACAAGTAGTTGGTCTACTGCTAGGGTCCATAGAAGTGGAGACAGTACTCCTCCTTGTGGACATCCTCTCGTGGCAAGGAATTCAAGCTTTGAAGCATTGAGGGTAATGTTTGCTACTCGATTTGAGAGCATGTTTTTTACCCATCTGATGGTGCTTTCATCTATCCCTTTTGCCTCCATTCCATTAAGAATGGTTTCTATAGGGGTGTTGTCAAATGCACCTTCAAAATCTAGAAAAGCACACAGGGCTGTTTGCTTATCCTCTAGGGATTTTTGTACCTTGTCGACCAGATCGAGGAGGGCTGTTTCAGTGGAATTTCCCTTTTGGTATGCATGTTGGTTGATACTTAATGGCCTGTCCACTAAGTATTTGGCCCTAATGTGCTGGTCTACAATCCTTTCCATGGTCTTCATTAGGAAGGATGTTAGACTTATGGGTCTGAAGGATTTGGGTTGTGAGTAGTCTCTCTTCCCTGTTTTTGGTATAAAACGTACTTTGACCCAATTCCATGGTTCTGGTATAGTACCCCAGGCGTAACTTGCTCTGAAAATTTTTACCAGATGTGGAAGAAGCAGGTCATTTCCTTTTTGCAGCAGAGCAGGAAAAATGCCGTCTTCTCCCGCTGATTTAAATGGTTGGAATTTTTCCAAAGCCCATCTAATCTGGTTAGGCCTAAAAATATTAGCGGCTTTATTCCAGTCTGAGCATTTTGCCCTATGGAATTCATCATTCCTTTGGGTGTAGCTTTGTGTGTCGATTTGGTACGAACCCGGAAAGTGTGAAGACATAAGGAGATCTAGAGTCTCCATTTCAGTGTTCGTAAATGTGTTATCTGGCTTTTTAAGTAGTCCAAGATATTTATTTGGGGTCTTAGCGAGTATTTTGTGAATTCTTGCTCCTTTGTGGGTTTGGGCAATTTGTTCACAAAAGCGTCGCCAAGAAGCTCTTTTGGCTTTTCTGATTTGTTTGTTATATTCTGTAAGGGCCTTGCCGTACTGGTCCCAATTGCACGGTTTGGCCCGATTGAATATACGGCGTGTGGTGGTTCTGAGCTTTTCCAGTTTTTTGTTCCACCACACGGGTGATTTGTTCGGCTTTATTTCTCTTTCGGGACAGCTCTGTTCGTAGGCATCTATTATGCCATTGTTGAGCATCTTGACCGCGGCATTAAGAGAGTCAGGTGTTTTGATAGTTTTGGGTATGTCCTTTAGATTCTCGCTGAGTATGGTTCTATACATATGCCAGGAGGTGTCTTTTGGATTTCTCACTCTTACGTGTTGAGCTTCTGCTAACCCGGAAACATCAAAAAGTATATGTCTATGATCGGACATTGAATTCTCGCTGCTGACGTGCCATTTTGTTACACACTTTGACACATTTTTTGTTGCGAATGTTGGGTCTAATACTTCTTGTCTATTCTTTGTTACGAATGTTGGCGTGTGGCCATTGTTCAGCACATGTAGACAGTTAGTTAGTAGAAAATCGGATAGTAGCTCACCTCTTTTGTTCGTATCCGAGCTCCCCCAGATGGTATGGTGGGCGTTAGCATCGCATCCCACTATCAGCTCCGACTTTTGTCTTCTAGAATAATCCAGGACTTTAGTCAGTTCTTCAGTGAGATCCTGCTTATCACCAGGAAGATATGCCGAGCAGAAAAGTACTTTGGGCCTATTCGGCCCTTTGACTTCTACGTATGCGGTGACTGTATCTTCGCTGCAAAGTTCTGGAACAGGTAAGAAGTTAATATTTTTGTTAAATACGATGCAGACCCTAGGTCTGAGGCCTTTTTCGTATACAAGTATCTTACCCGCATTGTTCAGACCAGCTACCACGGAATCGGCGTTTATCCATGGTTCTTGAATGAGAGCGATGTCCAGGCCACCTTCGCTAAAGATTTATTTATTTATTTATACTTTATTGCACAACCAAAAATTTGTACAAAAGGTGGACTTAACGCCATATGGCATTCTCTACCAGTCATACCTTTGGGCTAAGCAGAAATGATTGTAGGCGGTGCGACAGAAAAAAAGAAAATGGGTTACTATTAAAAGAAAAAAACGATAAATTTCACGCATAAAAAAATATATATACATGAAAAAACATATCTCATAAAATAAAACAAAATAACTACAATTTACAATAAATACAATATGATCTAATAAAATATTACATATACATAACGCAAACGATAAAATAAATACATATACTTGTACATACTATAATAATAATATACTATGACGATGTATTAGAAGCTTATGGATTACGCTTTGTTGATGCTTCCGATATACAAATGTAGAAAGTGTGCACGGACGAGTCTCTTAAATGAAAATTTACTGGGAGTCTGTTGAATTTTTGCCGGAAGGGCATTCCAGAGACGAATGGCCTGGACAACAAAAGAGTTTGAAAGGAAACCTGTGCGGTGAGCAGGAGTAGCGAGAGAAAGTTTATTAGAAGAGCGCAGCGGACGCGAGTGCGTGGCACTGAGATAGGTGAACTGGGATTTTACTAAAGATCTTCTCTACAACCGCAGAGGCTGCAATAGCGTGGTGTAGATTGGCCTGGAGCACCGCCAGCCCCTTTGGGCGTTGAGGTTGGTGGGGATTACTGGCTGTGGGAGCCGCGGCGCCCTTGTGTGCCCCGCCGTCCTCGGTTTGTTCCCCTGCTGTGTCCCCTTCCTCTGGACGGATGTGCGCGCCTAGTGGCCCCCCTATGGAGGGGAAACCGCGTACCTCTTCCCCTATTGGTCCCTGTCGAAGTGGATGTGGAGGGAGTTGGAGGAGGGATGTTCCGTTGTGGTCCTGCACGGACCTGCACGGAGCCCTCAGCGGGCGTGGTTGTAGGTGTGGGGGTTAGGGTGGTGTTGGTTGCGGTGGAGGTCGAGGGTTCAGCGTGAGGTGGATCAATGGCCAAGGTGATAGGGCCCCTGATACTGAACTGGACCTTTTTAAAGCCTATGTTGGCCTTTAGGTCCGCAATCTTGAGGGCCTCAAACGAGTGGTCGTCCAAGGATACGGTCAAAGTATGACCTCCCTTTTCGACCTTCGTATTGAGGACCTTCCAATGTTCGGTGTTCAGACCCTCATTCTGAGCACCGAAAAGTTCTAAGGCCCGCTTTGCGCAGTCGGCCTCAGAGCTTGGGATAAATACCACCCCCACATTAGGTTTCCGGATGTCAGACTCGTTCATGAGAACGAGTCTCGCCTCCGGCCACGGTCTGAGGGGGGGTATTTTTCTCTCAAGCCATGCTTTAGACCGCTCATTCTCACATGTAATGAGAAGCCAGCCTGGCTTGAAGGAGCAGCCCTTAAATTTAGGCCCTTCACCCCTTCCGGATTGAGCAATGCTTTGCAGGATGGTATTGCGCAGCAACTCCTGTTGTGTGTCAGTCATCAAGGACTGGAGTCTTTTATGCCAACCCGGATTGAGCGTACGGCCTCGCTGTAGGCTACGATGGTTGGGGTGTTTAAGTCCTCACTCACCTTTGGGGCTTTGGTAATATGTCCCTTTGGTGATTCTTCCTCTGAGCGAACCCGTTTGACCGGTTTGCGCGCAGATTCAGACTGTGAGGCTTTAAACTTATACCCCATCTGCTTCAGCTCAGCGTAGCTCTTTAACGCCAGTGTTGAAGCCATACTCGGCTCCACTCCCAGCTGTCTCAGAGCCACGAAGCGCTTTTTGGCAGCACTTGACAGTTTCCTGTCACTACGTTTGGAGGCGGTGGATTCATCAGCCTGCGAGGGTGAGCCGCAAGCAGCCCTTTCCGCCGTGCTGATGGAGTCCTCTGTCTCCATGGAGAGTTGCTCCGATATTTGGGCAGGTTGCTCTGCGCCTTCTATCAGAGGCATAAGTTCCTGGCATAGGTCTTCCAGGTCACCATCGTCTTTGTTTGTTTTAAAATCGTTATTCATGTTGATCCCACGAGTAGCTAGGGAAAGTAGGTCCACTCCGGCAGAGCCCCGCATGCCGGAGTAAGGCTAGATACACCTCGAGGTCGCCTGGTATCGAGGGCCCACCGTTAACGACTGAGCTCCCCCTCAGCCACGCATCTCTCGGCACGGTACGGATAACACCTTAGATTGGGGATGGTATCGAGTCTTTAGCCGCCAGATACCACGTCATTGAGATCCCAGAGTGAAATTTCAATGCCGCACTACCTGGCGTTGCCCAGGGTGAACCGCGACAGGCGCTACTGCCTCCCCTCTGACGAGTCAGAGTGGATTCAGTAACATCCCAATCGTCACGTGGAGGTAACTCGAACTGATACCCCATACATTTGTATGTAAGTCTATTTATGTTCAATTTCTTTGATGGTTCAAGTGGCGGGCACTTAAATAAGTAATATTTACATAGGATATTATGTACATTTTTACTATAGTTTTTTAAGTAATTAGAATAAAAGCAGAGTCGAATAAAATATATACAGTCTAAATTAAACGTTGACAACTTTCAACTAAAAATGTATCTACCTATACATCTAGGTATTTCAAAGAAATTTTTGTTCGTGTCGATAGAAACTTGCCTATCATTATTTAGTATTTTCCTTACAACTTTTTTTTTGTTTGGTTTTGTTGTTTGTGCTTATTATTTTGTTTTTATATATATATATTTTTGTTTTTTATTAAAAAAGGGTTTGTCATTAATCATTTTCATTCTTATTATTACTTAATAATTTACATTTTTAGTATTTTTTATTTTACAGGTTTACTTTTACATTATTTACAGATATAATATTAAGGTGGATTTACGTATTTTACTTTTATATTTGTCAGTTTTTATCTTAAAGCTTAACTGTGAACTACGTTGGCAGTGGTGTTTGTAGATGGCAATAAAATATATTGTTTAGATTAGTATTGAGGAGATCCCTTTCGAGGAAGGGCAACATATAGTTGTACATGAGAAAAGCATTCTTTTCTTAGGTCGATGCCAACCATCGAAAATGTTTGACCCTGGGACTTATTTATTGTGAGGGCAAATGATGTTTTTAGAGGAAACTGTAACCTCTTAAAAGATATAGGCAAGTCCGTAGGAATCCTGGGGATCCGCGGTATGTGGGCGAGCTGTCTGGCCGCGGCCCCGGTGATTATAGTGGCTACTATGACGTTCTCCCGCAATTCCTTTACCAGAAGTCTCGTGCCATTGCACATGCTGGGAGGGCATAGGTTCTTCAGCAGCATTAAGGGAGTGCCTACCTTTAATTGTAGTTCGTGGGACGGCAAGCCGGAAGGATTCAGGGAATTTAAAAATTCTTGTGGATAGTGCACTGTATCTTCGATGTTGCATACTATGTCAATAGATTTGTAAGATTTAAATTCACCGCGCACTTTTTCCATAATAATTTTGTCAATCTCATTAACCGATTCATTTCGCGGGGACACTATCCAGAGCCAATTGAAATTTCTCTCCGTAAGATTTTGTATGTCCGGATATATTGTGTCCACAATAATTTCTAGACCCTGAACGATTTGACACAATTCGTTATCCAACAATACCTGGGGACTGTTTGCAACCGGAGACGGTAATTTTCCGTGTCCAAGTTTTAGAAGTTTTTGTGAGAAATTATTATCGTCATTGTCACTTAAATGTGCTTTCATATTTGTGCGCAGATTAAGAGTTTCAATCGATTGCCATAAAGTTGATGATTTAAGGCAAGCTCGAATAACGTCAGCTCGAGTACCTTTTGTTATAACGGGTAATGTTTGACGAAAGTCTCCAGCTAAAACAAACGTCACGCCCCCCATTATACGGTCTGAGCTTTGGATGTCTCACAGCGTGCGCTCCACGGCTTCCACGTGCGCCCTGTGGCTCATGGTGCACTCGTCCCAGATGACCAGCGAAGTGTGTTGTAAGAGCTGCCCCAGCGGACCGTTTTTGCGGATCGAGCACACAGATTGTTGTTCCAAAGACACAGCCAATGGTAATTTAAATGTAGAGTGAGCAGTCTTCCCATCATTTAATAGGGTTGCAGCAATTCCGGACGATGCCACTGCGACAGCTTTTTTCCAGATTGACGTACTTTTGACAACACTAAATTGGCAAGGAAGGTTTTGCCTGTTCCACCCGCCGCGTCCAAAAAAAACAGTTTACCGCTGTGATTTTCAACACTCTGTACTATTGCATCGAATGCTATTTTTTGATCTGCCACTAAGTTGGGTACATGCGTGTTGACAAATACAGACAACTCGTTAATATCATGCGGCACGGTACGGCACGGTATCGCATGGACGATGTTTTGTTGCCGATTCGGGGAAGGCAATCCAAAATCTGCTAAATGCTTGTCGTTCAGTTCCAAAAGCTTGTTTTCTTTTTGTATCAAGCCTTCGTTGTGTACATCACAATCCTGATCTTGTTGTTGAGCTGCACGTCTGATGTCCTCACACAAATCGTATTTGAAAGTGTCCCATAATTTGAGAGGTTCAGAGGGGAAAAAAAATGACCACAAACAGCTCTCTCAACTTTAACGGGCAGTCAGAAACCGAAGTTTCTATCAAAGTCATCTCCCATTGGTTGTCATTCACTAGTAAACCTAAATCTCTGCGAGCAGCTTAGTATGTTTCTATAACAATGCCATCAACGGCTTTTAAGTCTTGGAACGATGTCGGGCCACGCACATTATGAAGTAATATCCTGAGATAAAAGCACTCGGATTGAGAAGGATGGACGCTGTACACTCGGCCCAACGCCGCATCTTTTTTACACCGGGATGACCGACTACGTCTTGGCCGCGTTTCCTTCTTGAGAATTTGTTATTGGCCCATGTGTAATAATGAGGTTGTATATTTTCAGCTGAAAAATATACCCGTTGCCCATTTTCTAAATGTACAGCCAAGTGAACAACGGTGGGGTGTCGATCGTGAATAGGAAACTCTGACAATCTCCACACTGCCTCCGATGTATTTCAGTGCCCCTTCCACCCCGCCCGCCGCGATGCCCGGCGCGCTTTTTAGACTGCATCGCAAACAACGGCCACGGCGCTATGGCGGTTTTGTTTACTGTTTGAATTGTTTAATTCGTAATATCTTTTGAAAGGAAAGTCCAATTTAAATAATTTAAAAACTATTCTATAGGTAGTTAAATGGTCTTGACCATAAAATAATTTATTTAGATAAGAATTATTATAAACACATAAATAGCATGGTTTGAATTTGGTTAGCATTTTCATTAATGTTTAAAATGAAAAAAAGTTGTTGTAGTGACATAACTACAATAGTCGGATATATGCTACCGCGGAGTTTTTTGTAGACATTATGATGTTCTTCAATATTGTTGCACATTATTTTGTTCTATCGCTAATAGTTTCGGCAGCGCATTCGACGAAAGACATTTTAAGACTCATTTTTCTACACCTTCGGTTACATTGTTCAAATTTTACCAAGGATCCCTAATTTTTTTTCAAAATGAAATGTAGCCCATGTCAAATGGGAAGAATGTAGCATTCTATTGGTGAAAGAATTTTTTAAATCGGCCCAGTACTTTTTGAGCCTATTCATTACAAACATACAAAAATAGGTACAAATCTTTCCTCTTTATAATATTAGTGTAGATTATAACTGTATTGTTACAAAAAGTAAGTGGAGAGCACTTCGCGACGTTGCCTAGTAAACATTGTCCGTTATTCACCGTGTTAAGAAAAACATTTTATGGTGCAAAAACCTTAAAGTTCGCAGTGAAACTTATACCATCTTACGCGGAAAAGTGAGACGCCTTTTTTCTGCAAAAATCTGTGCCGATTATTGATATAAGAAGTGGATTAATCTAGTAAAAACTATCATAACATGAACCGTTTAAATAAATGCAAGTCATTGGCAACAGTGCAGTGAGTGTACAGTGGACAATGAACGTGAATCATACATCCAAGTTTTTAAAAATCACGAAATAGACTGCTGGTGAAAGATACTGATACATATTTTCGTCATTTAACCTTAAGCAACATTAGCCCAAAGGTTTTGGCCCTCGGTCACCGTGCTCGACGAATCTCGGGGTGAGTGGGTTCGATCCCGGTGAGACGGACATATTCCCACTGACTATTTCCCGTGTTTCTTTTTTTTTTAATTATTTTTATTCTTATCGCTGTTTTTGTGTTCAACTAAAGAACTTTATTGACTGAAAAAGTTAATTATTATAAAACACATTAGTGCAACAACTTTAAGAACGCCTGCTTATTTGTGCTCAGCAATTTCTCACAACAGAAAATATGGCCCTTAATAACTTGAAATGGGGATGTTGCGGAGTGAACCCTGATTCGGAAGACTACGCTCAGTGCCTTACATGCAACAAAAAGTATCACTTGGCGTGCCTAAGCTCATCGTCTGTCCAGGACTTATCCTCATGGCATTGTCCCCTATGTATTACGAGCCGACCTAAGCAAGGTAACAATGACGACACGCCGGTTCGCTTCAACCCCAATACAAATGTTACTCTTCGCGCTTCAAAGAGGCAGGCACTACAGTCTCCACCTGAGGCGGCATTATCAGCGAGTGTACTCAGAAGCATCATAAATGAATATTGTATCAACATGTCTTCTAAGATCGATTCCCTCACTAACTCTATAAGTTCTGAACTGAAATCGGTGAAGGAGGAAATGTCAGAAATGAGAAACTCCATGGACTTTATGAACTCTAAATATGAGTCTCTACTCAAAGAGCACAAGGAAGCCAAAGAGACCATGGCAGAACTCCACAAAGAAAATAGCGTCCTTAAAACTAACTTACAGGAACTAGATGGCCGAGTGAATACCCTTGAACAAAATGCCCGAGCCACGAACATCGAAATTCAATGTGTTCCCGAAAAGAAAAATGAGAACCTGTTGCAAATTGTTGTTCAGCTGGGCTCTATTATTAACTGCAACATTACCAAGGAGGATATTACTCATTGTGCACGCATTGCTAAGGTCAATCCTAATTCCGCAAGACCAAAATCAATTGTAGCTCAATTTGCTAACAAAAAGATAAGGGATGAGTTTTTAGCCGCTTCGATCGTCTTCAACAAGAAAAAGTCTAAGGAAGACAAGCTAAACAGCTCGCATCTTGGCTTCAACGGAGAGAAGGCCGCTATATATGTAGTCGACCACTTATCCCCGATGAACAAAGCGCTACATGCTGCAGCAAGAACAGTCGAAAAGGAAAAAGGCTACAAATACGTATGGGTTAGGAGTGGGCGTATTTTTATAAGGAAGACTGACGACTCCGACTACGTGCTTGTTCGCGATATGGACACTTTAAATAGAATTAAGTAATTTCTTTGTATCAGTAATAGTAGTTAGTTATTATTTTTCAAAATTCACTAATATATCTGTATATTATCAAAATACTCGTGGTTTGCGAACTAAAACTCATACATTTATAAAAAACTTGCTCATATCTAGTTATGATATTATCGTACTAACGGAAACCTGGTTAAATAGTGATATTCATGATTGTGAGCTTTTTGGTAGTAGTTATACGGTTTACCGTAGGGATAGACACACTACTGGCTTTGACAATCATAAAAAGGATGGCGGGGGCTCTCTTATTGCTGTTTCGAATCGTTTTACCTCCAAGCGAATGCTTAGCTGGCAAAGCGATTGTGAGGATATTTGGGTGCAGCTTAATAGTCCTACACCGGTCACATTGTGTGCAGTGTACATCCCATCTCCAGTCCGTGAAACGGTGCTCAGTCACTTCGTCGATAACTTTAACCGAGTTTCTGAAATCTGTAAATCTCATATCTGTGTTATAGGCGATTTTGACTTAGCAAAACTTGACTGGCAATTTGTTGGAACTCCTTTTTATATATATCCGGAACCATACTATGAATCATTCGTAGACTTCGTCAATGTTAATAACTTAAAACAGTTTAATAATATTAGAAACAATTTAGGGAGGACTCTGGACTTGGTTTTGGCTAGATTGCCATCTTGTGAGGTTGCTGAAGCTGTCGATTTTCTTGTTCCAGCTGATCCAGCGCACCCGCCTCTAAACATTGTATGTACATTGAAAGATAGTCCAAAATTACACCCCAATTTAGTGTTCAGACCAAATTTCTACAAAGCCGACTATGATGCTATTAATGCCTCTCTTGCTAAGATAGACTGGAAGTCACTTCTCCAGGGACTCAGCGATGTTAACAGGATGCTAGAGCTGTTTTCGGAGGTCGTGAAGGGAGTCATTCATGAGTTTGTACCATCTGTAAAACCTAGAACTGGTGACAAGTATCCTCCGTGGTTTAGTAAGGACTTGATCAACCGGTTGCAAGAGAAAAATAAATATCGTCAGAGATATAAAAAGTATAAAAATCCTCTCGACCAAATTTCATTTCGCTTGCTAACTGAAAGATGTAAAAAACTTGCCACCGATTGCTACAAAAGTTATATCCATAAGGTGGAGGATGGGATCGCTAACAACCCTGGGCTATTTTGGTCATACGTCAAATCCAAGCGTGGCGGTTCTGGTTCCTACCCAGCGACTATGTCAAACGGCACCGACGAGACGTGCAACGGTAACAAAATCTGCAATTGGTTCGCATCTTACTTCGCATCTGTGGCTCTTTCCAATTACTCTGATAGCGCTGAGATAGATTCAGGTTTTTTCAGTGTTTCGGGAAAGCAGTGACTATTTTAATTGCATCCATCTATCCCAAAAAGAAATCCTCAGTAAGTTGATTAGCTTGAACGTGACTAAAGGGGCTGGATGTGATGAAATCCCACCACTATTTCTCTCTCGTTGTGCATCAAACTTAGTAGAGCCATTGTACATTATTTTTAACCACTCACTGACTACGGGTATTTTTCCATCCGCATGGGAACTCTCAAAGGTAGTTCCAATTTTCAAATCCGATGACGCTCAACTCATTAGCAACTATCGACCCATTGCCATATTACCATCATTAGCAAAGGTGTTTGAGTCTTTGATTTGCCCGACTCTCCAAAGCTATTTTGATAAATACTTGAGCGAAAATCAACATGGATTTACTAAGGGTAGGTCTACTGATACTAATCTGGCTACTTATGTGGAGAGTATAATAGACCGTGTAGATAATAACTTACAGGTCAATGCGCTCTACACTGACTTCAGTAAGGCCTTCGATAGAGTTGACCACTGCCTACTTGTAAAGAAACTTTCTTCATATGGAGTAGGGGCACCTATTCTGAGTTGGTTTGAATCATACCTATCTGGGCGTTCTCTCTATGTAGTGGTGAACGGCTACCGCTCAGATGCGTACAACATCACTGCTGGCATTCCACAGGGATCCCATCTTGGCCCTATTCTTTTCAGTATCTTCGTTAATGATCTTCCCAACTGTTTAAGACATTCTCTTCCTCTTATGTTTGCTGATGATCTCAAAATATGGAGGGTCATTGAATCATGGAACGATGTCACACTGCTGCAAAGTGACCTCGACGCTCTTGTTGAGTGGTGCCATAAAAATCGAATGGAGCTGAATGTGAAAAAGTGTGTTCACATAAAGTTTACTAGGAAATTGAACCCGGTTCCATCAGCTTACAGTATACAAAATATTAGACTGGAAGAATCAACTGTGGTACGAGACCTGGGGATACTGCTAGATAGCAAAATGACTTTTGTACCCCACATCGATAGTATAGTTAGTAGAGCTTCTAAGATGCTAGGGTTTATAATAAGGAATGGCAGAGCTTTCAGGCGGTCCTCTACTAAAATAGAACTGTTCAATGGTCTGGTCAGGTCGGTCCTCGAGTACGGGAGTGTAGTCTGGCGCCCCCACTACTCCACTCATATTTTGCGAATTGAGCACATTCAAAAACGGCTAGTCAGGCACTTAGTATTTTTCCACTTCAGGAGTGGAAAGCGCTTATCGTATGAAGACTTTCTAAGCTTAGTTAAGATCACTACCCTAAATAAACGTAGAGACCTAGTTGGTCTTTCCTTTTTTCATAAAATCATTCGGTGTAGATTACGTTGCCCTCAATTGTTAAGTATGTTTCACTTCAGAGTTCCCCAACGAATGCCTCGCCGACCGATTGAGCCACATTCTCTACCGTTCCGTAGAACCGTTCTGGGAAGGAGTTCACCAGTCTATAGAATTGATAAACTCTACAATAAGCTAAGTGGATCATTGGATGTGCACTCAATGCCTCTAGCTAAATTCAAAACCATAGCATCCGTCCTAGTGTGATTATTTAATTGTACAGATTTAGTTTTTTTGTTTAGTTTTATATAATAAATTGTTGAACAATTAATATTACCAAGCATTTATATTTTTTACACTGATTTATATTATTTTGTTTGCCATTTAGTTATTACTAGACAACATCAAAAGAAAACAAAGCATGTGGTGTGCATCTGTAATTGATAATACAATTAGTTCTTAAATATTGTTAGTTATAAGTTGGCATTATTGTAATTATCGTTGATGTACCTTACAAATAAAAATAAAAAAAGTATCAAAAATGAAAACTTTTATAAATTAATGAAAAAGTCAACATGTTCCATAATCATTGACATTGATTTGATTTTATGTGATTACAAGGGAACAGATTTAAATTTTTGAATTAGGTATTAAATAAAACTGTTTTATGTATGACGTTTATTCATAGCTCTGTGTATTTTGCACGTATTAACTTTTCTCATGAGTAAACATTATTGAAATCTTATAAATCGTTCAAATAATCGCGTACAATCGAATTATTATGATCTGCACTTGCTACAATGAAAAAGAAAAAGCTCGATCTTAGCTGCCATTTTGGGCCTATATTTTTGAATCACTAGCTTCAATAAGGCATGTGATTTGCATTGACTAATGCTCGATTTTCGAATGAAAACCAGTTAAAATCCACACGGAAGTGATTAAAAAAAGAAAACTAAATTTTGTAACTATTCTAGTCTATATTTATCGTGATTTTGGTTGACTTTTAATGTAATTTCAAATAAAAATCACTATAAAAAATGAAATGATAAATTGTCTTGATTCGTCTTAACCGATTGTTAAATATTTGTTAAAATGTTTCCTTCGGATATTGTGAGAGCAATCTCGCAAAATAGATGACGCAGCCTACGCGTTAAAGAAAGCACTAGCAAATTTCAACAGGCTTGCCAATGTGTCGGTGGCTGAGTGGCATAGTTTTTAAAAGAAAACTTAAAAAGTATTTTTAGCTAACTTAGCTGAGGTAGTATTTAAGTTTTGATATTTATTTTGTTAGAGACTCTCAGTGATCCCATAGTCAAACTATGTAAATAGTTTTGTGGGACTAGTGCTATTTTTTGTTAAACATTGTTTGGTTAATAAATAAAAAATAATAATACGCGCGGACAACGTAAGATACGGGGTTCGATTCCTCATCTCCTGACACAGATGCTTTTTCAAGTGCAATTTATATTATTAAGTTTGCATAGTAACAAAACACTATAAAAACAAAAATATAATTTTAATTTGTTTTCCAAGCTTCTCAAGCAACAATCCATTCTAATCTCCGACATAAGTGAGTTGCATTACCATTACCTGATAGATATTGCGCTAGAATTGAGTTAGTCAGCTCCGAATGGCATTGTTATGTGTAATTCGCTAAGTCGAGATTGCCCGCCTGCAGCGTTCCCCGAAGGCATCCTTGGCCAACGGAATTTGATAACGTACTCGTATTGTTGCTGATTTATGTGAAGCCTTCGCACCATACTAACATCATGAGTCCTACGTATTTGATTCTATGGCTAAGGCCAAATTTGCTATCACCCGTCACATAAACATTTCAAGAAAGTATTCAAAAACTGAGTCCTGGATTTATCAATACGATCCAGAAACCAAGCGCATGTCTACAATTTGGGTATTTTAAAATGAACCAACGCGCGCCAAAATGATAAAATGAAGCGATCTCGGAGCGGGGGGGGGGGAAGATTTTGATCGCCAGTTTTTTTTTTTGACTGGTCACTTTATGTCGATTCCCTTACGAGATCAAAGAAGGTGGAATATTTTTATTGTCATAAGTTTTCTTTTTTGTGGGCAACAAGCGACCAAACACTGGGCTCCGCGGACTACTGCTCCAACATGACAAAGCGCCTGCACACACGGCGCTCAAAACGAGGGACTTCCCAGACAGCACGCCAGTCAAACTCCTGGGTCACCCTCCTTACAGCCATGATCTAACACCGTGTGCCATTTTTTTATTTCCAAAAATAAAAAATCAGCTCCAATGGATACAATTATCGTCGCCGGAAGATGCGCTGGCTGCGTTACAACAGGCTGTAAACGAGGAGTTATTGTTATTGTGATTTATTCGCCATCATAGGTATTAAAGTTAGTTGATACATTTAGAGTGTTCCACTATGATCTACCTTAAAGGAATACGAATTCTTATTAAATATATTTTATATAAACCAATTCAAACTAATTATACAAAAACAATGTCATCTAAACTCAATTATAAAGTACTTACGAGTACATTGAATTATTTAATTAAATATTTAGATACAGTCAAAATAAAAATTAATGTCAATTAAATTTCCAAGAACAAAACAAACAGTTACATAAATACAGCATGTCAAATGTTAATCTAACCAATCATTTAAATAGTCGTCAATTTTATAGTAACTCTTTTCTTCCAAAAAATGAATGAATGTCCTTTTGAACACTTTGTCTTCAAGCTCCTGTATGTACTGTAGAAGCTTGTTGTATATCTTTGTCTGCGGTGGACTGGAAATAGTGATTTGAATACTCGTTCAGACGCATGAATATTTGTATAGAGGCTGGTTGAGAGTAATTAGAAAAGATTTGATAAAAATATACCTATATGTTCCTATAGAACTATGATATTAGTGTCGCATAAGTTTTTAAATGTCCAAAATATATTTCGAAAATTATACAAAAGCTGAAGACTATGTTTGTTTGAACGCGCTAATCTTAGGAACTTCTAAACAGATTTTGAACAAAGGAACGAAGGCCGCTATGTTAATTTATATTTTTTAATCATGACACAGTCTATAGAAAAAATCACTAAAAACTTATTTGGTACCTACAGCTTCCTGACTTTGTTAATTCCCAGCCTTTTATGTCAAAATTGAACTTTCCTATAAGCAGTCTCTGAGCGGCTAAATATAAATAAATAAATATCCTTTGGACATTTCCACACATCGCCATCTAGTCCCAAAGTAAGCTACTCAAAGCTTGTGTTATGGGTGCCAGACAACGGATATAATACTTAAATACTTGTTTGTAAATACGTACATGATATACATAGATAACACCCAGACCAATACAAACAGACATGTTCATGCACACAAATGTTTGTATTGTGCGGGGATCGAACCCGCACCCGCTGCGTAGCAGGCGATTTCTCGACCACTACACCAGGCGGGTCGTAAATAATAATGAATACGTGACATCATTCAGCTTTGCCGATTAGAGTAAAAGAATTGTGAGTTACAACTGACAGGCATTGGAAACCCAAATGGGTCACACACCACGTTATTGCTGCTTTAATCAAGTTGTTAATGAAATCGTTTGATTTTAGATCTCTTCGGCTGTAAGCAAACAGTAAGTTTTTCACTTCCACCCAAAGCGAAGAGGAGAGATGTTTTTGATTGACATTTCATGCATAGGTTTTATGGTAGATATTGAAACATCGGCAATATTATGAACTAAGGACCTACTTAAGATTCATAGTTCCTTCCACATATTGAAATGAAAATCAATTGTTATAAAATATCTATACTCTATAAACGTATTGGTTTTTTTTTCATAAAAATTTAACCGTCTTCAAAAAAAAAAAGAACTTTAATGGGAGTTTGTTTCTCCTATTAGCGCCATTTTAGATATTTTAGTATATTTTGAAAGCGGTTCAATTTTTATGAAAAAAATATATATATTTTCGTCGTTATTATGATTGAAAAAAAATTTTTTGAAACCTTCTCCTTGAAGTTACAAACATTTAAGTAAAAACCGTAAAACTGGTCCAGCCAAACGCTAGAAATTTGCGGACACAAATATATACAAACATATAGGTGGAACTGAGAAACTTCTTGTTTTTGGAGTCAGTTAAAAACTGACCGTTCAAACCTCTGTCATCCATTAAGTATGTACCTGTACCTTTCTTTGAGATATACGTAAATCTATCATACAGGTTAATCTGTGTATCTGTTAGGTCGGCGCCAACTAATCAACCCGGCACGGGAACGGCACCAACCATAAAATTAATATTCCTCTCGGAATAGAAGGACAAGTAAAAGCTGTCAAACGAAACCGATTTAAGATGTCTGTAACTAAAATAAGTAAGTAACATTTGTAGCTTTAAATTAGATAACCTTTTGATCAGGTGATTTATAACAATGTTCCTAAGTTAAATATAGTAGTTTACTGCATGATAAACAATCGACACAAAATATTGAACATGCAGCTCTAGTGTAAACTAAATATTATTTCATTATACAAAATATTGGTCGATGTACATTTCCTGTGTTATTCTGTCTTTATTTTTTACGTAAATTAACGTTTGTAGAATAGAATAATCAAACTGCGTACTTTAAATTTGAAGCGATAATTGGTATTATAAGTCGTATATTAAGAGGCTTCGATTTGGGCTAATCTGCCTGTTAAATGATTATTTGTTGGGGTTATGCCGCTGTAATGCATAACAATCAATCACCGATCAAGTCACCATGTTTCAGACGCATTATTTCGCTGCTAGTGACATCTCGCTTTTGTCGTTCTATTCCAAAGGGATAATAATTTTATGGCACCAACGAGGCGTCAACCATACGGGACGTTACGTAAAGGGAACAGCAACGCCTCGTCTCGGATCGTGTTTGCTACAACTAATGATAGTTCTTCTTGTAAATGACAGCCCGTTTGTCAGGGTGGACGGATAGTCAGCAACCAACGGGCGGCACGCGTAAGCGAGTTATAACGCATGCGCCGCTGGTCTAGAGTGGGTCCCGAGTTGGTCTCGATCCGAGGTGGTGACGTTACGAAGTTTATATGTGCGTTGATGTATGGAGTTTTATACAAAGAATACTGAACGCCTCGAGTTGATACGGTGGGGTGACGGGTTGATCAGTGGGCTACGACCTTTACTTCTGCATTAACGGCATTTCTATAGCTAGACTCTCAACAATAAGACAACACAACATTTATATATACACAACATTACGTTAATTACTGAATAATTAAAATAAGTGTATCAGTATAACATACATAGAATAAAGTCGTTTATTTGCGTAAATATGGTAAATTCGTGACAACAGAATTTTATTTTAGACCTCATTTTGAGTTAAACAATTAATTAATTAAAATTACATTAAACTAAATACTTTAATTAAATTTTCAACACACTTGCTCAAAACGACATTTTTATTCCACCGATTTTTGTAACATAATCCTAGATATTAAACACGCGTGCTTTTTCGGTATATTATTGCACAAGTGCCTTTAGTTTATTAATCCGACCAATTTAGGTTTGTACCCTAGTACCAAGTCTTAAGTAGGAAGAAGAAGCGATGTAATTTAGTCGGGTTATAATTTTTATTTTAGCAACAAACATTATTTATGCGAAAAATAACAGTATTCTACATAGGCATTTATTTCAATAAATGGCAAATCCAGATTTTTCATTTATTTATTTCTGTAATTTGTGTTTTTTACACGAATTATTAGATTTTTAATCTTGGCTGTTGGCCGATCTAGTTCGCGCCTTAGCCTTGCGCGCGCATCGGTATCGCGGCAAGAAAACAAAACAATGCGCGAGCGATAGTCTTTTGCCATCAAAGTCGAGTGAAATGTATTTTTACTAAATGTTTTATTAATTAAAAACTTAGTAAATGAAAAGTCTTGTTTTTTCTTCGCAAGTGTGTTGAAAAACGTCGTATGAAACGCGTTTGCCTGTGACCATTATATACGCGGCTTTCTTATGGCGCACTCGCTTACGCTCGTGCGCACACAATATCGCCTTGTATATAATGGTCAACTTAGCACACTTGTATCATAATGTACTATTAATTATTAAACTAAATTTGTACATTTTGGTTACTTAAATCAAATTTACTTCATTGCCATATTAATTAAAATAAAACACTCAATATTATTTTTTCTTGTTTTACTTGTCATCATGTAGTCAAATATTTTATTTTAACGTCAACATTTGTATTCAAAAATTCATCAAGAAATAAAAGCATTTTTCCAGAAGCCAAGTCGTAAGTATGTTCTTAAATTTGTGTATTTAAAACTACTCGACGGATATTTATGCGCCTATTTTAAATAGATACGTGTAGAATTATTAAAGGGGAACGTTTATATTTAAACACATATTTTTGCGCTAACATTGTAATTGATAGCTGAACCCAGATAGGTCAAAAATATCTCCCCTGTGAAGTCCACGGTGTGTCATTTGTTTATACTTAATATTATAAAGCTGAAGGGTTAGTTTGTTTGTTTCAAAACGCTAATCTTATTAAGTACTGGACCGAAAAACATTTTTAGTGTTGAATAGCTTATTTATTCAGGAAGGCTTTAGGCTATCAAACATCACGCTGCAACGGGAACGGAGGGAGCAAATTTAAAACGTGCGGACAATGTCGCGGGGGACTGCTAGTCTATCATAAAAATAAGAAAAATCAAAATGTTGTTAACAAATCTGATGTCAATTCAATAGTGAGAATGCATCTATTTAAATACTAGAATTACAAGACCTTGAGAAGCAGACAAGTTATCGAATCGCAATTTTGGCAAGAAATACTGAAATAATATACTCAACACCTGATCTAGCAAAAAAATAGGGTTCCATTTCATTAATAATATTAATGTCACTTAGCGTAAAAATCACTATTACTTACTGAACTGATAATTAAAATATCTGTTGTTTATTATTACTACACATGTGCGTTCATATTTATTGTTATGTAATCTCTAAATAAGGTTTGGCTTCGGTATATACTGTTTTTTTTTTCTCTTTCTGATTTTCCATAATGGCGGCCCTCGCAACAGAGACAGGCCAGGTACGCAGGAGATATTTTATTGCCCAGGTAATCGCAATACAAAAGTACACTCTTCCGACATGTCGTGATATCTGTTGTATACTTATTTAGTTAAAGCTGCGAGCGTTGTTTGAACCAAAAAAAAATGGTCTGATATTTTATTAATATTTTGCGTAGTTTATTTCAATTATCTGATTTTCTGCTGCATCGAATATCCCTTTAACTTACGTAGCTTTACCTCTTTATATTTTTACAATATATTCGTAAGTTAATAAAGCTATATTTAAACATTCTTATCATTCAATAAATACATTAAAACACCAATTTTTTCTCAGCATTGTCTATGCGAATTGCAGAAAGTTTGCTTCAGACTACCGATGAAGTGCTTTTTGTTCGTTTGAAAAAGTTACCAGTGCGTAATTTTAACACTTCATAGTAATTTAAGGCTGACCAATAAGAATTTTGGTAGGTATGGTTGATGTAAAAGACGGCGTCAAACAAAATAAAAGACGTATCCTGACTTACTATACCAGTTAAGACAAGCCAATGATAGAGTCGGACAAAAAAAATCTTCGCAAGACGATGAAAAAACTTCAAATAATACACACCCGATTCTCCCAAAGGATAATAAATTATAGTTTAAAAAAACACGCTTTTATAGCAAACGAACTAAAAAGTAGAAAATAAGTTTTGTTTAAGACAGTTTGTGTTACTGCAATATCAAATTCAACAATCAATTATCATAATTAATTCAGAATAAGATTAATATGAATATTAAGATATTAACAAAAAAATCAAATAAAGTGAAAAAGCGTGGGGTGCTTGATATCGAATGTGAGGTTTATTTTATTTGTTACTGTTTCTAATATCAGAATTGTGATAATACAGTGAAACCTGGTTTAGTGAGACATCAAGGGACCTGCAATGTCGTTTCACTTATAGAGGTATTCCACTTCCCCAGTGTCTTAGATATACAGGTACAAATAAATATCCGTCTCATTTACAGAGGGTTCCATTAATAGAGGTGAGAATACAAGTTATTTCAGTTATAGAGGTGCGATCATTAAATAAAATAACGTGTTATGTATGTAAATGAGTTTTAATAAACAAAAAAATGTACTTAAAGGTAATCATACAAATGTAATCAACAACCCATGTTAGCAAACACTGTTCAAGTTCAGGATATTCTGATAAACGTACACGTTTTAGTTATCCTTGTCCTTCAGAACATTGTGATTCAATTTTATGTTTACTCTGAATTATTCTACAAAGAGTAGATTTGGCACATTAAATTCGGCACAAACTTCTTTGCGTGTCTTACCACTTTCATAAACAGATAACCATCTGTATGATAGTAAAGCGAAACTAAAACTGAAGGTAACTGAAGCTCAAAATTACTTACGTACTTGGAATTACGTGTGGAATTTGTGGGTAGAATAAGAATGAGTAAACAAACAATGTTATCTCAGTTACAGAGGTTTATGTATATAAAATTTACTCGCTGTCTCAGTTATAGAGGTAACTATGATGATAAATCGAAAGAACAAATCCCAGATATAGAGGCTTACCTCGTCCCACTAACAGAGGTAATTCAGTGCCAAAGTGTTGGGACCTCAGCATGAGTTCCAGTTATGGAGGTTTTTCACTTATCCAGGTCCCACTTAACCAAGTTTCACTGTAATATGATTAAGCATCCCACGCTTTTTTACTTTATTTGATTTTTTGTTAATATCTTAATATTCGTTTTTAAACTATAATTTAGTGTCTGGATTTTTAGTGTCAAGACGACAATTAATAATTTAAGACTAATTAATAATTATTAACTATAATTAATAATTTAATTTAAGAATTAATTTATTTTTAAAAATTGTCGAAATTTTAAAATATTAAAGAAATTTAAATATGCAAGAGAGGATGCGCGCGCAATATTTCGGTAGCAGCTACAATTATGATATTCGAGGAGTGAGAGTGCATGCACGCGAGGCAATTTGTAGCAGCAACCAATAAGGAAATTTGTCTTTTAAAAGTGGGAGAAACCAGAAAGAGGAACAGGCCGTAGGCAGCAGGGGGCCAGTCGGCAGCAAGAGAAATAGAATAACATTTTCATTGGCTTTCAGCAAGTGGCATAGGCTAAATAACATGCTCATTATTGTAAATATATTTTTTTTATCCTGATGATCCTAGTCAGGAATTTCATATAAAGTTATGAAATTATTGTATTGTCATCGGTCCTTGACCCCTGTGCAAATTTAAATGTTAATCAGACCTTTGGAAGGAGGTGAAAATGAAGTTCAAAGATTCCGTTACAAACATACATACATTCATACATACAGGTCAAGCAAATTTATAATTTTTCACATTTGGAGACACAAAATCTCATACAAAATAATCTTCTGTTAGTCAGAAAATCACAATATAAATGTATATCTTGGAAGTTCAGGTACAAGAAATTCTAATTGTCCTCTTTATCGGATAAAATTGCTAAAGTAGCATCAATCCTTTTATTACAATATATTATGTAAGTATATCACCCAAATATGTACTTAACATATATGGTACCATTCTATTGCTCAAACAAAGGAAACGGTGAATTTGCCTCCAGTAAAAATTGCCTAGGCGGCTAATATGATTTCAGGATATAGTTTTTTGGTTACTTATGCGATGCCGAATAAAAATAATAGTTTTGATAAAATTTAACGGTTTTTTTTGGTTCAATTATCATAAAATAGTTTAATAATATGTCTTAGAAAATTGAAATGAGAACCTTGTAGTATTGAATATTTAAAATATTTGGCATACCAAATTTTGCTTATTAATTACCGTCATCAAAAATAACCACTTGTTCAAACATACTGGTTACATAAAAGCGGCGAAATTTTCTGCAGCTCCAATTCGTACATAGTGCCTACATCATGGACGCAACTGAAGTTTTAACCCAATTTGCCAACTTCCAAAATGTGTTGAGGTTGTTTTCTGTTCTTAATCTCACAGCTTACCAATATCCTGACCAAGCGAATATACAAGGTAATGAATACATTAACAGTCATATATCAAGCACCCAACGCTTTTTCACTTTATTTGATTTTTTTGTTAATATCTTAATATTCATATTAATCTTATTCTGAATTAATTATGATAATTGATTGTTGAATTTGATATTGCAGTAACACAAACTGTCTTAAACAAAACTTATTTTCTACTTTTTAGTTCGTTTGCTATAAATGCGTGTTTTTTTAAACTATAATTTATTATCCTTTGGGAGAATCGGGTGTGTATTATTTGAAGTTTTTTCATCGTCTTGCGAAGGTTTTTTTTTGTCCGACTCTATCATTGGCTTGTCTTAACTGGTATAGTAAGTCAGGATACGTCTTTTATTTTGTTTGACACAAGTCTGAATACAGAACTCAATCTTACTCTGACGAACTATAAACATTATAATTGATATTACTTTAATCCCAAAACTATTTTTTTCGTGTGAACTCTTCATTATTATGCTCAAACTTTATGTTGATCTAGATATTATAAGAACTCATGTAACCTATTATAAAAAAAGGTGGAAGGTTCGAGACACCATGGCTTATACATCAGTTGACCCAGATGTAAGAACTCATATCCCTAAGCTATTATTAAAAACCGGCCATGTGCAAGTCAGACTCGCAACTAAGGGTTCCGTACTAACTTTAACTAATTTAGAGATCCACTTACTGCCACTTAGCCAAATACCACAACATTTTGTTGACAGCAAATATAACTTTGTTGTTCATACTATTTGTATGAATAACATAGTTCAGTTTGCGGTTATTAAAAATGTGCTCTATCCTAAAACTACAAGTTCAATCTCGTTCAAACCATTTTTTTTTCAAAGTCTTAATCAAGATCTGCATCACGTATTTAAAAAAAAAAAACTTGCTTAGTTAAAAAGTTAAATGGGGGGACGCCAATTTTACCAATTTAGAAGCGTCGTTCTCTCAAACTTTAGACTCTAAAAGATAATGGTTTCATAAACCTCAATGTCATTTTAAAAGACCTATTTATAAACACCCTACACGCATTGGTTTGACAAAAAAACATCATTTTTTAGGTTTTATTTTCATATATTGGAGCATGGATGTATTGAGAAAAGAATTGTATTAATAATATTGTTATGTTATCTTGTAAAATATTCCTAGTTAAATGAATGGTTACATGTTAAGGCAATGGCAAATGACGTATATTTAAGTAGGAAAAGCTTGTATATAAAATTCTGGAAAATTTTATAAAATAAAGAGAGTTTAGTTCTATCATCGAACTATGTAGTAATTGTCTTACTTCAACGACCCCGTCGTCGCGTGTTCCGTATTATTTTACCTTCAATCTAATTTCCCTTATTATGATTTGAATGATATTAATATTATCAGATGCAATCACCATTTACTGATCTGCTAATTTTACAGATGGTGCTGCATTCGACTTCATTATCGTAGGTGCGGGATCAGCTGGCTGCGTGTTGGCAAACAGACTTACCGAAGACCCAAATATATCTGTTCTCCTTATAGAGGCCGGTGGTGATCCTCCAATAGAGTCAAATGTATGTATTAAATGTAACAATACCACAAATAATATACTCCTTAAGCAAAATTTTCGATTGTAAAAGCGTACACATACCTTTTTCAGCTTCCTGGCTTGATTCCTTATGGTTATAGAACCGAAAACGACTGGAATTACACAACTACGCCTGGCTCATACAAATGCCACAATTGTAATGAAGATCAATTACAGATCTACCAAGAGGCAGGATGTTAGGAGGATCGAGCAGTCTCAATTTAATGTACTACGTAAGAGGAGATCCACATGACTACAATACTTGGGCTAGTATTGTAAACGATCAGAGTTGGAACTACTCGAACATCTTGCCTTATTTCATCAAAAGTGAACGATTGGAAAATGAGGCAATCAGAAAATCTCCTACAGGCCGTTTTCATGGCTACAATGGATATTTAGGTGTAACGCAACTTGATCGTAGCGAAGCCTCGAAATATTTAGAAGCCTTTGAAGAACTTGGATACAAAACTGTATTGGACACTAATGGGAATTATACTTTAGGATTCATGCAAGCACAAGTCACAGTAGCGGACGGCATACGCCAGAGCACAGCCAATGCATTTTTATCGTCAGCAAAAAGTCGAGATAACCTTTTTGTCCTAAAGAAACATTTAGTAACTAGAGTAAATTTTGTTAACAATGAAGCTCAAAGTGTAAATGTGATTGATGATCAAGGGCAAACAAAAACACTAAGGGTAAAGAAAGAAATTATACTTTCTTGTGGAACTATCAATAGCCCTCAACTGCTTATGCTGTCAGGAATAGGACCAAGGGAACACTTGACTGATTTAGATATAAATGTGATTTCAGACCTACCTGTCGGGAAAAATCTTCAAGATCAGAAGATAGTAACTTTGTATTATACTACAGGCCCGAAACCATTACCAAAAAGTCAAGACACCACTCAGTATCCCGCACCATCTATTACTGGCTACGTATCACTAGACAAACGACAAAAAAATCCAAACTATCAAGCGACAGTGATAATTTTAACAGAGTTACTTCAACAATGCCTTATCGAATTAGCTTTTAATAAGGATATTTGTCAATCATTTGCAGACAGAGCAAAAAACAAAGAAGTAGTTTCATCTCTTATAGCTCTCCTTCAGCCGAATTCAAGAGGAAGCATTTTATTAAGAAGCACTGATCCTAAAGAATATCCATTGATCATAACGGATGCCTATTCTGATGTCAGCGATTTAGATAAGGTGGTAGAATATTTAGAAGATTATTCCCGAGTGATAAACACCACATATTTCACAAGCGTTGGAGCTGAGTTTTTAGAGTTGGAAAAATGTGCGGGGTACGGAATTGGCAGTAAAAGTTACTGGAGATGTCACGCTGAATGCTTGGTGTCCACTTTGAATCATGAAGTGGGTACGTGCGCGATGGGGTCTGTGGTGGACAGCCGTTTGAGGGTGTTAGGGGTGAAGCGGCTGCGAGTAGTGGACGCCAGCGTGATGCCGACGATCACCAGTGGGAACACCAATGCACCCGCTATCATGATCGCTGAGAAAGCCGCTGATATGGTGAAGGAGGACAATTGAATTTTTAACACGTAACTTCTTGAATTGTTTGCATGCGGTGTCGCAGTCACTCCCGGCTAGTGTGGACAAAGGGTGTTTAAAAGATACTAATATTCGAATGAAATAAAGAAATCCGGGTATAGCATTTGGCAACAAAAGTTTATTCAAATTTGCTATTTCACAATTACCTTTTAACACCTTCAAAAAAAATCAAATACAAAACTTAATAGCTCAGAATACAGTAGAGACTAGGTTAGGTTCTAATTTAGTTATCAATATCTATACTATTACAAATCTTAATGTTCACAAATTTCTAATTAAATAAAGATAAACCACCAATTTAAGTGTTTAATTACCTAAATAAATTCCAAAATTTATCCTCAAAGGGATTCCTAAATTATGCCTAAATTAATAGCTAAATTATCCCACTTTTCACTAAAGTTAAAGTAATACAAGGAAAACCAACCTTTGATTTCAACGGAGGTTACTATTTCAAATCTTTGTTGCATCAAATTACAAACAATTCTGCAACATTACCCCAAAATTTCACCGATACCGATCCATCCTCAAAACAGCAGACAAGAAGCAAATCAATCCATAAGGAAGTTCTGACTTCAAAATTTAATCCAAATGAGGTCTAAGTAAGGTCTAAGTAAGGTCACTGAAAAGAATTTACAAAAGGTTAGTTCAACGCACAAACCAAAGTAAAAGTTAAATAAAACACTAACTTTTCATAATAAATATTTACCTGAGGTTACGACATGATCACCAAATTGTGACTGTTCAACTTACAGACACATATCAAAAGCGAAACCTAGAAATAAAAGAAAGTTCTAGTTAACAACCAATTTTTTTTTTCTAAGTGAGGGTGGTTATACTTTTCATCACCCTATTTATGAAATCTATAATAAACCAATTTAATACCTGCAAAAGCTGGCTCGCCATATAATTTCTGAATTGATTACTAAACAGTTATGCTAATTATTCTATTTGAGACCTGAAATGATAAAAATTACAACTCTCAATACAATATGCCCAGATGTAGGTAGGCTACATTTTCTTTACAAGGATTTCCAAAGGAGTTTCTCACATACTTACCATTTTTCTAGTCATTTATATCAAATCATTTTCGAAATTAATTCATCCAAATTGACATGTTGGCGGCGTCTGAAACGATAAAAAGAACCATGTGCTCAGACTCTAAGAAATGTCTCGCAACAAACAAAATTCAACGCAAACCTTTCTGCAGATACTTACCAGGAGTAACTATCAAACTATAAAATAATTTGGGGCGTGCCCCATATTCAAATATCTAATTTTTCATTTTCCACACACGTTCCACTCCGACGCACGACCAACAGTGCGGAACCGGAAAAAAAGCAGCTGTCACACTTGACAAATGTCAGTGTCATCATATCTATGCCAAAATATGGACTGGAGTCCTACATCCATTCAGCTTTTCGTTTCACGCGAACTTATATAAAAATATACAACGTTACAATACCCCCCTCCCAAAGAAAAGAGGTTCACTACAGTGAACCGAAAGCTGTCCCCAGCTTCCGTAACTGTAAAATATGTACTGTTACCAAACGCCAAAAAAAATCAACATAATCTCCTTCCACCATCCAACAAGTCCTAACTGACACTAAAAGGCAAACAATTTCACAAGAAGGATTCAAACTATTACTGTAGGTCCAAAATTAAATACCAAAAAAATGTGTCCCAAAGGATCTCAAAAAAGCTAACCTTAAGTTATTTAAGGGTACTCTGCTAAAATTCTTCAAAAGACATTAAAAAAAAATCTTAACTCAAAGCTATTTAAGGTTTTCTGTTCAAAATATACAAAATAGGTACCTGAAAATATAAACTAAAAAACGCCGTTTAAAAATATTCCAATTAAAAACATTTCAAAATACCTAAAGATCTCAACGTCAACGCCATTAAAGATTGTTCTGTTCAAAATAATCCAAAAGCTCACAAAAAAAAACAAATCAACTACATTGAATGTTCTGTTCAAAATTATCCAAAAGCCCTCAAAATAAAATCTCAATATCAAAGTAATTTCTTTATATTTTCTTAATTTACTCATAAAGTTAATTAAGTCCAAAATCGGGCAACAAACACATTCAAATAAATCCAAAACGACCTCATGCTAGACAACAATTCAAAATCATAAGTTTCAAGCGACTTAGCTTAAGGGTTTCCGCTAAAACATACCCACAAACAAATTAATTTCATTCTTCCACAAGCAAACATCTTATCAACCTCGCCTTTCATACTTCATCATACAAAATCTTAACAGTTTTATTTCTCAATCTAAATAAAACTGAACCCTTTCACTTTTGTGTTTAGAATTTTCATCAATTTAAACACAACCAAAGAAACTCTAGTCGAATCAAAACTTATGTCTCAATATCCTTAAATGCCACGAACCGAGTGAACGACCATCCATAGCCTCCAACTCGTAAACAAAATGGTGACAAAACTTTAGTGATCCTGCACTTAATAAACTTTGGCGCCAACTTGGCCATTTTAAAGTTTTGGGCATCACTTTGAGTGTAGTTGGTCTTCCAAACTACATCACCAACCGAAAATTTCGCATTTCTGCGCCTCAAATTATAATAAGTGGCATTTCTAGCATGAGCATTTAGCATGTGTGCACGAACCTTCCCAAAAATGTCCTTCAGACAACCGAACTCACCGGCATACTCCTCCCTAGGCATATTCACTGAATACTCCGCCTCGGTATCCCTGTAGAATGATCCGTTGATGACTGGTTCCCTAGCATGTACTAGGAAGAATGGAGAAAACCCAGTCGATTCGTTGACAGCACTATTGATTGCGAATTGTATCTTGTGCAGGTGTCTGTCCCACGAACGATGGTTTTCCTGAACGAAAGAAGCTACCGCAGTCATCACGGTTTTGTTGTACCTTTCCACAAGGTTTACCTGGGGCGTGTATCTGGGTGTGTAATGATGTTTCGGAATGTTGTAACGAACCAGTAACTCCCTAAATTCTGATCCCGTAAATTGTGTCCCGTTATCCACAATCACGGTTTCAGGAACTCCATGGGTTAATATAACATGATTTTCAAAATTTTTTGCAACATTCGCACTAGTAGCCCGCCTAAGTGGAAATAACAAAGTGAATTTACTAAAACAACACGTCACAACTAACAAAAAGGTAAACCCTGATTGTGACCTGGGTAGAGGACCAACTAAATCAACGGAAACCACTTGGAATGGTCTCTGACAAACCTTAGGATTACCCATCAACCCCAGAGTTCGCTTGGTGGAGTGTTTATAAGCAGCGCAAGTATCACAGTTCTTAATGAATCTTTGGACGTCAGCAAACATTCCGGGCCAAAAATATCTCAAACAAAGTTTTCTGTGCGTTTTAAATACCCCTAAATGTGCTGCTGTCGGTACTGAATGATTCTCGCGGATAATTGTTTCTCTGCGATCCTTACGAACGACTTCCTTCCAATCAAACTCTGACGTCAAACTGTACTTACCTTTACTGTACCTGTACAGTATACTATCCTTAATTTGGTAATTTGGGACATTGGTCGGGTTATCCTGACAATTTTTAAACAAACGGTCATACCAAGGATCATCGACCTTTTGTGACGTTTCTACATCATTTATGACACTAACAGGCAAAAGTCTAGATAGTGCATCAGGGACTACGTTATCCGTACCTCTCCTATGCTCTATCTCAAAATTGAACTGGGATAAGCGACAACCCCAACGAGCTAATCTTCCCGACGGGTTTTCAAGTTTAAGAAACCATTTTAATGAGGAATGGTCAGTAACAACCTTGAATTTCCTAGAACCCAAATATGCCTGAAATTTTTCAACTGCAAAAATAACCGCAAGAGCTTCCCGCTCGGTTGCACCATAGTTTTGCTCAGCTTTGTTCAATGACCGGCTAACGTAAGCAATAGGATGTTCACGGCCATCAATTTCTTGAGCGAGCATACCACCCAAACCGTACGAATACGTAAGAAGCATCGCAGTGTACCGTGAAAGGTTTACTGAAATCAGGCACAGCCAAAATAGGTGCTGTACCTAAAGCATCCTTCAGCTTATTGAAGGCTTCTTCGGCTTCATCAGACCATTTAAACGGAGGTGAATTTTTGCCCTTCGAAGTCAACCTGCTTAAAGGCGCGGCTATTGTTGAAAAGTTCCGAATGAATCTGCGATACCATGAGCACATTCCTAAAAATACTTTAACATCATGAGCTGAAGTTGGTGTTCTAAATTCCATTATAGATGCTACTTTACCAGGATCAGTTCTTAAACCATGCTCATCAATAACATATCCCAGATATTTAAGAGATTCTCTAAAAAATTTGCATTTTTCCCTGTTAATTGTCAAGTTAGCCATTTTAAGTTTTTCCAAAACTCGATTTAACAACAAAAGATGACAAGAAAACGAATTTGAACAAATAATTATATCATCTATGTAACAAAATACTTTACCGCCCTCTATATCACTACAAAAGTTCTGATTGAACAGCATGTCCATCAGTCTTTGCTGTCTAGAAGGAGCTCCACAAAGACCAAAGGCCATAACTTTAAATTTAAAAGAACCTCGACCCGGAACTGTAAATGTTGTCTTTTCCTGTGACGCAGCATTTAAAGGGATTTGCCAAAAACTAGAAGATAAATCAATAGAGGACAGAAACCTGGCTTCCTTTAAGCTGTCTAAGATTTGAGGAATATATGGAATGCCATAAGAATCACTTTTAGTGACAGCATTTAACTTACGACTGTCCAAACAAAATCTCCATTCATCGTTTGGCTTTGGGACCAAAAGTACTGGATTGTTCCATGGACTTTCACTTGGAGCTACCACATCAAGGCTCAACATCCTGTCTAACTCCTTGCCTAAGGCTTCCTTTTTCTCTGGAGACAAAGGATATTGTCTGGCCTTAATAGGTGCAGCATCACCGGTGTCAATCACATGTTCAATCAGTGTTGTCCTACCTAAACCTGCCTTTTCAGTTGAAATTTCCTCAAACTTGTCAATCACAGTAGCTGCAAGCTCACGTTGTTCTGGAGTCAAATTGCCATAAGGTGTTATACAGTGAAACTGATCTGAATTTGTCAAAATGTTATACGAAAAAATATGTTCCGGGGATCTTCTATAATCAATACGTTCAAAAATTTCAGGGGCCAAGTTAAATCGTTTCCAAAAGTCACAACCTAATATCACATCAGAAACTACTGACGGAATAACATAAAACTGAATAACATGAGTTTGATTGTTGAACGTCACTGGCAAATAAAAACGTCCAATTGTTTCCAACTTACAACCATTCGCAACACTACACGACATATTTTGTTCATGCACGAACGTAAAACCCAAATTTTCAAAGTGTGTATGCGAATTATTTCCTAAAATTGAAACACAAGCACCAGAGTCCAACAAACCAATCGTTTCCAAATCCTGAATCTTAAATTTTAGATACGGCCGAACATCATCCTTATTTGTTGCAAACCGGACTGTAGCAATTGAGCTAAAACTGTAGTACTTCCTAACTGAATCTAAGCATTTATTATTTTCTACAATGTTATTTTTACAGTCCAAGCTGCCTAGTTTTTTGGATCTTTAGCCTGTTCGCCTATTTTATTTAAGCAATTTCTAGCAAAATGACCATCTTTACCACACTTGAAGCATGACAATGGTTTAAAATTTCCATTTGTGTAGGTTTTGCACAATTTAAAATTGTGGTTAGGTTTACCACATTTAAAACAAAGTTTTTTACCCTTGGTAGTACCGGAAACACTCGAAACATTGCTGTCACTTTCCACATTATTTACTTTCAAATCGTGTTTGACACTTTGCTTCGAAACACTAGCTACCGAAGAAGATTGTGACTGCTTTTTCGGTTTATACAAAAACTCAGACGTAAGTACCGAAAACTTTTGTTTTTCCGGTTCAGAAAAATCCAAACAACGCTGACGCGTAACCTCAATGACCTTGCATCTACGCAACAACTCATCTACCGAAGTAACCTCAACAAAAGCCAACTGCTGTGAATAAAATGGTCTAATATTACGAAGTAAAATCTCTAATTTTTCTGTTTCAGGAAGCTGTTTTCTCAACCTGTCAAACATACACTTCATTATAGAAAAGTAAATATGAAGCGGTTCATCCGTTCCCTGTGTGCGAAGACGAATCTCACCTAAGAGCTTGTAATCGTAATCCACAACACTAAAATCCTCCAACAATAAAGATTTAAGTTCACTCCACGATGACACATTTGAACGCACTGCCCTATACCAAATCAGTGCCTGGTCCACAAAAAGTCGTGCTGCAGAATTTAAAAGTTTCTGGTCAGAAACCCCGTCAGCTCTTTGCAAGTCTTCAACCCGATCAAGGAAAGATCTCGGATCTGAAACACCATTGAACCGAACGTTCCACTTCGAAACACATTTGTCACCAACTTGACTGCCACCTGTAACAGCCAATTTTTCTACCTGAAGATCCCTGACTTCAACGTCTTCCTCCTCTATGTTGCTAGAAGTTGTTTGTTCCAACATGGCAAGTAAAGTTTTTAATGAACCGAAACAAAAACTTACCTTTTGTTTTATTGAAACATCCTCCACTGCAACCCTCTTCAACCTGTAATGTAAGTGGCAAGCTAATGTTTTTGATCTATTTAGTGAAGAACCAGAAGGTGACCTACTCTGTTTAATGATATTTTCTTGTAAATCTTTAAGTTTTTGTTCAATGACTACTAACTCCTCTTTTGGATCCAAATCAGTTTCTGATATTTGATCCGAAGGATTATCATTCAGCAAATTTCTCAATTGTGTTCTAAGAGCATCAACTGTACTTTCTGGTGTCTCCTCTCTAATTTTGACTTCATATACCAATTCATCTTTATTTAAATGTGACGGAATAACTTCCTTACAAGCCATTATTAAATTTCAATTTTTTCAACTAATTTGCAATGCAAACTTATATAAATTACACTGTTATATCACTGTTAAATCAAATTATTTACTATTTCTTTTGGTGGTTTATATTTTTACAAGTTGTGACCTAGGCAAATGTTTTCTTTTTACAACAAAGTTATAATGGTTAAAATAGGTGTGAAAATATCACAATCAAAACAAATACAAAATATACCTCAATACATATACAGGTTTAGAGAATTTCATTAATGCTAGGTAAAAGCAAACAAAAGGTTTTGGGATTTCACAAAATAAGGTTTACACCATAACAATAACTTTTATTTGGTTAGTAAATACAAATTGTTTGATGCAACACTAAACTTGTGGGATAATTCCTAACCAGTTAGTAACACAGGCAAAATAAACCTAAGCTAAATAATATGGTGGTTAATTAGCATTCCAAAAAAATTCTAACAACAAAGTGCTCAAAATTGTACTAATAACTAATTCTAAAGTTGGGCGCCATTTGTCGCAGTCACTCCCGGCTAGTGTGGACAAAGGGTGTTTAAAAGATACTAATATTCGAATGAAATAAAGAAATCCGGGTATAGCATTTGGCAACAAAAGTTTATTCAAATTTGCTATTTCACAATTACCTTTTAACACCTTCAAAAAAAATCAAATACAAAACTTAATAGCTCAGAATACAGTAGAGACTAGGTTAGGTTCTAATTTAGTTATCAATATCTATACTATTACAAATCTTAATGTTCACAAATTTCTAATTAAATAAAGATAAACCACCAATTTAAGTGTTTAATTACCTAAATAAATTCCAAAATTTATCCTCAAAGGGATTCCTAAATTATGCCTAAATTAATAGCTAAATTATCCCACTTTTCACTAAAGTTAAAGTAATACAAGGAAAACCAACCTTTGATTTCAACGGAGGTTACTATTTAAAATCTTTGTTGCATCAAATTACAAACAATTCTGCAACATTACCCCAAAATTTCACCGATACCGATCCATCCTCAAAACAGCAGACAAGAAGCAAATCAATCCATAAGGAAGTTCTGACTTCAAAATTTAATCCAAATGAGGTCTAAGTAAGGTCTAAGTAAGGTCACTGAAAAGAATTTACAAAAGGTTAGTTCAACGCACAAACCAAAGTAAAAGTTAAATAAAACACTAACTTTTCATAATAAATATTTACCTGAGGTTACGACATGATCACCAAATTGTGACTGTTCAACTTACAGACACATATCAAAAGCGAAACCTAGAAATAAAAGAAAGTTCTAGTTAACAACCAATTTTTTTTTTCTAAGTGAGGGTGGTTATACTTTTCATCACCCTATTTATGAAATCTATAATAAACCAATTTAATACCTGCAAAAGCTGGCTCGCCATATAATTTCTGAATTGATTACTAAACAGTTATGCTAATTATTCTATTTGAGACCTGAAATGATAAAAATTACAACTCTCAATACAATATGCCCAGATGTAGGTAGGCTACATTTTCTTTACAAGGATTTCCAAAGGAGTTTCTCACATACTTACCATTTTTCTAGTCATTTATATCAAATCATTTTCGAAATTAATTCATCCAAATTGACATGTTGGCGGCGTCTGAAACGATAAAAAGAACCATGTGCTCAGACTCTAAGAAATGTCTCGCAACAAACAAAATTCAACGCAAACCTTTCTGCAGATACTTACCAGGAGTAACTATCAAACTATAAAATAATTTGGGGCGTGCCCCATATTCAAATATCTAATTTTTCATTTTCCACACACGTTCCACTCCGACGCACGACCAACAGTGCGGAACCGGAAAAAAAGCAGCTGTCACACTTGACAAATGTCAGTGTCATCATATCTATACCAAAATATGGACTGGAGTCCTACATCCATTCAGCTTTTCGTTTCACGCGAACTTATATAAAAATATACAACGTTACAGCGGTCATAAAAAACAATGCTATCTTAATTCAAACATAATCACAATGATAACAACACTTAATAATATAAATTAATACAATAGTACTAATTATTCATAAATTCCTGTTAATTCCATTGCGTTAAAAATATAATTATTGTATATCAGATTTTCAAAACTTCAAAACTTACAAAAGTGTCATTTAAAAAATACTTGAAACGTACACATATATTACACAATTGAAATGTGAAAATGAAAATAATGTCTGTATGTATATAAATGGTTTCTCAAAAATATAAAATATTAAAACATATGAATAACAAAAATATTATAATAAGGAATAAGATTATATCTCTACACTCTAGTGCGCTTACAAAATGTACGTAGACGTTTTTGGCAGCGGTATTGATCCAGTATGATTTTTTCAACGATATCTTTACTTGAGTTAATATCGTAACTTCTATTCAATTCTATTCTGGGATAATCTGCAATTAATATCCTAGTGGGAAACCTGTCAGCGGTTAGTAAACTAGCTTTAGTAATATTGTATATTCAACCAAGGACGAGTTCTCCTGAGAGGAGATGCTCAAAATGACTGTATTTATATGTCTTACTACATACGAGTATAGCATATCTCTTTGACCCTTTAAACACTGCGACTTTAAGCATTCATGCAGTCGCGCGTTTTGAAAACGCGCTGCAGCATCGCGACTCACGCAATAAACAGATTTAATTTAGCATCGATGCAGTCGCCGAAATTCAGTACATGATTTGACAATTTCTAGCTACTGCACCGCGACTGTATCGATGCTAAAAGAAGCGCAGTGTGTAAAGGTTGACATTTAGTGACTGCATCGCTGCTAATGCGCGTTAGCATCGTGACTGCATCGCTTCTATAATCCGCAGTGTTTAAGGGATTTAAGACGTATCAAGATGTCATCATTGAATTTCTTGTACTAGATTTACCTACGTGCCTTTTTAATTTAAGTGTTTCCCTCGATTGCACCAAGATCTAATCATCAGATCCCAACTTTTTAAATAAAATTCATTTTAAATGAACCATTTTAATAATTGTTAGTCAGACTAATCGCATTGCGGCTATCTCCCATCAAGGTCAAATTGTTCGCCTAAGACTTTTTACACACTGCGACTTTTAGCAGCGATGCAGTCGCTAAATGTCAACCTTTACATATTTTGCTGCTTTTAGCATCGATACAGTCGCGATGCAGAATCTGGAATATTTCAAATTAAGTTATACTGTATTTCGGTGACAGCATTGATACTAACGCGCGGCTGCATCGATGCTAAATTAAATCTGTTCATTGCGTGAGTTGTGACGCAGAAGCGCGTTGTCAAAACACGTGACTGCATCGATGCCAAAAGACACAGCGGGTAAAGGGTCTAATAGTCAACATTGTGTTAAACTCCTCAACGCTATACGGTAGCAATATCTTAACAAAAAATCTAATAAGTTCTTTCGTTTTTTATGGTGTAACTGCTACAGTCTGCTAATATAGCAGCATTGACCAAATATTCCTACCCTTAAAAAACATTCGGAAAATGATTTGGTTCTTAAAAGTGATAATTGATGCGCTTATTACGTTGGAGGATTACTTGGAACGTGAAATATCTGTTCACTCAATGTAGAGGTATTATCTGCGGAAGAAATACACACTCGATTTTTTATTCAAACAGTGTCTACAGATGAATTAAGAAAGATTATGTTAAAAAGATAGGTACTTACTTTTAATTACTAAATAAATAATTAGTTAATTAAAACTAAATAAATAATTACTAAATTCAAGATATAAATTTATTAAAAAGTTTTACGTTTAGTTATTCAAAAGATTTTTTCATCATTCTAAATTCAGTAATAAAATTCTTAATACTAAGGAATTCAATCAATTAAACACTGTAAAATCTGTTTGTTTATACAAGTTGCAAAATTTACTAGTTGGATAAGTTTATTCCTACTTATATGTCCTTTATATTTACGACGAGCTTCTACTTTGATGCGTTTAGTTTCGCCAACACATAAATTCTTCTTGCCAAGAACCTTAAAATAATGATATAAAAGTGATCCTAGTACGACAAGGGCTCTATCCCAGAAAATATATAGATGGAAACAGATAAAGAACAGATGGGAGGCTAGATAGGAACATAAAAATCTTCGGAGATATATGAGTACAATCTGATGCGTGGAGTACAATATTGAACAATAAGCCTGGAAGAGGATTCGATTTGGCTAGAAAAGTCTTTAGGAAATGGATAACAGATATATTAGAGTTAGGATTGACGGGTGATCGAATGCTGTAATCTTAAAATGAGGGCTAGAGTTACTCGTAATTGAATTTTATCAGAAATTTATAATTCTTTTGTTTGAAGATGACACCCGTGCCGTAAGACACACTAGCCAGGGATTTCAGCTCCTTAACCTTTCATCTGTATGTATTCCTGAGGTGACTCTGAGATATATTCTATAATTATGTATTAATGTATACCGCATTTATGTAATAAGTCGTATGTATGTTTATTTATTGCTTTGAAGTCTTATTGTAGTTTTAATATGACGAAGCTCTTTCTTTTGCCCCTCTATCACTTCCTTCGTATCGCCAGCATTTTCTCTGTATAGACTTATGGTTGACTGGTAGAGAATGCGTTTAGCATTAAGTCCGCATTATGTCTCTTTTGTTTGTGCCTGGAGTGTTTAAAAAATATATATAATTACTAGCGGTCCCCCGCGACTTCGTCCGCGCGTTTTGAGTTTGCTCCCTCCCCTCCCGTCGCAGCGTCATGTTTTATATCCTAAAGCCTTTCTCGATAAATAAGCTATCCATCACAGAAATATTTTTTCAAATCGGTCCAGCAGTTCCTGAGATAAGCGCGTTCAAACAAACAAACTCTTCAGCTTTATAATATATTAGCGCAAGCGCACGTTGTACTTAAGCTGCGAACATTATTTTGGTGCGGAGTTATGTTAAAACTGTGATAGCTCCTAAAATATTTATTGAAATCAAATGATATAAAAGGCAACTTGGTTCTAAATGAAATGCTCGTGATGATGAATGTATTTATTATGATAAGTATAAATACCTGTGTGTATAATACACCTCTAAAAATAATGCATTATTTTTTTACAAATTTATTAACATAAAAAAGGTTGTAGTAAGTCAACCATATAAGATAGATATATGCTGTCGCGGACTTTATTATAGAACTCTTAATGTTGAACAATCCTGTCATGCATGATTTTTGTGTAACTTAAGCGGTTTCCGCAGCGTATGCAGCGGAAGCTCTCAAAAGGAATATCTTTCTCCCGTTTTCGCAACATTTTTCATTTCTGCTGTGTCTTATGAGTCGTATCTTTATGTTATATAGCCTAAAGCCTTCCTCGATAAATGGACTATGCAACGTAAAAATAATGTTTCAAATCTGGCCAGTAGTTTTTGAGATTAGCGCGTTCAAACAAACAAACAAACTCTTCAGCTTTATAATATTAGTATAGATGTATACCGCATTTATGTAATAAGTCGTATGTATGTTTATTTTTTGCTTTGAAGTCCTATTGTAGTTTTAATCTGACGAAGCTCTTTCTTTTGCCCCTCTATCACTTCCTTCGTACCGCCAGCATTTTCTCTGTATAGACCTATGGTAGACTGGTAGAGAATGCTATTAGATTTAAGTCCGCATTAAGTCTCTTTTGTTTGTGCCTGGAGTGTTTAAAAAATACATAAATTATAACTGCCTCGATGGCGCAGCGGCGCAGGAGGGTCTAACTTTAAAGTGACTGCTGCGTTAGAGGTCACGGGTTTGAAAAGTTAACCTATGTTTTTGTTCAGTAATTCTCAGGGTAGCTCGGAGAATTACTTATTACTATATTCCATATATATATATATATATATATATATATATATATATATATATATATATATATATATATATATATATATATATATATATATATGTATTAAACACTCCAGGCACAAACAAAAGCTTTTATATATTTATTTTTTATATTTGTTAAATAAAGTTTCCCAAAATTTCCCACTTAGGTACGATTAGACCCATAACACACCTAGCTAATACAAACGAAAGCACATTTTCAGATGATTCTTTATTTTACTCACCAGAAATGAAAAATGACAGATAAAGATACTTCCTCTAAGGGGTAGTTAAATAAACATAACCCACTTTCTGTGAGGCGGCCAACTAATACATACTAATGTTTCACGTCTTACGGCGCTCATACGCGCGGAGTTTCTCATGAATGACATTATAATTTGCGAAAAGATGAAGACGATTCCTGCTCTAGTCTAACACAATTTCAACCTTGTGAATCTAGCATAGAGTTCAATATAATTTGAAGTAATTTAGCAGAAATACGTAAATTATCATATCAAGCTACAGAACGAACAAAAAAGATAAGACAGTCCTCTTTTAAATTGTAATTCAAGGGAGAATTAGTACAATAGAGCAAACTAGCACTGTGAGTGTCAAAAATACTTAAAACCTATATAATCTACAAGGTTCGAGCCTGGTGGAAGTCACAGTGGAATGAAGATCAGCGGCCCTATTTTTAAACGACTTCAAAAAAGGAGAAGTTTATCAATGCGACTGTATGTTGCTTTTGTATATATTATGTTCCCTCATATTATCTCAGTCATTCGTCGACCGCTACAATTTTTTTTTGCCTACCTAGAGGTAAAATCTTTTTGTTGGTCTCTTCATCATTCTCATCTTGGTGCAATCGAGAGAAAACCTCGAGTTTATGAGGCGTGTTTAGTGTTTTCGCTCTAGAATTAAGATTCTTAAACAACAAGTCTTCATAAAACATAAGACATTTTAGGCGAACATTTTTTTTGGGAGTCGGTGACCTGTTTGATGATGCTTGAAATGGCCATAGCGATGGCATCGACTCAAAAATAAATTGTTTGCCTCAAATGGAATCATTTCCTTAAAAGAGTGAAGAATTTATTCAAGACTTTTAAGTGCATTAATGGTTTTAACCAAGAAGTTGCTGGATCAAATCCCGCCCGTGCGTAAATTATTGGTTTCGTATTTCATCTTTATGAATATAAAACTGTAAGTGTTAAAACATTCTAAACCAACAAAACAAATGTGATACATAAGATACATGAAACTACAACTTATGTTTTTGGCAAACCTATGCATGTACACATATGTAGGGTGTGAATTCTATGGATAGATCTTTAAAAATAACATCAAGGTCCCTAAAACCATTTTCTATAATAAGCTAACGTTTCAAAGGTAGACGCTTCCAAATTAGTAAAATAGGCGTCCCCCTCATCTACGAGTAACTTTCAAACTAAGTGTAAATTTTGGAAAAAAATATGATGCATACCTTGACAAAGGCTTTCAACGAAAATTGGTTTGAACGAGATATCGGACTAGTAGTACTGGTAGTCTTTGAGGTAGAGCATACTTTCAATAACCGCAAACATAACATTGTTATTCATACAAGTACTATGAAAAAGGAAGTTATATTTGCTGTCAACAAAATATTGTGGTATTTTGGCTAAATGAAAGTCAGTGGATCACTAATTCAGTTAAAGTTGGCACGGAACCACTAGTAGTCCGACTCGCACTAGGCCGTTTTTTTTATTCATCACTCACGTTAAAATTACAAGTCAAATTCGACTAATAACCACGCAAAATAAAGTCAGTAGAAGTCTAAAAATAAGATATGGGTTTTAAATCACTGCCGAATGGATTTCAACAAAAAAATATTAGTCAAATGACACCCTATATTGACACGAGCGATTCAAAAACAGGGTTCTAGGTACCAACAACAGTTTTCGAAAATAATGTCGTCTAAAAACAGAAGTTTAACATTATCGCGACAAGATTTTATAAAATTCTAATTGTATAACAGGAACATAGTACTAAATTGATAGTTTCATTATTTTCATCTTTTCATGGTCACTTGAATAAAAGCTCGTTTTAAAAAGCTTTTCTAAAGATTATTTATTTATTTTTTCCTTATTTTTTTTGTGCTATTTTGATTAATTTCAAGGTATTATTATTAATATGCACCTATTTATTTGTGTGTGTGTGTCAAATAAATTTATTCTATACTATCAGTCCTGAAATTGCAAATGTACTTGTTTCTATCTGTAAGCACTATAACAACGAGCAACTAAATATGAAATGTCATTTTTGTGTATTAAACAGATAAGAACAACAACATCTAAGCACTTTCACATTTTTAATAATGGTATCTTATTCTTGAAATTGAAAACCAATTTATTGACTTTTCTTGGAAAACCACACAGTAAACTGTGCCAAAAACGAAACAATACGTTTATTTTAAAATAAAACAAACTATTTTATCAATTGATTTGTATTCACACGACACCATAGGGTCGTGAACCTTAATAATCGAAATTGAATCACAAAAATAGGGTATTTTTCGCGTTTCCATCACGTATTACCAATAAGTGGTAAGTGAAACTTTTGGCAATATATTCATTGCGTCTTGCTAAGGAAGATATGAGGATTATGCCATTACCTTCAACTTAACCTTTAAAAGTATAGTTTAGGAATTATATCCAAAAAATATATATATCTGGGAACTTTTAATATCAGAAACTTTTAATGAATCATTTATGAAAAGAAGAAAATAAAATAATAACTCGTAATTTTACTGTCAAAAACGCCGCGCACGCGCATTTGACATGCTGATACCAAACCATTATAAAATTTTAGGCGTAATTTACCCACAGTGACATACGGTTTCTAACGACACCCTAAACTCCTGCATAAGTAGAGGCGTTCTCAAGTTAAGTTGGTATAACAACGAAAGCGTGCATACGTGAACGCTAAGTACTAATCCCTTTTTATTTTTTTTTGGTTCTGCAGTCGTGGAATAAGGAGCTCATGATGAAACCTACCAAATTCAGATACTGATAAGTTACATTATTTGGTAACAAATTGAAAACATGGCGCAGCGCGTCGAATTCCATATTGCAGTGAGAAAATTTTCATTTGTTTTTTGTCATGATTCGGGTCTTGAGCAGAAATAATGCTTTGATAGGCTTTTGTTGCTAAATAAAACTTTATACCTTTAGAATGTTGATGGCTGGTGAGATGAGAGTCTTAATGTTTCGAAGTAATATCAGTGATCCCGTTTGTTTTTCGTACAAGGTGTCTACAGCGACTGCTGAAGAAAACTTGAGTCCTGTACGACTGACACCAAACGTTGAGTAATGATAGGCATAGCAGTAGATGTAAACCTATATGGACTTTGTTATAATTGAAGAAATAAAATTCTGACATGAATATTCAGGCGTCAGATGATTTTTAACCACACGTATACCTCATAGTAAGGCAAACATCGGACAAAAACGCCATGTTTGGATTGGTACGAGTAAACACTGAAATATTTTAACTAAGGTATATTTCGCATTTGATATTATCATACGTAATGAAATCTAGATGTATGGCTACAAGTTCAATTGAAAATAACATAGCGCAGGCACCGCTAAAGAACCGTTTCTATTGGGAGGCTTTCTCTGCACCCGAAATAACTTGCATCGCATCCACTTATGACCGGAAGACTGATTGCACGATTTATGGGGCCTCCCGAATTTTCGACGCGCACACTAGCGCCACTCTATTTAAAATAATTATTACTCCTTAAATACACAAACATTCCAAACATCTGGTCGACACATATGTAGAACAGGTTTTATAGTTTATTTAGTACGTTTATATTGTTTCAAAAGTAGTTTACTGTATTTAAAAGTAGAAAAATGCTTAATATGGCCATTTTTGGCAATTTTTCTAACTGTAACTGCAGATAACTCTGTTTTATTGAACTTAAACATTGTATCTAAATCATACCATAACCAGAGCTACAATCGCATCTATCAGATTTTCAATTGGTCTTTTATTTAACGAGCTATGATTTTTCTACTAAAGTGACGTAAGTGTGCGCGTTAAAAATTCGGGGAGACCCAAAAGACAACAAAAAAAAAATTGCACTCCGGGAGTGCCGGCAGAAGTGAAAACTTGAATATCAACGTTGTGCATTTTTGATTTTTTGGAATAGTTAGGGAATAATTTTGAATGAATTGCTCTTATTATCAATATAAAAGTACTATCATTTTTGTGATAGAATACAATAATAATAATAATAATAATACAATAATAATAATAATAATAATATAATATTTTTATAGAATACAATATTTATTTATTGCACTATAGTACACAAACATTACAATTTATATTATATTAAATTACATTAAAAAGTTTATCTCTCAGAAAAATCAACTTACATCCATAATTTCGCCAACCGTCTTACGGTTTTTCGATCAGCCCACGTGTCCTGACGCGAGTTTCACATTTTTCCCCCATCCCACAAAAGTGCTCAACGCCGCTAAAGAAGTTTTCACTTCAAAAAGTTTAAATGGAAAAGCACATTCCGCATTATGAATGTTTTTAATGCATATCTGCAAACAAAGAGAAAAGAATGGCAGCGGTCCTGAATCAATATGATGACTTATACTTTTAGAAAACGGGATAAGTCTACTTACAATTTTCATTGATTGACGGTCAGACGGCAGGTAAGTGCGTTAATAATTGTTCACCAGTTATCATGAAAAATATTAACCAGCAGCTTATGAAGCAAGATCCTTCCTACCCACGAGAACACCGTAGTTCACCCCGCCAAGCAAACAAACACTTACAGGACGAACCTGACATCGTATCAGTTTGAATTAGGTAGTTTTCCAGCCCTAACATTGAAAGAAATTACAATGTTAAAGACGTAGTTTTATTATATTTTTTAAGAATTAACATAATTCGGTTTTTAATAGCTCCGAAATCAGGATAAAATGCATCAGTTGAATACTGAAAACTATGACGTCATACTTTCGAATTCGCCATTATCTATATATATATGTATGTGTATACATAAAAATTATTTGCTCTTCGTTAGTTTCGCTATAACTCGAGAACGGTAGACTGATTTCATTAATTGTGGTCTTAAAATATTTGTGGAAGTTCTGGGAAGGTTTAAAAGGTAATTGAATTCACAACAGTTACGTTCGTGGTTTCATGGCGTTGCTTTTCAGAGCAGGGCGATGTCTGCCGGGTCAGCTAGCAAATCTATAGAAAGATAGCGTTTTGACAGTTAATAAAGAGTACGTCCACGATTGGTGATGTCAACTAGCTTATTCATCATCATCATCATCATTATCAGCCAAAGCATGTCCACTGCTGAACATTGGCCTCCCCCACGACTTTCCACAGCGACCGATCACTAGCGATCTGCATCCAGTTTGATCCTGCAACTAGCTTATTATTTTCAAAATTTAATATAATCATAAGGAATTCCTTCTATGTAAAATTGACGGTGTATCGAATATATTCTTTAGACATCTACAAAGTTTTTTTTAAAAAATGCGTTTCAAGTATTTTTTATTATTAATGATCAATTAATTTGTTTCTTTATACCTATTAGGTAACTATGCATAAATAATATTCTTTATTATCGCTTCATAACCACATCCTGTTTACAATAAAGCAATATATTGCATTGTACGTAAGTAACTGCATATCAGGAGGAAATAAATACGGGATTGCAGTAATAAAATAAATCATTTGTTCCGATTTTTATGCAGTTGGTTGTCAGAAAACTCATAAATAATTAAAATGGGCATTAAGTTAGTAGGCGTTGGAATACTTTTATCACTATTTGGAGTGTCATGTAAGTATAATGAAAATAATTTGATTTTGAAAGAACGTTAACATTTTCAATTTTGTCAACCTTCGTGGTGTAGTGGCTAAGCACGCTGGTTTCAAAGCGTCGCCGCTCCAAGGTCCAGGGTTCGATTCCTGGTTGGGTTAATATAGAAATCTTTTTTTTCATATTTTCTCGGGTCTGGGTGTGTGGTATCACCGTTGTTTCTGATTACCATAACACAAGTGCATTAGCTTCTTACTTTGGGATCAGAGCAATTGGTGTCCAATATTTACTTATTTATTATTGTTTATTTAAACTTATTTTCTAGTCCCGGTCTATGGTCGTTATCTTGATCGGGGCTAAGACAAATTCAACAAAGTATTAGTCGTAAAAATCGGTCTAGTGATTAGTGGTGTACCAAACATGAGATTCTTTCATGGTTATAAAGAAGAGAAGAGATAAAAGAGAATATAAATCATAATAGGATCTGTTAAAAAAGAAGATAAAGAAAAAATAATATTCAAGATGCAATCAAAGCAAATTTGTTTAACCGACTTTAAAAAAGGAGGAGGTTATCAATTCCACTGTATGTTTTTTTTATATATTTTTTTGTATGTTTGTTACCTCATATCTCAGTCGTTAGTCGACCGATTCGAAAAATTTTTTCGCCTACTTAGAGGATGTACCTTCTAGTTGGTCCCATTGTTGCCGATTTGGGATCTGAAAATGGGATCTTGGTGAAATCGAGGGAAACCCTCAAATTTTAAAGGCACATATAGTGTTGTTTTACTAAAATCTTAATGTTGATGTTGATGTTTTGAAGACGGTTATTACTTTTTGAAAGTTAATTATATTACGCGTAAACGATTTTAATTTATTGTTTTTCTGCTGCATCATTGTATCCTTTTTATTTACGTAGCTATATCTGTACTAAATTTTAATAAATATTTGTACCTATGTAAAAAAAAATTTTTTTGGCTTATTTTATACATTCTTATCAATTAATGCATCAAATATCCTTTTAACTTACGTAGCTATCTTTAACAAATCTAAATTAATATTTGTAATTTTTTGAGCTCACTTTATACATTCTCTCGATGATTAATACACGAACCACCTATTTCATCTCAGAGTTTTTCGAGCGCTACCTGGTCGTTTTACAGGGAACTATGTCGAGACTTCCGTACTGTATTGCGATGCCGCTTTGACAGTTAGACAGCTCTGCATTTCTGTCAAATTAACAATTCGTATTTCGCATCATATTGATTTTATTTATACCTTACGTTTAATATTCATATTATTGAAGTAATATTACAATATTATTATATGGTAATGTTCGTTCACATTAAGTGGAAATTGAACGGAAAAAGTTGGATCTCAATTCGATACTACTTGTTTCAAGTACTTCAAATGTGTTATTTTAATGTTACAGACGGGAAGTTGTTTCGTTCAGATTACTTTTACGATCAAAAAGTAGGAGGCTGGCTGAAACACCACCCTATCCCTGCGAAATGGGAAGAAGCAGTCTTAACATGTCATAGAGAAGGTATTACATATTTTTGCTCGTTTTAGAATGTTCAGTATAACATTTTAAGGTAACGGAACCCTTACAGTTTCCCTGTATGTCTGTCTGTCTATCCGTCCATATGTCACAGCCACTTTATTCTGAAACTACTAGCTTCCCATAGCTAATACTTGGCAGGTAGGTGTTTCTATTAACCGCTTTCCGATTCAGATACACAATTTAAAATCTAAAAAATAGTTTTACTCAACTTATGCGTCTGAAGTGTCTATGGATAGGTCTTTTAAAATGTCATTGAAGTTCTTGAAACTTTTTTTCTTAAAGTCTAACATTTAAGAGATAGACGATTCCCAAGTGGTAAAATGGGCGCTAAAAAGAGACGAATTAAAAAAAAATATGTAGATCTTAACAAATATTTTCAACGAAAATAAGTTTCAACGAGATCGAAGCGGTAGTGTTTTACACACAACACATTTTCATTAACACAAATACATCTTTGCCTTATGCAAACATTAGGAAAAACAAAGTTTTTTTTTTTGGAAAAAAAAAATTGTAATAGTCTCGCTATGTGGAAGGAAGCTAACCCCGAATTCCGTTTAGGGTGACACGGAACTCTCAGTGCGCGGGTCCGACTTTTACTGTTTTTTTTTTTTACATTTACTTTTGTAATATTGTGGGCCGCGATAGCAATTGACTAGCTATTTCATCTCGAATCTCGGTGCTTCCTACTGTACTGTATAAAAAAGTTTATTTACATATTATTAGCTATATACAAACACCATTTTAGTACATTTCTGTTATTACTGAAAAAAAAAACACTTCTTTCATATTTTCAACCATGTATTTATATGTAGGTACATTTTTCTACTGTATAATATGTGTAGAGTTCTAAATATATGTGAAATATGTCTTTGAATACTTAGCTCTTACGTTTCTTATTGTAAAGAAAATATTGCAATAGTCATCTAACTTGTCATCATCATTTAATCTAAAAATCATTTAATAAGAACACGAATTTGGTTATGAATCTAGATCTAAGATATTAAACTCGATTCTAGTAATAGGCCTTTTAAAAAAAAATACAATTAAACTCTTGTCAGCAATTTTTATTATCCTTTGTATTCTGCCTGTCTCTTAACCTTTATCCTCCAGTTTGATGTATTTAATTTGATTTTAGGAGCTATTTTAGCATCACCACTCGATGAGGACATCAGCACAGCTCTCACCGATATCATGGTGGATCTCCGTTTGCCATCTTTGTTCACAGGCGTCAGTAACATTTACGCTAGAACCGAATTCCAATCCATGGAAGGTAAGTATGATATCAAAAGCTTATCTGATTGGTAATAGTCCTCCTACTCAATTTCGACTACGGTGGCTAGTCACAACTACTAACCGACTGCGCGGGACATATTATAGTGCACAAGTGTGTGCGCAAACACAGGTGCACTATCTATTCCTTTAACTTTCATAGCTCGACGGGACAGCAATTCCGAGGCACGGAGGTGAAACACCGCTAACTTCCATACTCCGGGGTACCCTGAGATTTACTGAACAGAAAAACAGGTGCATATTTTGCCCAGATCCGGGAATCGAACCCGGGACTTATGGCGTAGTAGTCGCTTTAAAAAGGTCTAATCAGTAAGGTATGAAAACACTGATTAGCCATAAAAAAGGAGAAGAAGATTAGTAAGGTATAAGTACTCAATTAAAAAAAAGATAAACCGTTTTTCTTCTTTCATGCCTATGTAGCCTCTTCTGTATTGCGGTTTGGGCTGCTTCTCTGGGGTAATGGTGTTAATTTAAATAAAGTGTTTGTAACCCAAAAGACATATATACGAGCAATATGTGGTGTACCGCCGCAAACTTGTAAACCACTATTTAAGGAGCCTTAACAAATTAACTAATAATTAATTTAAAATTAACGTTCCTTAACCTTAACAAATTTACACACTTCAAAGATGTACAGGTTGTACATCTTTGAAGTGTGTAAATTTGTTAAATATAACCTTGGTCTCTTTCATAAAGCGGTTGATATATATCATCGTAACACTAGAAATCCCGAAAGACTTATTAAATTTTGCACCCAGAACAGCACTATATAAAAAAACTGTCTAAATATGTGTATTAAAATATATAATAGAATACCTTAACACATAAAAATATTAAGACCTCGCCCATTCCTGAATAAATTGTATGATTGGTTAATTGATAAGAATTATTATAGTCTTAAGGAGTTTTTAGGGTTAATAATTGTAATATTGTGACATTTTAATTGACATTTGTAAAATTGACATTTATTAATACTTACTTAACTACTATACTTACTTACTACATTTTCACATGCTATATTTATGGGGAAATATGCTGGAATTTAATTTTATTGTAATTGTGACCTTATTGTACCATATTTCAATGTGAATAAATGGATCTTGAATCTTGATCTGATTCTGATTGTCAAATACCATAATATAGGTAGATACTATCGATCAGTGAGACCTCAGATAATATAATACTACTAGTGAGACCAACTTTTTTACAAATACGATATTTATATCACATGAACGATTTTATCAACACTTTATTACAGCTTAAAAAGGCATGATTACTTTTTTAGGCGTGCCTCTATCAAATATGTGCGTCACGTGGTCAGTGACACCAGACGCAGTGACTTTGTCTTCAACGACGACTTGCTTGGCCTTTAATACGAACGGCACAATGACGGCTGTCTCCTGTTCGGATCTTCAACCTTTTGTCTGCTACAGGAAGGGAGGGGTTAAACTGAACGAATGCGGTCCTGTAGACGCAGGTAAGCTGACACACCATCTCACATCAACCAAAATCTAGTTAGTTCTACCGTTACCATGAGTTTACGGCGGTTTTAATTACTAGCAACGATGTAAAAAAAAAGTGTGAGCAAAATTGCACAGTGCCTCTAGCGGTCACTTAAAGAACTAAAATTTTCCATACCCTTTTTTTTACGTTGTTGCTCGCGAGTAAGACCACCGTTAACTCATGGTAATGATGCAGTCGTACTTCTGCATCAATGATAATGTGCGATTGAGTGGATGCAAAAGTCGCAGTGTTTAAGGGGTCTAATGTGTAGGCGCACTTAGAGTATTGAGTGTCCTATAGCTATTCATTGGACGGCCGTTTTGATCGGGGCACAGAAGTAATCACTCGAATGTTTTTTTTACATGTTCCTGTATTCTGTCAACTTGACATTAGAACTTATATTACTAACTTAAACTAAGGATACTAACAATTTTTAAGAAATTTTATTCTGAAGTAAATATTTGAATTGATTTGAATTATGGGTGTTAATGATATCTATCATGTTACAGGTTTTGAACTGAACGCTGAGACGGGTAGTTGCTATAAACTTGTCGACGAGATTGCAGTCTGGTCAGAAGCCTTCAAGAATTGCGCTAGACTTGGGGCGCACTTGGCTAATAGTGACAAAGAAGCCAAGGTCAGTGCTGCGGACTTTGAATTCTGCAATACCTAGTACTGATAGCCGTTGGGGCAGAAAAGTTTCAGATTGGAGACCCTTCGACTAAAGTATAGTGTAGAGTATAGTGTAGAGTATTCGACTAAGGCATAGTGTAGTACCAACAACATGGACAAACGACCTTGTAATGGTCGCAAGACTCAGACTGAATGCAACCGGTCGCCGGATAAAAACTTTTGTGGAGGCCTTTATTATGCAGTTGACCTCCTATTGCTGATAATGATGATGATAAACCAGCAAAAAAAAACAACTAACTTATTAGCTTATTTTCACAGGTCCTATGGGAGCTTGCCAAAAAACTTGTAGCAAGGACTCCGGCCGCGCCTTCTCTGTACGTAAATATTAGCTTCCACGCATGGGGTGATAATCCACGAACATGGATTACCATTCAGGGTATGTTTAATTAAACGTTTAGTCGGAAAAACCTTTAGAAAAAACGTATGTGCTCCAACCACCATTTGAATCTTTGCATTTTTTCAGAATATTTTCATTGTCAGGAAGCACTTAATTAATCGAAGATTTATTTTTTGTATAGTCTTCTTAAGTACCTAATTGATTGATTGTTTTGAATTGATTAATTAATTAAGATAATAATGATTGTAATTCTTTCAACCTCAATGAAATAATTGCATATGTTGCAGGTCAATCTGTAACAACCCCATCCTGTCAAATTAAAGTTTAAAAATATTATCTGATTAATTATTACGTTGGTTATTATTTACCTTCAAATATTTTAACTACTATTGAAATGTCGCAAATATCGCGTAGGTTTGTCTCAAATTCCAAGAAATAAATGTGTTGCGCAGGCGTTCTTTTTTTTAAGTACTTACGTTGTTTTCGGATGACCAGTGGTAGCCAACATTTGGCTAGTTAACAAAGACAAGAATTGTGTTGCTAGAATTTCAATAGCATTGCATATAATTATTATATTTATTAATTAATAGCGCTGATAGGTAGTTTAAATCATAAAATATCGATATTTTATAAGTCAATATTAAGGAATGTATTTTATCATAAATACGGGAAAATCATTGACTTGATAATAATAGAGGTTTACTGTTAAATTTTAATTAGAGTACTCAAAAATATGGGTGCCTAGAACATTTATCCTTTCAAACTTTAAATCTTTTCAATACAAATAAGTAATCGTTCACCTAAAGTTGAGAACCTCTGTTAATGAAGTGAGTTGCTTAGAACAGTTTAAAGTCATATGTAAGGGCGCGGGGGGGTCTGAAAGAAACAAAACTGATTGGCAGGATAGTTCAGGGACAGTCGATTTTGGAAAGGATTAGGGAGCGCTCAATAGATGCGCACGCGAGTGTAATAAGGAGGAGCTGGGTGTGGCAGGACTTCAGAGGAAGAATTGGCGCAGCATCATCGTCGAATAGCTTTAAAGTTATTGAATCCGCGTTTCCGGGTATTTTAGGGCTTACGATAGCCTAGTTAGGTTTTGAGTTTAGGTATGCTGATAAAAGAGTAAGGCATACTTTCTGGTAAGTGATTTTATCTAGTTAAGATATCTGTTGAAGAGATTATTGATTTATTATACAAGTAAGTGAATATTTTTATGTAATTAATTGTAATTGAATAGTTTGTGCTTTCAATGGGTTCGATTCCCGTTGTTGGTATTTTGAGTCTAGAAATATAGAAAGTCAGCCGTATGGTGTTTTATTAAGGACTCTAGGTTTCAGTCCAAGCTACAAATATTATTGTTGAAATAAAATTTCTAGAATAAATGCAAGTGGTTTGGGTTCGATTCTCAAATATTTAATGAAATTACCAATCAAACGTCTTATTTTAAATCTGTCTGAATTTATGGACGAAGTCAAGTGGAAATCGCTATTTCCATGTCTTGGGTTCGACTCCCTAGAGACAATCATAAAAGTTTTTAGAAAGGAGTTTGTTTATTTGGAATATTATTACCTCACAAGTTCCTGTATGTAGATATGTTTGTATAGATTGAATTTAATTTAGTATTTAAGAATTCAACAGATTTCTTAACATTTTATTTTATGTTATCACTGGAAAATCGAATAGATTACAAGCTCGGTTGAAGTGCTTAAAATATATAATATTGAGGTTACTAAGTATTTATTTATCGTTTTCATAACTATTTGATTGTAAATAATGTCAAACTTGTAATTTTTGTAAATTCTTTTCCACTTTCTTGTGAATATTTTGTAAATTGCTTGTTTGATTTCTTTTGTTTTGAAATAGTTTTATGTGTTTTACTTTCGTGTTTACGGCCAAATTTAGTTAAATATTTGCGGTATTTTTATTGACTTTAAATATTTATTAACATTTATTAAATCATCGTTTATTTAAAAAAATAATGAAAGTTATAACTTCTTTGAAACTTGATACATGACATTATTATTTAGTATTGATATTAAAATGACAAAATATTGATAATAAATTCAAATTCTTGTGTCATCCAAACTGACTTCTGACTGATATTATTTCATTTATGACAATATTATTTTAGGGCAAATTAAGCTGATTTATAGAACTAGCAATCCTAATTTAGAATGTTCATAGTTTAAGTTTAGGAGATAGATTTAGGGGATTTGCTTAGCAGTGGGGCGTTGTGGACTAACTTTATTTCACTTTTACTATTTAAAATATTCTCATTTATAATTTCATTTAACTTACAAAATATCTAGTATTTTAATCTTCAAACTGACTATGATTATATTTTACTTTTACTTTCATCACCATCACATGATTGTCAAACAAATAATTTCAATGTGATCATTATTTATTTTGATCTTTTATCATATATAATATGTGTTGAGTTTGTTGCGCTGCTTCTTCTCAACACTTATTTTAATTGTCCCGAAGCAGTGGTAGGGTTGGGACTAATAACAATCAGATGTCATATCCTAAAAAAATCAAGAAAATAAATAAAAGAGCGAATGGATTCAATACACTTTATCATTATCTGACAGTTAGTGCTGTTTAAATATTCCAATATCGAAGGTTCAGGATGCAAATTTAAGATTTCATAGCTCGCATTACTGAAAAGAAATAGTAATTTCATATTTTAATAAGAGGTATTGGTTTGTAGAAAATCCGTCACCCTTTAGATTTGAGCCAAACATTTAATGTAAATTTTGATTGCTGTATGTAACAGTATTACACATGATTTAGTTTCAAATCCAATAATATAATATAACTATGATTTTCATGAATAGTTTGCCAAAATAAGGTTCAACTTAGTGCTGATATAAATGAAAAAAAAAATATGTAAATAATATGGGCTGATGTGGGCATATCAATGGTTCCAAAGAGCTCATGCAGATTTCAAACCGCTCTTTAAAGGAGTCATTGGTATTCTTGGATTAGCTCTGTATTATTAAATGACAATAGACAAAGGTGCTTCCAGGCAATTCTCTTGTAGCAGAGAATCCTTTGGAAGTATAACATTTAATAAATATGCTCTGCTGCTTTCGAATGCGCCCGTATTGGTGCTGCTGTAACATTTGATGGTCCAAGATCACTGTGCTTTTCTTATGATTCCTGTGTGTGTTATTGTTAGGGGACGACCACCCTTTCTCCAGCAAGCTATAGGGTGGACGTAGTGAAACCTTGGCCTCGGGGGGCAATGCCACACACAATCATGGCGAGCTTGGAATCTATAACAATTGTCACAGATGTAGATAGTCGATGGTGCAGCGTTACATAATACGTAGTTGTATTTGAATTGTGGTTTCAGGTTGCATTTTCTTAGGGATCCTTTGGTTGACTTAACATGAAGTCACGTAGGTAAAAAAGATTAGGAAGATATTTATATTAAATGTCTTTAGGCTCAGGTCTTCCTTTTAGCGCATATTTCACGTAAAAATACGTAATTCAAGTAGGATCCATTCCAGGGAAAGGCGAAATAAAATTGGGGGCCATCATGTTGGGGGGCGGTGGAGGAGCCCCCCAAGCCTAAAAAAAACCCACAAGGTCTTAACTAATGATATTTTATAGGAATAAAAAAAAACAATTTAAATTATGAATGCAAGGAGAGTGGTTAGATTTGCTTCAATTTGTATGAACTATTATTAGTTATAATGACCAGCGGTTTTGCGGGTTTCCATTTTCCCCTTCCCTTAAATGCGCACACACCCATAATATTTCTTGTTAAACGTATTATTATTTTTAAACATCCACGTACCTCTAAAAGAATTTGGTTACTATATAAATACACAACGTAAAGTCCTACCATTAAACTAGACGATCACACTGCCAAATTACATCTTAGTTAATTTAATATTAATCTTCAATCATTGGGTCTATTTTGATAGAAGAGAGTGTTTCTACAGAGTCGAAAGGGGGGTTTCGTTACAAATCTTTGAATGGCGCTGGTTACACCAAATGGGCTCCAAACGAACCTAATACCTCCGACGAGCGATGTGGTACCCTATACACTGGTGACAGTGTAAAAAAAGGCGTCTTGAACGATGCCAACTGCAAATGGGAACGAAAATATATTTGCGAGATAGACCCAGTAGTTTAAAAAAAAAACTGTGGAAGCACTCCGGGAGTGCCGGCAGAAGTGAAAACTTGAATATCAACGTTGTGCATTTTTGATTTTTTGGAATAGTTATTATCAATATAAAAGTACTATCATTTTTGTGATAGAATACAATAATAATAATAATAATAATAATAATAATAATAATAATAATAATAATAATAATAAAATAACAATAATAATTTTATAGAATACAATATTTATTTATTGCGCTATCGTACACAAACATTACAATTTATATTATATTAAATTACATTAAAAAGTTTATCTCTCAGAAAAATCAACTTACATCCATAATTTCGCCAACCGTCTTACGGTTTTTCGATCAGGTCACGTGTCCTGACGCGAGTTTCACATTTTTCCCCCATCCCACAAAAGTGCTCAACGCCGCTAAAGAAGTTTTCACTTCAAAAACATGTGTGATATACCTATACAAACAATCATTGGTTATAATATCAAGTAAACTGTTTATTATCTGTAAGAAAATATATATTTATGTTAAATTAATGGTACATGTAATTAAAAAAAACAACTTTATTATTTTGTTATAAAAAAACATCAATCACTTTATGTTTTAATTACTTTGATTTGAAATGACTAAATTGACCATGAAATTTGTGTTTTCTGTTGACTTTTATATTAACTTAAAACGCTTCTCTTTTTCTACACTTAAGGTCACGTCACAATTAAGTTAAGGTGATACTTTAGAGTAAGCAAAATTAAAATTTGCAGAAAACATTGGTTATTCATTGCACGTGGGTATGGATAAAAAAATAAACCAAAATAAAAATACTAGGTATAGGTATACCGCGCTGGGTGCGTATAGCAAAGCAGCTTTTACTTTCAAATTAACAATTCGTATTACGGTTTCGCATTATAATAAGACTAACAAGATTACAAGACACAGTTACCTCTTACTGCGTGGATAGGAACGTTATTTAATATTATTGAGTGACGGTTATGTAATTTTCTAAACTCTGTAAATTACAAATACCATCTTAGTCTACCCATGACCACGAACGCTGTAAGTAAAGTGTTCAAAACGTCGGGATAAAATTTAATAAACTCGCGAAAAGTTAATCCGTAAAAAATGTCTCGTTTCAATATTAAGACTTTTAATATATTATAATAACATAACTTTTAATATGCATATCATTGTAGTATTAATATTAAATAATCATATTGATAATATTCGTGTGCACAGTTGGAATTTAACTCGCTAAACGCCCTTCACTCAGCTAAACTTATTTGTATCGTTGTCACTCGTATTTTACTTTGCAATAGTATTCAGTAACTGCCAATATAGAATATGGCCGTTGAAAACACACGACAGTAGATAATGATATCAATCATGTTACAGGTTTGGAACTGAACACTGAGACAGGTAGTTGCTATAAACTTGTCAACGAGTGTTAATTACATACGAAATTGTAGCTTATCTATGTGTATGACTTTTATTTTAAAAATGAATCCATATTTCCCTTGGTCATTACATCACGCATGAACATCATCATCATCATTATCAGCCAAAGGACGTGCACTGCTGAACATTTGGCCATCCCCACGGTTTTCCACGGCAACCGATCACAGCGGTCTGCATCTAGTGTGATCCCGCGATCTTAACAAGTTCGTCCGTCCATCTTGTCAGTAGACATCTCACGCTGCGCTTTTGGTCGAAACGGCCATCAGTTCTTCGCGGTATGTACCCTGCCCACTGCCACTTGAGCATACTGATTCGTACGGAAATGTCCGTTACCTTAGTTCTTCTACGTATCTCCTCTTTTCTGATACGATCTCGTAGAGAAACACCCAGCATAGCCCGCTCCATCGCTTGTTGTGTAATTTTGAGCTTCTTTATGAGGCCCATAGTTAGAGACCACGTTTCGGATTCGTATGTCATCACTGGTAACACATACTAGTTGAAGACGAAAGTCTTCAACTAGTATTGACACTGAGGTCATTGATACGAGAAAACGCTCTTGCGCAGTTTTCCAAACGCTGCCCAGCCGAGTTGGATTCGTCGATTGACCTCTTTCTCAAAGTTGGACCTACCTAATTGGATCACTTGTTCAAGGTAAACGTACTCGTCGACAACTTCGAGAATTGAGTCTTCAACAGATACTGGAGCCTACTCCCGTGTTGTACCCATACAACACGGGAACTTGACATATTTTTTGTCTTTTCCATGTTTATTTTAAGATCCACTGTTGGGATACTCGGTCGAGGTCTTCGAGCATAGTGCCAAGATCATCCAGCGTCTTTGCCGCAACGACTATATCATCGGCAAACCGAAGGTATGTTATGTATTCGCTGTTTACGCAGATGCCGAATCCTTCTTATTCCAGGAGCTTTAATTCCTATTTCTGTAGTTGTTGTATTTTCATGATTTTTACATTATCAGATTCGTCATCGTCGGGATCAAGAGAATAATTATTTAAATTTCGAGGCCAGGGTAGGAATGGGCCGGAGAAAGATTGCTGGGTCCGCTAGTTTCTGATAAATGTCGGCACTCGGATGCAAGTCACAAATTTAGTACGTTTAAAACTTACAGGTAAGTTGTTACAGAGTGGTCTGCCCTTCTTCGAAGTGTGTGAAAATTGAACTAACCGACTTCGCTGCCATTCTATCGTATTCCGCTCCAGTTCCAAAGTATTTCTTGAGGAACATAACAAGGATCCATCACCGCCTACGTATGCTGCAGACTTGGAGTTACCCATCGACACCAAACCAGCGCATCAATGCAACCCACCCCGATGCTCTGTTTCACACATTTTTCTTTGCATTAAATTTCACTACACTACACTACTACAGTATATTTCAAAAAAATAAACGTATGTGCACAAAATGTACATTTAAGACAAAAGGGTAATTATAAAGTAGAGGAGTAATGTATAGTATTGCATGATCACCACAAACATCGCAAAAGTTTAGTAAAGAGGCAATGATAAAGTGACTGGATTTGTTGCGCAGCTTCTTCACAGCACTTGCCCATAATTGTCCCGAAGCTGTGGTAGAGTTTTTATTGGGACGTGTAAAAGTGTCTATTTGCATAAATAAATTTCTTTTTGTATCTTAATATAAACAAGTGATTATAAATGTATGTTGAGCTGTCTGTATAAATTTGAATTTGACTGAGAGTGACGAGAAACCAACAGTTCAGCAACATAGAAACATTAATTAGAGTTCCTTAAAATACAAAATCAGAAGTTTCGTTATGTTTGAGCGACCTAACGACCATGTACGTCCTGATTTTTTTTCAATATTTGTGTTGCGTTTGTAGATATAAATAACACAAATTAAATACCCGTATACAACCTCCTCGTCGCGCGTGCTGGCCACTTGAAGCGTCGCGCGCTGAAAAAATAAAACCAGACTTCTTCAAATGTCTTTTGTTTTCTATACCAAAGAATAGAAATCGATTGATATTTTCTTAAGCAACTTATTTAATTAATTCCAAAAAGATAAATACGGAGCGCTTAACTGTTACATTATCGACTGCATATGCATTTTGGTGAGTTATCATAAAATATATATATTATATGTATTTACGTAACACCTACATCAAAATAATTCACAGTATAATATTGTTTTATTCTACAAAGACTTACATGTATAGAGGTCGTTGATCCACGATAATTTAGTTATTTTCTTAAGTGCGTTGTGTGCACAATTTGGCAGTTTTTATTGATTTATTCTGAGCGGCATTTTTGTGTTCCGATTACAAAAAGCCTTTTGAAAAATATTTTAGTCATTTTTAAATTAAATGAACAAAAATTAAAATGAAATAATGAGACTTCAGTCGACTAAAGAGTAATATTTTTATTTATGCTAAGAAACAGGTAGGTATGCGGAGCCATCGGCTTGGACTCCGTAGGTTCTGTTTTCTTTTTTGTCCAATGGGTATTATCTTTGCTACCAGTTTTGGTAGGGTTTTAGTTTGAGACTAATAGGTCAAACTAACAACGCCACCAGCGAAGCTCAATTCACCTGACTGCATCGTAGGGCCAGGGGCCCCGTCGATTTCGTGCATAGTACACAATCAATAGTTATAGTTTAAAAAAAAAAAAGACTTAATAGATCTTAATATTGAAGTTGCCCCGTTTGTATTTCTAGTTGCTCACTGAGTAATTTAGTTGCTCTGACAGAATTTTAATATCTAAAATGGATAAGGTATTTACAACCCATTGTTTGTGAGCTCGTTGTAAATTTTACTAATCATTCATCATCATTATCAGCCAAATGACGTCCACTACTGAACATAGGCCTCCCCCACGGCTTTGCGTCCAATTTTATCCTGCGATCTTTACAAGGTCGTCTGTCTATCGTCCATGTTATTTAAGTAGTCGTCCTACGCTGCGTCTCTGGTCAAAGGGTCTCCAATCTAGAACTTCTCTGCCCCAACGGCCATCAGTTCGTCGTGCTCGCTATGTGCGTGTGAGCTTACTGATTCTCAAGGCTATGTCCGTTACCTTAGTTCTTCTGCGTATTTCCTCATTTGACTTCGTAGAGAAACACCCAGCAAAGGCGTCTCCATCGCTCGTCGTGTGGTTTTGAGCTTTTTAGGGTTCCGTAGCCGAAAGGCAAAAAACGGAACCCTTATAGTTTCGTCAAGTCTGTCTGTATGTCTGTCCGTCTAGCATCACACTGTTAAAATTTGGCAGGAAAATGTATCTTGTTTACCGCTTTACGATGGTAATACGATGGTAACACACATTGGTAAAAGACTTTTGTCTTCATATACCTAAGTAATTGCAGATAAGACGACATTCTTGTGCAATTTCCCCATACGGGACGTAAATGAGATTGACCAAGATTTTATTATTAATCAATATTTATTGTTAGTTTAGAATTTTTTTCGCTCCTAAAATTCATACCACACAAGTCATTGTAACAGTATGTCACCATCAGTCGCTAAGTTATTGTTTAGTTTATTGTTTTATTATTCCACTTTTTATAAAGTTATGTCTTTATGTATGACAGTCACCATTGCGTGGGGCTGAGCTGTAGTGGTGGAACTTCATAACACTCACGGAGCTAATGAATCACTAAAAAATTTGCAAATAAAATTTAAAATTAACGTTTCCCAGAAATGTAAGCAAAAGGCACTAAAAAGTCTTAAATAAACTCATGAAAGTGCTCTATTTTAGACAAAGCATTTTCTTTTTGGAGTTGTTAGCATCGTGGTCATGTCAATAGTCATTTCAAGCATCATCAATGGTTTGCCTAAAATGGAGTCCTTTTTTAGTTTATTTAAAACATTTTAGTGCATTTTGTTTTTCAAGTCGTTTAAGGGGTTCGGTAGCCGAATGGCAAAAAACGGAACCCTTACAGTTTCGTCAAGTCTGTCTGTCTGTCTGTCCGTCCGTATGTAACAGCCACTTTATTCTGTAACTAAAAGAATTACACTGTTAAAATTTGGTAGGATGATGTATCCTGTTAACCGCTTTACGATTCTTATACAAACAATAAAAAAATACGATATTTAAGGACGGCTCCCATACATGAAACCATGAAAACATGAAATGTACCAAAAAATGGGCGCCTCCCGCCCCCAAATGCAATGCAATAAGGTACAACTAACCATTAGACCAACAAGGATGCGTCTCTTGTGACATTAAGCGACCGTGTGTTTCCATACCGGTATCTCAATAATGCAGGGCCGCGCCATATGTGTCTATATTTCAGTTAGCCGATACACGACACACGTGGAGCGTGATTTATGAACACCCTGTTGAGAATATACAGTCAGCTCCACATCTAAGTTCTTTTATGAGCTTTTGTTAAGTATAATAGCGAGAAGGGGAAGACCTACGAATAGCGCTGGACATGCTTTGGCTGATAATGATGATGATAATAGCAATCTTGTGTGATGGTAGTGATGATGAGGCCGAGTATGGAACCATAATCCTAACAGTAATGAAATCCAATTCAATTTTTATAGTGATTTGAAAACACTTCGCTTCAGCCAGTCACAGATTCCATTCCTCAGGCAACATTAATAGAAGTGAGCAGAGCAAAATATTTTTTAGGGTTCCGTAGCCGAATGGCAAAAAACAGAACCCGGAACGGAACGGATAGTTTCAAGTCTGTCCGTCTGTCTGTCTATCTGTCCGTTTGTCACAGCCACTTTATTCTGTAACTTTAAGCATCACACTGTTGAAATTTGATAGAATTGATTTTTAAATTTGTACGCTGTTAACCACTTTACGATTTTTATACAAAAGATAAAAAAATGATTATATTTAATGGGGGGGAGGGCTCGATCCCCTACAAGAAACTAAAATCGATATTTTTTTGTCCAACCCATGCGTGTGGGGTCTATGGATAGTTCTTTTAAAATGACATAAATTTTCCTAAATCCATTTTCATTTGAAGTCTAACGTTTGATAGATACACGCATCCAAAGTGGTAATAAGGGGGATCCCTCCTCTCTTACTTCTATACTAAGCTAGTGTAATTTTTGAAAAAAATATGTCACAACATACAAACGAAATTCCTTCAACGAAAATTGGTTTGGACGGGATCGAACAAGTAGTTTTTGAGATATAGCACATTTTCAACTACCGCAAACATAACTTTGTTCTTCTTACAAATACTATGAATAACAAAGCTATATTTGCTGTCAACGAAATACAAATACTATGAATAGCAAAGTTATATTTGCTGTCAACGAAATATTGTGGTATTTCAGCTAAGTGGAAGTAAGCGGATTCCCTAATTCAGTTAAAATTGACACGAAACCCTCATTGCGGGAGTCCGACTCGCACTTGGCCGTTTTTTTTAATAATTTGAATCATTTTTTTTTTAAATTCTTTATTGCACTGACAAAACTAAAGTACAAATGGCGGACTTAATGCTCAAAGCATTCTTTACCAGTCAACCATTGGGTGAAACAGAAACGATTGAGGCGGCGTAAAATTGCACATAAAAGCAACAAATTAAATTTAAACTACTAATATACTTACATAAATAATAATAAATAAACCTACTTAAACATACTTGAATACATACAATTATCCATACATAGGCTAACAGAGATTAATAAAGGGGAAACAGAGAGTCATTATAATAATTTATCACCTGATTTATACATTACAAACTATTCATCATCAAGCTCTCCGCGGCTTAATAGGTGCGCTGCTATACCCGTTAAGGCATCTATTCAAGAGCTGATCTGATACCCGTCGATGCCCGTCAATAAATCATGTCATGGCCGCATTCCTAAGGTCTTTCACCAAATACCAGAGACGCGCTGATGTTTAAATTACGATGACTTACGGGCTGGTATCGGAGCGAGCCTTTGCTTGAAAAATATATATCTGTTTGGGGAAGAACGTGGTTTAATTTTCAACATATTAATTTATAAGAGGGAAACAGAAATATTTTCATTTGTTGGTTTTTCAATATAATACGACACTATAACAACGGCTGCAGGTTTGAATCTCGTGATGGGCAAATATTTATGTTACGAGCACGACCATTTGTAACTTAGGGCCGATTTCGTCATCGTTAGTTCAGTTCACATAGTCATTACCAGCGGTTTAATAGTTCCAATTGTGCGTGTTATGAAAAACAAACCTTATAACCAATAATCGTTCAATTAAACATTCTGACAGTTGGAAAAGTTATTTTCGCTTTAAATGACCACTACACCGAAGCATGCCATGACCGTGCTTTGAAAGCGTCGGGTAAAAAAATATATTTGTATTGAAAACTCCGACTAACACCGTCGCGTGCCATGCACAGAACGAGTCATCATCATCATCATCGTTATCAGCCAAAGGTCGTCCACTGCTGAACATAGGCCTCCCCCACGGTTTTCCACAGCGATCGATCACAAGCAGTCAGCATCCATTGAGGTCTTGCGATCTAAACAAGGTAGTCCATCTTGTCGGTGGACGTCCCACGCTGCGCTTTTGGCCAGAAGGTCTCCAATCTACAACTTTTCTGGCCCAATGGCCATCAGTTCTTCGCGCTATGTACCCTAATCACTGCCACTTGAGCTTACTGATTCGTAGGGATATGTCCGTTACCTTAGATCTTCTACGTATCTCCTCATTTCTGAGTCTATCTCGTAGAGAAATACCGAGCATTGCCCACTCCATCGCTCGTTGTGTAATTTTGCTTTTCTTTATGAGGCCCATAGTTAGAGACCACAGAACGTGACAGAACGTGTCAGTACCGCCAAAATACGTTCTTTCTCGCTCTCTCTCCATATAACGGTGAGACAATACGATGTCAATCCATTTAGAGGGCAATGTAGAGCATATATCGTGTTGCTTTTTCTGTCTCACAACTTCCTAGCACCGAGCACAGACATGGTAGGATACGATGCAGTGAGGAAAAATCTTTAACAATCGTAAATATTCAAACGACATTTTACATTTATTTTTAACGAAATAATTCATTTTAAAATGAGATAAGCAGAAAACTAACAACCTACATAGGCATTCATCGTTGAACTCTGAGATCCTTTTAAATCACTTAATTCACTGATATTATTTTAAAAGTCATAAAAAGATTGTTTTCATTATTCGACTTGCCAACAAACGGACTTTAGTAATGAAAGTTTATATTATTATTTAAGTATTCATGGGAGATTTCAGTCATAATCGCTGTCTGGTATTACATACATAAGAAAAAAAAACTCATGTCGATAACGAGACAATTAGTGTGTTGTCTGGCGCATATTTATTTATTGAAATAAAATTTAATGTGGTTATCAAAGAAGCCAAAAGAATAAGCTTCAGATGCGCGTTTATAGTATAATTAATTAAAACACAGTAAACGGATATACTTCGCTTAGGTTTATTTTTTTTTTTAATTGTAATTTTTTTTTATTATTATTTTAAATTATAATTTAATAATAATTTTATTTGACGACCCGTCTGGTGTACTGGTCGAGAAATCGCCTACTACGCAACGGGTGCGGGTTCGATCCCCGCACAATACAAACATTTGTGTGCATGAACATGTCTGTTTGTATTGGTCTGGGTGTTTTCTATGTATATCATGTATGTATTTACAAACAAAAAGTATTTAAGTATTATATCCGTTGTCTGGCACCATAACACAAGCTTTAAGTAGCTTACTTTGGGACTAGATGGCGATGTGTGGGAATTTCCAAAGGATATTTATTATTAATCCCTCAAGCATATGTAAACGAGACACAATGGATATTCTGTTGTTATGCAGTGCGGCATGCGACCGCTTCGGTGTTTATGCGTTATTATTATTATTATAAGACTTCAAAGAAGAAAAAAGAAAACTTTTAATACTATGGTGTTAGTTTTTTTTGTGTTTGTAACAAAAACGAGAATAAGTCAGTGTATTGGGTGGTAGTGAGCGAATAAACACACGGAGGTTACATGTGTCGATACTTTATCAACCCCCCCCCCCCCCCTATCGAATCAGCCCTTCAAGCTGGAGCAGCAACGGAGTTGGCTGTTATTGAATAAACGTAACATGTCTTCATTAAGTTATTCTCAAATTAAAACTTAGTGTAGGACTCTTTTCCGAGTACTCTTGTTTATACGTTATAGTAGTGTAAATGATGGCAGTCTGAAAGTCTACTAATTTTTTTATATTTTAGCAAGTGGCTTACCGTATGTTTCCAGTCACATTCAAAAACCACGGTTCAGACATGATTGATGCTCGGCTCTTGCTTACCTAAGGCAATCAAACGACACCTTGGAAATTCCAAAGGTCCGTTTACCCAATAACCAATCCCTTTCGATAAAGTGTAAGCACTTTCGGGTTTCATTCGCATAGTATTTGTGTCTACTGAAGTAATGAGAGTGGTTTTAGTTTTGTGGCTAAGGAACAGAGTGCCTTTGTATATTGCGCACACACTTCACCACTATCAATGTCCCGCGCCGATGGCAGATTTCATATTGCAAAAAAAAAATAGCGGAACATTTGTCATTGTTATTTCTGTAACTTACCTTACGTATTTCCAATGAGATTGTAAAGGACAATCATAAAATACTAACTGACACAAGGCGCAATCACATAATTTATCCACGCTAGCTCAATATTTATTGTAAAAACAACAATATAACACGATGTCCTCTTCAATTCTAGTAACTATAAAAATACATATTTCAATAATATAAAGTTAAATTTATACTTAGTAATTTGGTCGCATAGGCTCTATTTAACAAAACTTCGAGTAAATTTCATTTACATCACCAACTTTTGCTGCCTGTATCGAGTTGTTAGTTAGTTGTTTCCGGTTGTTCGTCTCTGTCAACCCCTGTCTCGGCGAAGAGTTAATGTTATCCTAGCACGAGATTGACAACAATCATTTATAATGCAGGGAGTTGCACAAAGTGTGACGAGGCGCCTACCTACAGATAATAGCAAATACACACCTATCGATTTCGGTGATGTTATCAGCCACAGGACGTCCCCTGCTGAGCTAAGACCAACCTCAACCTCATCTTCATGGTTTCATGAGAGTTATATGAACGCACTTTAATTTTAACCTCGCTTAGTTATAGTTCCGTAGCTGAATGGCAAAAAACGGAACCCTTATAGTTTCGTCAAGTCTGTCTGTCTGTCCGTCTGTAAGTTACAGCCTCTTTATTCTAAAACTATTCGTATTACACAGTTGAAACTTAGAAGGTAGATGTGTCCTGTTAACCGCTTTACGAGTCTCATCCAAAAAATAAAAAAATGATAAACCGCATACATAACTTTGTTATTCATACAAATACTATGAAAAACAAAGTTACGTGTGCTGTCAACAAAATATTGTGGTATTTTGGGATAAGTAGATACATAATTCAGTTAAAGTTGGCACGGAACCCTTAGTGTGCGAGTCCGACTCGCACTTGGCTGGTTTACAATTAACCCTTTCGCGCTTGTGTATTGACATTAATTTGTGTACTCGGCCCGATTTGTCTGACAAGTAACTAAAGTGTCATTTCTCCAATCCGCAAAGAAAAGCTAAATCAATAATATAAACCGAGCGTCAAAAATTTGACAATTCGTCTAATTTGTAAACATTTACACAATTTATTCACAGCAAAGCATCTGCTTTGCTGTGTATAAATTTGCTGTGTTTAAACTAATATTAGGTACGCCTTTGTAAGTCGTTCAGTCTATCCTGCGGGAGTAGTCTGATGCATCATTTTTGACATTTCGTGTCGACAATTTCAATTTTATGATTTTCTAATTCATCAAATATAATTTTACCTTACGTAGCTATATCTTTAATAAATCTTAAAAAAAATTTGTAGTTTTTAAAGCATCATTCAAAAAATCTTCTCAATCAATAAATACACGAAAACACCAATTTCGTCTCAGCATTTTTCGAGCGCCACCTGGTGGTTTTACACGGAACTATGTCGAGACTTCCGACACTGGAAGGAAGTTTCGTGCTTGGTTTGCTGGATGTATACTTTTCATATAGATATTAAACATGTTTAGTGCTAAGCACTCGGGCCCGAGTACGCGAGAACCATTCCAGCGGTGCCAATCACTCGCCCCCCGATTGTTTACTGTGACTTATTTTCTAACGTTATTTTTTTTATTTTTATATATTCTTTATTGCACAAACAAAATGAAGTACAAATGGCGAACTTAATGCTTTAAAGCATTCTCTACCAGTCAACCATTGGATGAGACAGAAACAGTTGAGGCAGCGTAAAATAACAAAAAAAAAACAACAAAATGAATGAACTACATATACTTACATGAATACTTTTTGAATAAACCTACAGAAACATACATAAATACAATAAAATCCATACTTCACGCTGAACAAATATCATGTTATTTATTCTCATTGAGAAAAAGATTGCGTATAGACTTTTTGTACACATATTTTGATGTTGATGTCTTGATCGTATCTGGGAGGGAGTTCCAAAGTCTGATGGCGCTGAGGGTAAAAGAGTTGGAGACATAAGGACTCTTATGCAAAGGTGTGTACAGCTGTAGGGCATTGCTAGTACGGAGGATCCGGGAACTGATGTCACTCATAAATTTAAAATTACATTTAGGATAAATTTTCGACCCGTCTGGTGTAGTGGTCGAGAAATCGCCTACTACGCAGCGGGTGCGGGTTCGATCCCCGCACAATACAAACATTTGTGTGCATGAACATGTCTGTTTGTATTGGTCTGGGTGTTTTCTATGTATATCATGTATGTATTTACAAACAAAAAGTATTTAAGTATTATATCCGTTGTCTGGCACCCATAACACAAGCTTTGAGTAGCTTACTTTGGGACTAGATGGCGATGTGTGGGAATGTCCAAAGGATTTTATATACACATCATACCCGATTGCTTGGCCACAAACACGTGTGACCACAAGTGACTTTGTATTGTTAAAACTATAATAGCACATATATTTTTTATTCAAATACTCGTAAAATTGTGCTTTTCTTCGTAAATTTTTTAAGGCACCCAAAGTGATAAGGACATAATAATACGACTGAAGGAAACTACCCTTTCTTCCCTTATTTGGAGTTATTATAGAAAAATTGCACCAACACGAGCCTAGCTCTTTTGATGATGATGAATACGATAATATGCAACATTTTTCTTCGAAAGTAAGCCTCATTTCAAATGATTGTGCCCCTTGACTATTTGTCTTATGGAGAAGGAAATGAACAGTTTATAATAACTTTTTCTTTTTTTAGTGTTTTGTCACTATACAAACTTAATATTAATGTGCTTGGCTGCTATATGGCTTGCTAATGTGACGGTAGCCGAGTAGTATAAGCATTGTTGGAATTTGATCATATTTGAGTAGTTGATAATTTTGAAAGTTTATGTTATATGTTTTTTTTTTATATTTGTATGTTTATCCGGTTTTCAATTGTTTTCAATATATGTCTATTTTCACCCACAATTCCTAGCACTTCCTCGTTCATCTTCTTTTCTGTCCAACTAATCCGCTCCATCCTTCGCCAACACCACATCACAAACGCCTCTTTTCTCTCTCTATCACGCTGCGTCATCATCTACGTTTCACTGCGGTACAAAGCGATGCTCCAGATGTACAATTTTATAAGTCTTTTTCGAATTCGCCTCGATATTCTGGCTTTGAATATATTTTTTTGGCATTAATAGCTTTCTTTGCCATGGCTATCCTTGTTTTAATGTCCATTGTACACCTGGAGCCATCCGTAATTATACTGCCAAGATATTGAAAACATTTAACCTGCTCTATATTGATGTTATTCAATTTAATCGGTTCGTGTTTGGGTATTATTTTTGTTACTATCAGATTTTAGTTTTAGCATTATTAATCTTCAACCCAAATTCCATCTCTTTGGATGATTCGGCCACCGCTGCAATATCATCTACGAAACAAATAAACTGAATTTTCCCCGTTTATACTAAACCGTCTCTACTAGTTTTCTGATGGAACATTCAATAAAAATATTAAAAATTAGTGGTGAAAGTAGGCACCCCTGTCTAACCCCCTTACTTTATTTTAGCTTTCTCTTTTTCTTCCCCTACTTCAATTATGGTTTCTTGATTTTTATATAGCTTAAAAATTATCTTTCCTTCATTGAAATTTATACCTGCAACTTTCAAAATGTTCATCATTATTTCCTAATTAATTTCGTCAAATGCTTTTTCTAAATCTATGCATGCTATGTGTGTTTCCAAATCGAAATCCAGCCTTCTTCACTATCACTAGTCTTTCCTCTATCACTAGTCTAAGAGCTAGTATTGCTTCTCTGGTTCCTCTATCTTTCCTGAATCCATACTGATCAGGTCCTTAATAGTTTTCCATAATTGCTCTAATCCTGTTTTGTACTATTTTTAATAATATTTTGCTTAATTGAGAATTCAAACTTAATGTGCGATGCTCTTCACATTTCAAAGTATTGGATTTTTAGGTAGTGTGACCATTTTGCTTTTTTTAAAGTCATCAGGAAGGATACCGTTAACATACATGTTTTTTACCATCTCACAGATTACTTCAATCAACGGCTCACAAACTGCGTATTTGATAAATTCAATAAAAATTCCTTCCGGCCCAGCCGCTTTTCCGTTTTAAATGCTCTTTAGTGCCTCATCGAATTCTGCTCTTATTATATCTAGTCTAAGATCATCAACATTTGATAACTGGAGAGGAAAAATGATAGGGCACTTTGTACGACATGACGACTTAATAAGGATCATCATAGAGGGAAAAGTTGAAGGGCGGAGAAAAAGAGGAATACCTAGAAGCATACACGACGCAAATTAAGGAAAAGTTAGTAGTCAAGGAAATGGCATGGGATCGAATAAATTGGAAAAAACTCCCGACATGAGCATAGCTCTTTAATAAAAAGAAAGAAGTATGTTTATCAACGCATTTCTTGAAAACAAGAAATCAACATTCAAAACAGGTAAATAAATGGTGTAACATCGAATCCTATGAAGGCACATCAATAACACCACTGGCCCAGGCGTAGAGGTGTTGTCGACGCGCATCACTAGATGGCGCTGGGAGTAACTTGACTCGCACTATGTTCTAGTCGCTTCGATTACTTAAGACCTAAGACCTAAGGCCCCGTCTTACGGTGCAAACTTTCTGTTCGCAGATCAGCTGAGACAGTTAGTTGATCCCATAGGCGGTAACACGCCGTAGTCAGCTGCACGTTTAGCTGCATCTCCTCGGAGGTCGACTCAATTGAACGCTCGCTACGGTGCTCGGATACAACTCTATAATCGTCCGGATAATGTAATAAACGGCTAAGGAAGCGTATCGCAGTCTTTTTCAATCGATTAATACAGTCACTCCCGTTATAATGGTTAATTATTTGAAATCATTGGATGTGACCTTGAAATTCAGTAATCATTCAAAGCGTCGTTTGTGTTGTAATTGTGATAATTTAAAAATTCCTTAGTCTTTGCCTATCCAAAGAAATAAAAAAAAGAGGAAAAATATTGTGATTTAAAAAAATTTAGATAATTTCACAGCATCGCTTAAGTGTCTTAATAGTTGACGTCACTTTTGATTGAAGAAAGAGAAGCATTAGAAGTCAGTGCAAACTTCAACACAAAACACAAATTCCATTCAAAGTTTAATCCAAATGCTTAATTATTTGGACTTACAAACACCACGCCACTTATAACGCTTTAACTAAAATAATGAATTCTTAAATAAATAAGACAACTGTTTATATTAACATCCACAAGTCGTTTAAGCTTCAAGGTCTATCTCGCAAATATATTTGCGTTCCAATATGCATTGGGCATCGTTCAAGAGCCCTTCTTCAACACTGACATCAGTGTATAGGGTACCACAACTCTCCAAGGTGTTATTAGGTTCGCTTGGAGCCCATTTCGCATAACCAGCGTCGCTCAAAGATTGGCCTGCAACAGATGCAATTATTTAATTAAAGTTGAAAAAAATAAATCGTACTCATCTCATCACTTACAAGGCTAAAATAAATAAATTATAGTGGTTAGCGACAAAGTGCAAAAAAAATCCCAATTCTCAAAAAATTATTCGAAATGTTGGTCGTGGAGGACATACGAGTATGTTTTTTATATTTATTACAAGTAAATGGTTTACAAACACTTCTGCTATGTTTACTTAACTTACCTTGAATGGTAATCCATGTCCGTGGATTATCACCCCATGCGTAGAACCCGAGGTGTATGTACGAAGAAGATGCTGGAGCTCTTGCAACAAGGTTTTTGGATAGTTCTAAAAGAACCTGTGAAATAAACCAAAAAGCTAAAACCAGCAGCTTTTTTCTAGAAAGCAAGAGATTTATGTTTGTATGTATTTCTGAAGAATTACATTGATTTAGAATGTTTTACAATCACAGTGTTAAAAACAGTTTTTGGTTTCTTATTTCATCTTTATCATCATCATTATCAGCCGAAGGGTCTACTACTGAACATAAGCCTCGTCCACCCAGTTGTTGACACCGACCGGCTGCAAGTGGTCTACATCTAGTGAGATCCTGCGACCTTTACAAGGTCATTTGTCCATCTTGCCGATGAAAATCCTACGTTACGCCTTAAGTGAAAGAACTTTTATGCCCCAACGGCCATCAATTCTTGTATGTTCTTGCAGAAATCAAAGTACCGTAACACTGACCTTGGCTTCTTTGTCACTGTTGATGATAGCCAGGTGCGCTCCCTGTCTAGCGCAATTTTTGAAGGCTTCCGGCCAGGCTGCAATCTCGTCAACGAGTTTATAGCAACTACCTGTCTCAGCGTTCAGTTCAAAACCTTAAACGTGATTGATTAAATTATATAAAACTTCTGTTATTCGACTACACATAGCATTTTCATTTTTTTTCAAACAACACTGAGAGTATATGCGCGTAAACTTCAGAGACAAGTATAGCACTGAGAGTGTAAAAAATATTCAAAATCCTTGAACAAAGATAATCATGAAAATACTTTATTGCTCACCACATACAATTGATTTATACAACATAACATCTTATACAGGGTGTTTGGTACATCGTGTGCTAAATGAAAATGGCTATTATTGGGTAATTAGCTATCATTTTCTGCCTTATTCTTTTTTGGCCCGGTGGTTTTTTTATATACCTTTTAATGTTTTTTATGAAAAATATTTAGTGCTGCAATTTTGTATGCAGCAGTTTGCGACCTGAGTCACATAATGAGAATATTTTCATTTTTTTTTATAACAGGTAGCTAACCTTTACCACAAGCACTGTCTCGAGAAGTTTCATATAAAATCTGACGAGTCCAGTCAGTTTTACAGCCATATAAAGTTGCAGGTCAAATTTGTTAATTTTCACAAATTTGACCTGCAACTTTATATGTTGTTCCGCAATTTTGCAAGTACATAAAAAAAAGAATTAGATGTTTTAAGTATGTGATTTCTATATTAGTGAAACAGCAAAATAATGCAGCATAACATACAACAAGAAAGATAGTTTAAAAAATGAGATTTGAATGCTGAAATTGGAATACTCTTCATAAAAAATCCAACGGGCTAAAAATTAAAAGGAAAATAAAGCTAATGAACCTCATTTTAAGTAATTTTTAGGGTTCCGTAGCCGATTGAAAAAAAACGGATCCCTTATATTTTCGTCAAGTCTTTCTGTCTGTCCGTAAGTAAACTATTAGTATAACACAGTTAAAACTAAGTAGATGTATCCTGTTAACCGCTCTACGATTCTCATACAAAATACATATATATAATTTAATTTATTTTCCCATACATGAAATTAAAACCTGAAAAATCTTATTTGACAAGCCTATGCGTATAGAATGTCTGTAAATAGGTGTTTTAAAATGTCATGGAGGTTTCGAAAACCATTCTTTCTAAAAGTCTAATCTTTGAGAGATAGACGCTTCCACGGTTGTAAAATGTGCGTCCCACCACCTAACTTATAAACTAAGCGAGTGTAAAATTTGAAAAAAAAAACGTGATGTAGATATTGACAAAGACTTTCAAAGAAAATTGAATTGCACGAGATCGAAGTAGTAGTTTTTGAGATAGAGCACATTTTCAATAACCGCAAACCTAACTTTATACAAATACTATGAAAAACAAAGTTATATTTGCTGTCAACAAAATATTATTAGTATTTTGGCTAAGTGGAAGTAAAAAGATCTCTAATTTAGTTAAAGTTGGCCAGGAACCCTTAGTTTGCCAGTCTGACTTGCACTTAGCCGGTTTTATTTGGCACTTTCTCCGAGACAACCGTTATTCAAGGAAAATAACAAGAGGCATGGCAATAAAATATTTTAAACCAGTGTCGGAAGTCTCGACAAAGTTCCGTGTAAAACCACCAGGTGTCACTCGAAAAATGCTGAGACAAAATTGGTGTTTTTATATATTTATTGATAGAGAAGATTTTTTCAATGATCCTTAAAAGCTACAAATCTTTCTTAAGATTTATTAAAGATGTAACTACGTAAGTTAAAATGATATTTGATGAATTAGAAAATCATAAAATTGAAATTGTCGACGCGAAATGTCAAAAATGATGCTTCAGACTTCGCCCGCAGGGCTTGGAAACCGGTATTTTTTTAAACCGGTTTAACGCAAATAGAAGTGGAACTTTTTGAAAACGGTTATGTTCCTTTGAACCGGTTTGGAAAAATATGGGTATTTTTCATTAACCGGTTTAACTTTTCGTTCAGGCAGGACAATCACCTGAGCTTTGTTAAGATCTGCGAGCGGCGAGCGCATCTGACGTTTGTTTTTATTCAATAAAACGTATTTTGTTTATATGTATATCCAATCAGGTACGTACGGTGTTAATTGTTTGACATATTTTTGTCAATTAATATGCACCAGCGCGGCCGGCGGTCAAGATATTCTAGAATAATACAGGCAGCTATCGATAAGCGCATCGCTCGGATGATTTAGGGCCTCAGAGGAAGCGAGTCTTTAATATTACTATAATCGAGAAACATTAGTGATATGTTCACTTACCTGCGTCTACAGGGCCACATTTGTTTAGTTTTACCCCTTCATTCCTGTAGCAGACAAAATATTGGGGATCGGAACAGGAGACAGCCGTCAAAGAGCCGTTCGCATTTAAGGTCAAGCAGGTCGTCGTTGAAGCCAAAGTCGCTGGGTCTGGTATCACCGACCATATGACGCACATATTTGATAAGGGCACACCTAAAATTAAATCAAGGAAATTATACAGAATGGATCAAACAGTGACGTCCAAAAATTTTATTTGTAGATTATTTACATCTAGGGCTATCCAAATATAGCATGGTTTTGTAATTTTCGAGGATTTTAATTTTTTTTGTTAGTTTTACTATAAGCTAGCTTATAATTTTACCTGAGAAAATTTAATTTATAAGGATCATACTGCAATAAAGAAAGAAAGAAAGAAAATACATTTATCTGGGGGTACGGCAGTGCCCCCACCAAGTCGAGCAAAAAAGCGCCACGGCCGTACCATCCTTTTCTCGAAGCAATTCAGACCATTTTCGACCCCTGTAACTTCGTTGTGGATAAAACTAGAAGAGTGAAATTTTAAGCAACCATGCAGCATTATAGAGACACGGTATATTTCAAATTTTATTCAATTTGAACCAGTATTTTAGAATTATAACGGGTCAAATTTCTTAATTTTGTCACTCACTGACTCACCGATCATCAAAATTCTAAGGCACTTCTAGCAGACCTAGAAGCTTCAAATTTGGAATATAAGTAGTGTTTGGTGTATGAATCAAGGGAAAACTAAAAAATCTAGAAAAGACCGCAAAGAAAATTAAGCCCATATAGCCAAGTCTTCAGTAAAATTTTTCAATATTGGCTTTATTCGTAACGATGTTTTACGGCAGTTATTATTATTGCGTGCGAAGCCGCGGGTTTAAGCTAGTCCCATATAAATATAGGCGCATGGTAGTGCCCCTGCCAAATCGAGCAAAAAATGGGTATTCCCGTCATGAAAACACGTGTAAATTAAATTATTTAATGCAAAAAACGTACCTACGTGCGTATTCGTACTTATTACGAGTGCGTAAGGTTGTAAATTAATTATTAAACCACGCGCTGCGATGCTAGCGAGTGAGCGCGGGCCGTTACTACGCGCTGCGCGGTACTAGCGCGAGGGCGCGGGGTGGGGACAGTGGCGGGGCGCGCGGAAAGATGAATGTCGCCGAGCGAGCTGTCGCGGTGCTAGGTGAGGCGAAAAGTTCATAAGTCAGAGAGAGTGCTTTGAGAAAATTTGTTGCTGGTAGATATACATATATACAATAAGTAGAAGGTACCGAAAGGAAAAAAGTAGAAGTGTCTACAAAATACAAAAACTCGTAAACACATATACAGTAAATAGACAAACACACACACTTATTAAACATCACCCTCAACGCATCGCACCCTCTTAGCATTAATCATGGCCACAAAATTCTAAAAATGCAAAAATAAAAAGAACGATGTGACACCATAAAAAGTGGAGGACATATTTGTTCGAATATTCTGAAAATTTGCGAAAAAAAAATACCTCGAAAACTATGAAAATTTGGCTTACATACATAGGGAATATTTGGATAGCCCAGGATGTAGGGCTAATAAAAAAATGACGTCACTATTTGGTTCACACTGTATGTAGAACTGTAGTGACATTTCAGCTGTAATAAATCGATAACATTTTTGCTTGTTCATGTAAAATAAATATCGTATTTGCAAATAAATTGTTTTTTTTTCGGACCCGGGGCTAGATTGACTAAGAGCTGGTGTTCTGGAAAATGCATAAAACATGTTCATGATCTTAACTAATGAACTATATTTTATATTTTTTGTAAGTTTAATAGTTCTTCTACATTTTATATAAGAAAGTCACACTTTAAAGTGACGTCTGCGCCAGAGGTGGGGTGGGGTTTTCTGATCAGAAATTCTCAGGGTAGCCCGGAGTTTGGAAATTGGCGGTGTTTCACGCCCGTGCCTCGGAAAGCACGTAAAGCCTTGGGTCCTGCGCGCGATCTCTCTACGATCGTGTCAGACTGCTGTCCCATCGGGCTATGAAAGTGAGAGGTAAAGAGAGTGCACCTGTGATTTCACACACACTTGTGCAATATAATGTATCCCGCGCAGTCGTTTAGTCGTTTATGACTGGCCACCGTAGTCTAGTAAATCGGTTAGGAGGACTATTTGTTCTTTTACCCATTAATGCGATTATATTGTCTGTATGTATGAAGACACAAAAAAAAATAATGATTTAGTAAAAAAATATGTCTATGTCTATCCCCGGTGTTGACCATCAGAATCAGCTCCAAGAAGTAATACAGTTAAAGGTATTACCTTGACTTTTTTAAATTAAAATATACCTTTCCTCCAGATCAGGTTTCTACCACAAAACTTACCTTCCATGGATTGGAATTCAGTTCTAGAGTATATGTTACTGATGCCGGTGAACAAAGATGACATATTGAGATCCACCATGATATCGGTGAGAGCTGTGCTCATGTCTGCATCAAGCGGCGATGCTAATACAGCTCCTAAAATTAAATTAAATACATCTATACCTGAGAATCGAGGCGAAGGGAATCCAGACGATGACAAATATTTAACTGACAAGAGTATGGCTCAATAACTTTATCTGAATCAAAATAACTTTAGAAACACAACAGAAAAATATGAAAAATTGAAATTTAAAAACATACCAAATCTCATACAAAAAACTCTTAAAACTTAATCTCATACAAAAAACTCTTAAATATGCCCACACATTTTGAATTTAGATAAAGTCTTATAAGAAAAAATAATATCCTTGACTGGGCATTTTTAAACGACTTAGGACAAATAATACGTACCTTCTCTGTAACATGTCAAAACAGCTTCTTCCCATTTAGTAGGGAAAAAATGATGTTTCAGCCATCCTCCTACCTTCTCATTGTAAAAGTAATCGGAACGAAATAACTTCCCATCTGTAAAAAGAAAATAAATAATTACAAATACGTATGAATTACAGCTTTATTTAACACGAAGTACCTACATACACAAATAAAATATAAATAATTAAAATAGAATAAAAATATGATGAAAGTATATTACACTACACTACATCGTAATAAATCTTGTCACTTCTCGCTGTCAGTATGTATGTATGCTTAAATCTTTAAAACTACGCAACGGATTATGATGTTTATTTTTAATTAATAGATAGAGTGATTCAAGGAGAAGGTTTATATGTATAATAAATGCATAATATTGTCGTAAAACACTGATTATTTTAGAGGTTTCCAATGAAAGTTTTAAATAAACTGAACGGAGCCTTTTTAAATAAGGAGGGTAGTATTTTACAACTTTACAACTCAACTGCATTCACAAAACTTCAACAATTTAGCTAGGTGATTTGTTAAATGTCAAGATCGGGATGTCAATCGAATGGCGGCATAATATGTGTACGGACTAAGGAAGGAAATTATAATTGTTTGTACAATAACTGGAATAATGTAAAGAATATGATGATTGTTTAATATAATGCTGTAATGAAGACTGGCGTTTAATTTGGAGTCAACATTTTGTGTGGTACAAGTGTTAACGTAACTTGCTTGTCCAGTACCGTTACCACAAGTTTACTCGATAGCGACGACGGTTTTACTCGCTAGCGATGACATAACTTTTTGTATGGAAAATTTAAGTTCCGTCAATGACCGCTAGAGGCGCTGTGCAATTTTCAATCGTTTTTTTACGTCGTCCCTAGCGAGTCAAACCCTCGTAAACTTATGGTTACGGTACAGGATTGTCGCTCCCGTGTACCTAGCACTTTATGCCTAGTCTTCACCCTATGCAAGTCCGTCTGGGATTGCTTATAGACAATATTTTTTTTCGTTGTTTTGTTATTTCCTGAACTATTTTTTATCAATTGTAAATTATTGTTAATTAGTCAATCTATCCCCTATTTTATATTGAAACGAGTTTAATTACATTATGTTGTTTTAGAATCTTTGTAATTTAATGTTTTTAACACTCACAGTGTCATATCATATTTGGTTTCTTATTCATAAAAATGTTATAAGAAACCAAAACATTGCGCACGGGCGGGACTCGAACCTGCAACTTTCTGTAATTTCTTGGAAATTCGGGATTGTTCGGAGTTTTGGAACTGAGAATAACGCCACGCCCTTCTGACTATCCACGTGTTATAAAATACAAAATCGTCGAAACATACGAACTCATTAGTAGGGCGTTATTATAGGCCATAGAACAAGTAGTAATCGAGGATTCGGGTAGACCGATTTTCATTTTTTTTTGTCGGATTCGTCGCCGCCCGAATAGGATGACTACTATAAATACCGGTCAAGTACGAGTCGGACCCGCGCACTAAGGGTTCCGTGCCAACTTTAACGAGGGGTCTACTTACTTCCCATAACCAAAAAAACACAATATTTTATTGACAGCAAAAATAACTTGGTTTTTTATAGTATTTGTATAAATGACGAAGTTATATATGCATAAAATAAATTAATAAATAAATATCCTTTGGACATTCCCACACAAAGCTTGTGTTATGGGTGCCAGACAACGGATATAATACTTAAATTGTTTTTGTTTGTAAATACATACATGATATACATAGAAAACACCCAAACCAATACAAACAGACATGTTCATGCACACAATTGTTTGTATTGTGCGGGTATCGAACCCGCAACCCGCTGCGTAGGAGACGATTTCTCGACCACTACACCAGACGGGTCGTCGGGTAAAATACATGATAAAGGGTCACATTTTTCATATTATAAATGTCATTAACTGCCTCGGTGGCGAAGCGGTAAGAGTGTCGCACTTTAAAGCGACGGCTGCACCAGAGGTCCCGGGTTCTTCGGGTTGCCCGGAGTTTGGAAGTTGGCGGTGTTTCACCCCCGTGCCTCGGAAAAGCACGTAAAGCTATTGGTCCTGCGCTTTATCCTCTCCGGTCGTGTCAGATTGCTGTCCCATCGGGCTATACGAGTGAGAGGTAAGGAGAGTGCACCTGTGTTTGCGTACACACTTGTGCACTATAATATGTCCCGCGCAGTCGGTGAGTCGTTGTGTCTGGCCACCGTAGTCGAAATTGGCTAGGGGGACTATATTTATAATTGTGGGGCCGTTGCCTCGTGGAAAATGCCACTTACCATGTAGAGTAGGATGTCCAGGTACCTCCGAACATGTACTCACAGCGCGGACGCACGTAACTGTTGCAGAAAAGCGTGAAATTGAGAACAGCGATTAAATCATCATCCTCATCATTTTTAGCCAAAGGACGTCCACTGCTGAACATAGACCTTCCCCACGGTTTTCCACATCTAGTTTTATTCTACGATCTTCACGAGGTCATCTATCTATCTTGTCGGTGGACGTACGCTGCGTCTTTGGTCAAAGGATCTCTTATCTAGAACTTTTCTTCCCTAACGGCCATCAGTTCTTCGCGTTATGTGCCCTGCCCATTGCAACTTGAGTTCATATTCCTTAGGCATGTTGATTTTTATGAGTAAAGAACAGATGATTCTATACCATACAGCAAAAATATCTGGTTGCTGTCAACGTCTACTTGAAATACCGCGCGAAAGTTTTAAGAGGGTACTTGTGGCCAGAGTAAAGTTAAAAAAAATACTCACACATGCGTGTTTCTGTTTGTGAATTGAATGAATTGCGTTAATAGGTAAGTTTGAATGAAAGAATACTTTGATTTTTAAAAAAACACTTTGCTTTTGACGAAAACTAACAAATCTGACCTTAGTAATGAGTTCATGGCCCGAAATAAAAAACTATCTGCATATAGGTTATTTAAAAATGAAATAAAAACGTGTAGCACTCGGAGACTGCCGCAGTAAAGCTGCAGCGGTATTGCATAGCATTTTTCATTATCTTATGCAATCATAATTATTTATATATGCAGTATATTTTTTCCTTTGTTTTTTTTTCTATGATATTTATTTAAGTTACATACAACCAATGCTACCTAAAGGCGGGTTGCCGAACTAAAGAGACAAGCGTGATATTTCAAAAAGTCAATTAAAGTTCTGCTATTCAACGATAGAAGGAAAAACTAAAAAGTCTTACCGCTGTGCCGGTTGGAGTGGGAAGTGTTAGGTTATTTTCGTTACGGAATTTTTGGATTCGGTTTCCACGCTCAAGGCCCGTGATAGAAGCTACGCAATAGCTTAAAAACACAAGAATAGTCAACATATTCAAGATACCCATTTTACAGAATGATATTAATAATCTAACATCGCGTGAAGGTTGCGCGATAACGCATGCGCACGTGGTCCCACACTGATGCGTCATTTAATCGCGCGATAGTTTCGATGTGGCCTGGCAGGTTAAATGTGTGCTCACTCAGTCCTCACAAGCAGTCAGCCATATTTTCAAACTGAAATAAGTTGGTTGAGTCATTCAGTGTTCTTTTTTTTGTTACACCTCTCTTTAATTAGAGCCTGTAATTTCAGATCGTCAAGTTTCGTATTAAAACATTTACTATTAATTTATTGTGCTCACTCCATCCACACACTATTGTATCTCTATAAATCAACTATAGATTCGCATTCCATTGTTTACATTGTATAAATCGGCTAGAAATAGGACTGTGCGTTCATGAGTAAAACGATTCCCTGGTGCTCACTCCATCCGCCATCACTAAATACTTAAATCTTTTGTGCTAAATAAACTTAAAAGAAAGAGTGAACATATATTTTTTTGTACAAAAATACTACAAAATATTCGGCAGTACACAGTTTGAAATTACTTTTTACTTTTATAGATATACAAAACTATTGTTTTTTGTTTAAATGACATATACGAGGGTGTCACCACGTGACAATAATAAGAGGACATAAAATAAGACTGTGAATGAGAAAGTTCACCGATCAAATTTTCTTTGTCAATGAAAAAATAATTTTAAATTTCTCAGAGTCACGATTTCCATAAATTTAGTTTTAGGTCCTGCGATAGTTTTTTACATGTATCTACATTCTTTCATTTTTCTTGATTTTTAGGTAAATATTTAAACTCGCAATTCGTTCTAATTCTTAACTTTTTTTCTGTTCTAGTTCTGTCCTAATGTCCGTTTTTTTTATTTACCATTCGGCTATAGTGCTAGTGTTGTTGATTAAATAGTCAAAAACGGTAAATAAATGGTAATATTCATTCATATTGATTCAGTAATATTTTATTACTTTTACGGTTGTGCGTTTGCGATTGGCGAATTCGGTAGGTCACGTGACTTTTGGGCAGGTCCTTGAAACACCGTTCTTTACATCTTATTTCAACCATATTTACAAAAAACAATAAAAAGTCACAATAAGTAGTGTGAATAAACTCATTCACACAACGACACAAAATGTGTTTTTTTTTTGTTGCAAAAACTGAGTGAGGAAATTATATTTACGGTTTATCACATACGGTCAAATTGATTGAATTTGACCGTATTTGACCGGTCATGTATGGTTTATGACAAATGTGACCGGTCAGATATATTAATTTTACATTTAGTACACAAAACCTCAAAATTTAAACTAAACCAAAACTCCAGCCCAAACAAAGTACCTACTAAGAACAAAACCTTTTCCTTCAGGCAAGTAAGCGAGGATGACACGCAGCTAGCGTGAACATGTGAAGTTAAGTCAGCAAAGTCCCGCTATTTTATCACGTGTAGACACCCTATACCATGTCCTTCATACAATATATGTAAAAAGAAATATCAAACTGGGTACTTCCGAATATTTTATAGTAATTTTGTACAAAAAAATAATACGTTCACTCATACTTTTAAGTTAACTTAGCAAAAAAGATTTAAGTATTTAGCGATGGCGGATAAGGTGAGCACCAGGGATTCGTTTTACTTATGAACGCATAGTAAAAGTGGTTTATTTTTATGCTGAATAGTCCTATTTCTAGCTAATTCATACAATGTAAACGATGGAATGCGAATCTATAGTTGGTTCATAGAGATACAATAGCGTGTGGATGGAGTGAGCACAATAAATTAATAGTAAATGTTTTAATACGAAACTTGACGATCTGAAATCAAAGGCTCCAATTAAAGAGAGGTGTAACAAAAAAAAGAACACTGAATGACTCGACCAACTTATTTCAGTATGAAGATATGACTGACCGCTTGTGAGGACTGAGTGAGCACACATTAAACCAAATATCTTTCATTCAATTGCATTACAAAAAGAAAACCTTGTTTCTACATTTGTTTTAAAACTGTAACTAAATGATAAATATACATTTAATTGAACCTGGAGAAGCTCACTTGGTGGAAACGCAGACGGTTTATAATACTTACATGACACTCCAATCAGTGATAGAAGTATTCCAACGCCTATGAACTTGTCATGTCCATTTTAAATTAAATTATAACTTTTAAACAACTATTTTATAAGGTTTCTAACAGCCTGGCTGGAGAACGAACGAATAATATATATTTCTGAAATCCCATATTTATACCCTAAAAAGTAGTTACATACATTATATCAACAGGATGTGGCAAAGCGATAAGAAATTGTATTTAGGTGCAACACCTATGTAGAAATGAGTTAATTAGTTTCAATGCATCAAAATCAAGGAATAAACTTTTTCCCTAATACTACCAGCATATTTAAAAAGTAATTATGGTAAATAACTATAATACCTATTCTTTAAGTTACCTAGTTCTTTACTCGTATTTTCCAAAAACATGTAATGTATGTTTGTATACCTACACTTTTTACTGACTTCAAAAAAGGAAGTTATCAATTCACAAACAAGTGTGATAAAGTTCGTAAGTGTATGTATATTTGTGTATATGAGAGTTTGTCAAGAAGACATCGTGAGATGATTCAATAAGGTATACTTCAACTTAGGGTACAGTGTAAGTTTCATCAAAATCGGTCCAGTAGGTTTTGAGATATGGGAAATAATAATAACTCATCATCATAATCATCATTATCAGCCAAAGGGCGTCCACTGCTGAACATAGACCTCCCCCACGGTTTTCCACAGGACCACACAAGCGGTTTGCATCCAGTGTGATCCTGCGATCTTAACAAGGTCGTCCGTCTTTCTTGCGGGTGGACGTCACACGCTGCGGTTTTTGTCGAAAGGTCTCCAATCTAGAACTTTTCTGCCCCAAAGGATGGCAGTGGGCAGGGCACATGAGCTAACTGATTCGTAGGGATATGTCCGTAAGAATAATAACTAAAATGCATGAATTAAAAAAAGTAAACGTACTCCAACAGTCTACGCATCTTATGCACCGAGACCAAAACAATTTGTTTCTCCCAAATAGAAGACAATTGCGTTATTTCAAGCTTTGTAGTCAGTTTATTTGAGACGGTTTTATTATTTTAATATTTTTTCTAAAAGTGGGTAGGTATGATATTTTGACGTGACAACGTCTTATAAATTGGTTTGCCGGGTGACACTTCAAGAAACTGCGTAACGCTCCGCTCACGTTATGCGCTCACAATGAGAGCGAGTGAGAGGCACGCTTCCCTTCCACTCGGGCATGGTTAGCCCGCCTAAGAGCGAGAGAGACAGACATAAAAAGTCGTTGTCACGTAAAACTTTCGCCCGTATACCGACTTTACAGGCAACCAATTTTTTTAATAAGTCACTTTTCTAATACTTAACTTACTTATTTAATTTGCCTTTACAAATACAAAGTTCATTTTAATTTTGCGATTTTAATGCAGTATTAGGTATGGCGCTATTTTTGTTCCACCCTTTGGTACCCAACTATAACAATATAGGGTATCCCAAAATTTAAGATTAATGCTGTAACTCCAAATGGATAACATTGCAGCCTATTATATACCAAAAATATTTCAAGTAACAAATTAAAATTTTTGAGATTCCCTTACTTAAAATATTCTTATAAAAATTGCCACTTCGCTTATAAAAATTATGTCACTTCCTCAAATTGTGTCAATTTCAACATCTGTTTTGTACTCTAATAATTGAGCCATCTAAATGAACTTTTAGATATACATATTTTACGGTAACACCAAAATGTATCTAGCTTTTCAATATGTTTGGAAAATCTAATTCAAACATCAGCCTTCCATTGCCTTTGGAGTAAAAGAAATGTTTTTACTAAGAGCAATGTGCCAGTTAATTCGAAAACTTGCTAAGTAACTGTCAATCATGAAACGGGAAGGAACTATTATTTAGCAATTAAAAATTCTGGTGCACAGAGGTCGTGGTAGCTTTTTATAAACAATTTTATATTACTTTTAATAGAATTTGTTATTAATTTTTTGACTAATATGCATGTTTGAAATTTGTACAGTAAAAAATATTTTAGATTTCTTATATATCTGATTAGTTGGTGTATGAAAGGGATATTGAAATAAAGCTTTCATGTCTTTGTTCTGGGATCTTTGCAATGGATTAAGGTTTGTAGATGCTGCAGAGCCCCAAATCTCGATAAGGTAGTTTAGGTGTGACTTCGCCAAAGCGTTATACATAGTTAATTTAACCTTTCGAGGTATGCGGTGGGCTATCTTACGAATAGCTCCTACCAAGGATGTCACGATGTATAAAACACATCGAAATATTATCTTGATTGGTTGAACCAACAGTTAGACTTAATATTAATATATGTTTTGTACTTGATAGTTACCGCGAAAACAACTAGTAGAAAAAATATATAAACTTACCAATAAGTAATGTTTGCTCAAGATCACTACAGCAAGTCATCTTGGTGAAATTTGACAAAAAAAACCACCACGTACATTTTGGCAACTTTCCTTCCTTCTTTATTTTATTTATTTTTATTTAAAGACTTTATTGCACAAATTAAGTGTAAAAAGGTGGACTTAATGTTTAAAGCATTCTCTGTCAGTCAAACCTATATATCATGCAGAAAGATGTCAACGGGTGCAGTATAAAGCTGCCAAAGAAAGAAGGAAAATGTTAACAATAATCCTATTATCCTATAATAAAAAATGTACATATAAGAATTTATTATATAAATAGATAAACCAACTTTAAAATAGTTACTATAACTTTAACTATAAACGTATGTATTTATACGTTCTTAAGCATAAATAATACATACATATAATAATAATAATATTACTATGCAATTATTCACTCTTTCAGAAATGTGCAAACTTTATTCTTGAAAGATAACCTCGAATTAGTCTTCTTTATATATAGGGGAAGAGAGTTCCAGAGTCGTGTAGCTGTCACTGAAATTTACGAGCAGCGGTGAGCTTGCTAACCTAGCCGAAGGTTGTCAGAGGAACGGAGACAACGATCATGAGTTCCTTCTTTACTAGAAGAGTAGACTTATATGTTGACTTAGTTGTTGATGTGAAGTTTTTCAGCTGTGTACATAAATTTACATTTAAATACATGTCGAAAATAAATAGAAATAGTCTACCAAATTTGTAACAATAGGTTGTATGGTACGAAAGTACCATACATTCTTTATTTTCATGGTGACATTACCCATTAATTCGTTTTCAACTCTACTCGTGTATCATGGTTGAGATATTTTTGTTTTTGATATTGAAATGTTTGACAATATATGAGATACAAAAATACACCAGCGATATAAGACAAACCATAGAATGAGCGTAAACAAAACCCTTGCTTATCCAGAAGGCTAAGCAAGGGTTTTGTTTAGAAGACAGAATTCTCGACCGAGTATCAATTGTATCTCGCTGCTCTACTCTGTGCTCGTGATCAAGACTAAGTTTGCATGCTCAAACACTGCAAGAGGGGCATATGTAACCAGCCCAATGCAACTACATTAACTAAACATAATTTTAACATAAGAACTTGTATTTTATTTGATTTTGCTATAAATTTAAATATTGAACTGCTTTTAATCGTTCATTAGCTTTAAATCTATTTGCCAAAACCATCATCCTCAAAAAACAAACGTTAATAACTTCATGATACATGATATTATTATAACGAAAAATGACATAGTAGATACTAAAATCTATCCAAAAACGCTTAATAGAACACAATAAAACGCAAAGTAGTATGGCAAATCATTTTAAATAATATTTACACCCAAGCATCATCAGCAACATCACGTTTCACTCGGGAACACTTCTTCTTAAGTGGAAAGCTTCAACATTCAAAGTCTGAGAACTAAGGTTGGTGACTCTCCATTCGCCATCAGGATATACTCGGCTGCTGAATACCACTTCCCCTTCACCGCAGAATAGTTCCAAAGAACTGGCGTCTAAGAAAATTCGCCACGATTTAGATCCAATTGGTTCCCATTCCACTTGGCGCACATCATCAGGTCCTCTATCTACAACCACTTTACCTTCCACAGGATTCCAGGTAAGCCAAGCCTTTTCGCCCCCATATCTTCCCTCGATCAACAGTTCCATATGATGACTCAAGTCTCCATTCACAATAATCTCCCCAGTCTTCTCAAATTGGATAGCCCCATTAGGTTCTAATTCCCCAGCAAATACAGAATGTTCTCTCAAAGACAACACCTCTTCAATTGGCTTCATTATAATACGATTACCAATAAGCCTCAGTTCTCTAATCAAAGTCAATGCACCGGTCCAGCCATCAACTTCTTCTGGATGTGGTACATCCCACATGTTAAACCATCCGACAACATACCTTTTTCCATCTTTCTCCATCGTTTGTGTTGCGTAAAAATCGTGACCGAAATCGATCTCCTGAAATTCAACTTCTGGTACGAATTTAAATGTTTCATAATCAAAGCTTCCGATGTAGTAACCAGTTTGATGTACATTTTTGTACCTGTCACCTTGAGGCTCCAGTCCTTGTGGTGACATAAGCAAAATGAACTTGCCGTCTAGTTCAAAGAAATCTGGACATTCCCACATATATCCCATGTCACCATTTGATTCTCCCATCACAGATAAAAACTCCCAACTTTTTAAATCTGGTGATCTGTAGAGAAGCACTCTACCTCTTGCGTCTTCAGTAGCACTACCAATAACAACGTACCAATAATCTTCATATTTCCATACTTTTGGATCTCTGAAGTCTGGAGATCCATTCGGCGCAGATGGGAGAACGGGATTTCCCTCATATTTTTGAAACGTGATACCATCTTTGCTGTAAGCCAAGTACTGGCTTTCGTTGAAAAAAGGTTCTTTATCTAAATTTTCGCGACCTGTGTACATCAGAACCATTTCATCTCCATCGACTACTGCACTGCCTGAGAAGCACATTTCTTTTTCTGGTATTAAAGCTGTTGGCAATTGTTTCCAATCGACCAAATTGGTACTGGACACATGTCCCCAGTGCATCGGTCCCCATACACTGGCGAATGGATAATACTGGTAGAAAAGATGATATTCACCGTTGTAGAATGAGAAGCCATTTGGATCGTTCATCCATCCTACAGGCGGAGAAACATGATAATTAAGTCTGTACCGTGGATTGATTTCTTCTTTCTTGGTGGATATGTACTCTTCAATTTCAGCTACGCCTTGGGTCAGTTGACGAAATGATTTTGATGAAACTGCAGATATTACGCAAACAAATATAATAATCTGTCGTAAGACTCCCATGGTGATAGATTATGTTGCGGTTTCACTGAGATATTCTTTTATATGTGCCAAGTAGCTATCGGGTGAAGCTAATCTTATTGATAAGATATTTGTGAAGAGTTTTGTTTAGATCTCCATGGAAGACATTTTATATTGATTTGAGTATGATAAGTATTCGCGTTGCATTTTCGAGATAACATTTTCAATTGTAGAGAAAATGCACGAATTGTTTACACATAGGTTATCGCACGTCTGTGAGGATTGGTAGCCCAACTATTAAATCGACGTTTCAATTATGAAAGTACTAAAACGCATACTAAAGATTTTGGATTCGTTTTTAAAACAAAATCTGGAGTTTGTAACACATTACATAAAACGTTATAAGACCAAAGGTGTGGGTTCTGCTTCTAGACTTGTGCTAAGATTGCTGGCATATTATGTTACTAACTGTCAATAAAACATCTAGTAAACGTAATGATAAAATTGTATTCAGCCAGCCAGATTTATATAGTTAAGTAGAACTTATATCAGTTTTTTTTTTTACAAAAGCTATATGTTGTCAATTGAAATAAATTCATAGTTCAACAAAAAAGATAACAGGTACTGGAAAGTACAAAAACTAGCCAACTTTGTAAAATTCATGTGGTATTGTGGTCCCTCAAACAAAATAATTATACTCTAAAATACAAACGTTAACAACTAAATTTTACTACTTTACGGTACATTTAATGATTCAAACGTCGATTTCTTGTTTGGTCTCTCAATCCTCACAGTCGTGTGTTGCTATGTAGTGCCAAAGACATTAGGTAGGTATTTCACTTAGGGCTGATTTTGCAATACTCGTAGTCAGATAAGAAATATTCGTCGAACAGAATACAACATGACTTATTTGAAAACGTCACCTAATTGTCAGCAATCAAACATTACTGTCATGTCTTAAAATCTGTCGCTTTATAATTTATCAGTCTTATAAGTTTTATCTGACCATTGGAAAAATCGGCCCTTAGTTAAATAAATAAAATAATGCCATTATTATCCATGGTAAAGTCATTTTAATAATTAAATAGGTATAAATAGAATTCTCAAATAAATATGTAAAATAAATTTAATACAAAAACCTTTAAATTTAAACATTGAATTGATACGCCTATCAAGCAACTTTAAGCAAATTATTTTCAACGTTTTATTTTAGTGTTAATAATAACGAAAATAACGGTACAAAAAAGCTAAAAAAATTCACAGAAGATCTATTCCACGCACTCATTTCCGTAATACTTTTCTTTAAATGATATGTTTGAAGTTCCAGAGTCTGCGGACTCAGGTTCGTAACCTTCCAGTCACCAGTTGGAAACACCCGACTACTAAAAACTACTTCGCCTTCACCACAAAACAATTCCACTGAACTGGCATCTAAGTAGATTCTCCAGACGTGTGATCCCATCGGATACCACTCAACTTGACGTGTGTCATTAGAGCCTCTGTCCACGACAACTTTACTCACTACTGGATCCCATCTCAGCCACGCTTTGCCACCTCCATCTCTCCCTTCCAGCAAAAGCTCAACCTTTTCATTCATTGTTACATTTAAAATAATTTCAGCTGTCTTTTCGAATTCGATAACACCATTCTGTGATACCGTGGTAACTTTAGCTTGCTCTCTTAGTGTTGTCATTGATTCTACTGGCTTCTGTATGATACGATCTCCATCAAGTGTCAGCTCCCTAATAGTTGTTAGTAAACCAGCCCAACCATCGACAGCCTCAGGGTGATCCACCTCCCACATTCCGAACCAGCCCACCATATATCGCTTGCCTTCATTATCTATCGTCTGAGTCGCGTAAAAATCATGGCCAAAATCAATCTCTTGAAACTCAACTTCAGTCACAAATTCAAAAGTTGTATAATTAAAACTGCCTATAATGTATCCAGTTTGAAAAGTATTCTTGTATCTATCACCTTGAGGTTCTAATCCCTGTGGTGATATGAGCAAAATGAACTTGCCGTCTAATTCGAAGAAATCAGGACACTCCCACATGTACCCCATAGTACCGTTCGATTCTCCTATAACAGATAAGAAAGTCCAATTTTCCAAATCGTGTGATCTGTAAAGAAGTACTCTTCCTTGGTTATTATCGTTCTTACTTCCCAGAACAACGTACCAGTAGTTTTCATGCTTCCAAACTTTGGGGTCTCGAAAGTCTGGAGATCCGTTCGGGGCTGATGCTAGTACTGGGTTTCCTTCATATTTTTTAAAGTTAACACCATCCGTGCTGGTAGCCAAGAATTGAGTTTCATTGTAAGTATTTATTGCAGGGTCCAAGATCTCGTGGGCAGTGTACATAAGCACCAATTGATTTCCATCGACAACGGCGCTGCCGGAAAAGCATTGTTCTTTATCAGCCAATAATGCTGTTGGTAATTCCTTCCAGTTGACCAGATCTTTGCTTATCGAATGACCCCAGTGAATCGGTCCCGTTGTAGTGTTATAAGGGTAGAACTGGTAGAAAATGTGGTATTCGGTATTGAAGAAAGAAAAGCCATTAGGGTCGTTCATCCATCCAACTGGTGGGGCAACATGGTAATGAGGTCTGTAGCGCGGATTTATTTCTGTTCTTTTCTTGGCTATGTATTGTTCTAGCTTGGTCTTTGCCGTATCCAGGTCTGATGATTGCGAGACCACTGCCGAAACGAAGCACAGACTAACGGCAAGTTGATGGAACACCGTCATGACGAAAGGTAATGCATTCAAAGCGGTTTCATTTGATCGAGTGTGTTTTTATATGAACAGTAGTTCATTTGGACATGCAAGTGTTATCACTTTGATAAGTGTTAGTGAAAGGCTTTGTTTAGTACTCATTAAGTGGCAATTGTTTCTGTTTGATTACTCATGATGTACCCAGTTAGGGGCCTACTCTTTATTATGATTCCGTGTTTACGACACTGACCATCTTTGTCACGTAAGCCAGCTTCTCAATGCGAGCAAGCGTGGTAGTGAAATTGAAAAACACGAATAAGGCCCTCGATCAACTAAAGTTTTCATAACGGGAAACATAAAGTCTTGTCAAGGTTAGCTGGAGGGGAATTCCTTTAGATGCTGTATTATATTTATTTTTATACATATTTTTTTACGACACGTAGTCCATATATCTCTACATTTTATTTATGTACAAACCTTCAAAGTTTAAAAATCTTTATACAGAGTGTGGCCTGTATTTTTTTTTTTAATATGGGCCCTATAATTATTCAGTAATCCTAATGAAATTATTGTTAATTTCTTAAAAAATATATTCCAACAACATAATCATTTAATACAACGTGTTAGTAATTTTGGTATACATTGATTTTACTTTGGATTACTAAGAATATATCTTTGAGTTTTATTTATATATTTATTATAAGCATTATAGAGCACTAGGTAACATCAGTCAAGGTAACTAGGTATACTCTGTAGAATCATTGATTAATTTTTTTTGGCGTATTACAGGCCATACGATGTATGGTATAGTACTAAAGCCATAAATACTCTTTCTTTTATCGCAATGATTTTTTTATAATTAACCTTTGTTTTTTCAGATATACCAAAAATTATCATTCGTGCTGCTCGCGTGAGTCGATTGATTGACAATGTAGATAAAAATTTGATCCGAGTCATTCTGCAGGTGGTATTACAAGAAAAACACAAACGAAACCACGGTTTTTAGTAAAAGCAGTAAGAACCAGTTTTAGATACATCTCCCTTAATTCAACAAAATTATTTATTTTTGCGAAAATATCTGTCAATTGTGTTTTCATTTTAATTAAAATTAATGCGGTATTGAGGATATTTTTCCCGTTAACATTATACATGTAATTTATGTTGGTTTTATAACAAATGAAAGCATAAATAATTAATAATATAAGATATTAAACCAAGTAAAACCAGAGTAATATACATAATATAATAATTATAAATAGTTAAAAGACACGTAAATTAATCTTTATTAAAACAAAATAACAGTAATATGGAGTATAATCATTAGGTAATAATATAGGGCGCATTTCGTCGTTTACAATAAGTAAAATTTATAACGAAGCACAATTTTCCTTATATTAATTTGGGGAACTGTTTAATAAATGTTTCGCCTCTAGATGAATTTTAAATGAATATCAAACAATGACATAGAAAATTGGATGGAATAGACGCCATATAAACTGGTCGATATCGGAATATTCCATACAATAAGTATCTGTATTTCGCTAACCACCTCTCGGGTGTAAAATGATAATTATATACAACAATTCTGACATAAATACTATCGGCCTGTTTAATCCATAAAATTAATATTCCTATCGGAAGAGAAGGACAAGTAAATGCTGTCAAAAAGACCGATTTAAGACGTCAGTAACTAACTTAAGTAAGTAAAATTTGTAGCTTAAAATGAGATTACCTTTCGTTCAAATGATTTATACCAATCTTCCTAAGTTAAACATATTAGTTTACCGCATGCATGATAAACAGTCGACACAAAATATCGAACATGCAGCTCTAGTGTAAAACTAAATATTACATTATAACTAAATATTAATACAAAATATTCGTAGATATGCATTACCTGTGTTATTCCGTCTTTACTTTTTAGGTAAATTTACGTTTATAGAATAAAATAATTAAACTGCGTACTTTAAATTTGAAGGTCATTATTAATATAAATCGTATATGAAGAGGCTTCGATGTGGATTAATTTATCTGTTGAATTATTATTTGTTGGGGTTATTTTGCTGTAATGAACAACAGTAAATCACCAAAAAAGACACTATATTTTAGGAGAACTATTTCTTCAAAATATGCACAGTTTCACTAAAATTAAAAAAAAAACAAATCTAAGAAATTTTCAGTGAGCCTTTAGGGGCTTCCAAACTGACTGACAGCCGAAAAAAATTGTGCTGCTACATCGAATCTCGCATCTCTTTTTATCACACAGTTTGCTGCTAGTGACATCTCTCTCTTGTTATTCTATTCCAAAGGGATAATAAATTTTATGGTTTAATCGTAGAGTGTTAGTCACAAGCTTATAGGAGTTGGCATATTGGCCACTGACTTTTTTGAATATACATATTTTTTATTAAAAACATACGCGCACTGAGGGTTCTGTGTCAACTTTAAACTGAATTAGGGGTCCACTTACCTTTACCTAGCCAAAATATCACAATATTTTTTGAGCAAAAGTTACATTGTTTTTCCTATTATTTGTATTTAAGACAAAGTTATGTTTGTGGTTTTAGAAAATGTGCTAAATATCAAAAATACCGTTTCTATAAATTACTGGGAATTAAATTACTATGACGGATGGATGGACAGACAGACAGAATTGACGAAACTATAAGAACCTTAAAACCCGCGATTATCTATTTTCGTTATCCTACCTACACTGAAATGTAGGAAATATTGAATCCATGCAAGTTATGATGTACCATTATCTTATCACAAACATCGCTCGAGCGATAAGCACTTGAAATTGTTATAACAAGAACTTCACTCAAAATATTCCTATGATTTATTATTTCACTGAAATCATTATTCAAATGTCACATACGCTGTATGTTATACAAGCGATTTCCCGAGGTTTCCTGAAACAAAATTTAAGCCCATATTCCTCCCATTAATTTATGAAATATGATGAAACTTTCACTGTACCCTAAGTTGAAATACATATATACAAACATGCATACACCTACGAAATTTAGCACACGTGTTTGTAAGCCTTAATAGGTCATTATACTCAAATATTATAATATTTTAACGATGTCACATAAAAACACATTGAAATGATTACTTCCTTTTTTGTAAGTCGGTAAAAATTTGATAAAAAAAATATTTTCTCTTAAGCGGCTTAGAAAGTTTCTCGGAAGAGTCATCATGGCAGTATTTTTCCAGCTACCGTAATCGCACGTGAGGGGCTTGCGGAAGACCAAGAATGGCGGAGTGATTATTAGCACCGACACTAAAGACGACATCGAGAAGCTGAAGCATTCGCCACTACTGACTAACTCTGGCCTTATTGTGGATGAGCCACAAAAACGTCAGCCTAGGATCGCAGTCATCGGTGTGCCCACTTCTTTACGAGAAACTGAAGTGTTTACGTACATTTACCACCAGAACTTAGTTGACAAATTACAAGGTATGTCACTCGAGTCTTTTTTGTCCGTTGCAAAACTGAGCCATAAATCTGGTAAGAAAGACGCTGACTATTGTAACTACATCATTCAAGTACCTGCTCTGATCCGCAAAGCCCTGATGACCAGTGATAGAGTTTTTGTGAACTGGTCTTCTTGCCCTATAAGAGATTTTACGCTTGTTACACGATGCTATAAATGTCAGCAATATGGACATGCAGCTAAGACCTGTCGGGAAGAAACCAGCACTTGCGGCCACTGCGGAGAATTGGGTCATGCCATGAAAGATTGCGCGAAGAAGGCCGAACCACCAAAGTGCGCTACATGCTTGCGCTTCAACAAGCCGCACGCTCACAAGACGGGAGATGTCGATTGTCCGGCCAAAAGGGCAGCTGAGACTCGTTATATCGGTTCTGTCGATTATGAGGGCACGTAATTATTTTACTAAGATAGAGGTGTTGCATAAGGTTTAATATTGTAGGTAACACAGATTTGTTTAATTTTATACTTAGGAATAATATTTAATGTATTGTAATGAAAAGTAAACCAGGGCTTCAGCTTTGTCCTACTGACCCTCGTATTACCGCTGACAAATAATTTTGCTACCTGTTGCCTTGACCAAATAACTATTAGCAAACAAATTTACTGATGTGTCAAGAAACAAACACGCACTGAATTTGCCGTAGGAAATGTAATTATGCTGACGCTTCTAAAATGTATGAATTAGTATTGTTGTAGATTATTTTTAGATGATGGTTTTATTTTGACTTTGATTTATTTTTGAATTTTGTATAAGTTTAGTAATTATTGTTAAATTATGTAAGCCTTAAATAACTTGTGTAAATTCTATTTAGCCTGAGATACAGGTTTATCCTAGTTCAGGTAAATAAGAGAATGCACTTAGTAATTAATTTTAAGATCTATGATGTAGCTCAGGACCAATGAATTTTAATAAACAATTTATTTATTTATTTATTATTTATTTATAAATAAGAAAATACTGCATTGGGTAAGTGGCATTGTTACCAAGCTCAAGCTCAATTCATTACCTACCTGAACCGACATTGTGTCCGTAAATTTAATCACCGTACCCCAATTTACCACTACGTCGTAAATAACTAATACCTTCTTATAGGGTCGGTGTTTTGATAGTTGGGCAGCCAATATATTGCATTTAGGTATCGGTTTATTGATTGTAATAAAAAAATAGTTTGAAGCTAGGCCATAACAATATTTCGAAAACATTGGCAATATTTTAAACAAGAACCTACTTATGATTCATAATCTCTTCTGCATATTTAAATTAAACTTAATTATTATAAAATATAATTTGATGAAACCGAGAAAAATAATTTTAAACACTTTAAAATTGATCTTTGCTTCAAATTAAACTAATGAATTTCAGTTTGATTTCCTAAATCTGACGAATAACCTTAAAGTATTATTATAAATACTCCGCCCAAACGGATCTTGGAAATCTAAGTGATACCTCGGTTAATTTTTCTAGGTTTTATCAAATCAATTAATTTTAATATGTGGAAGGAACTTTGAATCATGAGTAGTTTATTAGTTCATAATATTGCCAATATTTTATTGAAATATGAGGAAGGGACTATGAATTATGAGTACTTTCTTCGTTCATAATATTGCCAATTTTTTTAAAGTCGTCCTGTATATCTATGAACATTATAATCATAGTAATTTACAATTTTATCAACGCACGCCAGGCGTATAATAATAGTTCTTATTTGTTTTCAGTGAAAGTTAAATAAGATTATGGCCAAATATTTAGGTTTAATGTCAATCTTAAAAGAACCGTATCTCAGTATCAAGTTAATGTAAGATCATGATCCATAAAAAAACTTACAAGCTTATTAAAAACAAGACAACGTAACGTGTCCACAAAACAAAAGTTTTGATGAAACCAAACTAAATTGTGACCCATGAAAACAACTTTGGCAATTTTAAAAGTTGAGGCGCTGCAAGATGTTTTATTATATTATCCATTCGTCCTTTTCACTGACATTGTCAACCTATTTGGTGCGAAAAGGATGGTAACGGGTGAAACTTTTTTCAAAATAAGGCATCAAGAGAACCGTAAACGTCTTTACTGACTTATTTAGTGTGTTTTTTTTTTGTAAAGGCTAAAATAGAACTCGTAAGGTATGCCCTCCAACCAATATATCTAGTAAGCAACGCTCAAACCAATACATTTAGTTGTCTTTGTACTGAGAAATGGACGGTATGATTCAAGATTGTAACTCTTTCGAATCTTACTCTTTAAAATATCTTTGTAATTTTCCAAAAATCAACACTATTGCTTTGAAAAGGAATGTTTAAAAACAGGCAAATTAGATAAAATCAACAGGAGTTTTAATCAACTTCAAGAAACCGTTTTTCAAGTACTTTGAAATTCTCGGTGTCTTTTGGAGTTTGCTGTCATGTTGTAACTTTACAACTTTGTTTTTTTATGTAACGCTCTGCCTGGGAATCAAACCGAGGCGCCTCTGTCTTAGGAAAGTATAGCACGGTAATAGTGCTGCGTCCATCTTGGTTAGAACTATTGACGCTTGTATTTCTACGCTCTGCTTAACCATCTTATATTTGTAAAGTGAACATCAATTGCTAATTTTTACAACCTTTACAATTTATAAAACAAAGCAAACAAAAAAGATTAATGATTTGTTTTCTCTTGAAATGCTTAAACATTCCCTCGGAAGAATTCCTCGTAGAAGTACTACCAGCTACCGTCATTGCAAAAAAGAAAAGATGGCATTGGTTAAATGGCATTTAGTTCTATAATTAATGAATGAAAAGCACTGAATAAAAATAAATAATGAAATGAAAGTTACTGTTATGAGTTAAAAATACAATTGTCCTCCTTAACTATATCAGCTGCTTTCGCGGCAATCATGATAGTGGGTGTGTTGGTGTTCCCACAGGTGATCGTCGGCATCACGCTGGCGTCCACCACTTGCAGCCGCTTCACCCCGAACACCCGCAAAAGGCTGTCCACCACAGAACCTATCGCGCACGTACCCACCTGATGATATAAAGTGGTGACGAAGCATTCAGCGTGACATCTGCAGTACTCTTTACTACCAATACCAAATCCTGCACATTTTACCAACTCTATAAATTCTGCTTCAAGGTCTTTGAAATACGTAGTGTTCGTCACTCGAGAATAATGTTCTAAATATTTCAATACATTATCCAAATTGCTTTCATCGGAATAAGCTTCCATTGTGATCAGCGAATGCTCTTTGGATTTGTGCTTTTTAATGATTTACGACCTCTTGAATTAGGCTGGAGTGAAGCAATGAGAGATGTAAATATGTTTTTGTCTTTTACTCTTTCAGATAATTTCCGACAAATGTATTGATCAAAAGAGAATGTCGTGAGGCAACCGCGTAGTATATATATGTGTCAATTATTACTGTAGCCTGATAGTCCGGGTTCATTTTATAGCTGTCCAATGACACAAAGCCGATCATTGTAGTTATGGGATAATCGCCAGGGTCACTTTGTTTTGGTAAAGGTGCTTACCCGTTGTGTGATACTAACAACTATTTTATGGTCTTGGAGATTTTCCCCAACGGGTAAATCTGTAACTAAAGTGGTTAAATCATTCAAATGTTCTCTCGGTCTTATGCCTGAAAGCATAAGCAGCTGTGGACTATTAATAGCTCCACCCGATAATATAATCCCTCTGTTTGTCATCAATGTTTTCGTTTGTCCATTGTCACCACATTGACACTTTCAGCAGCATTGTTTTTAAAACTAATTTTAGTCACCAAAATATGTTATTCAAGAACAAAAAGATTGTCTCGATTCTTGATCGGCGACAAAAAAGCATTAGCTGTGCTTTGACGTATACCGTCCGCTATTGTGACTTGTGCTTGCATGAATCCTAAAGTGTGATCTCCATTGGTGTCCAATACATTATTGTATCCGAGTTCTTCAAAAGCTTCCAAATATTTTGTTTATTCAGTTTAATTTAATTGCGTGACACTTTAAATATCCATTGTAGCCGTGAAAACGAGCTGTTGGTAAATTTTGGATCTCCGCATTTTCTAATCGTTCACTTTTGATAAAATATTGTAAGACCTTTGTGTAGTTTCAATTTTGATCTTTTGCAATGCTAGCCCATGTGTTATAGTCATGCGGGTCTCCTCTGACATAGTACATAAGATTGAAGCTGCTCGATCCTCCCAACATTCTACACCTCGGTAATTGATCTTCACTATTAATGTGACAGTTGTATTTGCAGTGTGTAGTAGTATAATTCCAGTCGTTTTCTGATCTAAGACCGTAGGCAAACAACCCTGGTAGCTAAAACATAAAAAGATAAATAATTTTACAAACGTAATGAATTGGTTTTATGAATATTTAACACTTTATATGATAAAAAGTTTAAATAAGAAATCTATTTGTGCACGGTCTAGATTTGAACCAGCTACCTCTGATAAAACTGGAAAAATATTTCTTATTTAGTCTGGTTACAATAACGGTTACTGCTAGATACCACTTCCCATTTTCAGCTTTGGCTACAGTACTTACATTGGATTCTGTAGGAGGGTCACCACCAGCTTCTATGAGAAGTACGGATATATATGAATTTTCTGTGAGCTTTTTCGCCATCACACAACCAGCCTACCCCGCGCCCACTATTATGAAATCAAACACTGCTCCATCTGAAAATCAATGCGAAATAGTATGAGTGCTTTTTTTTCTAGAAATATTTACTTACGGCTAAATAACTCATGATTCAACGATATAACCGGTTTTAACATCTAGATAGATAGATAGATAGATATTTATTTACGTTAACACGTGCACAGTTGCTTATTATTTACAAACACAGAAGCAATAGTTGCTAATTTAACTAATTACATTTAGGTAGTATCAACATGTTTTACCGAAATTCGGCATCTAGGTAAATATGTAATGTCAATATTTTAATCTTTAATTTGAGCAAATAATAATTATAATAACTAAGTCCGTAAAATAAACAGAACAATCAGTTCTAATTGTCAAAATTTATCTTTAAGAAAGTCATTTACCAATATACTATAGTAACACTTATCAACTAGGAACCTTTTAAATTTAGATTTGAATTTCTCAGTAGATAATATTTGATATTCAGTAGGGATTTTATTAAAGATTTTAGGTGCCATACTTACGAAGCTGTTTTCAATAACAATGTTTTCGATGTGCATAGGCACAATCTATCACCATTTTGTCGATTGCGTGTGACATATCGGATAAACGGAAAAAGAGATGAGGATTACATTTGACAAAAATAGCTACTTCAAGAATGTATAATGACGGAAGAGTCACCATTTTGTATCTGACGAAATATATTTGCAGTAGAACTATTGTAGTACAATACATAATTAACATGGAATTTGTGAGATTGCAATTGCAAATTTCAGCGGCGTCTAGCATTTTTGCGCGGCCGAAACTCAGAGGCGTCCAATTTCAAATCACCAAATCCACTTTAGTCGATTTAAAAAAAAACTCTTCGCCTTAAAATATTCTCAGGTATTTACAAGCAGCCTCACGGAATAAAATTACTTGTGTATGATGTCCACCTTTCGTAAAAACTTAGGTTGTGCAAAGAATTTAAAAAAAAAATACAGTAAAAAATAAATGAACTAACCTTGAACGTTTGCTTGGTCAGGATACCGGAAAGAGGTCAGATTGAGCGTGGCAAGTTATTTAAATACATTATGGAGTGTGGTAATATTGGATAATACATTGGCACCGTCCATCGTACTAACAAAGCCGAATCCGAATGGTACCGTTAATAAAACTGCACAAGAACTTGGGCAAAATGAGGTAATATTTATAAATTCCGTCAATATGTTTAGGGTTAACACAATAATTGTATTTTAATTATTCATTATATCATAACAATTTCAACTTTCCTAATATTTTAACTTACGACTTCATTATTATTGGCTCAGTTTATAATGTTACGTATTTTCGTTTATTCACACAGTTGCTCTTTGGCTTACTTTATACCTTTAGCAGTTAAAAATCTTCATTAGTATCAGTCAGATTATTTTTGATCGCTGAAATAAACTGTGTTTTATCATGGTCACCTTAAAAACACAACAAATCAAGAAAAATCAAATTCTTTTATTGTGGAACACAGGTACTTATAAGATCTAAATAAAAATGACATCTCACTGTGACATGCCATAATACAACCGAAATCAAATCAAAATAAAAATAAAAAATGTCTATAAAAGTCAAATGCATAAAAGTGGTTTTACACTGTCCAGCAGCATGAGTTGCATAGTATTCCACTGACATGCCTTAACGTAAGCCACCGGCAAAGTCGCTGGACAGTGTGGAGCCACATTAACCCTCTCGCCCTTACTCTCCCCATATGGGGTTCATTTTCACATACGCTTAACATTTGAGCGAGTTGTCTTGTTTCCTTTGGTATAATTCAAAACAGCAAAGTGATTTTAAACAGATGATGCTTAATGTAAACGGCAGAATCATACAATTTGCCTGCGACATAAATACAACAACATGATATTTAGGAAACTGCAAAATATTGTCACCTTTACAATACGATATTGATATTTTCAGGTTCTCCAAAAATGCTTTCAAACTAAAGATTAACGAATGCATAAAAATAAACACACCAAAAGCACCTAAGCTCGACTTTATCACAATAAACTTTTTTAAAGCTGGATATTTTTTTTTGTTATTATATAAAAACGATATAAATATCGTAACGTAAATCCGTTAGTATAGGTATTTTCGTTTACTAAAATAAGGGCGTCACCACCACGGTAGAAGTAAAATAAACAATAATATACTCCTACCGATTTTCAGTAATGGCGGCCTCTCTTAACAGATAAAGGTAGGTTCATTTTAGTGCCTAGATGTTAGCCCAAAGGTATGACTGGTAGATAATGCCAAATGGCGATAAGTCCACCTTTTGTAAAAAAAAATGGTTGTGCAATAAAGTATAAATGAATAAAATAAAAGTTGACATTTTACGACTGCATCGATGCTGCATCGTGACTGCATCGCTGCCAAGCATCGCAGTGTGCAAAGGGTCACAGTTTGTAGAAAACGTCAGAACTACCCGTTATTTAAAATATTATTTTGTCAAAAAGTGATATCAGCATGACGTCCAATGCAATGTGCTACTTTATTTCCTTTCACTGATCCGTTGCCATTTTTCTGCATGACCTAACTAGTTTGACTGGCTGAGTATGCTTTTAGCACAGCCCACTATTATATACTTATATTGGACACCAATCACATACACTGCTCTGATCCCTAAGTAGAAAATGCACTTATGTTATGGAAATCAGACACAACGGTGGTACAGTCGCCGTCAGATATATCGGATGAGACAAAGTGACCAAATACTTCTGAACAGTTCAAAATGTCAATAAGTTCCATACACTACAAGTTACCATTAATATCAGAACATTCATTACTTCATTAATATCTGAGCAGAAGCTAGTCAATAACTTCCATACACATAACTAACCAATAATATCTGAACACTCATAACGTCAAATGTATCTACGCAGTCGGTTTTAAATATCTGAGCAATCGAGGAAAATTGCAGAAGGAAGTGGAATTTAAGTATAGGAACTCTTTTCATAGATTATATTATAGTAAGATGACGCTGGCAGTTTGTAACGCTTTGTAGTTTTCAGTACCAATTGTCATCACTGTCATGAAAGTGTCATGCAATAAATCAATTCAGGCAAGTAAGTGTTCAGATATTATTGGTTAGTTGTGTGTATAGAAGTTATTGACTAACATCTGCTCAGATATTAATGAAGTAATAAATGTTCTAATATTAATGGTAACTTGTAGTGTATGGAACTTATGGACATTTTAAACTGTTCAGAAATATTTGGTCACTTTGTCTGCTCCAATATATCTGACGGCGACTGTACCACAACACTCAGACCCGAGATAATATAGAAAAAATGGATTTCTATATTGACCCGACCGGGAATCAAACCCGGGACCTCTGAACGGCGAAGTCTTGAAACCAGCGTGCTTACCCACTACACCACGGAGGACGTTACTGGAAGTGCTCTAGTCTTAAAATAAATAATATAACCAATCTCAACGAAAAGGATCCTTTGTAGGTTTTTATATAGCTGATGCCAGCTAATGACACATGTAGATGTCACCGTCATATTGTTAAAATCGACAGATTAAAATCGAACGTTTTTAATCTGTTAAATTGTAATATGACGATTTAGTGTATATTTATGAAAATTTAATGTACGTCCGCGAAAAATTACATTCATTCACGAAAAATAGTGATATACACAATTATAATACTAGGAATAAAAATAAGCTTGCAATTCCACAATTTAGGCTTCGAAAGGTTGGTAATTCATTCATAGGGAAATGGATTAAACTTTTCAATAAACTACCAGAAAACATTGAAAACTTACCGGTCAATAAATTTAAAACTGTCATTAAAGAAACTCTAATGACGAAAGGGTATTATAAAGTAGATAAATATATAAAGATTCTAATGTATGGACTTGCATGAACACTACGAACATTGTAAACCTTTTGAAAAGAGGCATTGCCAATAGTGACTGAGTTTGTTGCGCAGCTTCTTCTCAGCACTAGCCCACAATTGTCCCGAAGCTGTGTGGTAGGGTTTATATTGGGACGTGTAAAAGTAAATTAAAAAAAAAACTTATTTATTTCAGATAAGGCATCCATAGATTGTTAGTAACAGTCAGTAACAATTTTTCTTATAAACTAAGTTAGTAGTGTTAATGTAGGTACAGATAATATTGATTATTTTATTTGGCCTGTCATTAACTTTATCCAATGGTTTTGGATAGGACAGTCAGGACGTGCAGTAATTGTCCTCAGAATGCTGTTGCTGCTAGCCCTCATGCGACGCAGTAGGGACGAGGCCTTTTTACGCATAATCGCATGGAATCTGTCAGTCCGTGCGTCCGCGAACATTCCCGACGCACTGCAGAACCGCGGATGCCTCAGCAGCATTCTGAAGGCGTTGTTATACTGCACGCGTAGTGCGCTGTAGGCTCGATGCGTATAACTCACCCACAGGCCACTCGAGTAAAAAGATTGACAAAACGCCCTAAACAGGGTAATTTTGACCTCCCTCGTACATCGAGCAAACCTGCGGGCAAGCATATTGCTTCTCACCGCCAGCGCCCTACGCTCTCTCTCGATGTCCTCATCGTCACCTAGGTCTGAAGTGACAATATGGCCAAGATATCTAAATTTGGATACATTATTTAGGGTTGACCCATTTAAAGTAATTGGTGGCACATGACTTGGTAAACGTTTTCCCGCCTTAACAGAGGTCTTTTTGGTGTTATATACCAGGCCATGAGCCTCCGCATACGACTCGCAGACAGCCACTAATTTTCTTAACTAACCGATCAAGGGGCTCAGCAGCACCATGTCTACAATTGTACGTAACCCTCATTACTCACTATTGTTAAACTTTAGTTCCACCCTCAACTTTGTTCTACACTACATTTTGTTAGTTTACCTCCTCTTTTGAAGTCGGTAATAACATTAATTATTTCATTGAACATAATTCTTGAACATCTAATAATATTAAGCTCGTATGAAGTGTATGACGTAATTGCTTACCATATAGATTAGCCTACTCAGGATACCGGAAGGCTGTCAGATTAAGCAAAGAAAATAATCTTAACGTGTTTTGGATATTGCGATACTTTAGTAATGTTTCAACGGCCTCCATTGTGGCGGCCTTCAATGGATAAACTGAAGTATTTTGTATACTTAGATGTTCGCAAAAACACGTTTGTTTAAATATTCCGAAGAGGATACGGGGCAAAACTAACAGTGTCTATTCAATAGATTACTTGTCGATTTAAAACGCTCATGTTATTTTAATCGTCACCTCGATTAAAAATAAATAAAGATGGTTGTGTGTGTACCTATGTTTATCAGCTATTAGCCTCTTTTTTATAAAAAATCTACAAAAATATCCTGTATTAGAGCGCTTTCACACTAAAACAACTTTAGCAGTGCCACGGTCACGGTAGTTTTAATGTAAAGGCATCTGCTGCTGCCACGCTGCTGTCGCGCTGCTGACGCTCTAATGTGAAGGCGCATGAGCGCTTTCACATTAGGCGACTCTAGCAGCGCGACGGTCGCACGACCTACGAGCGAGATCTCTCTGCAGATAATTTCATACTATAAACGGCAGCTACTCTACTCCTAAATACCTTGGAATTACTTTGGACAGAGCCCTTACCTACAAACGACACTGCATCAACACCAAGCAGAAAGTGGGCACCCGTAACAACTTTTTACGCCGCCTAACATCTTCCAAGTGGGGAGCATCTCCGCAAGTATTGCGGACGACTGGATTAGCGCTTTCTTTTTCAGCTGGTGAATACGCCAGCCCGGTCTGGAGCCGATCAGCACACACGCGCCTAGTGGACACAGCACTAAACAACACATGCCGAATTATCACAAGCTGTTTAAAACCAACTCCTGTTGGTATGCTGTACCCGCTGGCTGGTGTTGCACCCCCGGACGTCCGCAGAGATGTGGCAAGTTCTTTGGAGCACCTTAAAAAGGAGACGGACGCTCGGCACCCCTTGCACCAACATTTGCCAGTAGTCCAGAGGCTATAGAGTCGGCGCAGCTTCGTCAAAGAGGTTTCTTCTCTTGATGGCGAAGCTAATCAAGCCCGGATAAGCCTTTGGAAGGAGAGATACCCCAACTTCACCTATACCGCTAACGGAACAGCTCCCCCCTGGACATAGTCTACCTTGGCAAACTTGGAAGTCCTTAAATAGACTGCGGACACAAGTCGGCCGAAGCAAGGAGGATATGTACAGATGGAGTTATGTTGTGGACGTAGCATGCTTGTGTGGTGTCTCTCCACAGACGATGGCACACCTTTTGTCTTGCCCTACGTGTCCCTTCACCTGCACACGTACGGACCTGTACAACGCCACTGATAACGCTGTGTCAGTCGCCAAGTACTGGTCCTCAAAAATATAACGCCAAAGTCGACAAGAAAAGAAGAGAAGAAGAACGGCAGCGATGCGCTGGCGGAGCGCGGCAGTCGTGCGGTGGCAGTGCTCCTGCGTTTTTATGTAAAAGCTGCTGCAGCCGCCGCTGTTGCGGTGCTGCTGTCCTAATGTGCCGGCACACGAGCGCCTTCACACTAGGTAACTTTAGCAGCGTGACAGTCACGCAACCAAATCTTCAGTTTGATTGGAACATCCTATCTCCTACTGCCCCACTACTTAGCAAATTAATAAATATCTGGCAGACAACACACCAATTGTCATGGCATCACACTAGTTTTTCTTCCTTGTGCTACGAATAACAGACATTGACGACGACTCCCATAAATATGAATTGAAACATCCATGACATAGGTACAAATTTTCGTGCTCATCACAAAAACATTTTACCTACCCTTGCGGGAATCGAACCTGCGACTGCCGACAAAGTAGTCAGGAGCGTAGTGGTTAGCCACTACACCAAACGCGTTGTCAAGACCTTGCAAAGTCCAGTAATAATATTATAAATACATGTTTTATGTTGTTTATGTCTTAATTATAGATACTAACGTTTGTCCACCAAGTACCAAATAAGCTAATCATCCTCTTAACAGTATACAGAATTATTTAGTCTGCCATGTAAAATAGATAATTAATTAATTAATATTACATGATAATTTATACGCGTATTCCCATGCTTGAGCGCGAGGAATAATTCATATTAACAAATTCTTTCACTTTGTTTTAAAAGCGGTACACATATATTTGTTGATATATATACGTTCATACATGTACTAAAGTGAAGGAAATGTCCCTGATAAGTATCAATCGCATTATATGTGCATATGAATAAGTAAGCTTCATTAGTTGTTTACTTACTTAGGCCCAATTTTTTCATCGAAAGTAATGGTAAAATTTCGTTACTATCGGTTGAATATTTACGACTGTGTTTGGAAGAAAACATACCTTTTCATCCCTTTTGTTCGGAATAAAACTTTCATGTGAAGATAGCCGGGTGGAAAATAGCTTTTCCATCCTTAGGATGGAAAGTAATTTAGTTTTAATTGCTACGAACAGACATGGAGTAAAAGATAATTGAGTCACATCATGTTATTAAAATAGTAAAGCTTTACATATTTTTTGGCTCAGCTTAACATTCGTTGATTAAAAAATGTACAATTTGTCTAATTTTTACAATTAAAAATCTACAATTTAAATATTCGGTTGCCCACCATATATAGTGACCTATTCTAATTTTAAATTGTCACATTTTCTTTATTGCACAGATTAGTAAGCAAGTAGAGGCGACTCGCCGGGATTTTGGTGTGCAATACAAAATCTGCTTACTCACTCTCACCTTCATCTGTCACTCATAGCGCTATCTCATGAGACAAAATTGAATCTGGAATTTGACATAACTTGTACTAGTTTGGGTGGCAAGGTAAAGGTAGCGTTCTTCTACTATAATTATTGTGTGAGAAAAAATCGATTGATATTGTAAACATCGATTGGTAATTTTTGTTATCATCCGCGTTTTATGAACTCTGTTTTCTTCCGTGCCGTTAATGTCTTTCTAATCGTGTGTTTTATGTATAACGACAGTAAATAAACTGATATGCTGCACAAAAACTTTAGGTTTCATCTCTCGACAAGCAACTTAATACCTTATAATTACTATACCAATGGTTATTTAACAAGCCAATCTGACATTTGGTAAAGGTAGTTTTTCTTGAAAAAACGCAATAGTAAATATTCAACCGCTGGTAGCGAAACTTTACCAATACTAGATATCGATGAAATAAATGGGCCTAGGGTACAGCTACAGAATTCAAATAAAGACTAAAGTTATATATGCATATTAATTAATAGTATTTATTGATGGTTATTGATGGGATTTATTGATGGGTGGTACATAATATGACATCATGTTGAACAGTGTCATATTATGTATTGTAAAAGATTAAGAAACCAAAAGTTGCGCACGGGTGGGACTTGAACCTGCAACATCTGCCTAACCGGGCGTAGCCGAGTGTTAAAAACATTCTAAACCATTTGATAGCGAAGCGTTATCAATTTCCAAGTTGAATTTATTCTGTAATGAATAGCAAATTGGCCCACTGTTGGATAAACGGACGGATAGATAGCGTTGACGTCAAACGTAATGATGTATCTAAAAATTTCGCACGGTCGGGCTGACAGTACGGAAGCTCATAATTTGTATAGATTTTTTAAGTTTCTAAAAGTTTTTATACTGCCGTTTTTGATGTCTGCTTACCTACACTACAGCGCTTGCGATCGATAACTTAAAAAAAAAACAGGGCATTTCTTCAGAAAGTGTTCTTCGTGTCACCTTCGTGGCGAAAATTTATACTGATATTATTCAAATGAAAAAAATACTGCTTTAAAGAAGTAATCAAACTGTAACAAAATCTATTAGTTCATGAAAATCGGTTCATTATTCATGGAAATATTTAATATTGAAATTTCGTCAGCCACGAAAGTTACTCAGCGTGACACGAAAGTTACGCAGCGTCTTTTTGGGTATATAATTCGGTAATAAATGTATCAATTACTTGAAATATTACCTCATGTTGAACTTTATACATAATTAAATACTGCATTTATTATAGTTGCTGCTAAAAAGATAATTTGACATAACATTAATTGAATGTTATTATCGGTTCATTAGTTTTTACAAACTTACAAACATCATAATAATAAAAATCTAAGTACCTATCCATATCCATATTCAAATTTCAGCCATGTGACTGGTTATTTTACAGCCATGAGTATAATCATTAATTTTAATGAAGATGAGACAAAAAGTGATGTGGTTAGGTATTACATATATTTTTAAACATTCATGATGAACACTAGCATAAGAATAGTTTGTTACCTTCGACATTGCTGCTATGTACCAAATTATTTATGAGTATCCGATATTTCAACACTGTCGCAAGTGCCATGATCACAGGGTACCTACAACTGTTGGAAGTGAGCTGTTATTTGCAAACGTAATGGTCTACCTTCCTTCGAAGTCTTTTATTGCACTTACTTGCGGTATCACTGACCTCAAATTCACTGTTTACTCGAATTCGTTCTTGACACACAACACTGACAGTATCTGCCAGCGATAGGATACTTTGTTAAATTTTACGGTTTCACACTTTAAAATCAATGGTATTTTGACATTCGACAATTTAAACCCATACTCACGATCGAATTTTTAGTATTTTGTAACCTAGTCACTTCCTTGACCTATCTTGGTAAGTATTCGCATTCTGTCGAAATTATCTAGGTTTATAAAGTTAAGGGTAAGCTAAGGTACATGGTAGCAAATCTGTAGCAATGAACTCTTTACCCTCCAAAGTAGTGCCTCAAATTACATATAGGTAACCCTGTATTTTAGTAGTCAGATATTTGCCGGCTATTATGAGAAGAGTCATAACTCATTTTCAAAGTGAAATGCATAAGGTGATTCCCTTCATAAACTTTACAAGCAATAAATTAGTCTTTCAGATATTTTTCTTGTCTGGAGTGAGACTATTTAGACTACTAGCTGCTGGATCATAGCGTTCAAAATACGACCTTTTCGTATCCAATTAAGAATTAAACAATTTTTTAGCATCTTTGAAAATAAACACCAGACATCACGCACTTATTGTCAAACCTTGGGTGTTATAATATCAGTTATTATTGTATTTTTTTCCCGTGAAGCAAACTCGTGATTTGAAGTCTTTATCTAGTAGCCTCAAAGAAGAGTCTTTTATCGGTCTAGTCGACAATTTCCAGCTTTAGACCAGGCTCAAATTTTAGCCATGCCGCTTGGTTGATTAAATTAAGACGACTGGCATAAACTGCAGTGCAATTCTCTAAGCGCAAACATCGTAAAAACCTTGATTGCAGCTTCTGTCATAGTGGAGAACGCGCGTTTGGTATTCTCTAATTTTCTTTTCAACGCTGTTCAAAACTAGTGCCGCACGGCTGTGAACGGCGCGATTAGGAATCACGAGTTTGATATTGTTTCTATGAATTTGGTATTCTATAAGTTAAACAGCCTACAGTTCCGACGACATCTTTGACAAACGCCTACGATTTTTAATGTCAAACGAAAAGTTAGTATTTTGTTGCTGTTATCGAGGCTGTTTATAGTTTTTTTTTTATAATTCAGTGTTAATTTTTAAAAAAGTGTTAAATTTGATAAAATATGTGTCTGCATATAATTTCTTTGTGTTTGCGATCATAAATGTAAAAAATTTATAGCATTTCAAAATTTCGTGAGGTTACGAATTACTGCAGAAAGGTTAATTTTCCAAAACCGAATGTAAGTATGTAATAAATGATGGGGATATCATAATGTATTACAATCTTTGTCACTTATATGTAAATACAGTGTATATAAATAAACTTAAATGATGTTTATGGTATTATAAATACCATAAACATCATTTAAGTTTACACAGTTGAATGTCAGGTATTGGAAATAATAAACATTATTTTATTTCAACTGGTAAACAATGCGCATAAGCATTGGTTTTATTTCATAACAATCCCGTTGCAACCCTAAGCCTGGAAATCAAGCAAAGTACCAGCATAAAATGGCAAGGAACAGTGTGGACAGAATCATTAGAAACCTTTTAAGGGCAGCTTTTGATGTTACAATAAAGAGTATTTTATTTTAAATTTTGACTTATGTTCTACAATTGAATTTTATTAACTTATTAATGTATATTAAATTTTACATATTTAAACAATATTTAAGTTGGCAGGTAATATAAATAATCCTTGAACTAATGAACTAATAGCAAGAAAAAAAATTTAATATAATTTTTTCAGTATTAATAAAAATAACGAGTGAAAATAAAAATAACGTTATTGTGTAAGTAATTTTGCTTTATTGTAATACACATAACTTACATAACAAGACCAATTCACTACATTATTAACACTATCAAATCATAATGGTGCCCTTGAGTAAGCATTTCCTGCGACCGATCATTGGCAAGCTCAGCAATAACACAACATTCTTCAATGGCATTTAAACATTTCGTTAACCTCTATTATCTCACCATCCATATCGAATCCATAACCAAAAATTTTACAACAGGCAAATCGTAGCTCATCTCCATGATCCTAATCAACTTGCATCCTGCATCACGCAGGAGTCACTGGAGGCAAAAAGATTCAAGGTTAATAACTATCGTCACCAATTAATGTTAGACAATAAGCTTCGTTTGGTATACTACTTATCTTCTGTTCTATTTATACACATTCCAACTCACTTAACTATTTGCAGCTTATAACCCGGAATGCGATGCATTTGTAAAAAACTCAAGTGGGTCAAACACATTTCAATCATTCATTCCTTGGATTTGTTTTTTGTTGTGAGCAAATCAACTCAAAGCTGCAAGAGAATGACATTAACTTTTTTTTTTAATTCATAGTTGCAAAGACCATACCGTACTGCCTTTATATTTCACACTAAATATCCCTCTATCATAAGAAATATACATTAATATCAACACTTTTCAGTATTATACAATTGGAAGCATTCTTTTTTATATTTTTTCTTATTAGTAAATAGGCAAAATACGCCAGTCAAGAATGTTCAATTATCCAAAACAAACACACGTCACCACACTAGCACAGCCTTGCGCACAGTCAAACAATCACACAGCCAATAGATCGACAACGAGCTAATAGAATACCGATAAAACAGCCTTAATCACCGCCATCGATGCTGCAGCGGTGACATCCGTGAGCACAGCCTCAAGCGTTCTTAGTGAATTGCATAACTGCCATCATTCTTATTAGTGGCAAAGAATTATTTTCAAGGTTTGCTTTTGTGATTTACAATATTTTCTCATGTAAACTACACAAATCGGGGTAATTACGAATAATGCACGAAAATTAATTAATTAATGAGTACGCTTTTTTTAGAGTAACTTATTGTGATTACTTTACGCTGTTATATAATTAGTAAATAGATTGATCAGGCGATTCAAAGCCGAATGAAAATCAAGATTTAGGACGTTATGTTCTACATATTTTTCTAGTAAGCAACATTATTTCTATAAATCATATCTGTGCCTCTGGAAATTGTCTTAGTATAAAAATTCAAGTATAAAACGTTAAGGCGGTATTTTAACTGCATTTACAAACCAAAAAATATAAATGTAGTGAGATTAGTACACTTTGATAACCTTTCGTGGTATGATTTGTAGCTTTCGTGGGCAATTGACCACGAAAATTGTGCCACGCAAGTGACGAAAATTTTACATTTTCAGAAATATTAAATTAAGTAACTAACGCTTATGTAATGAAATCAGCTCAAATGAATCTTGACTATGAGTTTTATGATTGAATAGTAGAAATTAATTTGTAACGCTGACATATAATCTTAAAACAACACCCATTAAGGGTCACATGAACTAGAGTCTGAAGCAAAAAAAATAAAAAGCGAGGAGCTGTTATTAGCTATATCATTGCTGTGAGATATTTATTTGTCTTCTATTGGTGTTTCAATCCGTCTGAAGTTACTGCGGACCTATGGTTTGTGTCGATAGGTTGAACCTCTAAAATCGTGTGACCGACACAAAATTAATTATGTTAAATTTAAATCTAAAAACGGATTTTTTCCACCTCAATATAACTAATCCTAACTATATGTCCAATTTTTTTGACATATATTATGTTAATATAATGTAAAAGCTCAGCAAGACAGAAGTGTTTAAACTGAGCACCAACTCGGTGTGACGCGCGAAGAACAGCAGTTTTACTCCCGATTCCGATGGTTAAATATTTTTTCCTACAAAACTTAAAATGTTATTACACATTTTAAACTGAATTCATATAGACAGATACATGATAAAACATACAAAATTTATTCTTAAATTAAACATTGAATATGTTTGGAATTACAAACGTGTGACCATCGAAAAACGGTGCTCAAATAATGGCCCATCACGAAAAAATCAATCACATACATTGCTCTGATTCCAAAGTAAGTAGCTAATGCACTTGTATTATGGAAATCAGACACAACGGTGGTACCACATCAGCCAAACCCGAGACAATATAGAAAAGATCGTTTTCTACATTGATCCGCCGGGAATCTAACCCAGAACCTCACGAGATGGCGACGCTTGAAACCAGCGTGCTAGCCACTCGACCACAGAGGTCGTCATTCCTTAGCTAGCGGCTGACTACTGCGATAGCCTCCCTGCAGTTCTGTAGTTTGGTCTAGGTTAGGAGTGAGATAGCCTACATCCGTCCACTCTGATACCTAAGTCGTGGTGAAGGGTACGATAGCGTACTAGCAGTCAGCCCTGATCCTCAAATCCTGGTTCTCCGTATACCTCACTCACCCACCTGTATGCTACCTACTAAGTATGAAGTACATTGTAAAACTCTAAATTGACAATATAAGTGTCATTGGTAATTGGCGTTTCATTCCTACCCACTACATTTGGCAGGCAGAGCGTTAAAACAGGCAGATAGAGCGCTAAACTAATAAACATTTAATGACACACTAACAATGCCCTTCAAGGGCCAACTAGTCTCGATTTACCATTTTGGACATCTTTCTTGCTCATTTTGGTTTGGAAGCGCAGAACAGCATCTTACGAGGTGACGAGAATAAAATTCATGGTGGGCCCTGTCTGGAAAGTCCAAAATTTTTGTTGAGATACTGAAAAAAGAAAGAGTCGAGACTTTTTGAGCTCGTTACCTTTTCAAGATGATTCATGATATGATACAAGTAAGAATTGATGATCTATGCGTCGAAAAATGGCTATACAAAAATCGATATGTATCAGCTTCCCGAATCATCTAAAATACCTGTGTAAATACCATAAAATTATTATTCCTTTGGAATAGAACGACAGAAGCGAGATGTCACTAGCAGCAAACTGTGTGATAAAAAGAGATGGGAGATACGAAGTAGCAGAACCATTTTTGGCAGATGAAAAACAGTTGACCGCCCCGCAGAAGCTCGCTGAAAATTACGTGCATTTGATTTTTATATTTAAAAGTGAAATTGTGTATATTTTGGAGAAATAATGCGTCTGAAACATGGTGACTTGATTGGTGATTGATTGTTATTCATTACAACGGCATAACCTCAACAAATAATCATTCAACAGGTGAATTAGTCCAAATCGAAGCCTCTTAATATACGACTTATATTTACCAATGCGCTTCAAATTTAAAGTACGCAGTTTGATTATTCTATTCTACATACGTTAATTTACGTAAAAAATAAAGACAGAATAACACAGGGAATGTATATCGACGAATATTTTGTATAATGAAATAATATTTAGTTTTACACTAGAGCTGCATGTTCAATATTTTGTGTCGACTGTTTATCATGCAGTAAACTACTATATTTAACTTAGGAACATTGTTATAAATCGCCTGGTCGAAAGGTTATCTCATTTAAAGCTACAAATGTTACTTACTTATGTTAGTTACTGACATCTTAAATCGGTTTCGTTTGACAGCTTTTACTTGTCCTTCTATTCCGATAGGAATACTAATTTTATGGTAAATACAAAAATAGTACCGTTGAAAAAATTAATACACAATAAATACTACGAAACAGAAACTAAAACCTATTTTTTATAAAATTCATCGTAAGTAATGAATACATAATAAGGTCATTACAAGTACAAATTATCGCGCCCCATACCTCAACGACACAAACTGTTATTTCAACAGAATTCACGTATTCACCAAATCGAATGTCTTAATTAACTAAAGTAATGTTACGCAGGCGTGGAAAACATAAAACATTTTATTACGCTTTAAACAACAGTATCTAGTACGTTTTTATTTGATGGCCCGGAGAAAATATTCGCAAATAAACTTGCCGGTAGGTTTCAATTAGAAGAAAGTGATTTTTACTTTTAATATAAGGGATGGTTAAAAGTCGTTATAGTGAACTGCGTACGAGTCCAATTTAAAAGAAAAACCGAAAGCCGTTTGGCACACGTAGGTATACTAAAGATGAAAACAATTTTTTTGACACGAAGTACTTACTAACCTCAAAATTTTCGTTAGTAGTTGGGCGCTGGTTCACCAATAAAATTATTATCCCTTTGGAATAGAACGACAAAAGCGAGATGTCACTAGCAGCAAACTGTGTGATAAAAGAGATGGGAGATGCGAAGTAGCAGAACCGTTTTTAGTAGCTGTCAGTCAGTTCGGAAGCCTAAGAAAGCTCGCTGAAAATTTCACTCATTTGAGTTTTTGAAAATTTATGTGAAATTGTGTATATTTTGAAGAAATATTTCTGTTGAAACATGGTAACTTGATCGGTGATTGATTGTTGTTCATTACAGCGGAATAACCCAACAAATAATCATTCAACAGGTAAATTAGTCCAAATCGAAGCCTCTTAATATACGACTTATATTTACCAATGCGCTTCAAATTTAAAGTACGCAGTTTGATTATTCTATTCTACAAACGTTAATTTACGTAAAAAGAAAAGACAGAATAACATAGGGAATGTATATACGAATATTTTATATAATGAAATAATATTTAATTTTACACTAGAGCTGCATGTTCAATACTTTGTGTCGGCTGTTTATCACGCAGTAAACTAATATGTTTATCTTTGGAACATTGTTTTTAATCACCTGATCGAAACGTTATCTCATTTAAAGCTATAAATGTTACTTACTTATGTTAGTTACTGACATCTTAAATCGGTTTCATTTGACAGCTTTTACTTGTCCTTCTATTCCGATAGGAATATTAATTTTATGGGTTCACCGAATATTTTGTATGGGATAGTGGAAAAAAAATCATAAACCCATTGTGTGTGATATTATTTAAAAGGGCTTTTAAATGTGCTTCCGAAATTATAGCACATCATTAGATTTCAGTCATCTTTATATTATTGAACCAATAAAACAATTTTAATGATACGCCAAGTTTAGGCTTCTCCTGATAAAATATGGCTGATGTTTTGTTTGTATAATACTCTACAAATGATACTTAATATCCTCATTACTATTTGCAAGAAAGAAATTTGGAAATAATTTCATAAATTCGTTTTTGGAGGTTTTCAAACTGCAACTGCAAAAAAAAATATCTCTAGTATGCGTGTGCGAAACGGTAAAACGGTACATCGATTTACTGTTTTTTTTTTCGTACAGCTTCCAGTTTTGCCACTGGTTGAACAATTAAGTTTGTGCGTGCTTTAAAAAAACAATATTCACTAAGAGGCGGTTATTTTAGGTAAGGGATTACCATTTGCTTTATAAATTACGATTGCACGTGTTTTTGATATTTTTAGGGTTCCGTAGCCGCAAGGCTAAAACGTAACCCTTATAGTTTTAGTCAAGTCTGTCAGCTTGTCTGTCCATCCGTATGTCACAGCCACATTTGTCTGAAACAAGTAGAGTTTTTTTTTTGACGATTTAACGAGATCAAACTACAAGTGTTTGTGATATATCACATTTTCAAACAATCACAAACTTCAAAACAAAGTTTACATAACTTTCATACAAACACTATGAAAAACAAAGTTATATTTTCTGTCAACAAAATATTGTGGTATTTTAGCTTTTTAGTGGAAGTAAGTAGACCTCTAATTTGGTTTAGGTTGGCACGGAACCCTCAGTGCGCAAGTCCGACTCACACTTGGGCAGTTATTTTAAATATTTTATAATGTATAGTCCTATCCGTAGCAGATTTGCAATGAATAACAAACTTTTGGCAGGAACAAGCAAATAGACCTGGAGGTGGCCATAATGTTTGTACAATTTGAAGACTTATTTAGTGATGATCGTTCTTAGAAAGAAATCGATGTAAAAATCGGAACAACATTAGGTATCGATGTTGGATTTAATCGATTCAAAAACATCGATATTTTGGTAACAAAAAATATATCTTTTAGATTAAGAATTGTTGTTTATCGAAAGGTGAAGAGAAAATAAAGCATTCCCAGTATTTTTTGGGCGCACTGTAAAAAAATCGCTTGGACAGGTGTTTTATGGTGCTAGTACATGAGTTGATACCTAGTGTCTTAAAGAAAAATTGACGTTTCGGTGTTCTAATAGTAGTAAATTTCGATTTTCGTTTCGGTATTATAATATAGTAATAATAGTAATAGTCTTTCTAGCCAAATTGGACTACGATGGCCAGTCACAACGACTAACCGACGGCGCGGAACATATTATAGTGCACAAACACTGTTGCACTCTCTATTCCTTACACTCTCGTAGCCCGATGGGACAGCAATCTGACACGACCGGAGAGAGATCAGGCGCAGGACGGTAACGGCTTTACATGCTTTCCGAGGCACGGGGGTAAAATAACGCCAACTTCCAAACTCCGACCTACCCTGTGAATTTCTGAATTTTTGGCCCGACCTGGGGATCGAACATAATTATCCTCTATTTAAAAAAAGCATTTGTTCGATTCATAAAGCATTTATTCGAATCAGTCGCGGTCGGGCACTGCTCTCGTGCGACCGTGTTTTGTCTGTTTTCGCGTACTATCGGTGACTCATCGCCAGTTCGGAGGTTCATACGAATATGGCCTCTAACGTAGTGAAGTGTAATACCTGCAATATTGTGATAAACGAAGTTCTTGCATTCATCCAAACAAAAATGGATGTGATGGATGAAAAAAGCATAATTCAGATTTGCTCAACCAGTTTTACGATAAAAGAAATAGCAGAAGCCAAAAAGATGCTGTTTGACTGTGTACCTAGTACCAAAATAAAGTTACGTAAAATTGAGGGGAAACAACTTCGAGACCTGGAGGACGTGATCACTTTGTTAAAACGAGTGAACTTGGAGGAAATACCTATTTTTGTTGCTCGTGATCTCCATAAATTACCGCCGATTACTTTTAATCATGTTGACGTTACTGGCCTGCTAAAGAATATTTTGATATTGCAAAAAGAGATTCAACATATCAACATACAAAAAGATCAGTTGGAAGAATTGAAAATAAACCAGAAAAATATTTATCATGCCTCAATAGTGAATAACAACGACTATGATAGCAATTTCGTGAATTATGATTGCGTAAACAAAAAAAGAGGTGCATAAATGTACGACAGTTATATGCACAATAGCGGTCCAGTTGGTTTGCCGCATATGCCATCGGAATCTACAAATGAGGGTTTCCCTGTGGAAGAATTATCATCAGAACCTCACAGTCAAGCACTGGTGTTTAGAAGAATTGAGGGTAGCCCTCTAGAAAATAAAAACATCTCGAAACCGTCATCAGCTGTGAATTCACCGTTACGAAGCGCGAGTAAACGTGAGGGCGAAAATAGTATTGTATCGGATGAGGCGGACTCGCTCACACGGCCACGAACCTTATCTCGTCCGACAAGGACAGAAATGGACACTGGCGCGCGGTCGAGTCCGGTACGACGTCATGCGCAGGAGCAATGCGTTGCCCCTACCATTGGCTCGAATCTCACGACGCCAGTTGAGAACGTGACTCACTCCATCGCTCAATGTACTAAGCCCACTACCACAACAAACGCGGCTTCGGTGTGCGGGAATAGCGACTCGAAACAGGTAGTAGGGGATAACAAGTGGCAAACTGTAAGTTATAAGAAAAAGAATAATAGATTACACGGTAACATGGGTAAGGCAACTATTACCCCAAACGGAAAATTCAAGTCTGTAGATATAAGAATACCATTATTTATATCGAATGTTTCAAAAGTCACAACAGAAGAAGATATTATTTCCTACATACAGGAGAAATCAAACGAATCAGTAAGCTTGTTTAAATGAACGTTAAAACGGATAAAAGATATAACTCATACAAGTTATATGTCCCGAAAGAGAAACTTGATGTGTTTTTGGACGGGGCTTTCTGGCCCACTGGAATAACTTACAGGCGTTTTGTTTACCTTAGAGACAAAAGCGTGAACGGAACTAGCTCCGGAAGTAAAGCCTCATCTATACATACAAATACAAAAAGAAACAGACACAACTAACAGGACAGATTAAATTTATTTCATTAATTGTTTTATATTGTGGCAAGTATGGAAAGAAGCCTAACACTTGCAAGCTTTAACTGCAAATCGGTGAAATCATCTGTTGAAGATATTTATCATCTATGTAAGACTGTTGATATAGTTGCCCTTCAGGAAACTTGGCTTCTGCCGCACGATATTCCTTTCCTTGGCCCGGTCTGCCAAAAGGTTGCTGGTTCAAGTCCCGCCCGTGCGCAAATTTTTGGTTTCTTATTTCATCTTTATGAATATAAAATATGACACTGTAAGTGTTAAAAAAAAAAACATTCTAAAGCATTAGATAGCGAAGCGACATCAATTTCCAAGTTGAATTTATTCTGTAAAGAATAACTGCTTGGGTCATCTGTTTCATAAACAGACGGCTAGATGGCGCTAAGCGTCACGCAATTGACGTTTTCATAAGAAACCACAAATTTCGCCGGGTCGGACTGACAGCACGGTAGCTCAATTGGTAAGAGCGTTTGGCCCGGTCTGCCAAAAGGTTGCTGGTTCAAGTCCCGCCCGTGCGCAAATTTTTGGTTTCTTATTTCATCTTTATGAATATAAAATATGACACTGTAAGTGTTAAAAAAAAAAACATTCTAAAGCATTAGATAGCGAAGCGACATCAATTTCCAAGTTGAATTTATTCTGTAAAGAATAACTGCTTGGGCCATCTGTTTCATAAACAGACGGCTAGATGGCGCTAAGCGTCACGCAATTGACGTTTTCATAAGAAACCACAAATTTCGCAGGGTCGGACTGACAGCACGGTAGCTCAATTGGTAAGAGCGTTTGGCCCGGTCTGCCAAAAGGTTGCTGGTTCAAGTCCCGCCCGTGCGCAAATTTTTGGTTTCTTATTTCATCTTTATGGACATTCTTGCCACACAACGCGCATCGAAAGATTTTTCTAAATTTTGGAAGAGTACAAGCAGACTGAATATTGGGCCTGGTCTTCCAGTAAGCGTGGGTGATCAATCAGAACCTAAAGCAATAGCTAATATGTTTGTGGAGCATTTTAAGGTCCGGTCTCAGTCATCGCTTGGTTCCTCGCATACGGTGATCGATGCTGATACTGAAGTTGATAAAAAACCAGTCCGGTTTACGGCCAAAAAGGTGGCAGAGGTCATAAACAAAATGTTGCGAGGGAGATCGCCTGGTCACGACAGTCTCAGCATCGAGCACCTGAAATGCGCAGGTGTTCACCTGCCTAGGGTTTTAAGTATGTTTTACTCGCTTTGTCTGAGCCACTGCTATTTGCCTGCGGATCTCATGAGGACAATAGTTTCTCCAATTGTTAAAAATAAGACCGGTGACATCTCGGACAGGAACAACTATAGACCGATCTCTTTGGCCACAGTAATGGCGAAGGTGCTTGATAGTCTAATTGATTCACAGTTAGAGACATATATAAAATCGCATGACGCCCAATTCGGGTTTAAGCGTGGACTGTCTACTGAAACCGCAATCCTCAGTCTTAAACACACTGTTCGCTATTACACTGACCGGATGACTCCAATTTACGCTTGCTTCCTCGATTTATCTAAAGCGTTTGATCTTGTATCCTATGAAATCCTGTGGAGAAAGCTGAGGGAGCAGGGGGTTCCGTCTGAGTTGTCACAAATACTGCATTATTGGTATAGTAACCAAGTTAATTGTGTAAGATGGGCAAACACTTTTTCTGAGGAGTATAGGTTGCAGTGCGGGGTGAGACAAGGTGGCCTGACGTCTCCCCGGCTCTTTAATCTGTACATAAATGAACTCATCGTTGGCCTCAGCAGTATGCGTGTTGGATGCTGGATAGATAATATGTGCATCAATAACATAAGCTATGCTGATGACATGGTACTGCTGGCACCAACGATGGGGGCACTTAGAAAAATGATCTCTGTGTGTGAAGAGTACGTCAAAAATTATGGACTAATGTACAATGTAAATAAGAGCGAGTACATGGTATTTAAGGCCGCCAGTAAATGTCCCAGCGAAGTACCGGACCTCTTGTTAAATGGGCAAAAGCTTAATAGGGTATATCAATTTAAATATCTCGGGCATTACATTACAGATGACCTTAAAGATCATATAGATATTGAAAGGGAGCGTAGGTCGCTGGCGGTGAGGTGCAACATGTTGGCCCGTAGGTTTGCTCGCTGTTCTTACCAAGTAAAGGTAACATTGTTTAAAGCGTATTGCCAGAGCTTATACACGAGTAGCCTATGGACCGATTACACGCAGAAATCACTAAGCGTCCTTCGAGTCCAATATAACAACGGTTTTAGGGCGCTGCTGGGCTTGCTTCGTTTCTGTAGTGCGTCGGAAATGTTTACGCAATCGCATACAGACGGCTTCTTTGCTGTGTTACGCAAGAAAACTGCTTCGCTGCTGGAACGAATACGGGCGAGCTCTAACAGCATCCTGAAGACCGTTGCGGAGAGGCATGACTCTCCAATGATGAAGCACTCACTTCGTTCAGTTACTGATCAAGCATGGAAAATAATTTCTTAATATGTGATCAGTATCTGAAATAAGTGTCATACTGGTTTTTGAAATGTTTCTGTTTTTTTTTTCTCAATAATTATCTATGTCATGATGTACTAACATAGTTTTTAAGACTAACTAACAAGATGAATCAATGTTATCTTTAATCATAAATAAAATAATAATAATAATAATAAAACATCAGTGAATCGATAATATCGAGGTCAACACATCATTGATGAGTATTGATCATCCCTAGACCTATTTTCATATTTTTTATAAATAAAGTCACGTTTATCGGTGATCCTGGTTTCGCAGTCTTGATTCTGAAATGCATTTCCATTAATTATTGATACTTTTGGCTTAGGACAGCAGAATAATGTTGTGTTTATCAATGTTTACATTGTAACACGATACATAAACAGTTGTAGTGTTTATTTTTTCCTTTTTCATTCATTTATTTAAACAATACTGCACTTTAAGTTGTGCAATTGGCGGGAAATTATAATGCCTCAAGGCACTCTCTATCAGTCAACAGATTGGGAGTGCAGAGAGTTCATTCAGTAGGGATTTTTTACAATAACTGAGAGTTTATCTTTTAAATAAAATTGAGTGCCTGGAAGTACTGGACACTATCTTCAGAAACCTCTATTTTATTAGGAAACAAAAAGATTTACAATATGACATTTGACTTAATATTAAGAAGTCACGCATTAGCATTTAAAGTTTTTAAAGATAATTAATACAATTTTGCCAACAAGGTGACAAATGCGAGAAAAATAGCGTAAATAATAATAACATGGAACTGGGAGCCTAATAAACTTAGATTAATATACTACTACTAGCGGTCCCCCGCAACTTCGTCTGCGCGTTTTGAGTTTGCTCCCTCCCCTCCCGTCGCAGCGTGATGTTTTATATCCTAAAGCCTTTTTCGATAAATAAGCTATCCAACACAGAAATATTTTTTCTATTCAGTCCAGCAGTTCCTGAGATAAGCGCGTTCAAACAAACAAACTCTTCAGCTTTATAATATATTAGCGCAAGCGCACGTTCAAGCGCACGTTGTACTTAAGCTGCGAACATTATTTGTTGCGGAGTTATGTTAAAACTGTGATAGCTGCTAAGATATTTATTGAAATCAAATGATATAAAGGGCAACTTTGTTTTAAATGAAATGCTCGAGACGATGAATGTATTTATTTTGAGAAGAATAAATACCTGTGTGTACAATAATTTGTATAAAAATAATGCATTATTTTTTACAAATTTATTCACATAAAATGTTGTAGTAAGTCAACCATAAAAGATAGACATATGCTGTCCCGGACTTTATTATAGAACTCTTAATGCTGAACAATCTTGTCACACATGATTTTTGTGTAACTTAAGCGGTTTAAGCTTTTAAAAGGAATATCTTTCTCCCGTTTTCGCAACATTTTTCATTGCTGCTGTTGTCTTATGAGACGTATCTTTATGTCATATAGCCTAAAGCCTTCCTCGATAAATGGACTTTCCAACGTAAAAATAATTTTTCAAATCGGGCCAGTAGTTTCTGAGAAAAGCGCGTTCAAACAAACAAACAAACAAACTCTTCAGCTTTATAATATTAGTATAGATGCGCCCTAGCCTAGAAAGATCTCAGGGGATAGCAAAAACGCGTCAACCGCTCATGAAAAATGTCAATACTGCAGAACTTAGTTATACTTATTCATGGCTCTTATGATAAAACTATTTCTACGGTAATTAGTCCTACAAATGGGTACATCAAAAGTTATCCTATGTCGAGTGGGGGATTAATTGCATTTAAATAAAAGCCTTCTCTAGTCTTTCTTATGAATTCTACTTTTTCGACCGCGATTCGCACAATGTGTGCTCATCCTATCTAAAACGGAGGCTTCTTACTTCGGAGCCTTGCACAGTATATTGTTTTAAAGTTTAGACTTTTAGTGTCTGAATTATGAAACTTACTCTGTTCTGAACGCACTAGCGACAAAGTTATGGCCACTAAAAGGAATGCAAATGCAAGGTTGAATTTAATCGCTTGTCATTCTTTAAAACTGTTCAGCCACAGTAAAATGCATAAAACCTATGTTTGGTCTTTAGATATTTTCTTGGCTAAAATGAATGGCCACAAATTCGTTCAATTATCATCATTTCCTTGAATTTTATTGCCTAAATATTTCCTCAGTTTTAAAATAAACGCAAAGGCCACATATTCTGACAGACATTGAGTAGAAGTTTCCGTGACAGCACTACATGTATAAATATTATGTATAGGTTTTAGCTTTACCCTATGATTGTAGAATCGAACATGGTGATGAGACACGTTGCGCTTGCGAATTTCATCATTATTAGTCAAAGTAAATATGTAGGTATTCTGTTCTACTCGGTTATCGTAAGAATGGGCCTGTCAAAATTGTCACGTACCTCCCGCTTCCCCGCTCACCCTTCCACGTTCGTTCAATTTGGGCAAATACCATAAAACTAATATTCCTATCGGAAGAAAAGGACAATTAAAAGCTTCCAAACAATACCGATTTAAGATGTCAGTAACTAACTTAAGTGAGTAAAATTTGTAGCTTAAAATGAGATTACCTTTCGTTCAGGTGATTTATACCAATCTTCCTAAGTTAAACATATTAGTTTACCGCATGATAAACAGTCGATACAAAATATCGAACATGCAGCTCTGGTGTTAAAATAAATATTATTTCTTTATACAAAATATTCGTAGATGTGCATTACCTGTGTTATTCTGTCTTAACTTTTTACGTAAATTAACGTTTATAAAATAGAATATTCAAACTTTGTACTTTAATATTCATAAAGATGAAATAAGAAACCAAAAATTTGCGCACGGGCGGGACTTGAACCAGCAACCTTTTGGCAGACCGGACCAAACGCTCTTACCAATTGAGCTACCGTGCTGTTAGTCCGACCCTGCGAAATTTGTGGTTTCTTATTTATTCTGTAAAGAATAACTGCTTGGGCCATCTGTTTCATAAACAGACGGCTAGATGGCGCTAAGCGTCACGCAATTGACGTTTTCATAAGAAACCACAAATTTCGCAGGGTCGGACTACCAGCACGGTAGCTCAATTGGTAAGAGCGTTTGGCCCGGTCTGCCAAAAGGTTGCTGGTTCAAGTCCCGCCCGTGCGCAAATTTTTGGTTTCTTATTTCATCTTTATGAATATAAAATATGACACTGTGAGTGTTAAAAACATTCTAAAGCATTAGATAGCGAAGCGACATCAATTTCCAAGTTGAATTTATTCTGTAAAGAATAACTGCTTGGGCCATCTGTTTCATAAACAGACGGCTAGATGGCGCTAAGCGTCACGCAATTGACGTTTTCATAAGAAGCCACAAATTTTGCAGGGTCGGACTAACAGCACGGTAGCTCAATTGGTAAGAGCGTTTGGCCCGGTCTGCCAAAAGGTTGCTGGTTCAAGTCCCGCCCGTGCGCAAATTTTTGGTTTCTTATTTCATCTTTATGAATATAAATTATGACACTGTGAGTGTTAAAAACATTCTAAAGCATTAGATAGCGAAGCGACATCAATTTCCAAGTTGAATTTATTCTGTAAAGAATAACTGCTTGGGCCATCTGTTTCATAAACAGACGGCTAGATGGCGCTAAGCGTCACGCAATTGACGTTTTCATAAGAAGCCACAAATTTCGCAGGGTCAGACTAACAGCACGGTAGCTCAATTGGTAGGAGCGTTTGGCCCGGTCTGCCAAAAGGTTGCTGGTTCAAGTCCCGCCCGTGCGCAACTTTTTGGTTTCTTATTTTATCTTTATGAATATAAAATATGACACTGTGAGTGTTAAAAACATTCTAAAGCATTAGATAGCGAAGCGACATCAATTTCCAAGTTGAATTTATTCTGTAAAGAATAACTGCTTGGGCCATCTGTTTCATAAACAGACGGCTAGATGGCGCTAAGCGTCACGCAATTGACGTTTTCATAAGAAACCACAAATTTCGCAGGGTCGGACTAACAGCACGGTAGCTCAATTGGTAAGAGCGTTTGGCCCGGTCTGCCAAAAGGTTGCTGGTTCAAGTCCCGCCCGTGCGCAAATTTTTGGTTTCTTATTTCATCTTTATGAATATAAAATATGACACTGTGAGTGTTAAAAACATTCTAAAGCATTTGTACTTTAAATTTGAAGCGCATTGGTAAGTATAAGTCGTATTGATGATTATCTGTTGGAGTTATTTCGCTGTATTGAACAAAAATCAATCACCGGTCAAGTCACCATGTTTCAGGAGAGCAATTTCTTTAAAATATACAAAAAATCACTTATTTAAAAAAAATCAAATGAAAGAAATTTTCAGCGAGCCTTCATGGGCTTCCAAACTGACTGACAGCCACCAAACACGGTACTGCTACATCGCATCTCCTATCTGTTTTTATCACACAGTTTGCTGCTAGTGACATGTCGCTCTTGTCGTTCTATTCCAAAGGGATATTAATTTTATGGTAAACACAATTTTCTCGACGCGCAGTGACCTTGACAGGCCATTCTTATAATAACCACTTTGTCCATTTTATTTATGCTGACTGCTGAGATATTTGGTAGCATGACACATTCTTCCGTTTCATGCATACTACATTCCAAGGAAAAAAATAATATTTTACTAAATAAATAGAACTAAATTTTGACATTATTGCTAAAATACAACAAAAAAATGCCTTACTGTATATAGACATTCATTTTGATCTACCACTAACGATTTGTCATTTTCTTTTCTTATCAAAACGTCAAAAAGTATGCATGGAACGTAACTCGAACTATACTGATTCACAAAACCTAATCGGCCTAAAATCGTGTACCTACGTCCGAATTATCGGTATGGGCTTTACAATCCATCACTATATTTATTGAGGAAAACGATTAAAGGGCTATATTTGTTGAAATGTATGATATCCTACTTGTTCTTGTTTCACTTCTGTTTTTCTACCTGTTTTCGACAGAATAATCAGTCAACAAGGTTAAAATAATATGGTGTTTATATACCATAAGCTAAGCAAAAGATTAAATAAAATACACGCCCAATTAAAAAAATATTAAATATAAAAATACATTAAGACACTAATCGATTACTTTGTATGAATATCATCGGATAAATTTAATTGAGTTTTATCACAAAAAATAACTTTTAAAAAAAGTTGAAACCGTCTCCATAACCAAATGCACTAAAAAGTCTTAAATAAACTCTTGACCTTTAAAAGGAAAGGAATCCGTTTGAGATAAACAATTTCTTTTTAGTTTTATAACAATTTATTTCTTCTTTTTTTTTGCACCGTTTGCACCTTATGACTCTGTTCTTTAAGGAACTACAAATTACCAATCATAAGTTATGTCATTTTAATCCCTCAACTTCTAAGGGTAAAGGAGTTCCACCATCAGCTCAGCAACAACACGTCAACATTATTATTATATATAAAAAAAACGTGCCTTTAAAATTTGAGGGTTTCCCTCGATTGCACTAAGATCCTATCGTCAGATCCCGACACGGCAAAAATGGTACCAACTAGAAGGTATAACCTTTAGGTAGGCAAAAAAAAATTGAATCGGTCATGTCTGTGAACTTAGCAGAGCAAAGTCTGGCAGAGCATAAAAAATGGAGTTCTATTCGCATGCACATGAGCTCTATAGTTCCTGATACTTGTTAGAGATAGTTCTACCATTTAAACCCACTAAAAAGTATGTGGTTGAAACACTCTGCTAACTTCCGGTAGCAGAGCACTTTGTTGAAAAATATAAAAAAGAATGTCAGATTATTTAAAAAATAAATAACGAGCTCCTCATAGTCAAATTGGATAGTTCTGCTGTATAAAAGACACTATTTTAAAAAAACTTTTAATTTTTTTTCGTTAAAAATTACTACCAAACCGACGAAAATTAAACTAAAACGGAGCATAACCATAAAAAGTAAAGATGAAATCAAATAGCTTTGTGTATGAGCCATCTTAAACAATTACATCTAGACCTGGAACTCTCAACAGCATATTAGCAGAGCATAGGTGAAAACAGGGTATGATGTAGCGAAAAAACTTAATTTTCTTCAAAAAAACTTCATTAATTCAGGTGGACCTTTATGAAGCTGGACCTTTTCAGAATCCAACAAACCAGGAAAAAAGCTATCTAAATTGTATCCACAAAGGAAACTCTCAACAGTATATCAGCAGAGCATACGTGAAAACAGGGATGTACCGAAAAACTTTATTTCATTAAAAAAATCACATCATTACAGGTAAACCATCAGGAAGCAAGAACTCCTCGAAATCCAACAGGTAAAGACGTAAGCTATCTACATGATATCCATCTAGATATGGAATTCTCAACAGCATATCAGCAGAGCATAGGTGAAGACAGGTATATAGCAAAAAATCTTAATTTTCTTTAATACAATCTCATTTATTCAGGTAGACCATCAGGAAGCTGGAACTCCCCGGAATTCAACACGTCAAGATGTAAACTATCTAGATGGTATCCATCTAGACCTGGAACTCTCAACAACATATCAGCAGAGTATAGGTGAAGACAGATGTAGCGAAAAATCTTAATTTTCTTCAAAAATATCCCATTTGGTCAAGTAGACCATCAGGAAGCTCGAACTCCCCGGAATCCAACAGATCAAGACGTAAGCAATCTAAATGGTATCCATCTAGATCTAGAACTCTCAACAGCATATCAGCAGAGCATAGGGGAAGACAGGTATGTAGCGAAAAATTTAATTTTCTTCATAAAAATCTCATCACCTATGCTCTGCTGATATGCTGTTGAGAGTTCCAGGTCTAGGTGTAATTGTTTAAGATGGCTCATATACAATGCTATTTGATTTCATCTTTACTTTTTATGGTTTTGCTTCGTATTAGTTTTATTTTCGTTGGTTTGATAGTAATATTATATATTTTTTAACGAAAAAAAAATAAAAGTTTATTTTAAATAGTGTCTTTTATACACCAGAACTATTCAGTTTAAGTATGAGGATTTTTTTTATTTTTTTTTAACTAATCTGACTTATATTTTTTATATTTTGCAACAAAGTGCTCTGCTACCGGAAGTTAGCAAAACATTTCAACCACATACTTTTTAGTGGGTATAAATGGTAGAACTATCTCCAACATGTATCAGTAACTATAGAACTCATGTGCATGCATAGAACTCCATTTTTTTTATGCTCTGCCAAACTTTGCTCTGCTAAGTTCACAGACATGAATCATTTGACAAACGACTGAGATATGGGATAATATAGATACAAAAAAAACATTCGAATTGATAACCTCCTCTTTTTTTGATGCTGGTTATTAAAATCGAATTGGTCTACAAATGACTGTCATATGAGGTAACACAGCTACAAAAAAGAGAAGAAATCATAGAGTCGAATTGATAACCTTCTCCTTTTTTTAAGTTGGTTAAAAAATGACGAAAATACAATGTCTCCTATAGCGCCACCATTTCGAAATCAAATGTAGGCACCCTAATTAATGTAATCTGGCGTTACTTACTTTGCGGAAATTCATAATTTAATGAAGCCTGACGGAAAAGAGCAAAATACATTACATTCATGATGTAAGTATTCAAATGCTTTCTCATAACAAATTGACATGTAGCAAATATTACTCGTATTATTTAGTATTTAATTAAAATCAGTAAACCTTTGTGTCAAGGTATGCATTACGCAATTGATAACAATTATTGTTGTAATTAATTAAATTACACGAACAATTTTTTTTTTTATAATTCAAACAAAGATAGTGAAGAATATTCATAACTAATATCTGTGAAGAACAAAGTGTGCTTTAACAAAGGGATTTTCCCATCGGCTCTTAAACAGTCACTCCTGTATATAAAGCAGGAGATAGAAACAGCGTTAATAATTATAGACCAATATCTGTTCTATCAGCAATTTCTAAAATAATTGAGAAATTACTAAACAGACGGTTGCTCAATTACCTTAGCACGTTTAATATCCTATCACCCTCTCAATATGGGTTTCGTAAAGGAAAATCCACAGAAGATGCGGTCAGTGCTCAAAGTACACTAGTGATTGAGCAACTAGATAAACACAAAAAATGTATAGCTGTATTCTTAGATCTGAATAAAGCGTTTGACACTGTCTCTATCCCCATCCTTGTGCGAAAACTAGAATCAATTAGGATACATGGAATGCCTCTAGAATTATTCAAGGACTATCTCTCTAATAGACGCCAACGAGTAAAACTAGATTCTGTCACGAGTGGAGATACGAAGGTAACATATGGTGTACCTCAAGGAAGCGTTCTTGGACCCGCGCTGTTCCTTTTATATATAAATGACCTCTGTGACATGCATGTTGAGAACGGATCAATTTTTTCATACGCCGACGATACTGCCGTAGTTTTTACCGCTGAGACTTGGAGTGCTGTTAGGAAGTATACAGAGAATGGCTTAAGAAAAATAAGCAAGTGGCTGCGTAATAACTTACTCACACTAAACACGGATAAGACAAATTATATTTGCTTCAGCATCTATAACAGCATACATCCCGTTGTAACAGACATAAAAAATCATAGCTGTAAATATGATTTGAATCGACCAATCTGCGAATGTCCGGCTATTAAAAGGGTTGAAGAGGCGAAGTACTTGGGAGTTTTTGTGGACCAGCGGCTCTCTTGGTATCCTCACATAGAGCATGTTATCTCAAGACTCAGGAAGCTCATCTGGATATTTAAAACATTACGAAATGTAGTGCCAAGAGTGGTCGCTGGCCCGCGGGGCCCGGGTAGGAGTCTCCTCACTGACATTTATATTTCGCTGGCTCAATCAATACTGATATATTGTAAACCTGTCTTGGGTGGTGCAGCCAAAACACGGTTTCTAGATGTGGAGCGTGCCTAACGTTGCTTAGTTAAGATAATTTCATTTAAAAAGATAGGATTCCCTACAGAGCTGCTTTACCAAAACACCAATCTTCACTTGGTTAGGAAGCTGTACATATTGCAGTCGGCATTAAAAAGACACAAATCCTTACCTTTCGACTCTGAGAGACACAAAAACAAGAGAAGATACATTGCTTTTCAAGCTCCGATAGTAAATACGGCGTTTGCTAAAAGGCAGTAAAACAAAAGATCGATCCATTTGTACAACATTATCTATAAGGAAAAAAACAAACACGATAAGCAATTTCATGAATGAAAGAAAATAGTCTCAGAATGGTTGCAGCAGTTAAGGAACTATGACAAAATTGAGGCACTTCTGCTTCTGATTTGGTCACACACACACACACACAAACAAAATTATTATTGTAACAAAATCTTAGCTTGATTGTTACCTTAAGTCATAGTATTACTATGTACATATCATAAACTCGTGTTATGGAAGAGTAGTGTCTCCTGACACAGGCAATTTGTAGCCTAAAAGGAGACACTGGATGTACAAACTGAACAATGTTTACCCAATTTTAAAGCCAATAAACTATTATTATTATTATTATTTTAATATGAATAGTGAATATGAAGGTACGTACGTATTGTTACAATAATAACATTCGTGTTTTTTTATATTTGTGTATTATTATAGAGGTGTCAAAAAAGAGACTAAATTTATTTCAAAAATTAAATTCAAACGTAGTTTTGATGAGTTTTTTGGGCATTTCTATATGGTAATTTATTTAGAGCATGCATAGCATAGAACTTTTTTTTATTCAAATCAGTTTAAAAAATTGCTTTATCGATAAGGGAAACCGGGTTACGGTAGTTCAAATGACGGAAATACTGCTCGAAGATTCTTTGAAAATTTCGAAGTGTCTTCGTCAATAACCGGAATTAATAAAACGTACCCTTATTGCAAAAACCAACTATCTTCATTTTTTTACCAAAACCCAGTTAAATACACCAATCGATTCGTCTCTTCGCGATAAAGCTACGGGTAAAGCCCATTACCTGCTACGACGATTCGTTACAAATATAGCTAAAGTAAAAAGTAACTAATGTACAAGTATAATAAAATTATCTCCATAGAAAAAATAGTAGAATTATTTAATACATAAAAATTTGTAAACGAATGGCACAATAACCATATTTTGTATTATAACAGGTTTTAGATGTAGTTTCTTAATTTACAATTTGCCGCAATTATTCTGTTAATACATATTTACCTGCGATAACTAGTTTTAGCTCTTATTAATGAACTAGAAATTGCTGATGTATCTACCAGTAAATCAAACTAAACTATAGAAACTAAAGCTTATAGATGAAATTCAGGTATTTTCGTGAAGTACTTATTATGCAGTTTTCGTTGGCACAAAGAAATAAAGCATGTTTCGTTATATTTGTTGAAAGTAATCCTCCCTAGCCGCGTCACATAGTTTCTTAAGAATAGTTAATATAAAAAGAATAGTTTCTTAAGAGAAAACAGGATCAACGAAGAGCAGAGAATAGGTACTATTATATACCTAAATTGATTGATGGATAGTTAATATTAAATATTGCAAAAGTAAAAAAACTAAAACCCAACTACGACGATGAAATAGTATAAAACAAGATGTTCAGAATACTGAACTGAACAAAGATGCTAATGTAGTTGCAAGTAAATGGACACAGTAGACTCTACCAGGATGCCTTCGTTGTAAATTGACAATAATGTCATGCAATACTCTAAAGTATGCAATATTCACTATGTAGAGATAAATTTTCATGTTTGGAAAACCGCAGTCACACGTTGTCAAAGTGCTACGGTAGGTATATGTAACGTGTGACTACGTCTACGTGTGATAAGTAGTTTAGAAGTTACGAGGGAACAGATGAACATACATACATACATACATAGCCTGTCAAAATCATAACCCTCCTTTTGCTTTGCCGTATGTCGTGAAGCGACAAATGTGAAGTAGAAGAAGGTAAAAGAAAGAGGTAGAAGAGGGAATAGAATTTATATTAAAACAAAAAAAAATACAGTACCGAAAAATGAGATGAGGTGATGTCTGTATGAATGTAAGTAAAGTGCAGTGGGCGTGAGTAAGTATCTTCAAATCTTCAATAAGTATTGTCCTGGAGGCAGTAAAGGGCGGCGTCGGAGTGCAGGGCCGACACAGCGGAGGTAGCAGCGACGCCGATGTGCAGCGGTGACAGGCGCCGTGAAGAGCAGTGACGCCGATGTGCAGCGGTGACAGGCGCCGTGAAGAGCAGCGACGCCGATGTGCAGCGGTGACAGGCGCCGTGAAGAGCAGCGACGCCGATGTGCAGCGGTGACAGGCGCCGTGAAGGAGTAACTCACAGCAGTGATGAGGGTAACGGGCACTATATAGAAAATGTTATGATCAGTTGGAGTGCCAGAAGTACTTGGTCTCGGGTCCTCTTCCGAGAAGGAGACAGGTCCCTCCCCTAGAGCGAGGAGGTGTTACTGCAGTCAATGGACTCGGATACTCCTCCGGTGTCCGGTCCCTCCCCTAGCGTGAGGAGGTGTTACAGCAGTCACCGGCGGTTCTTCAAGACTTCTTGAGGGAAAATGAAGAGTGTTAAACTGGTAGTATGTCTAATGAATAATAGAACTGTTCGAGCTTAGATCTCGGCATCGAATGAATTGAATGAAAAAAGTTAAGGCTTATATAGGGGACCTAGGCCATTCAAATTTAGATCGAGGTAGGTTCAAAAATAGAACATGAATACTGGCGGTTTACAGAGGATTAAACCCGAAAAAGTAATAGACTTTGATAGAAGTTGTCAGACTTTGAAAGATATTGTCATAACAACCATGTCAATAAAGATAAAAATATGTCAAAAATCAAGCAATTTATATAAATAATCAGGAAAATGAATCATCACCCAATGCAAATTAAAGGAAAATTGCAAACAAAGGTAAAACACAGCTATTTTTACAGTATTATGTACAGAAAAGTAGAATAACAGAGCTTTGAAAGTTTGACATTTTTAGATTCACAATAAATATTGTTCAAAAAGGATTAGAAAGCAACAATAATCCATAAATACAGAGTAATAGTATAAGAAGAGTAGAGAGGCAGGTAATGCCTATAGTTTAATGTCTACAGTACGACTTTTTAGGGAGAAAATACGAACTGCGTTATGGTAGATAGAATCTATGATTAACTCTATGTTCGTGTTTACAGCAAATGAACCAGCAATCTTTGGATGGAAAAAGGAAATGAAAGCATGGAAAAACAAAGATAATGTGATGAAAATGTTAATGTGGATCCGATGAATACTAAATATATTAAGGTACTCAATTTATTACACATAAAACATGTACAACAGTACACGTAGTCGGGTAAAAATTGACTTGCTGCAGAGTATGCCATACAGCTGGAGCACACTCTACGTCCAATAAATAACTCCTTAACTAGAGGGATTACTGGACGATATTTGTCGTATGCAAGGTACTCTTTAAGTAGATTTATTCGGGATATTGATTGATTAATAGTTCTTTGTACTCTATTTAATTTGGGGTGGCGCAGCCAGAGAGCACTGCCTCGCGACCAGACCACAAAAGTTGTTAATTAAAAAAATATCTCTTGAGGTACTGAAAAATACACATATATATATATTTCGATGAAAGTACACTTTAGGTAGGTTTTATTTAGAACTATAGTATCTGAGTACTAAATTGTGGTCCAGCCACGGAGGATCACACGACATTGGATGTTACTGCATCAACGAAAACCGACAAGGTCCAAATTACGACAACTCCTTCATCTTATCCAACCCATGGTTATGGGACCAGAAATAAACAGAGGACCAGTAACAGAGAGAACGAACATGGTGTTTCAAAATCAGAATCAATCTCTGCAGCCCACTAGTTCCAGAGTTATCTTTCCACCTCTACAACAACTGTTCAGCAGACCTCTACCTATAATGGTAGCAAAAAAAGGACCTTACAAATCTGTGCACTAAAGGGGTGATACCGGAGAAATTTCATGGTTGGTTCTAATCTCTGGCTACTGAAGCTAGCAGTGTTGATAGATTGCCAGAAGCAATTCTCTCCGATACATCATCAGAAGAATGATTTTTAATTTTAATGATTATTAATGTTACTTGTACTAATTTTAATTTAACTTCACGTTTTATATTAATTATTAAAGATTTTTATTAAATGTTTTGTTTATATTACTTAATACGTACAAAAGGTACTGTTTAACTCAGTATTTTGTACAGATTAGAAAAAAAACAGATAAAAGATTAAGATTTAATTTATATTCAGGCAAAACCAACTAATGATATTCTTTTTATTTTTGTACTAGCACAAGCGGTACTAAATCGGTTTTTGTCTTGAAGATTATAATATTTTAATATAAGAGAATGAATTTAAACTGTCCGTAGAGCTACCAGAATAGTTATTTTGGAAATACGGTAGTTTCGCTACATTCAGGCAAAACCAACTAAATGAGTTCTTGACCGGTTATATCCTGATTTTTCTATTAAATTTAGTCATTTTTCTTCAATTATTATCCTACTTAATACAAGAATAATTCCTTATTTATAATTAAATATTAATATATAAAATAAACGTTACTGTAATAGATTTTTGTGTCGTCAAACTTTCAAGTGCTTAAATCTCAAAAACATAATGGTAAAATTTTGGTGCAGATAATTGTTTTTTGCAATAAGGATACGAAAAACTTAATATTAAGATTTCACAACATATTAATAACAATATCTTGTGGGTATGATATTGCAAAGCTTGAAAAATATTGCTTGACGACAGCTGTGGTCGCCTTGAAATTGTATCCTTGGTGCTATATTCCCACTTTTATCCACAAGCTTTTAATTTATTCAGCAACCATTATAGAACGTTATATCGTGCCTATTGGTTCTTTATCTGAAGAGGCTCAAAAGAGACACGTAATTGTGTTTTTAAAAAATATAGAGAATATTTTCCGAGAAAGTGTTCGCGGGATTCCAATTTATTAGATTTTTTCAATAGACTTTTATTGTCTTCAGACTTAGGATATCTTGCCTTCAAAAACTAATTAAAACTAAATTTAAAAGAATTCTTCACGAAGTCATAAGCCCATTAAAGGAACCTGTGCCTGCGCTGCAAACATCTTCGTGCTTGAGTGCTGTTAGTTCTTCCGAAACGGATTCAGATGGTAACTAAATACCTTAAATGTATATAAGAAACATTTATTATAACATTTTTACCCTTCCCATACATTAGGTTATTTCTGCCAACCCTCCCATACTGCGTAAAACACTGTGCGACGTGTAACCAGGGTTTGGATATTATCTGTACTACAATTCTTAAACCTGTATTTTAAACGTTTAATAAATTTATCCTGAATATGCTCTATTTGATTAATGTATTTTGAGTACTGAGGATTCCACACTACTAAAGCATATTCTAACTGCGATCTAACATAAGAGTTATATAATAGAATAAGGGTGTTTACGTTTGTAAAGTCAGTACTTTGACGAAAAATAAAGCCTAGGAGTTTATATGCTTTTGAAGTAATTAAGTTGATATGCGATTTAAAGTATGATCCACTATCTAGTTGGATCCCCAGATCTCTGATCTCCTGAACCCTTATCAATTGTTTGTCATAAAGAGTATAATTAAAATTTATAGGACTTGTAGCGACATCTATGCTCAACCACTGTCACTACATTTCAACGCAACACGCTGACTCGGCTCGAAACGACTAGATGGTGCTATATTCGAAGTATGGAGACTGAACCGCGATATTAAAGATTTAGAGCGAACTAACTATATGTGAATAAACCAAGACGGTGATCATTGGACCTTGGTCCCCGGCCATAACACCCGGTCGGTAGGAAGCGCTTCCCTTTGCCTTCCTAACTCAGTTGCGCCAAAGACTTGCACTTCTGGTAAATTTTATTGTGTGGCACTTATCTACATTAAGAAATAATTTATTGTTAGTACAGTATTCACATAGCTGATTCAAGTCAGATTGCATCCTTTCACATTCCTCTACAGATCTTATAGCTAAGTATATTTTTCGGTCATCGGCATACAATAAGATTTTTGAATTACTAAAACAGTTTATGACGTCATCGATAAAAACATTAAAAGCAAGGGACTAAGATTTGATCCCTGGGGGACTCCGGACGTAATAGGGAAAAAACATGAAGTAAAACTGTTACGGCCTGCGTTCGATCTCTGAGATAGGAAGTTATCCAGCGAAGCAGGTCACCATGTATACCAACTGATTACAGTTTACTAATTAACAATGAGTGAGAAATTTTGTCGAATACACAGCATCTACCTGAAATCCTATTTCCAGGGAGTCGAGTACAAAGTCTAGGAATTCAGTAAGGTTAGACTCAGTCGAGTGCTTAGCAATAAAACCATGTTGATAAGTTGTCAGTAATGGGCTTATTACAGGATATACAGAATCGTATACATTTTTCTCAAAAACCTTATGTCGAATTGACAATTTCGAAATGCCACGTATTTGCGTACATTGCGTTCGTCGCCAGACTTATGAATGGGAACCACATAAGATTGTTTCCAAATGTGAGGCATATGACCACTAGATAAAGATAATCTTGAAATAAATGCACTAGGTGATGCTAACTGCTTACAACAACATTTCAAAAATATTTGAGATAGGCCATCAGGTCTACTACCCTTAGACGTGTCAATATTTGAGAGATATTTTTCTACCATTTGTTCAGTGACTTAAATACTACTGATAAGCAGGGAACCTGAGTTATTTTTATCCAAGCTTCCCGGAGCATGCGATTCATCTTCAAATACCGACTGAAAAAAAGTATTAAACATGTTGAAGATAGTCTGACCATCGTTGCCAACCATGTTATCTAGTGTCATCGAATCTGGGATACTACTTATATATATTTTTGACTTTATAAAAGACCAAAAATGCTTCGAACAATGATTTATATTTGATTCAGATCTTTTTATGAATAAGTCATAACAACAGCTAATCGTTTTTTAACAAAACGCCTCACATTTGAAAAAGCTTCGTAATCCGCTAATCTAGCGTACATTTTCATTTTTTTGTGTAATTTGTGTTTTTTCTTTATAAGTTTAATTTTACTATCTCAAATATTGTATCTTTATTGAGATAAATTGGCCAAATGCCTCGCTATTCACTCACACATTAAAAAACAAGAATTTGAAGACATGGTAATTTATTAAGAATAAATTTAGCAATCCTCGCTCTTGCCAGTAATTTCATCTTCTTCAGTTTTTAGCTGTCAGGAACGTAGGAGAACGAGGTTCTATCTCACATACGAAATTGAGCTCTTTGTCACACCACACGTCGTTCAAAATGCCGTGGTTGGTCCCTCCGTTCAGCCCCCCACACCTCTCGCCGGCCTCGGGTTTGCTAGGTTCATCCCAATTCCAGTTATCATATCCTGCATCTGCTAGAGATTGGCCTGAAAAGTCGAGTACCAGAATTTGAATAAAAATCTAAACGCATAGTATAAAAATTTTTGAGTAGTGTTGCAAGTAAAACAAAAAATTGAATCGATGATTTTTTAATAGTTAACCTTCACGTGGTCAAAATGCTCTATAGTATTTAACTTGGAGATATAGCAATCAAAAGTTATAATCCCTAATCAATGTACGTCAAAATAGCTTACTTGTTGTACGAAATGATAATGTCAAATTCTACGACTGGACATATTTGTTTGCAATATATTACTGGAACTCTTTATTTTGTTAGAAAATAACCAATTATTTATTTTTCATTATAATAAATAAGAATAATTAAGAATTGATTACTGATTACTTAAAAGGCGTATATTTTGAATATTTGCTCTTATTACAGGCCAAACCCCAGTATATATTGTTGTCAATGGTGCGATCTGATTAAGGAAAAAAGTTAGAAGGATCATAAAGTTGCAACCGCTATGAAAACCCAGTGGGTTAAGTCTGGCTTACGTCCTGCGGCTAATGATTTGATATTTACGTAATCAATTTTTGTAATCGCAAGAAAGTACTAAAATAAATAAAATGTACCTTGCACAGTGATCCAGATGCGGGGTTCACCGAAGGCTCGGTATCCGATGAATGTTGAATATTGATTGAACTTTGCCATTTCCCAAATTACCTACAAATGTTAAAAAAAATACTCATATATATCACGGCTTAGAATATTTATAAACCAAATAACAAAAAAAATATGGACTTTTTAAATCTACCTAAAGAACAACAAACATCATAAGGGCCATATTACGACTATTTTGACACCTGCTTCATAAAAAACTATAGGTTAAAATTATGATAATAGTTAAGTACAAGGTAGCTTTCGAGACATTCTGTATAAAGCATTAAGACCTCACCTCAGCTTCTTCTTGGCTGTTGATGACGGCCAAGTGTCCGCCTTCAGCTCTGCAGACATTATACGCGCTCTCCCAGTCACGTTTAACCTGGTGCGTCTTGTAGCAGCTTCCAGTCCGCAAATTTAGATTATACTCTGCAAAAAATACAATAGTAAAAAATACACAGAAGGGTGCTTGACTTTTAATCGTTAGAGTGAAGCAACACTATCGTCACGGAGACGCATGCAATTTGACGACCTCCGTGGTGTAGTGACTAAGCACGCTGAGTTTCGAGGCGTCTCCGCACAATTGCATTAGCTACTTACTTTGAGATCAGATCAATAATAAATAATAAATATTGGACACCAAGACACCAATCACATACATTGCTCTGATCCCAAAGTAAGTAGCTAATGCACTTGTGTTATCGAAATAAGACACAGCGGTGGTACCACAACACCCAGATCCGAGACAATACAGTTTTTTTTCTATATTTTCCCGACCGGGAATCGAACCCGGGACCTCGGAGCGGCGACGCCTTGAAACCAGCGTGCTTAGCCACTACACCACGGAGGTGGTCAGATGAATGTATGTGATTGGTGTAAATTATTTAATGCATAGCAAGACACTGTGGAGAATGCCATTCATACGTAGGTATGTAAAATTACGGAGCTACACCGCTCTGTCGTCGCATCGCACCACGCAACTCAACGCAACGGTAAAGTGGCTTCGCTCTGAGTGAACATGCTAAAACTGCTAATAAATGAGTCTGAGAAACTTTACCCGGATCCAAAGTATCACACTGCGGCACTGCATTACATATAAATCTGTCTGGCCTGTAACATACAAACAGATTGAACCACCGACCGGATTAGCATCTACTTTAACGCCTAAAGATGGAATTGTTCAAGAATGAATTACATAAGTAGCTGTAACTGCAATTCGAATTTCGTCAGTACGCATGACGTTTAGCGTAATAACGTATCCATAAGAGACCACAAATTTCGCTAGGTCGGACCGACAGCACGGTAGCTCAATTGTTAAAGCGTTTGGCCCGGTTAGCCGAGAGGTTGCTGGTTCGAGACCCGCCCGTGCGCAAATTTTTGGTTTCTCATTTCATCTTTGTGAATACAAAAAATGGTACTGTGAGGGTTAAAAACATTCTAAACCATTAGATAGCGAAGCGTCATTAATTTCCAAATTTAATTTATTCTGTAAAGAATAACTACTTGAGCTAATGTTGCAAAGAAAGACTGTTAGATGGCGCTAAACGTCACGCGTAATGACCTATCCATAAGAAACCACAAATTTCGCAATGTGGGACCAACAGCAAGCAGCTCGGTTTGCCAAGAGGTTTCTTATTTCATCTTTGTGAATCATTGATAAATTTCTGGCTTTCAGTTTGATTAATGAACGGATCACTTCCCTAAGTAACAGTGACTCATTGTTGATGTGGATAAAAAATATGTTCCAAAATAATATGTGTATGACGTTCACATCCTAAGTAATAAGTGTAAATTAATTCCTATTGCCTTGCTGGGTTAGTCCGTTCCTAATGTAAAAACGACTTAACCAATTTTAACCAGCTTGTCAAAAAAGTTTCTAAATTACTACTATATTTGGATACAGTATATTGATTAACAACTCACGTTGTTGATGTAGATTCTGTTTCCAGCGAGGTGGTAGATTCATAATAATTGTCCATTACTGGTGTAGAAAAAACATTATTTTCATCCGCTCGCGATATGATACTGGTACTTTCATAATCATCTGTTATTCTTTTATTCTCCCATCTCAGTGCTTGAGATTCCAATCGCGTAGCTGTTTTGGGTTCAATCTCGCAAATGAACATCAAATCCAGGGAGCAGGTGACGTCATTTAAAACACCATCCTCCTTGAATCCCCTCTGGATTACCGATCCACAGTTTTCATTCATGCTGTTTGGTTCCCCGGGAAACCATCTATTGTAACCAGCTTCTTCCAGTGATTGACCTGTAAAAAATCATCTAGTTATTCTTAACTAATTATCCTTCTAATCACTAAGCAGGGTTATTGTAAGAGTGAAACCACTCAACGATGCTGCGACAGGCAGCAATGCAGTTTCGTAGATCTAAATATTATAATGCGAACAGCATGACACACGATGCGTTAAAACGTAAACGTGCCGCGACGCAACGCGCTATGCGGCCGTTCAGATTTATATGCAGAACAACAAAGCTGCACCGCACCGAAGTTGCAACGTCGACGCACTTCGCAATGATCGCAACGATTGGAAACCGTAGAATAACCGAAGTTTGGATTTGCACCATTTGCAAGTAATAGCATGCCTATTGCCAAGAGTGTCCGAGCAGATTGTTTGTTTGGACTATTGATTGTATGTGCTTACTTCGGAGCGATGACGAATCTTTCCTTGACTCTAGTTGCTGTATTACTATTTATTTATTACCTTGCAAAGTAGTCCACGTTCGGTTGCTATTGTTGTCCACATTATTGGCAGCACGGAATCCCAGAAACAGTGCTAATTTGAATTTACTTTCTTTAGCTAGTTCCCAAATTACCTGGAAAGACATGAGGTAGTTTAACAATGCAAATTTATTTTTAATAAATGTCAAAGTATCGTATACTGAAATCATCCTAGTTCTGGTTTCAAACCACCATTTTTAAAACTAGCGGACCCAGCGAACCCCCTTTGTTTCGCCCCCAGCCCCGTTAAGAAATTAGGCACTCTGACATTGTATAATTTTCCACACAATTTTCTTACTTTTTTTTGTCATACGTAAGATCTTTCTTCTGACAATAACAAATACAACAAAAAATAATGAGCCAAATCGATCTAGCTCTTCACGCCGTGACCAAGAGAAATATGGATTCATTTTTAATAGGAGTTTTGGATCTTGAAAATTGTAACTACGAGGATTATGGTGAGGTAATAAATTATTTTTATTTTTATCATACTTTGTAGAAGAACAGCCGTTTAAGATGAGGCAAATAACATTAATCGCAACAAAAATAGCTAACTACGGTTTGGACAAACTAACAGTCAGCACTTATAGACCCTTTTCTTGGAGGGGGTATATTCAGTTGTACCACAGTTGTACGAACTTTATTCAGTTTTACCACAGATATACGCATTCCATGTATTTATAATAATTATGTATTTATGTCGAAACCACACCAGCCGATGCATTGCGTCGACGCTGCAACTTTGGGGCGGGGGACGATCAGTTGCTCTACATAAAATCTGAATGCCACACCCACCTTACAAATACATGCGGCTAACAGAACGCGCGCGACACACAGATGAGCCAGGGAGGGATCTGCGTCACGATGATGGATGGACCGTTGCGACAACGCAGCGCTCGTATGGTACCCACTGCGTTGATCCGCCGCAACGCAACGAAAATGCCCGTGTGGTTTTGCTCAAGGCTCCACTCTCAAATTAACTCACCTCGGCCTCGGCTTGGCTGTTGATAATGGCCAAGTGGCCTCCTTGTACTTGGCATATCGAAGACGCATCATCGAAGTTGTGTTGGTCTTGGTAGACCTTGTAACAGCTCCCGGTGCGGTTATCCAATACATACTCTAATGAAATAAAATAAATAAGTTTTTTTTTTCATTTTTTTAAATATAGTAAAAGGGTTTTTCATCATCTAAAAAAATAGTACCTAACTGGCGAATAATTCAAATATGCAACGACATTTAGTAAAGAATATTGGACAGTTAATGCTAACATAAATTAGGACATTGTAAAACAGAACGTTTGTGTTTATTAGGTACGCCATTCTAAATTGAGAGTGGCGATAGCTACTTAGAATTGTCGGGTTTGTTTAAACTATTGAACCGTCTTGCCATAAATATTGTCACAAAGAAAAACATTTTTTTTATCAATGCAAATAATATATATTACTTATACAATGTGTAAGTTTTATACATAAATATAAAACAAATTAAAATATAAAAAGCTTATTCGAAGTGGTCTCCATTGGCTGCTGCAATACAGTCCTTTAAACGTTGAGGCCAGTTACCAAATAGAAGCACGCACTCTTTCCATGGGAAAATTCTTCACTGCCAATCGTATGGATTGTTTTAGGGACTCCAAATTATCATGGCGTTTAGAGCAAGCCGTACTCTCTAAAACTGACCATTACTTACCAGTGTCTGAAGTACCGCATTCTGTGAGCTCTGTATCCTGTTTCTTTATATAACAGGCAAAAGGATGGTTTTCGAAACAGGATAAATCCACCTTGGTACCATTTGCGCTCAAGCCGACGCAGGATTCCAATGTGTGTGTGAATGTTTGGGAATCGGGGATACCTTGAACGTTTTAAAAATATATCAGGTCAAATCGTTTAAAGTGAAAATATTTTAACTGTGTCTTTGTATAAATCTTAGAAACAGGACACTTTACATATTTTTGAGAAAGAGAGATTTTTTTATTCTTTCTTTTTTATCCTGGTGGTAATTTTTTTTTTCGAACAAAGAAAATATCAATTTTGAAACAGCACTCTGATAATTTTAAAAGTTGTTTACGTCATCGGCTTCGTATCTCTCAATTCAATGCCAAATCCCTCTTTTTCTCTACTCTCAACCTTAATTATTAAAAAATCAAAATCTGAATATTTTTTTATATTATTTTATTTAAACTTTATTGCACTGTTAATGGTACAATTAAGGGACTTAATGCTTTATAGCATTCTCTACCAGTCAATTGCTTGGGAAATGCAGAGAGTTAAATCAGTGGCGGAATATTTAAAAGTACTGAGAGGGTCAAAAAATATATTTCAAAATGCAGTTACATAAACATACATACTAATATTTAATGAACGTACATAGAATACATATATTTTTTTAAAAAAATAATTACAGATAGGAAAGTAAAGATATTGATGACATCTGTTAAGATATTAACGACAACAGTGAAAGCAATGTTGGTTAATTCTGAAGTGAGCCAAGGTTAAGATAGTGGGTGTGGAGAGACTTCTTTAAAGAAAGTTTGTTTGAGGAAATTGTGATTTCCATGGGAAGAGAATTCCAAAGGCGAATCGCAGAGATAGTGAAAGAGTCCGACATAAAGCCGGACTTGTAAAGAGGAGTGTGAAGTGTGAGAATATGGGAGGAGCGCAGGTTGCGCGAAGTTGTGGAAGCCAGATAGTTGAACCGCTGTGTCATATAGGTCGGAGAGTGAGGGTTATGAAGTATGTTGAAGAGTACACAGAATTCTTATTTCTTTGCGATGACGGATGGGAAGCCATTTAAGCTTGGAACGGGAGGCAAAAATGTGGTCGTACTTACGGAGACCGAAGATGAAACGAATACCGTAGTTTAGGTGACGATCAAGTTTATTGAGAAAGGCTTCACTTACATTCGTACAACAGACGTCGGCGTAGTCGAGACGAGGCTGGACGAGAGATTGGACAAAAAGAGTTTTCGTGTGAAGAGGGAGAAAGTTTTTTGAATTTATAGAGTGCCCTAGTGGCAGTTATCTTCTTGCTGACCTTGACAATGTGCTTTGACTAGCTGAGGATGCTGTCTATATAGTATATAGCCCCAGGTTCTTAACTCAGTCACTGTATGGTATCACGGCCTTTTAAGTAAGATTGGAGCAGTGGAGTCCATGATGATCTTGGCGAGTTGCCGTGAGCTGTCAACAATGATAGCCTAACATTTGGACGGGTTTACTGATATACCGAATTTCTCTGACCAATCGACAATGCAGGCGAGGTCACAATTCAGGGCCAATATGGCCGAGCCTATATCAAACACCTCTGCCTGAGCGTAAAGTTGAAGATCATTTGCATACAGATGATAAGAACAGTTAAGACGGCTAGTGATAGTATTAATAAAAACGGAAAAGAGGAGCGGATAGAGAATACCACCTTGAGGAACGCCAGTTGTGATATTGGACCAATGAGAAAACTTTTGGTCAATCCGAACAGCCTGGTGGCGTCCCTGAAGATATGAAGATAACCATTCCAGTGCTACAGATGAGACTCGCAAGTGGGATATAATCGCAAGGAGCACATCATGGTCGACATTATTGAATGCATTAGAGAAGTTAGTTAAAACGAGAATAGCTTTTTTACTATCCATGCCCTCTTTAAGTCCTCACTGACTTTAAGAAGTGCAGTGATCGTGCTATGTCCGGGACGAAATCCAGACAGATAATCATTAAGGAGACTATTTTCAAGTAAGAATGTAGACAGTTGCTTATGGACAACAGCTTCTCGGACGTTCGAAAGAAAGGGAAGAATGGCGATTGGACGGAAATGAGTGAGTTGGTTAGGGTTGGATAATTTAGTAAGCCGAAGAACGTAGGCTTTACGCCAAACAGCAGGTACCACCCCAGATTAGAGAGAAAAAATAATAATGTGTGTGAGAATTGGGTTAGCACTAGTGTGCTGTGGGTTTTATTGCTCAAATTTTGTGTCAAACCTATGCGTGTGGGGTGTCTATGGATAGGTCTTTTAAAATGACATGGAGGTTTTTAAAACCATTTTCTTTTAAAGTCTAACGTTTCATAGCTAGACGCTTCCAAAGTGGTAAAATGGGCGTCCCCCCCATCTAACTTCTCAACCAAGCAAGTGTAAATTTTGAAAAAAATATGTAATGTAGATCGTAACATATGCTTTCAACAAAAATTGGTTTGGACTGGATCAAACTAGAAGTTTTTGAGATATAGCACATTTTCAACAAACGCAAACATAACTTTGTACTTCATACAAACACTATGAAAAACAAAGTTATATTTGCAGTCAACAAAATATTGTGGTATTTTAGCAAGTAGATGTAAGTGAATTGCCTAATTCAGTTAAAGTTGGCACGGAACCCTCAGTGCGCGAGTCCGACTCGCACTTGGCCGGTTTTTTGTTTCATTTAAGATCTACTTTCACCTCTTGTCAGGATTGCACTTTTCCACACTGTATAGCGCTTACCTTCCACGTGCTTCTGTCGACTATTTGAGAAGAAGCTGACTATACCAGTGAAGACAGTTGTCCCTGTCACTCCATGCTTCGTCATCAGACCTCGGATGGCCTGCTTGAGATCTTCATTGAGGGGTGAAGCTAAGACTGCTCCTAAAATAAATAAATATATAAATATTACATAAACACACACACACACACACACACACACACACACACACACACACACACACACACACACACACACACACACACACACACACACACACAGAGAAATAAAATGTAAATCTCTCATTGCCTGTAAGTCCGACATGTCTTTATTTTCTGTTATCATCATTAAAAGATGTGGATTTTGTAACAAAACTCAATAACATATTCTCGTGCAGTTCATGTACGAAAAAAGTTCACCGATCGAATTTTTGGTTGCACGATAGTTTATTTTACGTGTAAATATGTTATTGTTTTTTTTTAATTAAAACGGTTAATATGAGCAGATTGCTCAAACTGGGGCGTTGCCAACCTCGTCAAGTTTAATGCCTCAAAAACACAGGCGTGCTTGTTCTCTGCCAAACGTACTCCATTCCATCGGAGTCCCACTTTTCATGGTGTGCCGCTTTATGTCACCGATCGGCTGCAAATCTTGGGTATCGAATTGTCCACCACCCTGAACTTTGGCGAGTATATTGAGTCCATAGCTGAAACTGCTGCCAGGAAACTTGGAATCCTCTCAAGGGCTAAGCAATATTTCACACCCAAGCAAAGACTGCTCTTATATAAAGCACAGATCCGACCATGCATGGAATATTGCTGCCACCTTTGGGATGGTTCAGCAAAGTGTCACCTGGCTGCCTTGGACTCAATCAAAAACCGGGTGAATAGGATGATAGGTGACGCCACACTTGTTAAGAACTCGCTGCAAGAACTAGTATATCGCCACAGAGTGGCGTCTCTGTCGTCTTTACAGACTGCACTTCGGTCACTGTGCAAGTGAACTGCACGATCTAGTCCCGCCAGCTCCTTTCCATCACAGGGGGACCAGACGTAGGCTAGCGTACCATCCCTATGTTGTCGACATTCCATCTACTCGTACAAGGTGCTTTGCCGACTCCTTTTTAATGCGAGCAGCTAGGGAGTGAAACTCGCTGCCTGCTGAAGTCTTCCCTCAGAATTATGACCTAAACACCTTCAAAGCAAGAGTGAATACGTTGCTACTAAGCAGATATGCACCACTCTAGACCTCATCCACTCCTGACATCAGGTGCGATCGAGGTCAAATATCTGCTTAGCTTCTGTCTGTCTGTCTGTCTGTCTGTCCGTCCGTCCGTCCGTCCGTCCGTCCGTCCGTCCGTCTGTTTGTCTGTCTGTCACAGCCATTTTATTCTGTAACTATAAGCATTACAAACTTGAAATTTGGTAGGAAGATGTATCCTGTTAACCGCTTACCGATTCTCATACAAAAAATAAAAAATAATGAGATTTAAATCCCATACATGAAAGTAAAACCAAAAAAAAAATGTTGTGTCAAACCTATGCGTGTGGGGTGTCTATGGATAGGTCTTTTAAAATGACACGGAGGTTTTTAAAACCATTTTCTTTTAAAGTCTAACGTTTCATAGCTAGATGCTTCCAAAGTGGTAAAATGGGCGTCCCCCCCCCGCCCCATCTAACTTCTAAACCAATCAAGTGTAAATATTGAAAAAAAAATATAATGTAGATCGTAACATATACTTTCAACGAAAATTGCTTCGGACGGGATCGAACGAAAGTTTTTGAGATATAGCACATTTTCAGCAACCGCAAATATAACTTTGTACTTCATACAAACACTATGAAAAACAAAGTTATATTTGAAGTAAACAAAATATTGTGGTATTTTACTAAGTAGAAGTAAGTGGATTGCCTAATTCAGTTAAATTGGGCACGGAATCCTCAGTGCGCGAGTCCGACTCGCACTTGGCCGGTTTTTTTTTTCTTTGTGTTGGAGCGTTTTTGTGTGTGTGTGATGTCCCTAATCATTAAAAGCTTTTCTTTCTTTATGTATCTGTACCTTCATTTAAACACGTAAGATGAGCTTGCTCCCATATCTGGGGCAGGCGGTGGAACTTCAGCCAGCCCCCAGCTCTCTCGTTCAAGACGTAGTCAGGACGAAGCACATTGCCATCTTGGAACAACCAAAGTTAATAATTTACTATTGCAAATGCAATAACAGAATTTCAACCTTTCTTTTCGCAGTACTAATTATGATATAGCTGCAAAGAGATCTTAACATGACGAGTCTAAACTTAAAATAGTAATATGAGTAAATGCTACTCACTGCTCATCGTTTCGGCTGGGTTGTAAAGCTTTTTTTCTACCCTCTATGGTTGTAACAGCCTTGGTCACGAGCCAACCGTTAAGTTCTTATTGTCAACGCGAAAGCTTAAAATCTAATATAAGCTGTAGCTCTGTTGTGTGAAAGAAGACCTCCGTGGTGTAGTGGCTAAGCACGCTGGTTTCAAGTCATCGCCGCTCCGAGGTCCCGGGTTCGATTCCCGGTCGGGTCAATTAAAAATCAAATTTTTCTATATTGTTTCGGATCTGGGTGTTGTGGTACCACCGTTGTGTCTGATATCCATAACACAAGAGCAATTAGCTTCTTATTTTGAGATCAGAGTAATGTATGTGATTGGTGTATATTTATATTTATTTAAAGAAATCTTGCAGAAATCTTGGAATAAGTATGAGTGAGTATCGCAAATCAATAAAAATGGAACTTAAGTACGGGTAACTACAACAGATAAAATTTACAAAATGTTTTTGATATAACCCTTATTTGGAACCCACTAATTATATGATTCTACTAAAATGTTAGAAAAGTAATGCTACGGTCGGGAAATTGCGCAAGAGTGTCTTCTCATGTCAAAAATCTCAGTGTGTGAAGTCGAAAGTCTTCAACCAGTGTGTGTTACCAGTGATGACATACGGATCTTAAACATGGTTTCTAACGATGGACCTTATAAACAAGCTACGAATCAGAACTGAGGAGATACGTAGAAGAACTTAGGTAACGGACATAGCCTAGAGAATCAGTAAGCTCAAGTGGCAAATGGGCAGGGCACATAGCGCGAAGAACTGATTGTCGTTGGGACAGGAAAGTTCTGATTGGAGACCCTTCGACCAAAAAGCAGCGTAGGACGTCCATTGACCAGATGACGACCTTGTAAAGATCGCAGGATCAAAGTGGATGCAGACGTCTGCGTTCCCACCAAGTGAGCAGCTTCAGATTCAATTAAATGTATATTTATCATTTAGTTACAGGTTTAAAACATTTGTAGAAACAAGGTTTTCTTTTTGTAATGCGATTGAATGAAATATATTTGGTTAAATGTGTGCTCACTCAGTACTCACAAGCGGTCATCCATATCTCCATACTGAAATAAGTTGGTCGATTCATTCAGTGTTCTTTTTAGGGTTCCGTAGCCGAATGGCAAAAATGGAACCCTTATATTTTCGTCAAGTCTGTCTGTCTGTCTGTCCGTCTGTCCGTATGTCACAGCCATTTTATTCTGTAACTATAAGCATTACACTGTTGAAATTTAGTAGAAAGATGTATCCTGTTAACCGCTTTACAATTCTCGTACAAAAAATAAAAAATAATGTCATTTAAGGGAGGGCTCCCATACATGAAACTAAAACTCAAAAAAAAAAATTTTTCAAACCTATGCGTGTGGGGTGTCTATGGATAGGTCTTTTAAAATGACATTGAGGTTCCTAAAACCATTTTCTTTTAAAGTCTAACGTTTCATAGCTAGACGCTTCCAAAGTGGTAAAATGGGCGTCCCCCTCCGTCTAACTTCTAAACTTAGCGAATGTAAATTCTGAAAAAAATATATAATGTGGATCTTAACAAATATTTTCAAAAAAAAATAGTTTGGACGGGATCGAATAAGAAGTTTTTGAGATATAGCATATTTTCAACAACCGCAAACATTACTTTGTACTTCATACAAACATTATGAAAAACAAAGTTAAATTTGCTGTCAACAAAATATTGTGGTATTTTACTAAGTGGAAGTAAGTGGATTATAATTCAGTTAAAGTTGGCACGGAACCCTCAGTGCGCGAGTTCGACTCGCACTTGGCCGGTTTTTTTTGTAACACCTCTCTTTAATTGGAGCCTGTAATTTCAGTTCGTCAAGTTTCGTATTAAAACATTTACTATCTGTTTATTGTGCTCACTCCATCCACACGCTATTGAATCTCTATGAACCAACTGTAGAATCGCATTCCATCGTTTACATAGTATGAATTGGCTAGAAATAGGACTATTCAGCATAAAAACAAACCACTTTTACTGTGCGTTCATGAGTAAAACGGAGGTCTGGTGCTCACTCCGTCCGCCATCGCTAAATACTTAAATCTTTTTTGCTAAGTTACTTAAGAGAAAGATTAAGAAAGAGAAAGAGTTAACAGATGATTTTTTTGTACAAAAATACTATAAAATATTCGGCAGTACACAGTTTGATATTACTTTTTACTTTTATAGATATACAAAACTAAATGTTTGGTTTAAATAAAAGATAATAGGGTGTCTCCACGTGGCAATAATAATAGGACATAAAATAAGACTGAAAATTGAGACGGTTTAATTCTTAACCAATTCTCGCGCAATTCGTATACAAAAAAAATTCACCGATCAAATTTTCTTTGTCAAAGGAAAAAGAATTTTAAATTTCTCAGAGTCACGATTTCTATATATTTAGTTTTTGGTCGTGCGATAGATTTTTGCATGTATCTACATTATTTCATTTCTCTTGATTTTTAGGTTAAAAGTTAAATTCGCAATCGAAGTACCACACGAAAAAAGTTCGATTGCCACGAGACTCGGAAAAATACTAATAACCCTGAAAAATAAATGTGCGAAATAATCCTTGTGCCTGGGTAAGGACTTCCTTTTTTTGTCGTTACATATGATTCTTGTAAATTAATTTAAATTACATTTATTTATACCGAATTCAAAATAAGGAGGTTATTTTGTTGAAGTGTTATAAGTATGCAATACATAGAAAAGTCAGGAAAAATAACTAGTATTCAAAAGAAAGTTATTTAATGTTGACATAAACAGGCAAAAGACGTTTAGTTCCCACAAAACGCTTAGCTCCAACGGGCTAAGGTCATATTATGTTCCCCACATGTTTATTTTCCTTATTTCACAAAGTCCCGCAAGAAATAAACAATTATTTTGTAATTCCAATTAAAAAAAAAAGAATCTCCAACATACCTTAAAATCGAACGGCGTATCTTCCTTCGTTTAGCCATAACCGATAAAAATCACGCACATTGACCGAAACTCACTTGACAGTTAAAACTCAAATGGCAGTCAGTGTCACACACGTTCTCATTCTTAACTTCTTTTCTGTTCTAGTTCTTTCCTAATGTCCGTATTTTACCATTCGGCTATAGAGCTAGTGTGCTAAAATGACTATTAGATAGTCGAGAACGGTAATCAACAGTCATAAATGGTAATATTCATTCATATTGATTCAGTAATATTTTATTACTGTTTCGGTTGTGCGTATGCGATTGGTGAATTTTGTAGGTCACGTGACCTTCGGGCAGGTTCGTGAGACACCGTTCTTTACATCTTATTTCAACCATATTTACAAAAAACAATAAAAAGTCACAATAAGTAGTGTGAATAAACTTATTCACACAACGACACAAAATGTGTTTTTATTTGTTACAAAACTGAGTCAGGAAATTATATTTACGGTTTATCACATACGGTCAAATTGATTGAATTTGACCGTATTTGACCGGTCATGTATGGTTTATGACAAATGTGACCGGTCAGATATATTCATTTTACAAAAACCTCAAAATTTAAACTAAACCGAAACCCCAGCCCAAACAAAGTACCTATTAAGAACAAAACCTTTTCCTTCAGGCATGTAAGCGAGGATGACACGCAGCTAGCGTGAACACGTGAAGTTAAGTCAGCAAAGTACCGCTATTTTATCACGTGTAGACACCCTATTCCATGTCCTTCATACAAAGTATGAAACTTTGTTTAACTCTTAGAGTAAAAAAAAATATCAAACTGGGTACTTCCGAATATTTTATAGTATTTTTGTACAAAAAAATCATATGTTCACTCTTTCTTTTAAGTTAAGTTAGCAAAAAAGATTTAAGTATTTAGCGATGGCGGATGGAGTGAGCATCAGGGATTCGTTTTACTCATGAACGCACAGTAAAAGTGGTTTATTTTTATGCTGAATAGTCCTATTTCTAGCCAATTCATACCATGTAAACGATGGAATGCGAATCTCTAGTTGGTTCATAGAGATAAAATAGCGTGTGGATGGAGTGAGCACAATAAATTAATAGTAAATGTTTTAATACGAAACTTGACGATCTGAAATTACAGGCTCCAATTAAAGAGAGGTGTAACAAAAAAAATAACACTGAATGACTCGACCAACTTATTTCAGTATGAAGATATGACTGACCGCTTGTGAGGACTGAGTGAGCACACATTTAACCAAATATCTTTCATTCAATCGCATTACAAAAAGAAAAACTTGTTACTACAACTGTTTTAAACCTGTAACTAAATGACAAATATACATTTAATTGAATCTGGAGCTGCTCACTTGGTGGAAAGGCAGACGGTTAATTATACTTACATGACACTCCAATCAGTGATAGAAGTATTCCAATGCCTATGAACTTAATGCCCATTTTAAATTAAATTATAACTTTCAAACAACTATTTTATAAGGTTTCTAACAGCCTGACTGGAGAACGCACGAATAATATTATATATTTCTGAAATCCCATATTTATACCCTAAAAAGTAGTTACATACATTATATCCAACAGGATGTGGCAAAGCGATAAGAAATTGTATTTAGGTGTAACACCTATGTAGAAACGAGTTAATTAGTTTCAATGCATCAAAATCAAGGAATATACTTTTTCCCTAATAATACCAGCATATTTAAAAAGTATGTATGATAAATTAACTATAATACCTATTATATCCTGTAAGTTAATTAGTTCTGTATTCGTATTTTCCAAAAACATGTAATGTATGTATGTATGCCTACACTTTTAACCGACTTCAAAAAAGGAAGTTCTCAATTCTATGTGTATGTATTGTAAGGCTAGACACGGGAGACACAATGAAACCAAATGATAGCGCGCACTGTTGGTTTATTAAGAACTAAAATTACAGTAGTAAAGCCTTATATACTAACTTACATAACTAATATGGGGTGAGGTAGCGCACACACTACACCTCCCCCGTTTTTAAAAAACAAAAAGAAGAAACATATTTGTTTTTTTGTGAAATTAATAAATTTTGAAGAAAAAACCATCAATTTGACATTTAAATGTTTAAGTGAATCAATATCAAATAAAATCAAATAAAACTGATTGTAAAAAAAAAGTTGAATTACAGACATTGTTTTTAAACTTTTACAAAGAATACGTTTTATAAAATTCTGCAAACAAGATTTATTATAACCATACAAATGCAAGAGTTTATAATGCATAAACTGTTTTATTTGACCAATAATTCTATGACATACACATAAAATATTATTTGCATTAATAATACTTATTATTAATGCAAATGCAATATTGAGCATCATATAAATCAAGACAGCAAATCTAAAATGAATTTTACATGAAATTTAGTTGTTTTAGTCACTGAAAAATTCAATACTGAAATTGAAACTAGACATATTTGAAAAATCGTTACATTATTATGTTCAAAAATGAATGATGATACTTTCATTCATATAAATATATATATGTTTTTTAATATGTTTTTTTTTGTACTGACAATACCAAGATTATAATTTATATTTCACAATATCTTATTACATTTAAAAGTAAAATTAAACATATTTATATTAATTCTTAAGAGGTTACCATATGCTTAACGTAATAAAAGTATAAAAATAGAATTAAGGACGGGCACTGTTAGCAATCAGAATCTCCAATCATAATAATGTTTGGGATATATTTTATTTTAGTTATTAATCATACTTCAAATTCAAAAGTCAAAAGGGTTGAACATCATCTTTTAAAAAAAATATTAATATTAGTCATAACATCTTATTTCGAACAACATTAATAATAAAAAGTGCTAATTACCTTTTCATGGTAACATTGAGATGATATCTCGCATTTTTGTCATGTCCTATTTAACAATAATGACCACCTCGTCAGGTGTTCTTACTGAGAAATTCTCCTCATCTATCACTCTTTAATCACCAAAATCATTGTCATCGCTGGTAGTTACAGCTTATTGTCATTGTCGTACGTACGTATATTAACATTATATTATCGATCGATATTTTAATTTATATTTATTAAACAACATCTGGCCGGCCCTATTTATTTATTTATTTTATTGGTACATTATACATTTTATTTTATAGTCGACTTTTAATTAAGTTATTTATTTATTTATAACATGGGTCGTGCACGCCCTAATATTAATATGAAGGTCACGATTTAAGTCTCTACTGGACTCCAACTTATCTCACGGAGGAAAACTCGTTCACACCATGATCGAATGGAAGGAACTGACACTTCTTGTACCTTTTTTATACCTTTTTTTACCATTATTAAATCACATTAATATCATAGAGAATCACGAATTAAGACCTTATACTTAGTCTCCAATAGGCTTCAGCGATGAAGCTTGTTCACGTTGCGTTTACCCTGAAGGAACTGATCTCTAACTAATCTTTTCTACCTTAACTTGTATCAATATTTAATAACAAGTTACTCCTCTGATATTTTCCATGTTGGGATTACTCAAATCGATTTACTTATCTTTGCATTAAACTTAACATTCACTTCCGAGAATAATTTAGCTTACAAAATATTGTACTGCTTTCGGATGATCAGCCCAATTGAACTACTTTACTTTGTTGACCAAATTACTCGCACATCTTTACAACTAGCCAACATACATAAAACCCAATTATGTACTAATAAACATTGTCATTTATCAGTGTTTATGGCATTACTTACAAACTTAAGTATGCCTATATCCTTAGCCGTAATTAATCGCAAAATTCTGCAGCATTTGCGTCGTAATGATAAGTCTTATATTTGTTACGTCTTTTTAGTAACTTGTGTCAATCCATATAAAAATATAGGTATTTTTTTTTTATAATAGTGACGCAAACCTATTGATAGCTACTTGATACTCGCTAAGTACATAAATAGAAATCAATTACAAATATTTTATTCATAACCTGACATAAAAATAGATTTGTATAAATCAAACTCTACCTGGGTGGCATTGTATAGAATAATGTTACCGATATTTTGCTGTGTATGCGTACTAATAAGGGATGCATCTGTTACCTTCTACTTACAAATGCACACGAATTAATTAGTCACAGTGTATGACGCCTTATTTGATAAAACATTTCAAAACATTCTTATTACTGACCTTTTAATAGCTGAAAATATTAAATAAAATATAAAATTAACGTAAAATTAACGTTTTTTTTTTCTATCAAGTAATTTTTAGAGAACCTCTGAAATTAATGAAAATTAAATTTTTGTTATAACCTCTAATTCCATAACTACTATAGTGCTGGGTTGTAACGTCATCATTGCAATTTAAAAAAATAATGCTAGTAATTTTTAAGATGTAAATTATGTAAGAAAGTCATCTTGAGTGAAAAATTATAATTGCATGCCTACCTTAAGTAAAGTAACTATATTATCAGCTCAATGAATCAAACATAGTGGAAACTCAACCTGTTTTTATTGAATGTAATACTTATTAAAATTGGAAATAAATCTGCCACTAGGCAAAGTACGGACACAGAACTTTAATACAGAGTGCATTAAATATGTAAACAAATAAAAGGTATTCGATTGGTCAATAGGTTCAAAATTCTTATTGCATAAAATATTGTATTCTAGTAAGCTCTGTATAAGTACGATTTGAGAAAGGGTTTATTTGTCAAGTTAACTAAGAGAAGCGAATAACTGTTGGGAAATTCTCAAAAAATATATATACTTAATTTTAAAAGTATGAGAGTAGAATATGCATGCGACAAAACATTAAACATTTAAAACTTCGCAAATAGTTTTAGGGTTCAGTGAATCGTATCAAAATATAAATGAACGTAAATTTAATACCTACTTTGCACAAAACTCGCATCGTTGATAAGTACGCTGAATAAATACGAGTATATGAATCGCATATTACAAAATAGTATGAATATTGTAACTTACCTTAGTAAGTACCGGTAGTTACATGTGTACCTGTCATTATAAAAGGCAATACTATCCAATGAGTTGGTTTAGACTCGCCAAAAATATTTCCATTACATTATAAACTTATTACATTCGAACCCAATTCATGAAATAAAAACATTACCTTTTCGACGCAGTCGGGTACGGAGCACTTCGCAACTCGCAAAAGCGCATCAAGTTTCAAGACGAAACTACACGCGTCTCAACGTCAGCAAATTTTTCTATAGTCACTCGTCATTGTGCATGATTTAATAAAATTAGGTCAAACATGATTTTAAACCATCAAAGTGTGTAATTATCAAACATATATTTTATATTGGTTTTGAAATAAATCTACTTTTACACTGATAATGAGAAAACATTATGAAAGCAATGGTTCCAAAATATTTATTACAAGGAATGACTGCAATTATCAACTTATTATATTCTTATATTAGTATGTATTTAATGTGGATTCATATGTATGTACAACTGTATTTTTTAAAATTCTGAAGATGAAATAAATACCTTTACTCACTCTGAAAAAAAAAAACATGGAACGAGAGAAAAATAATATCTGACCTGATTGACGTCTAATATGAGTAAATCCTGTAATTTTTAAATAAATAAACAAAGAGTTAAGGATGAAATAAAATCTTCTTCTAAATTTCTTTTTTTTTTCGAAAATAAATTACGCTTAATCTATCAAATGAGATGCGTAACTACTCAGAGAATTTGAACTTTTAATTTGTTTAACTTACAAAATTGGTAACAGTGCCCTTGAAAAGTTTAGATTTAAAACATATATCTTATATATCTATTGGATTATATATTTTTATATATTATGGGCCACTATATCTACTCTCACACACACAAAATCACTTTTTTCACTCTGAGATCGTCGTTCGCGACTCGCCGACCTTCCGGCAGCAGCCTCCTCCATGGACACCGACTACTCCCGGCACCCAGCATCATTCTCATTCACACATCCGACTCCAACAGACTCCCTGCGCCCAGCATATAATCACCATAACACCACCATCTGGCGCCATCGCACGCCCGGCAGCCAGGAAATCATCAATTTTCTTCAGCACCTCTCATGATTCCGTTTAATATTATTATAGTCCATTTTTACCAACACTCTGAAGAAATAGTAGTACACTGGTTTATGAAGTCCAATAAAATCCATTGTCACTCGAATAATAAAACTGTGATATTTGCCAGTAATTTTCGATTATGTTCCCGTGCTCAGTACTGCCCGAGGCAGCACTGGCAGGGTCGCCATGTAAGGCTAGACGCGGGAGACACAATGAAACCAAGTGATAGCGCGCACTGTTGGTTTATTAAGAACTAAAATTACAGTAGTAAAGCCTTATATACTAACTTACATAACTAATATGGGGTGAGGTAGCGCACACACTACAGTATGTAATATCGATGGAATTCTATTTTTGAGTATGATGATTTGTAAGTGTATGTATATTTGTGTATGTGTGAGTTTGTCCACAGATTTCTCAAGAACGAGAAGTAATAGTGAGATGATTCAGTAAGGTATACTTCAACTTAGGGTGCAGTGTAAGTTTCATCAAAATCGGTCCAGTAATTTTTAAGATATGGGTAATAATAATAATAACTAAAATGCATGAATTAAAACTATAATATGTCCCGCGCAGTCAATTAATCGTTGTGACTGGCCACCGTAGTCGAAATCAGCTAGGGGGACTACTAACTTATTGTGCTTCGCAATTTGCACTTTGACATAATTGATCTCGACGACTTGGTTTTTCATTTGGCATCTTATTTTTAACCGACTTCAAAAAAGGGGGAGGCTATCAATACGACTGTATGTTTTTTTTGTATCTATGTTAGCTCATATCTCAGTCATTTGTCCACCGATTCAAAAAAAAAATTCGCTTACCTAAAGAGTATTGTTTTTAGTTGGTCACATTGTTGCCAATTTGGCATCTGATGATGGGGTCTTGGTGTAATCGAGGGAAACCCTGAAATTGTAAAGGCACGTATAGTGTTATTTTACTAGAATCTCAATGATAACGTGTTGTTACGTCTCATAGTCAGCACGTTGTGAACCTGAAACGCTTAGGAGTTCAGTTATTATAATGCCATAATTTATGATAGGTAATTTGTAGCTTCTAAAAAATCAGTAGATGGAACATTAATGGTGGCAAAAGCTCTTCTAATGGCGTCATTAAGGGTAGCGTGTCAGGCGAGACGCCAAGCGCTTTGCTGGCAACAAAGGCAGTGGAGACTAAAGTATTTTTTTTATTTATTTAAGTAAATCACATGCAAGAATTACAAAAAAAAACAGCCACAAGCGTCGTCAAATTAACTATTCCATATAAAATATCAAAAAATTAAATATACAAAACAGCTGCTCTATGGTTCATCTCAACCACAACGAATCCCGTCCCTCCGCGCCCCGATCGATCCAAAGGTTCCCATTATGCTAGCAGCATTACCACGTTGAATAGCTGTGGAAACCTGTTGAACTAACCAGGACCCAGAGCGGGGATCGTTGCCCCTTTCTCTTAACCTTCGTCCCAACTCCTTAAAAAGTTCGCGTGACTCATCACCCCAGGGCCCAGCCGTCTCCACAGCGATCGGCACAAAATCAAACGCAGTCTCCAAAGCAGATTATTTGGAATGCTAAAATTTGGCGGCATTTTCCGCAGCTGACCCCCTGATGTTACGGTATCCCACCTCCGCCTATGAGTCTTCCTGCCGTCTTGGCATACGACCCGAATCGCGGGAGACGCCGACCGGTCATCTCCTCCGTGCCTTCTAGAAAAGCTGCTTCACCGATCGGCGCTTGCTTCGTGCTCCCTACAAGTTTCTGCTCCCTGTCCCATCTGATATCACCTCTCCCCCTTCTGAGACGTGAATACCACAAAAACGTGACTTCACGTCGGGCTGCTCTACTTGTCAAATCTGAAACCAATCACACTTCAAAATTACGCCTAAGCGTGTGCCAGGAGTGTACAAATTCACGCAATGCCTCCCACTTGTTACGGCTACTCACGAGGTCCTGGTGATAGATCGGAGCAGGTTGCGCCGTTCGTATAGCATCTAGCATCTTATGTCTCGCTTCCGCGTATAGCTCACATTCTCTAAGTGCGTGATCGCGGCTCTCTTCAACATCCTAACCACAGGGGCACAGTGCCGACTCGCACAGCGCAAGCTTATGTAGGCGCCGTCTGAAGCAACCGTGTCCTGTGAGAATCTGCGAAACAACATAGTCCGGTTCGACCCAGTCGAAAGATAACCTCACGACTACGTCGGGAAAGAAGCTGAACAACTCTCGTCCGTCCAGTGATGTTACGGTATGCCGTAAATGTGACGCAGCAAAGTTGCTCACGCATGTAGCGTCCCATAAAAGACATTGACCTCTTCGCCAAGGAACCAATGTAAGGCCATCGGGTCTCTTGCCATCCGTACGCGACAAACCAGGAGGTTCCAACACACAGGGTACATTAACTGATACCATGGCTCGACGCACAATTTCATTGATGGAATGGTGCCTCGGGAAGCACATCTCTGGCATGCACCCGCACATCTTAGCCCATGGTGACCGTTCTCCTCCACCATTACGCCACAAATACAGCGATGAGCTTCACATATTTTGCAACCTAGTCTCAAAGCCACCGCTATTCTTAATGAATCGTTATCAAGAAGCGTTCCTAGTTGAGGAGACATCATTAATTTTTTATCAAGAAAATGTTCGATGCTGGGATCAAGCAGAGGGGCAAAAGGCAAAGCGATTCAGAATTAAGAATTTTAATGTTAGGAGCAAAAAAATTAAATTTATCAATGATTTCCTGTCGGGAACCAGACAAAACATGATCATTAATAAAAAGTTCACATTTTGAAAGGTTCAGCTCTAGGCCTAATTTCTTAAATCCTTCTATAATCAGGACAAGGTCTTGGGAAACAACATTTGCTTTGCCTCCAAAGGAGCCGTCATCCAGATACGAGGCATTAAATTTAGAATTTAAGGATGAAATTGTCGGGGCTGCTACTTTGGTGGTCACACTGTCTATCTATATTTCCTACTGGTTACTAAGTTACGTGCCCGATATAGACTCACGGAAAGTGCTAGGGGCGCCTACTAGGTGCCTCAAATAAAAGTCACTAATTACCACTGATGTTTCTATTCATGTCCACAGAGATCACAATAATTTACGCTATAAAAATGAGGTACTACAATTTGGAATGCACGACCTAACTTCGGGTGGTGCAGGGAACGACTGGCGATCGCCGCCGAGCGCGCTCCGCACACTGGTACAAAATGTTTATTCAGAAAAATGCATGCAACTATTGTGTCATGCATTTTGCTGAATAAATATGGGTTGAAAATACTCTATCAAAGGAGAAAAAAGATCACAACAGGCTAATTTGGCTGCAAGACGACAAAACGTTGAGCCAATAGCAATAAGATGAATGCCACCATCTTTTTTCGGAAGGCACAAAGTCTAGCACCAAATAAAAACGGGGCAAAACTTTCAGTACCCTGCCAGATAAGAGAAGGTTGCACAGTTTCATAATGTTGGAAAGCAAAATTATACCGGCGTCAGCAGCGGAAGCACTCACCAAGTCCTTAAGGTGTTTGGGAGTGATGCCGTTAATGCCGCCAGCAGAACCAGCCGGAAAAGACATGATGGTAGCAAACGTGTCGCCGTCATCAAGTATCTGTAATGGTTGGAAATTTTGAGGAGGAGGCAGAGGTAAAGATGGAGAACCTGGACGTGAAGACTGCTGACTACGAAGGCTCTCGAGAGTTTCCTGATTAGGGGAAGCGAGAGTGTCATCGGAGAACAAGATACGGGCTCCGTTTTTTAGGTCACCGTCCATAAACTCGTTCTCAACGGTACGATAATGTTAAATTTGGTACGCAATGGCAATAATTAAATGCATATGAGCATACTCGTGCGACTAGCCGTAACTAGCCGTGTCAATTTCACAAAAAATAGATGCCCGATGAAAACTTTTTTTCTTTTAGTAGGCCAGAATGACACCTTAAATGAAAGTGATTTAGCTATTCCGTCTTTACAGTGAATCTTAGCAATAATTTTAACATAAAATACAACGCAATGGGAGTACGTCAACTATAATTAGACAAGTACCTAAGTGTTTAATATTACTTATATAAACATATTAGGCACTTGCCAACATTAATGTTCCTTCCACGTTGTAACCACGTGGTTTGGTCCGTGATGATGGCAAGAGACCCGATGGCTTCACGATCATTCTCTGGGCAATGGGGTTGGAATTTAATTTGGGATGTAACTTGTGTCGATACTTTGCCTCAACCAGCAGTAGGTACTGACACACTTGGGTCTTCCGTCATTCTGATCGCTACTACGCTGCCAGCTGACCCTGTGCCCACCACTATAAAGTCACATGAGTCTCCATCTAAAACATGAATATATTTTACTCACATCGTGTTGGAGATCGGCAGTGGATTTAACGTGGAAGGGCAAAATCATAAGGGAGGTTTTGTCTGTCAAAAGTTACCTATTATCTGCCAATAGCTGGTTTCCAGGGCTGCAGGTGATTACTGAGGACACAGGCACAGTCACAAAGGTCTTCAGGTAAGTTTTAGGGAAACACAAAAATTGAATCCTGGTAGGTCAGTTAGTGTCAAAGGAATAACGTCTGTACGTAAACTAGGTAAGTATTCAAAATGATGTGCGTAGGAGCGCGCGCGCGACTAGAATGGCAACACAGGTATTGATCAAATAATTGTAGCAAACACATCGAAATATTATTTTGATTAGTTGAACCAACAGTTAGAATTAATATTAATCATTTTTTTAAATACTTGATAGTTACTGCGAAAACAACTAGTAGAAAAAAAAATGACGACCTCCGTGGTCGAGTGGCTAGCACGCTGGTTTCAAGCGTCGCCATCTCACGAGGTTCCGGGTTCGATTCCCGGTCGGGTCAATGTAGAAAACGATCTTTGCTATATTGTTTCGGGTCTGGGTGTTATGGTACCACCGTTGTGTCTGATTTGCATAACACAAGTGCATTGGCTACTTACTTTGGGATCAGAGCAATATATGTGATTGGTGTCCAATATTTATTTATTCATTTATATATAGTCTTACCAGTAAGGAATGGTTGCTCAAGATAACAATAGCAAGTCAAGCTTACAACTAATCCGCCACGTACATTTTGGCAACTGCTTTACTAGTAATCGTAGAGTAGACTTAGAATTTTTAAAACAGGTGAAGTTTTTCAGCTGTGTACATAAATTTACATTTTAATACATGTCAAAAATAAATAGAAATAGTCTACCAAATTTGTAACAATAGGTTGTTACATTTGCGTACCACATATTCTATATTTTTATGGTGACATTACCCATTAATTCGTTTTCAACTCTATTCGTGTATCATAGTTGAGATATTTTTGTTTTTAACTCTTTCACGGACAGCGACCGCCTAAAGGTGGGATAACAATAAAATTTCTATTGTGTCTGGAGTACTGTCCGTAAAAGTGTTAATTTTATTTTTTATTTTATTTTTATTAAGGAATAACAAACAGTTACACATTACATGTTATAAATAATATGTTAACTAAAAGATTATTAAATGTATAACCCACTACGTTATCCACTAATAAGAACAGCAAAGATATCGAGAGATCAAGCCAACAGATTCGAAAACCTGTTCAGTCGCAGACACAGTTTACAAGGAAGAATCCAATACCTTCGGGAAACTACCGTGCTCCTCCTCGACAACAGACCAGCGTGAAAACAGCACCGAGGTACCACGATTCGCAGCCGCCGAACCCAGCGAGGAGGAATACCAACCAGCCGAGGAACCGGGGTGCTCATTCTGGCCGGACCCACGACCGACAAAGGAAATAGAGGTACCCCATGCTGGACGAATCCAACATTTTTACCTTAACTGGCTTGATATTACAGATGACACAAATATTTTATCCTTTGTAAAAGGATACAAAATACCCTTCAGCGATAAAGTGTACCAATTATTTGAGCCCACGAATCCGACTTTTTCATCAAAAGAGATGACAAACGCTATTGAAAAGTTACTCATTTTAGGCGCAATTTCGCCTTGTGACGAAATCAAAAATCAATTTGTTTCTCCAGTTTTTCTGACACCAAAGAGAACAGGTGGTTATAGATTTATACTTAATTTAAAAAAATCTTAATGAATTTGTTCATACTGACCATTTCAAAATGGAGGATGTGCGTACAGCCATTCGTCTAATACACCCGAATTCTTATATGGGTACAGTGGATTTAAAAGAAGCCTACTTTGTAGTGCCTATTCACCCTACTCATCGAAAATATTTAAGATTTCGTTTGGATCAACTATACGAATTTAATTGCTTACCGTATGGACTTAGTTCAGCTCCTTTTGTTTTCACGATACTATTGAAACCTGTTCTTTCGTTGCTTCGAAGTAAAGGCCACACAATCGTAGGATATTTAGACGATATTATTTGTATTAATAATGATTTTAAATCTTGCCAAAATACTATTAAAATTGTAGTCGAGTTGTTCCTTACAAAATCTAGGATTCATAATTAATTTCGAAAAAAGTTGCGTTGTGCCCAACAATGTATGCAAGTTCTTAGGATTTAATATAAATTCTACGAATATGACTTTAGATTTGCCTGTAGACAAAATTGAGAAAATACAAACCTTAGCACAGAATATAAAGAAGAAAAGTAGTATTACAATTCGAATTTTTGCTAAATTTATAGGAACTTTAGCTGCTGCCAATCCTGCCGTTGCCTATGGGTGGATGTACACCAAAAACTTTGAGTGGGAAAAATTTTTGACACTAGAAAAATCTGACGAAAATTATGATGTTCATAATGCAAATCAAGCCATATATTTACAAGTCGATTTATTGTGGTGGTCTGATCTTACTCATAAAGCTAGGAATCCAATTGATAAGGACACTTATGAACTAGAAATATTTACTGATTCATCAATGACTGGCCGGGGGGCAGTGTGTAATGGCGAGATAGCTAGAGGTCACTGGACACAAGACAAAAGCAAAAATCATTTAAATTACCTCGAACTATTTGCTGCCTTTTAAGGACTAAGTTTTTTTGGGAATGATTTATCTTATACTAATGTTCTTCTTAGAATTGATAACACTACTGCAATTTCGTATATTAATAAAAGAATAGAATACAGTTTTCACATTTAAATAAAATTGCTAAAGAAATATGGCAGTGGTGCGAACACAGAAATATCTTCATTTTTGCTTCGTACATTAGCTCTCGCGATAATACTGACGCTGACCAGGCCTCTCGATATACTAACATAGATTCTGAGTGGAGCCTTAAATTAGATTGTTTTAACAAATTAGTGGATAAATTTGGCCAACCTCATTTAGACATGTTTGCGTCACGCATCAATAATAAATTTACACTGTATGTATCCTGAAAACGAGATCCAGGTGCGTATGAAATCGACGCTTTTACTATCAATTGGAGAAGATACTTTTTCTATAGCTTTCCTCCATTTGCTCTTATCTGGAAATGTCTCCTGAAACTAATTACTGACCAAGCTACTGGAATTTTCATAGTACCAAACTGGCCTAGTCAACCTTGGTACCCACTTTTTAATTATTTTCTTCATGCCTGATAAAAATCTTTAATTGTCTCCTTCCACGGAACAGCACCCGCTATGGCCCAACCTTACCCTGGCGTGTGCGATATTATCAGGCAAGCGTATTTGAAGCGCAAATATTCAAATGAAACTATTGATATTATGATTAACTCATTATCAAAAAACACGATCTCACAATATAATGTAGCCTTAAAGCAGTGGTTCCAATTTTGACAATTACGTAAAACAGATTTGTTTAATGTGTCCGTTTCCTTTTTGTTCATTTTTTTAACTCATATATTTAAAAAAGGTGCAAGCTACGGTACACTTAACTCATATAGGTCGGCTCTGTCGCTTATACTATGTAAACAAATAACCAGTAATAAAAATATAACAAGGTTTTTTAAGGGTGTTTTCGGATGAAACCTACATTTCCTAAATACACATCAATATGGGACCCTAATCTGGTTCTGGAATATTTAACCAAACTTTACCCAAATGAATCATTGACGTTAGATCAGCTAACGAAAAAATTAGTAACTCTGCTCGCGTCGTCGACAGGACAACGTGTGCAGACGTTATCATTAATAAATGTAAATAACATAGTTATAAATGAATCCGAGATAAAAATTTTAGGTCATTAAAACTTCAGGTCCTAATAGAACTAACCCTACACTGGCCTTACCCTTTTTTAGACAAAAAGAATCAATTTGCCCTGCAAAAACTCTGTGTTCATATATTAGTAAAACTTCTGAATTTCGAAGTGCCCAAAACGAAACCAAGCTCATTCTAACTATTAAAAAACCGATATATGCTGCTAGTTCACAAAGTATTAGCCGCTGGATCAAGCAACCGCTAGGCGATAGTGGTGTAGACGTGAGCACCTTTAGTGCTCCTAGTACTCGCCACGCGGCCACCTCAGCGGCAAGAAGGTCCGGTGTGTCTATTGACATTATTAAAAGACTGCTGGGTGGACTGGCAACTCTCAGTGTTTTGCAAAGTTTTATAATCGGCCATTAACGATTCCTGAAAATGATAATTCATTCGCTGAGGCAGTTTTTGATTAGATCATTTTGGGCACTTAAATACGATATTTAAAACAATATGTGTAATTTAATACTATTCCTATTATGATATGATGGTAACAATTAGTAAAACCTATTGTTTGTTTATTTTTGTGCATTTATAAATTGTTATAATAATTTATTAATAGTTTATTACTGCATTTCATTCTGCAAATACTTTAAACATCTACATGGTATGTTAAATCTGGAGGATGTAACATTGAAGTATAATTTATGGTTAAAAGAAACTTACCTTAAGTGAAAATCAACCATAATTATACAAAATGTTACATCCGAACAGATTTAACAACCCGCCCAAACCCCTCAGATACGTATTTCCGACCCGAAAGGTTTTGCAGAATAAATACATATATCTCTTAAACGAACGACGCGATCGAAAATAAGGAACGATTGAGCGAACTAGTTAAGTATGAATGGGACCGAGTGAATAAACATCAACTTTGTTTTTCTTATGTATATTTGATTGAACTTCGGCTTTTTGGCCTCTAAACAGTGGTGTAGACGATGCAATAAACTGGAAAACGGACTACATGGTATGTTAAATCTGTTCGGATGTAACATTTCGTATAATTATGGTTAAAATACACTTAAGGTAAGTTCTTTTAACCATAAATTATAACGAAAAACGACAAAGAAGATACTAAAATCTATCCACAAACACTTAATGGGACATAATAAAACGCAAAGTAGCAAAGCAAATCATTTTAAATAATATTTACACCTAAGCATCATCAGCAACATCACGTTTCACTCGGGAACACTTCTTCTTAAGTGGAAAGCTTCAACATTCAAAGTCTGAGAACTTAGGTTGGTGATTCTCCATTTACCATCAGGATATACTCGGCTGCTGAATACCACTTCCCCTTCACCGCATAACAGTTCCAAAGAACTGGCGTCAAAGAAAATCCGCCACGATTTAGATCCAATTGGTTCCCATTCCACTTGGCGCACATCATCAGATCCTCTATCTACAACCAACCTACCTTCCACAGGATTCCAGGTAAGCCAAGCCTTTTCGCCCCCATATCTTCCCTCGATTAACAGTTCCATATGCTGACTCAAGTCTCCATTCACAATAATCTCCCCAGTTTTCTCAAATTGGATAGCCCCATTAGGTTCTAATTCTCCAGCAAATACAGAATTTTCTCTTAAAGACAACACCTCTTCAATTGGCTTCATTATAATACGATTACCAATAAGCCTCAGTTCTCTAATCAAAGTCAATGCGCCCGTCCAGCCATCAACTTCTTCAGGATGTGGTACTTCCCACATGTTAAACCATCCGACAACATACCTTTTTCATCTTTCTCCATCGTTTGTGTTACGTAAAAGTCGTGACCGAAATCGATCTCCTGAAATTCAACTTCTGGTACGAATTTAAATGTTTCATAATCAAAGCTTCCGATGTAGTAACAAGTTTGGTGAACATTTTTGTACCTGTCACCTTGAGGCTCCAGTCCTTGTGGTGACATTAGCAAAATGAACTTACCGTCTAGTTAAAAGAAATCTGGACATTCCCACACATATCACATGTCACCTTTTGATTCTCTTATCACAGATAAAAACTCCCAACTCTTTAAATCTGGTGATCTGTAGAGAAGCACTCTACCTCTTGCGTCTTCAGTAGCACTACCAATTACAACGTACCAATAATCTCCATATTTCCATACTTTTGGATCTCTGAAATCTGGAGATCCATTCGGCGCAGATGGGAGAACGGGATTCCCCTCATATTTTTGAAACGTGACACCATCTTTGCTGTAAGCCAAGTACTGGCTTTCGTTGAAAAAACGTTCTATATCTATATTTTCGCGACCTGTGTACATCAGAACCATTTCATCTCCATTGACTACTGCACTGCCTGAAAAGCACATTTCTTTTTCTGGTATTAAAGCTGTTGGCAATTGTTTCCAATCGACCAAATTGGTACTGGACACATGTCCCCAGTGCATTGGTCCCCATACACTGTCGAAAGGATAGTACTGGTAGAACAGATGATATTCACCGTTGTAGAATGAGAAGCCATTTGGATCGTTCATCCATCCTACAGGCGGAGAAACATGATAATGAAGTCTGTACCGTGGGTTGATTTCTCCTTTCTTGGTGGATATGTACTCTTCAATTTCAGCTACGCCTTGGGTCAGTTGACGAAATGATTTTGATGAAACTGCAGATATTATGCAAACATGATGATGATGATTGAAAAATCGGTCTTCACTTAAATAAATAAAATAATGCAATTATTATCCATGGAAGTCATTTTAATAATAAAAAGGTATAAATTGAATTCTCAAACAAATATGTAAAATTGATTTAATACAAAAACATATAAATTTAAATTTAAACATTGAATTGATACACCTATCAAGCAACTTTAAGCAAATTATTTTCAACGTTTCATTTTAGTGTTATGTTATTTATTATTTTTTACGAAAATAACAGTACAAAAAAGCTAAAAAAATTCACTGAAGATCTATTCCACGCACTCATTTCCGTAATACTTTTCTTTAAATGATAAGTTTGAAGTTCCAGAGTCTGCAGACTCAGGTTTGTAACCTTCCAGTCACCAGTAGGAAACACCCGACTACTAAAAACTACTTCGCCTTCACCACAAAACAATTCCACTGAACTGGCATCCAAGAAGTTTCTCCAGACGTGTGATCCCATCGGATACCACTCAACTTGACGTGTGTCATTAGAGCCTCTGTCCACGACAACTGTACCCACTACTGGATCCCATCTCAGCCACGCTTTGCCACCTCCATCTCTCCCTTCCAGAAAAAGCTCAACCTTTTCATTAATTGTTAAATTAAAAATAATTTCTGCTGTCTTTTCGAATTCGATAACTCCATTCTGTGGTAACGCGGTAACTTTAGCTTGCTCTCTTAGTATTGTCATTGATTCCACTGGCTTTTGTATGATACGATCTCCATCAAGTGTCAGCTCTCTGATAGTTGTTAGTAAACCAGCCCAACCATCGACAGCCTCAGGGTGATCCACCTCCCACATTCCGAACCAGCCCACCATATATCGCTTGCCTTCATTATCCATCGTTTGAGTCGCGTAAAAATCATGGCCAAAATCAATCTCTTGAAACTCAACTTCAGTTCAAATTCAAAAGTTGTATAATTAAAACTGCCTATAATGTATCCAGTTTGAAAAGTATTCTTGTATCTATCACCTTGACGTTCTAATCCCTGTGGTGACATTAAAAAAATGAACTTGCCGTCTAGTTCGAAGAAATCAGGACACTCCCACATGTACCCCATAGTACCGTTCGATTCTCCTATGTACGGTCTGCTAACCGCACACCTTTCTTGCTATGCTGATGGTGAGAGTAAATCCAAACTCCTTGTTGAGCACACGAGATTTATTGTCACACAAATATTACAAATAATAAATGCTATGAGCCGCGGCCGTCTCGCTAGGCACAAAATGCGAACTAAATATAAAAGAATAAAGTAAATATTAAAGTTACGAAATGGGGTCAGCCGCGCATAGTTACTTTATTGCTGATGAAGGGAAATGTACGTTGCTACACCGTACATGCTGGGGGCCGCCAGAGATGGCGGTGAGATTAAAATTTATTGCGAAAATAGGGAGGCCGTATTAGTTACTATGGGCGACGTAGACTTATTTAAACACTGAACACTGTGTATCTGGTTGGCTTGGCTGTCTTCGTCTTCACAAATGCTGTTTCGAATGGAGGAGAGGCGCACGGTCGTACGTTCCACCGCTATGGGAGCCGCTACCGGCGCCGGTCGCGCGCGCCGCACGCGCCGCCACGCCCAGCACGGACCGATGATGACTGCGATGCCGATGATGATGTAGATAAGAGCGTACTGATGTACTTCATGGTATGATATATCAGTGCTCAATACTGCTTGTTCTTTCAAATTCTTCAACCCTTGTTCAATACCCTTAAGTTGTCTTTGGCGCTCGTTTATAGTATCGTCCACTATGGGTGTGATTGGGACTGACGCGTTGATGATGTTATTTATAGGGCTGATATCTTGTGTTTTGATATTGATGCTCGTTTTGATAACATTACGATCAAGGTTACGAGAGTGCCGTAAATAGGTCGGACTTGACAATGCACCCGTGTGAAATGCTGACGATGCCGGTTTGCTCCAGCTGTAGCGCGGTCACCTGATCCGCGCATATCACTCGTAACTGACACCTCTCACAACAAAAGTATAAGTACTTGTTTAATGTATTTAATTCGACCCACTTATTGATTTAGGGGTTAATAGCCGTTTGGCATTGTTTCTTGTTCTTGTCATATATACAGAGACTTTCTTCTTGCTTGAGATGATATACAGGTTTTTTGGACTGACACCAGTAAGTCTGATCTTGTTGATGACACGATGTAATAATATCTTCGTTTTTCATTATTATGTAGGCATCTTTTGCTAAATTGATGGCCAAATATTCCGAAACTGGCACCGTGCTTATCATCTTGGTATGATTTGTCACGATTGGCACGGGAATGAGATGAAACATTTCGAAAGAATCTCTGCTGACTAGCGGAACCTTGACTTCAAACAGCAGGTATTCGTTGCACATTCTTGCTTTGATGGTAAGTAGATGATATATGCTCTGTAAACTTGTATGTATATTATCTATAGGCAAAGTCAGCTCATTTGATATTTGGCTTGCTATGATACTGAGCTCGCTTCTAAGTTGTTCCGGTAATAAAAGATGATAGTTAAATCTTCCGTGGTATATATCTGTGATTGTAGCCAAAAGTGATTCTTGTATGTTTCGAAGTTCATTGATCATGTTACTTGCAGCAACAGCGGTGAGTGTAATTTAATTTGATTGCGAAATGTTGTTCACCTCTGCGTTTAATATGTTGACGGCTTTTTCTATTTTTAGTAGGTGTTTGTTTACTAATTTGTATTGCTTGTTTATGGCGTCCTCGCTTCTTTTAAGCAAATTGTATTCTGCTTCAACAATCGATGTTTGATTGCGCCATAAGGTTGCTAAATGTTGCTGATTGTCTTGTATGAGCGTAATATCTTTCTGATACTGCTCGGCAAACTTCTCGTCTAAGACGCCAAACAATGTATTCGCTACAGAGCCGACAGCATTAATGAGACCACGCCTCCTTCGCGAGCACGTGCTTGTATGTTGCGTCATCAATATCGTGTTGTAGTGCTGAAGTTCGTCATAACTGTGACGTAGCTGCCAAATACATTTCGAAATTTTTGATGCATTGCCAGTAGGGTTTCAACTTGTAATATACCACTACTGTCCAGTCGTCTCTTATAACTTGCATATTTGCGACTTTGTCGAAATAAATGCCTTGGTTTGATCTCAGCGGAGTATTGATATAGGTGCACGATGAAGTGGTAAGTATACTCATGAAATATAATATAGCCAATGCTAGCGACTTGAAATTAAAGCGCGGTTTCTTCGTGTGTTTCATGTCAGTTTGCGGTAAGTTAAATGTACTTGCTATGTTTGTTTGTTGGCGGTCGATATTTGAACTTTGATTAACGGGCAGTAAAGATAGTTTTACGACTGGTCGCTTCAGATAACCGTTCTTGGTTTTAAGCGTAACCACTCGTACCTTCCCGTCGGATCCTGGGTGTAGTTTATCGACTCGTCCCATTGCCCACCGTCCTGCTGGCAGGTTGTCTTCATGTATGATAACGAGATCATTAACCTTGATGTTTTCTTGATTTCTCATCCACTTGCTTCGTGTAGTTAACTGACTTTGGTATTCTCCTCGCCATCTTTTCCAGATATCATTGTAAATCTTTTGACATAGATACCATCTTGTTCTCAAATCTTGCTCTGTATCGAACAAAAATAGCACAGGTCCGCTTGCTAGGAAGTGAGACGGAGTGAGGTAATCTATATCTTCCGGGTCTTCAGTGAGAGCACACAAAGGTCTTGCGTTTAAACATCCTTCTAGTTGATACAGTATGGTGGTGAACTCTTCGTAAGTCAGCTTTTGTTCACCGATGACGCGTTTGAGATGGTATTTCAAACTTTTTACTGCGCTCTCCCACAAACCCCCAGCTGAAGGCCAGGAAGGTGCATTAAAATGCCACTGTATGTTCATTATTATCACTGTAATTGTGATACGGCTTTCCTCGCCTAGCAGCCATTCTTTTTAGAGCTGCTAAGAAAGATGATGTGGTCAAGTCTGAGACAAGCTCTAGGTGTATTGCTTTGGTAGCCATGCACACAAAAACTGCAACATAGCCCTTTGTACACTTGATGCCTCGCCCTTTGCTGCTCTTTATCATGATGTGACCAGTAAAGTCAACTCCCGTATTATAAAATGGGCGTGATGGGTTGCTTCTGGCTTGTGGTAAGTCTCCCATCATCTGGTGTTGTTTGGATGTGTCATAGCGCCTGCATTTTACGCTTTTTGACGGCTCTGTTGCCTCCGACAATCCAATAACGTTGACGAAGAAATGAAGCTGTCAGTCGTGCTCCTCCGTGGTAAGTAAGTGTGTGAGCTTCATCTATCAATAGGTTTGTAAGCGGGCTTGAGTGAGGAATGATCATTGGATGTTTCATATCTTGGCTTATTTCTGCATTTCTCAACCTTCCACCGACTCGTAGAATTCCGTCTTCGTCCGGAATTGACGGCGCTACTTGCTTTCAGGTCGTCTATTTCTTGTGAAAAGTACTCTTGCTGTACATATTTGATGATTCTCAATTTAGAAGCTCTGATCTCTTCCAAAGTAAGATATGATGGTAGTTGTTTCTTGTTTTGCAATGTTGATTTGAAACGATATACCCATGCTAAGATATGAACGATTTTCTTAAACTTGCTGTATTTTGTTATGATTTCTCTGATAATGCTCATGTTGTTGTCTTGAAATGTACTTGTGTTAACTTGCTTTTCGTGTTTTAGCTCTTCTTTAGTTTCGTAAGTTACTTGCTAGGTTTTGTCTTCGTACGAGGTCAGCCAGCTTGGACCTTGCCACCAAATAGAATGCTTCTCCAATTGTTCAGCAGTCAGACCTCTGCTCGCGCAATCAGCTGGGTTATCTTGGGATTTGACATATCGCCAGTTGCATCCAGGTAATATCTCGGTCACTTGTTTGACCCTGTTTGCCACAAAAGTTTTCCACTTGTTTGGATCACCTCGCAGCCACCCCAGTACTGCTGTTGAATCAGTCCAGCCAAAAGACTTCGTTTTATAATTTGGTAGATCTTTTTTAACTTTATTCATCAGCTGTGATAGTAACACGGCGCCACATAATTCTAAACGAGGCAACGTGACCGTTTTGCTGACCGGAACTAGTCTCGTTTTTCCAGCGACCAGAACCACTGTACTTTGGTCTCCTCGGTCGATTTTGCAATCAATGACGCACGCGTATGCCTTTGTCAATGCGTCGCAAAATCCATGTAGTTCAATGACATCGTTTTCTTGAGTTTCGAGCCATCGTTGAACTTTAATTTTGTTGATGTTTTGTATGTCATCTTTTATTAGCTGCCATTCTAAATTGATTTCAGCGGGAATTTCGTCATTCCAGTCGATGTTTGATAACCATGTTGACTGAAAGGTGAAAGCCATCCAAGGGGGTCAAAGATAGTTGAGATAGCAGATAGTAATGTTCGTTTGGTTGTTTTTGACTCGTTTGCTTGTATCTTTGACTCGAAGGTGAAATTGTCTTCTTGTGGATTCCATCGTAGGCCTAAAGCCTTAGTGGACTCCGTTCCACGAAAGTCAAAGCTTTCTTGCTTGTTTGTGTCATCAATTAAAGCTGATACGTTCGATGACAATTTTCTCAGATTAAACCCGCCTGATTTAAGTAGCTTCGTGAGGTCATTTTTAAGATGTAATGCTGAAGAAAGGTTATGGCTACCATGAATTAGGTCATCCATGTAGAAACAGTCTTTTAATACTTCAATTGCTTCGCTTTCTTGATAATTATGCTCTTCGTCTTCTGCTAATTGCTTCAATGTCATCATTGCCAAAAAAGGCGCGGCCTTGGTGCCATATGTGACCGTAGTCAACTGGTATTCTTGAATTGGTTTTGCTTGACTGTCTCGCCATACAATCTTGTGATACTGTTGATCTGCTTCGCTCAACCAAATTTGGCGAAACATTTTTTCAATATCTGCTGTGTATGCATATTTATACTGTCGCCACTTCAGAATTAAAAACTGAAGGTCTTGTTGTAAGTTTGGGCCCCTAAACATAAGATCATTAAGGCTCATCCCAGTAGATATCTTTGCCGATGCATTGAAGACGACTCTTAGTTTTGTTGTTTTTGATTCAGCTCGTAGTACACAGTGGTGCGGTAAAAAGTAGTCCGGTCTCGTGTTTCCGGTCGCCGGCGCCATGTGACCCGATGCTAGGTATTCGTCGATAAACGTTTTGTAATCAGATGCGGTGTCGTGTTGCTTTGTAAATTTATTTTCTAATTGAATAAATTGCGCAATGGCCTTGTTTTTCGATGTTCCCAATTGTTGCTTGAAGTTTGGTTTAAATGGAATTTTTACTTCATATCTCCCATCTTCTCGTCGAATAGTTGATAACTTATAGTAATCTATGCATGCTTGATCTTCACTTGATAGGGCCGATTCTTGTGTAATGTCTTCGGTTTGCCAAAACTGTTGAATATCGTCGATATTATTTAATAGCACGTTGCATTGTAAGGTAGTAGAATTAGCGCTTCCGCTTAATATCCACCCAAAGCGAGTTCGTTGTGCGATCGGTGTTTGACTGTTTTCTCTACAGATGCCATCCAGGAGAATATTTGAGTATACTTCAGCGCCCAGTAGGAGATCGACAGGACGACTAATGTAGAATTCAGGATCTGCTAGTTGTATACCTTCCAAAAATGCCCACGATGGTCTTGCTAATGTATGACTTGGAAGGTTGTTTATCAAGGTTGTCATTATAAGTACGTCGGTATTTATTGAGCACTCGTTGTTAGTCGACTTGATAGTTATGTTCGCTATTCCTTTGCAGTTGTTTTCTTTTGCTCCAATTCCAGTTATGACACCCTTACATTGACGTCTTTGTAATGAAAGAAGTTGTGCTGCTTTTTCAGTTATAAAAGATGTTTGCGAACCTTGGTCTAGAAGTGTCCAGATTATAACACTGCCCATTGGCGGATTGAACTTGGACGATCGCAGTAGCTAGTAATATTTCTGATGATTGCCCTTGAGATGGCGATGTTGTAGATGAGTTACTGTAGTTAACCATTCTTGATGTGTTCGGACGATTTGAATTAACTTGTGTTGCGAATGCTTCGTGCAAAATAGTATTGTGTAGACCTTGAGCTTGACATTCACGACAGCGCTTGTTTGATGTACACTTGCCATTGTGATTGAATAAGCAATTAGTGCACATATTGAGTCTTGATATCGTGTTGAGTTTTTGATGTGGTGACATCGCCATGAATGTGTCACAATAATAAATTCCATGATCGTTGTTACAAAGAGGGCCCTTGATAGCTCGAAATTGGTTGTAATTTGGTTTTGTTGGTTCTGCTCTGTTGTTTGAATAAACTTGAAATCTTGATTTATTTTGCCTTGCTGCAGGTTGATATGTTTGTGGTCTTGTGGTAGCTTGCTCTTGCTTTCGACGTGAGGACTCCATTGCTGTGAACTTCCATTCTACAAAGTTCAAGAAGTCTGATAGTGTTGGTAGTTCTCTTGGCTGCTCTAGACATTCGTTATAGTCGTTAAATGACTCATTGTCTAGCTTTTGCGAGAGTAGGTGTACTAGCAATGGGTCCCAGGTACTAATGTCAATACTTAGGTTTTTCACTGCATTTAGGGTTTCAAGGGCCGTGTCATGAAGGCGCTTGAGTTGATTTAGTGATTGCTGCTGCATGGTAGGTATCGAAAGTAGGTTGTTAATGTGCGAGGTGAAAATGAGCTTCTTGTTATTATAGCGATGGTTAAGTATTTCCCAGCATACGGTGTAGTTTTCAGAACTAATAGGTAGATGCTGTAACAGTCTTTCTGCTTCTCCTCGTACCTTGCCCTTAAGAAATTGCATTTTCTGAGCATTCGATAGCGAGGGACTATTGTGAATAGTTTCATTGAATAGATCTTTGAAGGACGTCCACTGATGATAACTACCACCGAATGTAGGAATGTCCATCTGTGGCGTTGATTTTTCTCTATGACATACGGACCATAGCTTGCCGTTAATGGACCGTTTGATGATGTTATATATTTGCTCATAGGATAAAAATGCTCTTTCATAATCGTTGTTAGTGGAACCTTGAGTTTCAATGTCAATCTCCCAATGCAGGTTGTCGATAGCAGACCACCTTGACTGCAGAGAATGAAGCAAATCTTCGAGCTCCCATTTCTCTGTCACGGAATCTGGGTTAGTGCTTGTAGCTGTTCGATGAAACGCTCTGAAGTTACTTGCTTGCTTTTTCAGTAAATCTTCAGTTTTGCTATTGGTGCCTCGTGACTCCTTAGACACTGACGGGGATGCAGATGTTAATGGGTGACCGAGCAGCGTGGCAGGTTTTAGCATACTAGGAGTCGGCGGCCTTGCTTCCGTCGTTGACACGTATGTTTGAAGTGTCGTCTTGATTTCTTCATAAGTAGCATTCGTTATATCGTACTGATTTTCGGTGAAATATGAATGAGATTTATCTTGAAATGCCCACAGCTGAAGATGGTTGTTGTTAAATTCCATCCAGTAGCTTTCTAGGGTTTTTAGTCTACGATTGATGTAATCAGTAGTTTTTCTTTCAGGCCCATCCTTTTTGAAATTCGTCCGAATTTTGGCGATTTCATCGATGTGCTTTTGCTGGTTGGCTAGGAGATTTTCAATTGTTACCATGTTCTTGCTTGCTTGCTAAATGATTTGAAATTGATTAGGTACCTACTTGTTTAAAAGTTTCACAGTTGGCGTGCTTGCTTACTTGGTGATATCCTTGCTTGCTGAATTTTTCACTAGCTTGCTTGATAACTTGCTCACTAACTTGTTTGACAACTTGCTAACTAACTTGCTTGATAACTTGCTAACTAACTTGCTTGCTGATAGATCACTAACTTGCCTGATAACTTGCTAATTTCCTTGCTAACATTTAAACTTGCTAGATAACTTGCTAAGTTTCTTGCTAACTTGCTTGCTTGAACTTGCTAGATAACTTGCTAAATTTCTTGCTAACTTGCTTGCTTACTTGCTGGTTCTCAATGTCGTTGCAGTCCCGAACACAGATATGCGCCTTCTCAATTCCGTTGGTGAGACCCGCTGGTGGGAGGCCAAGAAACCGATTCGCTCTATGCACGAGATCCACAAAAACACTGAGCCTTTTCGAAGGACCATAAGATGTACGGTCTGCTAACCGCACACCTTTCTTGCTATGCTGATGGTGAGAGTAAATCCAAACTCCTTGTTGAGCACACGAGATTAATTGTCACACAAATATTACAAATAATAAATGCTATGAGCCGCGGCCGTCTTGCTAGGCACAAAATGCGAACTAAATATAAAAGAATAAAGTAAATATTAAAGTTACGAAATGGGGTCAGCCGCGCATAGTAACTTTATTGCTGATAAAGGGAAATGTTCGTTGCTACACCGTACACCTATAACAGATAAGAAAGTCCAATTTTCCAAATCTTGTGATCTGTAAAGTAGTACTCTTCCTTGGTTATTATCGTTCTTACTTCTCAGGACAACGTATCAGTAGTTTTCATGCTTCCAAACTTTGGGGTCTCGAAAGTCTGGAGATCCGTTCGGGGCTGATGCAAGTACTGAGTTTCCTTCATATTTTTTAAAGTTAACACCATCCGTGCTGGTAGCCAAGAATTGAGTTTCATTGTAGTATTTATTGCAGGGTCCAAGATCTCGTGGGCAGTGTACATAAGCACCAATTGATTTCCATCGACAACGGCGCCGCCGGAAAAGCATTGTTCTTTATCAGGCAATAATGCTGTTGGTAATTCCTTCCAGTTGACCAGATCTTTGCTTATCGAATGACCCCAGTGAATCGGTCCCGTTGTAGTGTTATAAGGGTAGAATTGGTAGAAGATGTGGTATTCGGTATTGAAGAAAGAAAAGCCATTAGAGTCGTTCATCCATCCAACTGGTGGGGCAACATGGTAATGAGGTCTGTAGCGCGGATTTATTTCTGTTCTTTTCTTGGCTATGTATTCTTCTAGCTTGGTCTTTGCCGTATCCAGGTCTGATGATTGCGAGACCACTGCCGAAACGAAGCACAGACTAACGGCAAGTTGATGGAACACCGTCATGACGAAAGCTAATGCAATCAAAGCGGTTTCATTTGATCGAGTGTGTTTTTATATGAACAGTAGTTCATTTGGACATGCAAGTGTTATCACTTAGATAAGTGTTAGTGAAGGGCTTTGTTTAGTACTCATTAAGTGGCAATTGTTTCTGTTTGATTACTCATAATGTACCCAGTTAGGGGCCTACTCTTTAGTATGATTCCGTGTTATCGACACTGACCATCTTTGTCACGTAAGCCAGCTTCTCAATGCGAGCAAGCGTGGTAGTGAGATTGAAAAACACGAATAAGGCCCTCGATCAACTAAAGTTTTCATAACGGGAAACATAAAGTCTTGTCAAGGTTAGCTGGAGGGGAATACCTTTAGATGCTGTATTATAATTTATTTTTATACATATTTTTTTACGACACGTAGTCCATATCTCTACATTTTATTTATTTACAAGCCTTCAAAGTTAAAAAAATCTTTATACAGAGTGTGGCCTGTATTTTTTTTTTAATATGGGCCCTATAATTATTCAGTAATCCTAATGAAATTATTGTTAATTTCGTAAAAAATATATTCCAACAACATAATTCATTTAATACAACGTGTTAGTAATTTCGGTATACATTGATTTTACTTTGGATTACTAAGAATATATCTTTGAGTTTTATTTATATATTTATTATAAGCATTATAGAGCACTAGGTAACATCAGTCAAGGTAACTAGGTATACTCTAGAATAGAATCATTGATTAAATTTTTGACGTATTACAGGCCATACGCTGTATGGTATAGTACTAAAGCCATAAATACTCTTTCTTTTATCGCAATGTTTTTTTTTTTCAGATATACCAAAAATTATCATTCTTGCTAGTCGCGTGAGTCGATTGATTGACAATGTAGATAAATATTTGATCCGAGTCATTCTGCAGGTGATATAATATTACAAGAAAAACACAAACAAAACCACGGTTTTTAGTAAAAGCAGTAAGAACCAGTTATAGATAAATCTCTCTTAATTCAACAAAATTATTTGTTTTTGCGAATATATCTGTCAATTGTGTTTTCCTATTAATTAAAATTAATGCGGTATTGAGGATATTTTTCCCGTTAACATTAGACATGTAATATATGTTGGTTTTAAAACAAATGAAAGTAAAAATTAATTAATAATATAATATATTTAACCCAGTGAAACCAGAGTAATATACATATAATAATTATAAATAGTTAAAGGACACGTAAATGAATCTTTATTAAAACAAAATAACAGTAATATGGAGTATAATCATTAGGTAATGATATAAGGCGCATTTCGTCATTTAGAATAAGTGAAATTTATAACGAAGCACAATTTTCCTTATATTAATTTGGGGAACTGTTTAATAAATGTTGTATTTTGCTAACCACCTCTCGGGTGTAAAATGATATTTATATACTACAATTCTGACATAAATACTTTCGGCCTGTTTAATCCATAAAATTAGTATTCCTATCGGAAGAGAAAAACTAAGTAAGTAAGTAAGTAGAAGAACTAAGGTAACGGACATAGCCTTGGGAATCAGTAAGCTCAAGTGGCAATGGGCAGGGCACATAGCGCGAAGAACTGATGGCTGTTGGGGCAGGAAAGTTCTAGATTGGAGACCCTTCGACCGAAGACGCAGCGTAGGACGTCCACCAACAAGATGGACAGACGACCTTATAAAAATTGCAGGATCAAACTGGATGCAGACCGCTAGTAATCGGTCGCTGTGGAAAGCCGTGGGGGAGGCCTATGTTCAGCAGTGGACATCCTTTGGCCAATAATAATGATGATGATGATGATGATATCGGAAGAGAAGGACAAGTAAAAGCTGTCAAACGAAACCGATTTAAGATGTCAGTAATCAACTTAAGTAAGTAACATTTGTAGCTTAGAATGAGATTACCTTTCGTTCAGGAGATTTATACCAATCTTCCTAAGCTAAACATATTAGTTTACCGCATGCATGATAAACAGTCGACACAAAATATCGAACATGCAGCTCTAGTGTAAAACTAAATATTATTTTTTTATACATAACTAGCGGACCCAGCGAACTTTGTTTCGCCCCCAGCGCCTTCCCGCCGAGTCCCGTAATTTTAAAAGTTAAGCATTCCCAGCGAATGTTGTTTCGCCCTTAAATTACTAAAATGGCTATTAAAAAATAAGGGTTGATCGTAGAAGGGTGAAAATTGAGGATTGTATGTATTTTTGTATGTTGTATCATAAAAAAATAGAAATTAAAAAAATTGTCTAAGAAATAAATAAAAAAATTTAGGGATGGACTACCCCTAACATTTAGGGAGATGAAAAATAGATGTTGGCCGATTCTCATAGATACCGGATAAGCACAAAAAAATTCATCAAAATCGGTAAAGCCGTTTCGGAGGAGTATGGCAACGAAAACTGTGACACGAGAATTTTATTATACATAATATTTGTAGACATGCAATACCTGTGTTATTCTGTCTTTACTTTTTATGTAAATTAACGTTTATAGAATAGAATAATCAAACTGCGTACTTTAAATTCGAAGCTCATTGGTAAATCATATACATATATTAAGAGGCTACGATTTAGACTAATTTGTCTGTTGAAATATTATTTGTTGGGGTTATTTTGCTGTAATGAACAACAATCAATCACCGATCAAATCACCACGTTTCAGGAGAGCTATTTCTTCAAAAAATACACTATTTCACTGAATTGAATATATTTTTTAGTAAAAACCTACGCGCGCTGAGGGTTCTGTGTCAACTTTAAACTGAATCAGGGGTCCACTTACTTTCACCTACCCAAAATACCACAATATTTTTCGAGCAAAAGTAACGTTGTTTTTCCTATTATTTGTATTTAAGACAAAATTATGTAGGTAAGATAAGATAAGATAATCATTTATTGTCTCAAAACTGTGTACAATAGTTGTTAAAAATAAAATAATGTTTCAACAGTTTACCAATTTCGGGCATACAATAATAATAAAGATGCAGTCTAATTGATAAAATAATAACATAATTTTAGTCAGAAAGAATAATTGTATCGAATAGTCAATTTATGAACAAAAAATTAATAAAATAATATTAATTATTAGAATAATTTATGAATTATTAAAATATTCGTCCAGTGTATAAAAACATTTTAGAAGCAACCATTCTTTTAGTTTTCTCTTGAAAAGAGGATTACCCAGGGATTTAATGCCAAGTGGTAAATGATTAAATACCCGTATTCCTGTTATTACCGTGCTCTTTTTGCCGATATAGCTTGAGGACTTCACAATACATACATTATGAGCATACTGAGACCGGACATTCTGTCTTATTGAGGTGGTTATAAAAAAGGTGCTAAATCTCAAAATGACCGGTTCTATATTTTAACCAATAAGAAATGCTCATAATTTCGGAATTAAATTACTGTGACGGACGAATGGACAGACAGACAGACTTGACGAAACTATAAGGGTTCCGTTCTTTGCCATTTGACTACAGAACCTTAAAAACCTCGATAATCTTTTTTCGTTATCCTACCTACACTGAATGTAGGAAATATTGAATCTATGCAAGTTATGATGTACGTTTATCTTATCACAAACATCGCTCGAGCGATAAGTACTTGAAATTGTTATAACAAGAACATCACTCCAAATATTCCTATGATTAATTATTTCACTGAAATCTTTATTCATATGTCACATACGCTATATGTTATACAAGCGATTTCCCGAGGTTTCCTCAAACAAAATTTAAGCCCCATATTCCTCCTATTAAAGGATAAATGCTGTTTAAATTTATTAAAATCGATTTACATCTAAAAGTGGTAAGGTGGTGTGGTGCCTTTAATATCCTCTGAGCACAGATACAGTAATTTTATTTTTAACCGACTTCAAAAAAGGAGGAGGTTATCAATTCGACTGTATTTTTTTTTTATCTCAGTCATTTGTCAACTGAATCGAAAAATTTTTTCGCCTACTTAGAGGGTGTACCTTCTAGTTGGTCCCATTTTTTCCATTTTGGGATCTGATGATGAGATTTTGGTGTAATCGAGGGAAACCCTTAAATTTTAAAGGCACGTATAGTGTTTCTTTACTAAAATCTTAATTTTGACGTGTTGTTACGTCTGATAGTCAACATCTTGTGGGGCTAAGCTGATGGTGGAACTCCTTAACGCTTAGTAGTTCAGTAATTATAATGACGGAACTTATGATAGGTAATTTGTAGCTTCTTAAATAATAGAATCATAAGGTGCAACTCCCCCCCCCCCCTCTTATGTAATCACTAAAAATGAAGAAATAAAATAAACTTTAAAAAAAAGTAAAAACCGACTTCAAAACCAAAATGCACTAAAAAGTCTTAAATAAACTCTTCACCATTGAAAGGAAAGGAATCCGTTTTAGGCAAACAATTTCTTTTTTATAGTCTGGTAACATGGCTACAATACTAAAGTGGGTAACTCTATTCTGTACTACCTATTATCTTAAGAATGGACCTGTCAAACTTGTCACGTACCTCCCGCTTCCCCACTCTCCACTATTTTGAAATCAAATGTAGGCATAGGCACCCACTCTAATTGGTGGAATCTGGCATTACTTTGCGCAAATTCATTATTTAATGAAGCCTGACGGAAAAGATCAAAATACATTACAGTCATGATGTAAGTATTCAAATGCTTTCTTATAACATACTGGCATGTGGCAAATATTACTCGTGTTATTTAGTCGTTAATTAAGATCAGAAAATTTTTGTCATGTCAAGGGTTGCATTACGCAATTGATAACAATTATTGTTGTTATTAATTCAATTACACATACAATGTTTTTTTAATAATTCAAACAAAGATAAATAAACATAAAATAGTTACGTTGTGCGTAGTATATTTCAGAATAACCTTTTTAGTTAATTAGCGACCCGCCCCCGTTATACACGGCCTAATTTTTAGGGTTCCGTAGCCGAATAGCAAAAAACAGAACCCTTATAGTTTCGTCTAGTCTATTTGTCTTTCTGTCCGTCCGTATGTCGCAGCCACTTTATTCTGTAACTATAAGCATCACACTTTTGAAATTTGGTAGGAAAATGGATCCTGTTAACTGATTTACGATTCTGATATTATTATCTGATTTATATTTCTGATATTAAAAATAATTATATTTAAGGCCCCGGCTCTCATACATGAAACTAAAACCGTTTTTTTTGAAGTCAAACCTATGCTTGTGGGGTGTCTATGGATAGGTCTTTCAAAATGACACAGAAGTTTCTAAAACTATTTTCTTTTAAAGTCTAACGTTTGATAGATAAACGCTTCGAAAAAATATGTAATGTAGATCTTAACAAATACTTTCAACGAAAATTATTTTTGATTTTTAAATATGATATGTTATTCCGTTTATGATTAATTTGTGGCGTTTTAGTGCTTTTTGCTCGGTTGTGCAGGACAAAGTTTACCTCCAAATAAGATGTCAACGCGCTTAAGGAATAAACATATAGTTAAATGTTTAACCTTAAAATTAATAGGCTATCCTGAAATAACATTTTATTTGCTGACTTGCAAGTATTTTCTATTTATTATTCGTTGGATATAATTATATGGTATGATAATTTAACAAAAAACAAGGAATAGTCAGATTTTATTATACTAAAATGAAATGTTCTGTTTAGGTAGGGAGTAAAGGAAATAGGACATTTCAATTTACGCTGCACTTGCGCTAAGCACAATATTGAAATAAAAACATCATCATAAAACAAGGAAAATTTTATTGGTTTAATACAACTTTATCATTTATTTTGGACGGAATACAATAACTACTATATAAATTAAAAATAACATTAGGAATAAGAATATAGTTTGTATAAACTGTACCTATACCTACATCTAAATTCTGATAGGTTTATGTATAATAACTATTATGATTTAAAAAGACGCAGCACTAAGTTGGGGTAATGTAGTACTTACAAAATGTATACCTTGTTAACTAAAATACAACGTTGACTTAAGGTCGGCGCCGACAAATCAACCCGGACGGCACCAACGAGGCGTCAGCATACGGAAGCTCGTTACGTAAAGGGAACGGCAACGCCTCGGATGGGATTGGCACCGGATAGCAAACGCCTCGCCTCGGTTCATGTTTGTTACAACTTAAGACAGTTCTACTTTTGAATGACAGCCCGTTTGACAGGGTGGACGGATAGTCGTCAACCGGCGGTTGACGCGCCATAAGTGGGTTACAACGCATGCGCCGCTAGTCAAGAGTGTGTCCCGAGTTGGTCTCGATCCGATCTGGTGACGTTACCAAGATGATAGTTGTGCGTTGAAGTATGGTGTTTCATACAAAGAACGCTGAACGCCTCAAGTTGTTACGGTGCTGTCACCGTGACGGGTGTATAGATGTGCAACAAACTTTAACATTAAAGTTAAAATCTAAAAGAAAAAAGGACTTCTCTATCTTCTGGTTTCAGGGCCTCGTTAAGAATTTCAATGACTTTACCATTAACTAATTTAGGGGCATCCTTAGCCCATAGGTAATCAATATCATTGAACTTAGGAAGCGGCACTAAATACAACGTTGACCTTGGTAACTTCTCATGCAGTTTCATAACATCCTTCTCGTTCGACAGCAAATCGTTTTTAGCCCAAAACAAGGTGACGTTTAAGGTCACTTTTCTCAAATCGTACTCAGGAGGGACATCAGATCCGTACATCCTCTGATTCCGCTCAGCATACCCGTAGTCGAACTGCTGAAACCTCTCCGACAAAACCATTTGAGACATGTGAAGAGCTGTCTTCCATGATGTGCCCGTCCCCAAGTTTGACAGGAAAAACGGCAGCAAAGTACGGTTGAATTGCTCCTCGTCAGCTCCGCAAATGTAAAACACAATATTATTGCACAAGTATGTGTCCATATTCTGAGCCTCGCACATCCTATTCATTTGCCCCAAGAACGATTTCTTGGGCAGAAACTCATGAGCACCGTACACCATCTCAGTGTAAGCTAGATGACTTGTGACACTGGCCAAAGATTTCAAAGGTGACTGCATATTTGATAGAAACACTTCTGGCGCTAGAACTATGCCTGCACTCAGCTTCTCATTATACTCCGGCCACACAGACAGCATTGTAAAGAGGATCGTGGTTCCCATAGAGTGGCCTATGTAAGCAATCTTCGCATCTTCCCCTTTAATTTTCCGAATGTAATCTATAACTGCGGGGATGTCATAATAAGCGACTTCGTGCCACGAGAAGTTCCAATACTCTTTGGTGTTCTCTTTCCACCAGGCATGTTCCTTTGAATATTTGTTACCTCTTATGTTGGTCATCCAAACATTGTATCCAGCGTCTGCCAAAACGTAACCGAGGGACTTTTCCGGTCCATTGAGGATCCAGTCGGCAGAGCTTGCAAACAGACCGTGCTGTAACAGTACGGTCTTTTTAGACACGTTTCCTCCGTTTTTAGATCTCGGTATCCTATGGACATTCAGCAGAAAACCCTGAGACATGACTGTATGTGTCTCGCAAGTGTAACCATTCCGCGGAATGATAGAAGGTACAGATAAAACTAGGTCCGGGTTCTCCAAGCGTGACTGCGGATCTTCCGTCGGCATGAAGGACCACGTGTCACCAAAACTTCTCCCGTTTTCTTTGACTCTGTCCACGTAATTGTTGACATCGTCTAATATTTTCTGTTGTTGTTCCTCTATGTAGTCTTTAACTTTAGTCTGCACTTTTACAGCTTCGTCGTATTTGGTATTCACTGCTTCTTCAACACGTTGAAACTGGTTCTTGAAAAAGGCGTTTACTAAGTTCGTTTGTTCTTCGAAGAAATTTTCTGATGCGTATCCTTCGTTAGGTATGGATTGTGTAAGGAGTATCACTAAAATACTAAAACTTGTCGTAGCCATGTTCACTGTTTTAAAATTTGCGCTTAACTGATACTTAGCGCGAGCTTTAACCGTAATATTACATTCCTGTTGACCCCTGGGATCAAGAAGACCAACGTCATATTCAGATAAAGCGTTTATTGTTGCCAGTAAATATAGATCGCTGAATAATCAGTCTCGAGAAAAACGATTAATTGAGTAAACATCGAGAAATATACAAACAAACATGACATAATAAGCAAATGCACTGTTGTGTAAATAACTATCTGCAACGTACGAGCAGTGGGTAAAATCCCGTAGTTTATTAGGTATAATTCGCTAAAAAGTGCTTGAAATGTTCGATAACCAACTTACCTACATTTTTTTCAACAGTGCGGAACAATATAATTGTTTTCAAGAAATATTGATAAGGCAAATTATATTTACAAAACCGGCAAAGTGCAAGTTTGACTCGCGCACCTTTGGATGGGTTCCGTATAATTTTAACAGGTTAATCTAAGTATAAGGTGATATAGCCAAACCGAGACACGAAGTCCTTCGTGAAGTTAGATTTGTAATCTTCCTCTTGCAATTTATGAACTCAATATTATTAAGAAGTTATTCAATTAATTATTTGGAAGGTAATTGAAAATGAAGGCGAAAAGTATCATCAGAAAGGACTTGATTGAGCTAACTTCATCTTAAACGATTGTCAAATATTTGTAAAAATATTTCCTTTGGATGTTGAGAGAGCAATCACGCAAAATTGATGACGTCACGCCGCCTACGCGTTACAGGAAGCCCTTGCAAAATTCAACAAGCTTGCCAATGTGCCGAGTGGTATAGGCATGCGCTTGGATAGCGAAAGACACAGGGTACGATTACTTGTCTGACATAGTTGTTCTTTTCGAGTACAATTTATGTTATTTGTTTTTCATTTTGAATTGTTTCACCTGATCGCATCCTCAAGATAAAGGGTCTTGGCAGACTGACGGGCAACTAAGTGATCCAATAAGGGTTTGGTTTTTTTCATTCAGATACGGAACCCTATAATGCTTGACATTTGGTTCAATAAACTGACGTAGATAAAGGTCAGGGTAAACCCCGGATATTATTTCTTTACAATAAACAACACAAAGAATCGATAAGCAGTTTTAAATAAGTAAAGTAAATCCTACCAAAAACACTGTCATGTAAAATATTGCCAAGACAAGACCACAGTTTGTACTGACAAAAAGTAAGAAATTTACACGTAGAGACCAGAATACAACTTTACATTCCACACATTTAAATAAACCGCCTTAAAAAACTGACTAGTCCGCCAGCTTTTTAGTCAGTTTTTTGAAGTTTTTTTTTTATTATTGTTTTTATTTTATATTTTTTAGTTATTACTCATATTTCAAAAACTACTATGCCGATTTTGATAAAGCTAATACTGTACCCTAAGTAGGAGTACGCTACACCCGATTTAAGCGAAAAATAATCATCTGGTTTTGACATCTCGATTCTGAAAAATCCAGAATCAAACATACAAATATGCAAACATACATACACTTACGGAATTTTGGACACGTGTTAGGAAACCTGAATAGATCAACATATTAAAATTTTATCCAATTATGGCGATATCACATGCATGCGGGTTAAATTGAGTACTTCCTTTTTTTAAGTCGGTTAAAATATGTGACTTTGCCATTCATTACTTTTTGTTATTTATTAAAACAATTATTACACATCACAACAAGCCAATTACGATAATAATTGTAATGAACGGACAACAGTACGTCAAGGTAACCTGCGATATCTTATGCAGTCGCAATAAAGGTTATTTTGCCACAAAAGTAGTTACCTGATTTGCAGGCGGCTGTATTTAAGTAAATATTTTTCTTACACATCCGAATGTTCTGTGACGTCATTGACGATGACTAACCTCCATTTGACTACCGATCTATATATAAACTGAACTGTTTACTTAAGTGCAGAGATACTACAGAGAGCCAACTTATTTTTTACAGGGGCAACCTGTTATTTTTGAATGAAGTCCTGTTTTCACTATTGTTGAGAGCTGTATCCATTTAAGAAGGTCTGTTAATTAAAGGAAAATAACTGATAGGATTACTTTATTATATAAATTGCACTTGTAAAAAGCAACTCTGACTGTGACAGACGACACAACACTATAAAAACAAAAATGTAATTATACATTGGCTTCCTTCATCTTAACCGATTGTTAAATAATTGAAAAAATATTTCCTCCGGATATTGTGAGAGCAATCTCGGAACATTGATGATGTCACGCAGCCTACGCGTTAAAGTAAGCGCTTGCAAAATTCAACAGGCTTGCTAATGTGACGGTGGCGGAGTGGTATAGGCATACGCCCGGATGTTGCTTTTTACAAGTGCAATTTATATTATTAAGTTTGTTTAGAGACAAAACACTAAAAAACAAAAATGTAATTAGGATAACTTTATTTCCCGTCTGATTGTCAAGAATGAACTTTTCCTGCTCAAACACATTTGTACAAAATGTTGACTTGGTAACGCTAAAACGTCGACCCTTAATTAGGAGCAGACATTTATAAAAAGGTGTAGTAGTAAATAATAAATAATAAAGCGAAACAAAAATAATTTTAATATGTAACACGAATGAGACAATAAAAGCAAGTACGTGGTATTCGTTTCAAATTGTCTGTCTTATTTTAAGACAACGTTCAGGTACTGTTACATAATAAACTCATCATACAATAGTAATGCCTACATTTTTATAGGAAACTTAAAAAAAGAAGGTTCTCAGTTGAACCTGTATGTTTCCATGATTGCCCACGAATTTCTCGGGTTTGGCTGGACCGATTTTGATGCGGTTTTCACTTAAGTATTTGTAACACCGAGGAGAAGGTTTTAGTAACTATTTTTGTTCAATCGAGTACATTGTTATTAAAAAAATATATATTATATAAAATTGTATTGTATTGTAATTGTATTGTAAAAAAAATATATATTATATATAAAATTGAACGGCCATTGATAAACCATTAGAACTACAATAAAGATAATAAGTGAAACAAACTCGGTGTGTAAGTCGGTGCATGATTTAACCTTAGTAACGGACAGCACCAGTCTACGTTCGTACGTACACCATGCACCGACTTGAAAAGAGAAGAAGAGTATTGGCTTTATTTTAGTCCCTTTAGTGTTTTTATAAGGCAGTTCAATTTTTATGTAAAAAAAAAAATACCTTTAATTTTTTTTTGTTTATTTTCGCCTGAAATTTATTTAATTTGAATGTTTTAATTATTACTCTACGTCTCTCACAATTAATTATATCTTAGAATCAGGTTTCTGTTTCATTGCTCCAGCTAATATTTCCAAAACTTTGTCATTGACCAATCTCGGCGCATCTTTAGCCCACATGTAGTCTGCGTGATTGAAGTTATCGAAAGGCACCAAGTACATTGCAGTCGTGTTCGGAAGCGCGTCGTGGAGTTTCTGCACATCCTTCTCGCTCGACATCAAGTCGTTCTTAGCCCAGAAGAGAGTCGTGTTCACTTTCACCTCCTTCAAATCGTATTCAGGAGGAGTCTCAGAATTGTACACGGCTCTGTTCCTCTCGGGCGTCTCGTAATCAAACTGCTGGAACTTCCCGGACAAGCTTAACTGAACCAGATGCAATATGGTTTTCCAGGACGTACCTCCACCCTTAGAGAGGAACTGAAGCACACGAAAATTGTTCCATTGGTCCTCGTCTTCACCGACAGTGTAAAAGACTAAGCGCTTGCAATAATCGCTGGCTAACTCCATCTGGCATATCTTACTGGCTGTGGCTAAGAAGTCGATTTGCGCCACTTCATAGGAGCGCAGCCAAAGAGCCGCGTGCGCCGCCCTGCTGGTGCCGGCCGTCAGCGCGCGCAGCGGCGACTCCATGTTCGCCAGGAACACCGTCGGCGCCAGCGCAATACCCACACTCAGCTTCTCATTGTACTCCGGCCGCAGCGACAGCATTGCGAACATTATAGCCGTCCCCATCGAATGGCCGATGTATCCGATCTTCGTCCCGCTCCCTTTTATTCTTAGTATATAATCAATAATTGCCGGCATATCGTACCGAGCAATTTCGTCAAACGAAAAGTTCCAGAATTCTTTCGTATTAGTTTTGTACCGTAAGTGTTCTCGTGAATATCGGTTACCCCTCGCATTTGTAATCCACACGTCGTAGCCGGCGTCTGCCAGGACGTACCCGAGGGATTTGCCCGGTCCATTAATGATATAGTTGGCAGAACTATCGAACAATCCGTGTTGAAGGATTATTGTTTCTTTAGGCACTGGTCCGCCTATTTTTGATCTTGGAAGCCTGTGTATTGTCAAGACGTAGCCTTCGGAGACTACCAAGTGTGTCTCACAATCGTATCCGTTGCTGATAATCATCGCTGGTACTGACAGCACCAGCTCAGGGTGCTCCAATCTTGCTCTCGGATCATCTGTCTGCATATACGAAGTTCTGTCTTTGTAACTATCGATGTAGTCCTCAATTTGTGTTTGTAAACTTTGAGTACTAATTCCCGTGTAAGTGTTGAAGAGTTGCGTGACACGGTCTATTTGAGCTTGGAAGTATTCATTCGCTTTGCTGGTCTGATCGTTGACGTAGGCTTCCCACGTTAAATGGGCACTGTTTATGACATTTCTAGAAACCATCAGCAGCACACCGACACCGATAGTCAATAATTTTAACATGTTGACTGCTATCAGCACTAACACAACACTGAGTGTGAGTTGCGTGGAGTGTTTCTCTTGACCTACAGGTCACGTAGAGACGTCACTTTTTGAACATGGTTATTGTTAACAAGTTTTAAAAATATGCAACAATGTGCTCGTAAATGATTTTTTGAAAAGGTAATACTCGTATTAGCAAAATACGAAGTCCATGAAAAAGTTATTAACAACTGCATCTTTCGAGCATCGAGGTGATCAGCGTTTTATTTTTATTTTTTTTCGTAGGTGGATATTGAAAGTCGATTTGGAACGTAAAAACGAAATGAAGTCAGATAAAATTTATTAGCGTGAGAAAAAGATCACATATTTTATGGTGGAATTCAGAGGTGGAATTACGTAAAGCAATCGTATTCATTTGACAATTCAAAACGTACGATATGATCTGACAAACGGCGAAGAACAAAGCGTTTGACAAATCGTATTGTACGTTATGAACTGTCAAATGAATACGATTGGTTAACCCAATTCCAGCACAGGTACAGTTATGTTCGTCTTAAAGATGCATAAGACTTAAAAGCAATAATATAAAATTTTTCGTTAGAATAGTGTAGGGACAATTTTTGACAGTTAAATAATTAAACTTATCCAGTATATTGTTATTCTCATAATTATTCATACAGTTTATAAACACATGTCAAAAGGTGTTTTCTATCTTAAATATTTTCTTCATTATCTGTCCGTCATCTCTAAGTTATCTTCAGTGTAAAATTATCTTCCCCGATTCAAATCTAAAAGTCGAAGCCGTTTAAACTCAAAAAATGTATTTCATCAAAGAAGTTAAAGCTGATGTTTGAGTTGATTCCTAAACGAGTTCCCAATTTCGTGTTACATCAAAGTTTGTAATTTGTAATTGGCAAGAAGACTGGCCGCTCGACTTCGCTGCCGTCCGTTCCAAAATAAGGTCTAATTAGATGAAACAAAAATAAAAGTCCTTTTAGGAGAATTTCAATATTTTTAATCATTCATTTAGGGGCAAATTGACAGTTTTGACGATGAAGGATCTTTTTATGATTAATTCATTTCTTATTTGAAGGTTAATGCTCTTCTCTCTAGTGCTTTATTAAGTTTTGACTGGCAATCATACTTAGCAAGGAACTTAATACCTATATTTTAAAAATGTTCTATAGCTGAACAAGTGGCTAAAACGCTAACGGCTAACGTTACAAATGTTTTATGCAAATCGTACTTGCGATTGCGAACGAGACATGACAATGAAATGTCACTATGGTAAGGAGGTTTATTCGTTCTCGTGTTACATAGGTAACAATTTATTTTAAACAACAAGATGATCTGGTATACTTTATATTGATCGTCAATTTCGATGTAACAAAGTATCCACAAAACTATAAAACTACATCCGATTTGATCTATTCGACTCTGATCTCAAAAACTAACACCAGCGGTATTAGATTACACTCTTAAAAACTGTTCTATTCCTAACGAATACCGTTCATAAAAGAATACGAATAAAGGTTGAATACCATTTATGTATGATACAGAACAGTCAGTAAAATCTTTTTTGTATTTTATTTTTTTCACAAAGAATCTTCATAATATTTTGTTTTTTTTAATGGACATATACCTAGGACACACCTTTGTATGTATCTAAATTTTTGAAGCTAAATTTTAACTTCTATGTAGCTATAAAAGTCAAAAACCTGCTTATTATTATTCATTTATTTATTTCGACATAATTAAGTCATACACACATTTAAAATTGAATTAAATTAAATTGCAAAGAAATGAAATTATATAAAAATTAAATTAAATTGGACGACCACCAGCTTGCATTTGGGTATTAGTCCATATATGAACCATATAACAATGGTTGATATACAGACAGTCAAATCTCTGGGAGAGCATCTTCAGAATGATGTTGGGGCTGACCCGGACCCTGCGTACCAGTGATGTGCACCGCTTGCGTAGGGTCGTGTAAAAGCAGGCGACACCGTACTCCGCAAACATCCCTGAAGCACTGCAGTGCCGGGGCAGCCCCAACAACATCCTAAGCGCATTATTGTACTGTACACGAAGGGCGTCAAACTGCTTTCGCGTATACGCCACCCACAGACTGCAAGTGTAAAATGACGTACAAAATGCGCCAAACAAAGTAAGTTTTACGTCTCTAGAGCAACGAGCAAATTTGCGGGCTATCATGTTCGCTCTAACAGCCAACGCCCTTCGCTCCCTCTCCATGTCTGCATCGTCCTTCAGGTCAGAGGTCAACATGTGTCCGAGATACTTAAATTGTTCTACTCTATTAAGTAAGGTGTTGTTGGGTCTAAAAGGTATAAACCTTTTCCCTACTAGAACTTGAAAGAAGAAGAAGGAAGAATGAGAAAGCAAAATTAGTGTTTTTTTTGTGACTGACTATGCAAAAACTTATGAATTGGTATTCGTTGGGAATTGATTTCTAACGGTTCTTTACTTTTAAAGGTTCCGTAGCCGTGTAATGTGTGCATCTACATATACCTACATAAACACACACTCACTTCCTCCCATAGTATATAAGCTTTAACATTATTAATAAACGAGCTCTTTGATTGCAGTCAGTCTTTTATTTTACTGCCTCGGTGGCGCAGCGGAAAGAAGGTCGCACTTTAAAACGATGGCTGCGTCAGAGTTCCCGGGTTCGACCCCCGGGTCGGGCCAAAAATGTATACCAAGGACTATCTGTTCAGAAATTCTTAGGGTAGCCCGGAGATTGGAAGTTGGCGGTGTTTTACCCCCATGCCTCGGAAAAGCACGTAAAGCTGTTGGTTCTGCGCCTGATTTCTCTCCGGTCGTGTCAGATTGCTGTCCCATCGGGCTATGAGAGTGAAAGGAATAGACAGTCCAACTGTGTTCGCGCACACACTTGTGCACTGTAATATGTCCTGCGCAATCGGTTAGTCGTTGTGACTGGCCACCGTAGTCGAAATCGGCTTGGGGGACTACTATTATTATTCAATAAACGCTTTTCCAGCGGTACAATTCTACTTAAACAATAACTGTAAATAAACAATAACTGTAAATAAACAATAACTTAAAATGACGAAACATAATTTTCCACACCTTCGTTGCTTTAAAAAAAAACTAAAATGTCTAAAATAACGCTAATAGGAGAAACAAACTCATTTAAAGTCTGTGCATGATGTGCTTACGTAGACTACTGCTATTTGTTAAATTTGACATCATGCAACCTTCAAATGAGTTTATTTCTACTATTACCGTTATTTTAGTGTTTTAAAGGCTCTTTAATTGTGGTGGAAACATATTTTTTGTCGTTTTTAGTGATTCTTTCAGTTACAATGTACCTGTTTTTTTCTAAAATAGTTACTATAACCCTCTCCTTAGTGTATCAAATACTTTACTAAAAGTTACATCAAAATCTGTCGAGCCAAACGCGATATATTCGCGGACAAACATACATACAAACATACAGGTTGAACACGAAAACCTACTCTCATTAAGTCGGTTAAAAATAATATAATATTTTTGTCCTCAAACCGCCAAGGTACTTTCCCTGCGAGTGAAATAAAAATAAATATATAATAATTGTACTACTCATATATTGTATCTTTATTGAGATACTAAAATTGGCTAAATGCCTCGCTATTTACTCATACATTAAAAAAGAAGAATTTAGGAGACATTGCAATTAATTAAGAATAAGTTTAGCAATCCTCGCTCTTGCCAGTAATTTCACTTTCTTCATTTTTGAGCTGTCATGAAAGTGGAAGAACGAGGTTCTATCTCACATACGAAATTGAGCTCTTTGTCACACCACACGTCGTTCAAAATGCCGTGGTTGGTCCCTCCGTTCAGCCCCCCACACCTCTCGCCGGCCTCGGGAATGCTCGGTTCTCCCCAATTCCAGTTATCATATCCTGCATCTGCTAGAGATTGGCCTGAAAAGTCGAGTACCAGAATTTTAATAAAAATAGCATACATTAGCATACATTTTTCGGGTAGTGTGGCAATTAAAGCAAAAAATGAATCGATGATTTTTTAATAGAATCTTCACCTGGTCAAAATGCTTTATAATATTTAACTTTGAGATATAGCAATCCGAAGTTTTATTCCCTAATCAATGTATGTCAAAATAGCTTACTTGTTGTACGAAATCATAATGTCAAATTCTACGACTGGACAGATGATTGCAATATATTACTGGATCTCTTTATTTTGTTAGAAAATAACCATTTATTTATTTTTCGTTACAATAAATAAGAATTATTAAGAATTGCGTATATTTAAAATATTTGCTCGCATTACAGGAAAACCCTGTATAATATATTGTAGTCAATGGTGCGATCTGTTTAAGGAAAAAGGTTAGAAGGATCATAAAGTTGCAACCTATCGCTATGAAAATCCAGTGGGTTAAGTTTGGCTTACGTCCTGCGGCTAATGATTTGATATTTACATAATTAATTTGTGTAATCGCAAGAAAGTACTAAAATAAATAAAATGTACCTTGTACAGTGATCCAGATGCGGGGTTCACCGAAGGCTCGGAATCCGATGAATGTTGAATATTCATTGAACTTTGCCAAGTCCCAAATTACCTACAAATGTTAAAAGTATAGACATATATAACTGTGGCTTAGAAACATTTTTAAACCAGTTGACAAAAAATCTTGTATTGAACCGATTCTTTCAATTTTATGGACTCATTAATCTACCTAAAGATGTTTTCTGCAACTAAAGATAAGTATTTTTTCACAAGCATACATCATAAAGGCTATATTACGGCTATTTTGACACCTGCTTTACAAAAAACTAAGGGTCATTTTGATCATATTTAAATACAAGGTAGTTTTCCGAGCATCCTATATGAAGAATTAAGACCTCACCTCAGCTTCTTCTTGGCTGTTGATGACGGCCAAGTGTCCGCCTTCGGCTCTGCAGACATTATACGCGCTCTCCCAGTCACGTTTAACCTGGTGCATCTTGTAGCAGCTTCCAGTACGCAAATTTATATTATACTCTGCAAAAATTACAAAAATAAAAAAGAAAACTGAAGGGTGCTTGACTTTTAACGTTAGAGCGAAGCTACACTATCGTTGCGTCTCCGCATGCAATTTGACGTCCTCCGTGTTGTAATGACTAGGCACGCTGGGTTTCAAGGCGGAGACGCCTTTCACAATTGCATTAGCTACTTACTTTGAGATCAGTCAGATCAATGTATGTGATTGGTGTCCAATATTTAATGCATAGCAAGATACTGTGGAGAATGCCATTCATACGTAGGTATGTAAAATTATTACGGAGCTACACCGCTCTGACGTCGCATCGCACCACGCAACTCAACGCAATGGCAAAGTAGCTCTGCTCTGAGTGAACATGCTTAAACTGCTAATAAATAGGTCTTAGAAACTTTACCTGGATCCAAGGTATCACACTGCGGCACTGCATTGCATATAAATCTGTCTGGCCTGTAACATACAAACAGATTGAACAACCGACTGGATTAGCATCTACTTTAACCCTTAGTAATGGAGTAGTCCAAGAATGAATTACTCAGCCATAACTAAAATTCGAATTTTGTTATTTATTGGTAAAATAAAAGATGAATTTCTGGCTTTCACTTTGATTAATGAATGGATCACTTCCCTAAGTAACAGTGACTCATTGTCGATGTGGATAAAAAAATATGTCCAGAATAATTTGTGAATGACGTTCAACATCCTAAGTAATAAGTATAAAACTAATTCCTATCGCCTTGATGGGTCAGTCAATTCCTAAAGTAAAAACGACTTAACCGATTTTAACCAGCTTTTCAGAAACAGTTTCTAAATTACTATATTTGGAAACAGTACATTGATTTACAACTCACGTCATTAAGGTTGATTCTGTTTCCAGCGAGGTGGTAGCTTCATAATAATTGCCCATTACATTAGAAAAATCATAATCTTCATCCGCTTGCGATGTGATACTGGTACTTTCATAATCATCTGTTATTCTGTTATTCTCCCATCTCAGTGCTTGAGATTCCAATCGCGTGGCTATTTTGGGTTCAATTTCGCAGATGAACATCAAATCCATGGAGCAGGTGACGTCATTTAAAACACCATTCTCCTTGGATCCCCTAAAGATTACCGATCCACAGTTTTCATTCATGCTGTTTGGTTCCCCGGGAAACCACCTATCGTAGCCCGCTTCTTCTAGTGATTGGCCTGAAAAAAATCGTTTAGTTAGTCATCAACGAAAACCCACCCTCATTTATGGTCTGAATGATTATTGAATCATCAAGCAGGGTTATCATCAGGGGTTGAGTGAAACCACTCAACGATGCTGCGACAGTTAACGATGCAGTTAGTTCTACATCTTATGTGAACAGGATGCCACACGGTGCGTTAAAACAACGCGACGCAACGCGTGTTGCTGTTTAGATTTATGTGCAGAACAACGAAGCTGCATCGCTCCGAAGTTGCAACGTCAACGTAACGCCAGAGTGGCTTCTCCAACTTCGCAATGATTGCAACGATTGGAAACCGTGGAATAACCGGAGTTTGGGTTTACACCATTTGCAAGTAATAAATAAATAAATAAATATCTTTTGGACATTCCCACACATCGCCATCTCGTCCCAAAGTAAGCTACTCAAAGCTTGTGTTATGGGTGCCAGACAACGGATATAATACTTAAATACTTTTTGTTTGTAAATACATACATTATATACATAGAAAACACCCAGACCAATACAAACAGACATGTTCATGCACACAAATGTTTGTATAGTGCGGGGATCGAACCCGCACCCGCTGCGTAGTAGGCGATTTCTCGACCGCTACACCAGACGGGTCGTCAATAGCATAGCATGCCTATTGCCAAGAGTGTCCGAGCAGATTGTTTGTTTGGGATATTGATTGGAAGTGCTTACTTCGGAGCAATGACGAATCTTTCCTTGACTCTAGTTGCTGTATTACTATTATAGCGACATTACCTTGCAAAGTAGTCCACGTTTGGTAGCGATAGTACTCCACATCATTGGCAGCACGGAATCCCAGAAACAGTGCGTATATGGATTTACTTTCTTTAGCTAGTTCCCAAATTACCTGGAAGCAAGACATGAGCTAGTTTAACATTGCAAATTTATTTTTAATAAATGTCAAAGTATCGTATACTGAAATCATCCTAGTTCAGGTTTCAACCCACCATTTTTAAAACTAGCGGACCCAGCGAACTTTGTTTCGACCCCGGCCCCGGTAAGTAATTAGGTACTCTGAAATTGTATAATTTTCCGCACAATTTTGCTTACTATTTTCTGTCATACGTAAGATCCTCCTCCTGACAATAACAAATACAACAAAAAAGAATGAGCCAAATAGATCTAGCTCTTTACGCCGTGACCAAGAAAAATATGGATTCATTTTTAATAGGAGTGGTGGATCTTGAAAATTGTAACTACAAGGATTATGGTGAGGTAATAAATCATTTTTATTTTTATCATACTTTGAAGAAGAGCAGCCGTTTAAAGTGAGGCAAATAACATTTATCGCAACAATAATAGCTTACTACGGCTTGGACAAACTAATGGTCAGCACTCTAGACCCTTTTCTTGGAGGCGGTATATTTAGTTGTACCACAGATGTACACACTCTATTCAGTTTTACCACATCTAAACGCATTACATGTATTTATGATAATTATTTATTTATGTCGAAACCACAGAAGCCGATGCATTGCGTCGACGCTGCAACTTTGGGGCGGGGACGCTCTGTTGCTCTACATAAAATCTGAATGCCACACCCGCCTTACAAATACATGCGGTTGTCAGAACGCGCGCGTCAGGCAGACGAGCCAGGGATGGATCTGCGTCACGATGATGGATGGATCGTTGCGACAACGCAGCGCTCGTGTGGTACCCACTGCGTTGATCCGCCGAAACGCAACGTAAATGCCCGTGAGGTTTTGCTCTAAGGCTCCACTCTCAAATTAACTCACCTCGGCCTCGGCTTGGCTGTTGATAATGGCCAAGTGGCCTCCTTGTGCTTGGCATATCGAAGACGCATCATCGAAGTTGTGTTGGTCTTGGTAGACCTTGTAACAGCTCCCGGTGCGGTTATCCAATACATACTCTAATGAAATAAAATAAATGTTTTTTTTTTCAATTTTTAAAATATAGTTAAAGGGTTTTTCATCATCGAAAAAAATTGTAACTAACTGGCGAATAATTCAAATATGCAACGACATTTAGTAAAGAATATTGGACAGTTAACGCTTACATAAATTAGGACATTGTAAAACAGAACGTTTGTGTTTATTAGGTACGCCATTCTAAATTGAGTTGCGATAGCTACTTAGAATTGTAGAGTTTGCTTAAACTATTATAGATTATTCAATTTTATTTATATATATGTTTTCTTGCTACTAACTCTCTACCCAATGAAGATGTATAGAAATAAAACACAATTTAAAAGTTGTACTTAAATTACAACTTACCAGTGTCTGAAGTACCGCATTCTGTGAGCTCTGTATCCTGTTTCTTTATATAACAGGCAAAAGGATGGTTTTCGAAACAGGATAAATCCACCTTGGTACCATTTGCGCTTAAACCGACGCAGGATTCCAATGTGTGTGTGAATGTTTGGGAATCGGGGATACCTTGAACGTTATAAAAATATATCAGGTCAAATCGTTTTAAGTTAAATATTTTAACTGTATCTGTGTATAAATCATAGAAACACTTTACATTATTTAAAAAGAGATTTTTAAATAATATTTATTCTTGTATATCCAGGTGGTAATTATTTTTTTTCGAAGAAAGAAAATATCATTTTTTGAAACAGCACCCTGATAATTTTAAAAGTTATTAACGTCATCGGCTTCGTTTCTCTCAATTCAATGCCAAATCCCTCTTTTTCTCCAATCTTAACCTTAATTATTAAAAAATCAATATCTGAATATTTTTTGATTTATTTATTTAAACTTTAATGGTTTAATGGTGAAAGAGTCCGAAATAAAGACGGACTTGTAAAGAGGAGTGTGAAGTGTAAGAATATGGGAGGAGCGCAGGTTGCGCGAAGTTATGGAACCCAGATAGTTGAACCGCTGTGTCATATAGGTCGGAGAGTGGGGGTTATGAAGTATGTTGAAGAGTACACAGAATTCTTATTTCTCTGCGATGACGGATTTTTTACTATACATGCCCTCTTTAATGTCCTCAATGACTTTAAGAAGTGCAGTGGTCGTGCTATGTCCGGGACAATATTCAGACTGATAATCATTAAGGAGGCTATTTTTGAAGAATGTAGACAGTTGCTAATGGACAACAGCTTAGTTTAGTAAGAGGAAAAACGAAGGCTTTACGCCAAACAGCAGGTACCACCCCAGATTAGAAAGAAAAAATAATTATGTGTGTGACAATTGAGGGTGCTTTGGGTTAGGACTAGTGTACTGTGGGTTTTTATTGCTTCATTTTCCAAACAGCAACAACAGTAAAAATTTGATTTGATTTGAAAGTAGACCTAATATGAAACAAAGAAGTAAAATAAAATTAAAATACGTAGGTCTTTTATGTTTCATTTAAGGTTTACTTTCACCTCTTATCAGGATTGCACTTTTCCACACTGTATAGCGCTCACCTTCCACGTGCTTCTGTCGACTATTTGAGAAGAAGCTGACCATACCAGTGAAGACTGGTGTCCCTGTCACTCCATGCTTCATCATCAGACCTCGGATGGCCTGCTTGAGATCTTCATTGAGGGGTGAAGCTAAGACTGCTCCTAAAATAAATAAATATTACATAAACACACACACATACCCACACACACACACACACACACACACACACACACACATACACACAAATACACACACACACACACACACACACACACACACACACACACATACACACACAAACACACAAACACACAAACACACGCATAACCGCACGAAAAAGTTAGATTGACGCGAGAATGTCGAGATATAAATTTTTAATCGGGATGTAAATTTCTACAAAAAAAAATCCATAAATTGTATTAATAATTAATGAGTAGTATACGCATCTACTTAGTAACAAGAAGATAAAACTCTTCATTGCATAAATCACAGCTCAGTTGCAAAGCTTACAGAAAATATTGCATTCAAGTGGCTTATTAGCTAAAAGCAATTTATTTAAAAAAGCACTCATCATTGGCCACATCATCTGTTGTAGATGATTGTTGCAGCGCTTGTAGGTTTCAGGGGTTCTTACATCGCCTTTGATGGCTATAAAGCCCTATAGCAGCGCGGCATTTCTTGCCGCATCGATCGCATACGAAAAGTGAGTCAGTGGGAGGTGATGAAGCACGACGAAGTCTTTTTTGCTTAAGGATCTCCAGCCAATCTTCGTCATGTTTTGAGGTTCCGGATTTGATGTCATGACGCCATTCAGGTCTCATTTCAGCTCGTTTTTCCCAATTGTCAGTTCGGATTCCGAAACTGTTCATGTCCCGCTTGCAAGAGTCCTTGAATCTAAGTATAGGACGACCGACAGGCCTCTTCGCATTCACTAACTGTCCCAACATGACCTGGCGAGGCAGTCTTTCGGGATCCATGCGGTGTACGTGACCAAGCCAACGAAGTCTTCTCTGCTTTAACATTGCAGTTAAGCTGCAGCAGTGTGTTTTTGAAAGGACAACCTCGTTGCTCATTTTGTCCTTCCAGGTGACTCCAAGAATAGTCCTCAGGCATCGCATGTGAAAAGCGTTAAGTTTGCGTTCTTGTTTCGCATATGTTGTCCAAGTTTCTGACGCGTATAATAATGTACTTAGGACGCAGGTCTTGTATACGAGGATTTTGGTGTACGTAGTAAGCTTACTATTTCTCCAAACGCGTGCATAGAGCCTTCCAAAAGTAGTCGATGCTCTGCCAATCCGAGTATCTATCTCTTTGTCATTCGACAATGAGGATGTGGTAGTGGATCCGAGGTAGCAAAAATGTTCCACGACATCAAGAACAGCCCCGTCGAGTGAGATTTTCGGAGGCTGGCTGACACCCTGTACCATGACGACAGTTTTCTTGGTGTTCACGCTCATAGAGAACAAATGACAAGCGTGGCTAAATCTTGACACCAGCTCCTGAAGCTCTCTTTCTGAATTTGCAACGAGTGCAGCATCATCTGCATACAGAAGTTCTCTGACAATTAAATCCTTACGATACTTTTTAGCCTTCAACAGGCTAATGTTGTACAGTTTCCCATCTTTTCTAGTGTGCAGATGTATTCCGACATCGCATGATCCAAAAGCAGTCAGAAGAAGCGCCGAGAAAAAGATTCCAAAAAGGGTAGGAGCCAGTACGCAGCCTTGTCTAACTCCACGACTAACACCGAAAGCTGCGGATTTTTCGCCGTCGAATATTACCGAGCCATTCATATCGTCGTGAAAAGACCTAACCAGTGATAGAAGTTGAGGAGGACACCCAATTCTGCGCAATGTCTCATAGAGCCCTTCCCTGCTCACAGTATCGAATGCCTTATTGAGGTCGACAAAAGCTATATATAGCGGTTGATTATGTTCGCGGCATTTTTCTTGAATTTGTCGAAGGGTAAATATCATGTCACTGGTCGAACGGCCCACCCTAAATCCACACTGAGATTCAGGGTAAATCTGGGAGGCCAGGATTTCTAACCTTCGCAGAACAACTTTTGCAAATGCCTTTCCCGCAATACTTAATAAAGATATACCCCTGTAGTTATTGCAGTCGCCTCTATCTCCTTTGCCTTTATACAGTGTGACAATGTCAGCATCTCTCATGTCTTGAGGGATATCCCCTTCATCCCAACAGCGCCGTAGAAGAGCGTACAGGGGAGAAGAAACACTGCTGATTTTGACTAATTCTGCAGGAATGTTATCAAGACCCGTACTTTTGCCCAGTTTCAGACCCTGAAGAGCAGCATGGAAATCATCGCCTGTAGGGGGATCATCAAGTTCAGTCACCACGGATCGAGGAATGAAATTTGCCAGTGCATCATGGTGTAGAGCAACTTCCTGGGAGTAAAGGTTTGAGTAGTGTTGTGCCCATCTTTCGAGTTCTACCTTTTTATCTGTGATCGGATTCCCATCTAGACCTTTTATTGCGGCACGCTTTCTTTTGGTTGGGCCGATTGCAGATTTTATTCCTCGGTACATACCCTTTATGTCACCTACATCATTGCATTTCTGAATTGACTGGCATAGCTTAACCCACCACTCATTAGCGCAACCGCGACTAATGCGTTGTAATTCTGCTTTAGCTGCCTTATATGCAGATTGTTTAACAGGATCTCTGGGATTGCCCAATAGGTTTAAGTGAGCTGTTCGTTTAATTTCTATTAGTGGATGTAGTATGTGCTCATACTCAGCAAACCAGTCACTGACCTTTCTTTCCTGCTTGCCAAACACTTTTTCGGCGGCCTGTGTGATTTCAGTTTTTATTAGACGCCACATATCTTCAACACTACTACACTACTACTAAAAAAGCACTAGTTGCAAAAAAAAGTCGTATTACAAAAAAAAAACCTAGGCTAGCTTTAATGTATCTGTACCTTCGTTTATGCACGTAAGATGTGCTTGCTCCCATATCTGGGGCAGGCGGTGGAACTTCAGCCAACCTCCAGATCTCTCGTTCAGGATGTAGTCAGGACGAAGCACATTGCCATCTAGGAACAACCAAAGTAAATATTTTACTATTGCAAATGCATCAACAAAATTTCAATATTTCTTCTCGCAATACTAATAATGACATGGCTGCAATGAGAACCTAACATGATAGGTCTAAACTAAAAATAGTAATATGAGTAAATGCTACTCACTGCTCGTCGTTCCGGCTGGGTTGTAAAGCTTTTTTTCTACCCTCTAAGGTTGTAACAGTCTTGGTCACGAGCCAACTGTTAAGTTTTTATTGTAATGCAACGCGAAAGTTTAAAATCTAATATAAGCTGTAGCTCTGTTGTGTAAATGATGAAACAAGACCTCCGTGGTGTAGTGGCTAAGCACGCTGGTTTCAAGTCATCGCCGCTCCAAGGTCCCGGGTTTGATCCCGGTCGGGTCGGTGTTGTGGTACCACCGTTGTGTCTGATTTCCATAACGCAAGTGCAGTTAGCTACGTATTTTGGGATCAGAGTAATGTATGTGATTGGTGTCCAATATTTATATTTATTTATTTAAAAAAATCTTGCAGAAATCTTGGAATAAGCATCAATTAAAATGTCACTTAAGTACCTAAAACGGATAAAATTTACAAAATGTTTTTGATATAACCCTTATTTTGAACTAACTGCCTCGGTGGCGCAGCGGTAAGAGGGTCGTACTTTCAAGCGACGGCTGCGCCAGAGGTCCCGGGTTCGATCCCCGGGTCGGGCCAAAAATATATACCTGAGTTTTATGTTCAGAAATTCTTAGGGTAGCCCGGAGTTTGGAAGTTGGCGGTGTTTAACCCCCGTGCCTCGGAAAGCACGTAAAGCCGTTAGTCCTGCGCCTGATCTCTCTCCGGTCGTGGCAGATTGTTGTCCCATCGGGCTATGAGAGTGAAAGGAATAGAGAGTGGACCTGTGTTTGCGCACACACTTGTGCACTATAATTTGTCCCGCGCAGTCGGTTAGTCGCTGTGACTGGCCACCGTAGTCGAAATCGGCTAGCGGGACTATTATTATTTTGAACCCACTATTAATATGGTTCTACTAAAATGTTAGCGAAGTAATGCTGCGCTCGGAAAATTGCGCAAGAGTGTCTTCTCATGTCAAAAACCTCAGTGAGTGAAGTCGAAAGTCTTTTACCAGTGTGTGTTACCAGTGATGACACACGGATCTAAAACATGCTCTATAACTATGGACCTTATATAGAAGCTCAAAATCACACAACGAGCGATGTAGAGGGCTATGCTGGGTGTTTCTCTACGGGATTTGATGATCTCTACGAATCAGGACTGAGGAGATACGTAGAAGAACTAAGGTAACGGACATAGCCTTGAGAATCAGTAAGCTCAAGTGGCAAACGGGCAGGGCACATAGCGCGAAGAACCGATTGCCGTTGAGGCAGTAAAGTTAGGACCCACACATCATAGAATATGTGAAGAACTACTCAAAAATCTTTAAAAAAGTATGTGCACAGGCTAAGTCTAACCATATTCGAAGGATAGTTACCGGTTCCAAGAATAAGGCGAAAGCTACCTGGAACATTATAAACAAGGAAATGTGTAAAAACAAAACAAAAGATCATTCGTTTTCCTTAAAAGTTGGAAGTAAGATAGTTAATTCTAATTTAGAGGTTGCAAATGTCTTTGAAAATTTCTTTACTAATATTGCAACATTAACAACCAAAGATCTTGCATCATCTCCAGAACAAGCCCAATCTATTCTTAGATCTAATATTGATGAATGTCATTCTTTACTGAACTTTAGGCATGTATCCTCTGAGGTTATTATAAAAACATTTAATGAACTTAATTTGAAAAAGACTGAAGACTTATGGGGATTATCTGTTTATATAATTTAAACCATTATTGAATTTATAGCTCCGCGTTTAGCGATCATATTTAATAAATGTGTCGATGAAGGCAAGTTTCCAAATTTAATGAAATTTAGTAAAATCGTTCCACTTTTTAAATCAGGAAAAAAATGCGACCCCTCCAACTTTCGACCAATATTAATTTTACCCGTGCTTAGCAAAATTTTTGAAAAGATAATTTTTAATCAACTTCTTTTTCATTTCACAACTAATAAATTATTACATAATAAACAGTTTGGTTTTACAAAAGGTAGAAGTACTGCTGATGCTGGAGTTGCTCTCTTGAAACATGTATTTGATGCATACGACGGTAGGTGTGATGCTATAGGAGTATTTTGTGACCTCTCTAAAGCATTTAATTGTGTAGACCATGAGACCTTATTGAAAAAACTTCAACATTACGGCGTTTTGATCGATGCGCTAGGTTTATTGAAATCTTATGTTAGTGATAGAACTCAAAAGGTTTATATTAATGGAACTGAGTCTCCTGGAGCACCTCTAAAAATGGGAGTGCCCCAAGGATCGATATTGGGACCGTTGTTGTTTCTGATATATATAAATGACCTTCCATACTTTGTCGATGATGTATGTGAAATAGTACTGTTTGCAGATGATACTTCCTTAATTTTTAAGACTCCAAGGGCCAAAGAATCTTTTGACGATGTAAATGGTGCTCTTTCACAGGTGCTTCATTGGTTTACCGTTAATAATTTAGTGCTTAATGCGGGTAAAACCAAATGCATAAAATTTACAATGCCTAATGTCAGACAAGTCCCAACGCAGATCATGGTTAAGGATGAGCCACTAGATACTATACAAAGCTCAACGTTTTTGGGAATAACCGTAGATCATAATCTTCAATGGGGTCCACATATCGAGACCTTGTCAGGGAAACTTAGTTCGGCTGCCTATGCAGTAAGAAAGATAAGGCTTTTGACTGACGTTGAAACGGCAAGGTTAGTTTATTTTAGCTATTTTCATAGTATCATGTCTTATGGTATCTTGTTATGGGGCTCGGCTGCAGATATTGAAACAATATTCACACTGCAAAAGCGAGCTGTACGGGCTATTTACAATATCAAATCTGACGACTCTTTAAGGGATTTGTTTAAAGAAGTCAAGATACTTACAGTATATTCACAGTTTATTTATGAAAATTTGATTTATGTTCGTAAAAACTTGCACTTATTTCCTAAAAAAAGTGATTTACATGATTTCAATACTAGAAACAAGAATAAACTTGCCGTTCTAAACTTCAGACTTCAGAAGGTTAATCACTCGTTTATTGGAAGATGTATTACTTTCTTTAATAAATTGCCTCAAAATATAATTGAATTACCTTTACATAAATTCAAATCTATTGTTAAACAATGTTTAATGACTAAAGGATATTATAGAATAAATGATTATATGAACGATAACAATGTATGGTCTAGCTTGTAAGAACATTTAATTGTAATATTTTTAAAAGAGGCATTGACAATAGTGACTGAGTTTGTTGCGCAGCTTCTTCTCAGCACTAGCCCACAATTGTCCCGAAGCTGTGGTAGGGCCAATGTTGGGACGTGTATAAGTGCTAGCAATAGCCTATGTACAAAATAAATTAATTTTGAATTTTGATTTTTTTTGAATTTTTAAATTAAACGAACAAAAATAATGAAACTTCAGTCGACTAAAAAGTAATATTTTTATTTATGCTAAGAAACAGGTATGCGGAGCCATAGTACTCATCGGCTTGTACTCCGTCGGTTCCGTTTTCTTTTTTGTCCAATGGGTATTATTCTTGCTACCAGTTTTGGTAGGGTTTTAGTTTGAGCCTAATAGGTCAACTACAAAAACTAACAACGCTACCACCGAAGCTCACTTCACCTGACTGCATCGTAGAGCCAGGGGCCCCGTCGATTTCGTGCACAGTACACAATCAATAGTTATAGTTAAAAAAAACTTTAAGACTTAATAGATCTTAATACTGAAGTTGCCCCGTTTGTATTTCTAGTTACTGACTTAGTAATTTAGTCGCTTGGACAGAATTTTAATATCTAAAATGGATTAGGTATTTACAACCCATTGTTTGTGAGCTCAATGAACATTTTATCATCATCATATCATCAACATTATCAGCCAAATGACGTCCACTGCTGAATATATAGGCCTCCCCCACGGGTTTGCGTCCAATTTTATCCTGCGATCTTTACAAGGTCATCTGTCTATCGTCCATGTTATTTCAGTAGTCGTCCTACGCTGCGTCTCTGGTCAAAGGGTCTCGAATCTAGAACTTTTCTGCCCCAACGGCCATCAGTTCGTCGTGCTCGCTATGTGCTTCGCGCTATGTGCATGTGAGCTTACTGATTCTCAAGGCTATGTCCGTTACCTTAGTTCTTCTACGTATCTCCTCATTTCTGATTCGATCTCGTAGAGAAATACCCAGCAAAGGCGTCTCCATCGCTCGTTGTGTGGTTTTGAGCTTTTTAGGGTTCCGTAGCCAAATGGCAAATAACGGAACATTTATAGTTTCGTCAAGTCTGTCTGTCTGTCCATCTAGCATCACACTGTTAAAATTTGGCAGGAAAATGTATCTTGTTAACTGCTTTTGATTCTCATACAAAAAATAAAAAATAATGATATTTAATGGGGGCTCCCCATACATTAAACTAGTACCGAAAAAATGTTTTACCTATGCGTGTGGGGTGTCTATTTAAAATGACATAGAGGTTCCTACAACCATTTTATTTTAAAGTCTAACGTTTTATAGATAGACGCTTCGCATCCACGCAAAGTTGTGGACGTCTTCCCCCGTCCCCCCGCCTTAACTTCTAAAAATACCTGATGTAGATCTTGACAAAAACTTTCAACGAAAATTAGTTTGGACGGGATCGAACTAGTAGTTTTCAAGATATAGCACATTTTTAACAACCGCAAACATAACTTTGTTCTTCATACAAATACTATGAAAAACAAAGCTGTGCAATTTCCCCGTACGGGACGTTAAGGAGATTGACCAAGATCTTATTATTGATCAATATTTATTGTTAGTTTAGTATTTTTTTCGCTACTAAAATTCATACCGCTCAAGTCACCATTTCGTGACAACAGTAACAGTATGTCACCATCAGTCGCATAGTAATTGTTTAATTTGTTGTTTTATTATTCCCCTTTTTAATATAGTTATGTCTTTACGTATGACAGTCACCATATCGTGGGGCTGAGCTGGTGGTAGAACTTCATAACGCTCACGTAGCTAATGAATCACTAAAAAATTTGCAAATAAAATATATTTTAGACAAAGCATTTTCTTTTTGGAGTTAGTAGCATCGTGGTCATCTCAATAGTCATTTTGAAGCATCATCAACGGTTTGCCTAAAATGGAGTCCTATTTTATTTTATTTAAAACTTTTTAGTGCATTTTGTTTTAAAGTCGTTTTAGGGTTTCGTAGCCGAATGGCAAAAAACTGAACCCTTACAGTTTCGTCAAGTCTGTCTGTCTGTAGGTCAAAATGACAGAGGTTTCCAAAATAATTTTCTTTAAAAGTCTAACGTTTCATAGCTAGACGCTTCTAAAGTAGTAAAATGGGCGTCCCCCCCCCCCCCCAAATGCAATGAGGAAAACACTAACCATTAGACTAACAAGGATGCGTCTCTTGTGACGTTAAGCGACCGTGTGTTTCCTTACCGATGTCTCAAAATGCAGTGCCGCGCCATATATGTCTATATTTCAGTCAGCCGATACACAACACACGTGGAGCGAGATTTATGAACACGCTGTTGAGAATATACAGTCAGCTCCACATCTAAGTTCTTTTATGAGCTTTTGTTAAGTATAATAGCGAGAAGGGGGAGGCCTACGAATAATATCAAATCTCAATCTTGTGTGATGGTAGTGATGATGAGACCGCGTATGGAACCCAAATCCTAACAGTAATGAAATCCTATTCAATTTTTATAGTGATTTGAAAACACTTCGCTTCAGCTAGTCACAAATTCCATTCCTCAGGCAACATTAATAGAAGTGAGCAGAGCAAAATATTTTTTTTAGGGTTCCGTAGCCGAATGGCAAAAAACAGAACCCGGAACTACGGATAGTTTCAAGTCTGTCTGTCTGTCTATCTGTCCGTTTGTCACAGCCACTTTATTCTGTAACTTTAAGCATCACACTATTGAAATTTGATAGAAATATGTACGCTGTTAATCGCTTTACGATTCTTATACAAAAGATAAAAAATAATGATATTTAATGGGGGGAGGGCTCCCCTACAAGAAAATAAAATCGATATTTTTTTTGTCCAACCCATGCGTGTGGGGTGGGGCGTCCATGGATAGTTCTTTTAAAATGACATAAATTTTCCTAGATCCATTTTCATTTAAAGTTGATAAATACACGCATCCAAAGTGGTAATAAGGGGGATCCCCCCTCTCTTACTTCTAAACTAAGCTAGTGTAATTTTTGAAAAAAATATGTCTTAAAAAAATCCTTCAACGAAAATTGGTTTGGACGGGATCGAACAAGTAGTTTTTGAGATATAGCACATTTTCAACTACCGCAAACATAACTTTGTTCTTCTTACAAATACTATGAATAACAAAGTTATATTTGCTGTCAACAAAATATTGTGGTATTTCAGTTAAGTGGAAGTAAGCGGATTCCCTAATTCAGTTAAAATTGACACGGAACCCTCATTGCGCGAGTCCGACTCGCACTTGGCCGTTTTTTTAAATAATTTGAATCAGTATAATAATTTATCACCTGACTTTTACATTACAAACTATTCATCATCAAGCTCTCCGCGGCTTAATAGGTGCGCTGCTATACCCGTTAAGGCATCTATTCAAGAGCTGATCTGATACCCGACGATGCCCGTCAATAAATCATGTCATGGCCGCATTCCTAAGGTCTTTCACCAAATACCAGAGACGCGCTGATGGTTAAATTACGATGACTTACGGGCTGGTATCGGAGCGAGCCATTGCCTTGAAAAATATATATCTGTTTGGGGAAGAACGTGGTTTAATATTTAAAATAATAATTTATAAGAGGGACACAGAAATATTTTCATTTGTTGGTTTCTCGATATAAAAACGACACGTTTGTTGTAGTGGTAGCACTCTCCTGACTACTATGACAACGGCTGCAGGTTCGAATCTCGAGAGGGGCAAATGTATATGTTATGAGCACGACCATTTGTACCTAAGGGCCGATTTCGTGATCAATAGTTTAATCGCTCGTTGTGTAATTTTGCTTTTCTTTATGAGGCCCATAGTTAGAGACCACAGAACGTGACAGAACGTGTCAGTATCGCCAAAATACGTTCTTGCTCGCTCTCTCTCCATATAACGGTGAGACAATACGCTGTCAATCCGTTTAGTGGGCAATGTAAGCATATGTCGTGTTGCTTTTTCTGTCTCACAAGTTCCTAGCACAGAGGACGGTCATGGTAGGAAATGATGCAGTGAGGAAAGATCTTTAACAATCGTAAATATTCAAACGATATTTTTGATATCTTTTTAACGAAATAATGCATTTTAAAATGAGATAAGCAGAAAACTAACAACCAACATAGGCATTCATCGTTGAACTCTGAGATCTTTTTAAATCAAATTGTAGTTAACTAACTCAATTCACTGATATTATTTTAAGAGTCATAAAAAGATTGTTTTCATTATTCGACTAGCCAAAAAACGGACTTTAGTCATGGAAGTTTATATTATTATTTAAGTATTCATGGGAGATTTCAGTCATAATCGCTGTCTGGTATTACATACATAAGAAAAAAAATATCATGTCGATAACGAGACAATTGGCGTGTTGTCTGGCGCATATTTATTTATTGAAAAAAAAAAATTAATGTGGTTATCTAAGAATCCAAAAGAATAAACTTCAGATGCGCGTTTATAGTATAATTAATTAAAACACAGTAAACGGATACACTTCGCTTATATAATTTTATAAGACTTCAAAGAAGAAAAAAGATAACTGTTAATACTATGGTGTTAGTTTTTTTTTTGTATTTGTAACTAAAACGAGAATAAGTCAGTGTATTAGGTGGTGGTGAGCGAATAAACACACGGAGGTTACATGTGTCGATACTTTATCCCCCCCACCCCTATCGAATCAGCCCTCAAAGCTGGAGCAGCAACGGAGTTGGCTGAGAACGCCAAGCGTCGAGAGTACGTCTTACTTGCAAGTGAATATGCGTTCGCGCCGTTTGGCATTGAAACATTTAGGCTAGGCTAGGAAATTGCGGCTTAGAAAAATTGCGCCAAAAGTATATTCTGTAATGGCTAATAATAAAGTTGGCTGGTTCCTAGCTCAAAGCATTAGCAAGGCTATCCGACGCGGAAACGCAGCCAGCATCATAGCCTCCTTGCCAGAACGAAATGGTTTCGTTTTTGAATAGGTAAATTTTAAGTTTACTTTTTATAAAAAATGCACTTGTAAAAAGCAACTTTGACTGTGAAAAACGAGGAATCGTATCCGGGATCATGCATATACCGCTCGACCACCGTCACAATAGTAAGCCTATTCAATTAAAAAGCCTGTTGTGTAATAAGTTTGAATACTGACGAAACACTATAAAATCTTAAATTTAATTTACTTTTTTTATTACACGTCTTAATTTTATATCTTCTCGTTTGTTATTGAATAAAAGTAACATGTCTTTATTAAATTATTCTCAAATTAAAACTTAGTATAGGACTCTTTTCCGAGTACTCTTGTTTATACGTTAGTGTAAATGATGGCAGTGTTAAAGTCAACTCATTTTTTTGTATTTTAGCAAGTGACTTGCCGTATGTTTCCAGTCACATTCAAAAACCACAGCTGACATGATTGATGCTCGATACCCAAGGCAATCAAACGACACCTTGGAAATTCATAAGGTCCATTTACCTAGAGGGATTGCCCTTTCGATAAAGTGTAAGCACTTTCGGGTTTCATTTGTCGTGAAGCGACAAATGTGAAGAAGTAGAAGGTAAAAGAAAGAGGTAGAAAAGAGGGAATAGAATTTATATTAAACAAAAAAAATACAGTACCGAAATATGAGATGAGTTGATGACTGTATGAATGTAAGTAAAGTGCATCGGGCGTGAGTTAGTGTCTTCAGATCTTCTATAAGTATTGTCCTGAAGGCAGCAAAGGGCGGCGTCGGAGTGCAGGGCCGACACAGCGGAGGTAGCAGCGACGCCGATGTGCAGCGGTGACAGGCGCCGTGAAGAGCAGTGACGCCGATGTGCAGCGATGACAGGCGCCGTGAAGAGCAGCGACGCCGATGTGCAGCGGTGACAGGCGCCGTGAAGGAGTAACTCACAGCAGTGATGAGGGTAACGGGCACTATATAGAAAATGTTATGATCAGTTGGAGTGCCAGAAGTACTTGGTCTCGGGTTCTCTTCCGAGAAGGAGACAGGTCCCTCCCCTAGAGCGAGGAGGTGTTACTGCAGTCAATGGACTCGGATACTCCTCCGGTGTCCGGTCCCTCCCCTAGCGTGAGGAGGTGTTACAGCAGTCACCGGTGGTTCTTCAAGACTTCTTGAGGTAAAATGAAGAGTGTTAAACTTGTAGTATGTCTAATGAATAATAGAACTGTTCGAGCTTAGAACTCGGAATCGAATGAATTAAATGAAAAAAATAAAGGCTTATATAGGGGACCTAGGCCGTTCAAATTTAGATCGAGGTAGGTTCAAAAATAGAACATGAATACTGGTGGTTTAAAGAGGATTAAACCTGAAAAAGTAATAGACTTTGATAGAAGTTGTCAGACTTTGAAAGATATTGTCATAACAACCATGTCAATAAAGATAAAAAGATGTCAAAAATCAAGCAATTTAAATAAATAATCAGGAAAACGAATCATCACCCAATGCAAATTAAAGGAAAATTGCAAACAAAGGTAAAACACAGCTATTTTTACAGTATTATGTACAGAAAAGTAGAATAACAGAGCTTCGAAAGTTTGACATTTTTAGATTCACAATAAATATTGTTCAAAAAGGATTAGAAAACATCAATAATCCAAAAATACAGAGCAATAGTATAAGAAGAGTAGAAAGGCAGGTAATGCCTATAGTTTAATGTCTACAGTACGACTTTTTAGGGAGAAAATACGAACTGCGTTATGGTAGATAGAATCTATGATTAACTCTATGTTCGTGTTTACAGCAAAAGAACCAGCAATCTTTGGATGGAAAAAGGAAATGAAAGCATGGAAAAACAAAGATAATGTGATGAAAATGTTAATGTGAGTCTGATGAATACTAAATATATTAAGGTACTCAATTTATTACATATAATACATGTACAACAGTACACATTCGCATAGTATTTGTGTCTACTGAATTAATAAGAGTGAAGGAACAGAGTGCCTTTGTGTATAGCGCACACACCACTATATAAATATCCCGCACCGATGGCAGATCGCATATGGCAAAAAAAAATGAGCAAAACATTTGTCATTGTTATTTCTGTAACTTACCTTACAAATTTTATTATGAGATTGTAACGGACAATCATAAAATACTAACTGACACAAGGCGCAATCACAAAATTTATCCGTGCTAGCTCAATATTTATTGTTAAAACAACAATATTACACGATGTCCTCTTTAATTATAGTAAATGTAAAAATACATATTTCAATAATTTATAGTTAAATTTATACTTAGCAATTTGATCGCATAGGCTCTATTTAATAAAACTTAGAGTAAATTCCATTTACATCACCAACTTTTGCAGCCTGTATCGAGTCGTTAGTTAGTTGTTTCCGGTTGTTCGTCTCTGTCAACCCCTGTCTCGGCGAAGAGTTAATGTTATCCTCGCACGGGATTGATAACAATCATTTATAATGGAAGTTGCACAAAGTGTGCCGAGGCGCCTACCTACAGATAATAGCAAAAACACACTTATCGATTTCGGTGATGTTATCAGCCACAGGACGTCCCCTGCTGAACTAAGACCATCCTCAACCTCATTGTCATGGTTTCATGAGAGTTTTATGAACGCACTTTAATTTTAACCTCGCTTATTTATGGTTCCGTAGCCGAATGGCAAAAAACGGAACCCTTATAGTTTCGTCAAGGCTATCTGTCAGTCCGTCCATACGGTACAGCCACTTTATTCTGAAACTATTAGTATAACACAGTTGAAACTAAGTAAGTAGATGTTTCCTGTTAACCACTTTACGATTCTCATACAAAAAAATGATATTTCACCTTATACATGAAACTAAAACCTAAAAAAAAAAAATTGACAAACCTATGTGTGTAGGGTGTCTATGGATAGATTTTTTAAAATGACATTTGATACGAGGTTTGGAATTTCAAGGAATCGGTTTTAACGAGTTCGAACTAGTAGTTTTTAAGATAGAGAACATTTTCTATAAAGGCAAACAACTTTGTTATTCATGCAAATACTATGAAAAACAAAGTTATATTTATAGTCAACAAAATATTGTGCTATTCTGGCATTAGTTGAAGGAAGTGGATCTACAGTTCAGGTAAAGTTGCCACGGAACCCTTAGTGTGCAAGTCCGACTCGCACTTGGCCGGTTTTTAATCAATTCAGTATTGCTAAAACGTGTTGTTTCTACACCCTTGCGCGTTTGTGTATTAACATAATTTGTGTACCCGGCCTGATTTGGCTGACAAGTAACTGAAGTGTCATTTATCCAATCCGCAATATAAAGCTAAATCATTATTAATTGTACTTACATGACACTCCAATTAGTGATATAAGTATTCAAACGCCTACAAACTTAATGTCCATTTTAAATTAATTTATAACTTTTAATAACTATTTTATAAGGTTTCTAGCAGCCTGACTGGAAATCGAACGAATAATATATATTTATGAAATCCCATATTTATACCCTAAAAAGTAGTGTAACACACCTACAATTATGTAAACTTATACATTAGTTTTGCTACCAGGCTCTAGATGGCGCTTCTCAATATAAGCTCGCGCTGATTAAGTTTTTAATCAATATCATAAGTAAACCCAATATATATATATTAGTTCCACTACCTGACAATAGATGGCGCTGATCATATGTAACTCGCGCTGAACATTTTTTTGTACCGTAGGTTAAGTACTCCTGAGCTTTGTATGTAAAATCAATCCAATCCATTCCTTGGGTCTCTAGAAAGCACCTTATTGGTTTTTACCATCTTGGGCATCTAGTCTCTCCAATACTTTAGTGGATACTTTGGATTCCTAGAACGCACCTTATTGGTTTTTACCATCTTGGGCATCTAGTAATCCCATTTGTTTTGAATCTGTAAGGCACTGAGCTCGAATCTTTTCGCTGCTCGGTCCGCACCCTATATTTGTACCTCAAGACTGCGGAATAAACTTCTATCTTCGCACTTTGAACTTTTCTGACGGTGACGTCACGCCGTGCCCTTCCGCTCGTACTTCGAGCAACAGCGACTACAGTAGTTATATACATTATATCCAGCAGGATGTGGCAAAGCGATATGAAATGTAGTTAGGTGTAACACCTATTAAGAAACGAGTTAATTAGTTTCAATTAAAATCAAATACTTTTCCCCTAATAATACCAGCATATTTAAAAAGTATGTATGGTAAATAACTATAATACCTATCCTGTAAGTTAATTAGTTCTGAACTCGTATGTTCCAAAAACATGTAATGTATGTATGTATGCTTACACTTTTAACCGACTTCAAAAAAAAGGTAATCAATTCTATGTGTATGTATGTAATATCGTTGGAATTTTATTTTTGAGTATGCTGATCTCGTAATGCTTCCAAATAAATGTGATAAAGTCCGTAAGTGTATGTGCGTTTGTGTATGTATGAGTTTGTGCACGGATTTCTCAAGAACGAGACGTCAATGTGAGATGATTCAATAAGGTATAGGTACTTCAACTTAGGGTACTGTGTAAGTTTCATCAAAATCGGTCAGTAGCTTTTGAGATATGGGTAATAATAACTTATCGTTATCATCATCATCATTATCAGCCAAAGGACGTCCACTGCTGAACTGAAGATTAGACGTTTGACTGATATAAAAACAGCTAGGTTAGTTTATTTTCGTTATTTCCATAGCTTGACGTCCTTCGGCATTTTACTGTGGGGCTCGGCAGCTGACACAGAATCAATTTTTATATTACAAAAAAGAGCCGTGTGAGCTATTTATAATCTAAAACCTCAAGATTCCCTACGAGAGGTGTTCAAAGAAATTAGAATATTAACTGTAGCCTCTCAGTATATTTATGAAAATTTAATGTATGTACGCAAAAATCTACATTCATTCACGGAAAAAAGTGATATACACAATCATAATACCAGGAACAAGAATAAGCTTGCTATTCCACAATTTAGGCTTCGAAAGGTTGGTAATTCTTTCATAGGGAAATGTATAACATTTTTCGATAAACTACCAGAACACATTGTAAACTTACCCATCAATAAATTTAAAACTGTCATTAAAGAAACCCTAATGACGAAAGGGTATTATAAAGTAGATGATTATTTAAAAGATAATAATGTATGGACTTGCATGAATACTACAAACATTGTAAATCTTTTGAAAAGAGGCATTGACAATAGTGACTGAGTTTCTTGCGCAGCTTCTTCTCAGCACTAGCCCAAAATTGTCCCGAAGCTGTGGTAGGGTTTATATTGGGACGTGTAAAAGTGTCCTCAATTGGCCTATTTGTATAAATAAATGACTTTTATGACTTTTTATGACTTTTTTATGAACATAGGCCTCCTTCACGGTTATTTACAGCGACCGATCACAAGCGGTTTGCATCCAGTGTGATCCAGCGATCCTAACAAGGTCGTTCGTCCATGTTGCGGGTGAACGTCACACGCTGCGCTTTTGGTCGAAGGGTCTCCAATCTAGAACTTTCCTGCCCCAATAGCTATCAGTTCTTCGCGCTATGTGCCCTGCCCATTGCCACTTGAGCTTACTGATTTGTAGGGATACGTCCGTAATAATAATAACTTAAATGCATGAATTTAAAAAAAGTAAAATAGTAAACGTACTCCAACAGTCTACGCACATTATGCATCAAGATCAAAAGAATATATTTCTCCCAAATTCTATTCAAAAGACCTAAGTATTAATTGCGTAATTTCAAGCTTTTTGGACAGTTATTTTTAAGGTGGTTTAATTTTTTAAATTACTTTTTCCAAAACTGGGTAGGTATGATATTTTTAATAAGACACTTCTAATTCGTAATTTGTCTTTACATATACAAAGTTCATTTAAATTTTGCGATTTTAATGCAGTATTATGTATGCTGCTATCTTTGTCCAACCCTTTGGTTCCCAACTATATAGGGTATCCCAAAAATTAAGATTAATGCCGTAACTCCAAATAGATAACATTGCAGCCTATTATATGCCAAAAATATTTCAAGTAACAGGTTAAAATTTTCGAGATTCACTTACTTAAAATGTTTTTATGAAAATTGCCACTTCGCTTATAAAAAATATTTCACTTCCTCAAATTGTGTCAATTTCAAGATCTGTTTTGTTATTTACTCTAATGATTAAGCCATCTCAATGACCTTTTAGATAAAAATATTTTACGGTAACACCAAAATGTATCTAGCTTTTCAATATGTTTGGAAAATCTAATTCAAACATCAGCCTCCCATTGCCTTTGGAGTAAAAGAAATGTTCTCACTAAGAGCAATGTGCCAGTTAATTCCAAAACTTGCTAAATAACTGTCAATCATGAAACGGTAAGGAACTATTATTTAGCAATTAAAAATTCTGGTGCACAAAGGTCGTGTTTTCGGACTCAATATATGATGAATGACATAATAATGAAAACACGCTGCGAGCCAAAACTATGACAAGGATTCGAATTTCTAACATATACAAAAGCAAACCTGTGTATCAAACTATGGTATTAAAAAAAACATTATCCTCCGTTTGACACAGTTGAGTTAAAAGTGTCCTGCTTGCTCGGCTCAGTTGAGAAGACGCGCACGCGATTTTTTTGTATTTTATTAGTGTCTTAAACATTTTGTAGCTTATTCTGCTCCGCAATTTGTACTTAGATATCACTGATCTCGATGACTTAGTTTTTCGTCTGACATCTAATTTTTGTGATCGAATTATTGTATTAAACACATCGAAATATTATCTTGATTAGTTGAACCAACAGTTAGACTTAATATTAATATATTTTTTGTACTTGATAGTTACCGCGGAAACAACTAGTAGAAAAAATATATAGTCTTTCCAATAAGTAATGTTTGCTCAAGATCACAATAGCAAGCCATGATTGTGAAATTTGACAACAAATCCGCCACGCACATTTTGGCAACTTTCCTTCCTTCTTAATTTTATTTATTTTTATTTAAAGACTTTATTGCACAAATAAAGTGTAAAAAGGTGGACTTAATGTTTAAAACATTCTCTGCCAGTCAAACCTTTAGATTGTGCAGAAAGATGTCAACGGGTGCAGTGAAAAGCTTCTAAAGAAAGAAGGAAAATGGTAACAATAATCCAATTATCCTATAATAAAAAAATTACAAATTAGAATATATTATATAAATAGATAAACCAACTTTAAAATAGTTACTATAACTTTATAACTTTAACTATAAACACATTATGTATTTATACGTACTTAAGCATAAATAATACATACATATAATAATAATATTACTATGCAATTATTCACTCTTTCAGAAATGTGCGAACTTTATTCTTGAAAGATAACCTCGAATTAGTCGTCTTTATATATAGGGGAAGAGAGTTCCAGAGTTGTGTAGCTGTCACTGAAATTTACGAGCAGCGGTGAGCTTGCTAACCTAGCCGAAGGTTGTCAGAGGAACGGAGAAAACGATCATGAGTTCCTTCTTTACTAGTAGAGTAGACTTATATGTTGACTTAGTTGTTGATGGAAAATTTTTCAGCTGTGTACATAGATTTACATTTAAATACATGTCAAAAATAAATAGAAATAGTCTACCAAATTTGTAATAATAGGTTGTTACATTTGCGTACCATACATTCTATATTTTCATGGTGACATTACCCATTAATTCGTTTTCAACTGTACTCGTGTATCATAGTTGAGATATTTTTGTTTTTAATATTGAAATGTTTGACAATATTCGAGATACAAAAATACACCAGCGATATAAGACAAACCATAGAATGAGCGTAAACAAAACCCTTGCTTAGCCTTTTATCTCGATCATAAAATTATTATCCCTTTGGAATAGAACGACAATAGCGAGATGTTACCAGCAGAAAGCTGTGTGATAAAAAGAGATGCGAGATGCGATGTAGCAGAACCATTTTTGGCAGATTTCAAACAGTTGGCCACCCCGAAAATAACTTGCATTTGATTTTTTATAATTTCAAGTGAAGTTGTCTATATTTTGGAGAAACAATGCTTTTGAAACATGATGCCTTTTTCGGTGATTGATTTTTATTCAACACAGCGAAATAATCCCAACAAATTTTTATTTTACAGGTAAAATATTCCTATAAATTTTAATATAGAACTGCTACAAATCGTTCATTAGCTTTAAATCTATACGCCAAAAGCATCCTCCTCAAAAAACAAACGTTAATAACTTCACTATTATATATCGTAAAATCTTTTTTCATTTTTTGCTGAACGAATTCATGATACTATTATAACGAAAAACGACATAGTATACACTAAAATCTATCCAAAAACGCTTAATACGACACAATAAAACGCAAAGTAGCATGGCAAATTATTTTAAATAATATTTACACCTAAGCATCATCAGCAACATCACGTTTCACTCGGGAACACTTCTTCTTAAGTGGAAAGCTTCAACATACAAAGTCTGAGAACTAAGGTTGGTGACTCTCCATTCACCATCAGGATATACTCGGCTGCTGAATACCACTTCCCCTTCACCGCAGAACAGTTCCAAAGAACTGGCGTCTAAGAAAATCCGCCACGATTTAGATCCAATTGGTTCCCATTCCACTTGGCGCACATCATCAGATCCTCTATCGACAACCACTTTACCTTCCACAGGATTCCAGGTAAGCCAAGCCTTTTCGCCCCCATATCTTCCCTCGATCAACAGTTCCATATGCTGACTCAAGTCTCCATTTACAATAATCTCCCCAGTCTTCTCAAATTGGATAGCCCCATTAGGTTCTAATTCTCCAGCAAATACGGAATTTTCTCTCAAAGACAACACCTCTTCAATTGGCTTCATTATAATACGATTACCTATAAGCCTCAGTTCTCTAATCAAAGTCAATGCGCCCGTCCAGCCACCAACTTCTTCAGGATGTGGTACTTCCCACATGTTAAAACATCCGACAACATACCTTTTTCCATCTTTCTCCATCGTTTGTGTTGCGTAAAAGTCGTGACCGAAATCGATCTCCTGGAATTCAACTTCTGGTACGAATTTAAATGTTTCATAATCAAAGCTTCCGACGTAGTAACCAGTTTATATACATTTTTGTACCTGTCACCTTGAGGCTCCAGTCCTTGTGGTGACATAAGTAAAATGAACTTGCCGTCTAGTTCAAAGAAATCTGGACATTCCCACATATATCCCATGTCACCTTTTGATTCTCCTATCACAGATAAAAACTCCCAACTCTTTAAATCTGGTGATCTGTAGAGAAGCACTCTACCTCTTGCGTCTTTAGTAGCACTACCAATAACAACGTACCAATAATCTTCATATTTCCATACTTTTGGATCTCGGAAGTCTGGAGATCTATTCGGTGCAGATGGGAGAACGGGATTACCCTCATATTTTTGAAACGTGACACCATCTTTGCTGTAAGCCAAGTACTGGCTTTCGTTGAAAAAGGTTCTATATCTATATTTTCGCGACCTGTGTACATCAGAACCATTTCATCTCCATCGACTACTGCACTGCCTGAGAAGCACATTTCTTTTTCTGGTATTAAAGCTGTTGGCAATTGTTTCCAATCGACCAAATTGGTACTGGACACATGTCCCCAGTGTATTGGTCCCCATACACTGTCGAAAGGATAGTACTGGTAGAACAGATGATATTCACCGTTGAAGAATGAGAAGCCATTTGGATCGTTCATCCATCCTACAGGCGGAGTAACATGATAATGAAGTCTGTACCGTGGGTTGTGTTCTCCTTTCTTGGTGGATATGTACTCTTCAATTTCAGCTACGCCTTGGGTCAGTTGACGAAATGATTTTGATGAAACTGCAGATATTATGCAAACAGATATAATAATCTGTCGTAAGACTCCCATGGTGATAGATTATGTTGCGGTTTCACTGAGATATTCTTTTATATGTGCCAAGTATTTGTGTGCATGAACATGTCTGTTTGTATTGGTCTGGGTGTTTTCTATGTATATCATGTATGTATTTACAAACAAAAAGTATTTTAGTATTATATCCGTTGTCTGGCACCCATAACACAAGCTTTGAGTAGCTTACTTTGGGACTAGATGGCGATGTGTGGGAATGTCCAAAGTAGCTATCGGGTGAAGCTCATCTTATTGATAAGATATTTGTGAAGAGTTTTGTTTAGATCTCCATGGAAGACATTTTATATTGATTTGGGTATGATAAGTCTTCACGTTGCATTTTCGAGGTAACATTTTCAGTTGTAGAGAAAATGCACGAATTGTTTGCACATAGGTTATCGCACGTCTGTGAGGATTGGTAGCCCAACTATTAAATCGACGTTTCAATTTTGAAAGTACTAAAACGCATACTAAAGATTTCGAAATCGTTTATAAAACAAAATCTGGATTTTGTAACACATTACATAAAACGTTATAAGGCCAAAGGTGTGGGTTCAGCTTCTGGGCTTGTGCTAAGATTGCTGATGATTAATGCATGCATGCATGATGCTGTGATTTAATCTAGTAAACGTATTGATAAAATTGTATTCAGCCATTGGTTTTTATAGTTAAGTAGAACTTATAAATCATTTTTTTTTACAAAAGCTATATGTTGTCAATTGCAATAAATTCATAATTCAACAAAAAAGATAACAGTACTGAAAAGTACAAAAACTAGGCAATTTTGTAAAATTCATGTGGATTTGTAGTCCCTCAAACATAATTATACTCTAAAATACGAATTTTAACTAACGCTTAATGAGATAAGATTATCTCACATTGAGCGTTGGTAAAACGTTTTAATGTGATGTGTTACAATTTTCACAACACAACTTTTACTATTTTTTAGGTACATTTAATGATTCAAACGTCGATTTCTTGGTTGGTCTCTCATTCCTCACAGTTGTGTGTTGCTATGTAGTGCCAAGGACATTAGGTATTTCACTTAAGGCTGATTTTGCAATACTCGTAGACAGATAAGAAATATTCGTCGAACAGAATACAACATGGCTAATTTGAAAACGTCACCTAATTGTCAGCAATCATACATAACTGACATGTCTTAAAATCTGTCGCTTTATAATTTATCAGTCTTATAAGTTTTATCTTACCATTGAAAAATTCGGCCCTTAGTTAAATAAATAAAATAATGCTATTTTTATCCATGGAAGTCATTTTAATAATAAAATAGGTATTAATAGAATTCTCAAACAAATAAGTAAAATTAATTTAATACAAAAACATTTAAATTTAAATTTAAACATCGAATTGATACACCTATCAAGCAACTTTAAGCAAATTATTTTCAACGTTTCATTTTAGTGTTAATAATAACGAAAATAACAGTACAAAAACGCTAATAAAATTCACAGAAGATCTATTCCACGCACTCATTTCCGTAATACTTTTCTTTAAATGATAAGTTTGAAGTTCCAGAGTCTGCGGACTCAGGTTTGTAACCTTCCAGTCACCAGTAGGAAACACCCGACTACTAAAAACTACTTCGCCTTCACCACAAAACAATTCCACTGAACTTGCATCCAAGAAGATTCTCCAGACGTGTGATCCAATCGGATACCACTCAACTTGACGTGTGTCATTAGAGCCTCTGTCCACGACAACTTAACCCACTACTGGATCCCATCTCAGCCACGCTTTGCCACCTCCATCTCTCCCTTCCAGCAAAAGCTCAACTTTTTCATTCATTGTTACATTAAAAATAATTTCAGCCGTCTTTTCGAATTCGATAACTCCATTCTGTGGTAACGTGGTAACTTTAGCTTGCTCTCTTAGTGTGGTCATTGATTCCACTGGCTTTTGTATGATACGATCTCCATCAAGTGTCAGCTCTCTAATAGTTGTTAGTAAACCAGCCCAACCATCGACAGCCTCGGGGTGATCCACCTCCCACATTCCGAACCAGCCCACCATATATCGCTTGCCTTCATTGTCCATCGTTTGAGTCGCGTAAAAATCATGGCCAAAATCAATCTCTGGAAACTCTACTTGAGTCACAAATTCAAAAGTTGTATAATTAAAACTGCCTATAATGTATCCAGTTTGAAAAGTATTCTTGTATCTATCACCTTGAGGTTCTAATCCCTGTGGTGACATGAGCAAAATGAACTTGCCGTCTAGTTCGAAGAAATCAGGACACTCCCACATGTACCCCATAGTAACGTTCGATTCTCCTATAACAGATAAGAAAGTCTAATTTTCCAAATCTTGTGATCTGTAAAGAAGTACTCTTCCTTGGTTATTATCGTTCTTACTTCCCAGGACAACGTACCAGTAGTTTTCATGCTTCCAAACTTTGGGGTCTCGAAAGTCTGGAGATCCGTTCGGGGCTGATGCAAGTACTGGGTTTCCTTCATTTTTTTTAAATTTAACACCATCTGTGCTGGTAGCCAAGAATTGAGTTTCATTGTAAGTATTTATTGCAGGGTCCAAGATCTCGTGGGCAGTGTACATAAGCACCAATTGATTTCCATCGACAACGGCGCTGCCGGAAAAGCATTGTTCTTTATCAGGCAATAATGCTGTTGGCAATTCCTTCCAGTTGACCAGATCTTTGCTTATCGAATGACCCCAGTGAATCGGTCCCGTTGTGGCGTTATAAGGGTAGAATTGGTAGAAGATGTGGTATTCGGTATTGAAGAAAGAAAAGCCATTAGGGTCGTTCATCCATCCAACTGGTGGAGCAACATGGTAATGAGGTCTGTAGCGCGGATTTATTTCTGTTCTTTTCTTGGCTATGTATTCTTCTAGCTTTGTCTTTGCCGTATCCAGGTCTGATGATTGCGAGACCACTGCTGAAACAAAGCACAGACTAACGGCAAGTTGATGAAACACCGTCATGACGAAAGCTAATGCAATCAAAGCGGTTTAATTTGATCGAATGTGTTTTTATATGAACAGTAGTTCATTTGAGCATGCAAGTGTTATCACTTAGATAAGTGTTAGTGAAGGGCTTTGTTTAGTACCCATTAAGTGGCAATTGTTTCTGTTTGATTACTCATAATGTACCTAGTTAGGGGTCTACTCTTTATTATGATTCCGTGTTATCGACACTGACCATCTTTGTCACGTAAGCCAGCATCTCAATGCGAGTAAGCGTGGTAGTGAGATTGAAAAACACGAACGGGGCCCTAGATCAACTGTAACTTTCATAACGGGAAACATAAAGTCTTGTCGAGGTTAGCTGGAGGGGAATACCTTTAGATGCTGTAATTTATTTATTGTTATACATATTTTTTACGACATTTTTTAGCCCATATATCTTTACATTTTATTTATTTACAAGCCTTCAAAAATCTTTATACAGAGTGTGGCCTGTAATATTTTTTTTAATATGGGCCGTATAATTATTCAGTAATCCTAATGAAATTATTGTTAATGTCTTAAAAAATATATTCCAACAACATAATCATTAAATACAACGGGTTTGTAATGCTTTAGAATGTTTTTAACACTCACAGTGTCTTATTTTTTATATATTTGTTTCATAAACAGACGGCTAGATGGCGCTAAGCGTCACGCAATTGACGTTTTCATAAGAGACCACAAATTTCGCAGGGTCGGACTGAAAGCACGGTAGCTCAATTGGTAAGAGCGTTTGGCCCGGTCAGCCAAAAGGTTGCTGGTTCAAGTCCCGCCCGTGCGCAAATTTTTGGTTTCTTATTTCATCTTTATTAATATAAAAACGTGTTAGTAATTTTGGTATACATTGATTTTACTTTGGATTACTATGAGGGTATCTTTGAGTTTAAGCATTATAGAGCACTATGTAACATCAGTCAAGGTAACTAGGTATACCTGTAGAATCATTGATATATTTTTTTTGTCATATTACAGGCCATACGCTGTATGGTATAGTACTAAAGCCATAAATACTCTTTCTTTTAACGCAATGTTTTTTTTATAATTTACCTTTATTTTTTCAGATATATGAAAATTATCATTCGAGCTAGTCGCGTGAGTCGATTGATTGACAATGTAGATAAATATTTGATCCGAGTCATTCTGCAGGTGATATAATATTACAAAAAAAAACACAAACAAAACCACGGTTTTTAGTAAGAGCCAGTTTTAGATACATTTATTTTAATTCAACAAAATTATTTGTTTTTGCGAAAATATCTGTAAATTGTGTTTTCATCTCAATCAAAATTAGTGCGGTATTGAGGATATTTTTCACGTTAACATTATACATGTAATTTATGTTGGTTTTATAACAAATGAAAGTAAAAATAAATTAATATTGTAAAATATTAAACCCAGTGAAACCAGAGTGATATACATATAATAATTAAAAATAGTTAAACGACAAGTAATACAGAACCTTAAAAACCGCGATTATCTATTTTGGTTATCCTACCTACACTGAAATGTAGGAAATATTGAATCTATGCAAGTTATGATGTATTTTTATCTTATCACAGACATCGCTCGAGCGATAAGTACTTGAAGTTGTTATAACAAGAACATCACTCAAAATATTACTATGATAAATTATTTCACTGAAATCTTTATTCAAATGTCACATACGCTGTATGTTATACAAGCGATTTCCCGAGGTTTCCTGAAACAAAATTTAAGCCCATATTCCTCCCATTAAATTATGATTGCTGTTCAAATTTATTAAAATCGATTTACGTCAATAAGTGGAAAGGCGGTGTGGTGCCCTATAATATTCTCTGAGCACATCTGTGCTAATGTATCTACAGTAATTTTCTTTTATAGTCCGGTAATATGGCCCCAGTACTTAACCGGAGAAATCAAATTAACGATTTAATTTGACCATCAGAGCAGAGTGTGTGCATCCATTGGGACCGTAAAAAATATATAGTAAAGTTATTGACATAAATGTGTATTTTTAACAAGTAACATTTTGTCGAAACTTATAAGAAATTGCATACTTTTCTTTTGTATCATTTCTATTGAGGCTCCTTAGTTCAAGTATATTTCGCATTCATACGTGCAATGATTACTTAAAGTATGTTTTCCTTTACTAGTCGAATAATGTAAAAAATAAATTTACAACTTTTTAAATAATGCCAGTGAATAAAATTCATTGACTATTTGATTTAAAAAGATCTCAGTGCTAAACGATTAATTATGTGTAGTTGGTGAGTTTTGTGTTTATCGTAATTTAAAATTATTTATTTCGGTAAAAAGGAATGTCCAATTTGTTCATAAAATTGGACAAGAAAAAAGGAACGGACTTCAGTTTTGGTTACTTTCTCATATTTACTCGTCTCATCTTTAAAATACCACTTTGTAGAAAATAGCTCCCAAAGCTATTAGATACTGTTTATTGTTTTGCTACTCGCTCTCCCCCGGGAATTGAACCGGGGCCTTTGTCTTAGTTACAGCAGGGTAATAGTGCTGCGTCCCTCTGGGTTAGACTATTGGCCCTTGTTTTCTAGGCTCTACTTTAACATTTTTTTTTAAAGAAAACACTATTTTCTGATTTTCACAACGTCAAAAAATTATAAAATATGTATTTAAAATTAAGTTGCCTTCAAAAACTTAATAAAAAGCTCAAAATAACGTTTGACCTCTGATTACGAGAAACATTCGTTTGGACTCGATTCATGATCTTAAGCTTACATTTTTAGGTTTTTGAAGGCGGTTTGATTTTCATAATTATTTTTAAATATTACCCATATCTCAATAACTACTGGATCAATTTTGATGAAACTTACACTGTACCCTAAGTTCAAATATATATAATTGAACTAAAAAGAATCATCATTATATGACTTCTCATTTTCGTGAAATACGTGGACAAACATACAAATATACAAACATACTCGTACATACACGAACGAAATTTTGCACACTTGTTTGGAAGCCTTAATACATCAACATACTTAAATATTATCTAATTCTAACGATATCACATGCAATCACATTACCTCCTCTTCTGAAAATTTTATGAAATTTTGTTTTTTTCTTAACTAGCTCAAAAAGTTCCTTGAAAGAGTCCTCATGGCAGTATTTCACCAGCTACCGTCATCGCAAAAAAAGAAAATACTGCTTTGGGTAATTGGCATTGTAACCAATCTTAATTGATTACTTACCTGTCCCGACACTGTGTCCGTAAATTTAATCAACGTACCCCAATAAGACCACCACATTGTAAATAACTATTACCTTCTTGGGCCGGTTTTTCGATAGTTGGGCAGCTAATAAATTGCATTTACGTATCGGTTTAGTATGGATTGTAGTAAAAAAGTAGTTTGAAGCTAGACAATGACGACGACAAATTTGACGACCTCCGTGGTGCAGTAGTTAAGCACACTGGTTTCAAGGCGTCGCTGCTCCGTGGTCCCGGGTTCGATTCCCGGTCAATATAGAAATGAAAATTTTCTATATTGTCTCGGGTCTGAGTGTTGTGGTACCCTGGGTGTGTGTCTGATTTTCATATCACAAGTGCATTAGCTACTTACTTTGGAATCAAAGCAATGTATCTGATTGGTGTCCAATATATATAATAAAAAACTTTGAAAGCATTGGCAATATTTTACACTAAGAACCATAATCATAATCCCTTATATGATTCATAATCCCTTCTACATATAAAAGTTAATGATTATAAAATATAATATGATGGAACCGAGAAAAATCATATTAAGCACTAGATCACTCTAAACGCTGATCCTTGCTTCAAATTAAACTAATGAATTTCAGTTTAATTTCCTAAAAATGAAGAATAATATTAAAGTATATACAATACAGTACAGTATTACTAAAGCAGTACTTTACTTTTGCTATATTATTAAATGATCGACAATGTTCACGTGAAGTAAGTAGCTAATTGCACCTTTGTTATGGAAATCAGACACAACGGTGGTACCACAACATGCAGACCCGAGACAATATCGAAAATTTTGATTTCAACATTGACCCGACCGGGAATCGAACTCAGAACCTCTGAGCGGCGACGCAACGAAACCCAGCGTGCTTAGCCACTACACCACGGAATTCGTAAAATTATGGCCAGATAATGGCCTAAAATACTTAAATGTTTGCTTAATGTAAATCTTAAAACAACCGATAAGCTATAAGCTTCCGATTCGATCAGCGGATGCTCTTTGGGATTTGTGCTTTTTAATAATGTACAACATCTTGAATTAGGCTGGAGTGGAGCAATGAGTGATGCAAATATGATTTTGTCTTTTACTCTTTCAGATAATTTCTAACAAATATATTGATTAAAAGAGAATGTTGTGAGGCAACCACGTAGTATATCTGTTTCAATTATTACTATTGCCTGATAGTCCGGGTTCATTTTATAGTTGACCAATGACACAAAGCCGATTATTGTAGTTATGGGATATTCGCCAGGGTCACTTTGTTTTGGCAAGGATGCTCCCCAACAGGTAAATCTGTAACCACTTTAACTCTTAAATCGTTCAAATGTTCTCTCGACCATTGATAGCTCCACCCGATAATATTATCTCTCTATTTGCCTTCAATGTTTTCGTTTGTCTATTGTCATTAACCGAATTCACACTTTCAGCAGCATTGTTATTGAAATTAATTTTAGTCACCAAATGTTTTTTAAGAATAAAAAGATTGTCTCGATTCTTGATCGGCGACAAAAAGCATTAACTGTGCTTTGACGTATACCGTCTGCTTCTATGACTTGTGCTTGCATGAACCCTAAAGTGTTCTCTGTGTGTGTTCTAAAATCTCCATTGGTGTCCAATACATTATTGTATCCGAGTTCTTCAAAAGCTTCTAAATATTTTGTCAATTCAGTATAATTTAATTGCGTGATACCTAAATATCCATTGTAGCCGTGAAAGCGAGCTGTTTGTGAATTTTGGATCTTCGCAATCCAATCGTTCAATTTTGATAAACTATGGCAAGACGTTTGTGTAGTTCCAACTTTGATCTTTTGCAATGCTAGCCCATGTGTTATAGTCATGCGGGTCTCCTCTGACATAGTACATAAGGTTGAGACTGCTCGATCCTCCCAACATTCTACTCCTCGGTAATTGATCTTCATTATTAATGTGACATTTGTATTTGCAGTGTGTAGAAGTATAATTCCAGTCGTTTTCTGATCCAAAACTGTAGGCTAACAACGCTGGTAGCTAGAAAAAAAATTAAAAAATATATTTTAACAAAAATAATTTAAAAATACTTTTACAAACATAATGATTTCGTTTTATTAATATTTCACAATTTGCATGATAACAAGATAACATCATTATCACTACATAGTATAAACAAAGTCGCTTTCCGCTGTCTGTATGCTTAAGGGCTGATTTTTCAATAGTCAGATAAGAAATATTCGTCGAACAAAATACAATTTGGCTAATTTAAAAACGTCACCCAATTGTCAGCAGTCACAGGTACTTGTAATTTTTTTTAAATCCGTCGCTCTATAATTTATCAGTCTAATAAGTTTTGTCTGACCATTGAAAAATCGGCCCTTAATATTTAAAGTACTCAACGGATGTTGATGCATTTTGTTTTAGATAGAGTAATTCAAGAGAGAGGTTTATATGTATAGCATAGTAGTAGTACCTATTTTAGGCAAAACAACATTCATACTTGTCTAATTAAGTACTTTAAATACATATAATGCATTTAATATAGATCAATATGGCATTTTACAATATATCATTAAAATCAATATTTTCTAAGATATTACAGATTTAAAAGCGGTTGGGGCCTTACGGCGGTACAAGCCAGGGCAAGAAGCTTAGATTTTAGAACGTTGAGTGTTTTTTTACATGGCCACCTATATATTGGTCTTGCACGAGAAACATGTAAAGAAAATGTATTTGTATTGTCTGATCACAAATAAAAAACACTGAACATTGCATAAAGAAAGCATTAGCAGTATTGCACTCGTGCAAAGCCGGGGCAGGTCGCTAGTTAAAAATACATTTCCGCACGGGCTGGATTTGAACCAGCAACCTCTGGCAAACCGGGAAAACTGTTTTATTATTGTTGTTAGAATAATTATTGCTAGGTATGGCACTTAATTGGCCGTGATAATTGGTTGGTACGATTAACTATTTTTAGCATTGGCCACAGTTCTTACATTTGATTCTATACGGGGATCACTACCAGCTTCTATGAGAAGTACGGATATAGTTGGATTTTCTGTGAGCCTGTTCGCCATCACACAACCAGCCGACCCCGCGCCCACTATTATGAAATCAAACACTCCTCCATCTGCAAAACGATGCGAAATAGTACGAGTCTTTTTTTTCTAGAAATATTTACTTACGGCAAAATAACTCATGATTCAACGATATAACCGCTTTTAACATCTAGATAGATAGATATATGTATTTATTTACGTTAACACGTGTACAGTTGCCTATTATTTACAAACACAGTAGCAATAGATGTTAATTTAATTAATTACATTTAGGTGGTATCAACATGTTTTACCGAAACTCGGCATGTAAATATGTAATGTCAATTTCTTAATCTTTAATTTGAGCAAATAATAATTATAATAACTAAGTCAGTAAAATAAACACAATAATCAATTCTAATTGTCAAAATTTATCTTTAAGAAAGTCATTTACCTATATATTATAGTAACACTTATCAACTAGGAACCTTTTAAATTTAGATTTGAATATTTGATATTCAGTAGGGATTTTATTAAAGATTTTAGGTGTCATACTTACGACGCTGTTTTCAATAACAATGTTTTCGATGTGCATAGGCACAATCTATCACCATTTCGTCGATTGCGTGTGACAGTATCGGATAAACGGGAAAAGAGATGAGGATAACATTTGACAAAAATAGCTACTTCAAGAATGTATAATGACGGAAGAGTCAACATTTTGTATCTGACGAAATATATTTGCAGTAGAACTATTGTAGTACCATACATAATTAACATGGAATTTGTGAGATTGCAATTGCAAATTTCAGCGGCGTCTAGCATTTTTGCGCGGCCGAAACTCAGAGGCGTCCAATTTCAAATCACCAAATCCACTTTAGTCGATTTAAAAAAAAACTCTTCGCCTTAAAATATTCTTAGGTATTTACAAGCAGCCTCACGGAATAAAATTACTTGTGTATGATGTCCACCTTTCGTAAAAACTTAGGTTGTGCAAAGAATTTTAAAAAAAAATACAGTAAAAAATAAATGAACTAACCTTGAACGTTTGCTTGGTCAGGATACCGGAAAGAGGTCAGATTGAGCGTGGCAAGTTATTTAAATACATTATGGAGTGTGGTAATATTGGATAATACATTGGCACCGTCCATCGTACTAACAAAGCCGAATCCGAATGGTACCGTTAATAAAACTGCACAAGAACTTGGGCAAAATGAGGTAATATTTATAAATTCCGTCAATATGTTTAGGGTTAACACAATAATTGTATTTTAATTATTCATTATATCATAACAATTTCAACTTTCCTAATATTTTAACTTACGACTTCATTATTATTGGCTCAGTTTATAATGTTACGTATTTTCGTTTATTCACACAGTTCAAATCAAGTCAAATCAAATTCTTTTATTGTGGAACACAGGTACTTATAAGATCTAAATAAAAATGACATCTCACTGTGACATGCCATAATACAACCGAAATCAAATCAAAATAAAAATAAAAAATGTCTATAAAAGTCAAATGCATAAAAGTGGTTTTACACTGTCCAGCAGCATGAGTTGCATAGTATCCCACTGACATGCCTTAACGTAAGCCACCGGCAAAGTCGCTGGACAGTGTGGAGCCACATTAACATTTGAGCGAGTTGTCTTGTTTCCTTTGGTATAATTCAAAACAGCAAAGTGATTTTAAACAGATGATGCTTAATGTAAACGGCAGAATCATACAATTTGCCTGCGACATAAATACAACAACATGATATTTAGGAAACTGCAAAATATTGTCACCTTTACAATACGATATTGATATTTTCAGGTTCTCCAAAAATGCTTTCAAACTAAAGATTAACGAATGCATAAAAATAAACACACCAAAAGCACCTAAGCTCGACTTTATCACAATAAACTTTTTTAAAGCTGGATATTTTTTTTTATTATTATATAAAAACGATATAAATATCGTAACGTAAATCCGTTAGTATAGGTATTTTCGTTTACTAAAATAAGGGCGTCACCACCACGGTAGAAGTAAAATAAACAATAATATACTCCTACCGATTTTCAGTAATGGCGGCCTCTCTTAACAGATAAAGGTAGGTTCATTTTAGTGCCTAGATGTTAGCCCAAAGGTATGACTGGTAGATAATGCCAAATGGCGATAAGTCCACCTTTTGTAAAAAAAAATGGTTGTGCAATAAAGTATAAATGAATAAAATAAAAGTTGACATTTTACGACTGCATCGATGCTGCATCGTGACTGCATCGCTGCCAAGCATCGCAGTGTGCAAAGGGTCACAGTTTGTAGAAAACGTCAGAACTACCCGTTATTTAAAATATTATTTTGTCAAAAAGTGATATCAGCATGACGTCCAATGCAATGTGCTACTTTATTTCCTTTCACTGATCCGTTGCCATTTTTCTGCATGACCTAACTAGTTTGACTGGCTGAGTATGCTTTTAGCACAGCCCACTATTATATACTTATATTGGACACCAATCACATACACTGCTCTGATCCCTAAGTAGAAAATGCACTTATGTTATGGAAATCAGACACAACGGTGGTACAGTCGCCGTCAGATATATCGGATGAGACAAAGTGACCAAATACTTCTGAACAGTTCAAAATGTCAATAAGTTCCATACACTACAAGTTACCATTAATATCAGAACATTCATTACTTCATTAATATCTGAGCAGAAGCTAGTCAATAACTTCCATACACATAACTAACCAATAATATCTGAACACTCATAACGTCAAATGTATCTACGCAGTCGGTTTTAAATATCTGAGCAATCGAGGAAAATTGCAGAAGGAAGTGGAATTTAAGTATAGGAACTCTTTTCATAGATTATATTATAGTAAGATGACGCTGGCAGTTTGTAACGCTTTGTAGTTTTCAGTACCTATTGTCATCACTGTCATGAAAGTGTCATGCAATAAATCAATTCAGGCAAGTAAGTGTTCAGATATTATTGGTTAGTTGTGTGTATAGAAGTTATTGACTAACATCTGCTCAGATATTAATGAAGTAATAAATGTTCTAATATTAATGGTAACTTGTAGTGTATGGAACTTATGGACATTTTAAACTGTTCAGAAATATTTGGTCACTTTGTCTGCTCCAATATATCTGACGACGACTGTACCACAACACTCAGACCCGAGATAATATAGAAAAAATGGATTTCTATATTGACCCGACCGGGAATCAAACCCGGGACCTCTGAACGGCGAAGTCTTGAAACCAGCGTGCTTAGCCACTACACCACGGAGGACGTTACTGGAAGTGCTCTAGTCTTAAAATAAATAATATAACCAATCTCAACGAAAAGGATCCTTTGTAGGTTTTTATATAGCTGATGCCAGCTAATGACACATGTAGATGTCACCGTCATATTGTTAAAATCGACAGATTACAATCGAACGTTTTTAATCTGTTAAATTGTAATATGACGATTTAGTGTATATTTATGAAAATTTAATGTACGTCCGCGAAAAATTACATTCATTCACGAAAAATAGTGATATACACAATTATAATACTAGGAATAAAAATAAGCTTGCTATTCCACAATTTACGCTTCGAAAGGTTGGTAATTCATTCATAGGGAAATGTATTAAACTTTTCAATAAACTACCAGAAAACATTGAAAACTTACCGGTCAATAAATTTAAAACTGTCATTAAAGAAACTCTAATGACGAAAGGGTATTATAAAGTAGATAAATATATAAAGATTCTAATGTATGGACTTGCATGAACACTACGAACATTGTAAACCTTTTGAAAAGAGGCATTGCCAATAGTGACTGAGTTTGTTGCGCAGCTTCTTCTCAGCACTAGCCCACAATTGTCCCGAAGCTGTGTGGTAGGGTTTATATTGGGACGTGTAAAAGTAAATTAAAAAAAAAACTTATTTATTTCAGATAAGGCATCCATAGATTGTTAGTAACAGTCAGTAACAATTTTTCTTATAAACTAAGTTAGTAGTGTTAATGTAGGTACAGATAATATTGATTATTTTATTTGGCCTGTCATTAACTTTATCCAATGGTTTTGGATAGGACAGTCAGGACGTGCAGTAATTGTCCTCAGAATGCTGTTGCTGCTAGCCCTCATGCGACGCAGTAGGGACGAGGCCTTTTTACGCATAATCGCATGGAATCTGTCAGTCCGTGCGTCCGCGAACATTCCCGACGCACTGCAGAACCGCGGATGCCTCAGCAGCATTCTGAAGGCGTTGTTATACTGCACGCGTAGTGCGCTGTAGGCTCGATGCGTATAACTCACCCACAGGGCACTCGAGTAAAAAGATTGACAAAACGCCCTAAACAGGGTAATTTTGACCTCCCTCGTACATCGAGCAAACCTGCGGGCAAGCATATTGCTTCTCCCGCCAGCGCCCTACGCTCTCTCTCGATGTCCTCATCGTCACCTAGGTCTGAAGTGACAATATGGCCAAGATATCTAAATTTGGATACATTATTTAGGGTTGACCCATTTAAAGTAATTGGTGGCACATGACTTGGTAAACGTTTTCCCGCCTTAACAGAGGACTTCGCTCTTTTTGGTGTTATATACCAGGCCATGAGCCTCCGCATACGACTCGCAGACAGCCACTAATTTTCTTAACTCACCGATCAAAGGGCTCAGCAGCACCATGTCTACAATTGTACGTAACCCTCATTACTCACTATTGTTAAACTTTAGTTCCACCCTCAACTTTGTTCTACACTACATTTTGTTAGTTTACCTCCTCTTTTGAAGTCGGTAATAACATTAATTATTTCATTGAACATAATTCTTGAACATCTAATAATATTAAGCTCGTATGAAGTGTATGACGTAATTGCTTACCATATAGATTAGCCTACTCAGGATACCGGAAGGCTGTCAGATTAAGCAAATAAAATAATCTTAACGTGTTTTGGATATTGCGATACTTTAGTAATGTTTCAACGGCCTCCATTGTGGCGGCCTTCAATGGATAAACTGAAGTATTTTGTATACTTAGATGTTCGCAAAAACACGTTTGTTTAAATATTCCGAAGAGGATACGGGGCAAAACTAACAGTGTCTATTCAATAGATTACTTGTCGATTTAAAACGCTCATGTTATTTTAATCGTCACCTCGATTAAAAATAAATAAAGATGGTTGTGTGTGTACCTATGTTTATCAGCTATTAGCCTCTTTTTTATAAAAAATCTACAAAAATATCCTGTATTAGAGCGCTTTCACACTAAAACAACTTTAGCAGTGCCACGGTCACGGTAGTTTTAATGTAAAGGCATCTGCTGCTGCCACGCTGCTGTCGCGCTGCTGACGCTCTAATGTGAAGGCGCATGAGCGCTTTCACATTAGGCGACTCTAGCAGCGCGACGGTCGCACGACCTACGAGCGAGATCTCTCTGCAGATAATTTCATACTATAAACGGCAGCTACTCTACTCCTAAATACCTTGGAATTACTTTGGACAGAGCCCTTACCTACAAACGACACTGCATCAACACCAAGCAGAAAGTGGGCACCCGTAACAACTTTTTACGCCGCCTAACATCTTCCAAGTGGGGAGCATCTCCGCAAGTATTGCGGACGACTGGATTAGCGCTTTCTTTTTCAGCTGGTGAATACGCCAGCCCGGTCTGGAGCCGATCAGCACACACGCGCCTAGTGGACACAGCACTAAACAACACATGCCGAATTATCACAAGCTGTTTAAAACCAACTCCTGTTGGTATGCTGTACCCGCTGGCTGGTGTTGCACCCCCGGACGTCCGCAGAGATGTGGCAAGTTCTTTGGAGCACCTTAAAAAGGAGACGGACGCTCGGCACCCCTTGCACCAACATTTGCCAGTAGTCCAGAGGCTATAGAGTCGGCGCAGCTTCGTCAAAGAGGTTTCTTCTCTTGATGGCGAAGCTAATCAAGCCCGGATAAGCCTTTGGAAGGAGAGATACCCCAACTTCACCTATACCGCTAACGGAACAGCTCCCCCCTGGACATAGTCTACCTTGGCAAACTTGGAAGTCCTTAAATAGACTGCGGACACAAGTCGGCCGAAGCAAGGAGGATATGTACAGATGGAGTTATGTTGTGGACGTAGCATGCTTGTGTGGTGTCTCTCCACAGACGATGGCACACCTTTTGTCTTGCCCTACGTGTCCCTTCACCTGCACACGTACGGACCTGTACAACGCCACTGATAACGCTGTGTCAGTCGCCAAGTACTGGTCCTCAAAAATATAACGCCAAAGTCGACAAGAAAAGAAGAGAAGAAGAACGGCAGCGATGCGCTGGCGGAGCGCGGCAGTCGTGCGGTGGCAGTGCTCCTGCGTTTTTATGTAAAAGCTGCTGCAGCCGCCGCTGTTGCGGTGCTGCTGTCCTAATGTGCCGGCACACGAGCGCCTTCACACTAGGTAACTTTAGCAGCGTGACAGTCACGCAACCAAATCTTCAGTTTGATTGGAACATCCTATCTCCTACTGCCCCACTACTTAGCAAATTAATAAATATCTGGCAGACAACACACCAATTGTCATGGCATCACACTAGTTTTTCTTCCTTGTGCTACGAATAACAGACATTGACGACGACTCCCATAAATATGAATTGAAACATCCATGACATAGGTACAAATTTTCGTGCTCATCACAAAAACATTTTACCTACCCTTGCGGGAATCGAACCTGCGACTGCCGACAAAGTAGTCAGGAGCGTAGTGGTTAGCCACTACACCAAACGCGTTGTCAAGACCTTGCAAAGTCCAGTAATAATATTATAAATACATGTTTTATGTTGTTTATGTCTTAATTATAGATACTAACGTTTGTCCACCAAGTACCAAATAAGCTAATCATCCTCTTAACAGTATACAGAATTATTTAGTCTGCCATGTAAAATAGATAATTAATTAATTAATATTACATGATAATTTATACGCGTATTCCCATGCTTGAGCGCGAGGAATAATTCATATTAACAAATTCTTTCACTTTGTTTTAAAAGCGGTACACATATATTTGTTGATATATATACGTTCATACATGTACTAAAGTGAAGGAAATGTCCCTGATAAGTATCAATCGCATTATATGTGCATATGAATAAGTAAGCTTCATTAGTTGTTTACTTACTTAGGCCCAATTTTTTCATCGAAAGTAATGGTAAAATTTCGTTACTGTCGGTTGAATATTTACGACTGTGTTTGGAAGAAAACATACCTTTTCATCCCTTTTGTTCGGAATAAAACTTTCATGTGAAGATAGCCGGGTGGAAAATAGCTTTTCCATCCTTAGGATGGAAAGTAATTTAGTTTTAATTGCTACGAACAGACATGGAGTAAAAGATAATTGAGTCACATCATGTTATTAAAATAGTAAAGCTTTACATATTTTTTGGCTCAGCTTAACATTCGTTGATTAAAAAATGTACAATTTGTCTAATTTTTACAATTAAAAATCTACAATTTAAATATTCGGTTGCCCACCATATATAGTGACCTATTCTAATTTTAAATTGTCACATTTTCTTTATTGCACAGATTAGTAAGCAAGTAGAGGCGACTCGCCGGGATTTTGGTGTGCAATAAAAAATCTGCTTACTCACTCTCACCTTCATCTGTCACTCATAGCGCTATCTCATGAGACAAAATTGAATCTGGAATTTGACATAACTTGTACTAGTTTGGGTGGCAAGGTAAAGGTAGCGTTCTTCTACTATAATTATTGTGTGAGAAAAAATCGATTGATATTGTAAGCAACGATTGGTAATTTTTGTTATCATCCGCGTTTTATGAACTCTGTTTTCTTCCGTGCCGTTAATGTCTTTCTAATCGTGTGTTTTATGTATAACGACAGTAAATAAACTGATATGCTGCACAAAAACTTTAGGTTTCATCTCTCGACAAGCAACTTAATATCTTATAATTACTATACCAATGGTTATTTAACAAGCCAATCTGACATTTGGTAAAGGTAGTTTTTCTTGAAAAAACGCAATAGTAAATATTCAACCGCTGGTAGCGAAACTTTACCAATACTAGATATCGATGAAATAAATGGGCCTAGGGTACAGCTACAGAATTCAAATAAAGACTAAAGTTATATATGCATATTAATTAATAGTATTTATTGATGGTTTAGAATGTTTTAACACTAACAGTGTCATATTATGTATTGTAAAAGATTAAGAAACCAAAAGTTGCGCACGGGTGGGACTTGAACCTGCAACATCTGCCTAACCGGGCGTAGCCGAGTGTTAAAAACATTCTAAACCATTTGATAGCGAAGCGTTATCAATTTCCAAGTTGAATTTATTCTGTAATGAATAGCAAATTGGCCCACTGTTGGATAAACGGACGGATAGATAGCGTTGACGTCAAACGTAATGATGTATCTAAAAATTTCGCACGGTCGGGCTGACAGTACGGAAGCTCATAATTTGTATAGATTTTTTAAGTTTCTAAAAGTTTTTATACTGCCGTTTTTGATGTCTGCTTACCTACACTACAGCGCTTGCGATCGATAACTTAAAAAAAAAACAGGGCATTTCTTCAGAAAGTGTTCTTCGTGTCACCTTCGTGGCGAAAATTTATACTGATATTATTCAAATGAAAAAAATACTGCTTTAAAGAAGTAATCAAACTGTAACAAAATCTATTAGTTCATGAAAATCGGTTCATTATTCATGGAAATATTTAATATTGAAATTTCGTCAGCCACGAAAGTTACTCAGCGTGACACGAAAGTTACGCAGCGTCTTTTTGGGTATATAATTCGGTAATAAATGTATCAATTACTTGAAATATTACCTCATGTTGAACTTTATACATAATTAAATACTGCATTTATTATAGTTGCTGCTAAAAAGATAATTTGACATAACATTAATTGAATGTTATTATCGGTTCATTAGTTTTTACAAACTTACAAACATCATAATAATAAAAATCTAAGTACCTATCCATATCCATATTCAAATTTCAGCCATGTGACTGGTTATTTTACAGCCATGAGTATAATCATTAATTTTAATGAAGATGAGACAAAAAGTGATGTGGTTAGGTATTACATATATTTTTAAACATTCATGATGAACACTAGCATAAGAATAGTTTGTTACCTTCGACATTGCTGCTATGTACCAAATTATTTATGAGTATCCGATATTTCAACACTGTCGCAAGTGCCATGATCACAGGGTACCTACAACTGTTGGAAGTGAGCTGTTATTTGCAAACGTAATGGTCTACCTTCCTTCGAAGTCTTTTATTGCACTTACTTGCGGTATCACTGACCTCAAATTCACTGTTTACTCGAATTCGTTCTTGACACACAACACTGACAGTATCTGCCAGCGATAGGATACTTTGTTAAATTTTACGGTTTCACACTTTAAAATCAATGGTATTTTGACATTCGACAATTTAAACCCATACTCACGATCGAATTTTTAGTATTTTGTAACCTAGTCACTTCCTTGACCTATCTTGGTAAGTATTCGCATTCTGTCGAAATTATCTAGGTTTATAAAGTTAAGGGTAAGCTAAGGTACATGGTAGCAAATCTGTAGCAATGAACTCTTTACCCTCCAAAGTAGTGCCTCAAATTACATATAGGTAACCCTGTATTTTAGTAGTCAAATATTTGCCGGCTATTATGAGAAGAGTCATAACTCATTTTCAAAGTGAAATGCATAAGGTGATTCCCTTCATAAACTTTACAAGCAATAAATTAGTCTTTCAGATATTTTTCTTGTCTGGAGTGAGACTATTTAGACTACTAGCTGCTGGATCATAGCGTTCAAAATACGACCTTTTCGTATCCAATTAAGAATTAAACAATTTTTTAGCATCTTTGAAAATAAACACCAGACATCACGCACTTATTGTCAAACCTTGGGTGTTATAATATCAGTTATTATTGTATTTTTTTCCCGTGAAGCAAACTCGTGATTTGAAGTCTTTATCTAGTAGCCTCAAAGAAGAGTCTTTTATCGGTCTAGTCGACAAATTCCAGCTTTAGACCAGGCTCAAATTTTAGCCATGCCGCTTGGTTGATTAAATTAAGACGACTGGCATAAACTGCAGTGCAATTCTCTAAGCGCAAACATCGTAAAAACCTTGATTGCAGCTTGTGTCATAGTGGAGAACGCGCGTTTGGTATTCTCTAATTTTCTTTTCAACGCTGTTCAAAACTAGTGCCACACGGCTGTGAACGGCGCGATTAGGAATCACGAGTTTGATATTGTTTCTATGAATTTGGTATTCTATAAGTTAAACAGCCTACAGTTCCGACGACATCTTTGACAAACGCCTACGATTTTTAATGTCAAACGAAAAGTTAGTATTTTGTTGCTGTTATCGAGGCTGTTTATAGTTTTTTTTTATAATTCAGTGTTAATTTTTAAAAAAGTGTTAAATTTGATAAAATATGTGTCTGCATATAATTTCTTTGTGTTTGCGATCATAAATGTAAAAATTTTATAGCATTTCAAAATTTCGTGAGGTTACGAATTACTGCAGAAAGGTTAAGTTTCCAAAACCGAATGTAAGTATGTAATAAATGATGGGGATATCATAATGTATTACAATCTTTGTCACTTATATGTAAATACAGTGTATATAAATAAACTTAAATGATGTTTATGGTATTATAAATACCATAAACATCATTTAAGTTTACACAGTTGAATGTCAGGTATTGGAAATAATAAACATTATTTTATTTCAACTGGTAAACAATGCGCATAAGCATTGGTTTTATTTCATAACAATCCCGTTGCAACCCTAAGCCTGGAAATCAAGCAAAGTACCAGCATAAAATGGCAAGGAACAGTGTGGACAGAATCATTAGAAACTTTTTAAGGGCAGCTTTTGATGTTACAATAAAGAGTATTTTATTTTAAATTTTGACTTATGTTCTACAATTGAATTTTATTAACTTATTAATGTATATTAAATTTTACATATTTAAACAATATTTAAGTTGGCAGGTACTATAAATAATCCTTGAACTAATGAACTAATAGCAAGAAAAAAAATTAATATAATTTTTTCAGTATTAATAAAAATAACGAGTGAAAATAAAAATAACGTTATTGTGTAAGTAATTTTGCTTTATTGTAATACACATAACTTACAATACAAGACCAATTCACTACATTATTAACACTATCAAATCATAATGGTGCCCTTGAGTAAGCATTTCCTGCGACCGATCATTGGCAAGCTCAGCAATAACACAACATTCTTCAATGGCATTTAAACATTTCGTTAACCTCTATTATCTCACCATCCATATCGAATCCATAACCAAAAATTTTACAACAGGCAAATCGTAGCTCATCTCCATGATCCTAATCAACTTGCATCCTGCATCACGCAGGAGTCACTGGAGGCAAAAAGATTCAAGGTTAATAACTATCGTCACCAATTAATGTTAGACAATAAGCTTCGTTTGGTATACTACTTATCTTCTGTTCTATTTATACACATTCCAACTCACTTAACTATTTGCAGCTTATAACCCGGAATGCGATGCATTTGTAAAAAACTCAAGTGGGTCAAACACATTTCAATCATTCATTCCTTGGATTTGTTTTTTGTTGTGAGCAAATCAACTCCAAGATGCAAGAGAATGACATTAACTTTTTTTTTTAATTCATAGTTGCAAAGACCATACCGTACTGCCTTTATATTTCACACTAAATATCCCTCTATCATAAGAAATATACATTAATATCAACACTTTTCAGTATTATACAATTGGAAGCATTCTTTTTATATTTTTTCTTATTAGTAAATAGGCAAAATACGCCAGTCAAGAATGTTCAATTATCCAAAACAAACACACGTCACCACACTAGCACAGCCTTGCGCACAGTCAAACAATCACACAGCCAATAGATCGACAACAAGCTAATAGAATACCGATAAAACAGCCTTAATCACCGCCATCGATGCTGCAGCGGTGACATCCGTGAGCACAGCCTCAAGCGTTCTTAGTGAATTGCATAACTGCCATCATTCTTATTAGTGGCAAAGAATTATTTTCAAGGTTTGCTTTTGTGATTTACAATATTTTCTCATGTAAACTACACAAATCGGGGTAATTACGAATAATGCACGAAAATTAATTAATTAATGAGTACGCTTTTTTTAGAGTAACTTATTGTGATTACTTTACGCTGTTATATAATTAGTAAATAGATTGATCAGGCGATTCAAAGCCGAATGAAAATCAAGATTTAGGACGTTATGTTCTACATATTTTTCTAGTAAGCAACATTATTTCTATAAATCATATCTGTGCCTCTGGAAACTGTCTTAGTATAAAAATTCAAGTATAAAACGTTAAGGCGGTATTTTAACTGCATTTACAAACCAAAAAATATAAATGTAGTGAGATTAGTACACTTTGATAACCTTTCGTGGTATGATTTGTAGCTTTCGTGGGCAATTGACCACGAAAATTGTGCCACGCAAGTGACGAAAATTTTACATTTTCAGAAATATTAAATTAAGTAACTAACGCTTATGTAATGAAATCAGCTCAAATGAATCTTGACTATGAGTTTTATGATTGAATAGTAGAAATTAATTTGTAACGCTGACATATAATCTTAAAACAACACCCATTAAGGGTCACATGAACTAGAGTCTGAAGCAAAAAAAATAAAAAGCGAGGAGCTGTTATTAGCTATATCATTGCTGTGAGATATTTATTTGTCTTCTATTGGTGTTTCAATCCGTCTGAAGTTACTGCGGACCTATGGTTTGTGTCGATAGGTTGAACCTCTAAAATCGTGTGACCGACACAAAATTAATTATGTTAAATTTAAATCTAAAAACGGATTTTTTCCACCTCAATATAACTAATCCTAACTATATGTCCAATTTTTTTGACATATATTATGTTAATATAATGTAAAAGCTCAGCAAGACAGAAGTGTTTAAACTGAGCACCAACTCGGTGTGACGCGCGAAGAACAGCAGTTTTACTCCCGATTCCGATGGTTAAATATTTTTTCCTACAAAACTTAAAATGTTATTACACATTTTAAACTGAATTCATATAGACAGATACATGATAAAACATACAAAATTTATTCTTAAATTAAACATTGAATATGTTTGGAATTACAAACGTGTGACCATCGAAAAACGGTGCTCAAATAATGGCCCATCACGAAAAAATCAATCACATACATTGCTCTGATTCCAAAGTAAGTAGCTAATGCACTTGTATTATGGAAATCAGACACAACGGTGGTACCACATCAGCCAAACCCGAGACAATATAGAAAAGATCGTTTTCTACATTGATCCGCCGGGAATCTAACCCAGAACCTCACGAGATGGCGACGCTTGAAACCAGCGTGCTAGCCACTCGACCACAGAGGTCGTCATTCCTTAGCTAGCGGCTGACTACTGCGATAGCCTCCCTGCAGTTCTGTAGTTTGGTCTAGGTTAGGAGTGAGATAGCCTACATCCGTCCACTCTGATACCTAAGTCGTGGTGAAGGGTACGATAGCGTACTAGCAGTCAGCCCTGATCCTCAAATCCTGGTTCTCCGTATACCTCACTCACCCACCTGTATGCTACCTACTAAGTATGAAGTACATTGTAAAACTCTAAATTGACAATATAAGTGTCATTGGTAATTGGCGTTTCATTCCTACCCACTACATTTGGCAGGCAGAGCGTTAAAACAGGCAGATAGAGCGCTAAACTAATAAACATTTAATGACACACTAACAATGCCCTTCAAGGGCCAACTAGTCTCGATTTACCATTTTGGACATCTTTCTTGCTCATTTTGGTTTGGAAGCGCAGAACAGCATCTTACGAGGTGACGAGAATAAAATTCATGGTGGGCCCTGTCTGGAAAGTCCAAAATTTTTGTTGAGATACTGAAAAAAGAAAGAGTCGAGACTTTTTGAGCTCGTTACCTTTTCAAGATGATTCATGATATGATACAAGTAAGAATTGATGATCTATGCGTCGAAAAATGGCTATACAAAAATCGATATGTATCAGCTTCCCGAATCATCTAAAATACCTGTGTAAATACCATAAAATTATTATTCCTTTGGAATAGAACGACAGAAGCGAGATGTCACTAGCAGCAAACTGTGTGATAAAAAGAGATGGGAGATACGAAGTAGCAGAACCATTTTTGGCAGATGAAAAACAGTTGACCGCCCCGCAGAAGCTCGCTGAAAATTACGTGCATTTGATTTTTATATTTAAAAGTGAAATTGTGTATATTTTGGAGAAATAATGCGTCTGAAACATGGTGACTTGATTGGTGATTGATTGTTATTCATTACAACGGCATAACCTCAACAAATAATCATTCAACAGGTGAATTAGTCCAAATCGAAGCCTCTTAATATACGACTTATATTTACCAATGCGCTTCAAATTTAAAGTACGCAGTTTGATTATTCTATTCTACATACGTTAATTTACGTAAAAAATAAAGACAGAATAACACAGGGAATGTATATCGACGAATATTTTGTATAATGAAATAATATTTAGTTTTACACTAGAGCTGCATGTTCAATATTTTGTGTCGACTGTTTATCATGCAGTAAACTACTATATTTAACTTAGGAACATTGTTATAAATCGCCTGGTCGAAAGGTTATCTCATTTAAAGCTACAAATGTTACTTACTTATGTTAGTTACTGACATCTTAAATCGGTTTCGTTTGACAGCTTTTACTTGTCCTTCTATTCCGATAGGAATACTAATTTTATGGTAAATACAAAAATAGTACCGTTGAAAAAATTAATACACAAAAAATACTACGAAACAGAAACTAAAACCTATTTTTTATAAAATTCATCGTAAGTAATGAATACATAATAAGGTCATTACAAGTACAAATTATCGCGCCCCATACCTCAACGACACAAACTGTTATTTCAACAGAATTCACGTATTCACCAAATCGAATGTCTTAATTAACTAAAGTAATGTTACGCAGGCGTGGAAAACATAAAACATTTTATTACGCTTTAAACAACAGTATCTAGTACGTTTTTATTTGATGGCCCGGAGAAAATATTCGCAAATAAACTTGCCGGTAGGTTTCAATTAGAAGAAAGTGATTTTTACTTTTAATATAAGGGATGGTTAAAAGTCGTTATAGTGAACTGCGTACGAGTCCAATTTAAAAGAAAAACCGAAAGCCGTTTGGCACACGTAGGTATACTAAAGATGAAAACAATTTTTTTGACACGAAGTACTTACTAACCTCAAAATTTTCGTTAGTAGTTGGGCGCTGGTTCACCAATAAAATTATTATCCCTTTGGAATAGAACGACAAAAGCGAGATGTCACTAGCAGCAAACTGTGTGATAAAAGAGATGGGAGTTGCGAAGTAGCAGAACCGTTTTTAGTAGCTGTCAGTCAGTTCGGAAGCCTAAGAAAGCTCGCTGAAAATTTCACTCATTTGAGTTTTTGAAAATTTATGTGAAATTGTGTATATTTTGAAGAAATATTTCTGTTGAAACATGGTAACTTGATCGGTGATTGATTGTTGTTCATTACAGCGGAATAACCCAACAAATAATCATTCAACAGGTAAATTAGTCCAAATCGAAGCCTCTTAATATACGACTTATATTTACCAATGCGCTTCAAATTTAAAGTACGCAGTTTGATTATTCTATTCTACAAACGTTAATTTACGTAAAAAGAAAAGACAGAATAACACAGGGAATGTATATACGAATATTTTATATAATGAAATAATATTTAATTTTACACTAGAGCTGCATGTTCAATACTTTGTGTCGGCTGTTTATCACGCAGTAAACTAATATGTTTATCTTTGGAACATTGTTTTTAATCACCTGATCGAAACGTTATCTCATTTAAAGCTATAAATGTTACTTACTTATGTTAGTTACTGACATCTTAAATCGGTTTCATTTGACAGCTTTTACTTGTCCTTCTATTCCGATAGGAATATTAATTTTATGGGTTCACCGAATATTTTGTATGGGATAGTGGAAAAAAAATCATAAACCCATTGTGTGTGATATTATTTAAAAGGGCTTTTAAATGTGCTTCCGAAATTATAGCACATCATTAGATTTCAGTCATCTTTATATTATTGAACCAATAAAACAATTTTAATGATACGCCAAGTTTAGGCTTCTCCTGATAAAATATGGCTGATGTTTTGTTTGTATAATACTCTACAAATGATACTTAATATCCTCATTACTATTTGCAAGAAAGAAATTTGGAAATAATTTCATAAATTCGTTTTTGGAGGTTTCCAAACTGCAACTGCAAAAAAATATATCTCTAGTATGCGTGTGCGAAACGGTAAAACGGTACATCGATTTACTGTTTTTTTTTTCGTACAGCTTCCAGTTTTGCCACTGGTTGAACAATTAAGTTTGTGCGTGCTTTAAAAAAACAATATTCACTAAGAGGCGGTTATTTTAGGTAAGGGATTACCATTTGCTTTATAAATTACGATTGCACGTGTTTTTGATATTTTTAGGGTTCCGTAGCCGCAAGGCTAAAACGTAACCCTTATAGTTTTAGTCAAGTCTGTCAGCTTGTCTGTCCATCCGTATGTCACAGCCACATTTGTCTGAAACAAGTAGAGTTTTTTTTTTGACGATTTAACGAGATCAAACTACAAGTGTTTGTGATATATCACATTTTCAAACAATCACAAACTTCAAAACAAAGTTTACATAACTTTCATACAAACACTATGAAAAACAAAGTTATATTTTCTGTCAACAAAATATTGTGGTATTTTAGCTTTTTAGTGGAAGTAAGTAGACCTCTAATTTGGTTTAGGTTGGCACGGAACCCTCAGTGCGCAAGTCCGACTCACACTTGGGCAGTTATTTTAAATATTTTATAATGTATAGTCCTATCCGTAGCAGATTTGCAATGAATAACAAACTTTTGGCAGGAACAAGCAAATAGACCTGGAGGTGGCCATAATGTTTGTACAATTTGAAGACTTATTTAGTGATGATCGTTCTTAGAAAGAAATCGATGTAAAAATCGGAACAACATTAGGTATCGATGTTGGATTTAATCGATTCAAAAACATCGATATTTTGGTAACAAAAAATATATCTTTTAGATTAAGAATTGTTGTTTATCGAAAGGTGAAGAGAAAATAAAGCATTCCCAGTATTTTTTGGGCGCACTGTAAAAAAATCGCTTGGACAGGTGTTTTATGGTGCTAGTACATGAGTTGATACCTAGTGTCTTAAAGAAAAATTGACGTTTCGGTGTTCTAATAGTAGTAAATTTCGATTTTCGTTTCGGTATTATAATATAGTAATAATAGTAATAGTCTTTCTAGCCAAATTGGACTACGATGGCCAGTCACAACGACTAACCGACGGCGCGGAACATATTATAGTGCACAAACACTGTTGCACTCTCTATTCCTTACACTCTCGTAGCCCGATGGGACAGCAATCTGACACGACCGGAGAGAGATCAGGCGCAGGACGGTAACGGCTTTACATGCTTTCCGAGGCACGGGGGTAAAATAACGCCAACTTCCAAACTCCGACCTACCCTGTGAATTTCTGAATTTTTGGCCCGACCTGGGGATCGAACATAATTATCCTCTATTTAAAAAAAGCATTTGTTCGATTCATAAAGCATTTATTCGAATCAGTCGCGGTCGGGCACTGCTCTCGTGCGACCGTGTTTTGTCTGTTTTCGCGTACTATCGGTGACTCATCGCCAGTTCGGAGGTTCATACGAATATGGCCTCTAACGTAGTGAAGTGTAATACCTGCAATATTGTGATAAACGAAGTTCTTGCATTCATCCAAACAAAAATGGATGTGATGGATGAAAAAAGCATAATTCAGATTTGCTCAACCAGTTTTACGATAAAAGAAATAGCAGAAGCCAAAAAGATGCTGTTTGACTGTGTACCTAGTACCAAAATAAAGTTACGTAAAATTGAGGGGAAACAACTTCGAGACCTGGAGGACGTGATCACTTTGTTAAAACGAGTGAACTTGGAGGAAATACCTATTTTTGTTGCTCGTGATCTCCATAAATTACCGCCGATTACTTTTAATCATGTTGACGTTACTGGCCTGCTAAAGAATATTTTGATATTGCAAAAAGAGATTCAACATATCAACATACAAAAAGATCAGTTGGAAGAATTGAAAATAAACCAGAAAAATATTTATCATGCCTCAATAGTGAATAACAACGACTATGATAGCAATTTCGTGAATTATGATTGCGTAAACAAAAAAAGAGGTGCATAAATGTACGACAGTTATATGCACAATAGCGGTCCAGTTGGTTTGCCGCATATGCCATCGGAATCTACAAATGAGGGTTTCCCTGTGGAAGAATTATCATCAGAACCTCACAGTCAAGCACTGGTGTTTAGAAGAATTGAGGGTAGCCCTCTAGAAAATAAAAACATCTCGAAACCGTCATCAGCTGTGAATTCACCGTTACGAAGCGCGAGTAAACGTGAGGGCGAAAATAGTATTGTATCGGATGAGGCGGACTCGCTCACACGGCTACGAACCTTATCTCGTCCGACAAGGACAGAAATGGACACTGGCGCGCGGTCGAGTCCGGTACGACGTCATGCGCAGGAGCAATGCGTTGCCCCTACCATTGGCTCGAATCTCACGACGCCAGTTGAGAACGTGACTCACTCCATCGCTCAATGTACTAAGCCCACTACCACAACAAACGCGGCTTCGGTGTGCGGGAATAGCGACTCGAAACAGGTAGTAGGGGATAACAAGTGGCAAACTGTAAGTTATAAGAAAAAGAATAATAGATTACACGGTAACATGGGTAAGGCAACTATTACCCCAAACGGAAAATTCAAGTCTGTAGATATAAGAATACCATTATTTATATCGAATGTTTCAAAAGTCACAACAGAAGAAGATATTATTTCCTACATACAGGAGAAATCAAACGAATCAGTAAGCTTGTTTAAATGAACGTTAAAACGGATAAAAGATATAACTCATACAAGTTATATGTCCCGAAAGAGAAACTTGATGTGTTTTTGGACGGGGCTTTCTGGCCCACTGGAATAACTTACAGGCGTTTTGTTTACCTTAGAGACAAAAGCGTGAACGGAACTAGCTCCGGAAGTAAAGCCTCATCTATACATACAAATACAAAAAGAAACAGACACAACTAACAGGACAGATTAAATTTATTTCATTAATTGTTTTATATTGTGGCAAGTATGGAAAGAAGCCTAACACTTGCAAGCTTTAACTGCAAATCGGTGAAATCATCTGTTGAAGATATTTATCATCTATGTAAGACTGTTGATATAGTTGCCCTTCAGGAAACTTGGCTTCTGCCGCACGATATTCCTTTCCTTGGAACTGTTAGCGGTGATTTCGAATATACAGGAACATCGGCGGTGGACATGACGGCGGGCATTTTAAGAGGAAGACCATACGGAGGTGTTGCCATACTATGGCGTAAGGGTATGTTCCAATCAGTGCTTGTGTTACAGTGCAACAGCCCTCGCATTACTGCAATCAAAGGTACGCTCTGTGATCATTCTTTTCTGGTTTTTAGTGTTTATATGCCCACCGATTCATCGCATAATTTGCCTGTTTTTACCGACTGTCTTGGTGAAATATGCGCTATAGTGGAGAGAAATGAAGTAGAGTCGGTGTATGTGTTAGGTGATTTTAATGCACACCCTAATGAACTTTTTTGTAATAAATTAATAAGTTTTTGTGCTGAACAGAAATGGATTTGTGCAGATATGGAAATACTAAAGTTAGGCTCGGACAATTACACATTCGTTAGCGAAGCTCATGGCTCCCAGCGATGGTTGGACCATTGCCTGGTCTCTCGATCGGCCTGGAACACTGTTGTAAATGTTGAAATAGATTATAATAATGTATATTGCTCAAATCATTTGCCATTAATAATAAATTGTAATTATAATGTTATTAGAAATAAGATATATAATAATAATTTCGACAAAAATTATATAATTTGGGGTGATAAAAATAGTGCTCAAATAATTAAATATCGTGAATTATGTAATAATAAATTAAGAGACATGCATTTTCCAGAACAATTTAGACAATGTGGGGACAAACACTGTAAAATAATAGATCATAAAAATATATTAGATGATTATGTATCATGACATTGTGAGTACATTGACGGAAGCCTCTAAGCAGACCTGCTCAGTTAAAACTTTTCGTCCTCGTGAGAGCCGCGGCAACCATGGCAGGCGTGTGGCTGGGTGGAATAAGCACGTTCGGAGTGTGCATTTTGATGCAAAAATTAAAAACCTTACGTGGTTAACGCATAATAGGCCTCAATCTGGTATTATTTATAAGCAAATGTGCGAATCTAGGAGGATCTTTAAAAGGAGATTAAATTGGTGTTTGAAAAATCAGGATCAAATAAAAATGGACATTCTTATGCTTTAGAATGTTTTTTTTTAACACTTACAGTGTCATATTTTATATTCATAAAGATGAAATAAGAAACCAAAAATTTGCGCACGGGCGGGACTTGAACCAGCAACCTTTTGGCAGGCCGGGCCAAACGCTCTTACCAATTGAGGTACCGTGCTGTCAGTCCGACCCGGCGAAATTTGTGGTTTCTTATGAAAACGTCAATTGCGTGACGCTTAGCGCCATCTAGCCGTCTGTTTATGAAACAGATGGCCCAAGCAGCGTTTGGCCCGGTCTGCCAAAAGGTTGCTGGTTCAAGTCCCGCCCGTGCGCAAATTTTTGGTTTCTTATTTCATCTTTATGAATATAAAATATGACACTGTAAGTGTTAAAAAAAAAAAAAACATTCTAAAGCATTAGATAGCGAAGCGACATCAATTTCCAAGTTGAATTTATTCTGTAAAGAATAACTGCTTGGGCCATCTGTTTCATAAACAGACGGCTAGATGGCGCTAAGCGTCACGCAATTGACGTTTTCATAAGAAACCACAAATTTCGCCGGGTCGGACTGACAGCACGGTAGCTCAATTGGTAAGAGCGTTTGGCCCGGTCTGCCAAAAGGTTGCTGGTTCAAGTCCCGCCCGTGCGCAAATTTTTGGTTTCTTATTTCATCTTTATGAATATAAAATATGACACTGTAAGTGTTAAAAAAAAAAACATTCTAAAGCATTAGATAGCGAAGCGACATCAATTTCCAAGTTGAATTTATTCTGTAAAGAATAACTGCTTGGGCCATCTGTTTCATAAACAGACGGCTAGATGGCGCTAAGCGTCACGCAATTGACGTTTTCATAAGAAACCACAAATTTCGCAGGGTCGGACTGACAGCACGGTAGCTCAATTGGTAAGAGCGTTTGGCCCGGTCTGCCAAAAGGTTGCTGGTTCAAGTCCCGCCCGTGCGCAAATTTTTGGTTTCTTATTTCATCTTTATGGACATTCTTGCCACACAACGCGCATCGAAAGATTTTTCTAAATTTTGGAAGAGTACAAGCAGACTGAATATTGGGCCTGGTCTTCCAGTAAGCGTGGGTGATCAATCAGAACCTAAAGCAATAGCTAATATGTTTGTGGAGCATTTTAAGGTCCGGTCTCAGTCATCGCTTGGTTCCTCGCATACGGTGATCGATGCTGATACTGAAGTTGATAAAAAACCAGTCCGGTTTACGGCCAAAAAGGTGGCAGAGGTCATAAACAAAATGTTGCGAGGGAGATCGCCTGGTCACGACAGTCTCAGCATCGAGCACCTGAAATGCGCAGGTGTTCACCTGCCTAGGGTTTTAAGTATGTTTTACTCGCTTTGTCTGAGCCACTGCTATTTGCCTGCGGATCTCATGAGGACAATAGTTTCTCCAATTGTTAAAAATAAGACCGGTGACATCTCGGACAGGAACAACTATAGACCGATCTCTTTGGCCACAGTAATGGCGAAGGTGCTTGATAGTCTAATTGATTCACAGTTAGAGACATATATAAAATCGCATGACGCCCAATTCGGGTTTAAGCGTGGACTGTCTACTGAAACCGCAATCCTCAGTCTTAAACACACTGTTCGCTATTACACTGACCGGATGACTCCAATTTACGCTTGCTTCCTCGATTTATCTAAAGCGTTTGATCTTGTATCCTATGAAATCCTGTGGAGAAAGCTGAGGGAGCAGGGGGTTCCGTCTGAGTTGTCACAAATACTGCATTATTGGTATAGTAACCAAGTTAATTGTGTAAGATGGGCAAACACTTTTTCTGAGGAGTATAGGTTGCAGTGCGGGGTGAGACAAGGTGGCCTGACGTCTCCCCGGCTCTTTAATCTGTACATAAATGAACTCATCGTTGGCCTCAGCAGTATGCGTGTTGGATGCTGGATAGATAATATGTGCATCAATAACATAAGCTATGCTGATGACATGGTACTGCTGGCACCAACGATGGGGGCACTTAGAAAAATGATCTCTGTGTGTGAAGAGTACGTCAAAAATTATGGACTAATGTACAATGTAAATAAGAGCGAGTACATGGTATTTAAGGCCGCCAGTAAATGTCCCAGCGAAGTACCGGACCTCTTGTTAAATGGGCAAAAGCTTAATAGGGTATATCAATTTAAATATCTCGGGCATTACATTACAGATGACCTTAAAGATCATATAGATATTGAAAGGGAGCGTAGGTCGCTGGCGGTGAGGTGCAACATGTTGGCCCGTAGGTTTGCTCGCTGTTCTTACCAAGTAAAGGTAACATTGTTTAAAGCGTATTGCCAGAGCTTATACACGAGTAGCCTATGGACCGATTACACGCAGAAATCACTAAGCGTCCTTCGAGTCCAATATAACAACGGTTTTAGGGCGCTGCTGGGCTTGCTTCGTTTCTGTAGTGCGTCGGAAATGTTTACGCAATCGCATACAGACGGCTTCTTTGCTGTGTTACGCAAGAAAACTGCTTCGCTGCTGGAACGAATACGGGCGAGCTCTAACAGCATCCTGAAGACCGTTGCGGAGAGGCATGACTCTCCAATGATGAAGCACTCACTTCGTTCAGTTACTGATCAAGCATGGAAAATAATTTCTTAATATGTGATCAGTATCTGAAATAAGTGTCATACTGGTTTTTGAAATGTTTCTGTTTTTTTTTTCTCAATAATTATCTATGTCATGATGTACTAACATAGTTTTTAAGACTAACTAACAAGATGAATCAATGTTATCTTTAATCATAAATAAAATAATAATAATAATAATAAAACATCAGTGAATCGATAATATCGAGGTCAACACATCATTGATGAGTATTGATCATCCCTAGACCTATTTTCATATTTTTTATAAATAAAGTCACGTTTATCGGTGATCCTGGTTTCGCAGTCTTGATTCTGAAATGCATTTCCATTAATTATTGATATCAATTATTGATACTTTTGGCTTAGGACAGCAGAATAATGTTGTGTTTATCAATGTTTACATTGTAACACGATACATAAACAGTTGTAGTGTTTATTTTTTCCTTTTTCATTCATTTATTTAAACAATACTGCACTTTAAGTTGTGCAATTGGCGGGAAATTATAATGCCTCAAGGCACTCTCTATCAGTCAACAGATTGGGAGTGCAGAGAGTTCATTCAGTAGGGATTTTTTACAATAACTGAGAGTTTATCTTTTAAATAAAATTGAGTGCCTGGAAGTACTGGACACTATCTTCAGAAACCTCTATTTTATTAGGAAACAAAAAGATTTACAATATGACATTTGACTTAATATTAAGAAGTCACGCATTAGCATTTAAAGTTTTTAAAGATAATTAATACAATTTTGCCAACAAGGTGACAAATGCGAGAAAAATAGCGTAAATAATAATAACATGGAACTGGGAGCCTAATAAACTTAGATTAATATACTACTACTAGCGGTCCCCCGCAACTTCGTCTGCGCGTTTTGAGTTTGCTCCCTCCCCTCCCGTCGCAGCGTGATGTTTTATATCCTAAAGCCTTTTTCGATAAATAAGCTATCCAACACAGAAATATTTTTTCTATTCAGTCCAGCAGTTCCTGAGATAAGCGCGTTCAAACAAACAAACTCTTCAGCTTTATAATATATTAGCGCAAGCGCACGTTCAAGCGCACGTTGTACTTAAGCTGCGAACATTATTTGTTGCGGAGTTATGTTAAAACTGTGATAGCTGCTAAGATATTTATTGAAATCAAATGATATAAAGGGCAACTTTGTTTTAAATGAAATGCTCGAGACGATGAATGTATTTATTTTGAGAAGAATAAATACCTGTGTGTACAATAATTTGTATAAAAATAATGCATTATTTTTTACAAATTTATTCACATAAAATGTTGTAGTAAGTCAACCATAAAAGATAGACATATGCTGTCCCGGACTTTATTATAGAACTCTTAATGCTGAACAATCTTGTCACACATGATTTTTGTGTAACTTAAGCGGTTTAAGCTTTTAAAAGGAATATCTTTCTCCCATTTTCGCAACATTTTTCATTGCTGCTGTTGTCTTATGAGACGTATCTTTATGTCATATAGCCTAAAGCCTTCCTCGATAAATGGACTTTCCAACGTAAAAATAATTTTTCAAATCGGGCCAGTAGTTTCTGAGAAAAGCGCGTTCAAACAAACAAACAAACAAACTCTTCAGCTTTATAATATTAGTATAGATGCGCCCTAGCCTAGAAAGATCTCAGGGGATAGCAAAAACGCGTCAACCGCTCATGAAAAATGTCAATACTGCAGAACTTAGTTATACTTATTCATGGCTCTTATGATAAAACTATTTCTACGGTAATTAGTCCTACAAATGGGTACATCAAAAGTTATCCTATGTCGAGTGGGGGATTAATTGCATTTAAATAAAAGCCTTCTCTAGTCTTTCTTATGAATTCTACTTTTTCGACCGCGATTCGCACAATGTGTGCTCATCCTATCTAAAACGGAGGCTTCTTACTTCGGAGCCTTGCACAGTATATTGTTTTAAAGTTTAGACTTTTAGTGTCTGAATTATGAAACTTACTCTGTTCTGAACGCACTAGCGACAAAGTTATGGCCACTAAAAGGAATGCAAATGCAAGGTTGAATTTAATCGCTTGTCATTCTTTAAAACTGTTCAGCCACAGTAAAATGCATAAAACCTATGTTTGGTCTTTAGATATTTTCTTGGCTAAAATGAATGGCCACAAATTCGTTCAATTATCATCATTTCCTTGAATTTTATTGCCTAAATATTTCCTCAGTTTTAAAATAAACGCAAAGGCCACATATTCTGACAGACATTGAGTAGAAGTTTCCGTGACAGCACTACATGTATAAATATTATGTATAGGTTTTAGCTTTACCCTATGATTGTAGAATCGAACATGGTGATGAGACACGTTGCGCTTGCGAATTTCATCATTATTAGTCAAAGTAAATATGTAGGTATTCTGTTCTACTCGGTTATCGTAAGAATGGGCCTGTCAAAATTGTCACGTACCTCCCGCTTCCCCGCTCACCCTTCCACGTTCGTTCAATTTGGGCAAATACCATAAAACTAATATTCCTATCGGAAGAAAAGGACAATTAAAAGCTTCCAAACAATACCGATTTAAGATGTCAGTAACTAACTTAAGTGAGTAAAATTTGTAGCTTAAAATGAGATTACCTTTCGTTCAGGTGATTTATACCAATCTTCCTAAGTTAAACATATTAGTTTACCGCATGATAAACAGTCGATACAAAATATCGAACATGCAGCTCTGGTGTTAAAATAAATATTATTTCTTTATACAAAATATTCGTAGATGTGCATTACCTGTGTTATTCTGTCTTAACTTTTTACGTAAATTAACGTTTATAAAATAGAATATTCAAACTTTGTACTTTAATATTCATAAAGATGAAATAAGAAACCAAAAATTTGCGCACGGGCGGGACTTGAACCAGCAACCTTTTGGCAGACCGGACCAAACGCTCTTACCAATTGAGCTACCGTGCTGTTAGTCCGACCCTGCGAAATTTGTGGTTTCTTATTTATTCTGTAAAGAATAACTGCTTGGGCCATCTGTTTCATAAACAGACGGCTAGATGGCGCTAAGCGTCACGCAATTGACGTTTTCATAAGAAACCACAAATTTCGCAGGGTCGGACTACCAACACGGTAGCTCAATTGGTAAGAGCGTTTGGCCCGGTCTGCCAAAAGGTTGCTGGTTCAAGTCCCGCCCGTGCGCAAATTTTTGGTTTCTTATTTCATCTTTATGAATATAAAATATGACACTGTGAGTGTTAAAAACATTCTAAAGCATTAGATAGCGAAGCGACATCAATTTCCAAGTTGAATTTATTCTGTAAAGAATAACTGCTTGGGCCATCTGTTTCATAAACAGACGGCTAGATGGCGCTAAGCGTCACGCAATTGACGTTTTCATAAGAAGCCACAAATTTTGCAGGGTCGGACTAACAGCACGGTAGCTCAATTGGTAAGAGCGTTTGGCCCGGTCTGCCAAAAGGTTGCTGGTTCAAGTCCCGCCCGTGCGCAAATTTTTGGTTTCTTATTTCATCTTTATGAATATAAATTATGACACTGTGAGTGTTAAAAACATTCTAAAGCATTAGATAGCGAAGCGACATCAATTTCCAAGTTGAATTTATTCTGTAAAGAATAACTGCTTGGGCCATCTGTTTCATAAACAGACGGCTAGATGGCGCTAAGCGTCACGCAATTGACGTTTTCATAAGAAGCCACAAATTTCGCAGGGTCAGACTAACAGCACGGTAGCTCAATTGGTAGGAGCGTTTGGCCCGGTCTGCCAAAAGGTTGCTGGTTCAAGTCCCGCCCGTGCGCAACTTTTTGGTTTCTTATTTTATCTTTATGAATATAAAATATGACACTGTGAGTGTTAAAAACATTCTAAAGCATTAGATAGCGAAGCGACATCAATTTCCAAGTTGAATTTATTCTGTAAAGAATAACTGCTTGGGCCATCTGTTTCATAAACAGACGGCTAGATGGCGCTAAGCGTCACGCAATTGACGTTTTCATAAGAAACCACAAATTTCGCAGGGTCGGACTAACAGCACGGTAGCTCAATTGGTAAGAGCGTTTGGCCCGGTCTGCCAAAAGGTTGCTGGTTCAAGTCCCGCCCGTGCGCAAATTTTTGGTTTCTTATTTCATCTTTATGAATATAAAATATGACACTGTGAGTGTTAAAAACATTCTAAAGCATTTGTACTTTAAATTTGAAGCGCATTGGTAAGTATAAGTCGTATTGATGATTATCTGTTGGAGTTATTTCGCTGTATTGAACAAAAATCAATCACCGGTCAAGTCACCATGTTTCAGGAGAGCAATTTCTTTAAAATATACAAAAAATCACTTATTTAAAAAAAATCAAATGAAAGAAATTTTCAGCGAGCCTTCATGGGCTTCCAAACTGACTGACAGCCACCAAACACGGTACTGCTACATCGCATCTCCTATCTGTTTTTATCACACAGTTTGCTGCTAGTGACATGTCGCTCTTGTCGTTCTATTCCAAAGGGATATTAATTTTATGGTAAACACAATTTTCTCGACGCGCAGTGACCTTGACAGGCCATTCTTATAATAACCACTTTGTCCATTTTATTTATGCTGACTGCTGAGATATTTGGTAGCATGACACATTCTTCCGTTTCATGCATACTACATTCCAAGGAAAAAAATAATATTTTACTAAATAAATAGAACTAAATTTTGACATTATTGCTAAAATACAACAAAAAAATGCCTTACTGTATATAGACATTCATTTTGATCTACCACTAACGATTTGTCATTTTCTTTTCTTATCAAAACGTCAAAAAGTATGCATGGAACGTAACTCGAACTATACTGATTCACAAAACCTAATCGGCCTAAAATCGTGTACCTACGTCCGAATTATCGGTATGGGCTTTACAATCCATCACTATATTTATTGAGGAAAACGATTAAAGGGCTATATTTGTTGAAATGTATGATATCCTACTTGTTCTTGTTTCACTTCTGTTTTTCTACCTGTTTTCGACAGAATAATCAGTCAACAAGGTTAAAATAATATGGTGTTTATATACCATAAGCTAAGCAAAAGATTAAATAAAATACACGCCCAATTAAAAAAATATTAAATATAAAAATACATTAAGACACTAATCGATTACTTTGTATGAATATCATCGGATAAATTTAATTGAGTTTTATCACAAAAAATAACTTTTAAAAAAAGTTGAAACCGTCTCCATAACCAAATGCACTAAAAAGTCTTAAATAAACTCTTGACCTTTAAAAGGAAAGGAATCCGTTTGAGATAAACAATTTCTTTTTAGTTTTATAACAATTTATTTCTTCTTTTTTTTTGCACCGTTTGCACCTTATGACTCTGTTCTTTAAGGAACTACAAATTACCAATCATAAGTTATGTCATTTTAATCCCTCAACTTCTAAGGGTAAAGGAGTTCCACCATCAGCTCAGCAACAACACGTCAACATTATTATTATATATAAAAAAAACGTGCCTTTAAAATTTGAGGGTTTCCCTCGATTGCACTAAGATCCTATCGTCAGATCCCGACACGGCAAAAATGGTACCAACTAGAAGGTATAACCTTTAGGTAGGCAAAAAAAAATTGAATCGGTCATGTCTGTGAACTTAGCAGAGCAAAGTCTGGCAGAGCATAAAAAATGGAGTTCTATTCGCATGCACATGAGCTCTATAGTTCCTGATACTTGTTAGAGATAGTTCTACCATTTAAACCCACTAAAAAGTATGTGGTTGAAACACTCTGCTAACTTCCGGTAGCAGAGCACTTTGTTGAAAAATATAAAAAAGAATGTCAGATTATTTAAAAAATAAATAACGAGCTCCTCATAGTCAAATTGGATAGTTCTGCTGTATAAAAGACACTATTTTAAAAAAACTTTTAATTTTTTTTCGTTAAAAATTACTACCAAACCGACGAAAATTAAACTAAAACGGAGCATAACCATAAAAAGTAAAGATGAAATCAAATAGCTTTGTGTATGAGCCATCTTAAACAATTACATCTAGACCTGGAACTCTCAACAGCATATTAGCAGAGCATAGGTGAAAACAGGGTATGATGTAGCGAAAAAACTTAATTTTCTTCAAAAAAACTTCATTAATTCAGGTGGACCTTTATGAAGCTGGACCTTTTCAGAATCCAACAAACCAGGAAAAAAGCTATCTAAATTGTATCCACAAAGGAAACTCTCAACAGTATATCAGCAGAGCATACGTGAAAACAGGGATGTACCGAAAAACTTTATTTCATTAAAAAAATCACATCATTACAGGTAAACCATCAGGAAGCAAGAACTCCTCGAAATCCAACAGGTAAAGACGTAAGCTATCTACTTGATATCCATCTAGATATGGAATTCTCAACAGCATATCAGCAGAGCATAGGTGAAGACAGGTATATAGCAAAAAATCTTAATTTTCTTTAATACAATCTCATTTATTCAGGTAGACCATCAGGAAGCTGGAACTCCCCGGAATTCAACACGTCAAGATGTAAACTATCTAGATGGTATCCATCTAGACCTGGAACTCTCAACAACATATCAGCAGAGTATAGGTGAAGACAGATGTAGCGAAAAATCTTAATTTTCTTCAAAAATATCCCATTTGTTCAGGTAGACCATCAGGAAGCTCGAACTCCCCGGAATCCAACAGATCAAGACGTAAGCAATCTAAATGGTATCCATCTAGATCTAGAACTCTCAACAGCATATCAGCAGAGCATAGGGGAAGACAGGTATGTAGCGAAAAATTTAATTTTCTTCATAAAAATCTCATCACCTATGCTCTGCTGATATGCTGTTGAGAGTTCCAGGTCTAGGTGTAATTGTTTAAGATGGCTCATATACAATGCTATTTGATTTCATCTTTACTTTTTATGGTTTTGCTTCGTATTAGTTTTATTTTCGTTGGTTTGATAGTAATATTATATATTTTTTAACGAAAAAAAAATAAAAGTTTATTTTAAATAGTGTCTTTTATACACCAGAACTATTCAGTTTAAGTATGAGGATTTTTTTTATTTTTTTTTAACTAATCTGACTTATATTTTTTATATTTTGCAACAAAGTGCTCTGCTACCGGAAGTTAGCAAAACATTTCAACCACATACTTTTTAGTGGGTATAAATGGTAGAACTATCTCCAACATGTATCAGTAACTATAGAACTCATGTGCATGCATAGAACTCCATTTTTTTATGCTCTGCCAAACTTTGCTCTGCTAAGTTCACAGACATGAATCATTTGACAAACGACTGAGATATGGGATAATATAGATACAAAAAAAACATTCGAATTGATAACCTCCTCTTTTTTTGATGCTGGTTATTAAAATCGAATTGGTCTACAAATGACTGTCATATGAGGTAACACAGCTACAAAAAAGAGAAGAAATCATAGAGTCGAATTGATAACCTTCTCCTTTTTTTAAGTTGGTTAAAAAATGACGAAAATACAATGTCTCCTATAGCGCCACCATTTCGAAATCAAATGTAGGCACCCTAATTAATGTAATCTGGCGTTACTTACTTTGCGGAAATTCATAATTTAATGAAGCCTGACGGAAAAGAGCAAAATACATTACATTCATGATGTAAGTATTCAAATGCTTTCTCATAACAAATTGACATGTAGCAAATATTACTCGTATTATTTAGTATTTAATTAAAATCAGTAAACCTTTGTGTCAAGGTATGCATTACGCAATTGATAACAATTATTGTTGTAATTAATTAAATTACACGAACAATTTTTTTTTTTATAATTCAAACAAAGATAGTGAAGAATATTCATAACTAATATCTGTGAAGAACAAAGTGTGCTTTAACAAAGGGATTTTCCCATCGGCTCTTAAACAGTCACTCCTGTATATAAAGCAGGAGATAGAAACAGCGTTAATAATTATAGACCAATATCTGTTCTATCAGCAATTTCTAAAATAATTGAGAAATTACTAAACAGACGGTTGCTCAATTACCTTAGCACGTTTAATATCCTATCACCCTCTCAATATGGGTTTCGTAAAGGAAAATCCACAGAAGATGCGGTCAGTGCTCAAAGTACACTAGTGATTGAGCAACTAGATAAACACAAAAAATGTATAGCTGTATTCTTAGATCTGAATAAAGCGTTTGACACTGTCTCTATCCCCATCCTTGTGCGAAAACTAGAATCAATTAGGATACATGGAATGCCTCTAGAATTATTCAAGGACTATCTCTCTAATAGACGCCAACGAGTAAAACTAGATTCTGTCACGAGTGGAGATACGAAGGTAACATATGGTGTACCTCAAGGAAGCGTTCTTGGACCCGCGCTGTTCCTTTTATATATAAATGACCTCTGTGACATGCATGTTGAGAACGGATCAATTTTTTCATACGCCGACGATACTGCCGTAGTTTTTACCGCTGAGACTTGGAGTGCTGTTAGGAAGTATACAGAGAATGGCTTAAGAAAAATAAGCAAGTGGCTGCGTAATAACTTACTCACACTAAACACGGATAAGACAAATTATATTTGCTTCAGCATCTATAACAGCATACATCCCGTTGTAACAGACATAAAAAATCATAGCTGTAAATATGATTTGAATCGACCAATCTGCGAATGTCCGGCTATTAAAAGGGTTGAAGAGGCGAAGTACTTGGGAGTTTTTGTGGACCAGCGGCTCTCTTGGTATCCTCACATAGAGCATGTTATCTCAAGACTCAGGAAGCTCATCTGGATATTTAAAACATTACGAAATGTAGTGCCAAGAGTGGTCGCTGGCCCGCGGGGCCCGGGTAGGAGTCTCCTCACTGACATTTATATTTCGCTGGCTCAATCAATACTGATATATTGTAAACCTGTCTTGGGTGGTGCAGCCAAAACACGGTTTCTAGATGTGGAGCGTGCCTAACGTTGCTTAGTTAAGATAATTTCATTTAAAAAGATAGGATTCCCTACAGAGCTGCTTTACCAAAACACCAATCTTCACTTGGTTAGGAAGCTGTACATATTGCAGTCGGCATTAAAAAGACACAAATCCTTACCTTTCGACTCTGAGAGACACAAAAACAAGAGAAGATACATTGCTTTTCAAGCTCCGATAGTAAATACGGCGTTTGCTAAAAGGCAGTAAAACAAAAGATCGATCCATTTGTACAACATTATCTATAAGGAAAAAAACAAACACGATAAGCAATTTCATGAATGAAAGAAAATAGTCTCAGAATGGTTGCAGCAGTTAAGGAACTATGACAAAATTGAGGCACTTCTGCTTCTGATTTGGTCACACACACACACACACAAACAAAATTATTATTGTAACAAAATCTTAGCTTGATTGTTACCTTAAGTCATAGTATTACTATGTACATATCATAAACTCGTGTTATGGAAGAGTAGTGTCTCCTGACACAGGCAATTTGTAGCCTAAAAGGAGACACTGGATGTACAAACTGAACAATGTTTACCCAATTTTAAAGCCAATAAACTATTATTATTATTATTATTTTAATATGAATAGTGAATATGAAGGTACGTACGTATTGTTACAATAATAACATTCGTGTTTTTTTATATTTGTGTATTATTATAGAGGTGTCAAAAAAGAGACTAAATTTATTTCAAAAATTAAATTCAAACGTAGTTTTGATAAGTTTTTTGGGCATTTCTATATGGTAATTTATTTAGAGCATGCATAGCATAGAACTTTTTTTTATTCAAATCAGTTTAAAAAATTGCTTTATCGATAAGGGAAACCGGGTTACGGTAGTTCAAATGACGGAAATACTGCTCGAAGATTCTTTGAAAATTTCGAAGTGTCTTCGTCAATAACCGGAATTAATAAAACGTACCCTTATTGCAAAAACCAACTATCTTCATTTTTTTACCAAAACCCAGTTAAATACACCAATCGATTCGTCTCTTCGCGATAAAGCTACGGGTAAAGCCCATTACCTGCTACGACGATTCATTACAAATATAGCTAAAGTAAAAAGTAACTAATGTACAAGTATAATAAAATTATCTCCATAGAAAAAATAGTAGAATTATTTAATACATAAAAATTTGTAAACGAATGGCACAAAAACCATATTTTGTATTATAACAGGTTTTAGATGTAGTTTCTTAATTTACAATTTGCCGCAATTATTCTGTTAATACATATTTACCTGCGATAACTAGTTTTAGCTCTTATTAATGAACTAGAAATTGCTGATGTATCTACCAGTAAATCAAACTAAACTATAGAAACTAAAGCTTATAGATGAAATTCAGGTATTTTCGTGAAGTACTTATTATGCAGTTTTCGTTGGCACAAAGAAATAAAGCATGTTTCGTTATATTTGTTGAAAGTAATCCTCCCTAGCCGCGTCACATAGTTTCTTAAGAATAGTTAATATAAAAAGAATAGTTTCTTAAGAGAAAACAGGATCAACGAAGAGCAGAGAATAGGTACTATTATATACCTAAATTGATTGATGGATAGTTAATATTAAATATTGCAAAAGTAAAAAAACTAAAACCCAACTACGACGATGAAATAGTATAAAACAAGATGTTCAGAATACTGAACTGAACAAAGATGCTAATGTAGTTGCAAGTAAATGGACACAGTAGACTCTACCAGGATGCCTTCGTTGTAAATTGACAATAATGTCATGCAATACTCTAAAGTATGCAATATTCACTATGTAGAGATAAATTTTCATGTTTGGAAAACCGCAGTCACACGTTGTCAAAGTGCTACGGTAGGTATATGTAACGTGTGACTACGTCTACGTGTGATAAGTAGTTTAGAAGTTACGAGGGAACAGATGAACATACATACATACATACATAGCCTGTCAAAATCATAACCCTCCTTTTGCTTTGCCGTATGTCGTGAAGCGACAAATGTGAAGTAGAAGAAGGTAAAAGAAAGAGGTAGAAGAGGGAATAGAATTTATATTAAAACAAAAAAAAATACAGTACCGAAAAATGAGATGAGGTGATGTCTGTATGAATGTAAGTAAAGTGCAGTGGGGTGAGTAAGTATCTTCAAATCTTCAATAAGTATTGTCCTGGAGGCAGTAAAGGGCGGCGTCGGAGTGCAGGGCCGACACAGCGGAGGTAGCAGCGACGCCGATGTGCAGCGGTGACAGGCGCCGTGAAGAGCAGTGACGCCGATGTGCAGCGGTGACAGGCGCCGTGAAGAGCAGCGACGCCGATGTGCAGCGGTGACAGGCGCCGTGAAGAGCAGCGACGCCGATGTGCAGCGGTGACAGGCGCCGTGAAGGAGTAACTCACAGCAGTGATGAGGGTAACGGGCACTATATAGAAAATGTTATGATCAGTTGGAGTGCCAGAAGTACTTGGTCTCGGGTCCTCTTCCGAGAAGGAGACAGGTCCCTCCCCTAGAGCGAGGAGGTGTTACTGCAGTCAATGGACTCGGATACTCCTCCGGTGTCCGGTCCCTCCCCTAGCGTGAGGAGGTGTTACAGCAGTCACCGGCGGTTCTTCAAGACTTCTTGAGGGAAAATGAAGAGTGTTAAACTGGTAGTATGTCTAATGAATAATAGAACTGTTCGAGCTTAGATCTCGGCATCGAATGAATTGAATGAAAAAAGTTAAGGCTTATATAGGGGACCTAGGCCGTTCAAATTTAGATCGAGGTAGGTTCAAAAATAGAACATGAATACTGGCGGTTTACAGAGGATTAAACCCGAAAAAGTAATAGACTTTGATAGAAGTTGTCAGACTTTGAAAGATATTGTCATAACAACCATGTCAATAAAGATAAAAATATGTCAAAAATCAAGCAATTTATATAAATAATCAGGAAAATGAATCATCACCCAATGCAAATTAAAGGAAAATTGCAAACAAAGGTAAAACACAGCTATTTTTACAGTATTATGTACAGAAAAGTAGAATAACAGAGCTTTGAAAGTTTGACATTTTTAGATTCACAATAAATATTGTTCAAAAAGGATTAGAAAGCAACAATAATCCATAAATACAGAGTAATAGTATAAGAAGAGTAGAGAGGCAGGTAATGCCTATAGTTTAATGTCTACAGTACGACTTTTTAGGGAGAAAATACGAACTGCGTTATGGTAGATAGAATCTATGATTAACTCTATGTTCGTGTTTACAGCAAAAGAACCAGCAATCTTTGGATGGAAAAAGGAAATGAAAGCATGGAAAAACAAAGATAATGTGATGAAAATGTTAATGTGGATCCGATGAATACTAAATATATTAAGGTACTCAATTTATTACACATAAAACATGTACAACAGTACACGTAGTCGGGTAAAAATTGACTTGCTGCAGAGTATGCCATACAGCTGGAGCACACTCTACGTCCAATAAATAACTCCTTAACTAGAGGGATTACTGGACGATATTTGTCGTATGCAAGGTACTCTTTAAGTAGATTTATTCGGGATATTGATTGATTAATAGTTCTTTGTACTCTATTTAATTTGGGGTGGCGCAGCCAGAGAGCACTGCCTCGCGACCAGACCACAAAAGTTGTTAATTAAAAAAATATCTCTTGAGGTACTGAAAAATACACATATATATATATTTCGATGAAAGTACACTTTAGGTAGGTTTTATTTAGAACTATAGTATCTGAGTACAAAATTGTGGTCCAGCCACGGAGGATCACACGACATTGGATGTTACTGCATCAACGAAAACCGACAAGGTCCAAATTACGACAACTCCTTCATCTTATCCAACCCATGGTTATGGGACCAGAAATAAACAGAGGACCAGTAACAGAGAGAAAAATCAGAATCAATCTCTGCAGCCCACTAGTTCCAGAGTTATCTTTCCACCTCTACAACAACTGTTCAGCAGACCTCTACCTATAATGGTAGCAAAAAAAGGACCTTACAAATCTGTGCACTAAAGGGGTGATACCGGAGAAATTTCATGGTTGGTTCTAATCTCTGGCTACTGAAGCTAGCAGTGTTGATAGATTGCCAGAAGCAATTCTCTCCGATACATCATCAGAAGAATGATTTTTAATTTTAATGATTATTAATGTTACTTGTACTAATTTTAATTTAACTTCACGTTTTATATTAATTATTAAAGATTTTTATTAAATGTTTTGTTTATATTACTTAATACGTACAAAAGGTACTGTTTAACTCAGTATTTTGTACAGATTAGAAAAAAAACAGATAAAAGATTAAGATTTAATTTATATTCAGGCAAAACCAACTAATGATATTCTTTTTATTTTTGTACTAGCACAAGCGGTACTAAATCGGTTTTTGTCTTGAAGATTATAATATTTTAATATAAGAGAATGAATTTAAACTGTCCGTAGAGCTACCAGAATAGTTATTTTGGAAATACGGTAGTTTCGCTACATTCAGGCAAAACCAACTAAATGAGTTCTTGACCGGTTATATCCTGATTTTTCTATTAAATTTAGTCATTTTTCTTCAATTATTATCCTACTTAATACAAGAATAATTCCTTATTTATAATTAAATATTAATATATAAAATAAACGTTACTGTAATAGATTTTTGTGTCGTCAAACTTTCAAGTGCTTAAATCTCAAAAACATAATGGTAAAATTTTGGTGCAGATAATTGTTTTTTGCAATAAGGATACGAAAAACTTAATATTAAGATTTCACAACATATTAATAACAATATCTTGTGGGTATGATATTGCAAAGCTTGAAAAATATTGCTTGACGACAGCTGTGGTCGCCTTGAAATTGTATCCTTGGTGCTATATTCCCACTTTTATCCACAAGCTTTTAATTTATTCAGCAACCATTATAGAACGTTATATCGTGCCTATTGGTTCTTTATCTGAAGAGGCTCAAAAGAGACACGTAATTGTGTTTTTAAAAAATATAGAGAATATTTTCCGAGAAAGTGTTCGCGGGATTCCAATTTATTAGATTTTTTCAATAGACTTTTATTGTCTTCAGACTTAGGATATCTTGCCTTCAAAAACTAATTAAAACTAAATTTAAAAGAATTCTTCACGAAGTCATAAGCCCATTAAAGGAACCTGTGCCTGCGCTGCAAACATCTTCGTGCTTGAGTGCTGTTAGTTCTTCCGAAACGGATTCAGATGGTAACTAAATACCTTAAATGTATATAAGAAACATTTATTATAACATTTTTACCCTTCCCATACATTAGGTTATTTCTGCCAACCCTCCCATACTGCGTAAAACACTGTGCGACGTGTAACCAGGGTTTGGATATTATCTGTACTACAATTCTTAAACCTGTATTTTAAACGTTTAATAAATTTATCCTGAATATGCTCTATTTGATTAATGTATTTTGAGTACTGAGGATTCCACACTACTAAAGCATATTCTAACTGCGATCTAACATAAGAGTTATATAATAGAACAGGGTAGGCGAACCAATGGCACGCGTGCCATTGATGGCACGCGACACAATATTTTGGGCACGTCGCCGATCATAAAACATGTGTAAAAAATGTGTTTAGTATTTTATGACAATCGAACGCGAGTGATCCTACGCTACGGAGTGTTCGGTGCGCGGGGTGTGGGCGGCGCGGTGGCAGGCAGGAAGCGCTGCGCGGCGCTCGTTTGTTTTTATAGATAGGTCGTGGGTTTCAATTGCGAATGACGCATTGTTTGCTTACGCATGAAGTAATAGTGAGTTTTGTTGACATAATTGTATTTTAAAATTTATACGAGTGTTTTTTATGATTTTAAACTAATATTTAATATGGCCAGTTCAGCAAAAAAACAAAAAGTGCAAGATAGTAAGTGTATCAGAGAATTTCAAACTTGGTGGACTGAGAAATACGGCATGATTAGTAAAGGTGACAAAGCGGTGTGTGTTTTATGTTCTGGAACAGTGGTATGTAGAACATCGTCTGTTAAACGACATTTTGAAACAAATCACAAATCTGTTAGTCAAAAAAGCGAAGCAGAGCAAAAAGAATTAATTGCAAGTGCATTGAATGACAGAAATAAACAGTCAACATCTATGATTAAATTTGTTGGCAAAAATTGTCATACGAGCGCGGCAAGTTACGCAGCTGCAAATGTCATTGCTCGGCATAGTAAACCTTTTCAAGAGGGAGAGTTTTTGAAGGAAGCCTGGTTAGCATGCGCGCCCTCCCTTTTTGATGATTTCGATAATAAAGATAAGATAATTCAGCGCATCAAAGAGACTCCTCTATCGAGAAACACAATAAAAGAAAGAATCTTAAAACTGGCCGAAAATATAACAGATCAACAAAAAATTGACATTAACGATGCTTCTTTTATATCGCTATGTCTTGACGAAAGCACTGACGTCACTAAATCTGCACGTTTAGCTGTTTTTGCTCGGTATTGCGTAGGAAACGTCATTAAGGAAGAATTAATTGCGATAAAATCGTTGCTAACAACTACAAAGGGAACAGATATTAGTACGGCAGTTAAAAATTCGCTTGCTGAAAAAGAAATTGATATAAAAAAAATTGTTTCTGTAACAACTGATGGTGCTCCAAGTATGGTGGGTAAAAAAAATGGTTTCATAAGTTTATTTCAAACAGACGTAGGACATTCAATTCTTGAATTCCACTGCATCATTCACCAACAAGCTTTGTGTGCTAAGAGTGGTTTAATATCCCTTGATAATATAATGGCGGTAGTTACAAAAATAGTCAACCTCATCTCGTCACAGGCTTTAAACAAGCGAAAGTTCGATGCTTTGTTGGATGAAGTCAACTCGGTGTATAATGGCTTACTGATGTATAATAATGTTCGCTGGTTGAGTCGCGGGAATGTACTTGAAAGATTTGTGGATTGCTTGGAAGAAATCAGACTATTTTTGCAAAATGAGGGAAAAATTGAACAATACCCACAGTTGTTGGACGTTATGTGGCTTTCAAAATTGATGTTGAATGAACCTCATGAATCCAGTTCAGCATGCATTTTGCTAAAAATAACATCTTACAATCCTAACATAAATTATTTGTCATCTAACCTGCAGCAACAGAAGTCACACTAATTTTACAGTAATTTAATTTATGCGTGTAATAAAAACATTCCAAAATGTACCTTTTTTGTTTACTTTATTTAATAAAGAGTTCTGATAGTATTTATTATTATTATTTTCCAAATAATCAGAAAGTCAAAATTATTTGATGGCACGTCAATGACCCCATTAAACATTCTTTAGAAAAAATGGCACGTTGATGCATAAAGGTTCGCCTACCCTGTAATAGAATAAGGGTGTTTACGTTTGTAAAGTCAGTACTTTGACGAAAAATAAAGCCTAGGAGTTTATATGCTTTTGAAGTAATTAAGTTGATATGCGATTTAAAGTATGATCCACTATCTAGTTGGATCCCCAGATCTCTGATCTCCTGAACCCTTATCAATTGTTTGTCATAAAGAGTATAATTAAAATTTATAGGACTTGTAGCGACATCTATGCTCAACCACTGTCACTACATTTCAACGCAACACGCTGACTCGGCTCGAAACGACTAGATGGTGCTATATTCGAAGTATGGAGACTGAACCGCGATATTAAAGATTTAGAGCGAACTAACTATATGTGAATAAACCAAGACGGTGATCATTGGACCTTGGTCCCCGGCCATAACACCCGGTCGGTAGGAAGCGCTTCCCTTTGCCTTCCTAACTCAGTTGCGCCAAAGACTTGCACTTCTGGTAAATTTTATTGTGTGGCACTTATCTACATTAAGAAATAATTTATTGTTAGTACAGTATTCACATAGCTGATTCAAGTCAGATTGCATCCTTTCACATTCCTCTACAGATCTTATAGCTAAGTATATTTTTCGGTCATCGGCATACAATAAGATTTTTGAATTACTAAAACAGTTTATGACGTCATCGATAAAAACATTAAAAGCAAGGGACTAAGATTTGATCCCTGGGGGACTCCGGACGTAATAGGGAAAAAACATGAAGTAAAACTGTTACGGCCTGCGTTCGATCTCTGAGATAGGAAGTTATCCAGCGAAGCAGGTCACCATGTATACCAACTGATTACAGTTTACTAATTAACAATGAGTGAGAAATTTTGTCGAATACACAGCATCTACCTGAAATCCTATTTCCAGGGAGTCGAGTACAAAGTCTAGGAATTCAGTAAGGTTAGACTCAGTCGAGTGCTTAGCAATAAAACCATGTTGATAAGTTGTCAGTAATGGGCTTATTACAGGATATACAGAATCGTATACATTTTTCTCAAAAACCTTATGTCGAATTGACAATTTCGAAATGCCACGTATTTGCGTACATTGCGTTCGTCGCCAGACTTATGAATGGGAACCACATAAGATTGTTTCCAAATGTGAGGCATATGACCACTAGATAAAGATAATCTTGAAATAAATGCACTAGGTGATGCTAACTGCTTACAACAACATTTCAAAAATATTTGAGATAGGCCATCAGGTCTACTACCCTTAGACGTGTCAATATTTGAGAGATATTTTTCTACCATTTGTTCAGTGACTTAAATACTACTGATAAGCAGGGAACCTGAGTTATTTTTATCCAAGCTTCCCGGAGCATGCGATTCATCTTCAAATACCGACTGAAAAAAAGTATTAAACATGTTGAAGATAGTCTGACCATCGTTGCCAACCATGTTATCTAGTGTCATCGAATCTGGGATACTACTTATATATATTTTTGACTTTATAAAAGACCAAAAATGCTTCGAACAATGATTTATATTTGATTCAGATCTTTTTATGAATAAGTCATAACAACAGCTAATCGTTTTTTAACAAAACGCCTCACATTTGAAAAAGCTTCGTAATCCGCTAATCTAGCGTACATTTTCATTTTTTTGTGTAATTTGTGTTTTTTCTTTATAAGTTTAATTTTACTATCTCAAATATTGTATCTTTATTGAGATAAATTGGCCAAATGCCTCGCTATTCACTCACACATTAAAAAACAAGAATTTGAAGACATGGTAATTTATTAAGAATAAATTTAGCAATCCTCGCTCTTGCCAGTAATTTCATCTTCTTCAGTTTTTAGCTGTCAGGAACGTAGGAGAACGAGGTTCTATCTCACATACGAAATTGAGCTCTTTGTCACACCACACGTCGTTCAAAATGCCGTGGTTGGTCCCTCCGTTCAGCCCCCCACACCTCTCGCCGGCCTCGGGTTTGCTAGGTTCATCCCAATTCCAGTTATCATATCCTGCATCTGCTAGAGATTGGCCTGAAAAGTCGAGTACCAGAATTTGAATAAAAATCTAAACGCATAGTATAAAAATTTTTGAGTAGTGTTGCAAGTAAAACAAAAAATTGAATCGATGATTTTTTAATAGTTAACCTTCACGTGGTCAAAATGCTCTATAGTATTTAACTTCGAGATATAGCAATCAAAAGTTATAATCCCTAATCAATGTACGTCAAAATAGCTTACTTGTTGTACGAAATGATAATGTCAAATTCTACGACTGGACATATTTGTTTGCAATATATTACTGGAACTCTTTATTTTGTTAGAAAATAACCAATTATTTATTTTTCATTATAATAAATAAGAATAATTAAGAATTGATTACTGATTACTTAAAAGGCGTATATTTTGAATATTTGCTCTTATTACAGGCCAAACCCCAGTATATATTGTTGTCAATGGTGCGATCTGATTAAGGAAAAAAGTTAGAAGGATCATAAAGTTGCAACCGCTATGAAAACCCAGTGGGTTAAGTCTGGCTTACGTCCTGCGGCTAATGATTTGATATTTACGTAATCATTTTTTGTAATCGCAAGAAAGTACTAAAATAAATAAAATGTACCTTGCACAGTGATCCAGATGCGGGGTTCACCGAAGGCTCGGTATCCGATGAATGTTGAATATTGATTGAACTTTGCCATTTCCCAAATTACCTACAAATGTTAAAAAAAATACTCATATATATCACGGCTTAGAATATTTATAAACCAAATAACAAAAAAAATATGGACTTTTTAAATCTACCTAAAGAACAACAAACATCATAAGGGCCATATTACGACTATTTTGACACCTGCTTCATAAAAAACTATAGGTTAAAATTATGATAATAGTTAAGTACAAGGTAGCTTTCGAGACATTCTGTATAAAGCATTAAGACCTCACCTCAGCTTCTTCTTGGCTGTTGATGACGGCCAAGTGTCCGCCTTCAGCTCTGCAGACATTATACGCGCTCTCCCAGTCACGTTTAACCTGGTGCGTCTTGTAGCAGCTTCCAGTCCGCAAATTTAGATTATACTCTGCAAAAAATACAATAGTAAAAAATACACAGAAGGGTGCTTGACTTTTAATCGTTAGAGTGAAGCAACACTATCGTCACGGAGACGCATGCAATTTGACGACCTCCGTGGTGTAGTGACTAAGCACGCTGAGTTTCGAGGCGTCTCCGCACAATTGCATTAGCTACTTACTTTGAGATCAGATCAATAATAAATAATAAATATTGGACACCAAGACACCAATCACATACATTGCTCTGATCCCAAAGTAAGTAGCTAATGCACTTGTGTTATCGAAATAAGACACAGCGGTGGTACCACAACACCCAGATCCGAGACAATACAGTTTTTTTTCTATATTTTCCCGACCGGGAATCGAACCCGGGACCTCGGAGCGGCGACGCCTTGAAACCAGCGTGCTTAGCCACTACACCACGGAGGTGGTCAGATGAATGTATGTGATTGGTGTAAATTATTTAATGCATAGCAAGACACTGTGGAGAATGCCATTCATACGTAGGTATGTAAAATTACGGAGCTACACCGCTCTGTCGTCGCATCGCACCACGCAACTCAACGCAACGGTAAAGTGGCTTCGCTCTGAGTGAACATGCTAAAACTGCTAATAAATGAGTCTGAGAAACTTTACCCGGATCCAAAGTATCACACTGCGGCACTGCATTACATATAAATCTGTCTGGCCTGTAACATACAAACAGATTGAACCACCGACCGGATTAGCATCTACTTTAACGCCTAAAGATGGAATTGTTCAAGAATGAATTACATAAGTAGCTGTAACTGCAATTCGAATTTCGTCAGTACGCATGACGTTTAGCGTAATAACGTATCCATAAGAGACCACAAATTTCGCTAGGTCGGACCGACAGCACGGTAGCTCAATTGTTAAAGCGTTTGGCCCGGTTAGCCGAGAGGTTGCTGGTTCGAGACCCGCCCGTGCGCAAATTTTTGGTTTCTCATTTCATCTTTGTGAATACAAAAAATGGTACTGTGAGGGTTAAAAACATTCTAAACCATTAGATAGCGAAGCGTCATTAATTTCCAAATTTAATTTATTCTGTAAAGAATAACTACTTGAGCTAATGTTGCAAAGAAAGACTGTTAGATGGCGCTAAACGTCACGCGTAATGACCTATCCATAAGAAACCACAAATTTCGCAATGTGGGACCAACAGCAAGCAGCTCGGTTTGCCAAGAGGTTTCTTATTTCATCTTTGTGAATCATTGATAAATTTCTGGCTTTCAGTTTGATTAATGAACGGATCACTTCCCTAAGTAACAGTGACTCATTGTTGATGTGGATAAAAAATATGTTCCAAAATAATATGTGTATGACGTTCACATCCTAAGTAATAAGTGTAAATTAATTCCTATTGCCTTGCTGGGTTAGTCCGTTCCTAATGTAAAAACGACTTAACCCATTTTAACCAGCTTGTCAAAAAAGTTTCTAAATTACTACTATATTTGGATACAGTATATTGATTAACAACTCACGTTGTTGATGTAGATTCTGTTTCCAGCGAGGTGGTAGATTCATAATAATTGTCCATTACTGGTGTAGAAAAAACATTATTTTCATCCGCTCGCGATATGATACTGGTACTTTCATAATCATCTGTTATTCTTTTATTCTCCCATCTCAGTGCTTGAGATTCCAATCGCGTAGCTGTTTTGGGTTCAATCTCGCAAATGAACATCAAATCCAGGGAGCAGGTGACGTCATTTAAAACACCATCCTCCTTGAATCCCCTCTGGATTACCGATCCACAGTTTTCATTCATGCTGTTTGGTTCCCCGGGAAACCATCTATTGTAACCAGCTTCTTCCAGTGATTGACCTGTAAAAAATCATCTAGTTATTCTTAACTAATTATCCTTCTAATCACTAAGCAGGGTTATTGTAAGAGTGAAACCACTCAACGATGCTGCGACAGGCAGCAATGCAGTTTCGTAGATCTAAATATTATAATGCGAACAGCATGACACACGATGCGTTAAAACGTAAACGTGCCGCGACGCAACGCGCTATGCGGCCGTTCAGATTTATATGCAGAACAACAAAGCTGCACCGCACCGAAGTTGCAACGTCGACGCACTTCGCAATGATCGCAACGATTGGAAACCGTAGAATAACCGAAGTTTGGATTTGCACCATTACTTGCAAATAGCATGCCTATTGCCAAGAGTGTCCGAGCAGATTGTTTGTTTGGACTATTGATTGTATGTGCTTACTTCGGAGCGATGACGAATCTTTCCTTGACTCTAGTTGCTGTATTACTATTTATTTATTACCTTGCAAAGTAGTCCACGTTCGGTTGCTATTGTTGTCCACATTATTGGCAGCACGGAATCCCAGAAACAGTGCTAATTTGAATTTACTTTCTTTAGCTAGTTCCCAAATTACCTGGAAAGACATGAGGTAGTTTAACAATGCAAATTTATTTTTAATAAATGTCAAAGTATCGTATACTGAAATCATCCTAGTTCTGGTTTCAAACCACCATTTTTAAAACTAGCGGACCCAGCGAACCCCCTTTGTTTCGCCCCCAGCCCCGTTAAGAAATTAGGCACTCTGACATTGTATAATTTTCCACACAATTTTCTTACTTTTTTTTGTCATACGTAAGATCTTTCTTCTGACAATAACAAATACAACAAAAAATAATGAGCCAAATCGATCTAGCTCTTCACGCCGTGACCAAGAGAAATATGGATTCATTTTTAATAGGAGTTTTGGATCTTGAAAATTGTAACTACGAGGATTATGGTGAGGTAATAAATTATTTTTATTTTTATCATACTTTGTAGAAGAACAGCCGTTTAAGATGAGGCAAATAACATTAATCGCAACAAAAATAGCTAACTACGGTTTGGACAAACTAACAGTCAGCACTTATAGACCCTTTTCTTGGAGGGGGTATATTCAGTTGTACCACAGTTGTACGAACTTTATTCAGTTTTACCACAGATATACGCATTCCATGTATTTATAATAATTATGTATTTATGTCGAAACCACACCAGCCGATGCATTGCGTCGACGCTGCAACTTTGGGGCGGGGGACGATCAGTTGCTCTACATAAAATCTGAATGCCACACCCACCTTACAAATACATGCGGCTAACAGAACGCGCGCGACACACAGATGAGCCAGGGAGGGATCTGCGTCACGATGATGGATGGACCGTTGCGACAACGCAGCGCTCGTATGGTACCCACTGCGTTGATCCGCCGCAACGCAACGAAAATGCCCGTGTGGTTTTGCTCAAGGCTCCACTCTCAAATTAACTCACCTCGGCCTCGGCTTGGCTGTTGATAATGGCCAAGTGGCCTCCTTGTACTTGGCATATCGAAGACGCATCATCGAAGTTGTGTTGGTCTTGGTAGACCTTGTAACAGCTCCCGGTGCGGTTATCCAATACATACTCTAATGAAATAAAATAAATAAGTTTTTTTTTTCATTTTTTTAAATATAGTAAAAGGGTTTTTCATCATCTAAAAAAATAGTACCTAACTGGCGAATAATTCAAATATGCAACGACATTTAGTAAAGAATATTGGACAGTTAATGCTAACATAAATTAGGACATTGTAAAACAGAACGTTTGTGTTTATTAGGTACGCCATTCTAAATTGAGAGTGGCGATAGCTACTTAGAATTGTCGGGTTTGTTTAAACTATTGAACCGTCTTGCCATAAATATTGTCACAAAGAAAAACATTTTTTTATCAATGCAAATAATATATATTACTTATACAATGTGTAAGTTTTATACATAAATATAAAACAAATTAAAATATAAAAAGCTTATTCGAAGTGGTCTCCATTGGCTGCTGCAATACAGTCCTTTAAACGTTGAGGCCAGTTACCAAATAGAAGCACGCACTCTTTCCATGGGAAAATTCTTCACTGCCAATCGTATGGATTGTTTTAGGGACTCCAAATTATCATGGCGTTTAGAGCAAGCCGTACTCTCTAAAACTGACCATTACTTACCAGTGTCTGAAGTACCGCATTCTGTGAGCTCTGTATCCTGTTTCTTTATATAACAGGCAAAAGGATGGTTTTCGAAACAGGATAAATCCACCTTGGTACCATTTGCGCTCAAGCCGACGCAGGATTCCAATGTGTGTGTGAATGTTTGGGAATCGGGGATACCTTGAACGTTTTAAAAATATATCAGGTGAAATCGTTTAAAGTGAAAATATTTTAACTGTGTCTTTGTATAAATCTTAGAAACAGGACACTTTACATATTTTTGAGAAAGAGAGATTTTTTTATTCTTTCTTTTTTATCCTGGTGGTAATTTTTTTTTTCGAACAAAGAAAATATCAATTTTGAAACAGCACTCTGATAATTTTAAAAGTTGTTTACGTCATCGGCTTCGTATCTCTCAATTCAATGCCAAATCCCTCTTTTTCTCTACTCTCAACCTTAATTATTAAAAAATCAAAATCTGAATATTTTTTTATATTATTTTATTTAAACTTTATTGCACTGTTAATGGTACAATTAAGGGACTTAATGCTTTATAGCATTCTCTACCAGTCAATTGCTTGGGAAATGCAGAGAGTTAAATCAGTGGCGGAATATTTAAAAGTACTGAGAGGGTCAAAAAATATATTTCAAAATGCAGTTACATAAACATACATACTAATATTTAATGAACGTACATAGAATACATATATTTTTTTTAAAAAATAATTACAGATAGGAAAGTAAAGATATTGATGACATCTGTTAAGATATTAACGACAACAGTGAAAGCAATGTTGGTTAATTCTGAAGTGAGCCAAGGTTAAGATAGTGGGTGTGGAGAGACTTCTTTAAAGAAAGTTTGTTTGAGGAAATTGTGATTTCCATGGGAAGAGAATTCCAAAGGCGAATCGCAGAGATAGTGAAAGAGTCCGACATAAAGCCGGACTTGTAAAGAGGAGTGTGAAGTGTGAGAATATGGGAGGAGCGCAGGTTGCGCGAAGTTGTGGAAGCCAGATAGTTGAACCGCTGTGTCATATAGGTCGGAGAGTGAGGGTTATGAAGTATGTTGAAGAGTACACAGAATTCTTATTTCTTTGCGATGACGGATGGGAAGCCATTTAAGCTTGGAACGGGAGGCAAAAATGTGGTCGTACTTACGGAGACCGAAGATGAAACGAATACCGTAGTTTAGGTGACGATCAAGTTTATTGAGAAAGGCTTCACTTACATTCGTACAACAGACGTCGGCGTAGTCGAGACGAGGCTGGACGAGAGATTGGACAAAAAGAGTTTTCGTGTGAAGAGGGAGAAAGTTTTTTGAATTTATAGAGTGCCCTAGTGGCAGTTATCTTCTTGCTGACCTTGACAATGTGCTTTGACTAGCTGAGGATGCTGTCTATATAGTATATAGCCCCAGGTTCTTAACTCAGTCACTGTATGGTATCACGGCCTTTTAAGTAAGATTGGAGCAGTGGAGTCCATGATGATCTTGGCGAGTTGCCGTGAGCTGTCAACAATGATAGCCTAACATTTGGACGGGTTTACTGATATACCGAATTTCTCTGACCAATCGACAATGCAGGCGAGGTCACAATTCAGGGCCAATATGGCCGAGCCTATATCAAACACCTCTGCCTGAGCGTAAAGTTGAAGATCATTTGCATACAGATGATAAGAACAGTTAAGACGGCTAGTGATAGTATTAATAAAAACGGAAAAGAGGAGCGGATAGAGAATACCACCTTGAGGAACGCCAGTTGTGATATTGGACCAATGAGAAAACTTTTGGTCAATCCGAACAGCCTGGTGGCGTCCCTGAAGATATGAAGATAACCATTCCAGTGCTACAGATGAGACTCGCAAGTGGGATATAATCGCAAGGAGCACATCATGGTCGACATTATTGAATGCATTAGAGAAGTTAGTTAAAACGAGAATAGCTTTTTTACTATCCATGCCCTCTTTAAGTCCTCACTGACTTTAAGAAGTGCAGTGATCGTGCTATGTCCGGGACGAAATCCAGACAGATAATCATTAAGGAGACTATTTTCAAGTAAGAATGTAGACAGTTGCTTATGGACAACAGCTTCTCGGACGTTCGAAAGAAAGGGAAGAATGGCGATTGGACGGAAATGAGTGAGTTGGTTAGGGTTGGATAATTTAGTAAGCCGAAGAACGTAGGCTTTACGCCAAACAGCAGGTACCACCCCAGATTAGAGAGAAAAAATAATAATGTGTGTGAGAATTGGGTTAGCACTAGTGTGCTGTGGGTTTTATTGCTCAAATTTTGTGTCAAACCTATGCGTGTGGGGTGTCTATGGATAGGTCTTTTAAAATGACATGGAGGTTTTTAAAACCATTTTCTTTTAAAGTCTAACGTTTCATAGCTAGACGCTTCCAAAGTGGTAAAATGGGCGTCCCCCCCATCTAACTTCTCAACCAAGCAAGTGTAAATTTTGAAAAAAATATGTAATGTAGATCGTAACATATGCTTTCAACAAAAATTGGTTTGGACTGGATCAAACTAGAAGTTTTTGAGATATAGCACATTTTCAACAAACGCAAACATAACTTTGTACTTCATACAAACACTATGAAAAACAAAGTTATATTTGCAGTCAACAAAATATTGTGGTATTTTAGCAAGTAGATGTAAGTGAATTGCCTAATTCAGTTAAAGTTGGCACGGAACCCTCAGTGCGCGAGTCCGACTCGCACTTGGCCGGTTTTTTGTTTCATTTAAGATCTACTTTCACCTCTTGTCAGGATTGCACTTTTCCACACTGTATAGCGCTTACCTTCCACGTGCTTCTGTCGACTATTTGAGAAGAAGCTGACTATACCAGTGAAGACAGTTGTCCCTGTCACTCCATGCTTCGTCATCAGACCTCGGATGGCCTGCTTGAGATCTTCATTGAGGGGTGAAGCTAAGACTGCTCCTAAAATAAATAAATATATAAATATTACATAAACACACACACACACACACACACACACACACACACACACACACACACACACACACACACACACACACACACACACACACACACACACACACACACACAGAGAAATAAAATGTAAATCTCTCATTGCCTGTAAGTCCGACATGTCTTTATTTTCTGTTATCATCATTAAAAGATGTGGATTTTGTAACAAAACTCAATAACATATTCTCGTGCAGTTCATGTACGAAAAAAGTTCACCGATCGAATTTTTGGTTGCACGATAGTTTATTTTACGTGTAAATATGTTATTGTTTTTTTTTAATTAAAACGGTTAATATGAGCAGATTGCTCAAACTGGGGCGTTGCCAACCTCGTCAAGTTTAATGCCTCAAAAACACAGGCGTGCTTGTTCTCTGCCAAACGTACTCCATTCCATCGGAGTCCCACTTTTCATGGTGTGCCGCTTTATGTCACCGATCGGCTGCAAATCTTGGGTATCGAATTGTCCACCACCCTGAACTTTGGCGAGTATATTGAGTCCATAGCTGAAACTGCTGCCAGGAAACTTGGAATCCTCTCAAGGGCTAAGCAATATTTCACACCCAAGCAAAGACTGCTCTTATATAAAGCACAGATCCGACCATGCATGGAATATTGCTGCCACCTTTGGGATGGTTCAGCAAAGTGTCACCTGGCTGCCTTGGACTCAATCAAAAACCGGGTGAATAGGATGATAGGTGACGCCACACTTGTTAAGAACTCGCTGCAAGAACTAGTATATCGCCACAGAGTGGCGTCTCTGTCGTCTTTACAGACTGCACTTCGGTCACTGTGCAAGTGAACTGCACGATCTAGTCCCGCCAGCTCCTTTCCATCACAGGGGGACCAGACGTAGGCTAGCGTACCATCCCTATGTTGTCGACATTCCATCTACTCGTACAAGGTGCTTTGCCGACTCCTTTTTAATGCGAGCAGCTAGGGAGTGAAACTCGCTGCCTGCTGAAGTCTTCCCTCAGAATTATGACCTAAACACCTTCAAAGCAAGAGTGAATACGTTGCTACTAAGCAGATATGCACCACTCTAGACCTCATCCACTCCTGACATCAGGTGCGATCGAGGTCAAATATCTGCTTAGCTTCTGTCTGTCTGTCTGTCTGTCTGTCCGTCCGTCCGTCCGTCCGTCCGTCCGTCCGTCCGTCTGTTTGTCTGTCTGTCACAGCCATTTTATTCTGTAACTATAAGCATTACAAACTTGAAATTTGGTAGGAAGATGTATCCTGTTAACCGCTTACCGATTCTCATACAAAAAATAAAAAATAATGAGATTTAAATCCCATACATGAAAGTAAAACCAAAAAAAAAATGTTGTGTCAAACCTATGCGTGTGGGGTGTCTATGGATAGGTCTTTTAAAATGACACGGAGGTTTTTAAAACCATTTTCTTTTAAAGTCTAACGTTTCATAGCTAGATGCTTCCAAAGTGGTAAAATGGGCGTCCCCCCCCCGCCCCATCTAACTTCTAAACCAATCAAGTGTAAATATTGAAAAAAATATATAATGTAGATCGTAACATATACTTTCAACGAAAATTGCTTCGGACGGGATCGAACGAAAGTTTTTGAGATATAGCACATTTTCAGCAACCGCAAATATAACTTTGTACTTCATACAAACACTATGAAAAACAAAGTTATATTTGAAGTAAACAAAATATTGTGGTATTTTACTAAGTAGAAGTAAGTGGATTGCCTAATTCAGTTAAATTGGGCACGGAATCCTCAGTGCGCGAGTCCGACTCGCACTTGGCCGGTTTTTTTTTTCTTTGTGTTGGAGCGTTTTTGTGTGTGTGTGATGTCCCTAATCATTAAAAGCTTTTCTTTCTTTATGTATCTGTACCTTCATTTAAACACGTAAGATGAGCTTGCTCCCATATCTGGGGCAGGCGGTGGAACTTCAGCCAGCCCCCAGCTCTCTCGTTCAAGACGTAGTCAGGACGAAGCACATTGCCATCTTGGAACAACCAAAGTTAATAATTTACTATTGCAAATGCAATAACAGAATTTCAACCTTTCTTTTCGCAGTACTAATTATGATATAGCTGCAAAGAGATCTTAACATGACGAGTCTAAACTTAAAATAGTAATATGAGTAAATGCTACTCACTGCTCATCGTTTCGGCTGGGTTGTAAAGCTTTTTTTCTACCCTCTATGGTTGTAACAGCCTTGGTCACGAGCCAACCGTTAAGTTCTTATTGTCAACGCGAAAGCTTAAAATCTAATATAAGCTGTAGCTCTGTTGTGTGAAAGAAGACCTCCGTGGTGTAGTGGCTAAGCACGCTGGTTTCAAGTCATCGCCGCTCCGAGGTCCCGGGTTCGATTCCCGGTCGGGTCAATTAAAAATCAAATTTTTCTATATTGTTTCGGATCTGGGTGTTGTGGTACCACCGTTGTGTCTGATATCCATAACACAAGAGCAATTAGCTTCTTATTTTGAGATCAGAGTAATGTATGTGATTGGTGTATATTTATATTTATTTAAAGAAATCTTGCAGAAATCTTGGAATAAGTATGAGTGAGTATCGCAAATCAATAAAAATGGAACTTAAGTAAGGGTAACTACAACAGATAAAATTGACAAAATGTTTTTGATATAACCCTTATTTGGAACCCACTAATTATATGATTCTACTAAAATGTTAGAAAAGTAATGCTACGGTCGGGAAATTGCGCAAGAGTGTCTTCTCATGTCAAAAATCTCAGTGTGTGAAGTCGAAAGTCTTCAACCAGTGTGTGTTACCAGTGATGACATACGGATCTTAAACATGGTTTCTAACGATGGACCTTATAAACAAGCTACGAATCAGAACTGAGGAGATACGTAGAAGAACTTAGGTAACGGACATAGCCTAGAGAATCAGTAAGCTCAAGTGGCAAATGGGCAGGGCACATAGCGCGAAGAACTGATTGTCGTTGGGACAGGAAAGTTCTGATTGGAGACCCTTCGACCAAAAAGCAGCGTAGGACGTCCATTGACCAGATGACGACCTTGTAAAGATCGCAGGATCAAAGTGGATGCAGACGTCTGCGTTCCCACCAAGTGAGCAGCTTCAGATTCAATTAAATGTATATTTATCATTTAGTTACAGGTTTAAAACATTTGTAGAAACAAGGTTTTCTTTTTGTAATGCGATTGAATGAAATATATTTGGTTAAATGTGTGCTCACTCAGTACTCACAAGCGGTCATCCATATCTCCATACTGAAATAAGTTGGTCGATTCATTCAGTGTTCTTTTTAGGGTTCCGTAGCCGAATGGCAAAAATGGAACCCTTATATTTTCGTCAAGTCTGTCTGTCTGTCTGTCCGTCTGTCCGTATGTCACAGCCATTTTATTCTGTAACTATAAGCAATACACTGTTGAAATTTAGTAGAAAGATGTATCCTGTTAACCGCTTTACAATTCTCGTACAAAAAATAAAAAATAATGTCATTTAAGGGAGGGCTCCCATACATGAAACTAAAACTCAAAACAAAAAAATTTTTCAAACCTATGCGTGTGGGGTGTCTATGGATAGGTCTTTTAAAATGACATTGAGGTTCCTAAAACCATTTTCTTTTAAAGTCTAACGTTTCATAGCTAGACGCTTCCAAAGTGGTAAAATGGGCGTCCCCCTCCGTCTAACTTCTAAACTTAGCGAATGTAAATTCTGAAAAAAATATATAATGTGGATCTTAACAAATATTTTCAAAAAAAAATAGTTTGGACGGGATCGAATAAGAAGTTTTTGAGATATAGCATATTTTCAACAACCGCAAACATTACTTTGTACTTCATACAAACATTATGAAAAACAAAGTTAAATTTGCTGTCAACAAAATATTGTGGTATTTTACTAAGTGGAAGTAAGTGGATTATAATTCAGTTAAAGTTGGCACGGAACCCTCAGTGCGCGAGTTCGACTCGCACTTGGCCGGTTTTTTTTGTAACACCTCTCTTTAATTGGAGCCTGTAATTTCAGTTCGTCAAGTTTCGTATTAAAACATTTACTATCTGTTTATTGTGCTCACTCCATCCACACGCTATTGAATCTCTATGAACCAACTGTAGAATCGCATTCCATCGTTTACATAGTATGAATTGGCTAGAAATAGGACTATTCAGCATAAAAACAAACCACTTTTACTGTGCGTTCATGAGTAAAACGGAGGTCTGGTGCTCACTCCGTCCGCCATCGCTAAATACTTAAATCTTTTTTGCTAAGTTACTTAAGAGAAAGATTAAGAAAGAGAAAGAGTTAACAGATGATTTTTTTGTACAAAAATACTATAAAATATTCGGCAGTACACAGTTTGATATTACTTTTTACTTTTATAGATATACAAAACTAAATGTTTGGTTTAAATGAAAGATAATAGGGTGTCTCCACGTGGCAATAATAATAGGACATAAAATAAGACTGAAAATTGAGACGGTTTAATTCTTAACCAATTCTCGCGCAATTCGTATACAAAAAAAATTCACCGATCAAATTTTCTTTGTCAAAGAAAAAAGAATTTTAAATTTCTCAGAGTCACGATTTCTATATATTTAGTTTTTGGTCGTGCGATAGATTTTTGCATGTATCTACATTATTTCATTTCTCTTGATTTTTAGGTTAAAAGTTAAATTCGCAATCGAAGTACCACACGAAAAAAGTTCGATTGCCACGAGACTCGGAAAAATACTAATAACCCTGAAAAATAAATGTGCGAAATAATCCTTGTGCCTGGGTAAGGACTTCCTTTTTTTGTCGTTACATATGATTCTTGTAAATTAATTTAAATTACATTTATTTATACCGAATTCAAAATAAGGAGGTTATTTTGTTGAAGTGTTATAAGTATGCAATACATAGAAAAGTCAGGAAAAATAACTAGTATTCAAAAGAAAGTTATTTAATGTTGACATAAACAGGCAAAAGACGTTTAGTTCCCACAAAACGCTTAGCTCCAACGGGCTAAGGTCATATTATGTTCCCCACATGTTTATTTTCCTTATTTCACAAAGTCCCGCAAGAAATAAACAATTATTTTGTAATTCCAATTAAAAAAAAAAGAATCTCCAACATACCTTAAAATCGAACGGCGTATCTTCCTTCGTTTAGCCATAACCGATAAAAATCACGCACATTGACCGAAACTCACTTGACAGTTAAAACTCAAATGGCAGTCAGTGTCACACACGTTCTCATTCTTAACTTCTTTTCTGTTCTAGTTCTTTCCTAATGTCCGTATTTTACCATTCGGCTATAGAGCTAGTGTGCTAAAATGACTATTAGATAGTCGAGAACGGTAATCAACAGTCATAAATGGTAATATTCATTCATATTGATTCAGTAATATTTTATTACTGTTTCGGTTGTGCGTATGCGATTGGTGAATTTTGTAGGTCACGTGACCTTCGGGCAGGTTCGTGAGACACCGTTCTTTACATCTTATTTCAACCATATTTACAAAAAACAATAAAAAGTCACAATAAGTAGTGTGAATAAACTTATTCACACAACGACACAAAATGTGTTTTTATTTGTTACAAAACTGAGTCAGGAAATTATATTTACGGTTTATCACATACGGTCAAATTGATTGAATTTGACCGTATTTGACCGGTCATGTATGGTTTATGACAAATGTGACCGGTCAGATATATTCATTTTACAAAAACCTCAAAATTTAAACTAAACCGAAACCCCAGCCCAAACAAAGTACCTATTAAGAACAAAACCTTTTCCTTCAGGCATGTAAGCGAGGATGACACGCAGCTAGCGTGAACACGTGAAGTTAAGTCAGCAAAGTACCGCTATTTTATCACGTGTAGACACCCTATTCCATGTCCTTCATACAAAGTATGAAACTTTGTTTAACTCTTAGAGTAAAAAAAAATATCAAACTGGGTACTTCCGAATATTTTATAGTATTTTTGTACAAAAAAATCATATGTTCACTCTTTCTTTTAAGTTAAGTTAGCAAAAAAGATTTAAGTATTTAGCGATGGCGGATGGAGTGAGCATCAGGGATTCGTTTTACTCATGAACGCACAGTAAAAGTGGTTTATTTTTATGCTGAATAGTCCTATTTCTAGCCAATTCATACCATGTAAACGATGGAATGCGAATCTCTAGTTGGTTCATAGAGATAAAATAGCGTGTGGATGGAGTGAGCACAATAAATTAATAGTAAATGTTTTAATACGAAACTTGACGATCTGAAATTACAGGCTCCAATTAAAGAGAGGTGTAACAAAAAAAATAACACTGAATGACTCGACCAACTTATTTCAGTATGAAGATATGACTGACCGCTTGTGAGGACTGAGTGAGCACACATTTAACCAAATATCTTTCATTCAATCGCATTACAAAAAGAAAAACTTGTTACTACAACTGTTTTAAACCTGTAACTAAATGACAAATATACATTTAATTGAATCTGGAGCTGCTCACTTGGTGGAAAGGCAGACGGTTAATTATACTTACATGACACTCCAATCAGTGATAGAAGTATTCCAATGCCTATGAACTTAATGCCCATTTTAAATTAAATTATAACTTTCAAACAACTATTTTATAAGGTTTCTAACAGCCTGACTGGAGAACGCACGAATAATATTATATATTTCTGAAATCCCATATTTATACCCTAAAAAGTAGTTACATACATTATATCCAACAGGATGTGGCAAAGCGATAAGAAATTGTATTTAGGTGTAACACCTATGTAGAAACGAGTTAATTAGTTTCAATGCATCAAAATCAAGGAATATACTTTTTCCCTAATAATACCAGCATATTTAAAAAGTATGTATGATAAATTAACTATAATACCTATTATATCCTGTAAGTTAATTAGTTCTGTATTCGTATTTTCCAAAAACATGTAATGTATGTATGTATGCCTACACTTTTAACCGACTTCAAAAAAGGAAGTTATCAATTCTATGTGTATGTATTGTAAGGCTAGACACGGGAGACACAATGAAACCAAATGATAGCGCGCACTGTTGGTTTATTAAGAACTAAAATTACAGTAGTAAAGCCTTATATACTAACTTACATAACTAATATGGGGTGAGGTAGCGCACACACTACACCTCCCCCGTTTTTAAAAAACAAAAAGAAGAAACATATTTGTTTTTTTGTGAAATTAATAAATTTTGAAGAAAAAACCATCAATTTGACATTTAAATGTTTAAGTGAATCAATATCAAATAAAATCAAATAAAACTGATTGTAAAAAAAAAGTTGAATTACAGACATTGTTTTTAAACTTTTACAAAGAATACGTTTTATAAAATTCTGCAAACAAGATTTATTATAACCATACAAATGCAAGAGTTTATAATGCATAAACTGTTTTATTTGACCAATAATTCTATGACATACACATAAAATATTATTTGCATTAATAATACTTATTATTAATGCAAATGCAATATTGAGCATCATATAAATCAAGACAGCAAATCTAAAATGAATTTTACATGAAATTTAGTTGTTTTAGTCACTGAAAAATTCAATACTGAAATTGAAACTAGACATATTTGAAAAATCGTTACATTATTATGTTCAAAAATGAATGATGATACTTTCATTCATATAAATATATATATGTTTTTTAATATGTTTTTTTTTGTACTGACAATACCAAGATTATAATTTATATTTCACAATATCTTATTACATTTAAAAGTAAAATTAAACATATTTATATTAATTCTTAAGAGGTTACCATATGCTTAACGTAATAAAAGTATAAAAATAGAATTAAGGACGGGCACTGTTAGCAATCAGAATCTCCAATCATAATAATGTTTGGGATATATTTTATTTTAGTTATTAATCATACTTCAAATTCAAAAGTCAAAAGGGTTGAACATCATCTTTTAAAAAAAATATTAATATTAGTCATAACATCTTATTTCGAACAACATTAATAATAAAAAGTGCTAATTACCTTTTCATGGTAACATTGAGATGATATCTCGCATTTTTGTCATGTCCTATTTAACAATAATGACCACCTCGTCAGGTGTTCTTACTGAGAAATTCTCCTCATCTATCACTCTTTAATCACCAAAATCATTGTCATCGCTGGTAGTTACAGCTTATTGTCATTGTCGTACGTACGTATATTAACATTATATTATCGATCGATATTTTAATTTATATTTATTAAACAACATCTGGCCGGCCCTATTTATTTATTTATTTTATTGGTACATTATACATTTTATTTTATAGTCGACTTTTAATTAAGTTATTTATTTATTTATAACATGGGTCGTGCACGCCCTAATATTAATATGAAGGTCACGATTTAAGTCTCTACTGGACTCCAACTTATCTCACGGAGGAAAACTCGTTCACACCATGATCGAATGGAAGGAACTGACACTTCTTGTACCTTTTTTATACCTTTTTTTACCATTATTAAATCACATTAATATCATAGAGAATCACGAATTAAGACCTTATACTTAGTCTCCAATAGGCTTCAGCGATGAAGCTTGTTCACGTTGCGTTTACCCTGAAGGAACTGATCTCTAACTAATCTTTTCTACCTTAACTTGTATCAATATTTAATAACAAGTTACTCCTCTGATATTTTCCATGTTGGGATTACTCAAATCGATTTACTTATCTTTGCATTAAACTTAACATTCACTTCCGAGAATAATTTAGCTTACAAAATATTGTACTGCTTTCGGATGATCAGCCCAATTGAACTACTTTACTTTGTTGACCAAATTACTCGCACATCTTTACAACTAGCCAACATACATAAAACCCAATTATGTACTAATAAACATTGTCATTTATCAGTGTTTATGGCATTACTTACAAACTTAAGTATGCCTATATCCTTAGCCGTAATTAATCGCAAAATTCTGCAGCATTTGCGTCGTAATGATAAGTCTTATATTTGTTACGTCTTTTTAGTAACTTGTGTCAATCCATATAAAAATATAGGTATTTTTTTTTTATAATAGTGACGCAAACCTATTGATAGCTACTTGATACTCGCTAAGTACATAAATAGAAATCAATTACAAATATTTTATTCATAACCTGACATAAAAATAGATTTGTATAAATCGAACTCTACCTGGGTGGCATTGTATAGAATAATGTTACCGATATTTTGCTGTGTATGCGTACTAATAAGGGATGCATCTGTTACCTTCTACTTACAAATGCACACGAATTAATTAGTCACAGTGTATGACGCCTTATTTGATAAAACATTTCAAAACATTCTTATTACTGACCTTTTAATAGCTGAAAATATTAAATAAAATATAAAATTAACGTAAAATTAACGTTTTTTTTTTCTATCAAGTAATTTTTAGAGAACCTCTGAAATTAATGAAAATTAAATTTTTGTTATAACCTCTAATTCCATAACTACTATAGTGCTGGGTTGTAACGTCATCATTGCAATTTAAAAAAATAATGCTAGTAATTTTTAAGATGTAAATTATGTAAGAAAGTCATCTTGAGTGAAAAATAATAATTGCATGCCTACCTTAAGTAAAGTAACTATATTATCAGCTCAATGAATCAAACATAGTGGAAACTCAACCTGTTTTTATTGAATGTAATACTTATTAAAATTGGAAATAAATCTGCCACTAGGCAAAGTACGGACACAGAACTTTAATACAGAGTGCATTAAATATGTAAACAAATAAAAGGTATTCGATTGGTCAATAGGTTCAAAATTCTTATTGCATAAAATATTGTATTCTAGTAAGCTCTGTATAAGTACGATTTGAGAAAGGGTTTATTTGTCAAGTTAACTAAGAGAAGCGAATAACTGTTGGGAAATTCTCAAAAAATATATATACTTAATTTTAAAAGTATGAGAGTAGAATATGCATGCGACAAAACATTAAACATTTAAAACTTCGCAAATAGTTTTAGGGTTCAGTGAATCGTATCAAAATATAAATGAACGTAAATTTAATACCTACTTTGCACAAAACTCGCATCGTTGATAAGTACGCTGAATAAATACGAGTATATGAATCGCATATTACAAAATAGTATGAATATTGTAACTTACCTTAGTAAGTACCGGTAGTTACATGTGTACCTGTCATTATAAAAGGCAATACTATCCAATGAGTTGGTTTAGACTCGCCAAAAATATTTCCATTACATTATAAACTTATTACATTCGAACCCAATTCATGAAATAAAAACATTACCTTTTCGACGCAGTCGGGTACGGAGCACTTCGCAACTCGCAAAAGCGCATCAAGTTTCAAGACGAAACTACACGCGTCTCAACGTCAGCAAATTTTTCTATAGTCACTCGTCATTGTGCATGATTTAATAAAATTAGGTCAAACATGATTTTAAACCATCAAAGTGTGTAATTATCAAACATATATTTTATATTGGTTTTGAAATAAATCTACTTTTACACTGATAATGAGAAAACATTATGAAAGCAATGGTTCCAAAATATTTATTACAAGGAATGACTGCAATTATCAACTTATTATATTCTTATATTAGTATGTATTTAATGTGGATTCATATGTATGTACAACTGTATTTTTTAAAATTCTGAAGATGAAATAAATACCTTTACTCACTCTGAAAAAAAAAAACATGGAACGAGAGAAAAATAATATCTGACCTGATTGACGTCTAATATGAGTAAATCCTGTAATTTTTAAATAAATAAACAAAGAGTTAAGGATGAAATAAAATCTTCTTCTAAATTTCTTTTTTTTTTCGAAAATAAATTACGCTTAATCTATCAAATGAGATGCGTAACTACTCAGAGAATTTGAACTTTTAATTTGTTTAACTTACAAAATTGGTAACAGTGCCCTTGAAAAGTTTAGATTTAAAACATATATCTTATATATCTATTGGATTATATATTTTTATATATTATGGGCCACTATATCTACTCTCACACACACAAAATCACTTTTTTCACTCTGAGATCGTCGTTCGCGACTCGCCGACCTTCCGGCAGCAGCCTCCTCCATGGACACCGACTACTCCCGGCACCCAGCATCATTCTCATTCACACATCCGACTCCAACAGACTCCCTGCGCCCAGCATATAATCACCATAACACCACCATCTGGCGCCATCGCACGCCCGGCAGCCAGGAAATCATCAATTTTCTTCAGCACCTCTCATGATTCCGTTTAATATTATTATAGTCCATTTTTACCAACACTCTGAAGAAATAGTAGTACACTGGTTTATGAAGTCCAATAAAATCCATTGTCACTCGAATAATAAAACTGTGATATTTGCCAGTAATTTTCGATTATGTTCCCGTGCTCAGTACTGCCCGAGGCAGCACTGGCAGGGTCGCCATGTAAGGCTAGACGCGGGAGACACAATGAAACCAAGTGATAGCGCGCACTGTTGGTTTATTAAGAACTAAAATTACAGTAGTAAAGCCTTATATACTAACTTACATAACTAATATGGGGTGAGGTAGCGCACACACTACAGTATGTAATATCGATGGAATTCTATTTTTGAGTATGATGATTTGTAAGTGTATGTATATTTGTGTATGTGTGAGTTTGTCCACAGATTTCTCAAGAACGAGAAGTAATAGTGAGATGATTCAGTAAGGTATACTTCAACTTAGGGTGCAGTGTAAGTTTCATCAAAATCGGTCCAGTAATTTTTAAGATATGGGTAATAATAATAATAACTAAAATGCATGAATTAAAACTATAATATGTCCCGCGCAGTCAATTAATCGTTGTGACTGGCCACCGTAGTCGAAATCAGCTAGGGGGACTACTAACTTATTGTGCTTCGCAATTTGCACTTTGACATAATTGATCTCGACGACTTGGTTTTTCATTTGGCATCTTATTTTTAACCGACTTCAAAAAAGGGGGAGGCTATCAATACGACTGTATGTTTTTTTTGTATCTATGTTAGCTCATATCTCAGTCATTTGTCCACCGATTCAAAAAAAAAATTCGCTTACCTAAAGAGTATTGTTTTTAGTTGGTCACATTGTTGCCAATTTGGCATCTGATGATGGGGTCTTGGTGTAATCGAGGGAAACCCTGAAATTGTAAAGGCACGTATAGTGTTATTTTACTAGAATCTCAATGATAACGTGTTGTTACGTCTCATAGTCAGCACGTTGTGAACCTGAAACGCTTAGGAGTTCAGTTATTATAATGCCATAATTTATGATAGGTAATTTGTAGCTTCTAAAAAATCAGTAGATGGAACATTAATGGTGGCAAAAGCTCTTCTAATGGCGTCATTAAGGGTAGCGTGTCAGGCGAGACGCCAAGCGCTTTGCTGGCAACAAAGGCAGTGGAGACTAAAGTATTTTTTTTATTTATTTAAGTAAATCACATGCAAGAATTACAAAAAAAAACAGCCACAAGCGTCGTCAAATTAACTATTCCATATAAAATATCAAAAAATTAAATATACAAAACAGCTGCTCTATGGTTCATCTCAACCACAACGAATCCCGTCCCTCCGCGCCCCGATCGATCCAAAGGTTCCCATTATGCTAGCAGCATTACCACGTTGAATAGCTGTGGAAACCTGTTGAACTAACCAGGACCCAGAGCGGGGATCGTTGCCCCTTTCTCTTAACCTTCGTCCCAACTCCTTAAAAAGTTCGCGTGACTCATCACCCCAGGGCCCAGCCGTCTCCACAGCGATCGGCACAAAATCAAACGCAGTCTCCAAAGCAGATTATTTGGAATGCTAAAATTTGGCGGCATTTTCCGCAGCTGACCCCCTGATGTTACGGTATCCCACCTCCGCCTATGAGTCTTCCTGCCGTCTTGGCATACGACCCGAATCGCGGGAGACGCCGACCGGTCATCTCCTCCGTGCCTTCTAGAAAAGCTGCTTCACCGATCGGCGCTTGCTTCGTGCTCCCTACAAGTTTCTGCTCCCTGTCCCATCTGATATCACCTCTCCCCCTTCTGAGACGTGAATACCACAAAAACGTGACTTCACGTCGGGCTGCTCTACTTGTCAAATCTGAAACCAATCACACTTCAAAATTACGCCTAAGCGTGTGCCAGGAGTGTACAAATTCACGCAATGCCTCCCACTTGTTACGGCTACTCACGAGGTCCTGGTGATAGATCGGAGCAGGTTGCGCCGTTCGTATAGCATCTAGCATCTTATGTCTCGCTTCCGCGTATAGCTCACATTCTCTAAGTGCGTGATCGCGGCTCTCTTCAACATCCTAACCACAGGGGCACAGTGCCGACTCGCACAGCGCAAGCTTATGTAGGCGCCGTCTGAAGCAACCGTGTCCTGTGAGAATCTGCGAAACAACATAGTCCGGTTCGACCCAGTCGAAAGATAACCTCACGACTACGTCGGGAAAGAAGCTGAACAACTCTCGTCCGTCCAGTGATGTTACGGTATGCCGTAAATGTGACGCAGCAAAGTTGCTCACGCATGTAGCGTCCCATAAAAGACATTGACCTCTTCGCCAAGGAACCAATGTAAGGCCATCGGGTCTCTTGCCATCCGTACGCGACAAACCAGGAGGTTCCAACACACAGGGTACATTAACTGATACCATGGCTCGACGCACAATTTCATTGATGGAATGGTGCCTCGGGAAGCACATCTCTGGCATGCACCCGCACATCTTAGCCCATGGTGACCGTTCTCCTCCACCATTACGCCACAAATACAGCGATGAGCTTCACATATTTTGCAACCTAGTCTCAAAGCCACCGCTATTCTTAATGAATCGTTATCAAGAAGCGTTCCTAGTTGAGGAGACATCATTAATTTTTTATCAAGAAAATGTTCGATGCTGGGATCAAGCAGAGGGGCAAAAGGCAAAGCGATTCAGAATTAAGAATTTTAATGTTAGGAGCAAAAAAATTAAATTTATCAATGATTTCCTGTCGGGAACCAGACAAAACATGATCATTAATAAAAAGTTCACATTTTGAAAGGTTCAGCTCTAGGCCTAATTTCTTAAATCCTTCTATAATCAGGACAAGGTCTTGGGAAACAACATTTGCTTTGCCTCCAAAGGAGCCGTCATCCAGATACGAGGCATTAAATTTAGAATTTAAGGATGAAATTGTCGGGGCTGCTACTTTGGTGGTCACACTGTCTATCTATATTTCCTACTGGTTACTAAGTTACGTGCCCGATATAGACTCACGGAAAGTGCTAGGGGCGCCTACTAGGTGCCTCAAATAAAAGTCACTAATTACCACTGATGTTTCTATTCATGTCCACAGAGATCACAATAATTTACGCTATAAAAATGAGGTACTACAATTTGGAATGCACGACCTAACTTCGGGTGGTGCAGGGAACGACTGGCGATCGCCGCCGAGCGCGCTCCGCACACTGGTACAAAATGTTTATTCAGAAAAATGCATGCAACTATTGTGTCATGCATTTTGCTGAATAAATATGGGTTGAAAATACTCTATCAAAGGAGAAAAAAGATCACAACAGGCTAATTTGGCTGCAAGACGACAAAACGTTGAGCCAATAGCAATAAGATGAATGCCACCATCTTTTTTCGGAAGGCACAAAGTCTAGCACCAAATAAAAACGGGGCAAAACTTTCAGTACCCTGCCAGATAAGAGAAGGTTGCACAGTTTCATAATGTTGGAAAGCAAAATTATACCGGCGTCAGCAGCGGAAGCACTCACCAAGTCCTTAAGGTGTTTGGGAGTGATGCCGTTAATGCCGCCAGCAGAACCAGCCGGAAAAGACATGATGGTAGCAAACGTGTCGCCGTCATCAAGTATCTGTAATGGTTGGAAATTTTGAGGAGGAGGCAGAGGTAAAGATGGAGAACCTGGACGTGAAGACTGCTGACTACGAAGGCTCTCGAGAGTTTCCTGATTAGGGGAAGCGAGAGTGTCATCGGAGAACAAGATACGGGCTCCGTTTTTTAGGTCACCGTCCATAAACTCGTTCTCAACGGTACGATAATGTTAAATTTGGTACGCAATGGCAATAATTAAATGCATATGAGCATACTCGTGCGACTAGCCGTAACTAGCCGTGTCAATTTCACAAAAAATAGATGCCCGATGAAAACTTTTTTTCTTTTAGTAGGCCAGAATGACACCTTAAATGAAAGTGATTTAGCTATTCCGTCTTTACAGTGAATCTTAGCAATAATTTTAACATAAAATACAACGCAATGGGAGTACGTCAACTATAATTAGACAAGTACCTAAGTGTTTAATATTACTTATATAAACATATTAGGCACTTGCCAACATTAATGTTCCTTCCACGTTGTAACCACGTGGTTTGGTCCGTGATGATGGCAAGAGACCCGATGGCTTCACGATCATTCTCTGGGCAATGGGGTTGGAATTTAATTTGGGATGTAACTTGTGTCGATACTTTGCCTCAACCAGCAGTAGGTACTGACACACTTGGGTCTTCCGTCATTCTGATCGCTACTACGCTGCCAGCTGACCCTGTGCCCACCACTATAAAGTCACATGAGTCTCCATCTAAAACATGAATATATTTTACTCACATCGTGTTGGAGATCGGCAGTGGATTTAACGTGGAAGGGCAAAATCATAAGGGAGGTTTTGTCTGTCAAAAGTTACCTATTATCTGCCAATAGCTGGTTTCCAGGGCTGCAGGTGATTACTGAGGACACAGGCACAGTCACAAAGGTCTTCAGGTAAGTTTTAGGGAAACACAAAAATTGAATCCTGGTAGGTCAGTTAGTGTCAAAGGAATAACGTCTGTACGTAAACTAGGTAAGTATTCAAAATGATGTGCGTAGGAGCGCGCGCGCGACTAGAATGGCAACACAGGTATTGATCAAATAATTGTAGCAAACACATCGAAATATTATTTTGATTAGTTGAACCAACAGTTAGAATTAATATTAATCATTTTTTTAAATACTTGATAGTTACTGCGAAAACAACTAGTAGAAAAAAAAATGACGACCTCCGTGGTCGAGTGGCTAGCACGCTGGTTTCAAGCGTCGCCATCTCACGAGGTTCCGGGTTCGATTCCCGGTCGGGTCAATGTAGAAAACGATCTTTGCTATATTGTTTCGGGTCTGGGTGTTATGGTACCACCGTTGTGTCTGATTTGCATAACACAAGTGCATTGGCTACTTACTTTGGGATCAGAGCAATATATGTGATTGGTGTCCAATATTTATTTATTCATTTATATATAGTCTTACCAGTAAGGAATGGTTGCTCAAGATAACAATAGCAAGTCAAGCTTACAACTAATCCGCCACGTACATTTTGGCAACAGCTTTACTAGTAATCGTAGAGTAGACTTAGAATTTTTAAAACAGGTGAAGTTTTTCAGCTGTGTACATAAATTTACATTTTAATACATGTCAAAAATAAATAGAAATAGTCTACCAAATTTGTAACAATAGGTTGTTACATTTGCGTACCACATATTCTATATTTTTATGGTGACATTACCCATTAATTCGTTTTCAACTCTATTCGTGTATCATAGTTGAGATATTTTTGTTTTTAACTCTTTCACGGACAGCGACCGCCTAAAGGTGGGATAACAATAAAATTTCTATTGTGTCTGGAGTACTGTCCGTAAAAGTGTTAATTTTATTTTTTATTTTATTTTTATTAAGGAATAACAAACAGTTACACATTACATGTTATAAATAATATGTTAACTAAAAGATTATTAAATGTATAACCCACTACGTTATCCACTAATAAGAACAGCAAAGATATCGAGAGATCAAGCCAACAGATTCGAAAACCTGTTCAGTCGCAGACACAGTTTACAAGGAAGAATCCAATACCTTCGGGAAACTACCGTGCTCCTCCTCGACAACAGACCAGCGTGAAAACAGCACCGAGGTACCACGATTCGCAGCCGCCGAACCCAGCGAGGAGGAATACCAACCAGCCGAGGAACCGGGGTGCTCATTCTGGCCGGACCCACGACCGACAAAGGAAATAGAGGTACCCCATGCTGGACGAATCCAACATTTTTACCTTAACTGGCTTGATATTACAGATGACACAAATATTTTATCCTTTGTAAAAGGATACAAAATACCCTTCAGCGATAAAGTGTACCAATTATTTGAGCCCACGAATCCGACTTTTTCATCAAAAGAGATGACAAACGCTATTGAAAAGTTACTCATTTTAGGCGCAATTTCGCCTTGTGACGAAATCAAAAATCAATTTGTTTCTCCAGTTTTTCTGACACCAAAGAGAACAGGTGGTTATAGATTTATACTTAATTTAAAAAAATCTTAATGAATTTGTTCATACTGACCATTTCAAAATGGAGGATGTGCGTACAGCCATTCGTCTAATACACCCGAATTCTTATATGGGTACAGTGGATTTAAAAGAAGCCTACTTTGTAGTGCCTATTCACCCTACTCATCGAAAATATTTAAGATTTCGTTTGGATCAACTATACGAATTTAATTGCTTACCGTATGGACTTAGTTCAGCTCCTTTTGTTTTCACGATACTATTGAAACCTGTTCTTTCGTTGCTTCGAAGTAAAGGCCACACAATCGTAGGATATTTAGACGATATTATTTGTATTAATAATGATTTTAAATCTTGCCAAAATACTATTAAAATTGTAGTCGAGTTGTTCCTTACAAAATCTAGGATTCATAATTAATTTCGAAAAAAGTTGCGTTGTGCCCAACAATGTATGCAAGTTCTTAGGATTTAATATAAATTCTACGAATATGACTTTAGATTTGCCTGTAGACAAAATTGAGAAAATACAAACCTTAGCACAGAATATAAAGAAGAAAAGTAGTATTACAATTCGAATTTTTGCTAAATTTATAGGAACTTTAGCTGCTGCCAATCCTGCCGTTGCCTATGGGTGGATGTACACCAAAAACTTTGAGTGGGAAAAATTTTTGACACTAGAAAAATCTGACGAAAATTATGATGTTCATAATGCAAATCAAGCCATATATTTACAAGTCGATTTATTGTGGTGGTCTGATCTTACTCATAAAGCTAGGAATCCAATTGATAAGGACACTTATGAACTAGAAATATTTACTGATTCATCAATGACTGGCCGGGGGGCAGTGTGTAATGGCGAGATAGCTAGAGGTCACTGGACACAAGACAAAAGCAAAAATCATTTAAATTACCTCGAACTATTTGCTGCCTTTTAAGGACTAATTTTTTTTGGGAATGATTTATCTTATACTAATGTTCTTCTTAGAATTGATAACACTACTGCAATTTCGTATATTAATAAAAGAATAGAATACAGTTTTCACATTTAAATAAAATTGCTAAAGAAATATGGCAGTGGTGCGAACACAGAAATATCTTAATTTTTGCTTCGTACATTAGCTCTCGCGATAATACTGACGCTGACCAGGCCTCTCGATATACTAACATAGATTCTGAGTGGAGCCTTAAATTAGATTGTTTTAACAAATTAGTGGATAAATTTGGCCAACCTCATTTAGACATGTTTGCGTCACGCATCAATAATAAATTTACACTGTATGTATCCTGAAAACGAGATCCAGGTGCGTATGAAATCGACGCTTTTACTATCAATTGGAGAAGATACTTTTTCTATAGCTTTCCTCCATTTGCTCTTATCTGGAAATGTCTCCGGAAACTAATTAATGACCAAGCTACTGGAATTTTCATAGTACCAAACTGGCCTAGTCAACCTTGGTACCCACTTTTTAATTATTTTCTTCATGCCTGATAAAAATCTTTAATTGTCTCCTTCCACGGAACAGCACCCGCTATGGCCCAACCTTACCCTGGCGTGTGCGATATTATCAGGCAAGCGTATTTGAAGCGCAAATATTCAAATGAAACTATTGATATTATGATTAACTCATTATCAAAAAACACGATCTCACAATATAATGTAGCCTTAAAGCAGTGGTTCCAATTTTGACAATTACGTAAAACAGATTTGTTTAATGTGTCCGTTTCCTTTTTGTTCATTTTTTTAACTCATATATTTAAAAAAGGTGCAAGCTACGGTACACTTAACTCATATAGGTCGGCTCTGTCGCTTATACTATGTAAACAAATAACCAGTAATAAAAATATAACAAGGTTTTTTAAGGGTGTTTTCGGATGAAACCTACATTTCCTAAATACACATCAATATGGGACCCTAATCTGGTTCTGGAATATTTAACCAAACTTTACCCAAATGAATCATTGACGTTAGATCAGCTAACGAAAAAATTAGTAACTCTGCTCGCGTCGTCGACAGGACAACGTGTGCAGACGTTATCATTAATAAATGTAAATAACATAGTTATAAATGAATCCGAGATAAAAATTTTAGGTCATTAAAACTTCAGGTCCTAATAGAACTAACCCTACACTGGCCTTACCCTTTTTTAGACAAAAAGAATCAATTTGCCCTGCAAAAACTCTGTGTTCATATATTAGTAAAACTTCTGAATTTCGAAGTGCCCAAAACGAAACCAAGCTCATTCTAACTATTAAAAAACCGATATATGCTGCTAGTTCACAAAGTATTAGCCGCTGGATCAAGCAACCGCTAGGCGATAGTGGTGTAGACGTGAGCACCTTTAGTGCTCCTAGTACTCGCCACGCGGCCACCTCAGCGGCAAGAAGGTCCGGTGTGTCTATTGACATTATTAAAAGACTGCTGGGTGGACTGGCAACTCTCAGTGTTTTGCAAAGTTTTATAATCGGCCATTAACGATTCCTGAAAATGATAATTCATTCGCTGAGGCAGTTTTTGATTAGATCATTTTGGGCACTTAAATACGATATTTAAAACAATATGTGTAATTTAATACTATTCCTATTATGATATGATGGTAACAATTAGTAAAACCTATTGTTTGTTTATTTTTGTGCATTTATAAATTGTTATAATAATTTATTAATAGTTTATTACTGCATTTCATTCTGCAAATACTTTAAACATCTACATGGTATGTTAAATCTGGAGGATGTAACATTGAAGTATAATTTATGGTTAAAAGAAACTTACCTTAAGTGAAAATCAACCATAATTATACAAAATGTTACATCCGAACAGATTTAACAACCCGCCCAAACCCCTCAGATACGTATTTCCGACCCGAAAGGTTTTGCAGAATAAATACATATATCTCTTAAACGAACGACGCGATCGAAAATAAGGAACGATTGAGCGAACTAGTTAAGTATGAATGGGACCGAGTGAATAAACATCAACTTTGTTTTTCTTATGTATATTTGATTGAACTTCGGCTTTTTGGCCTCTAAACAGTGGTGTAGACGATGCAATAAACTGGAAAACGGACTACATGGTATGTTAAATCTGTTCGGATGTAACATTTCGTATAATTATGGTTAAAATACACTTAAGGTAAGTTCTTTTAACCATAAATTATAACGAAAAACGACAAAGAAGATACTAAAATCTATCCACAAACACTTAATGGGACATAATAAAACGCAAAGTAGCAAAGCAAATCATTTTAAATAATATTTACACCTAAGCATCATCAGCAACATCACGTTTCACTCGGGAACACTTCTTCTTAAGTGGAAAGCTTCAACATTCAAAGTCTGAGAACTTAGGTTGGTGATTCTCCATTTACCATCAGGATATACTCGGCTGCTGAATACCACTTCCCCTTCACCGCATAACAGTTCCAAAGAACTGGCGTCAAAGAAAATCCGCCACGATTTAGATCCAATTGGTTCCCATTCCACTTGGCGCACATCATCAGATCCTCTATCTACAACCAACCTACCTTCCACAGGATTCCAGGTAAGCCAAGCCTTTTCGCCCCCATATCTTCCCTCGATTAACAGTTCCATATGCTGACTCAAGTCTCCATTCACAATAATCTCCCCAGTTTTCTCAAATTGGATAGCCCCATTAGGTTCTAATTCTCCAGCAAATACAGAATTTTCTCTTAAAGACAACACCTCTTCAATTGGCTTCATTATAATACGATTACCAATAAGCCTCAGTTCTCTAATCAAAGTCAATGCGCCCGTCCAGCCATCAACTTCTTCAGGATGTGGTACTTCCCACATGTTAAACCATCCGACAACATACCTTTTTCATCTTTCTCCATCGTTTGTGTTACGTAAAAGTCGTGACCGAAATCGATCTCCTGAAATTCAACTTCTGGTACGAATTTAAATGTTTCATAATCAAAGCTTCCGATGTAGTAACAAGTTTGGTGAACATTTTTGTACCTGTCACCTTGAGGCTCCAGTCCTTGTGGTGACATTAGCAAAATGAACTTACCGTCTAGTTAAAAGAAATCTGGACATTCCCACACATATCACATGTCACCTTTTGATTCTCTTATCACAGATAAAAACTCCCAACTCTTTAAATCTGGTGATCTGTAGAGAAGCACTCTACCTCTTGCGTCTTCAGTAGCACTACCAATTACAACGTACCAATAATCTCCATATTTCCATACTTTTGGATCTCTGAAATCTGGAGATCCATTCGGCGCAGATGGGAGAACGGGATTCCCCTCATATTTTTGAAACGTGACACCATCTTTGCTGTAAGCCAAGTACTGGCTTTCGTTGAAAAAACGTTCTATATCTATATTTTCGCGACCTGTGTACATCAGAACCATTTCATCTCCATTGACTACTGCACTGCCTGAAAAGCACATTTCTTTTTCTGTTATTAAAGCTGTTGGCAATTGTTTCCAATCGACCAAATTGGTACTGGACACATGTCCCCAGTGCATTGGTCCCCATACACTGTCGAAAGGATAGTACTGGTAGAACAGATGATATTCACCGTTGTAGAATGAGAAGCCATTTGGATCGTTCATCCATCCTACAGGCGGAGAAACATGATAATGAAGTCTGTACCGTGGGTTGATTTCTCCTTTCTTGGTGGATATGTACTCTTCAATTTCAGCTACGCCTTGGGTCAGTTGACGAAATGATTTTGATGAAACTGCAGATATTATGCAAACATGATGATGATGATTGAAAAATCGGTCTTCACTTAAATAAATAAAATAATGCAATTATTATCCATGGAAGTCATTTTAATAATAAAAAGGTATAAATTGAATTCTCAAACAAATATGTAAAATTGATTTAATACAAAAACATATAAATTTAAATTTAAACATTGAATTGATACACCTATCAAGCAACTTTAAGCAAATTATTTTCAACGTTTCATTTTAGTGTTATGTTATTTATTATTTTTTACGAAAATAACAGTACAAAAAAGCTAAAAAAATTCACTGAAGATCTATTCCACGCACTCATTTCCGTAATACTTTTCTTTAAATGATAAGTTTGAAGTTCCAGAGTCTGCAGACTCAGGTTTGTAACCTTCCAGTCACCAGTAGGAAACACCCGACTACTAAAAACTACTTCGCCTTCACCACAAAACAATTCCACTGAACTGGCATCCAAGAAGTTTCTCCAGACGTGTGATCCCATCGGATACCACTCAACTTGACGTGTGTCATTAGAGCCTCTGTCCACGACAACTGTACCCACTACTGGATCCCATCTCAGCCACGCTTTGCCACCTCCATCTCTCCCTTCCAGAAAAAGCTCAACCTTTTCATTAATTGTTAAATTTAAAATAATTTCTGCTGTCTTTTCGAATTCGATAACTCCATTCTGTGGTAACGCGGTAACTTTAGCTTGCTCTCTTAGTATTGTCATTGATTCCACTGGCTTTTGTATGATACGATCTCCATCAAGTGTCAGCTCTCTGATAGTTGTTAGTAAACCAGCCCAACCATCGACAGCCTCAGGGTGATCCACCTCCCACATTCCGAACCAGCCCACCATATATCGCTTGCCTTCATTATCCATCGTTTGAGTCGCGTAAAAATCATGGCCAAAATCAATCTCTTGAAACTCAACTTCAGTTCAAATTCAAAAGTTGTATAATTAAAACTGCCTATAATGTATCCAGTTTGAAAAGTATTCTTGTATCTATCACCTTGACGTTCTAATCCCTGTGGTGACATTAAAAAAATGAACTTGCCGTCTAGTTCGAAGAAATCAGGACACTCCCACATGTACCCCATAGTACCGTTCGATTCTCCTATGTACGGTCTGCTAACCGCACACCTTTCTTGCTATGCTGATGGTGAGAGTAAATCCAAACTCCTTGTTGAGCACACGAGATTTATTGTCACACAAATATTACAAATAATAAATGCTATGAGCCGCGGCCGTCTCGCTAGGCACAAAATGCGAACTAAATATAAAAGAATAAAGTAAATATTAAAGTTACGAAATGGGGTCAGCCGCGCATAGTTACTTTATTGCTGATGAAGGGAAATGTACGTTGCTACACCGTACATGCTGGGGGCCGCCAGAGATGGCGGTGAGATTAAAATTTATTGCGAAAATAGGGAGGCCGTATTAGTTACTATGGGCGACGTAGACTTATTTAAACACTGAACACTGTGTATCTGGTTGGCTTGGCTGTCTTCGTCTTCACAAATGCTGTTTCGAATGGAGGAGAGGCGCACGGTCGTACGTTCCACCGCTATGGGAGCCGCTACCGGCGCCGGTCGCGCGCGCCGCACGCGCCGCCACGCCCAGCACGGACCGATGATGACTGCGATGCCGATGATGATGTAGATAAGAGCGTACTGATGTACTTCATGGTATGATATATCAGTGCTCAATACTGCTTGTTCTTTCAAATTCTTCAACCCTTGTTCAATACCCTTAAGTTGTCTTTGGCGCTCGTTTATAGTATCGTCCACTATGGGTGTGATTGGGACTGACGCGTTGATGATGTTATTTATAGGGCTGATATCTTGTGTTTTGATATTGATGCTCGTTTTGATAACATTACGATCAAGGTTACGAGAGTGCCGTAAATAGGTCGGACTTGACAATGCACCCGTGTGAAATGCTGACGATGCCGGTTTGCTCCAGCTGTAGCGCGGTCACCTGATCCGCGCATATCACTCGTAACTGACACCTCTCACAACAAAAGTATAAGTACTTGTTTAATGTATTTAATTCGACCCACTTATTGATTTAGGGGTTAATAGCCGTTTGGCATTGTTTCTTGTTCTTGTCATATATACAGAGACTTTCTTCTTGCTTGAGATGATATACAGGTTTTTTGGACTGACACCAGTAAGTCTGATCTTGTTGATGACACGATGTAATAATATCTTCGTTTTTCATTATTATGTAGGCATCTTTTGCTAAATTGATGGCCAAATATTCCGAAACTGGCACCGTGCTTATCATCTTGGTATGATTTGTCACGATTGGCACGGGAATGAGATGAAACATTTCGAAAGAATCTCTGCTGACTAGCGGAACCTTGACTTCAAACAGCAGGTATTCGTTGCACATTCTTGCTTTGATGGTAAGTAGATGATATATGCTCTGTAAACTTGTATGTATATTATCTATAGGCAAAGTCAGCTCATTTGATATTTGGCTTGCTATGATACTGAGCTCGCTTCTAAGTTGTTCCGGTAATAAAAGATGATAGTTAAATCTTCCGTGGTATATATCTGTGATTGTAGCCAAAAGTGATTCTTGTATGTTTCGAAGTTCATTGATCATGTTACTTGCAGCAACAGCGGTGAGTGTAATTTAATTTGATTGCGAAATGTTGTTCACCTCTGCGTTTAATATGTTGACGGCTTTTTCTATTTTTAGTAGGTGTTTGTTTACTAATTTGTATTGCTTGTTTATGGCGTCCTCGCTTCTTTTAAGCAAATTGTATTCTGCTTCAACAATCGATGTTTGATTGCGCCATAAAGTTGCTAAATGTTGCTGATTGTCTTGTATGAGCGTTATATCTTTCTGATACTGCTCGGCAAACTTCTCGTCTAAGACGCCAAACAATGTATTCGCTACAGAGCCGACAGCATTAATGAGACCACGCCTCCTTCGCGAGCACGTGCTTGTATGTTGCGTCATCAATATCGTGTTGTAGTGCTGAAGTTCGTCATAACTGTGACGTAGCTGCCAAATACATTTCGAAATTTTTGATGCATTGCCAGTAGGGTTTCAACTTGTAATATACCACTACTGTCCAGTCGTCTCTTATAACTTGCATATTTGCGACTTTGTCGAAATAAATGCCTTGGTTTGATCTCAGCGGAGTATTGATATAGGTGCACGATGAAGTGGTAAGTATACTCATGAAATATAATATAGCCAATGCTAGCGACTTGAAATTAAAGCGCGGTTTCTTCGTGTGTTTCATGTCAGTTTGCGGTAAGTTAAATGTACTTGCTATGTTTGTTTGTTGGCGGTCGATATTTGAACTTTGATTAACGGGCAGTAAAGATAGTTTTACGACTGGTCGCTTCAGATAACCGTTCTTGGTTTTAAGCGTAACCACTCGTACCTTCCCGTCGGATCCTGGGTGTAGTTTATCGACTCGTCCCATTGCCCACCGTCCTGCTGGCAGGTTGTCTTCATGTATGATAACGAGATCATTAACCTTGATGTTTTCTTGATTTCTCATCCACTTGCTTCGTGTAGTTAACTGACTTTGGTATTCTCCTCGCCATCTTTTCCAGATATCATTGTAAATCTTTTGACATAGATACCATCTTGTTCTCAAATCTTGCTCTGTATCGAACAAAAATAGCACAGGTCCGCTTGCTAGGAAGTGAGACGGAGTGAGGTAATCTATATCTTCCGGGTCTTCAGTGAGAGCACACAAAGGTCTTGCGTTTAAACATCCTTCTAGTTGATACAGTATGGTGGTGAACTCTTCGTAAGTCAGCTTTTGTTCACCGATGACGCGTTTGAGATGGTATTTCAAACTTTTTACTGCGCTCTCCCACAAACCCCCAGCTGAAGGCCAGGAAGGTGCATTAAAATGCCACTGTATGTTCATTATTATCACTGTAATTGTGATACGGCTTTCCTCGCCTAGCAGCCATTCTTTTTAGAGCTGCTAAGAAAGATGATGTGGTCAAGTCTGAGACAAGCTCTAGGTGTATTGCTTTGGTAGCCATGCACACAAAAACTGCAACATAGCCCTTTGTACACTTGATGCCTCGCCCTTTGCTGCTCTTTATCATGATGTGACCAGTAAAGTCAACTCCCGTATTATAAAATGGGCGTGATGGGTTGCTTCTGGCTTGTGGTAAGTCTCCCATCATCTGGTGTTGTTTGGATGTGTCATAGCGCCTGCATTTTACGCTTTTTGACGGCTCTGTTGCCTCCGACAATCCAATAACGTTGACGAAGAAATGAAGCTGTCAGTCGTGCTCCTCCGTGGTAAGTAAGTGTGTGAGCTTCATCTATCAATAGGTTTGTAAGCGGGCTTGAGTGAGGAATGATCATTGGATGTTTCATATCTTGGCTTATTTCTGCATTTCTCAACCTTCCACCGACTCGTAGAATTCCGTCTTCGTCCGGAATTGACGGCGCTACTTGCTTTCAGGTCGTCTATTTCTTGTGAAAAGTACTCTTGCTGTACATATTTGATGATTCTCAATTTAGAAGCTCTGATCTCTTCCAAAGTAAGATATGATGGTAGTTGTTTCTTGTTTTGCAATGTTGATTTGAAACGATATACCCATGCTAAGATATGAACGATTTTCTTAAACTTGCTGTATTTTGTTATGATTTCTCTGATAATGCTCATGTTGTTGTCTTGAAATGTACTTGTGTTAACTTGCTTTTCGTGTTTTAGCTCTTCTTTAGTTTCGTAAGTTACTTGCTAGGTTTTGTCTTCGTACGAGGTCAGCCAGCTTGGACCTTGCCACCAAATAGAATGCTTCTCCAATTGTTCAGCAGTCAGACCTCTGCTCGCGCAATCAGCTGGGTTATCTTGGGATTTGACATATCGCCAGTTGCATCCAGGTAATATCTCGGTCACTTGTTTGACCCTGTTTGCCACAAAAGTTTTCCACTTGTTTGGATCACCTCGCAGCCACCCCAGTACTGCTGTTGAATCAGTCCAGCCAAAAGACTTCGTTTTATAATTTGGTAGGTCTTTTTTAACTTTATTCATCAGCTGTGATAGTAACACGGCGCCACATAATTCTAAACGAGGCAACGTGACCGTTTTGCTGACCGGAACTAGTCTCGTTTTTCCAGCGACCAGAACCACTGTACTTTGGTCTCCTCGGTCGATTTTGCAATCAATGACGCACGCGTATGCCTTTGTCAATGCGTCGCAAAATCCATGTAGTTCAATGACATCGTTTTCTTGAGTTTCGAGCCATCGTTGAACTTTAATTTTGTTGATGTTTTGTATGTCATCTTTTATTAGCTGCCATTCTAAATTGATTTCAGCGGGAATTTCGTCATTCCAGTCGATGTTTGATAACCATGTTGACTGAAAGGTGAAAGCCATCCAAGGGGGTCAAAGATAGTTGAGATAGCAGATAGTAATGTTCGTTTGGTTGTTTTTGACTCGTTTGCTTGTATCTTTGACTCGAAGGTGAAATTGTCTTCTTGTGGATTCCATCGTAGGCCTAAAGCCTTAGTGGACTCCGTTCCACGAAAGTCAAAGCTTTCTTGCTTGTTTGTGTCATCAATTAAAGCTGATACGTTCGATGACAATTTTCTCAGATTAAACCCGCCTGATTTAAGTAGCTTCGTGAGGTCATTTTTAAGATGTAATGCTGAAGAAAGGTTATGGCTACCATGAATTAGGTCATCCATGTAGAAACAGTCTTTTAATACTTCAATTGCTTCGCTTTCTTGATAATTATGCTCTTCGTCTTCTGCTAATTGCTTCAATGTCATCATTGCCAAAAAAGGCGCGGCCTTGGTGCCATATGTGACCGTAGTCAACTGGTATTCTTGAATTGGTTTTGCTTGACTGTCTCGCCATACAATCTTGTGATACTGTTGATCTGCTTCGCTCAACCAAATTTGGCGAAACATTTTTTCAATATCTGCTGTGTATGCATATTTATACTGTCGCCACTTCAGAATTAAAAACTGAAGGTCTTGTTGTAAGTTTGGGCCCCTAAACATAAGGTCATTAAGGCTCATTCCAGTAGATATCTTTGCCGATGCATTGAAGACGACTCTTAGTTTTGTTGTTTTTGATTCAGCTCGTAGTACACAGTGGTGCGGTAAAAAGTAGTCCGGTCTCGTGTTTCCGGTCGCCGGCGCCATGTGACCCGATGCTAGGTATTCGTCGATAAACGTTTTGTAATCAGATGCGGTGTCGTGTTGCTTTGTAAATTTATTTTCTAATTAAATAAATTGCGCAATGGCCTTGTTTTTCGATGTTCCCAAGTGCTTGAAGTTTGGTTTAAATGGAATTTTTACTTCATATCTCCCATCTTCTCGTCGAATAGTTGATAACTTATAGTAATCTATGCATGCTTGATCTTCACTTGATAGGGCCGATTCTTGTGTAATGTCTTCGGTTTGCCAAAACTGTTGAATATCGTCGATATTATTTAATAGCACGTTGCATTGTAAGGTAGTAGAATTAGCGCTTCCGCTTAATATCCACCCAAAGCGAGTTCGTTGTGCGATCGGTGTTTGACTGTTTTCTCTACAGATGCCATCCAGGAGAATATTTGAGTATACTTCAGCGCCCAGTAGGAGATCGACAGGACGACTAATGTAGAATTCAGGATCTGCTAGTTGTATACCTTCCAAAAATGCCCACGATGGTCTTGCTAATGTATGACTTGGAAGGTTGTTTATCAAGGTTGTCATTATAAGTACGTCGGTATTTATTGAGCACTCGTTGTTAGTCGACTTGATAGTTATGTTCGCTATTCCTTTGCAGTTGTTTTCTTTTGCTCCAATTCCAGTTATGACACCCTTACATTGACGTCTTTGTAATGAAAGAAGTTGTGCTGCTTTTTCAGTTATAAAAGATGTTTGCGAACCTTGGTCTAGAAGTGTCCAGATTATAACACTGCCCATTGGCGGATTGAACTTGGACGATCGCAGTAGCTAGTAATATTTCTGATGATTGCCCTTGAGATGGCGATGTTGTAGATGAGTTACTGTAGTTAACCATTCTCGATGTGTTCGGACGATTTGAATTAACTTGTGTTGCGAATGCTTCGTGCAAAATAGTATTGTGTAGACCTTGAGCTTGACATTCACGACAGCGCTTGTTTGATGTACACTTGCCATTGTGATTGAATAAGCAATTAGTGCACATATTGAGTCTTGATATCGTGTTGAGTTTTTGATGTGGTGACATCGCCATGAATGTGTCACAATAATAAATTCCATGATCGTTGTTACAAAGAGGGCACTTGATAGCTCGAAATTGGTTGTAATTTGGTTTTGTTGGTTCTGCTCTGTTGTTTGAATAAACTTGAAATCTTGATTTATTTTGCCTTGCTGCAGGTTGATATGTTTGTGGTCTTGTGGTAGCTTGCTCTTGCTTTCGACGTGAGGACTCCATTGCTGTGAACTTCCATTCTACAAAGTTCAAGAAGTCTGATAGTGTTGGTAGTTCTCTTGGCTGCTCTAGACATTCGTTATAGTCGTTAAATGACTCATTGTCTAGCTTTTGCGAGAGTAGGTGTACTAGCAATGGGTCCCAGGTACTAATGTCAATACTTAGGTTTTTCACTGCATTTAGGGTTTCAAGGGCCGTGTCATGAAGGCGCTTGAGTTGATTTAGTGATTGCTGCTGCATGGTAGGTATCGAAAGTAGGTTGTTAATGTGCGAGGTGAAAATGAGCTTCTTGTTATTATAGCGATGGTTAAGTATTTCCCAGCATACGGTGTAGTTTTCAGAACTAATAGGTAGATGCTGTAACAGTCTTTCTGCTTCTCCTCGTACCTTGCCCTTAAGAAATTGCATTTTCTGAGCATTCGATAGCGAGGGACTATTGTGAATAGTTTCATTGAATAGATCTTTGAAGGACGTCCACTGATGATAACTACCACCGAATGTAGGAATGTCCATCTGTGGCGTTGATTTTTCTCTATGACATACGGACCATAGCTTGCCGTTAATGGACCGTTTGATGATGTTATATATTTGCTCATAGGATAAAAATGCTCTTTCATAATCGTTGTTAGTGGAACCTTGAGTTTCAATGTCAATCTCCCAATGCAGGTTGTCGATAGCAGACCACCTTGACTGCAGAGAATGAAGCAAATCTTCGAGCTCCCATTTCTCTGTCACGGAATCTGGGTTAGTGCTTGTAGCTGTTCGATGAAACGCTCTGAAGTTACTTGCTTGCTTTTTCAGTAAATCTTCAGTTTTGCTATTGGTGCCTCGTGACTCCTTAGACACTGACGGGGATGCAGATGTTAATGGGTGACCGAGCAGCGTGGCAGGTTTTAGCATACTAGGAGTCGGCGGCCTTGCTTCCGTCGTTGACACGTATGTTTGAAGTGTCGTCTTGATTTCTTCATAAGTAGCATTCGTTATATCGTACTGATTTTCGGTGAAATATGAATGAGATTTATCTTGAAATGCCCACAGCTGAAGATGGTTGTTGTTAAATTCCATCCAGTAGCTTTCTAGGGTTTTTAGTCTACGATTGATGTAATCAGTAGTTTTTCTTTCAGGCCCATCCTTTTTGAAATTCGTCCGAATTTTGGCGATTTCATCGATGTGCTTTTGCTGGTTGGCTAGGAGATTTTCAATTGTTACCATGTTCTTGCTTGCTTGCTTAATGATTTGAAATTGATTAGGTACCTACTTGTTTAAAAGTTTCACAGTTGGCGTGCTTGCTTACTTGGTGATATCCTTGCTTGCTGAATTTTTCACTAGCTTGCTTGATAACTTGCTCACTAACTTGTTTGACAACTTGCTAACTAACTTGCTTGATAACTTGCTAACTAACTTGCTTGCTGATAGATCACTAACTTGCCTGATAACTTGCTAATTTCCTTGCTAACATTTAAACTTGCTAGATAACTTGCTAAGTTTCTTGCTAACTTGCTTGCTTGAACTTGCTAGATAACTTGCTAAATTTCTTGCTAACTTGCTTGCTTACTTGCTGGTTCTCAATGTCGTTGCAGTCCCGAACACAGATATGCGCCTTCTCAATTCCGTTGGTGAGACCCGCTGGTGGGAGGCCAAGAAACCGATTCGCTCTATGCACGAGATCCACAAAAACACTGAGCCTTTTCGAAGGACCATAAGATGTACGGTCTGCTAACCGCACACCTTTCTTGCTATGCTGATGGTGAGAGTAAATCCAAACTCCTTGTTGAGCACACGAGATTAATTGTCACACAAATATTACAAATAATAAATGCTATGAGCCGCGGCCGTCTTGCTAGGCACAAAATGCGAACTAAATATAAAAGAATAAAGTAAATATTAAAGTTACGAAATGGGGTCAGCCGCGCATAGTAACTTTATTGCTGATAAAGGGAAATGTTCGTTGCTACACCGTACACCTATAACAGATAAGAAAGTCCAATTTTCCAAATCTTGTGATCTGTAAAGAAGTACTCTTCCTTGGTTATTATCGTTCTTACTTCTCAGGACAACGTATCAGTAGTTTTCATGCTTCCAAACTTTGGGGTCTCGAAAGTCTGGAGATCCGTTCGGGGCTGATGCAAGTACTGAGTTTCCTTCATATTTTTTAAAGTTAACACCATCCGTGCTGGTAGCCAAGAATTGAGTTTCATTGTAGTATTTATTGCAGGGTCCAAGATCTCGTGGGCAGTGTACATAAGCACCAATTGATTTCCATCGACAACGGCGCTGCCGGAAAAGCATTGTTCTTTATCAGGCAATAATGCTGTTGGTAATTCCTTCCAGTTGACCAGATCTTTGCTTATCGAATGACCCCAGTGAATCGGTCCCGTTGTAGTGTTATAAGGGTAGAATTGGTAGAAAATGTGGTATTCGGTATTAAAGAAAGAAAAGCCATTAGGGTCGTTCATCCATCCAACTGGTGGGGCAACATGGTAATGAGGTCTGTAGCGCGGATTTATTTCTGTTCTTTTCTTGGCTATGTATTCTTCTAGCTTGGTCTTTGCCGTATCCAGGTCTGATGATTGCGAGACCACTGCCGAAACGAAGCACAGACTAACGGCAAGTTGATGGAACACCGTCATGACGAAAGCTAATGCAATCAAAGCGGTTTCATTTGATCGAGTGTGTTTTTATATGAACAGTAGTTCATTTGGACATGCAAGTGTTATCACTTAGATAAGTGTTAGTGAAGGGCTTTGTTTAGTACTCATTAAGTGGCAATTGTTTCTGTTTGATTACTCATAATGTACCCAGTTAGGGGCCTACTCTTTAGTATGATTCCGTGTTATCGACACTGACCATCTTTGTCACGTAAGCCAGCTTCTCAATGCGAGCAAGCGTGGTAGTGAGATTGAAAAACACGAATAAGGCCCTCGATCAACTAAAGTTTTCATAACGGGAAACATAAAGTCTTGTCAAGGTTAGCTGGAGGGGAATACCTTTAGATGCTGTATTATAATTTATTTTTATACATATTTTTTTACGACACGTAGTCCATATCTCTACATTTTATTTATTTACAAGCCTTCAAAGTTAAAAAAATCTTTATACAGAGTGTGGCCTGTATTTTTTTTTTAATATGGGCCCTATAATTATTCAGTAATCCTAATGAAATTATTGTTAATTTCGTAAAAAATATATTCCAACAACATAATTCATTTAATACAACGTGTTAGTAATTTTGGTATACATTGATTTTACTTTGGATTACTAAGAATATATCTTTGAGTTTTATTTATATATTTATTATAAGCATTATAGAGCACTAGGTAACATCAGTCAAGGTAACTAGGTATACTCTAGATTAGAATCATTGATTAAATTTTTGACGTATTACAGGCCATACGCTGTATGGTATAGTACTAAAGCCATAAATACTCTTTCTTTTATCGCAATGTTTTTTTTTTATAATTAACCTTTATTTTTTCAGATATACCAAAAATTATCATTCTTGCTAGTCGCGTGAGTCGATTGATTGACAATGTAGATAAATATTTGATCCGAGTCATTCTGCAGGTGATATAATATTACAAGAAAAACACAAACAAAACCACGGTTTTTAGTAAAAGCAGTAAGAACCAGTTTTAGATAAATCTCTCTTAATTCAACAAAATTATTTGTTTTTGCGAATATATCTGTCAATTGTGTTTTCCTATTAATTAAAATTAATGCGGTATTGAGGATATTTTTCCCGTTAACATTAGACATGTAATATATGTTGGTTTTAAAACAAATGAAAGTAAAAATTAATTAATAATATAATATATTTAACCCAGTGAAACCAGAGTAATATACATATAATAATTATAAATAGTTAAAGGACACGTAAATGAATCTTTATTAAAACAAAATAACAGTAATATGGAGTATAATCATTAGGTAATGATATAAGGCGCATTTCGTCATTTAGAATAAGTGAAATTTATAACGAAGCACAATTTTCCTTATATTAATTTGGGGAACTGTTTAATAAATGTTGTATTTTGCTAACCACCTCTCGGGTGTAAAATGATATTTATATACTACAATTCTGACATAAATACTTTCGGCCTGTTTAATCCATAAAATTATTATTCCTATCGGAAGAGAAAAACTAAGTAAGTAAGTAAGTAGAAGAACTAAGGTAACGGACATAGCCTTGGGAATCAGTAAGCTCAAGTGGCAATGGGCAGGGCACATAGCGCGAAGAACTGATGGCTGTTGGGGCAGGAAAGTTCTAGATTGGAGACCCTTCGACCGAAGACGCAGCGTAGGACGTCCACCAACAAGATGGACAGACGACCTTATAAAAATTGCAGGATCAAACTGGATGCAGACCGCTAGTAATCGGTCGCTGTGGAAAGCCGTGGGGGAGGCCTATGTTCAGCAGTGGACATCCTTTGGCCAATAATAATGATGATGATGATGATGATATCGGAAGAGAAGGACAAGTAAAAGCTGTCAAACGAAACCGATTTAAGATGTCAGTAATCAACTTAAGTAAGTAACATTTGTAGCTTAGAATGAGATTACCTTTCGTTCAGGAGATTTATACCAATCTTCCTAAGCTAAACATATTAGTTTACCGCATGCATGATAAACAGTCGACACAAAATATCGAACATGCAGCTCTAGTGTAAAACTAAATATTATTTTTTTATACATAACTAGCGGACCCAGCGAACTTTGTTTCGCCCCCAGCGCCTTCCCGCCGAGTCCCGTAATTTTAAAAGTTAAGCATTCCCAGCGAATGTTGTTTCGCCCTTAAATTACTAAAATGGCTATTAAAAAATAAGGGTTGATCGTAGAAGGGTGAAAATTGAGGATTGTATGTATTTTTGTATGTTGTATCATAAAAAAATAGAAATTAAAAAAATTGTCTAAGAAATAAATAAAAAAATTTAGGGATGGACTACCCCTAACATTTAGGGAGATGAAAAATAGATGTTGGCCGATTCTCATAGATACCGGATAAGCACAAAAAAATTCATCAAAATCGGTAAAGCCGTTTCGGAGGAGTATGGCAACGAAAACTGTGACACGAGAATTTTATTATACATAATATTTGTAGACATGCAATACCTGTGTTATTCTGTCTTTACTTTTTACGTAAATTAACGTTTATAGAATAGAATAATCAAACTGCGTACTTTAAATTCGAAGCTCATTGGTAAATCATATACATATATTAAGAGGCTACGATTTAGACTAATTTGTCTGTTGAAATATTATTTGTTGGGGTTATTTTGCTGTAATGAACAACAATCAATCACCGATCAAATCACCACGTTTCAGGAGAGCTATTTCTTCAAAAAATACACTATTTCACTGAATTGAATATATTTTTTAGTAAAAACCTACGCGCGCTGAGGGTTCTGTGTCAACTTTAAACTGAATCAGGGGTCCACTTACTTTCACCTACCCAAAATACCACAATATTTTTCGAGCAAAAGTAACGTTGTTTTTCCTATTATTTGTATTTAAGACAAAATTATGTAGGTAAGATAAGATAAGATAATCATTTATTGTCTCAAAACTGTGTACAATAGTTGTTAAAAATAAAATAATGTTTCAACAGTTTACCAATTTCGGGCATACAATAATAATAAAGATGCAGTCTAATTGATAAAATAATAACATAATTTTAGTCAGAAAGAATAATTGTATCGAATAGTCAATTTATGAACAAAAAATTAATAAAATAATATTAATTATTAGAATAATTTATGAATTATTAAAATATTCGTCCAGTGTATAAAAACATTTTAGAAGCAACCATTCTTTTAGTTTTCTCTTGAAAAGAGGATTACCCAGGGATTTAATGCCAAGTGGTAAATGATTAAATACCCGTATTCCTGTTATTACCGTGCTCTTTTTGCCGATATAGCTTGAGGACTTCACAATACATACATTATGAGCATACTGAGACCGGACATTCTGTCTTATTGAGGTGGTTATAAAAAAGGTGCTAAATCTCAAAATGACCGGTTCTATATTTTAACCAATAAGAAATGCTCATAATTTCGGAATTAAATTACTGTGACGGACGAATGGACAGACAGACAGACTTGACGAAACTATAAGGGTTCCGTTCTTTGCCATTTGACTACAGAACCTTAAAAACCTCGATAATCTTTTTTCGTTATCCTACCTACACTGAATGTAGGAAATATTGAATCTATGCAAGTTATGATGTACGTTTATCTTATCACAAACATCGCTCGAGCGATAAGTACTTGAAATTGTTATAACAAGAACATCACTCCAAATATTCCTATGATTAATTATTTCACTGAAATCTTTATTCATATGTCACATACGCTATATGTTATACAAGCGATTTCCCGAGGTTTCCTCAAACAAAATTTAAGCCCCATATTCCTCCTATTAAAGGATAAATGCTGTTTAAATTTATTAAAATCGATTTACATCTAAAAGTGGTAAGGTGGTGTGGTGCCTTTAATATCCTCTGAGCACAGATACAGTAATTTTATTTTTAACCGACTTCAAAAAAGGAGGAGGTTATCAATTCGACTGTATTTTTTTTTTATCTCAGTCATTTGTCAACTGAATCGAAAAATTTTTTCGCCTACTTAGAGGGTGTACCTTCTAGTTGGTCCCATTTTTTCCATTTTGGGATCTGATGATGAGATTTTGGTGTAATCGAGGGAAACCCTTAAATTTTAAAGGCACGTATAGTGTTTCTTTACTAAAATCTTAATTTTGACGTGTTGTTACGTCTGATAGTCAACATCTTGTGGGGCTAAGCTGATGGTGGAACTCCTTAACGCTTAGTAGTTCAGTAATTATAATGACGGAACTTATGATAGGTAATTTGTAGCTTCTTAAATAATAGAATCATAAGGTGCAACTCCCCCCCCCCCCCCCCTCTTATGTAATCACTAAAAATGAAGAAATAAAATAAACTTTAAAAAAAAGTAAAAACCGACTTCAAAACCAAAATGCACTAAAAAGTCTTAAATAAACTCTTCACCATTGAAAGGAAAGGAATCCGTTTTAGGCAAACAATTTCTTTTTTATAGTCTGGTAACATGGCTACAATACTAAAGTGGGTAACTCTATTCTGTACTACCTATTATCTTAAGAATGGACCTGTCAAACTTGTCACGTACCTCCCGCTTCCCCACTCTCCACTATTTTGAAATCAAATGTAGGCATAGGCACCCACTCTAATTGGTGGAATCTGGCATTACTTTGCGCAAATTCATTATTTAATGAAGCCTGACGGAAAAGATCAAAATACATTACAGTCATGATGTAAGTATTCAAATGCTTTCTTATAACATACTGGCATGTGGCAAATATTACTCGTGTTATTTAGTCGTTAATTAAGATCAGAAAATTTTTGTCATGTCAAGGGTTGCATTACGCAATTGATAACAATTATTGTTGTTATTAATTCAATTACACATACAATGTTTTTTTAATAATTCAAACAAAGATAAATAAACATAAAATAGTTACGTTGTGCGTAGTATATTTCAGAATAACCTTTTTAGTTAATTAGCGACCCGCCCCCGTTATACACGGCCTAATTTTTAGGGTTCCGTAGCCGAATAGCAAAAAACAGAACCCTTATAGTTTCGTCTAGTCTATTTGTCTTTCTGTCCGTCCGTATGTCGCAGCCACTTTATTCTGTAACTATAAGCATCACACTTTTGAAATTTGGTAGGAAAATGGATCCTGTTAACTGATTTACGATTCTGATATTATTATCTGATTTATATTTCTGATATTAAAAATAATTATATTTAAGGCCCCGGCTCTCATACATGAAACTAAAACCGTTTTTTTTGAAGTCAAACCTATGCTTGTGGGGTGTCTATGGATAGGTCTTTCAAAATGACACAGAAGTTTCTAAAACTATTTTCTTTTAAAGTCTAACGTTTGATAGATAAACGCTTCGAAAAAATATGTAATGTAGATCTTAACAAATACTTTCAACGAAAATTATTTTTGATTTTTAAATATGATATGTTATTCCGTTTATGATTAATTTGTGGCGTTTTAGTGCTTTTTGCTCGGTTGTGCAGGACAAAGTTTACCTCCAAATAAGATGTCAACGCGCTTAAGGAATAAACATATAGTTAAATGTTTAACCTTAAAATTAATAGGCTATCCTGAAATAACATTTTATTTGCTGACTTGCAAGTATTTTCTATTTATTATTCGTTGGATATAATTATATGGTATGATAATTTAACAAAAAACAAGGAATAGTCAGATTTTATTATACTAAAATGAAATGTTCTGTTTAGGTAGGGAGTAAAGGAAATAGGACATTTCAATTTACGCTGCACTTGCGCTAAGCACAATATTGAAATAAAAACATCATCATAAAACAAGGAAAATTTTATTGGTTTAATACAACTTTATCATTTATTTTGGACGGAATACAATAACTACTATATAAATTAAAAATAACATTAGGAATAAGAATATAGTTTGTATAAACTGTACCTATACCTACATCTAAATTCTGATAGGTTTATGTATAATAACTATTATGATTTAAAAAGACGCAGCACTAAGTTGGGGTAATGTAGTACTTACAAAATGTATACCTTGTTAACTAAAATACAACGTTGACTTAAGGTCGGCGCCGACAAATCAACCCGGACGGCACCAACGAGGCGTCAGCATACGGAAGCTCGTTACGTAAAGGGAACGGCAACGCCTCGGATGGGATTGGCACCGGATAGCAAACGCCTCGCCTCGGTTCATGTTTGTTACAACTTAAGACAGTTCTACTTTTGAATGACAGCCCGTTTGACAGGGTGGACGGATAGTCGTCAACCGGCGGTTGACGCGCCATAAGTGGGTTACAACGCATGCGCCGCTAGTCAAGAGTGTGTCCCGAGTTGGTCTCGATCCGATCTGGTGACGTTACCAAGATGATAGTTGTGCGTTGAAGTATGGTGTTTCATACAAAGAACGCTGAACGCCTCAAGTTGTTACGGTGCTGTCACCGTGACGGGTGTATAGATGTGCAACAAACTTTAACATTAAAGTTAAAATCTAAAAGAAAAAAGGACTTCTCTATCTTCTGGTTTCAGGGCCTCGTTAAGAATTTCAATGACTTTACCATTAACTAATTTAGGGGCATCCTTAGCCCATAGGTAATCAATATCATTGAACTTAGGAAGCGGCACTAAATACAACGTTGACCTTGGTAACTTCTCATGCAGTTTCATAACATCCTTCTCGTTCGACAGCAAATCGTTTTTAGCCCAAAACAAGGTGACGTTTAAGGTCACTTTTCTCAAATCGTACTCAGGAGGGACATCAGATCCGTACATCCTCTGATTCCGCTCAGCATACCCGTAGTCGAACTGCTGAAACCTCTCCGACAAAACCAATTGAGACATGTGAAGAGCTGTCTTCCATGATGTGCCCGTCCCCAAGTTTGACAGGAAAAACGGTAGCAAAGTACGGTTGAATTGCTCCTCGTCAGCTCCGCAAATGTAAAACACAACATTATTGCACAAGTATGTGTCCATATTCTGAGCCTCACACATCCTGTTCATTTGCCCCAAGAACGATTTCTTTGGCAAAAACTCATGAGCACCGTACACCATCTCAGTGTAAGCTAGATGACTTGTGACACTGGCTAAAGATTTCAAAGGTGACTGCATATTTGATAGAAACACTTCTGGCGCTAGAGCTATGCCTGCACTCAGCTTCTCGTTATACTCCGGCCGCTCAGACAGCATTGTAAAGAGAATCGTGGTTCCCATAGAGTGGCCTATGTAAGCAATCTTCGCATCTTCCCCTTTAACTTTCCGAATGTAATCTATAACTGCGGGGATGTCATAATAAGCGACTTCGTGCCACGAGAAGTTCCAATACTCTTTGGTGTTCTCTTTCAACCAGGCATGTTCCTTTGAATATTTGTTACCTCTTATGTTGGTCATCCAAACATCGTATCCAGCGTCTGCCAAAACGTAACCGAGGGACTTTTTCGGTCCATTGAGGATCCAGTCGGCAGAGCTTGCAAACAGACCGTGCTGTAACAGTACGGTCTTTTTAGACACGTCTCCTCCGTTTTTAGATCTCGGTATCCTATGGACATTCAGCAGAAAACCTTGAGACATGACTGTATGTGTCTCGCAAGTGTAACCATTCCGCGAAATGATAGAAGGTACAGATAAAACTAGGTCCGGGTTCTCCAAGCGTGACTGCAGATCTTCCGTCGGCATGAAGGACCACGTGTCAGCAAAACTTCTCCCGTTTTCTTTGACTCTGTCCACGTAATTGTTGACATCGTCTGATATTTTCTGTTGTTGTTCCTCTATGTAGTCTTTAACTTTAGTCTGCACTTTTACAGCTTCGTCGTATTTGGTATTCACTGCTTCTTCAACACGTTGAAACTGGTTCTTGAAAAAGGCGTTTACTAAGTTCGTTTGTTCTTCGAAGAAATTTTCTAATGCGTATCCTTTGTTAGGTATGGATTGTGTAAGGAGTATCACTAAAATACTAAGACTTGTCGTAGCCATGTTTACTGTTTCAAAATTTGCGCTTAACTGATACTTAGCGCGAGCATTAACCGTAATATTACATTCCTGTTGACCCCTGGGATCAAGAAGACCAACGTCATATTCAGATAAAGCGTTTATTGTTGCCGGTAAATATAGATCGCTGAATAATCAGTCTCGTGAAACGATTAATTAAGTAAACATCGAGAAACATACAAACAAACATGACATAATAAGAAACTGCACTGTTGTGTAAATAACTATCTATACCGTATGAGTAACAGGTAAAATCCCGTAGTTAAATTCGTTTGATTCTTCGATACAAAATGCTTGACATGTTTAATAACCAACTTGCCCTCATTTTTTTCAACTGCGCGGAAGAACATAATTGTTTTCAAGAAATATTGATAAGGCAAATTATATTTACAAAACCGACAAAGTGTAAGTTTGACTCGCGCACCTTTGGAAGGATTCCGTCCATTTTTTTAGGGTTCCGTAGCCGAACGGCAATAAACGGAACCCTTATAGTTTCGTCAAGTCTGTCTGTCTGTCTGTCCGTCCGTATGTCATAGCCACTTTATTCTGTACCTATAGGCATCACAGTTTACGATCCTTATACAAAAAAATATATTTAAAGGGGAGCCCCCATACATGAAACTAAAACCCTTTTTTTCTTGTCAAACCTATGCGTGTGTAGTGTAAACCTAGGGATGTCTATGGATAAATCTTTTAAAATGACATATAGGTTCCTAAAACATTTTCTTTTTAAGTGTAACATTTGATAGATAGACGCTTCCAAAGTGGAAACAAATTACTTTCAACGAAAATTGGTTTGGGCGGAATCGATTATTTAGATATAGCACGTTTTCAACAACTGCAAAGATAACTTTGTTCTGCATACAAACACTATGAAAAACAAAGTTATATTTACTGTCAACAAGTTATTGTGCTCTTTAGCTGTGTGGAAGTAAGTGGATACCCTATTTAAGTTAAAATTGGCACGGAACCCTCAGTGCACGAGTCCGACTCGCACTTAGCCGGTTTTTTAACAGGTAAATCTAAGTATATGGTAATATAGCCAAACCGAGGCACTATATCCTTCGTGAAATTACCTTTGTAATCTTCCTCTTCGAATTCATGAACTATTAAATTATATTTTTAAGCATTCTGAATGAAATTCATTAATTGGAAGGTAAATGAAAATGAACATCAAGGTAACATCAGAGAGGACTTGATTGAGATAACTTCATCTTAAACTATTGTTAAATATTAGTTAAAATATTTCCTTTGGATGTTAAGAGAGCGATCTCGCAACATTGATGACGTCAAGCCTCCCACGCGTTAAAGAAATCACTTACAAAATTCAACAGGCTTGCCAATATGTCGGTGGCCGAATGGTATAGGCATGCGCTCAGATAGCGTAAGACAAAGGGTTCGATAACACGTCTGACATAGTTGCTTTTTACAAGTGCAATTTATTTCATTAAGTTTGTATAGTGACAAAACACTATAAAAACAAAAAACAATAATAACATATTGACTTACTTTAACTTAACCGATTGTTAAAATTTTGTAAAAATATTTCCTTCGGATGTTGTCAGAGCAATCTCGCAACATTGATGACATCACGCCGCGTACGCGTTAACTTTTTAACAGCTGCCATCTTGAATTCCAAACGACATTGGCCGCGGAACGCCTCTCCCGACTCCGGTTAAAAAAACAAAAGAAAGCAATTGCAAAATTCAACAAGCTTGCCAATGTGTCGGTGGCCGAGTAGTATAGGCATGCGCCTGGATAGTATAAGACACAGGGTTTGATTCCTTGTCTGACAGTTGCTTTTTTCGAACGCAACTTATGATATTGGTTTTTATATTTTAATTATTTTAACTTAACGCATCCTCAAGATAAAGGGTCTTGGCAGACTGACGGGCACGTAAAAGATCGAATAAGGGTTTCGTCTTTTTTATTTTCAGATACGGAACCCTATAACGCTTGACATTCGGTTCAATAAACTGACGTAGATAAAGGTCAGGGTAAGCCCCGAATATTAATTATTTACAATAAACATAACAAAGAATCGATAAGCAGTTTTAAGTAAGTAAAGTGAATCCTACCAGAAACATTTTTATGTAAAATATTGCCAAGACAAGACCACAGCTCGTACTGACAAAAAGTAAGAAATTCGCATGTGGAAACCAGTTCTACACTCCCAGCATTTAAATAAACCGCCTTCAAGAAACTGATTAGTCAGCCAGTTTTTAGTCAGTTTTATTAAGGCTTTTTTTATTATGATTTTTATTTTTTAGATATTACTCATATTTCAAAAACTACTAGGCCGATTCTGATAAAACTTACACTTTTCCCTTAGTAGAACTACACTACACCCGATTGAACTGAAAAATAATTATCTCGTTTTGACATCTCGATTCTGAGAAATCCTGAATCAAACATACAAATATGCAAACATACATACACTTACGGAATTTTGCACACGTGTTAGGAAGCCTAAATAGATAAACATACTAAAATGTTATCCAATTCTGACGATATTACATACATGCAGGTTGAATTGAGTACTTCTTTTTTTTAAGTCATGTGAAACATGTGACTTTGCCATTCGTTAGTTTTTGTTATTTATTAAAACACTTTTTACACATCACAAAAAGAGTCAACAACAAGCCAATTACTATGATGATTGTAATGAACGGACAAAAGCACGTCAAGGTAACCTGCAATATCTTATGCAGTCGCAATAAAGGTTATTTTGCCACAAAAGTAGTTACCTGATTTGCAGGAGACTGTATTTCAGTAAATATTTTCTCATACACTTCCGAATGTTCTGTGACGTCATTGACGATGACTAACCTCCATTTGACGAGCGATCTACCTATATAGGTACTCGTATATATAAACTCAACTTAAATACAAAGATACTACAGAGAGACAACTTATTTTTTGCAGGTGTTTTCACTATTTTTGAGAGCTGTATCCATTTTAGGGTTCTGTTAATTAAAGAAAAATAACTGATATGAATATTTACTTTATATTATAAATTGCACTAGTATTTATTAATTTTATCCTTAATTTTAACCGTTTGTTAAATATTTGTAAAAATATTTCCTTCGGGTATTGTGAGAGCAATCTCGCAACATTGATGATGTCACGCAACCTACGCGGTAAAGTAAGCGCTTGCAAAATTCAACAGGCTTGCTAATGTGACGGTGGCCGAGTGGTATAGGTATACGCCCGGATGGCGTAAGACACGGGGTTCGTTGCCTCGTCTGTCACGGCCAAAGTTGCTTTTTACAAGTGTTATTTATATTATTGAGTTGGAACATTCTATAGTATAACCTAAATTTATTAATAAAATTAAGACATGCAACATAAAAAAAAACTTAAAGTGTTCCCATTCAAAAACGAAACCTTTCCTTGAGGCAAGGTGACTATGATGCTGGCTGCGTTGCCGCGTTGAATAGCTATGCTAATCCTTTGAGCAATTCCTTTAATTTATTGAGTTTGTTTAGAGACAAAACAGTAAAAAAAAACTAAAATGTTATCAGGATAAATTTATTTTCCGTGTAATTGCCAAGAATGAACATTTCCTGCTCAAACACAGTTGTACAAAATGTTGACTTGGTTAAAAGGTGTAGTAGAAAATAATGAATACTAAAGCGAAACAAAAATAATTTTAATATGTAAAACGAATAAGACAACAAAAGCTAGTATATGGCATTCGTTTCAAATTGTCTGCCTTATTTTAAGACAACGTTTAGGTACTGTTACATAACAAACTCATCATACAACAGTAATGCCTTAGTTTTTTAGCAAACTGAAAAAAAAGAAGGTTCTCAGTTCAACCTGTATGTATCTATGTTTGTCCACGAATTTCTCGCGTTTGGCTGGACCGATTTTGATGCGGTTATCACTAAAATATTTGTTACACCGAGGAGAAGGTCTTAGTAACTATTTTTGGTCAATTAAGAACGTTGTAATTTAAACTTTTAATTTTATATAAAAATTGAACGACACTTAATAAACCATTAGGCTAAAATAAAGCTGTGAAACAAACTCGGTGTGTAAGTCGGTGCATGATTTCAACCTTCGTAAAGGACAGCACCAGTCTACGTTCGTACGTACATCATGTACCGAATTGAAATGAGTTTGTTTCTCCTATTGGCTTTAATTTAGTCCCTTTAGTGTTTTTATAAGGCAGTTCATTTTTTATGTAAAAAAATGACACCTTTTTGTGGTTTATTTTCGGCTGCAATTCATTCAATTTTATTGTATTAATTATATTACTCTACGTCTCTTACAACTTATCATATCTTAGAATCAAGTTTCTGTTTTATTGCTCCATCTAATATTTCCAAAACTTTGTCATTGACCAATCTCGGCGCATCTTTAGCCCACATGTAGTCTGCGTGATTGAAGTGATCGAAGGGCACCAAGTACATTGCAGTCGTGTTCGGAAGCGCGTCGTGGAGTTTCTGCACATCCTTCTCGCTCGACATCAAGTCGTTCTTAGCCCAGAAGAGAGTCGTGTTCACTTTCACCTCCTTCAAATCGTATTCAGGAGGAGTCTCAGAATTGTACACGGCTCTGTTCCTCTCGGGCGTCTCGTAATCGAACTGCTTCCCGGACAAGCTCAACTGAGCCAGATGCAAAATGGTCTTCCAGGACGTACCTCCACCCTTCGAGAGGAACTGAAGCACACGAAAATTGTTCCATTGGTCCTCGTCATCACCGATAGTGTAAAAGACAAAGCGCTTACAATAATCGCTGGCTAACTCCATCTGGCATATCTTACTGACTGAGGCTAAGAAATCGATTTGCGCTACTTCATAGGAGCGCAGCCAAAGAGCCGCGTGCGCCGCCCTGCTGGTGCCGGCCGTCAGCGCGCGCAGCGGCGACTCCATGTTCGCTAGGAACACCGCCGGCGCCAGCGCAATACCCACACTCAGCTTCTCATTGTACTCCGGCCGCAGCGACAGCATCGCGAACATTATAGTCGTCCCCATCGAATGACCGATGTAACCGATCTTCGTCCCGCTCCCTTTTATTCTTAGTATATAATCAATAATTGCCGGCATATCGTACCGAGCAATTTCATCAAACGAAAAGTTCCAGAATTCTTTCGTATTAGTTTTGTACCGTAAGTGTTCTCGTGAATATCGGTTACCCCTCGCATTTGTAATCCACACGTCGTAGCCGGCGTCTGCTAGGACGTACCCGAGGGATTTGCCCGGTCCATTAATGATATAGTTGGCAGAACTATCGAACAATCCGTGTTGAAGGATTATTGTTTCTTTAGGCACTGGTCCGCCTATTTTGGATCTTGGAAGCCTGTGTACTGTCAAGACGTAGCCTTCGGAGACTACTGAGTGTGTCTCACAATCGTATCCGTGGCTGATTATCATCGCTGGTACTGACAGCACCAGCTCAGGGTGCTCCAATCTTGCTCTCGGATCATCTGTCTGCATATACGAAGTTCTGTCTTTGTAACTATCGATGTAGTCCTCAATTTGTGTTTGTAAACTTTGAGTACTAATTCTCGTGTAAGTGTTGAAGAGCTGCGTGACACGGTCTATTTGAGCTTGGAAGTATTCATTCGCTTTGTTGGTCTGATCGTTGACGTAGGCTTCCCACGTTAAATCGGCACTGTTTATGACATTTCTGGAAACCATCAGCAGCACACCGACACCGATAGTCAATAATTTTAACATGTTGACTGCTTTCAGCACTAACACAACACTGAGTGTGAGGTGCGTTCAGTGTTTCTCTTGACCTACAGGTCACGTAGAGACGTCACTTTTTGAACATGGTTATTGTTAACAAGTTTTAAAAATATGCAACAATGTGCTCGTAAATGATTTTTTGAATAGGTGATACTCGTATTAGCAAAATACAAAGTCCATGAAAAAGTCAATAACAACTACATCTTTCGAGCATCGAGGTGATCAGCGTTTTATTTTGATTTTTTTTCGTAGGTGGATATTGAAAGTCGATTTCGAACGTAAAAACGAAATGAAATTAGATAAAATTTATAAGCGCGAGAAAAAGATCACATATTTTATGGTGGAATTCAGAGGTTGAATTGCGTAAAGCAATCGTATTCATTTGACAGTTCAAAACGTACGATATAAATAAATATCCTTTAAATAAATAAATATCCTTTGGACATTCCCACACATCGCCATCTAGTCCCAAAGTAAGCTACTCAAAGCTTGTGTTATGGGTGCCAGACAACGGATATAATACTTCAATACTTTTCGTTTGTAAATACATACATGATAATATAGAAAAAATATGATCAAAGATATGATCTGACAAACGGCGAAGAACAAAGCGTGTGATAAATCATATTGTACGTTATGAACTGTCAAATGAATACGATTGGTTTACACAATTCCAGCACAGGTACAGTTATGTTCGTCTTTAAGATGCATAGGACTTAAAAGCAATAATATAAGATTTTTTGTTAGAATAGTGTAGGGACAATGTTTTGTCAGTTAAATAATTAAACTTGTCCAGTATATTGTTATTCTCGTAATTATTCATACAGTTTATAAACACATGTCAAAAGGTGTTTTCTATCTTAAATATTTTCTTCATTATCTGTCTGTCATTTCTAAGTTATCTTCAGTGTGAAATTATCTTCCCCGATTCAATATCTAAAAGTCAAAGCCGTTTAAACTCAAAAAATGACAAAGAAGTTGAAGCTGATGTTTGAGTTGATTCCTTAACGAGTTCCCAATTTCGTGTGACATCAAAGTTTGTAATTTGTAATTGGTAAGAAGACTGCCCGCTCGCTTTCACTGCCGTCCGTTCCAAATTAAGGTCTAATTAGATGAAACAAAAATAAAAGTCCTTTTAGGAGAACTTCAATATTTTAATCATCCATTTAGAGGCAAATTGACAGTTTTGACGATGAAAGATCTTTTTATGATTAATTCATTTCTTATTTGAAGGTTGATGCTAGTCTAGTGCTAAATTAAGTTTTGACTGGCAATCATACTTAGCAAGGAATTTAATACCTATATTTTAAAAATGTTCTATAGCTGAACAAGTGGCTAAAACGCTAACGGCTAACGTTACAAATGTTTTATGCAAATCGTACTTGCGATTGCGAACGAGACATGACAATGCAATGCCACTATGGTAAGGAGGTTTATTCGTTCTCGTGTTACATAGGTAACAATTTATTTTATACAACAAGATGATCTTGTATACTTTATATTGGTCGTCAATTTCGATGTAACAAAGTATCCACAAAACTAAAAACTACATCCGATTTGATCAAGTCGACTCTAGTCCCAAAAACTAACACCAGCGGTATTAGATTACACTCTTAAAAACCTTTCTATTCCTAACGAATACCGTTCATAAAAGAATACGAATATAGGTTGAACACCATTTATGTATGATAAAGAACAGTCAGTAAAATCTTTTTTGTATTTTATTTTTTTCGCAAAGAATCTTCATAATATTCCGTTTTTTTTCACCTAGGACCTTCCTATTAATCTTAATTTTTGAAGCTAAATTTTAACTTCTATATAGCTATAAAAGTCAAAAACCTGCTTATAAACCTTTTCCTTACTAAAACTTTGGGAAGAATGAGAAAGCAAAATTAGTGTTTTTTTTTGTGACTGTCTATGCCAAAACTTATGAATTGGTATTCATTGGGAATCGATTTCTAACGATTCTTTACTTTTAAAGGTTCCGTAGCCGTGTAATGTGCGCGTCATCTACATAAACACACACTCACTGCCTCCCATAGTATATAAGCTTTAACATTATTAATAAACGGGCTCTTTGATTGCAGTCAGTCTTTTATTATACTGCCTCGGTGGCGCAGCGGAAAGAGGGTCGCACTTTAAAACGATGGCTGCGTCAGAGTTCCCCGGTTCGATCCCCGGGTCGGGCCAAAAATGTATACCAAGGACTATCTGTTCAGAAATTCTTATGGTAGCCCGGAGATCGTAAGTTGGCGGTGTTTCACCCACATGCCTCGGAAAAGCACGTAAAGCCGTTGGTTCTGCGCCTGATTTCTCTCCGGTCGTGTCAGATTGCTGTCCTATCAGGCTATGAGAGTGAACTTTACACTCTCCTTAGTGTATCAAATACTTAATTAAAAACTACATCAAAATCTGTCGAGCCAAACGCGATAAATTCGCGGACAAACATACATACAAACATACAGGTTGAACTGGAAACCTTCTCTTATTAAGTCGGTTAAAAGTAATATAAAATATAATATTTTTGTCCTCAAACCGCCAAGGTACTTTCCCTTCGAGTGAAATAAAAATAAATATATAGTAATTGAACTACTCATATATTGTATCTTTATTGGGATAATAAAATTGGCTAAATGCCTGGCTATTTACTCATACATTAAAAAAGAAGAATGTAGGAGACATTACAATTAATTAAGAATAAGTTTAGCAATTTTCGCTCTTGCCAGTAATTTCACTTTCTTCATTTTTGAGCTGTCATGAAAGTGGAAGAACGAGGTTCTATCTCACATACGAAATTGAGCTCTTTGTCACACCACACGTCGTTCAAAATGCCGTGGTTGGTCCCTCCGTTCAGCCCCCCACACCTCTCGCCGGCCTCGGGAATGCTCGGTTCTCCCCAATTCCAGTTATCATATCCTGCATCTGCTAGAGATTGGCCTGAAAAGTCGAGTACCAGAATTTGAATAAAAATCTAAACGTATAGCATAAATTTTTCGGGTAGTGTGGCAATTAAAGCAAAAAATTGAATCGATGATTTTTAATAGAACCTTCACCTGGTCAAAATGCTTTATAATATTTAACTTAGAGATATAGCAATCCAAAGTTTTAATCCCTAATCAATGATGTCAAAATAGCTTACTTGTTGTACGAAATGATAATGTCAAATTCTACGACTGGACATATGATAGCAATATATTACTGGATCTCTTTATTTTGTTAGAAAATAACGATTTATTTATTTTTCGTTACAATAAATAAGAATAATAAAGAATTGATTACTGATTACTTAAAAGGCGTATATTTAAAATATTTGCTCGTATAACAGGAAAATCCTGTATAATATATTGTAGTCAATGGTGCGATCTGATTAAGGAAAAAGTTTAGAAGGATCATAAAGTTGCAACCTATCGCTATGAAAACCCAGTGGGTTAAGTTTGGCTTACGTCCTGCGGCTAATGTATTGATATTTACATAATTAATTTGTGTAATCGCAAGAAAGTACTAAAATAAATAAAATGTACCTTGCACAGTGATCCAGATGCGGGGTTCACCGAAGGCTCGGAATCCGATGAATGTTGAATATTCATTGAACTTTGCCAAGTCCCAAATTACCTACAAATGTTAAAAGCATACACATATATAACTGCGGCTTAGAAACATTTTTAAACCAGTTGACAAAAAATCTTGTATTGAACCGATTCCTTTAATTTTATGGACTCAATAAATCTACCTAAAGATATTTTCAGCAACTAAAAATAAGTATTTTTTCACAAGCATACATCATATTACGGCTATTTTGACACCTGCTTTACAAAAAACTAAAGGTCATAAATTTTGATCATATTTAAATACAAGGTAGTTTTCCGAACATCCTATATGAAGAATTAAGACCTCACCTCAGCTTCTTCTTGGCTGTTGATGACGGCCAAGTGTCCGCCTTCAGCTCTGCAGACATTATACGCGCTCTCCCAGTCACGTTTAACCTGGTGCATCTTGTAGCAGCTTCCAGTACGCAAATTTATATTATACTCTGCAAAAAATACAAAAATAAAACTGAAGGGTGCTTGACTTTTAACCGTTAGAGCGAAGCTTCACTATCGTTGCGTCTCCGCATGCAATTTGACGTCCTCCGTGTTGTAATGACTAAGCACGCTGGGTTTCAAGGCGGAGACGCTTTTCACAATTGCATTAGCTACTTACCTACTTTGAGATCAGTCAGATCAATGTATGTGATTGGTGTCCAATATTTAATGCATAGCAAGATACTGTGCAAAATGCCATTCATACGTAGGTATGTAAAATTACGGAGCTACACCGCTCTGACGTCGCATCGTACCACGCAACTCAACGCAATGGCAAAGTGGCTTTGCTCTGAGTGAACATGCTTAAACTGCTAATAAATAGGTCTTAGAAACTTTACCTGGATCCAAGGTATCACACTGCGGCACTGCATTGCATATAAATCTGTCTGGCCTGTAACATACAAACAGATTGAACAACCGACTGGATTAGCATATACTTTAACTCTTAATAATGGAGTAGTTCAAGAATGAATTACTCAGCCGTAACTAAAATTCGAATTTTGTTATTTATTGGTAAAATAATAGATGAATTTCTGGCTTTCACTTTGATTAATGAATGGATCACTTCCCTAAATAACAGTTACTCATTGTCGATGTGGATAAAAAATATGTCCAGAATAATTTGTGAATGACGTTCAACATCCTAAGTAATAAGTATAAAACTAATTCCTATCGCCTTGATGGGTCAGTCCATTCCGAAAGTAAAAACGACTTAACCGATTTTAACCAGCTTGTCAGAAACAGTTTCTAAATTACTATATTTGGAAACAGTACATTGATTTACAACTCACGTCATTGAGGTTGATTCTGTTTCCAGCGAGGTGGTAGATTCAGAATAATTGCCCATTACATTAGAAAAATCATAATCTTCATCCGCTTGCGATGTGATACTGGTACTTTCATAATCATCCGTTATTATTTTATTCTCCCATTTCAGTGCTTGAGATTCCAATCGCGTGGCTATTTTGGGTTCAATCTCGCAGATGAACATCAAATCCATGGAGCAGGTGACGTCATTTAAAACACCATTCTCCTTGGATCCCCTAAAGATTACCGATCCACAGTTTTCATTCATGCTGTTTGGTTCCCCAGAAAACCATTTATCGTAGCCCGCTTCTTCTAGTGATTGGCCTGTAGAAAAATACATTTAGTTATTCATCAACGAAAACAGGGTGGGTTTTCATTTTTGGGCTGATTGATTATTGAATCATCAAGCAGGGTTATCATAAGAGTGAAACCACTCAACGATGCTGCGACAGTTAGCGATGCAGTTCCGTAGTTCTACATCTAATGTGAACAGCATGCCACACGGTGCGTTAAAACAACGCGACGCAACGCGTATTGCTGTTAAGGTTTATATGCAGAACAACGAAGCTGCACCGCTCCGAAGTTGCAACGTCGACGCAACGCCAGAGTGGCTTCTCTAACTTCGCAATGATCGCAACGATTGGAATCCGTGATGACCGGTGTTTGGGTTTGCACCATTTGCAAGTAAGCATGCCTATTGCCAGAGTGTCCGAGCAGATTGTTTGTTTGGGATATTGATAGGAAGTGCTTACTTCGGAGCGATGACGAATCTTTCCTTGACTCTAGTTGCTGTATTACTATTATAGCGACATTACCTTGCAAAGTAGTCCACGTTCGGTAGCGATAGTACTCCACATCATTGGCAGCACGGAATCCCAGAAACAGTGCGTATATGGATTTACTTTCTTTAGCTAGTTCCCAAATAACCTGGAAGCAAGTCATGAGCTAGTTTAACAATGCAAATTTATTTTCAATAAATGTCAAAGTATCGTATACTGAAATCATCCTAGTTCAGGTTTCAACCCATCATTTTTAAAACTAGCGGACCCAGCGAACTTTGTTTCGACCCCGGCCCCGGTAAGTAATTAGGTACTCTGAAATTGTATAATTTTCCGCACAATTTTGCTTACTATTTTCTGTCATACGTAAGATCCTCCTCCTGACAATAACAAATACAACAAAAAAGAATGAGTCAAATAGATCTAGCTCTTTACGCCGTGACCAAGAAAAATATGGATTCATTCTTAATAGGAGTGGTGGATCTTGAAAATTGTAACTACAAGGATTATGATGAGGTAATAAATCATTTTTATTTTTATCATACTTTGTAGAAGAGCAGCCGTTTAAAGTGAGGCAAATAACATTTATCGCAACAATAATTGTTTACTACGGCTTGGACAAACTAATGGTCAGCACTCATAGACCCTTTTCTTGGAGGCGGTATATTCAGTTGTACCACAGTTGTCCGAACTCTATTCAGTTTTACCACAGCTAAACGCATTCCATGTATTTATGATAATTATTTATTTATGTCGAAACCACAGAAGCCGATGCATTGCGTCGACGCTGCAACTTTGGAGCGGCGACGCTCTGTTGCTCTACATAGAATAGAATAGAATAGAATAGAATTTTCATTTATTTGACACACAAGATACATTACATTAAATAAATTAAAACAAATCAAAACAACTTAAATTAAATTCATTAAAAACAAAAACAAAGCGCCCAGGTGTGCCAAAAAGGTCCCCGCTCAGTATATACATAAAATCTGAATTCCACACCCGCCTTACAAATACACGCGGTTGTCAGAACGCGCGCGACAGGCAGACGAGCCAGGGATGAATCTGCGTCACGATGATGGATGGACCGTTGCGAGAACGCAGCGCTCGTGTGGTACCCACTGCGTTGATCCGCCGAAACGCAACGAAAATGCCCGTGAGGTTTTGCTCTAAGGCTCCACTCTCAAATTAACTCACCTCGGCCTCGGCTTGGCTGTTGATAATGGCCAAGTGGCCTCCTTGTGCTTGGCATATCGAAGACGCATCATCGAAGTTGTGTTGGTCTTGGTAGACCTTGTAACAGCTCCCGGTGCGGTTATCCAATACATACTCTAATGAAATAAAATAAATAAGTTTTTTTTTTCATTTTTTAAAATATATAAAACAGAACGTTTGTGTTTATTAGGTACGCCATTCGGAATTGAGAGTGGCGATAGCTACTTAGAATTGTCGAGTTTGCTTAAACTATTAAAGATTATTCAATTTTATTTATATATATGTTTTCTTGCTACTAACTTTCTACCCAAGAAAGATGTATAGAAATAAAACACAATTTAAAAGTTGTACCTAAATTACAACTTACCAGTGTCTGAAGTACCGCATTCTGTGAGCTCTGTATCCTGTTTCTTTATATAACAGGCAAAAGGATGGTTTTCGAAACAGGATAAATCCACCTTGGTACCATTTGCGCTCAAGCCGACGCAGGATTCCAATGTGTGTGTGAATGTTTGGGAATCGGGGATACCTTGAACGTTATAAAAATATATCAGGTCAAATTGTTTTAAGTTAAATATTTTACTTGTGTCTGTGTATAAATCATAGAAACACTTTATTTTAATAGAGATTTTACTTTATTTATTCTTACTTGTATATCCAGGTGGTAATTATTTTTTTCGAAGAAAGAAAATATCATTTTTTGAAACAGCACCCTGATAATTTTAAAAGTTATTTACATCATCGGCTTCGTTTCTCTCAATTCAATGCCAAATCCCTCTTTTTTTCTAATCTTAACCTTAATTATTAAAAAATCAATATCTGAATATTTTTTGATTTATTTATTTAAACTTTAATGGTACAATTAGCGGACTAAATGCCTTATGGTATTCTTTACCAGTCACCCGCTTGGGAAATGCAGAGAGTCAAATCAGTGGCGGAATATTTAAAAGTACTGAGAGGCACCAAAAAATATATTTCAAAATGCAGTGACATAAACATACATACTAATATTACATAGATAAAAGAAATATATTAATATGTAAGCATGGCATTAATGAACGTACATAGAATACATATATTTAATAAAAAAATAATTACAGATAGGAAAGTGTAGATATTGATGACATCTGTAAAGATATTAACGACAACAGTGAAAGCAATGTTGGTTAATTCTGAAGTGAGCCAAGGTTAAGATAGTGGGTGAGGAGAGACTTCGTAAAAGAAAATTTGTTTGAGGAAATTGTGATTTTAATCTTAAGAGAATTCCAAAGGCGAATCGCAGAGATGGTGAAAGAGTCCGAAATAAAGACGGTCTTGTAAAGAAGAGTGTAAAGTGTGAGAATATGGGAGGAGCGCAGGTTGCGCGAAGTTGTGGAAGCCAGTTAGTTGAACCGCTGTGTCATATAGGTCGGAGAGTGAGGGTTATGAAGTATGTTGAAGAGTACACAGAATTCTTATTTCTCTGCGATGACGGATGGGAAGCCATTTAAGCTTGGAACGGGAGGCAGAAATGTGGTCGTACTTATGGAGACCGAATATGAAACGAATACCGTAGTTGAGGTGACGATCAAGTTTATTGAGAAAGGCTTCACTTACATTCGTACAACAGACGTCGGCGTAGTCGAGACGAGGCTGAACGAGAGATTGGACAAGAAGAGTTTTCCTGTGAAGAGGGAGAAAGCTTTTTGAATTTAAAGAGTGCCCGTAAAGTGGCAGTTATCTTCTTGCTGACCTCGACAATGTCTTTAGACAAGCTGAGGATGCCGTCTATATAGTATGTAGCCCCAGGTTCTTAACTCAGTTACTGTATGGTATCACGGCTTTTTAAGTAAGATTGGAGCAGTGGAGTACATGATGATCTTGGCGAGTTGCCGAGAGCTGTCAACAATGATAGCCTAACATTTGGACGGGTTTACTGATATACCGAATTTTTTTGACCAATCGACGATACAGGAGAGGTCACAATTCAGGGCCATTATGGCCGAGCCTATATCAAACACCTCTGCCTGAGCGTAAAGTTGCAGATCGTTTGCATACAGATGATAAGAGCAGTTAAGGCGGCTAGTGATAGTATTCATAAAAACGGAAAAGAGGAGCGGAGAGAGAATACCACCTTGAGGAACGCCAGTTGTGATATTTGACCAATGAGAAAACTTTTGGTCAATCCGAACAGCCTGGTGGCGTCCCTGAAGATATGCAGAGAACCATTTCAGTGCTACAGATGAGACCCGCAAGTGGGACATAATAGCAAGGAGCACATCATGGTCGACATGATTGAATGCATTAGAGAAGTTAATTAAAACGAAAATGGCTTTTTTACTATACATGCCCTCTTTGATGTCCTCAATGACTTTAAGAAGTGCAGTGGTCATGCTGTGTCCGGGACAACATTCAGACTGATAAACATTTAGGAGGCTATTTTTGAAGAATTTAGACAGTTGCTTATGGACAACAGCTTCTAGGACTTTCGAAAGAAAGAAAAGAATGGAGATTGGACGAAAATGAGTGAGGAGTTAGAGTTGGATAATTTAGTAAGAGGAAGAACGTAGGCTTTACGCCAAACAGCAGGTACCACCCCAGATTAGCAAGAAAAAATTAATTATGAGTGTGAGAATTGAGGGTGATTTGGGTTAGGACTAGTGTCCTGTGGGTTTTTATTGCTTGATTTGATTTGAAAGTAGACCTAATATAAAAACAAAGAAGTAAAATAACATAAAAATACGAAGGTCTTTTTTGTTTCATTTAAGGTTTACTTTCACCTCTTATCAGGATTGCACTTTTCCACACTGTATAGCGCTCACCTTCCACGTGCTTCTGTCGACTATTTGAGAAGAAGCTGACCATACCAGTGAAAACTGGTGTCCCTGTCACTCCATGCTCCATCATCAGATCTTGGATGGCCTGTTTGAGATCTTCATTGAGGGGTGAAGCTAAGACTGCTCCTAAAATAAATAAATATTACATAAAAACACACACACACACACACACACACACACACACACACAAACACCCGCATAACCGCACGCTAAAAGTTAGATTGACGCGAGAATGTCGAGATATAAATTTTTAATCGGGATGTAAATTTCTACAAAAAAAACATAAATTGTATTAATAATTAATGAGTAGTATACGCATCTACTTAGTAACAAGAAGATAAAACTCTTCATTGCATAAATCACAGCTCAGTTGCAAAGCTTACAGAAAATATTGCATTCAAGTGGCTTGTTAGCTACAAGCAATTTATTTAAAAAAGCACTAGTTGCAAAAAAAAACGTATTGCAAAAAAAAATAACCTTGGCTAGCTTTAATGTATCTGTACCTTCGTTTATGCACGTAAGATGTGCTTGCTCCCATATCTGGGGCAGGCGATGGAACTTCAGCCAACCTCCAGATCTCTCGTTCAGGATGTAGTCAGGACGAAGCACATTGCCATCTTGGAACAACCAAAGTTAATATTTTACTATTGCAAATGCATCAACAAAATTTCAATATTTCTTCCCGCAATACTAATAATGACATGGTTAAATAGTAATATGAGTAAATGTTACTCACTGCTCGTCATTTCGGCTGGGTTGTAAAGCTTTTTTTCTACCCTCTATGGTTGTAACAGCCTTGGTCACGAGCCAGCTGTTAAGTTCTTATTGTAATGCAACGTGAAAGTTTAAAATCTAACATAAGCTGTAGCTCTGTTGTGTAAATGATGAAAGAAGACCTACGTGGTGTAGAGGCTAAGCACGCTGGTTTCAAGTCATCACCACTCCAAGGTCCCGGGTTCGATCCCGGTCGGGTCGGTGTTGTGGTACCTACCACCGTTGTGTCTGATTTCCATAACGCAAGTGCCGCTACTTATTTTGGGATCAGAGTAATGTATGTCATTGGTGTCCAATATTTACATTTATTTATTTAAAGAAATCTTGCAGAAATCTTGAAATAAGTACCTATGAGTGAGTATCGCATATCAATTAAAATGTTACTTATGTACAGAATAACAGATAAAATTTACAAAATGTTTTTGATATAACTCTTATTTTGAACTAACTGCCTCGGTGGCGCAGCGGTAAGAGGGTCGTACTTTAAAGCGACGGCTGCGCCAGAAGTCCCGGGTTCGATCCCCGGATCGGGCTAAAAATATATACCTGAGTTTTTCTGTTCAGAAATTAGAAAGCCCGGAGTTTGGAAGTTGGCGGTGTTTCACTCCCGTGCCTCGGAAAGCACGTAAAGCCGTTGGTCCTGCGCCTGATCTCTCTTCGGTCGTGACAGATCAAAGAAGCAGCGTATGACGTCCACCAATAAGAGAACGATCTTGTAAAGATCGCAGGATCAAACTGGATGCAGACCGCTAGTGATCGGTCGCTGTGGAAAGTCGTGAGAGAGGCCTATGTTCAGCAGTTGACGTCCTTTGGCTGATAATGAAAATGCTAGGGGTGGGAAAAGTTATATCAATTAAATAACAATTCAAAACTTACATGTAATCTCGAATATTATTGGTAATATAAGTAAAACTCCAACAGAAACTATGTTTCTCTCCATTCTTGATCACGATCAAAGTACTTAGTATAACGAATTAATAAATTTAATTAATTAGTAATATGCAACCGTATACGTATACTTAACTGATATTATTTTAATAACACAATCCCGGTACACTGCAAGAATTTATACTATCAGGGTTATCGATAAATTTGATGAACTATACGACGATATTGCATGAAGTTGACGAGAGACCGTTTACATCAAGTTGAAGAACTGACTTTGATATTAATAGTAAATTAAAACACACTGATCATGACGTCATGACTCATTTTTTTCCTTAACTAAATCTTATCGGTACTGTTCATAAAAACGGACGTACATTTTTACCGCCTTCAAAAAAAAGGAGTTTATCAATTTGAGCTCTATGTATTATTTGTGTGCCTATCGTGTATATATCGTCAAAATTTGATAAAGTATGTTGATCTATAAAGGCTTCCTAACGCATGTGCAAAATTTTGTAAGTGTATGTATGTTTTTATGATTGTATATTTGTAAGTTTTTCTCAGGATTTTTCAAGAACAACAAGTAATAGCGAAATGAATATTTTTTACGTCAATTAAGTATGAATATGATCCGCCTTCAAAAAGCTTAAAAAAACACATTCGTCTTTTATTTGGGAGAAACAAATTATTTTGGGGTCGGTCTATGACGTAGGTAGTGTAAACTGTTAGTGTAGGTAATCTTGATATGCACCAAATCCCAAAATATATGTTTTTCCTGAATAGGAGACAAAATATTTTAAAATTGTAATGCAGATTTTTGAAGGCGGTTTAATTTTTAAAATTATTTTTATACCACGACTATATAAAATCTTGCATGAGAGGAAGCTATATCCACTGGTATAGTTCACCAAATGTCAACATAGGTAAACTCCTGTAATAGAATCCACAATCAGTTGTTATTTCAACGTATTTTGTTATATTATTTTTAAATTTAACAAATTGTGCAGTAGTCATTTAATTGTGAAGTGCAGGAAATAACAAAGTGTTGCATATACAGGCTGAAGAAGGCAATAGAGAGCTGATTTTCAAAGGGAGATGATATCAAAAGATAATTGACGATTTGCATTATATTTCTTCATGTTGCACATAATAAAAAATTCAAGAAAACTAAGCCTGTAAGCTGAACACTACTCAGCAAAAGACTTACCTCAAGTATGAGTTTATGAAAACATGAAAATACGTATCATAATGATCAGTTGTCTCCCTTTCTTCAAAGAAAAAGAGGACGTGAGTTTATATTGTAAAATACGTTTATGACCTTTAGATTTGTTGAGATACTTATTTTTGTCATAAGAAAGCCCTTTATTTACTAGAAGTACATATTAATGTTATTTTATTGTCTTTAATTTACGTTTGTGAAATGTAATTACCCTCTGCTATACTATATACATCAAAAGTGTCTAGGGATCAACATATATTTTTGCAATAACTTTTCTCCTGATTGATATTAATTAAAATTTTATTTAAGGATTCATCAAATAAAGTGGTTTTCGTTTGTCTACAGTAACGATAAACCAAGTCACCTTTGCATTAATAAAGAAATTTGCCATTTTCCTAATAAAGGGATTTTTGACATTTGAACCACTAACATTAAAGTTCGAAAAAAAGACTGAAATAACAGTTTTCTTTAAAATTTTATTGGGTAACTTAAACAACTAATAATCCGTGTTTCTACCGCGAACACTAACAACACAAGAACATTGGTTTGGCATACTCAAAATGTGTTCATCCAAATCACGCTGTGGAATGGACGCCCATGTTCGTTGCAACAACAAAAAAAGGTCTTCTTGCGACTGGATACCCTCCATATTCGGCAGAGCTCTTCTCTATAGCATATCCCGTCTGCGTTTCCACCAGGTGAGCAGCTCCAGATTCAATTAAATGTATATTTATCATTTAGTTACAGGTTTAAAACAATTGTAAAAACAAGCTTTTCTTTTTGTAATGCGATTGAATGAAATATATTTAGTTAAATGTGTGCTCACTCAGTCCTAACAAGCGGTCAGCCATATCTTCATACTGAAATAAGTTGGTCGAGTCATTCAGTGTTCTTTTTTTTTGTTACAGCTCTATTTATTTGGAGCCTGTAATTTCAGATCGTCAAGTTTCGTATTAAAACATTTAGTATTAATTTATTGTGCTCACTCCATCCACACGCTTTTGTATCTCTATAAACCAACTATAGATTCGCATTCCATCGTTTACATTGTATGAATTGGCTAGAAATAGGACTATTCAGCATAAAAACAAACCACTTTTTCTGTGCGTTCATGAGTAAAACGGATGCCTGGTGCTCACTCCGTCCGCCATCGCTAAATACTTAAATATTTTTTGCTAAGTTAACTTAAACGAAAGAGTGAACATATGATTTTTTTGTGCAAAAATACTATCAAATATTCGGTGGTACTCAGTTCAATATTACTTTTTACTTTAATAGATATACAAAACTAATTTTTTGGTTTAAATGACATATAATAGGGTGTCTCCACGTGACAATAATAAGAGGACATAAAGTAAGACTGAAAAATGAGACGGTTTAATCCTTAACCAATTTTCGCGCAATTCGTATACGAAAAAGTTCACCGATCAAATTTTCTTTCTCAAAGAAAAAATATTTTTACATAATAATTAGTTTTTGGTCGTGCGATAGTTTTTTACATGGGTCTACATTCTTGATTTGATTTTTAGGTAAATAAGTCAAACTCGCAATCTAGGTACCTACCACACGAAAAAAGTTCGATTGCCACGAGACTCGGCCTCCAGGCCGCGGAAAACTGATGAAGGAAAATAAGAGTTGCATATAGATTTTGGTTTTGGATAATGCCTTGTTTATTTCCTCATCAACAGAGTCCAGAAAAAATACTAATAACCCTGAAAAATAAATGTGGGAAATAATCCCTGTGCCTGGGTAAGGATCTCCTTTTTTTGTCGCTACATATAATTCTTGTAAATTAATTTAAATTACGTTATATATATAAGGAGGCTATTTTGCTGAAGTGTTATAAGTATGCAATACATAGATTTCAGGAAAAAGACCTAGTATTCAAAATAAAGTGATTTAATGTTGACATAAACAGGCAAAAGACGTATAGTTCCCACAAAACGCTTAGCTCCAACGGGCTTAGGTCATATGTTCCCCACATGTTTAATTTCCTTATTTCACAAAGTCCCGCAAGAAATTAACATTTATTTAGTAATTCTAATTAAAAAAACAGAATCTCCAACATACCTAAAAATCGAACGGCGTATCTTCCTTCGTTTAGCCATAACCGATAAGAATCACGCACATTGACCGAAAATTACTTGTCAGTTAAAACTCAAATGGCAGTTAGTGTCACACACGGTCTAATTCTTAACTTATTTTCTGTTCTAGTTCTTTTCTAATGTCCATATTTTACCATTAGGCTATAGAGATAGTGTTGAAAATGACTATTAAATAGTCAAAAAACGGTCATTAACTGTCATAAATGGTAATTCATATTGATTCAGTAATGTTTTATTACTTTTTCAGTTGTGCGTACGCGATTGGTCGAATTCGGTAGGTCACGTGACTTTCGCGCAGGTCCGTGAAACACCGTTGTTTACATCTGGTTTCAACCATATTTACAAAAAACAATAAAAAGTCATAATAAGTAATCAAAACTCATTCACACAACGACACAAAATGTGTTTTTCTTGCGAAAACTGAGTCAGGAAATTATATTTACGGTTCATCACATACGGTCAAATTGATTGGTATTGACCGTATTTGACCGGTCATGTATGGGTTCTGATAAATGTGACCGGCCAGATATATTCATTTTACATTTAGTACATAAAACCTCAAAATTTTAAACTAAACCCAAACCCCAGCCCAAACAAAGTACCTATTAAGAACCAAACCTTTTCCTTCAGGCAAGTAAGCGAGGATGACACGCAGTTAGCGTGAGCACGTGAAGTTTAGTCAGCCAAGTCCTGCTATTTTATCACGTGTAGACACCCCATTCCATGTCCTTCATACAAAATATGAAATTTTGTTTTACTCTAAAAGTAAAAAGAAATATCAAACTGGATACTTTTGAATATTTTATAGTATTTTTGTACAAAAAAAATCATATGTTGACTTATTCTTTTAACTTAACTAAGCACAAAAGATTTAAGTATTTAGCGATGGCGGACGGAGTGAGCACCAGGCATCCGTTTTACTCATGAACGCTCAGTAAAAGTGGTTTGTTTTTATACTGAATAGTCCTATTTCTAGCTAATTCATACAATGTAAACGATGGAATGCGAATCTATAGTTGGTTCATAGAGATACAATAGCGTGTGGATGGAGTGAGCACAATAAATTAATAGTTAATGTTTTAATACAAAACTTGATGATCTGAAATTACAGGCTCCAATTAAACAGAGGTGTAACAAAAAAAGAACACTGAATGACTCGACCAACTTATTTCAGTATGAAGATATAGCTGACCGCTTGTGTGGACTGAGTGAGCACACGTTTAACTAAATATCTTTCATTCAATCGCATTACAAAAAGAAAACCTTGTTTTTACAATTGTTTTAAATCTTTAACTAAATGATAAATATACATTTAATTAAATCTGGAGCTGCTCACCTGGTGGAAACGCAGACGCATATCCCATGCATGCTCAATCGGGTTCAAGTCTGGCGACTGAGCAGGCAAGGGCAGGACATTGATGTTAGCTGCGGCGAGAGTCTGTCTTACAACTCTTGCGGTGTGCGGTCGTGCATTATCATGCATTAACTGAAATAAGGGACCGATTTGCACTTGTAGAGGAACGATGACGTCTGATACAATCGTCTCAGCATAAATTTGAGCCTTGAGGTTGCCTCTGATCCGAATCAAATCAGTTCTTCCGCCGATCTAAATATATTCAGTCTGTGGAAAACCTTTTAACCGCGTTTTATTAGGTTAGGGCCCAGACCCATAATTAAGTGTAAAAACGACTGTGTGGTATAGTTAAAATGTCGACGAACTATATTGCGAGTGTTCCTAAACTGAAAGGTCGTGAGAACTATGATGATTGGTGTTTTGCGGCTCAAAATGTGTTGGTGTTGGAAGGCATGGAGTCCGCCATTGAAAAACAACTACCGGCGGAGGCTACTGCGGAACAAAAATCCAACGACAGCAAAGCAAAAGCGAAACTTATCTTGACAATAGATCCTTCTCTCTACGCCCACATACGACATGCTGCAACTACTTACGATTTGTGGATTGAAAAACATGTTTGATGATTCAGGTTATACACGAAAAATATATAATTCATCGCATCAACAAATAATTCGCCTAGAAGGATGTGACGATAAGACTCAAAGTTACGTAGTGGGTACTACGTAACTCAAATCGTCGAAACCAGCCAACGATTAAGAGGAACTGGATTTGAGATTACAGATGAATGGGTAGGTGCATTGATGCTGGCAGGGCTAACAGAACGGTATGCACCGATGTTAATGGCTATAGTACACTCGGGAATTCAAATTAGTTCAGATGTCATAAAGACAAAGTTGTTAGACTCATGCGCGGATGCCGGCAGCAGCTCGGGTTCCCAGAGTGCATTTTACACGAAGAAAGTTCATAATTCCAAAAATGGCAGCAACGCCAACTACAAAGGCGGCCATCCTATCCGAGCCGAAGAATACCCAAAGTCAAATGTTAAAATAACTAAGTGCTATAAGTGCAAACAGCAAGGGCATTATAAAAATCAATGTCCTAACACAGATGTGAGCAAGAAAAAGCAAACCAATGCATTCAGTGCCATTTTTCTGAGCGGCAACTTTAATAGCACTCACTGGTATATTGACAGCGGGGCTAGTAGACACATGACGGCACGGCAAAAGTTAATAGTGAACCCTTCGGATAAACCAGATATCACAGAAGTTATTGTTGCAAACCAGACAAGCGTCCCTGTGCTGTGTTCAGGAAATTTGAATCTAGTCACAGTTGTAAATGGTGAAGAATATGATGTCACAGTTTCGAATGTATTGTGTATCCCAAGTTTGACTACAAATTTGTTGTCCGTCAGCCAGTTAATAGAAAACGGCAACAGTGTGATTTTTAAAGAGAATGCTTGCTTTATTTACAACGAAAAGAAAGAACTTGTTGGACAAGCAGAATTAACTGATGGGGTTTACAGATTATACACAAAAGAAGAACAGATTGCAGCATATGCCATGGTACCAAGTGAAACTTGGCATAGACGCTTAGGGCACATAAATAGTACAAGCTTAAACAAAATAAAAAATGGAGCTGTTGAAGGAATATCATACCCAGAACAAGCAAACATAAGTCAATCTTCATGTACAGTATGTTGTGAAGGCAAACAGGCCAGATTACCCTTCCAGCAGAGCACATGTCACACACACAATGTGCTGGAGGTTATTCACTCAGACGTCTGTGGTCCGATGGAGAACCTTTCCATTGGAGGTTCCAGATATTATGTTTTATTTGTGGACGATTTCAGCAAAATGGCATTCTTTTATTTTATGAAGAATAAAAATTAAGTTTTCAAATACTTTCAAGAATTTAAGTCTATGGTTGAGTATCAGAAAGAAAGAAAAATAAAGAATTTTAGAACAGACAATGGGGGAGAATTCTGTAGCCAGGAATTCGAGGCCTTCTTGAAAAAGCATGGAGGCCAGACCCAGCGGTCCGTAGATCGCAACTACGCTCTGCTACCATATTAATAACACTCTGACTTGTATTCAGAGCTAAAGCCACAGTATTTATTTATTTATTTATTTAAAGACTTTATTGCACAAATTTAGTGTACAAAGGTGGACTTAATGCTAAAAGCATTCTCTACCAGTCAAACCTTTAGGTCATGCAGAAAGGTGTCAACGGGTGCAGTGAAAAGCTTCTAAAGAAAAAAGGAACATAGTAACAATAATCATTTTATCCTATAATAATAAATATTCATATTATAATGTATTATATAAATAGATAAACCTACATTTAAATAGTAACTATAACTTTAAACATATTATATATATATAATTATACGTACATTAGCATAAATAAAGCAATAATACATACATATAATAACAATATTACTATGCAATTATTCACTCTTTCAGAAATGTGCGAACTTTATTCTTGAAGGATAACCTCGAATCAGTCTTCCTTATATCTAGGGGAAGAGAGTTCCAGAGTCGTGTAGCTGTCACTGTAAATGACTTTGAAACATACGAGGAGCGGTGAGCCTGCGTACCTAGCCGAAGGTTGTCAGAGGAACGGAGAGAACGATCATGAGTTTGACTTAAAAAAGGGAACATATTTCGAAGGTAAGAAGGGGCAGAGGGGTTATACAGAATAGTGTGAAGAATGCAAAGAATTCGAGAGTCTCTACGTTGACGGATGGTAAGCCAATTCAGTTGTGCTCTGTAACTGGAGACATGGTCGTATTTACGGAGGCCGAAGATGAATCTAATACAACTATTTAGGAGACGTTCAAGTTTATCAGTGAAGGCTTCAGTGAGGTTAGTACAGCACGAATCAGCATAGTCGATGATAGGAATGACTAAACTTTGCATAAGCAGAAGTTTCGTTTTAAATGGGAGAAAGAATTTAAGGCGGTAGAGACTTCTCAGACATGTGATAACCTTACGACTTACTTCTGATATGTGATCAGTCCATCCCAGCGTAGAGTCAATGATAAGACCCGAGTTCTTTACACTGGAAGAGTAAGGAATTAATTAATACAGTACGTTGCCGGGAACCAGCTTCTATCATTCCCACGGCTCTGAGCATTTCTTCCCTGCTTAAATGACGTCGCCGGTCCATAATAACGTTGGTTTTAATCAGTAGTAGGGAAACAGTAGCACTAATAATATCTTCAATGCGTTGTATGTTTTTATAGGGAAAATATTGACAGCTGATTTTCATCTTTTGCTCGAATTTGATTGACAGTTCCTGTTTCAAATTATGAAATGCACCAAAAAGGATCCATATAAATTTATAAAATCATAAATTTATTACAAAGCCACATCTCAATCTCAAGAAATCCGCATAAAAATGCTTGATCCCTAGACACTTTTGATGTGTGTACTTAAAATAAAGTTTTTTTTTCCTTAAAGTTACGCTATCACCATCTCTCAATGATATAAACATCTAATTACAAGAAAACTTCTCATTGTAATCAATACATTACCTATCATAATATATATTTTTCGTTCCTGGTTGGGACTGGTCCGCAGTCCAGAAAGGCACTGCGCTTGCGCATAGTAGTGTGAAAGCAGGCCGTAGGGCAGCCCCACAAAAATCCTGAAAGCATTATTATATAAAATATTAAATTAGCTGACAGATTTTAGTGCATTCTAAGAAAACTCTTCAGCGTCTTACAAACATCTATCAAATAGTTAAAAATTTGGACAGCCTGTATATGGTTATTTTAATTAATAAATAGATTTATGTATGTGTTTTCCGCCTATTGAAATCAATCAAGAATAACCATGACAGCTACAAACAAAATTTCCAGTGTAATTCCTAATGTTTTTGATATAAACACTTGAGATAATTGAATTTTATTTATGGTTAGATGTGCGGAGTAAAGATCACAGATCACGTGTTGGTACATTGCATTATTTAATGCAAATCAATGTTTATAGAACTGTATAGTAAACAATCTGAGCATACCAAAAATTGTAGAACCTTTCAGTAAAACCTAGCTCTTCGTCAGTCTCGACCAGTAATCATTTCGAATAACTTAAAACCCGGCCAAATGCGAGTCAGACTCGCGTACGGAGGGTTCCGTATTTTCAGACGCGACCGGTTGTATTGATAACGATGACTCTCAACTTTGTTTTTTTTACGGTTAAAAAAAAGTAAAATACGACTTCAAAAGCGAAATGCACTAAAAAGTCATAAGTAATTAAAGGAAAGGAATCCATTTTAGGCGAAAATTTTCTTTTTGGAGTCGGTGCTCTGATAGTTGATTCTTGAGATGGTCAAAATGATGGCACCGACTCCAAAAGAGTTTACTTGTGACTTTTTAGTGAATTTTGGATTTGAAGTCGGTTTTTCCTTTTTTTAAAGTTAATTTTGTTAGATGCTTTATTTTTAGTGATTACAGGACAGGGGAAGTGTTAAAGAATTCCACCATCAGCTCAGCTCCACACAATGGAGACTGTCAGACGTAACAACACGTAAACATTTAAATTCTAGAACAGAAATAGTATACGTGCCTTTTATATTTAAGGGTTTCCTTCGATTACACCTACATTCCATCATCAGATCCCGACTTGGCAACAATGGGACCAACTAGAAGGTATAACCTCTAGGTTAGTAAAAAAAAACGGTCTACAAATGACAGTGATATGAGGTAACAGAGCCACAAAAAAAAACATACAGTCGAATAGATAACCTCCAACTTTTTTGAAGTCGATTAATAAGACAATAAATACCAATATTTATGTACAGTTTCAATTTCGTATCTCAATGCGTTTTGGAGAAAAAATTCAAAACGACTTTATCAAAAAGTAATGTTAGCTAGCAACCTCACAATCATTAAAGACCTATTCAACGATACCCCACACGACACGATGGGTTTGGCAAGCGAAAAAAGTTATTCCCACGTTACGTGTATGATGTACCTCTCAATGAAAAAAAAAATGATTTTCAAATTTCTATTTCACCACTTTGGCAGGGAGATAAAAATACATATCTATACCAAATTACAGTTTTCTAGCACTTCAGGTCTCTGCGATGGACTGCGGACGGGCAGACGGACAGACGGACATGGCGTAACTATAACGGTTCCTTGTTGGACTACGGAACTCTAAAAAATAACTTTACCGAAAATAAAAACACTTCAAAACAAACTCTTAAAAAGATGATACTTGAGATGGCCAATGCGATAGTACTGACTCAAAAAAGAAATGGTTTTGCCGAGAATAGAATTCATTCAAAACTTTTAGTTTATTTTTATTCTAAAAAAACCGCCCAAGTGCGAGTTGGACTCGCGCACTGAGGGTTCCGTGCCAACTTTAACTGAATTAGATAATTTCACTTACTTCCACTTAGTAAAATACCACAATATTTTGTTGACGGCAAATATAACTTTGTTTTTCATAGTGTTTGTATGAAAAACAAAGTTATGTTTGCGGTTGTTGAAAATGTACTATATCTCAAAAACAACAAGTTCGATCCCATCCAAACTAATTTTCGTGGAAAGTATTTGTCAAGGTCTACATTACGTATATTTTTTAAAATTTACACTCGCTCAGTTTAGAACTTAGATAGGGAAGAAGTTAGACACATTTTACCACTTTGGAAGCGTCTAGCTATGAAACGTTAGATTTAAAAGAAAATGGTTTTAAAAACGTCTATGTCATTTTATAAGACCTATCTATAGATACCCCACTTTTAGTTAGGTTTTAGTTTCATGTATGGGAGCGCCCTTAAAATAATTATTTTTTTATGTTTTGTGTAAGAATCGTAAAATGGTTAACAGGATACATCTTTCTACCCAATTTCATCAGTGTGATGCTTATAGTTATCGAATAAAGTGGCTGTGACATACGGACGAACAGACAGACAGACATACAGACTTGATGAAACTATAAAGATAAAAGCAATATGCACTTAAAAGTCTTAAATAAACTTATGACCAAGGACCCTTTCGGCTAGCTCGGCCTGAGTTCCTCGTCAGAATGCGGATACTTGGTTCTGCCCTTGCCTAACGGGAGGGAAAGATGTGTACCTAACAAGCGCAGGGAAACTGTGAATGAAATTACTTTTACGGTGAATACAGTGAATTCTGAATCAGAATAGGTGCTAACAGCTTGGCATACAATTATTCCTACCTTAATAAACGTGCGCTCCTTATTATTCTAGCGTTACTGAACAATAACTTTTCTATGGAATTCTTTATCGAAAGAAACTTATGGTGTTATTACGGACGCTCTTGGCGTTAAAACGGGTCTGTCGACTTAATCGCAATATACTTAGTAATTGCGGGATGTGAGGTTCGGGAACGGGTTTCGTCTTCAAGATGAGGAGGTGGGGTAACCCTGGTTACCTAGTCCCTCCGAAAAGTCAGCGAAAACTCAACCGCCGACTTCCTCCGGTTAATACGAGTCTTGCTACGTGTCTTGTCTGGAGGTCAGCGAAAACTCAGCCGCTGACTTCATCCGTTTAACCCGAGCCTGGCTACGTGCCCTACTTGCCTGGAGGTCAACGAAAAACTCGGTCGCCTTCTCCTCCTACTCCAGATCCCAGTAGGTTAGCGAGTACTCAGCCGCCGACTTGCCTTTGGCCTATCTTCTCGGATCCCCAGACCCTGGTTACGCAACTTGGGACTCTAAGAGGTCAGCGAACACTCAGCCGTCGACTTTCCCTTGGGTGAGGAAGGGACGTTAGAGGGGAAGGGGCAGCATTTGCCAGAGACCGAAGAGCAATACTTGCGCATCAACTTGTTGCCTCTACGGCCGGGCTCCGACGAATGCTGTTTCGTTCGGCTATAAAGTTCGCGGCCCGCGCGCGTGTGTGTCATGGTGGCGGTGCTCGGTTTTTGTGTGCGTTTTGACAAATAGTGCTGTCAAAACCGGTGTTTCGAGTTAGGATTGTTTTAAGTCAATTTAACAACTAGGCCATCCTACAGTCACCTTCGGCCCAAAGGTGGTCACGACCTTGATACAATCAGAAATCTCTGACTGTGAGCCCCGAGCGGCAAGTGTGACCCGTGCGGCAAGTAAGCCTCGAGTGGACTGGAATATAATTATTTATTCGTTAGCTGTATCAATACCATCATCATCAGATCAGCTGCAACATCTACTGCTATATTTGGATAGGGATAAATAATATAAATAAAGAATAATAATCATTCCAGAACATATACATAACAATGCAGAAGGCGGCCATACTGAACACCTGCGGCATTGTCAGAAAGTTTTTGCAGGACGACTTTACCATTAGCACTACTACAAACGCAGCTTTTTTGGCTTAGGCGCGTTAATTTGTCTTGATTATAATCAATTGCACTAAGATTTCGAAAATAATTTTCAAATGTAAAATAATAATAGTAGTCCCTCTAGCCGTCACAACGACAAACCGACTGCGCGGGATATATTAAAGTGCTTAATTGTGTGCGTAAACACAGGAGCACTTTCTATTCCTCTCACTCTCATAGCCCGATGGGACACTACCTAGTCTTGCCATAAATACTGTTACAAAGAAAAAAATCTTTTTTTTAATGCAAATACTATTTATTACTTTTACAGTGTGTTAGTTTTATACATAAATATAAAACAATTAAAATATATAAAGCTTATTCGAAGTGGTCTCCCTTGGTTGCAATACAGTCCTTTAAACGTTGAGACCAGTTATCAATAGAAGCACGCTCTCTTTCCGTAGGAAAATTTTTCACTTCCAATCGTATGGATTGTTTTAGGGACTCCAAATTAACATGGCGTTTAGAGCAAACCGTACTCTCTTAAACCAACCATAAATCATAATCCAGCAGATTAAGATCGGGACTAGACGACGGCCAGTCTTCAGCTCTGATGAAGTCGGAAACGTTCGCTTCTAACCAAGACTGCGTGGACCGAGCTTTATGACCCGGCGCCGAGTCTTGTTGGAGGACCGTCCTTGGTTATTGAACATGGTGTTGTTAAGGGGCTTAACTACCTTCACACTTACACTTGTGCCGATGTTTTGATACCTTTTTCACAAAAATATGGCTCAGTTACTCCTTCATAGCTAACACCCCACCAAACCATCACTGAAGTCGGGTAATGCCCACGTTGCACTCTGCCGACTAATCGGGAAGCTTTCTTAGATGTTTGAGCATAAATACGGTCATTTTGTTTGTTATAATGTTGCTCAATTGTAAAGATTTTCTCATCCGTAAACAATATTTTTCTGTGTCCTCCCTTTGCGACCGCTTCAGTAGTTTTTTCAATTTTACCACCCTATTCTTTTTTTAATTATCAGTTAAAAAATGACCAGTACGTCTCTTATAGGCTGCAAGTCCTAAGTCATCTTTTAAAATACGCGACATGGTTCTGGGTGCTATCTTCATCTCCCGAGATAAAATCTTTTGCTTTCGGACAGGATTTCTGCGAATTCTTTCCCTTTCTGCTTTGACCACCTTTTTCGTACGAACACTACGTTAACGGCCAGATCTTTTTCTGTCACAAACAGAGGAGGTCTCATTGTACCTATTGATAGCCCGGTACACAAACATTTGAATAATACCAAGCGTATGGAGAGTTTTAAAAATTGCATTTGGCTCCATACTTTGTGTAATGCAATCACAGCGATTCGGTTCTCTTTATCACCCCACTCCATTTTAATATCGCAAAATATTATAAAATGTATTGGCGCCAAAATTAGAAAACACAATGAGCAATCGTATAAAAATGACAGATTCTAGATTCAAATGTAATATCTTTCTTATTTTTAATTGTAACAGTATTTTTGGCCAGACTGTGTATATACATTCAGGGCTCTGACTTTTGTATTTTTTTTTCTTTTGTTTCTTTTTATGATTTAATAAATTCCATGTGAAGCACACTCTTAACAGATAAGATTTTTTCAATTAAGAACAATGAAAAGACTCTGGGAAATATAGGCTGGCAGCATGTTGCCTAGCGTTCGCCATTGAGAGCGCTTCAAAAATATTGACAAAAAATAGTAGTATACGCGCGCACGCGTGCGCACATATTTGTTTTTAGACTGATGTTTAAGTTTCTTATGAAAACCAAGAAATTCCATTAGGTAGACGCTCAGGCGGGAATTCAAATGTATCGAATGCTTTGACTCCGAAAAATTAAGGGATGGTCTCAATAAAATAGATTGGGAGCCTGCTAAGAAAATTATATGTCCCTCTGAATTATATGAAATCATAGTGAATAGTATAAAAACGTGTTATGAGAATCATAAATAGAAATATCTTATAATGACAAACGTATTAATAACAATAACAATTGCATAAATAATAAAATCATAAAAGCTTGTAAATATCATGATGATCTCTTTAAAAAGTGGATAGCGGACCCTTTTATTAAATTTTTAAAGCTATGGTACAACTCGTCAAGAAACTAAGCGAATAAATTAATTAAAAAATGCAAAGATAAAAAAAATAAGACAAGAAATCAGTAACTCCAATAAGAACCCTCGAAATTTATGGCTAATAATGAACAATCTTACTGGACTAAAGCACTAGCAGTTAATATAATAACAAATGCATTTATAAAAAATAATGTTTATATCTCTAATATAACCAATAACTTTGTTTTAACAATATATTTTAAAAACTTTGTTGTACAAATAATGCCAAAATGTAATTTGAAACTTTTGGATAAGGCTACTTATGCAAATGTCCCTCAAGTATCATGTCAATTCCAGAAAGTTACAGCTAAATCAGCCCTTAAAGTTATTAAATGTATAAATAGCAACAAAGCTCCGGGAACTGATAGTATCAGACCGCTGGACCTTAAGATACTTGGTTCTAAAATAGCAGACGTTATTGCACACCTTATTAATAAAACTGTAAGACAAGGTAACTTTCCTAAAGAACTCAAAACAAGTATAGTCAGGCCCATACACAAAAAGGGATGTCACAGTATTTATGATAACTATCGCCCAATAACTATTCTTTTTTATATTGATAAAATTTTAAAAAGACTGTCTCGAAACAAATTCATACATTTTACAAAATTAACAACATAATAAATAATAAACAATATGGATTTTTACCTAACAAAAGTACTACACACCTTCTTTCACAATTCACTGGTAGCTTCTACAAGCATCTCAATGACACAAAAAATGTATTGATAGTTTTTATAGATTATAGCAAAGCCTTTGATGTATTAATTAAACCATAAAACGCTTATTGAAAAACTGAACGAATGTGGTATACAAGGTCCTCTGAACAAATGGTGTGAAAATTACCTTGAAGATCGGACGTATGTAGTCAAAATAGGTAATACTTACAGTTCGAAAAAAATCTCTGAAGGAACCGCACAAGGCTCTGTTCTTGGACCACTTCACTACATCACGTACGTAAACGATGCTGTAAATACTGTTGAAAAATGTGAAATATACCAATTCGCTGATGACACATGTCTTATTGCTGCTGACAAGGACATAAATTTTGCACTTAAAAAACTACAAAGTGACTTTACGGAACTGGCAAAATGGTCACAAGACGCGGGTCTAATTCTTAATGCGAACAAGACAAAACTTATGTATATAAGTTCAAGTCAAAATAGAATAGCTGAAAGCCTCAAATTAATCGCTCATAACCATAATTGTCTACATATCGATCTGGACAACAGCTCTTGTGTTCCTGTAGAGATTGTAAAAAAACATAAATACCTACCTAGGTTTAATAATTGACGATCGTCTTAAACGGACCGAACATATCAATTATATCTGTGATAAACTAAGGGCAATGTTGGCTACATTTTCACTCGTCAAGTATAAGGTACCATATCAATCACTGTTGCTTCTATACAAAGCCTTGGCAGAGACTGATATACAGTACGGTCTTAGTAGTTATGGCAGGACTAGTAAATCGGATCTCGATTCCATTTATAATATGCAAATAAGCCTTTTAAAACCCATTGTCCCTGAGAAAATAAAAACGAAACATAAAAATAACTACCATCATCTTTTTTATCACTGTAATATTTTACCTATTCATGACAAAGTCAAATACATGTTGCTCTGTGATCACTTTTTTACCAACACCTTTAAAAAATTGTAGAACGCAGCAACAAAACAAGAAATACCGCAAACACCACGCTCAGATTACCTGCATATAACAACTTGTATGGGAAATCGTTATTACAATATCAAATACCTAAACTAATCAATGAATTACCTTCGACAATTTAGAGCCAAATTACCGAAACAAGCATAAAAAACAAACTAAAACAAAGTAACTTATCTTCAGTTATATCAACAAGGTTTAAATATTAGTTGACGACCCGTCTGGTGTAGTGGTCGAGAAATCGCCTACTACGCAGCGGGTTGCGGGTTCGATCCCCGCACAATACAAACATTTGTGTGCATGAACATATCTGTTTGCATTGGTCTGGGTGTTTACTATGTATATCATGTATGTATGTATTTACAAACAAAAAGTATTTAAGTATTATATCCGTTGTCTGGCACCCATAACACAAGCTTTGAGTAGCTTACCTTGGGACTAGATGGCGATGTGTGGGAATGTCCAAAGGATATTTATTTATTTATTAACAGAAAAAAAAACTGCTTTGTGTGAATTCACAATAGCTCAAACGAGTTCTCCGCTTACATAGATAGGCAATGTGTTGAACGGTCGGATGCGGAGCGCGCGCTTCGTACTGGGTCTAACTCTTAGTCTAATAAACTGACTAAGATTCAACTGAGTGACAGAAATCGCAGTGTGCGTTAAAACCAATGATATTGTATTTAGAAGTAGATGGCGCCTCGCGAATTAAAAGAGTACACAAATATGGCACCGTCTGATAAATGGATGTCAATCCATTGACATCCATCACATCAGACATCAGTTTCGGAAGAGAGTCATAATAGAGTAGCTTTCTTAATATATTGTTAAAAGTATGTAGGTATATTACAATAGACTCGTTGACTGTAAAAACGTGTTCACAATTTACAGTCCTTTTTTTAATATTTCATTAATACAGCATAGTCATTTGCCATCATGTAAACGGGATGATTCCTTCAAATAACATGCTTCTAGTTAGCGTACATATTTTTTTCTACAATGGTGAGTATCATCCCTCACGGATGTGTTTATCAACAGTCTTTTGTTATACTTTTTTTTTTCGCGAGCGCCGGCGACCTTTTGATCCATGAGCGTCTACACTGTTACTTTTAAAGAAATTAAAGGTGTACTTTATATTTATATAAAACTTTAACAACTTTATATGTGTTAGGGTCGTGCGGACCGGATTTGTACCCACACACCACACCCACCGCATCGCACGCACACGTAAAGCATCAATCACACTATGACGGTTGTTAAATTATTGTTAAAAAAAATATAGTACCAAACTACTCTATGTATGGTAAATAGAAAATCGACTAGTGCCAACAAAATATCAACCATGTTGGTGGGTGGATTGGCTAAGAAACAAATCTCGCTAATTTTCTTGAAAGTGCTGCAATCATGAATGATAGTCAACATTAAATACAATTAACTTAACGAAAATATGATACTTGGTCTGGAACATTTTTATTTAGTTAGTTGTTTCTGCAGTTTTTAAAGGGCACTGAGGCATTGAGACACACATGAGCGCTGACGCCATCCGAAACAGACTAAGTCAAAGTTAAGACCTCACTTTGTCGTGAGATGGTGATTGCTTGACATCTTTTAGCATCTCACCGGTGATCTAGTTCTTGATATAATATCATTGGGTAAAACTAATACTGGTTTATAATCACACTTGTATTAGTGTACCTAGATAAGGTTTTCCTGTTATGATTTTTCAATAAATAAAAAATTAAATAAATCCACGAAACATATAGATTTTTTCTTCCTGGCACTTAATTATTATCTTAAACCGTCCCAAAAGATTTTCATTCCACTTTAAAAAAAACAAAGGTTATCGATTCAACCTGTGTGTATTATGTGGTATCGTTAGAATTTGTTTCATATTCGTTGTTATTCCTGAGTCAGGAATAAGATGATTGCTTAAGAGTCACATTGATTATAGTGTACAGATGTGTAAAAGGTTTATTAGCAACGCCACTATTCCACATGTCCGGTACAGGAGCAGGGCACGTCGAGAAGACTACTGCAAGGTGTGAATCTTGAAGACGTTATATCTTCTTAACTGTGCACAGTGGTGTAAGAAGACGCCTTCAACATAATCTTGGCAATGATATGCTCGAAGACCTTAACCGAGTCTCCCAGTTAATGGGTCTCAGGGTAAAGATGAAAATTATATTATATCAGTGTTGAAAATATTAGTATTTATAGTCTTAAGATACTATTAGAACTGATTTACGACAGACAGAATTAAAACAAAAGTTATGCATTTCGTATGTTCGTTTCTCAACGTAGCACATTTTATGTAATTGACTAGGACTTTTAAATTTTGTAAATTTTTAGTGACACTATAAAATGTAAGGCTGTGCATTGGGCAAGTTATTTGCTTGAGTTAAACCATTGTAGGTAAAACTTGCTCAATTCGAACTATCTAACGAAAATATAGAAAGCAGATTATTATCTTAAACCAGCATCAATTCCTGGAAAAAAATAGATATCTCCGATTTAATATTGCATATTCGTACTATCATTTATTCTTAAAATATTATGAATGTTTCCACCGCCATGTTGGTGTGGTGGTTAGTTCGCTATGTCACTACCCAAGAGGTTCCGGGTTCGAATCCCGGGTCAGGCCGAAATTTGTTTCTGAGTTTTTTTGTCTTGAAAAAATTTGGAAACAGCTCGGAGTCAGGAAGTGATAATGCGCCTGAGCCTCTAAAAGCACGTTAAGCCGTTGGTTGTACTCCTGATCTTCCAATAGTCATGTCTGACTGCCGTCTCACCGAATCAATGAGAGAGAGATAAAACAAAGAGAGATGAAGTGAAAAAAATCAACCAAAGCTACCCTAATTTGTAATAAAATACTTGTAAAAGTAGAAACTAACGACAAATTTAATTCATATTTTACCGTGACATCGCGGCTAGAGTGGGGCTGTGACTGTGTTCAATCCCTTACGGCGTTGGTTATTGCAATTAATTGTTGGTGACAGATAGTTGAAGTACGTGAAAGGGTTTGTTTTTTTTTAATAACTGGCCAATGTTATATCAAAGTCCATAGAAACGTGTGATCATTTCCCACGATTACCATGTTTTCACTCTAACATCCCCGCTGTGTATACTCCCGTGCAGCTGGATGAAGACTTACGTCTTATTGCATAAAAAAGTGAATGATGAATCGTAATCGTCAAAAAAAAATTCTGGCAAACAACATCTAATTTTCCTCTGAATGAGCCATCATCCAGATAACAGGCATTGAATTAAGAATTAAAGAATGAAATGACAGGATGGATGCCTAAACAGTAGTATAAAATTGGGAAAGCTGGCTCACGGTTCCCTGTGCAAGGATCTGGGGGTCTGAGTCTAGAGTTCTCAGGTACTCGAGTACCCCGGCAAACCAGATCCAGGAAGAGCGAAAAGGGCACACCAGAGCGCCTTTTTCGAGGCGCTGCTCTCGTGTGTTCGCTTTTCCTGGATGGAGCGTTGTAATAAGACTGACGAAATTTTGTGAACATTTCATATAAAATACTGTATTGATTATCTTGAAAATTAACGTTCATTGTTTCGTACGGATAACACTGAGAGTTTAAAAACAACGATATGTTAGATACATTACAGTGGTCAAATACTGAGTTGTCATTGACTTTGCTATTTTTTCTGTTTGTTTGTAAACCAACAATAACATATCGTGGTTTTTCTAACTGCGATGCAGTTTTGACTGACCAAGAATGTTTTGTAGTTTGAGGTAATAAGGGATATTCATAAAAATCCCAATTTCTGAAAGCAATTTGTAGAGGCTTATCTTTTTCTAAGTGTCTGAGTAATTTAAGTCGATCTCGATCAGGGGGGTATTTATTATTATTGGTTGTTGGGCTCTAATGTTGCCATCTCGACCAGGTATGATCTATTGTGGCGCCCTTATATTTAAATTTCACTGCTTAGTCCCGTTGAGTCTATGAACTTCCAGATACTTTGGAGCGTGATATCTGCTATCTCATCCGGGTGCATGATATGCCGCCTGAGATGGATACTTCTTTTGCTCATAAGCGGTCCGCATGAGCAGAGAATATGCATGGCCGTTTCTTCTTCTGTATTACAGAATCTACATAGAGCGTCTTCGGTCATGTTCATATTGGCCAAATGTTTGTTCAGTTTGCAATGGCCAGTTAGTATTCTGGTTACTGCACAAGCTTTGTATCTTTCGAACTTTAACAGTTCTTTAGCTACTTTGTTGTTGTAACCTCGAATTAGTGCTTTTGAGTGTTCTTGTCCTTGTGTAGACTTCCACGACTCAATAGCCTCTTGCTTACAGAGGGTGGTTAGAAGCGTGGTGGCGCGTTACTTAGTGATGCCACAGAAAGGTTCTACACCGATTTGAGGGTTGTCGGCTCCTTCTCTAGCAAGTTCATCTGCTATTTCGTTTCCTTCAATCTTTGAATGCCCTGGTACCCATGTAAGTGTGACTTTGTTGGTGTTTCCCAGTTCATTCAATGTCTCAGTACATATTTGCACCAGTTTGGACATTTGTTCGAAGGATTTTAGAGCCAGCAATGCAGCTTGGCTATCTGAGTTGATGTAGATGTGTTGGTTCCGGAGTCTCTTCTCAAGGTTTATCTCTGCACATTTGTTAATGGCAAAGACCTCGGCTTGGAAGATGGAGGTTTCAGTCCCCATGTTTACACTTACTTTGAGCTTAGGCCTCTCTCCGTAGACCCCACAACCTACATCATTTCCTTTTTTGGATCCGTCCGTGTACCAGACGTGGCTACCTTTCTTAAATGACATTTGGCCCTCAAGCCATTTGTCTCTAGAAGGTATATTTACGGAGTATAGCTTAGTAAAGTTACATTCCGTGTGCATGTCGTCACTAGGCATGCTTAGTAGTCGGTTTTCAAGTACTGATTCCTTGAGTCTTATCAGATTTTGAGAAGCCCATCTGACTTTCGTGCGGGAGCAGATTCTATAGGTGCTCTGCTTGGCCTCTTTTTGTACGTGTAAATGCAGAGGTGTTAGATCCAGCAGAGCGTTCAAAGCTGCCCCTGGTGTCGTAGACAGTGCTCCAGTTGCTGTAATGCAGGCAAGCCTTTGCAGGCTGCTCAGTTTCTGTATTGTTGTCGCTTGGTTGACCTTGCTGTACCAGACGGCAGGTGCATATGTTATTACTGGTCTCACGACCGCTGTGTACAACCATAGGGCAATTTTGGGTTTTAGTCCCCATCTTGACCCCGCCATTCGACAGCAGCGCCACAGAGCCATTTTGGCTTTTTGAATGATATTATCTAGGTGCGAGTTCCAAGTAAGTTTTTGGTCAAACGTTACCCCTAGATACTTGGTTTCACTAGAGTAAGGAAGAATTTTACCGTTTAACTTTGGATTCACCAGTTTTTCCAGTTTTCTCTTCCTTGTGAATGGGATTATCACTGTTTTATCTGCATTGATAGATAATTCGTTTTCTCTACACTACTTACTTATGGTGTTGAGAGCGCCTTGCATTGGACTAGAAATTGTGCTGAGGCAGGGACCTCTGATGATCACTACCAGATCATCAGCATAGCCTTGTGTATCATAGTCTTTTTCTGCCATCTTAACAAGTAGTTGGTCTACTGCTAGGGTCCATAGAAGTGGAGACAGTACTCCTCCTTGTGGACATCCTCTCGTGGCAAGGAATTCAAGCTTTGAAGCATTGAGGGTAATGTTTGCTACTCGATTTAAGAGCATGTTTTTTACCCATCTGATGGTGCTTTCATCTATCCCTTTTGCCTCCATTCCATTAAGAATGGTTTCTATAGGGGTATTATCAAATGCACCTTCAACATCTAGAAAAGCACACAGGGCTGTTTGCTTATCCTCTAGGGATTTTTGCACCTTGTCGACCAGATCGAGGAGGGCTGTTTCAGTGGATTTTCCCTTTTGGTATGCATGTTGGTTGATACTTAATGGCCTGTCTAACTAAGTATTTGGCCCTAATGTGCTGGTCTACAATCCTTTTCATGGTCTTCATTAGGAAGGATGTTAGACTTATGGGTCTGAAGGATTTGGGTTGTGAGTAGTCTCTCTTCCCTGTTTTTGGTATAAAACGTACTTTGACCCAATTCCATGGTTCTGGTATAGTACCCCAGGCGTAACTTGCTCTGAATATTTTTACCAGATGTGGAAGAAGCAGGTCATTTCCTTTTTGCAGCAGAGCAGGAAAAATGCCATCTTCTCCCGCTGATTTAAATGGTTGGAATTTTTACCAAAGCCCATCTAATCTGGTTAGGCCTAAAGATATTAGCGGCCTTATTCCAGTCTGAGCATTTTGCCCTATGGAATTCATCATTCCTTTGGGTGTAGCTTTGTGTGTCGATTTGGTACGAACCCGGAAAGTGTGAAGACCTAAGGAGATCTAGAGTCTCCATCTCAGTGTTCGTAAATGTGTTATCTGGCTTTTTAAGTAGTCCAAGATATTTATTTGGGGTCTTAGCGAGTATTTTGTGAATTCTTGCTTCTTTGTGGGTTTGGGCAATTTTTTCACAAAAGTGTCGCCAAGAAGCTCTTTTGGCTTTTCTGATTTGTTTGTTATATTCTGTAAGGGCCTTGCCGTACTGGTCCCAATTGCACGTTTTGGCCCGGTTGAATATACGGCGTGTGGTGGTTCTGAGCTTTTCCAGTTTTTTGTTCCACCACACGGGTGATTTGTTCGGCTTTATTTCTCTTTCAGGACAGCTCTGTTCGTAGGCATCTATTATGCCATTGTTGAGCATCTTGACCGCGGCATTAAGAGAGTCAGGTGTTTTGATAGTTTTGGGTATGTCCTTTAGATTCTCGCTGAGTATGGTTCTATACATATCCCAGGAGGTGTCTTTTGGATTTCTCACTCTTATGTGTTGAGCTTCTGCTAACCCGGAAACATCAAAAAGTATGTGTCTATGGTCGGACATTGAATTCTCGCTGCTGACGTGCCATTTTGTTACACATTTTGACACATTTTTTGTTGCGAATATTAGGTCTAATACTTCTTGTCTATTTTTTGTTACGAATGTTGGCGTGTGGCCATTGTTCAGCACATGTAGACAATTAGTTAGTAGAAAATCGGATAGTAGCTCACCTCTTTTGTTCGTATCCGAGCTCCCCCAGATGGTATGGTGGGCGTTAGCATCGCATCCCACTATCAGCTCCGACTTTTGTCTTCTAGAATAATCCAGGACTTTAGTCAGTTCTTCAGTGAGATCCTGCTTATCACCAGGAAGATATGCCGAGCAGAAAAGTACTTTGGACCTATTCGGCCCTTTGACTTCTACGTATGCGGTGACTGTATCTTCGCTGCAAAGTTCTGGAACAGGTAAGAAGTTAATATTTTTGTTAAATACGATGCAGGCCCTAGGTTTAAGGCCTTTTTCGTATACAAGGATCTTACCCGCATTGTTCAGACCGGCTACCACGGAATCGGCGTTTATCCATGGTTCTTGAATGAGAGCGATGTCCAGGCCACCTTCGCTGAAGATCTTCTCTACAACCGCAGAGGCTGCAATAGCGTGGTGTAGATTGGCCTGGAGCACCGCCAGCCCCTTTGGGCGTTGAGGTTGGTGGGGACTACTGGCTGTGGGAGCCGCGGCGCCCTTTTGTGCCCCGCCGTCCTCGGTTTTTACCCCTGCTGTGTCCCCTACCTCTGGACGGATGTGCGCCCCTAGTGGCCCCCCTATGGAGAGGAAACCGCGTACCTCTTCCCCTATTGGTCCCTGTCGAAGTGGAGGTGGAGGGAGTTGGAGGAGGGTTGTTCCGTTGTGGTCCTGCACGGACCTGCACGGTGCCCTCAGCGGGAGTGGTTGTAGGTATGGGGGTTGGGGTGGTGTTGGTTGCGGTGGAGGTCGAGGGTTCAGCGGGAGGTGGATCAATGGCCAAGGTGATAGGGCCTCTGATCCTGAACTGGACCTTTTTGAAGCCAATGTTGGCCTTTAGGTCCGCAATCTTGAGGGCTTCAAACGAGTGGTCCAAGGATACGGTCAAGGTAAGACCTCCCTTTTCGACCTTCGTGTTAAGGACCTTCCAATGTTCGGTGTTCAGACCCTCATTCTGAGCACCGAAAAGTTCTAAGGCCCGCTTTGCGCAATCGGCCTCAGAGCTTGGGATAAATACCACCCCCACATTCGGTTTCCGGATGTCAGCCTCGTTCATGAGAACGAGCCTCGCCTCCGGCCACGGTCTGAGGGGGGGTAGTTTTCTCTCAAGCCATGCTTTACACCGCTCATTCTCACATGTAATGAGAAGCCAGCCTGGCTTGATGGAGCAGCCCTTAAATTTAGGCCCTTCACCCCTTCCGGATTGAGCGATGCTTTGCAGGATGGTATTGCGCAGCGACTCCAGTTGTGTGTCAGTCATCAAGGACTTGGAGTCTTTTATGCCAACCCGGATTGAGCGTACGGCCTTGCTGTAGCTAGGCGGTGGTTGGGGTGTCTAAGTCCTCACTCACCTTTGGGGCTTTGGTGATATGTCCCTTTGGTGATTCTTCCTCTGAGCGAACCCATTTGATTTAAACTTATACCCCATCTGCTTCAGCTCAGCGAAGCTCTTTAACGCTAGTGTTGAAGCCATACTCGGCTCCACTCCCAGCTGTCAGCCACGAAGCGCTTTTTGGCAGCACTTGACAGTTTCCTGTCACTACGTTTGGAGGCGGTGGATTCATCAGTCGGCGAGGGTGAGCCGCAAGCAGCCCTTTCCGCCGTGCTGATGGAGTCCTCTGTCTCCATGGAGAGTTGCTCCGATATTTGGGCAGGTTGCTCTGCGCCTTCTATCAGAGGCATTAGTTCCTGGCATAGGTCTTCCAGGTTACCGTCGTCTTTATTTTTTAATTCTTTAAAGACATAGTGTCTCTCACTATTGAGCAAACAATTGAGATATCGTGTGCGGACCTGGACGACTACATTATTGTCTGTGTTTATAGACCCCCAAGTGGAAACTTTAAATTATTTGAATCTGTAATGGAAAATGTGTTAAACAAAATATGTAAAACTACAAAGAAAGTAGTTGTATGTGGAGATTTTAATGTGGACATTATATTGGGTTAAAAATTTATTTCTTATCTGTGGTAGTTTCCACTCTGTATGTATTTTTTTTTCCTTCCTTACTCTTTATGGAATGGCGGACTGTGTTATATTAGGTGGAGTTTGATTTTCAATAAATAGTGTTCAAAACGTGCAGAATTCTTGTTTATTCGTGTAACCTGAATTGGTTATGGGCCCAGGAATTACGCGAGTGGAGAAATAAACAAAGAGCAGCGAAAATAGTAAGAAAAAACAGTACCGGCGCAACCAACCGCGTGCTTAACCTCAAAATGGATTTTGGAAAAACCATGAATCTCGATAAATTCGATGGATTGAACTTTAAGCAATGGCAATTCCAGATAAATGTGCCCTACGTGCAAAAGGATTGGATATAAATGAGGTGAAAACGGAAAACAATGCGTCCCAGTGGAACAAAAATGATGGCCTCGCAATGTTCATCATGACGTCGGCTATGGATCTGAAACAAGTAGCACTCATTGAAAATTGCGAAACAGCGCGAGAAGTCATGACTAAACTTGAATTCATATACGAGCAAAAGTCAGAGCTTACAAAAATGATGATACATGAACGTTTTTACCAGTACAAAATGTCGCCAGGAGATAGCATTGCACAGCATATAGCAAAGATAGAAAGTCTGGCAAAGCAACTGAAGGAAACTGGAGAAGAGATCAGCGACACTGCAATTATGACAAAAATACTTAGCACGCTGCCTCCTAAATTCAGATCTCTTCGTCAAGCTTGGATGTCACTTGATTCCAAAAATCAAACTATAGTGAATCTCACAGCACGCTTGTTAGATGAAGAGGCCAGTTTAGATGCAGAAAATGAAAGTGAAACAGCACTTTTAGTAGCAAAACAAAGCTCAAATAAGAAACGATTTGTAAAGACAAACAGAGAACTAAATAAAGAAATAAGTGACAAACAACAAAATCACAGATTTGTATGCTATAATTGTGGCAAGAGAGGCCATTTTGCCAGAGACTGTCGTGCACCTAAACAACAAAAACAATCAAAGGTAGATAAAGATATGCTAGCATTTCATGCAGCAACAAGTGATTTGAACAACAACACTAGTGGATGGATAATGGACAGCGGTGCATCTGCTCATATATCATATGAAAAAGAAAACTTTGTGGAAATACATCTATATGACGGATTCCCTTTGAAACTGGGGAATCAGGACACCCTAGAAGTGGCAGGTCAAGGAAATATATTGATCAAAAGATATATGGATGGAGAGTGGGAAACAAGTATTCTGAAAGATGTATTGTATGTACCAAAACTAAGAAGAAATCTATTCTCTGAAGGTGTAGCTACGAGACAAGGATACAAAATTGTGAAAATGAATGAAGAAGCTTTTATATACAAACACAATATAAAGGTGATGTGTGCGTCTCTGAAAAGTAACAATTTATATGAATTAAAAGTAAAAACAATTCAAAACCCAGTGTGTAACATTGTGCAAAAATTGGACCTTAAAACGTGGCATGAAAGGTTAGGACATTTAAACATTAAAGAAATACAGAAAATGTGCAAAAACAATGTCATTAGTGGTGTGGACTTATCAGATATTGACAAGTTTGTGTGTGAAGGATGTGCATACGGGAAGCATGCACGTCAGTCGTTCCAGAAGTCCAGCAGGGGTCCACAGCAAGCAGGTGATGTCATATACAGCGATGTATGTGGACCTTTCAGTGAGCCATCTGTTCAAGGTATGAGATATTTTGTCCTTTTTAAAGATGCTGCAACAAGCTACCGATACGTGTACTTAATAAAGCACAAAAGCGACGTGTTAGCCTGTTTTAAGAAGTAAAATGCACGAATTAAAAATTTGTTTTCACATGGTGTACGTACATTACATACTGATAACGGAGGTGAATATACCAGTAAAGACTTTAAAGAATACCTAGATAGTGAAGGAATTTCTCATGAACTCACTGCTCCATATACACCAGAACAAAATGGTCGGGCAGAACGTGAAATCAGAACCATAGTAGAAAGTGCACGTTCCATGCTATATGCTCGTAATGTATCTCTTAATCTCTGGGCTGAAGCAGTTAATTGTGCTGTCTATTTATTGAATCGCACCTCTTCTACTCAAACGCCAAATGTCACCCCATTAGAACTATGGGCAGGGACAAAACCTTGTCTAGATCACATTAGAGTGTTTGGATGTGAGGGATATGTGCATGTGCCTGATCAGTTGAGAAAGAAGTTAGAGAGCAAGAGTAGTAAAATGATCTTAATTGGATATGAAAACACTAATTACAAAATGTATGATCCGGTATCTAAACGAGTTACAGTGTCACGTAATGTTATATTTAATGAACAAAAAAGTCCTGAATTTAAAAAGAATCAATCTCAAATATTCATAAATGAAGAAGCAGAAAATATTGATGATTGCACTACGGCTTTGCAAGAAGTTTCAGATGAGATAAATAGTTCAGGTATTAATATCAATGAGGAAAGCAGTCAGACCGATGAAAGTATGCATAGTTTGATGGATGAAAATGATGTTACTTATGAACCTTCACAGGAACTGAATTTAGATGACATAGAAAGGTCAAACATTACACTACGACCACGAAGGAATCAAATCTTTGAAGCAAACATCATGGAATTAGACATTCCTGTGAGTTATGATGATGCCATAAAAAGTAAAGAGTCTAAATTATGGCTAGAAGCTATAAATGAAGAATTGGAAGCTCACCGGAATAACAACACCTGGACATTTGTTGATAGGGAGGACCAGAGAACTATCACATCAAAGTGGGTTTTTAATATAAAAAGAAACCAAGATGGTGAACCAGAAAGGTACAAAGCTAGACTCTGTGCCCGTGGCTTCACACAGATCCAAGGCATAGACTACAGTGAAATATTCGCACCCACTACAAGATATGAGTCAATTAGAATATTGCTCTCTATTGCTGCTGAATATAATTGGAATATAAGACAATTTGATGTAAAAACAGCCTTCTTATATGGAGAACTTGAAGAAGATTTGTTCATGGAAATACCAGATGGTGTAAAAGCACCTTATAATAAGATATGCAAGTTGAACAAGTCACTTTATGGCTTGAAACAAGCATCTCGCTGTTGGAATAGCAAGTTTACAGATTTTATGGTAAAATTTGGTTTTGTGCAGTCACAAGCTGACAATTGTGTATTTGTTGGTAATTTTAATGATATCAAGGCCTGGCTTATTCTGTATGTTGACGATGCATTGGTTATGTCCAAGTCCAATGTCATTTTAGATCATATAATAAATTATTTAAAACAGAGTTTTCATATAAAAGAAATTAATCTAAATAAATTTGTTGGTCTGGAAATTTCTAAAAATGACGATTGTATCTGTATTAGTCAAAAACAATATATAGAACAAATAATTAAAAAATTCAATATGAATACAGCACACCCATGTAACACACCTGTTGATGTTAATGTTCAAATATGCAAGGATTCAGATGATAATCAAATTAATTATCCCTACAGGGAAGCTATAGGGTCCTTATTGTTTTTATGTACTGCATCCAGGCCAGATATTTCATATGGTGTTAATTTGTTAAGTAGATATGTAAATAACCCTAGTTCTATTCACATTGCACAACTTAAGCGAATAATTAGATACCTTATAAAAACTAAAGAAATATGTATAAGGTACCAAGGTCATGAAAACCTAATAGGATATTCAGACTCAGATTTTGCTGGGGATATTGACACAAGAAAGTCAACTACTGGTTATATTTTTATGTTAAATGGAGGGCCAATATCTTGGGCTAGTCAAAAACAGTCTTGTGTCGCCTTATCAACAACTGAGGCTGAATTCATGGCTGCTTGTGAAGCTGCCAAGAATATTTTGTGGTTAAAAAAATTTTTTGACGAGATCAATATCAGTCAAGATTGTACAACTTTATGTATAGATAATCAAAGTGCAATCAAATTAATTAATAATCCAGTGTACCATAAAAAGACAAAGCACATTGATGTTAAGTATAATTTTATTAGAGAAAAAGTCAAACAGAAATTAATTAAAATACATTATGTACCAAGTTCTGATCAGCTGGCTGATATTTTTACGAAAGCTCTCCCTACTCTCAAATTTGAACATATTAGAGATGGGATAATGTCTAATATGTAATTTTTTTTTGTATTTCAAATTAAGTACTTGTTTGTTTCTTTGAAATATAGCTATGTAAGTAATATAAATTTTAGTGGGAGTATTGGGTTAAAAATTTATTTCTTATCTGTGGCAGTTTCCACTCTGTATGTATTTTTTTTTCCTTCCTTACTCTTTATGGAATGGCGGACTGTGTAATATTAGGTGGAGTTTGATTTTCAATAAATAGTGTTCAAAACGTGCAGAATTCTTGTTTATTCGTGTAACCTGAATTCATTATAGATATTACGGAGGAAAATCGCGTTCGGTTTTTGAGCATTTTCAAATCATTTGACCTCACTCCGGTTTTCGCTGAGCCCACTAGAGTAACTCCTACAACAGCTACTTGCTTAGATAATATTCTCTGCAACTGTAAAATCATCAAACAAACTATTATTAATTTTGTAAAATCGGATCATTGTGGTCAGATAGTTACACTACAGAACCGTTTTATTCCACCCCGTCTAGAAATCAAATGCAGGCCGGTCACTGCATCTCGTAAGGACAAATTTAAAAACCTTGTAAGTGATAAAATACCGTCTATACCTTTTGATAAAAAAAATGCTAGTGACTTGTATGAACAATTATTTTAGGTAGTTAAAAAACAATTTGATATTACTTTCCATCAAAAGAAAATAGTTATCAATAACTGTAAACCGAAAGTCAGTGACTGGGCTACACGAGGAGTTTATACAAGTAGGAAAAAAATGTTTGAATTGTATAACAAAAAAGCATATAGAAAGGATCTATCGTTTCATGAGTACGTTAAGAGGTACTCAAAAATTTTCAAAAGAGTTTGCTATGTAGCTAAGTCGAATTACATAGGCGATAAAATTAAAAAATATAGTAATAAAATCAAAGAAACATGGAATATTATAAATAAAGAACCAAACATGTAAAACGAAATTTCACGATAACAAATTTAGTCTAGAAATAAACAACAAGCTTATTAAATCTGATGACGAGGTAGCAAACGCTTTTGAGGATTACTTCTGTAACATTCCTATAGAGACGACTAAACAGTTGAGTTCTTGCTCAAGTCACGCGAAAACATTACTTGTGTCGAGTGTTCAAAGGTGCGAATCCTCATTTAAATTCAGAAATATTAGTCCTTTAGACATCATAAAAACATTTAAAGAATTAAAACAAAAGAAAACAGAGGATAAATCGGGTATATCAATAGACACAATAAAACCCATTATACCTCTAATAGCTCCTTACTTATCTTATATCTTTAATGAATGTATTGACCAAAATCAGTTTCCAAATTTATTGGAACATAGTAAGGTTGTCCCTTTATTTAAATCGGGAGACAAAAGTGACCCCAGCAATTTTAGGCCTATTTCAATATTACCCACAATAAGTAAAATTTTTGAAAAACTAATTTATAATCAATTGCTTTCCCATTTTAAACTTAATAATTTACTACACGAAAAACATTTTGGGTTCTCTAAAGGTAGAAATACAACTGATGCCGGAGTAGCACTCATCAGACACATTCTTGATGCTTATAATGACAAACATGATGCCGTAGGTGTATTCTGTGATTTATCAAAGGCGTTTGATTGTGTAGACCATCAGACACTGCTCATTAAGTTAGAACACTATGGTGTCTCGGAAAACTCATCTAAGTTGTTAAGTTCGTACTTATCAGGTAGAATACAATCAGTTAACATAAATGGTACCTACTCTTCCGGAGCCCCTCTTCAAATGGGGGTCCCCCAGGGCTCAATATTGGGGCCTTTACTTTTCCTGATATATGTAAACGACCTGCCATTTTATTCCACAAATCTTTGTGAGATAGTTGTTTGCTGATGATACTTCTTTGATTTTTAAAATGAAAAGACATGAAGAAACTTTTGACGAAGTAAACAATACTCTCTTCAAAGTATTGAATTGGTTCACCACCAATAACTTGTTGCTGATTGCTAGTAAAACTAAATGTGTAAAATTCACTTTGCCTAATGTAAAGCAACTTACACCAAATATTGTACTAAATGGTAATAATCTAGTTTTAATAGACTCCACTGTATTTCTGGGCATTACACTTGACTCAAAATTACAGTGGGGACCTCATATTGAAGGCTAAGCTCGGCTGCCTTTGCAGTTAGAAAAATAAGGTATCTGACTGATGTTGAAACGGCGAGGCTTGTGTATTTTAGTTACTTCCACAGTATTATGTCTTACGGTCTTCTCTTGTGGGGTTCTGCTGCAGACATTGATACCATATTTATTTTGCAGAAAAGAGCCATTCGTGCTATTTATAAACTTAGTCCTCGTGACTCCCTGAGAGAGGTCTTTAAGAAAATCAACATATTAACTGTGGCTTCTCAACACATTTTTGACAATATAATGTACGTCCGTAAAAATTTAGATTATTTCATGAAGAAGAGCGACATTCACTCATATAACACAAGAAATAAACACAAGCTTGTCGTTCCTAACTTCAGATTAGTTAAAACTAGTAATTCGTTCATGGGAAATTGTATAAAATTCTTTAATAATATACCACACAATCTTGTCGAATTGCCGGTTGATAAATTTAAGAAACACGTTAAAAACACGCTTATGTCTAAAGGCTATTATAAGGTTCAAGACTACCTGCACGACACGAATGTGTGGTCTGTCCAGCCTGCACCGACTGATGTACTTACCTTTGATGATTTTGATTTTACGGCAGCTAGTGGTGACTGAGTTTGTTCCGGCGTTTCTTCTCAGCACTTTCCTAATTGTCTGTGTTCTGTCTCGAAGCGCTGGTAGGGCCCAAAAGATAAGGAGATATGATTCGGCCCCTTCAGGGCACAATTATTTTTATTTTATTTTTCACTGTACATTTGACGTTCATAAGTGGCATATTGTGTCCTAAATTGAATAAATATTTTTTGATTTGATTTGATTTGATTTTATTCATGTTGGTCCCACGAGTAGCTAGGGAAAGTAGGTCCACTCCGGCAGAGCCCCGCATGCCGGAGTAAGGCTAGATGCACCTCGAGGTCGCCTGGTATCGAGGGCCCACCGTTAACGACTGAGCTCCCCCTCAGCCACGCAGCTCTCGGCACGGTACGGATAAAACCTTAGATTGGGGATGGTATCGAGTCTTTAGCCGCCAGATACCACGTCATTGAGATCCCAGAGTGGAATTTCAATGCCGCACTACCTGGCGTTGCCCAGGGTGAACCGCGACAGGCGCTACTGCTTCCCCTCTGACGAGTCAGAGTGGATTCAGTAACATCCCAGTCGTCACGTGGAGGTAACTCGAACTGACACTCCATCAGGGGTTAATTCAAGCTTGTAAACTCACGGCCACATGGCCGTGAAAGGTCGTCGCGGACTGCTCACCAATAGGGCGCCCAACATTTTGACATCCGCGATGGACACCGCTCCAGTGATGCGTAGTATTCACAACATCGTCGCTGCATGAAATTACAACTAGCAATGTCACGCGTTTTTACCCGCTGATGACTTTCAAGGACGCTGTTTGTCATCAATGTTTCAGCACTCGCGGATGCATAATTTCACGTGTTAATGTTTCTTAATAGGTAGAAAGTCATCATCAGCTGTATACTTATTGCGTAAAAACACAATTGTCTTTATTATTTACAAAAAACAAACGTACATACTATAAGTAAGGATGCGAAGTTTTGTCTAACCATAGAGCATAAACTTGAAATGAAAAGTAAAATAATGTAAAATAAGGTTTAATGTGCTGATCTGAACCCTAAAACTGAAACAAAAAAACACCAGAATTATTTAGTTTTATTTATTTTAAACTCTTATAAATCAACAACACAATGTATTGAACCTAGTTTAATTTAAATTTGCCCACATAAATTTTAATGGTGTATTCACACCCCGACCAGCAGCGGCTTTGCCGCAGGCCTACGTCAAGATCTCATGCCGCCAGGCGGAGAGGATACACCACCAGAGACAAAAACCGTTAAAAAAGAAAATACGTTTGACACAAGTTTTGTGTCATGCCATGGTTTGTCAAAAAGCTTGTCATCATATATAAAAAACAAATAAATGTAATTTGACAGAACAGTAAGCCACTGATCATGTAAGTAGGTAAACTTTTTTCAGTGAGCCCACGCTTATGTTCGATCGCCACCAACCAAAACAATAGTTATGTACATGTTGCATGCCTAAATAGTCACCAATGGACATGTTATATTCATTGTGATAGACGTGCATGTTAAATATCTGTCTTTACCTATAGTAAGCCGCCCAGAGATACTATTAGGTAGCAACCTACCTTTGTACGTATTTATGTTTGTATTTTCTTTCAAGATTAAAGAAAGGTTCCTTATTCACATTACAGAAGATTCAAGATATTTGATATTAACATTCGAAAAATACATTCTCAAATGGTAATGAACACAAGTTAAAGAAATAACATGAATTTGCCTTTAGCAGCAAGGGAGTAGACACTTACTACATTTCAGCACAACATCAATGACAATCTGCACTGAACTAAAGTTTTTAAAATTTAGAAGGAATAAATACAATCATTAACATTGATAAATGTTTTTATTCATAAAAGCTTTTATAAGCCTAAGCACTCACGCTATCTTTCTTTTTATGTGGCTGATCCTTTGTCATTATACTCATAGTTACTCATGCTTGATCTACCCGGTTTGTTAGGTTCTCTTATTCGCAGTCATCAGCTGTAATACAGATCACTTCCTCATATCAAGGAGCTACTCTCACAATGAATATCTCCCTCTGAAAATTCTTAACTGTTTAATGTCGTTTTGAATAGTTCAACGGACGTAACATAGAAAAATGAGACTCCTTTTGTTTTTCGATATATTAGGTGTTTGTTCTTCCTGCACAAGAGGTACAGACATTGATAATTGAACCATAGAGCAAAAACAGAGAGATAAAAATTAAATATTTTTATTGAAAAATAAGGTTTTGATCTGAATTTAAAAAAACGCGTTCTAATAACAATATCTTATTAAAAAAATGCACTATCGGTGTCTTTAATCGCCAGGTCAAACCCTCAGCCTTACTACAAATACTAAAACATTGTTTCATGTCTTGGATTAAACAATATTCGAAATTATGTGCTAAATACTGTTTAGAAAAATAGACGGAGCTGCGATGAGGACCGTTATATCAAACTAAATGGTATGAACAGCAAACTTAATTAGAGATTTGAAATGAACTAAGTATGTTTAATGTTCGCTGCATGGCTTTAGACCTCGAAACCGTAAAATGAGAAAAAATATTTGTGCATATTTAGGTGTATCCACACGGCCGGTGGCACTGTGGACGGATGTTCTGCTCATACCGAGAAAAATCTAATAATCTAGATATTATATCTATATAAATATATCTCGATATTATGGTATATGGATTGAAGTGAAAGTCAGGGCTTCGCTAATCAAAAACTTTTATTCACTTTACTTATAACAGAGTATCTAAGATGTTGTCGCAAATCACAAGATCAAACTGACTGTCACTTAAAATCCATCGCACAAGAAACATTATTATAATAAAATAAAACTGAGTTTCCGGTGACGTAGCATCATATAAATTACTTTCATATTATTAAAAATCATGCATTACATTAACAAATACGTTAAAATTAAGTAATAATAATATAATTGATTTAAAAAATATTACGTTTGTAAATGTTTCAAATAACGAATCACAACAGGATATCTGACATTCTTGACGTGTGGACGCCGGCTATGCTGCTGGGCGGTGTGGATACGACATTTTATTGACACAAATGTCTATATCTTTTGCTTTATGGATGAACCTTTAATTTGATTTAGCTCTAGCCCTCGCCCTAGCTATTCGCCTTTGTGATGTGACGGCTATGGTTAAGCAAAAATAAACTCTGCGATCATAACCACTAAGATACTTTCTGTATCCATAACCAGGACGTACTTCGCCCGATTCAGAACATCGCCTGAGCTAAAATACATTCGTGAGACGTCAAATAAATGTATACGTCTTAAGCTACTTTCAAGCATTTTTAAAGAATTTTTCAGCTCTGTATTCATCATTATTTCTTTAAGTCTAACCAGCAAAAGCCTAGAAATAATATATTTGATGTTACCTATCAAGTAAATGTTGCTGCGTCATCAAGACACTAAGGGCTGGTTTCAGGAGCATGTTGTGCTGCTCGTAGGCACGCGAGCCCTGGGTTTTAACCAGAAAACGGTCTGGGCAAGGAACGATTCCATAAACTTGCCATTTATATTATGTTACGGTATTATGGTTTAGTTTAACAAATAAGTATTTTTGATAAAATCTTGAATTAAATACCTAATTATTGTAATAAAATACAACAAAAGGAACGTGCATACACCAGGTCAAAAGTGCAAAACAAAAACACAGCATCTGGCATGTTTAGTAGACTGAATCATCCATCCATCATACGTATGTACGTATTAAATAAAAAATGCATTAAATGACTTTAATTTATTAAAAGATTTTTAGCAATAAACCTAAGCATTACACACTAGGGTTTTACATTCTCTCCATTTCTTGGGGTCAGTAGCAATACTGGATCTCTTTCTCAAACCTATAGGAGCTGCTCTACTTAGTTCAATCATCTAAATGAGATTTTCCCTCTAGCTCTTTTGCTCTTTACGTTGGCACAAATAATCGAGTTCATTTTGGAAGTGGATAACCGAAATAACAAAGTAAGAACGCGACATCTGCATATTGTGGACAAACGAAACGATATTTAAGCACTGTGCTGTATTTTCTACTCTACTCCGTCTCAGTAATGCTTAGATAAAAATATAGCTTTTCATAATTTTCAACATGTCTGATGTTGAGATGACATCAGACATGTTAAAAATACAATATACCTACATAGAATCTGAAACAACAGCAAACTATAAAATATAGGTTATATTTCGTATGCCTCCGGAATTTTATAAAATTGATTGATTACACGTATCGCGTGCTTAGCCAAAGCATTGTTATAGACTACCTAGCCTTTCTATTCAGTACCTTTGGATAGTGTAGGACTGTAGTTTTAAAGTTGGATGAACGTATCTTCATTCTCTTTGAGAATCCGCACCACGAGTATCTTCCGTTAAAAAAAGTTCCAAGATATTGCTCCGGCGTGTACTTGATACTCGCTCAGGCAGAAAATGTATATCTCGCAAAATTATGCTCCAAGATCCAGCTTATATTACTGTGGCGGCTCCAGGAGTCTTGACGACGCAGAGTATTACAAGCTTAATCGGATTCTTCAATAGCTCTATTTTTTGGTGTGTGATGGCCAAATTTGATGAAATCATTTTTTGTTTTATTGAAAAAAATATAATATTTTATGCTAATAGGTTTTGACGTCTTGATAATCTTGACATAACTTTTCACGGATATATGTCAGACGATGTTGTGAATAGGCGATGTCCGTATTCACAGTACACTTTAAAGTCAGTAGATACAGTGCAATGTTTTGAGTTTTTGAGCGGTATCAGTACATATATTTTTTTTTAATTTAAATACCCATGTTATCATATAGTAGTAATGCCTACGGTATTATAAATATTTGACACTCACAGTATTATTCTTATTTTTATACAAGAGGAAATAAGATATTAAAAATTTGTTATTGTTCATTTTATTAAAATATCTAGTAGATACTGCATTGATTTTGATTCGATAGCAGAAAAACGTATGACTTTTTTGTGTCTGATACTTTTTGAGTTAGTTCTGTTAGCAAGTTGATGGATATTTTTTATGAGAAAAACCCTCATTCATACGGTCTCTTATCTTCATTACCTTCAAGGTCCCAAAAAAGAATATTAAAAGTTAGTTTCACAACTTTTTTTTCCTTCTAAATACTACGTATCATTTATTTACTGTGACATCGACTGAGGCGAGTCTGCAGCTTTGGCGATGCTATAGTTTTTCAGCTGCCAAACGCGTCAAAGTCCATAGAAACGTGTCAAATAATTCGCCCAGGCTCCGAAGTCTCGACATGGTTCCATGTGAAACCACCAGGTGGCGCTCGAAAAATGCTGAGACAAGATTGGTGTTTTCGTGTATTTATTGATTGAGAAGAATTTTTGAATGATGCTTAAAAAACTACAAATACTTTTTAAGATTTATTAAAGATATAGTTACGTAAGTTAAAAAGATATTTGATGAATTTGAAAATCATAAAATTGAAATTGTCGACGCGAAATGACAAAAATTATACATTAGACTACGCCCGCAGGATTAGTTTCAGATCAGTGTTACAAAAAACTATTTCATACTTAGTATTAAATGACTTCATCTCCTGCCATTCTGATTTAGAAAGAACAAAGTTCGCAAACAGTTCAAAATTTATTTTTAACGAGTCATATGCTTTTAATGAACGTTGTATTAACTGAATAATGACTTTAGAAACATCATATAAAAACTCTTCCGGGGCTAAATATTCTCTATTCTGGAGCGGATTAATTTTGTAAGTGATAATTCTATTTTTTAAGGCAGTTGCAATTATATCTACGTTTTCTAACTCAGTTTTTAAGATACAGTTTTTCTTATGCAAATTAGTTCTCAAGTGATATTTGTAATTATTTCTGTTTAGATTTATATTGCATCTATCACAGTGGAAACTATTGTTAGTGTTCCGCTCTGAAAGGAGAAAAAAAAGTATTTTTAATATTAGTAAGTATATTTTATTATAAGTCTAAAGTAACATTATAATTATATGACTGTAGAAATATATGTTTATAACTCAATATGATATTAATAACAATATTTAAGAGTAAATATAGGCTTAACAGAGTACAAACTATTCAAAAAAAAAAACGTTAAACCAAATCAGGAATAGTTTGTGCCTACAAAATTAATAGGAACGTCTTTAAATTCATTTTTAATTTCTTTTAGAAACTGTACGAAATGATGCCAACCTCGTGTGTTGTCATCACTTTTAGTTTTCAATGTTAAAATGGACTTGCGCCATCTCTGTTTTGGTTGAACGTTCTCCAACTCATTACACTTAAATATTTTTAAATCTATGTAATGGGTACCCCGCTGATTATTTTTATATTATTTTGTATACCCATTAGCTACCCTACGATAAATGTAAGAGCTTAACTCCTCGTTACCATAATTAGATTCTCGGGGCTCATCACTGTCACTACCCAGCAAATCACGTGCCGTTGTCCGCTTAATTCATTTCTCCTTTAAAGGCTTTAGTGACTCGGATTTGGTACTGAAACAAGAAACAACAAAATATTATCGATTAATTAACTAGTGTAACTAAGCAGTAACATTAAAGAGTAATTAACACAATAACTATGTTTTTAGAATCTGTACGCACATTTTATTATAAAGTATACGTGAGGTTAGGTTAAGTTTTAATGTTTTATGATCTAGTGTAAATTTAAAGACAACGGAATATCTTAAAAGTTACTACATATACTGCATAGGACAAATAAAACAGGTAATAAATCAGTTCACAGCTTACCTTTTTTTATTAATCTTGGTGTCAGTTTTAATATTAGACTTTGCTCTTGACTCCTCATATTTGACTCTGAAATATAAAAAAGATACTTATTAATTCAAAAGGTATTAGAAAATACTACAATTATTTAAAACAATAAGCAATGATGTATTTTTGTTAACACTACAAAAATATTAAAGTACCTAGTAAAATAAGAAATAAGTATTGATAGATACCTTTTAGAATCTTCTTTAGCCGGAATATTAGTTTTCCTCTTGTTTCTTTTTGATTTATCTTGATGGGGGAGAGGAACAATAGTAGTGCAGTGAGACGGACCGGGCTCCGGAGTGACGGCACGCTGCTCGCGAACCGGCGACAGATGCGCTAGTGATAGAGCATTTGACGAACTCGAAGAACTGCTTTATGATGATGATGAAGAGGAATCGTATTATTCGTCAGACAATATAGTCTTAGACCTAAAAAGAAAACAACTGATTTTTGTTATAAAACAGTAATGAAAGCTTTATTAAACCGAGTAAGTAAGAGTAAGAGGTTTGGCACTGGATTGGTTTCGATCATATCTAGAAAATAGGTCCCAACATGTGGAAATTGAAACAACCAATTTTAGCACAGGACAATTTGGACATACAAGATCAGAGCTTATCCCTGTTACTGGCTCAATCCCTCAAGGGAGTGTCCTGGGCTGTATTCTCTTTCTTGTCTATGTAAACGACCTCCCTCATTGCATCCCATTTGAAAGTGTCTCCTTCGCGGATGATGTCTCTGTCATTTTACCGTGCAAAAACATTAATTCACTCGAGGGAGACTTAAAAGGCGTACTTGACTCTGTCACGGACTGGCTCAATAAACTTTTGAAAAAAATTTTAAATACAGGACAAAAACAATTACAACAGTAAATTCAGCTACTATGCTGGGCGTTGATGTTGACTCAAGTATTAGTTGGAAAGCACACATACAAAACCTAGAAGGCAGATTGACTTCATTCGTTTACGCCTTAGGTCGATTAAAACGTGCTACAAACTTGAGTATCGCTCTCTCCGCATACTACGCATATGTCCACTCGAATCTCTCCTATGGTATTGTGCTATGGGGAAATAGTAGCTCCATACAAGACATCTTCGTACTACAGAAAAAATGTATTAGAATATTAACCAACATAAATCAAATGGACTCTTGTAAACCCCAATTTAAAAAACTCCAAATTTTAACTTTAACGTGTATTTATATTTTTGAAGCATGTAAGTTTGTAAAAAAACACCCCAGTTTATTCTCTCCTGTGGACCTAAAGAGACGAAACGACCGTTACAAAAACAAACTTAAGGCACCATTTTCCAAATTAAAACTATACTCGTCGGCTCCACATTCAATGCTCATTAAAATATATAATCATATCCCAAATGATATCAAAAATATAGAAAAAACAAAAAGTTTTGAAATTGAATTGAAAAAACTACTTATCAAGAAATGTTATTATAGTATTTCCGAATTTTTGAAGACACCACCTAAAAACTGCAATACTGTTTAATCTTAAAATACAATATAATGAATTCAAGATCTTTATATAAATATTTTTTTTGTAATTAAGTATTTCAATTTGTAATTAATATTGTCCATCTAATATTTTATAATTAATTAATATTGTATGTTGAATTAGTATAAGTTAAGTTAAGAATCTTTGCAATGCCCTTTCAGGGCGTCACATGCTACTTTATTTTGTAATTACGAACAGCTTACCACTATGTGACTTGCAATAAAGATATTGAATTGAATTGAGTACTGTGGACGCTGGTCATAAGTGTCCATTCGACCTTTTATTTGTTTATTTAGATATTGACTTACTCTAGCTGTGCAGATACTAATGATTCAAAGTTATAATAAACTGAGTATTGCAGACCCTGAGTTCGGAAGTATCCATCCAATCTTGTATTAGTTCATTTGAATATTGAATTACTCTGGCTCTACAATACCCATCTAGTAAATAAATAAAATGAAAAAGGTACTTACATTGTAATGTTCTTTTTTTAACACTTATTGACACTTAAATTCAAAACTGATGTTTGTGTACTGTAAAGATGTATCATGATCGGGCGACTAAAAAAATGTGACCATCAAGATATATTTATAGACTATTCCTTTACCAGTGTTCTTGTTGGTATACGTACACGAAGCCGCTGTCGCTGGCTCAGCATTAACACCAAATATATCCCACATCTGATATCAATGAAAACGATTATAGTTCGATGTATGTATGTGTTAAAATATCAATTCTGCTTGTGGATTAATCAATTGACTTTCTACCTTAACGACCAGAACATAGAAATTCAAATTATTTGTTTGTACTACCTGTCTTAAAAAAAATCATTTAAAAAGTTTCTTGGTAAGGTAAATTTCATCAAAAATGTCATTTCAGTTATGTTTCCATTGCGAGCGGTTTATTGTAACTTCAGCGAATTATGTCGGTAAGTAATACTAATATTTAAGTTCACTCATTGAGTTACCTGTGTAACTAAATACCTGTATTCTTGTGTATTTTAATCAAAACGTTTTGTTAGTTCCAGGAGGCTGAAGACCTCCTCCCATTCATTCCCAACATGCCGCTGGAACTAAGCAGTGACAGTCAAGGCCAGGATGAAGCAGGGCCTCTCCGAAACAAGAGGAAAAATAAAAAACTCGTTTATTATACGAGCATCAAAAAGGCTTCTACGAGAGCTTCAAAAATAATTAAAATAGAAATCATCGATGGAAAATCCTTGGATAGTGACCAAAAATCTTGTGAGCCCGAGATAAGTGTTCAATATGTCGCGCAAAGCATATTTGATAACGTTTATTGTGATACGAGGAATCATTAAAAATATACAAGACTCCATGTGTGACCTATGATGTAACGTACATACCTACATAAAAATAACAATGAATTACTTAATACAATATGAGTTTTATTCGTATTCCCCGATCGCTTATGTCATCATTAGATACCTATTTATTATGCTGTAATTCAAGTAATTGTAACTTAAGAGTTAAAATCATTTGTCTATACAGGAACTTTAGTACTCAGAGTAATGAACTTAAGTGTACTTAAGTATACACTATATCGCACACCCAGATCAACACTGCACTATTTCAAAATAGCTCATTTTTCACAATTGACGAAAAACCGTTATCTCTGGCTACATCACCGTTATCATAATTGTTTTGAGCATTGCATATAAAAAATACTATCTTTAACTGCATTTTATACTTCAGTCAATTCTAAATCCCTTAGTTAAGCATAATTATGCATTTTTTGACTTAATCCACTGTTGAGGCAAAAATGATCGAAATAAAAATGGATTATTTCGAGTTTCGTGCTTTTTGCTGATGAATTCTGAAATAATGCACTATTATTCTATTGTTTTTTAATTCAGATTCAACGGACAACAACGTTTTATTTATTTTGTGGTCAAGAATAATAATGAAATAAAACACACAATGTTACTGAAATCAGTAGTCGCATATATTTTAAATGACTTTAGACCCATAGTATTTAAAATCACTCAAAATTTAGTTAAACATACAACACAAACAAATGACTTCGTTGCGGCTATGTACTCGTAACATAAGAAGAAAAATAATAATAATAAGACTCTTATTTAAAACACATATTGTTTAAAATGGCAAAAGAAAAACAGTTAAAATTGTAATACAATTAAATAGGTAGTAGGGGGCCGTCCATTAAACACGTGAGGTCGTTTTTCTCATTTTTTGACCCCCCCCTCCCCCCTGGTGATATTTGGTGAGGTTTGGGACAACTCCCCCCCCCCTCCCCCCTGAATCACGTGTATTTTTTTGGAAGTCTATGTAAAGGCTATTTTTGACTGGAAAAATATATTTATAAAATGGTGATTCGAAAAACATTTATATGTATTTGCAATAAAATTAATGAATAATTAATTAATGTTGTCTTCATCCCATGGAGTTGCAAGTCTTTCATTTAAAGTTACAACTGGTAAAGCTTCTTCACCGGCAGTTGTTATTGGCAAAGAGGTTTGTGACAACAAATCGTTCAAATATTCGCGCCGTTAAAAATTTCGGTTCAGAAATAGATAAAATTAATACACGTGATGTCTAACGAGACCCCCCCTCCCCCCTCATGATGTTTCGTGATGTTTTCCGTACCCCCTCCCCCCCCTTTTGAGCCTCACGTGATTAATGGACGGCCCCTAGGTAGTACAAGTCAAATAGGTAGTGCATTTAAATAGGAACACTGCGTAGTATTACAATCATTTATAGCACATAACTAAGGTACTTTAAAGCGCCAGATAACTAATTGGAACTTACAGTAACAAATATGTTCAACACTATCTTTATCATTCAGCTAATTTTGACATTGATACTCATTGTATGTACTTCTAGTCTCAATCTTAAATGTTTAATTAGTATGATCAGTCTTGAAACAAAAGTCTTAATTAACTATGGACCTGGTGTATTCAATTCATCGTCGGATGAGCTATCTGAACTGCTGGAGCTTAATAATGAAGTGGAGCTTGATGAGGAGCTGGAGAAGGAACTAGAAGATGATCTTCTAGAGAATACAAGAGGCCGAGATATTTGTTTAACAGCACAAAAGTAGGATCTGTATCCGAATCATCCATCTATACAATCTTCATCAGAACTAGTCCCAATTGATGCAGGAACAGTTACTTGCCTATCTGATGTTTGAACCGCCGACGCCTCATCTGTTAATGCTTTCATGGATGTATTTTCTTTCTCTCTATCTAATGCTTGATCCGCTAAACTGCTTGACGCTTGAACTGCTGACGTCTCAGCATTTGATACTGGTCCCATTACCTTTTGGAGCAAATGGAGACCACGTCCTTTTATTATCTGCCAAAAACAGATATTAAATAAAATTAATTCAAAAATACTGCATTATTTCAAAAAATATATCAATCTTTTTGTACATAAAGAACTATTTAAATTGTAAACATGTTCCTTTATATTTAACATGTAAGTAACAATTCTAAGTATTAATCATTTTTTTGCATGACTATTTAACAAAACTAGGACATAATTTATATCTACCATCAATAGTGTATCATTTCACAAATTTTCAACTTTTAGGAACAACACGGAATCATTTTGGAATAATACAAAAAATAGACATACCTTCGCCAAAAACAGTGTGCTATTTCGAAATAGTGTCAAATAAGTTGTATAATCACAGCCAGTAATACCACCAACACTGCATTAAAATTAAATAATTCACTGTAATTTTATTATTCCATTTAACAACACCGCATTATCACGAAATAATACACTGTTGCGTAAAAGATTTGCAGGTTGTTCAAGCGGCCGTCAAGTTGCAACTGGAAATAGATTCGTATTTGCGGTGTGACTGTGGCAGCGCCGCGTAAACAATAGAGAGTTAGCGCGCCATCTATTGACCATTTTTTTACCTATAAATACGCCTGTATTTGTAACACGCGCGGGATTTTTTTGGCTATTTAAATTGATAAATAAGTCGATTTTGAGCTTTTTTGAGATAATGCAGTATTGTTCTGGGCGTGCGATATATAGTGCATTAGTGCTGATGTATGCAACAAAAAAACTCATAAATAATGTAGAATTATAAAATTGGGCAAGTTGGCGCACGGTTCCCTGTGAAAGGATCTAGGGTCTGAGTCTAGAGTTGTCAGGTACTCGAGTACCCCGGCAAACCAGATCCAGGAAGAGCGAACACACGAGAGCAGCGCCTCGAAAAAGGCGCTCTGGTGTGCCCTTTTCACAGGGAACCGTGAGCCAGCTTTCCCAATTTTATACTACTCTAAACTAAAAAGACTTGGACCTACAGGGTCACCTTGGTGAACGCCGACTGCAGAAACAATCGAATGTTCGTTGTTAATAATTTTGATTGATTTTTGTAACACTGAAAAACAAAAGGATAAAACGATGATTAATGGACGAATGATACGATCTGATTTATTTGATAAGTAAGGTAAAACTTCAAAGCTTTGGATTCAAAACATTTATTGGTGTTGAGGGAAGCCTTTGCCTACTTTGTGATAGTGTCCAGCCTTTGCTTACTTTGTGTAATTAGATGACTACGACTGTATATGATTAAACTACTAAGTAATAATTTTTCTTACAGATACTAAACAATTAACATGCTATTTTAACCAATGATTGTATGTATTTTATGGTTTAGGATGTATCTCGCAAATATATTTGCGTTTCTGTTTACAGTTGCCATCGTTCAGAACGCCTTTTTTCACACTGTCACCAGTGTAAATGGTACCACATCGCTCCCAGGCGATATTTGGTTCATTTGGAGCCCATTTGGCGTAACCAGCGCCGCTCAAAGATTGACCTGAAACATATTCAATTATTTTTCCTCAATAATTTAAAAATCTTATTTTGTAGTTACCGACAAGGTGAAAATAGTTCTTTAAAAAAGTTTGTTGGCTGGAAGTAAAAAAAATATACTTTTTTTACGTTCGTTAGAAGTAAACGGATCACAAATTTTTTTTTGGTTTATTTTACATACCTTGAATAGTAATCCATGTCCTTGGATTATCACCCCATGCGAAGAACCCAATATGGAGGTATACGAACTTATCGACCGATTGTTCAGACTTTGGAACACTGTTTTTGCCTAGCTCCCAAAGGACCTGTGAAAATAATCGAAAACTATAAACCAGCAGAATGTTCTAGGATGCCATAGAATTTCCTTCTTTATCTTTCCAAAGGTTTGGCTGGTTCGTCATCATCTTCCAAAGGACGTTCGCTGCTGAAAATAGGCCTCCACCACGGTGTTCCACAGGAACCATTTGCAAGCGGTCCGCATCCAGTTGATCCTGCGATCCTAACAAGGTCATCAGTCCATTGTTGTGGACATCCTCTGGTTGAAGGGTCACCAATCTAGAACTCTTTTGCCCTAACGGCCGTCAGTTCTTGGCTGGTTAATCTTGCAGAAATTAAAATAACGTGGTTAGATACTTTCTAGATGTATCGATTCTAGAATGGAGACCCTTCAACCAAAGATGCAGCGTAGGAAGTCCACCGACAAGATGGACAGACGACCTTGTAAAGGTCGCGGGATCAAACTGGATACAGACCGCTTGTGATCACTGAAAACGATGGGCGAGGCCTATGTTCAGCAGTGGATGTCCTGTGACTGATAATGATGATGATGAAATATATACTAACTTGGGCTTCTTTGTCACTGTTGATGATAGCCAAGTGCGCCGCCTGTCTAGCGCAATCCTTGAATGCTTCCGACCATTCTACAAACTCGTCGACTAGTTTGTAGCAACTACCTGTCTCAGCGTTCAGTTTGAAACCTGTTACAAGATTGACATCATGATATCTACTGTTTTTTTGGGGTCCATATTGGCTCACCTAAAGTTATTTACCCGAAATTGTTCTTCCTAATGATTTGTAAACCGAATGATCACTCTTCCTAAAATTTTTCATCCTAAAGTTTTCATACATACTATTAGAACTGCTACCGGCTATGTGCATAGCACTCATGTTTCCGAAAATCGTAATTAATAATATCATTAATGTAAATATATTTAAACTCCTAATGTTTTTTTATCAAAACGCTTTTATCTCTAAACATAATTACCATAATATTTTCACTCATACTCAGAAAAACATTTATCAGGTGTAATAAAAAATGTAATGTAGGTAGAAGAGAAGATATGGTTATTATTAGGGGGTATGATTTGCAAAACGTACTGATTTGTGTCTATTGATAAGTTCATGTCGGTGTATTATCATTACGTGCATGTTTGTGTTAATGCTTTTATGGAGGAAAATGATTTAAAATCATTTAAAACCAGTCGCGGAGGATTAAAATTAGACGTACATGGATTTATATATGAAAAAAACCGAATAACAGTGGATATGCAATATTGGGCGTGTGAATTAAGAAGCAACAAAAAGTATAAGTGTAAGGCGAGATTCATCACTACTTTCGATAAGGAAGTCAATAAGTATAAATTACTGGAAAGACCGCACCAAGAACATGAACCAGATGCTTTGAAGGAAAAGGTTTGTTTTTAAACTATTTCTTGTGATTACAAAACAACTTTTCACATTTTTACATTTAGCCATTTTATTTTTGGTTATTGTTGTTACATACTTATTTATTACTATAACTATACCTGAGATAATTATGTCTAAAAAACCAACTTTTTAAAATGATTAAATGGTCGTTTCACTGATTTTTGTCTTAAATGAATGAAATTCATAAAAAACGAATCAGTTACGGCTATGTTTATGGCCTGGGAGTTTATACCGCAGTTTTAACCGTACCTAAACCAAATACTAAAGGACCGATTCGGTTCTGGCACATCGCCGGCCGCTGCCGCGGCACGCGCGCTTCGCTCGCTCGGCTCTTGCGTTGTGTTCACTAATTATGAATTCAATATCAATGATTATAAATAGGAGTAAAGTTTCAAGCCTCGCCACCATTTCCCAGCATCGGCGCGCAGTAGTAGCGGGAGACCGGCGAGAGCTTCACTGTCGGTGATATTTTCAATTTCCTTGAATGTGTTGACACCAGACAGGAATGTTTCTACTGCCCCCGAGTCCTTTTCACCGTCGTAATAGGCAGGACACGACGCAAGAGTGCGGCGTCGACTCGAACCAACTGATGACAGAAGTTGTTGGAGTTGCTCGGTGCTTAAGTTTACGGCCACGTTGTCTTGCATCTTCCCTGTCGTCCTGTTTTTCGTTGTAACCGTAGTAGTTCGACCAAACTTCGTCACGATGAATTTGGGTTGCATCATCTTTGCTTGAACGGGAAGCCACTTTGCTGATTGCTTGGTGATGTCGCGTAGAGGTAATGCCACTAAGTTGGAGCGCCAGTTGTAGAAGAAGTGAAAAAGTGGTAAGATGACGTCGTTAGAGGTACGGCAGGTGAAGAGTCGGACGGAAATAAAACGCGACGTAGATATTACGTGTTGTATTTGACGTAGTAGTACATTTACTTATGTACGCGGTATAACTACTGAGCTACCTGACAATAGGCACAGTAGAGACATCCAAAGGTCGCAAGTAGTGAGAGCCAGTGGACATGCTGCTATTGAGCGCTAAAGCTAGTGAGAACAGAGTAAACTTACAATTTGCGTCTAGGGTTCTTATTCTAAAAGGCAATCAAATCGTAACCGCGAGTCAACTAGATGCAACACCATCTAGTGAGGTGTAGTGGAAGCTTCGTAATCTTGTCCAGTCGTCTAATGATGTTTGGGAAACGAAGTACCACCGTGAGTCAACTCAGTACAGCGCCATCAGTAAGGAGAGGATGTAGTCTTGTCTTTGTTTTGATAGCATATCGTACGTACGTTATGCTACAACCATTTACAACGATTTTTTAATCGCACAACACAAACAACCACTTCCACAATCGAAAATTCCAGTTTCTAAAATTTGACATATGTGATTTGGTGTGACATTGGCTTACCTGCGTCTAGAGGGCCGCATCTGTTCAGTTCTAACCCTCCCTTTCTGTAGCAGACAAAAGTTTTAAGATCGGAACAGGTTCCAGGCGCCACAGTGCCGTTCGTATTTATGGTGAAGCATTTCGTCGTTGAAAACAAAGTCACTGCGTCTGGTGTCACAGACCATTTGGCGTACGTATTTGATAAGGGCACACCTAAAAATAAATCAAGGAAAACATATGTAGAACGATAGTGCCTTTTCAGGTGTGATAAACTCTTGATGAAAATTATACTTATTTATGTAAAACGAATCCCACCATAACCATTGTCATGTTAAATGTTAAAAAATAATAAGAAATAAATAAATAAAATCCATTTATTTCAGACTGAGTCCATAAAGTATAAAATAATCAATTAGTATCAAAACATAAATAAATTTATAGACGAAAATTATAGTAAATTGCAATTAAATTAAATTAAAACAAATAAAATTAAAAGTAGAAGAATTAAATACAAGTAAGAATTAATTAATTATAATTAATTAAATAAATTATAATTAATTAATTGCAACTTTATTAAATTATAATCAATAAGCCGAAATTATAAAACGCCGATATCGTATGGTGTTCAGTGTAGAGCCAAACTTCGTACCCTACACGCCCTAATACATTCTGTGTACTAAGTATCGGGAATTTGTCAATAAAACAAAAAATACAAATTATTTATCTAAACTTATTTTATCGCCTTCTAAGTACCCATCGCTTGCAATACAACATTTCCACCGCTTCACCCAGTCTTCCATACATTTTTCTGAGGCTATTTGCGGTATGGCCTTTAGCTCATTCGGCGAATTTTCTTTTATGGCTTCTATCGACTCAAAGCGTTTTCCTCGAAGTGGTAATTTTAACTTGGGCAATAAAAAAAAGTCAGACGGAGCCATATCAGGTGAATACGATGCTTGGTCGAGAACTTTTGTTGAATTTTTCGCTAAAAACTCTTTCACTATAATGGATGTGTGTGATGGTGCCTTATCATGGTGCAGCATCCGTGAGTTGTGTTGCCACAAATCTGGACGTTTTCGGTGAATAATCTCACGCAAACGCTTCATGACGCCTAAATAATATTCTTTTTTCACTGTTTCTCCCCCTGGAAGGAATTCGGAGTGAACCACACCACGGTAGTCAAAAAAAACTGTCAGCATCACCTTGATTTTAGAGCGACTTTGACGCGGTTTTTTGGGTTCCGGCTCGTTTTCGAGACGCCATCCTGAGGGCTGTTGGCTTGTTTGCATGTCGTACTCATAAACTCATGTCTCGTTGCCAGTTATTACACGTTTCATAAAGGTCGAATCCGTAGAAGCTCGAAAAATCATGTCTTCAGTGACATGCTTTCAAATTTTGCTTAATCAGTACAGTGCTATGCTACCAACATGCAGTAAAAAAATTAGAACGACCTCTTTTACGCGGGTCTTTTTATTGACATATTCCCGATACTTTTTACACAGAGTAGTTCTTCACAAACCTACTCCAAAATAGGTCAAGTCGTAGTCTGGAAGTCTCATACAAAATTATAAATAAATAAATAAAATAAAAAAAACGTTAATTTCATTTTCTACAAAACAATTTCAGTGCTAAGGCTGAATCCTACCTAGTAAGTATGCATACCCTACTGTAACGGATTTTAGGGGCTAAATTCTAATTTGAGAATTATCTAGTTGTCTGTGGACCTAAACTAGCTAACATACCAAATTTCATTTTTATAGGACTTCAGGAAGTCGCTTGAACTTTTGATATCATCAGTCAAGGACAAAATCGGTGATTCTTGAATATCAATATAACCTAAAGATTAAAAGCTTTGCAATTGCAACATCGCACGTTTGATAACTTGTGGCGAGCTGCCACATAGATACTTTTTGATATGCAAAACTTCCTTATTTTTAAATATTTAATTCTTTTTATTGTGACATTGTCTATCTTTGAGCTGTCTTCAAAGACAATCAATAATTGCGACATTTAATTTTTACAAAGGAACTTTATAATTACTTAATTTTGCATCCTTGTTTTATGTCTTCATCCTTTTCGTCTTATGTAAATACACAGTCTGGCCATAAATACTGTTACAATTAAAAATAAGAAAGATATTACATTTGAATTTGGAATCTGTCATTTTTACACGATTGCTCATTGTGCTTTCTAATTTTGGTGCCAATACATTTTATAATATTTTGCGATATTAAAATGGAGTGGGGTTATAAAGAGAACCGAATCTCTGTGATTGCATTACACAAAGTTGGTATGGAGCCAAATGCAATTTTTGAAATTCTCCATACGCTTGGTATTAGTCAAATGTTTGTGTACCGGGCTATCAAAAGGTACAACGAGACCTCCTCTGTTTGTGACAGAAAAAGATCTGGCCGTCCACGTAGCGTTCGTATGAAAAAGGTGGTCAAAGCAGTAAGGGAAAGAATTCGCAGAAATCCTGTCCGAAAGCAAAAGATTTTATTTCGGGAGATGAAGATGTCGCGTATTTTAAAAAATGACTTAAGATTGTAGCCTATAAGAGACGCACTGGTCATTTTTAAACTGATAATTAAAAAAGAATAGGGTGGTAAAATCGAGAAAACTACTGAAGCGGTACGCAAAGGGAGGTCACAGAAAATTTTTGTTTACGGATGAGAAAATCTTTACAATTGAGCAACATTTTAACAAACAAAATGACTGTATGCTTAAACCTCTAAGAAAGCTTCCCAATTAGTCGGTAGAGTGCAACGTGGGCATTACCTGACTTCTATGATGGTTTGGTGAGGTGTTAGCTATGAATGAGTGACTGAGCAATATTTTTGTGTAAAAGGTATCAAAACATCGGCACAAGTGCATTAAGATACCATTCTTGAGAAGGTTGTTAAGCCCCTTAACAACACCATGTTCAATAACCAAGCATGGTCTTTCCAACAAGACTCGGCGCCGGGTCATAAACTCGGTCCACACTGTCTTGGTTAGAAGCGAACGTTTCGGACTTCATCAGAGCTAAAGACTAGCCGTCGTCTAGTCTCGATCTTAATCCACTGGATGATTTATGGTCAGTTTTTGAGAGTACGGCTTGCTCTAAACGCCATGATAATTTGGAGTCCCTAAAACAATCCATACGATTGGCAGTGAAGAATTTTGCCATGAAAAGAGTGCGTGCTTCTATTGATAACTGGCCTCAACGTTTAAAGGACTGTATTGCAGCCCATGGAAACCACTTCGAATAAGCTTTTAATATTTTCAATTGTTTGATATTTATGTATAAAACTAACACACTGTAAAAATAATTGGATGATCAAACGAACTTACCTTAAGTGAAGTTCGATCCAAATTGTCCTGACTTCGTCGAAGTGATTTATTTGACCATGTAGTATGCCCTGCTACGCGTCTATTCACTCGCACACAGGTTTAGCGCAAGAAAGAGAAAGTAAAAAACCTCACTTCCTCCCACGCCTCACAGCACTGCCAGCCGCCTGTCGCTCATTCATTTCAGAGCAAGGAGACCGATGTATGAGATGTACAACATTGATTATACTTAACGTACACGGGAATTGGGAAGGGTGGGACCTTAAATCACTTCGACGAAGTCAGGACAATTTGGATCGAACTTCACTTAAGGTAAGTTCGTTTGATCATCCAATTGTCCTGCCTTCGTCTCTGTGATTTAATTGACCAAAATCAATGTTGTTAAAACAGAATAAGTTGACATCTCTGTTGTTAGTGTTTGATCATTAGAACGATCATATTAAATAAATAAAAATATTTCACGTCACCATCTTTGAGATTTAGATGTATCACTTTTACTAAAAAAGAATGGATGTATGATAACTATGATAAGTTATAACTTTCAACTATAAACAAATATATTTACTAGGAAGAAAGAAGATATTTGTTAGTTTTTATTTAATTTTATTAGTGATTAACTTAAAATATATAATTTATTTGTTTTAGTAATCTGAAACTGAAATAGATTTTTATAATTATTATTGTGGCGTGTTATAAAAATTGCAAACAATACGGAATACGTATTGTTGAGCTGAGACGGTTTGCGAATATTATAGTTTTACACACTGAATTTGGCACGTAAAAAATGATAATTTTATTACGAGGATAGCTACATACAGAAAACACTTTTTAGTTAGCGAATTATCTTTGGTGAGGTAACGGGCTTGAAGGTAAGTCTGACAAATTGTTATCTTTGTCTTGAAGTTTTTAACATATTTTATAATTAAAGATTTGAAATACATATATGATATTCTATTGCTTTTAAGTATGGGATATTTAGGTAAGTATGCGACTGTTTTAAAGATATTCGTCCGAATACCGAACATATAAATAATATTTTATACATTTCAATTTCGAATACCTGAGAAAACATTTGGTTGTAAAAAGTGTTAGATGATTGGTATAAAAGCAATTGATTAATAAATTCATTTTAATGTAATTCTAATAAGATCGTAAAAATATTCATAGGTGTCTATCAATGCTATATGATTTAATGCTGAGTTACAAAAAAGAATACGATAATTCAATGGCTTTGAAATATTATCGTTATCAGAAATTGTAAGGCAAGTAAGTAGGTTTTTTTTTTTTAATTTATTTATATATAATTTAAAATTTAATAAGAATTTAAGTTATGTTTCTGAATAAGATTAAAAATCGGCTTCTGAGAAGTAACTTCTGAGTATCGAGTAAGGTTTGTGACTATATAAGGGCAAACGACCGCAAACGATTTCTCCGACAGAAGATTTGGTACTACCCGGCCCCGGCCAAATACGTTTATCTAATATTCGACTAATCGACCACGAATGTTCGCCGAGTATTCGATAGTCGGCACATGGTCAGATTTCCCGTTGTAAATTTACTCACAATTTTATTGCCTGGATAGATGTCTGGATTGCCTTTAAGGATTACAATAAATATCAATCCTATCTTTCGAGTTAGTTACTATGAGTTTTTTATTTATTTAACTATATATAATATATATATTTAACTTTGACCAATATTGGCTTGTTCAATATTATGAGTAGTGTCAAAAAATATCTGATTATGATTTAGAATTAGGGTACCTATTTGGACAAGAAATCTAAAAATGAACGGATATCGTATACAAGTGCCTTTGTCATATCGAGTACCCAAGGGGACTGGTTTCATACATATTTAAAAACATTCTTATATATGGTTCATAAAAAAAAACAAGAATTATTTGGTTTACAATAATTAATTGATTCAAATTTTAATGAATGGTTGTATCACATGACGTCCTCTGGCGTAAGAGTGAAGGGAAAGTCCTTTAAAAAAAATCATTTTGAAAATTAAATATATTTTTAACTAGGAGGCAGGCCGGACTATCGTGCCCCTAGACCTGTTTTGTTATTAATTTGAATTTTACAATTGTTCCACCATACCTTAGTAACTGGTGAATATTAAGATAAAATTTTCTTTGAAAATTTATTAAACACAGATTATCGAATACTATAAACATCAAACAATAAAATTCATATATAAGAATCTATTTTATTACTAATAGGAGAAACGTTTCCAAGGAATCGTTCCTTAGTAACTTAGTGGCTTTCTGAGGAAGATTATTGTGAAGTGGATGAATGAAATTGGGTGGAATAAACTGATGATTAAAGAAAATATTTACTTGATGTAGTTTATTCTTAAATCAGTAGTAGCAGTAATTTATTATTAGCATTAAAGCCCAATTGGCTGTAACTTCACTCAACGTTCCCCTTTTTTCGCAATGAAAATGAGGGTAGGATATTGGAAGCAACGCATACCAAAAGTCTCAGCTGAGATCAAAAATGATCTAGATAATTAGGACTGGCTGACATCGCGTGTCAGCTCGGCCGGTATTTGCTACAGATCAATATCGCGTATTGATTCGGAGCGGAAAATGCGGACTGGCTAGCATCGCGTGCTAGCTCGGCCGCGAAGCGTAAAGCATGCATGGTGGAGCCACGTTAGGTAGTGCGTTTTACTTCACATTCACTTTATGAATAAATACGTATCACTATAAGTTAAGTTTCGTTTAGCACGAAATAAAAACTTAACGATTATATACTGTGGTTACTGCGTGCGTTGTAACGGCGCGCGCACACGGACACGAATGAGCGACAGGCTGGCAGTGCTGTGAGGCGTGGGAGGAAGTGAGGTTTTTTACTCTCTCTTTCTTGCGCTAAACCTGTGTGCGAGTGAATAGACGCGTAGCAGGGCATACTACATGGTCAATTAACTCACAGAGACGAAGGCAGGACAATAAATATTATTTTCATATTATTATTTTTTCTTTGTGACAATATTTATGGCAAGACTAGGTATTTCTTATTCTCTTATCTGTGTGTTGTGTATTGTGTGAGTGTATATATATGAACTGTTAATAAGCATCATGTAAAAAGCCTTCTACTTCTTTTGATACGAACATCCTTTTACATTCACTACCGACACGACACTATAAAGTCAACTACTGACATTATATCTAGAGAGGTTTTGTTTGTCAGGTAAAATAGGACCAAAGTTATAGGCGTTAAAAAGATCGACGAGTGTTCGTGAAAAAGTGGGTTGGTATTGCCCTTACGTTACGCTTGACTTAGCTTTCCCCGGGCCCTCTTCCATGGAAATTGAGCCATTCGATTTCGAAGGTAGTCCCTTACCCATGTTGTGGTATTTGAACATCAAAATCACCTTAGAGAAGAAATACAGTTTTTGTTAGAACCTACTTTACCTACCATATTTTTTGCATGATATACTTATCTCCAGAAAAGATTTTGACACGAAACCTACCTTCCATGGATTGAAATTCGGTTTTAGAGTATACATTACTGATGCCTGTATACATAGATGGTATTTTGAGATTTCCCATGATATCGGTGAGAGCTGTGCTGATGTCTTCATCAAGCGGCGATGCTAAAATAGCTCCTGAAATTAAAATACGTAATTCATTTTTTTTATTTCATACATAAGCTGTTGATAGCCCTTATACATATCCCAACATTGACCCTACCACAGCTTCGGGACAGTTGTGGGCTAGTGCTGAGATGAAGCTGCGCAACAAACTCAGTCACTATTGTCAATGCCTTTCTTACCATTTTAATTTTTATGTTCGTACAAGCTAGACAATACATTGCTATCTTTCATAAAGTAATCGTTATATAATATCGTAAAGCGCTTAACAGGATACATCTTCCTACTTAATTTTAGCAGTGTGATGCTTATAGTTCCAGAATAAAGTGGCTATGACATACGGACGGACAGACAGACAGACAGACATACAGACAGACTTGACGAAACTATAAGGGTTCCGTTTTTTGACATTCGGCTACGGAACCCTAAAAACCGCCATCGTGCAAGGATTGACGTCACATCCTTTAGGCGTTTACGGTCACGTGACCAAATGTGTGATTTGGACAAACTTAACTTGAAACAATTATTTAAAATTTTAATAATCCTCATTTAAAAACATAATTAAATCAGTTTTTTGGTATCTCCTTATCATAATTTATTCACTACAAACTTCCTACATTATAATTTGTTCTTGGTGGAAAATAATTAAAATAAACATTGTAAATATAACTAAAAATTGCACTTGTAAGAAGCAACCGTGTCAGACAAGGAACGCACCCTGTGTCTTCCCGCTATCCAGGCGCATGCAAATGACACAGTTGCTATATACAAGTGCAATTTATAATATTAAGTTTGTTTAGTAACAAAAAAATATTCAGGATGTGGCATTTAATAGGAGCATTAAAATATTTTTTTTAAGTACCCTTTTTCAGTCTAGTTATAGAACATGACGATGTCACCTACTTCTACGTGTTAGCGATTTCGATAAACATTGATTAGGGATTGTTACTTTGGATTGCTATATCTCTGAGTTAAAGCATTTTAGAGCACTATGAGCACTATGTATATAGTTGCCTAGACCTACTCGTGCTATGTAGAATTATTGATTATTTTTTTTCTCCTATTACAGGCCACACGCTGTTTAAACAAAATGAAAATATACGGATTTTTGTTTTGGTCAGTGACGCTCGCCTCAGCGATGGTTGTACTAACGATACTGATTCCAAATAAATTAAAAGAAAAAACCCACAATTGATTTTGTGGGTTTTTTATTTATTATTGCGATAATAGCGAGCGAGTCAAAACTAGCAATGCCAGGTCGCCTCTTCGTAGCTTACTAGCTATGGCGTAATATTTCGTAAGTACGCAAGAACTACGCTCGAGGGTGCGAGATTCCTCATTTGTTTTATTTTTAGAATGTTGTGAAGAGGTTTTCCGTAATACAACCTGCATATAATTTCAAGTAATTATTTGTTATCATCCCTGATTTGGATGTCACTGACCCAAACAACACTCTGTATTTTAAATCACGCATAAAATACCGTTAAATGGTCACAAATAAATAGCTATTCATATGAACAGATTTTGTGTGTAAATAAACTCTCGTATTTAAAGAAATAAGCTAGCCTAGACGTTTTGAAACGACCAAAATTAAGAAATACCTTCTCTGTGACATGTCAGAACAGCTTCTTCCCATGTAGTAGGGATTAGATGATGTTTAAACCACCCATCTACACACTCGCTGTAAAAGTAATCTGAACGAAATATCTTTCCATCTGTAACATCAAAATAATACATGACAGATACTAGCAGTTCCCGCGACGTCGCCCGCGTAAAGGATTGACCAAAGCCGGGCCCAGATTGCGTCTTTGTAGTTCATACTTCAAAAATCTTGTTTGAATTATAATTGCACTGGTATTTTAAGGGTAACTAAGTAAGTAAGTATTGAATTACTTTAGTAAAATATAACAATTACCTTCTGAATGTATCAAAATGTATGTAGGTGAGGTGCAATAACTCTGCAATCACAAAACATAACCTCAAAATGTCTAATCTACCATTAAACCCCTAATTATTTTTCAAAAATATTTTTGTCTGTATTCTTTCAAATATTTATATATTTTATCCGAACTTTTTGTAAAGACACATGCGGACGCAAAGTGGGCCGAGTTTCTATAAGTAGTTTTGGTCAAGATCCTTTCGGATGTCTCGAAATATGTTTGAAAGAAACACCTATTTTCACGACAAGCTGATCGTAATACTGTACTGACTGCATATCATGGATTTGTCATGTCAACCCTACGATATGGGGTTATTTTCTGGGGCAATTCTTCGTACAGAGAAATACTCTTCAGAGCTCAAAAGAGATGCGTTCGGGCTATAGGACTAAAACCTTCGGACAAATGTAAACCAATTTAAAAAAAAAAACTATTATTTACTCTCATATCGTTAAATTCAAAATACAAAACTCAAAACGAGTTTATATAGACGTACTTTATAAATAGTATATCGAAATGAAATTAAAAAAAATAATTATGACACTATTTCTCTAACAAAATAATGTTATAATATTTTTTTTTCATTACGATACAGATTACAGATCATATATACATCTATTTATTTTTTTATCTGTGGCTGTGCGCGCTTTGGCGCATGCGCGGTGATAAGGGGAATTTTGGCGTCATAGTACGTTTGTGTTTCGGTAGATAATTATTAATTATTAATGTCTGATAGTGAAAGTGCAGAAAATTTGACGCCGCCCGACATTTTAGAGACTGCGACAGCAGTCTGTCTTAATCTACTACCAGTAAAGTCAAGAAAATTATACGATAAATGTTATCAAGACTTTTTAGCATGGAAATCTTTATCTTTTATTTGATATGTTCGTGTTCAATGAGAGTAGGTAAAGTAGTGTATGAAACTGCACATAATTAGATATTATACACTCGTGTGATACTTTTAAAAAACTCGCTTCGCTCGTTTTTTAAACTCACACTCGTGTATAATGCCTCTCATTATGTACCAGTTTCATAAACTACTATTAACTTTCCCCTGTTTATATATTTTAGGAGCATGCCTCTTTGTCAAACATAATCCGGACAAATTTAAAATAGAAAAACCGATGTTGGCTCATCGTCTTTGGCCTAGAAAACCTAGATTGCAAATTAGCATAAATGTAAGACAGCCCTTATGAGAAAAAGTTTTATAGGTATGGCACCAAAGATATACAACAAGCTTCCACAGTACATACAGGAGCTTGAAGACAAAATGTTCAAAAGGACATTGATTCATTTTTTGGCAGAAAAGAGTTACTATAAAATTGATGACTATTTAAATGATTGTTTAGATTAACTTTTGATATGCTGTATTTAGGTAACTGTTTGTTTTGTTCTTGGAAATCTAATAGACATTAATTTTTATTTTGACTGTATGTAAATATTTAATTCAATGTAAGTACTTTATAATTAAGTTTAGATGACATTGTTTTTGTATAATTAGTTTGACTTGGTTTATATAAAACATATTTAATGAGAATTCGAATGCCTTTAAGGTAGATCATAGTGGAACACTCTAAATGTATCAACTAACTTAAATACCTATGATGACGAATAAATAACAATTTCAATTTCAATTTCAAGTACCTCCAAAAGGTCTGGTATCATAGCGGCGTATAGAGGAAGAAAGAACGAATGGTTTTATTTTCTCATGAAAATGGGTACAAATAGGTGTCAAATCTAAATTTCTGAACAGCTTCTTCGCTATCAATTTAGTTGCATGTAAATATACATATTTTAGTAGTCAACAATTTACGTAGTCAGATTTTGTAATATTCATACGAGTACACATAATAATAGTTAGACATACTCTACAAAATTGTAGTGATGTCCGTGATCATTAAAAGCTTTTTCTTTCTTTTTTCATTATTTTGCTCTATTGTCAATAGTTTTCACACCTCCAATTACATTATCGATTTTTTATGAGGACCTACAACTTTTTTGGAAATGTAAAATATAATAATATGTTTATCACAGCTAAAGCAGGATTCTAATGGTGAAATAATTTCTCAAGTCGATTCAGTAGCTGCGGAGCTCGATGCAAATAAACAAAGAAACTATCATATCTTTCTTCTTTATTATATTATAAGTAATAAGTATAGTGGGAATATAAAGTACTCTTGATTTGTACCTTAATTTTGGATATACAATTAAAATGATTCTTCTTAAATGGTAAAGATGCCATTAAAGCTAAAATAAATAAAAATCTAAACTTACATGACATCCCGAATATTATTGGTAATATAACTAAAAATCCAATAGAAACTATGTTTCTCTCCATATTTGACCACAATATTAATATACTTTACTATTAACAATAACGCAACCGTGTTCGTATATTAAACTGATATTATTTTTATAACAAAGTTCTGGTACATTTCAAGAATTTATACTTTCATGTTATCAATATCTTCGATGAACTATATGACGATATTGCATGAAGTGGACGGGACGGCTGTGCAAAGCATTTATCTCTATCGCAACCTATTCTACACATCGAGTTTCAGAAACAGACTATATCATTATTTAGCGAATTAAACACAAATTGATCATAATTTTCATAACACGTAATTTTTTACCTTTTTCTTGACAATGTTCTTATAACGGGGATATACATTTTCATAATTAGATTTTTAACTTGCTGTAAAAGTTATATCCGCTGGTATAGTTTACCAACGGTCAAGACGTAAGTAAACTCCTGTAATCGAAATCATAATCAGTTGTTATTTTAACGCATTTTGTCATATTCTTTTTAATTATGACAAATTATGCAGTAGTAACCATTTCCTTGCGGCAAGGAGGCTATGATGCTGGCTGCGTTGCCGCGTTGGATAGCTATGCTAAACCTTAGAGCTAGGAACTAGCCAGCTTTATAAATGACCTAAAAAAATAAGGTTTGGAGCAATTTTTCTATACAATTATTTAACAGAAGCTTCCCTCGGTCCAAATGTTTCAACGCCAAACGGCGCAAACACATAGTCACTTGCAAGTGATACGTACTTGCGACGCTTGGCGTCTTCTGCCAACTCCGCTGCTGCTCCAGTTTTAAGGGCTGATTCTCTGTGATGGGAGGAGGCCAAAGTATTGACACAAGTGGCTCCAAACCCTTGGCTAAGGCCTAAGGCCTGACCCCGTTCTCAGGGAATGAGCGTGAGGCCATCGGGACTCTTACCATCATCACGGACCAAACCACATGGTTCCAACGTGGAAGGAAAATAAATGGTGGCAAGAGCTCTTCTGGTAACTTATAACATTATTGATCGACACAATCTTTTTTTAGACCTGTACCAGGCGCCAGCCTTTCGCATGTTAGGAACCTCATAAATTGTTAATTTATTATGTATGTGCTAGACAGAAATAAATGATTTATTTACTATAAATCTTACTCACTTCATACTTCTTGAAAATAAACTACGTTTTTACGCCTAAGCAATTATACATAACTTTTATCTACACCTATTTTTTCCTGTTACATAGCATTTACTAGCGACCCGCCCCGGCTTCGCACGGGTGCAGTTATGATAAATTGAGATTTAAACTATCCTATCTCTCAAGTTGGATCGAACTGCACATGGTGTGCGAATTTTATTATAATCGGATAAGTGGTTTAGGAGTCCATTGAGGACAAACATTGTGACACGAGATTTATATATATTAGATAACGGTGCACCGGGACTTCGCACGCGTGTTTTGATTTTATATCGTACCCGTAGGCCGTAGCGTTATATAATATTTTTTCTCGATAAATAAACTTTATATAAATATAACATTTTTCAAAATGAACTAGCTGTGTCTGAGATTAGTGCGTCTAAACATTTTTTTCCACTTTGTTTTAATATAAATATAGATTCAAAAACATCTATCAAATCATTGATATTTTTTTAACATTCTATATGAGTACTAGCGACCCGCCCCGGCTTCGCACGGGTGCAGTTATGATAAATTGAGATTTAAACTATCCTATCTCTCAAGTTGGATCGAACTGCACATGGTGTGCGAATTTTATTATAATCGGATAAGTGGTTTAGGAGTCCATTGAGGACAAACATTGTGACACGAGATTTATATATATTAGATATTTTATTTAATAATGTATGTTTTGACCAATTTAATCAAATTGCCAACAAAATCATGTCAGCTCTTAACAAATAAAATTTCCAGTTTATTCAGATTTCATAATGTCAGATAGGCACATGAGATAATTGCTTTTTATTTTTATTTAGATATGAGGAGGAAAGATCACAGATCACGTGTGGGTGCAATTTTTTACCCATATGTTTTATTATCATCTGCTCAGCAACGTTCAATTATACGACATGTGTAAGGATAATGTTTGCTTAGAATAAAAATGTTACGTATCATCTTCTGAACCGGCTGGTAGACATGAGTTTAAGCTGTCGTATACCAGTCAGTTGAGAATGACGTCTAAGGGCTCCCAATACCCAGCGTACAATGATAATGACGACCTCCGTGGTATAGTGGCTAAGCACGCTGGTTTCAAGGCAGCGCCGCACCGAGGTCCCGGGTTCGATTCCCGGTCGGGTCAATGTAGAAATCAAAGTTTTCTATATTGTCTCGGGTCTGGGTGTTGTGGTACCACCGTTGTGTCTGATTTCCATAACACAAGTGCAGTAGCTACTTACTTTGGAATCAAAACAATGTATGTGATTGGTGTCTAATATTTATATTTATATTTTAAAATGGAGGCCGAGACGGTGCAGTCTACATCATGCAGGATGTAGACTCAGGGCGGCGGCGGAAGAATGTTTGACACATCAACGACGACAAAGCCTACAATCATAGTTAGTTTCTGACTTAGTTGGTCTACTGCACCCCCATCAACTCGCAATAGACAAGCGTGATGGATTAAGTGTCACGGCAGTTACAACCACAAACACCTATCCCAGTGCACGGCAACGCCAGCGGAGAAACTGAGTGACGGTGACTAGGACTAGATAGCTAGGTGACTAGCTATGACTTCCTGGAGCTACGGAAATTGCATCAAACTTCAAAACCAAACTGCACTAAAAGTCTGAAATAAATCCTTGACCCTTTAAGGTAAAGAAAAGAAATCAATTTTAGGCGAACAATTTATTTGAAAAGAAATCAATTTTAGGCGAACAATTTATTTTTGGAGTCGGTGCTCTAATAGTAGATGGATGCTTGAGATGGTCAAAGTGATGGCACCGACTCCAAAAAAAAATTGTTCGCCTAAAATGGATTTGTTCCTCCTACTTGTCAAGAGAGTTAGGAATACAGGATTTCTTTAATAAAAATGTATTTTTTTTCCTGTACCTACTCTAGACTCGACTATTAACTACCCCCTTAAATCTCCTCTTTTTCTTTCTTATACAGGCCGTTAACAAGGACGAGTCAAATTCAAGGGTGTGGTTTAGAGTCAGAAAAAAAATCTCTCATTTTATCCTGCGGGCGTAGTCTGATGTATCATTTTTGACATTTCGCGTCGACAATTTCAATTTTATGATTTTCTAATTCATCAAATATCATTTTAACTTACGTAGCTCTATCTTAAATAAATTTTAAAAAATATTTGTAGTTTTTTAAGCATCATTCATAAATTCTTCTTAATCAATAAATACACGAAAACACCAATTTTGTCTCAGCATTTTTCGAGCGCCACCTGGTGGTTTCACACGGAACTATATCGAGACTTCCGACACTGTATTCCAAATTTTATTGACACATTCTAGCCTCGAATTTGGCTCATACTTTTTACCCCCGTATAAACGATAGTTTTATAGAAACATTCTTTACTCAGATCGTTTTGTGGCCCATGGCTTGCGTACATAGCACAATAAATGATCACGCTTCTACTTCCTGCGCTGGTAGTCTGATGTTGCAATAATTTGACATTTCATTATCACAAAAAATAGCTTGCAGTATCACGAAATCTGATAAAATTAACCGTATTCATATCGCAATCTTCAAACGTACATATTTGCCACGAGTCGTACCCGATACACATCCTCCCATTATTTGGGGTAACCGTTATAACGGAAGATATTTTTATGTTAGAGAGCTTATAGTCCTTACTGTCGAACTGATGGTTTTTACTGTCAATAAATATGCAACAATTCATCAAATTTAATTAAAGCTGTCTGACTGATTGTAAATAGAGACAAAAAAATGGCATGAAATCATAATAAAGGTTCAGAAATATGCTCTATCTCAAAAACTGACATTTCGTTCTCGTTCAATCCAACATCTACACCATGTATTTTTTTCAAAATTTACACTCGCTTAGTTTAAAAGTTAGATGGGGGAGGACACCCATTTTACCTAGACTTTTAGAGAAAATGGTTTGAGGAACCTCACTGTCATTTTAATAGACCATAGACACGCTACACGCATAGGTTTGCAAATTTTTTTTTTTTTAGTTTCGTGTATGGGAGCCCCTCCTTAAATATCATTATTTTGTATTGTTTGTATGAGAATCGTAAAGCGGTTAACAGGATACATCTTCCTGCCAAACTTCAATAGTGTGATGCTTATAGTTTCAGAATAAAGTGGCTGTGACATACGGACGGACATACAGACAGACAGACAGACTTAACGAAACTATAAGGGTTCCGTTTTTTGCCATTCGGCTACGAGACCCTAAAAATAAGCTTTGTGATACGGCTATGACGATACACGAGCCTTATTTTAATAAGGTGTAAGGTTTGCGGTGAATATTATTTAAGGAAAACTAAAAATAATTCCTGCAACACCGGTAATAAGTAAATCAAAACTTTATGTCAGTTTGACATTAAATAAACAACGTTTTGCAAATAATTTATAATTGCAACTATTAAATTAAATTCCACAAGAATTCCCAGCCAATATAGTAAAATACAAAATCGGAAAATATAAAAACACATTATCTTGACTTTCGGTACATCGTTTAATGTAGAGATCAGATAAATAAATAGATTCCATGCATGTAATTAATACAATTTTGCAACGTGTTTCTATTTGCATAAGAAGCTAGATATTCAGTGTCTGTTTATGGTTTCATGATTTAAATATAATATTCAACTAGTGATTATTAAATGGTCAAAATCCTCGCAAGGTAGCGGTTTCAAACTGAGATTATTATCGGTTTCTCACTTAATAAGATTCGAGCCCCTCATGTATTGCAGAACTATTTAAAAACAAGTTTTCAGCAGATTACAGTTAAAAAGACTTAAAAGACAGAGCAAGAACTTACAAAACCCGAAAAATGAAACCAAAGCGAGTGCATAAAGATGCAGGGGACATATGAAGTGCATTAAGAATGATTTATAATAGCTTTTTCGATTATTTTCAGGACTTTTTCACGAATTGCTGCAGTTGAATGTTTGAAGGAGTGACAAAGCAATAATTGCAGTACAATAAAAAATGACAGTGTAATAATTTAATTAAAAACCACACAATACCTTCTAATAAACGATTCTACCTCTCTAATAAACGGTATTCCCTCTATGGTTGTCTGGAAGATATCGCTCCCAGCGACAAGACAGCCAATATTGTACTTCTTATGATTTGATTGAAATGTTTTTGTTTCTTGTGTCCTTATTTGTACAATATTCTTTAATATTGTTTACTATTATCATTAAATGCGAATCATTCCAAAATATTTTATTTATCTTTTCTCATACGTTATGTATAGTAACAGAAATTCGCGTTTGTTACAGTACTCCAGACGTAACTCCAGACGGGGGCACAATTTTCATTATTTAGAGTTAGTTGAATTCGTCGTCGCGCCGAATAGGACATACGACAGCTATCATCATAAAATGCTTTTGTACTTAATGTTAGTTTGATAACTAATTATCACTAGTTCATCGGTGCAACCTAGAACTTTTCTGTCCCAATGACTGTCCTTTGCGATATGTACTCTGCCCGTTGCTACTTGAACTTATGAACCCTTATACACTGCGACTTTTTTTAACATTGATGCACTCGCGCATGTTGAAAATGCGCTTCAGCATCGGGACTCACGAAATGAACAGATTTCATTTAGCATCGATGCAGTTGGCGTTGGTATGGATGCAAACGCCATAATTCAGTACATAATTTGACAATTTTCAGCGTCTTTATCGCGACTGCACCGATGCTGCATCGTGACTGCATCGCTGCTAAAAATCACAGAGTGTAAGGGTCTATAGTTTCACTGGTCTAAGTCCGTTGCGATCGCAGGATCACACGATGCAACCCGCAAACGGTTACTGTAGAAAACTATGGTGGAGGCCTATTCTAGCTTATAGAATGATGGTGACGTAGATGTATATTCGCTTAGATAAAAACCACTCAATTCAAAAGGACGGAAATGACATTTTAGTAAGAATGATCACCCATCCAAATGCGACGGAACCGTAAATAACTTTGGTTTCATAAAATAAAATAAACTTTAAATAAAAGTAAAAACCGACTTCAAAACCAAAATGCACTAAAAAGCCTTAAATAAAGTCTTCACCATTGAAAGGAAAGGAATCCGTTTTAGGCAAACAATTTCTTTTTGGAGTCGGTGCTGTGATAGTTGATGCTTGATAGTCAAAGTGATGGCACCGACTCCAAAAAGAAATTGTTTGCCTAAAACGTATTCCTTTCCTTTCAATGGTGAAGACTTTATTTAAGGCTTTTTAGTGCATTTTGGTTTTGAAGACGGTTTTTACTTTTTTTTAAAGTTTATTTTATTTCTTCATTTTTAGTGATTACATAAGAGGGGGGGGGGGGAGTTCCACCTTATGATTCAATTTTTTAAGAAGCTACAAATTACCTATCATATGTTTCGTCATTACAATTACTGAACTTCTAAGCGTTAAGGAGTTCCACCATCAGCTCAGCCCCACAAGATGTTGACTATTAGACGTAACAACACGTCAAAATTAAGATTCTAGTAAAGAAATACTATACGTGCCTTTAAAATTTGAGGGTATCCCTCGATTACACCAAGATTCCATCATCAGATCCCAAAATGGAAAAAATGGGACCAACTAGAAAGTACACCCTCTAAGTAGGCGAAAAAATTTTTCGATTCGGTCGACAAACGACTGAGATATGAGGTAACATACATACAAAAAAAAAATTATGATAAAAAAAAAACATACAGTCGAATTGATAACCTCCTCCTTTTTTGAAGTCGGTTAAAAATAAACAAGAACTCAAGAGCTTAGAGGCTGTTATTTATCTAGCAGTCTACCTTTTAGCTGTATTAATGAGAGCCGAATAAGGGTTGCAAATAGTGATCGAGTGTTCTAGTGGTTATCAACTTTCTTTTAAAAATTGTTGCCCCTCATCGTGCATTATTGTCTTAAATATACTTTAAAAATATAATTTCAAGTACAGGTGCAATATTATACATTGTTTTATCAGCTATTCTCTATCTCTATAACTATCACATTACTAATTATTTTGTAAGTGCCTTAAAAATTGAGGTAACGTAGGTAAGAAGGTACGTAAATTAAGAAGTAAATACTTTATCTAATTAAAAATATCAATTATGAAGTTCAATTAGGGAATTCTGACGGGATTTCCTATTATCTTATTATTCAACCCTCAACACAATTTGTTGTATACTTCATTGGAATTGTTATCAGGCTTTTGAAAATGATAATTAAAAATACTGCGTTTATTTTAACCTTATTACCGCACAAATGCGACAACTGGTCCACGAGTATTAAATAAAATAATTTCTAGTTACTTATCTTTTTTCGACGATAGTGAAAATGACATTAGAAAATTGTGCTTGCGAGATTGACATTTGTAAAAATTGCAAGTCCCGACGAATGGAGTTATCGTCGAAATTAGCCGTATTCAAATACAAATCCTAAGTAAAGGAAATGTATGAAAATTATTTAAAAGCATTAATCTATTAAAAGCATGTCTCTAGAAGTTAGTTCCTAGAAGTATCCGCAAGAGGCTCTTTACATTCGAAAACAATAGTAACACCGTATCTAGGAATTTAGCACTTGAGTAAAGGTAAAAAAATACATAGAAAAATCTTTTGATTTTTTTCTAACATAATTCTACCATAATTTTCGATTTTTCTGCTAAGATGAGCTTTTACAGATTTTCATTACCCTCGAAAGCGTTATCGTCAACATCTGTCAAAATTAGTGTGTCGAGTCCTGCAAATTTGCGTTGTCGGCGTATCGACTGTCAAAACACCATGTCGAGTCTCGCAATTCACGAGTTACTCGAGTTAGCATACGTCACTTCGCTTCGTATTCAATATATCACGCGTTTATAATCTTATTTTTATGAATATCTAACAATTAACTGAGCTACGGTTTTGTGTTTCTATCGCGTTGAGGTTATAACTTTGTTTACATTCTATAAATAGCCTCGAGTTGGTCGAGCGGCACTTTGGTTTACGTTTTTGTTTTGATCCTTTGTATTTTGACGTAAATATGCTTACTCGCAAGGCCTGCGCTCGCCAGGAGGAGTCCAAGCTCAGGATGGCTTTGAGCGAACTACAGGCGGCCAAGGAGTCGATCGAAAAACTGCATAGGGAAAGAGATGACAATGAAAGGGAAATGCTAGGTGAGTTTGATAGGAACGCTAAACTAAGAAAAGAGATGGCTGAGCTGCACACCAACTATAACTTGGTAGTTAAAGAACGGGACCAATTGAAATTGGTGATAGAAGGGTTCGGTGAGTGCTGTGAGGAGTATGAACAGAACCTGAAACGCATATCTGTTCTTGAACAAGATCTTGGTGATGCCCATGATTATATCAACCAGCTGGAGACGGAGAAACAGGACCAAATAAACAGCCAAACCACCCTTCTATTTAATAAGTTGGTTGGTAGTGCGCCCAGCCTGACGACAGCTGCACCTAGTAATCAACCAATTTTGACAATAGATTTAACTGATGACACACCTTCTAAAGGTATTACTAAGTGCAGCAAAAATAAGTTTAAGAAATATGTTAGAATAAACCGTTTCATAAAAAAAACTAATAAATTAATCAAAAAACAAAAATCCTTACACACTAAAGTAAAATACATCAATGAGCGGAGACAACTTGGAGATGAACTGGATATGTATTCTTTAATTTTAGAACAAAATGTAGGTCAATACGAGAAAGATGTTATGAGTTTAGAATGTCAAATTAGGGAACTTAAGCAGTCATTAAAAATAATGACTGAAACTTATAATTGTACTAAAAAGGAGTGTGGTGAACATATCCAGGCTTTGACAAATATAATAGCTTCCTGTGAATGTAACTCTTCACATGTAATTTCAAAAAACTCCATTGATATCTCTGGAAATGAGTCATCACAACTCACCAATAAGATTACTAGAACTAAGTGTAATGTGAACCCTTCCTGTTCTCAACCCAGTGGATCGCTAAGCAAGTCTGTTAAAAATATAGTTTTGTTTAGTGATCAGATTGGGAAAAACATGGGTCACTTATTATCAAAATACATGGGACAAAATGTGATCAACCATTGCATGCCAGGGGCATCATATTTAGAAATAGTTCAGAAAGTGCTTTCTTATGAGTTTCAAGAAAATTCAGATGTAATTATTTTCATAGGAAACAGAGGTAATATGAACAAGAAAAACCTAAATACATACTTTGACAGTTTAAGAAAATTAAATGTGAATAAAACAATATTGTTTACATTACCTTACAGTAGTGGATTGCCAGACGAAGAAAATGATTTAAGATATAAAATTAATTTGCAACTGCATAAATTGACATTATATGAGGTGAATAAATTCCACCTACTTGACATGAATAATTATTTTAAAAACAAAGTGTATTTGACGCGAGATAATTATTATGTTAATAATTATTTCAAACGACAGATAGCAATGTCGCTATCATATTATTTTGACTATTCAGCCAAGAACTTGGCTACCATATCTGCTTTTATTGAGCAGATTATTGACATGAATATTCAACCATTGGAATCAGTTCCAATAACAAACAATCATTTAAATTAGTAGATCAGACAATAGAGGATAACTCTTGCTTATCAGAAATTGTAGAATCAAATCAATTAAATATAGTACATCAAAATATTCAAGGCTTTTCTGGAAAAGATTTGGAAATTGAATTGTTTTTAAATAAAATGAATATTCATGTTCTCTGCATAACTGAGCACTGGCTCAAGCAGCAGGAACTGATGTTATCGATAGATAATTATAATCTTATTAGTTCGTTCACTAGGGAGACTGCCATTCGCGGCGGGACACTTATATTAATTAATAATAAACTAAAATGTAAAGAGCGAAAAGACATAGTGTCTCTCACTATTGAGCGAACAATTGAGATATCGTGTGCGGAGCTGGACGACTACATTATTGTCTGTGTTTATAGACCCCCAAGTGGAAACTTTAAATTATTTGAATCTGTAATGGAAAATGTGTTAAACAAAATATGTAAAACTACAAAGAAAGTAGTTGTATGTGGAGATTTCAATGTGGACATTATAGATATTACGGAGGAAAATCGCGTTCGGTTTTTGAGCATTTTCAAATCATTTGACCTCACTCCGATTTTCGCTGAGCCCACTAGAGTAACTCCTACAACAGCTACTTGCTTAGATAATATTCTCTGCAACTGTAAAATCATCAAACAATCTATTATTAATTTTGTAAAATCGGATCATTGCGGTCAGATAGTTACACTACAGAACCGTTTTATTCCACCCCGTCTAGAAATCAAGTGCAGGCCGGTCACTGCATCTCGTAAGGACAAATTTAAAAACCTTGTAAGTGATAAAATACCGTCTATACCCTTTGATAAAAAAAATGCTAGTGACTTGTATGAACAATTATTTCAGGTAGTTAAAAAACAATTTGATATTACTTTCCCTCAAAAGAAAATACTTATCAATAACTGTAAACCGAAATTCAGTGACTGGGCTACACGAGGAGTTTATACAAGTAGGAAAAAAATGTTTGAATTGTATAACAAAAAAGCATATAGAAAGGATCTATCGTTTCATGAGTACGTTAAGAGGTACTCAAAAATTTTCAAAAGAGTTTGCTATGTAGCTAAGTCGAATTACATACGCGATAAAATTAAAAAATCTAGTAATAAAATCAAAGAAACATGGAATATTATAAATAAAGAAACATGTAAAACGAAATCTCATGATAACAAATTTAGTCTAGAAATAAACAACAAGCTTATTAAATCTGATGACGAGGTAGCAAACGCTTTTGAGGATTACTTCTGTAACATTCCTATAGAGACGACTAAAAAGTTGAGTTCTTGCTCAAGTCACGCGAAATCATTACTTGTGTCGAGTGTTCATAAGTGCGAATCCTCATTTAAATTCAGAAATATTAGTCCTTTAGACATCATAAAAACATTTAAAGAATTAAAACAAAAGAAAACAGAGGATAAATCGGGTATATCAATAGACACAATAAAACCCATTATACCTCTAATAGCTCCTTACTTATCTTATATCTTTAATGAATGTATTGACCAAAATCAGTTTCCAAATTTATTGGAACATAGTAAGGTTGTCCCTTTATTTAAATCGGGAGACAAAAGTGACCCCAGCAATTTTAGGCCTATTTCAATATTACCCACAATAAGTAAAATTTTTGAAAAACTAATTTATAATCAATTGCTTTCCCATTTTAAACTTAATAATTTACTACACGAAAAACAGTTTGGGTTCTCTAAAGGTAGAAATACAACTGATGCCGGAGTAGCACTCATCAGACACATTCTTGATGCTTATGAAGACAAACATGATGCCGTAGGTGTATTCTGTGATTTATCAAAGGCGTTTGATTGTGTAGACCATCAGACACTGCTCATTAAGTTAGAACACTATGGTGTCTCGGAAAACTCATCTAAGTTGTTAAGTTCGTACTTATCAGATAGAATACAATCAGTTAACATAAATGGTACCTACTCTTCCGGAGCCCCTCTTCAAATGGGGGTCCCCCAGGGCTCAATATTGGGGCCTTTACTTTTCCTGATATATGTAAACGACCTGCCATTTTATTCCACAAATCTTTGTGAGATAGTTCTGTTTGCTGATGATACTTCTTTGATTTTTAAAATGAAAAGACATGAAGAAAATTTTGACGAAGTAAACAATACTCTCTCCAAAGTATTGAATTGGTTCACCACCAATAACTTGTTGCTGAATGCTAGTAAAACTAAATGTGTAAAATTCACTTTGCCTAATGTAAAGCAACTTACACCAAATATTGTACTAAATGGTAATAATCTAGTTTTAATAGACTCCACTGTATTTCTGGGCATTACACTTGACTCAAAATTACAGTGGGGACCTCATATTGAAGCCCTAGCTAGGAGGCTAAGCTCGGCTGCCTTTGCAGTTAGAAAAATAAGGTATCTGACTGATGTTGAAACGGCGAGGCTTGTGTATTTTAGTTACTTCCACAGTATTATGTCTTACGGTCTTCTCTTGTGGGGTTCTGCTGCAGACATTGATACCATATTTATTTTGCAGAAAAGAGCCATTCGTGCTATTTATAAACTAAGTCCTCGTGACTCCCTGAGAGAGGTCTTTAAGAAAATCAACATATTAACTGTGGCTTCTCAATACATTTTTGACAATATAATGTACGTCCGTAAAAATTTAGATTATTTCATGAAGAAGAGCGACATTCACTCATATAACACAAGAAATAAACACAAGCTTGTCGTTCCTAACTTCAGATTAGTTAAAACTAGTAATTCGTTCATGGGAAATTGTATAAAATTCTTTAATAATATACCACACAATCTTGTCGAATTGCCGGTTGATAAATTTAAGAAACACGTTAAAAACACGCTTATGTCTAAAGGCTATTATAAGGTTCAAGACTATCTGAACGACACGAATGTGTGGTCTGTCCAGCCTGCACCGACTGATGTACTTACCTTTGATGATTTTGATTTTACGGCAGCTAGTGGTGACTGAGTTTGTTCCGGCGTTTCTTCTCAGCACTTGCCTAATTGTCTGTGTTCTGTCTCGAAGCGCTGGTAGGGCCCAAAAGATAAGGAGACATGATTCGGCCCCTTCAGGGCACAATTATTTTTATTTTATTTTTCACTGTACATTTGACGTTCATAAGTGGCATATTGTGTCCTAAATTGAATAAATATTTTTTTGATTTTTGTTTTTTTTTTTTTTTTGAAACTACCACGCCAGGAACGTAGTACGTATAAATCAAACATGTCACTGAAAATAGGTGTAACATTTTATTTTGTGATAAATTATTTAAACATTAAGATGAGATAATATATATTTATTTATTCACAAAAAAACATGTGTGCAGTTACATAGTATTCATATACACAGTAGCAGTAGAAGTTACCTTGAGTTATTAAAATCCATTGGTATCAACATGTCTGACCGGAATTTGGCATGAAAATGTATAATGTCAATTTAAATCTATAAATTTTAGCTAATAATAATTACAATAAGATAGTCAATATTAATCAATTGTAATTTCATACTTATCACAGATAGCAAATTGTTATGTATTTAGTTACCTACTTTTGGGGGTGTTTGGGTTTTGGGTGTGCATTGTCTGTATGACAATGCACACCCCAAACCTACCTACTTCAGAATGGTATGGGCTTTGAAACAATACACTCAACGTTGAAAAAAGTTTTAGATATAATATATTTCTTTTCTACCAGAGAAAACCCCCCAATAAAATACAACTAAAATAGTTTATCAGATATTCCTACTTCCTAATCTTCAGTCTGATCCAGTGACCTCCTTTAAGACGAAGGTTAAAGTTATCCGTGGCGAGCACAGCAGGGATGCAGGTCTTGGCTGCTGGAGACACCTCCATGTGCAACAAGAGCTGGTACAGCATCACTTTCACCTCGCAGAGAGCGAATCTTGACCCTGAATTGAAAGAAATAGTAATTACTATGAAAATCAGGAAATGGGAATAACTAAAATAGTACCGCTTCTTCCTTCGTTCGCCTAGTATTCCCCTACGTATTCATAATTGGTTATCGTGTAGGATTAAAGTAATGCTTAATATAAATTATGATTCCCTCAGAGTTTAAAGGACTAGATAGAAGTAACGCGGATAGTAAATAGTAATAACGCGGGCCATAAAAAACTGATTGGCTCGATTTATTTATTTGTTCACGAGCTGAGAGAGTGACATTACACTTAATATGTTACAGAATTATTTAGAATTTTAATGTTGGAAGACTGTAAATAATGAATTTTTGATCTGACTGTGTTATGTGAATTATTTTATATTTATTTTTTATATTCAATGATTTTATTATGCATTGTATTGAGTTTTTGTGTTATGAGATCTTATATTTTTACTTATTATGTGAATCTGGATCTATTGTTTTTTTTTTGTAAGGATAGGTGTATGTAGAAAATAAATAAATAAAATACAATAAATAAATAAATAAGTCTAGGCGGATAATTCTTTAAATTATATTAATATATAATGTAAATAAAAATATTTTCAAAATTTACACTCACTTAGTTTAGAAGTGAGAGGGGGTGGGGACGCCCATTTTTACCACTTTGGGAGCGTCTATCTATCAAATGTTAAGACTCTAAAAGAAAATGTTTTTTGGAACTTCCATGTCATTTTAAAAGACCTATCCATAGACAACCCCCACACATAGGTTTGACTAAAAAAGATTTGGTTTTAGTTTCATGAGAGCCCGACCCCCCTGTATAAGAATGGTAAAGCAATTAACAGGATACATCTTCGTGTTCGTTCGTGATCGTGTGATGCTTGCTTCTGTAACTGAATAAAGTGGCTGTAACATACGGACGATCAGAAAGATAGATTTGACGAAACTATAAAGATTCTGTTTTTTGCCATTCGGCTACGGAACCCTAAAAATATCCGTACAATATGGTTTTAAAAGGGTCATACCGATGCAATTCCTAGGGCCATGTCCAAAGGGAAGGTAGGTGAACGGTTTGATATTATGCTTGTTTTCTTCGGAGAACCTCTCTGGTATGAACTTGTCAGGGTCAGGAAAGAACTCAGGGTCGCGGTGGAAGGACCACACGGGGATGGCGAGAACTTCACCTTTGCGAACCTGAGGACAAAATATTGTCGAGAACATGGAAACCGCCATTTTGGTTTACGTAAAAAACCGACTTCAAAACCAAAATGCACTAAAAAGTCTTAAATAAACTCTTGACCATTGAAAGGAAAGGAATTCATTTTCGGCAAACAATTTCTTTGGAGTCGGTGCTGTAATAGTTGATGGTCAAAGTGATGGTTAAGTGCATTTTGGTTTTGAAGTCACTTTTTACTTTTTTTTAAGTTAATTTTATTTCTTAATTTTTAGAGATTAAAGGAGGGGAGTTGCACCCTATGACTAAGTTCTTTAAGAAGCTACAAACTACTTATCATAAGTTCTGTCATTATAATTACTGAACTCCTAAGTGTTAAGGAGTTCCACCATCAGGTCAGCCCCATGAGATGTTGACTTTCAGACATAACAAAACGTCAACATTAAGATTCTAGTAAAAAAACACTGTAAGCGCCTCTAAAATTTGAGGGTTTCCCTCGATTAAACCAAGATCCCATCATCAGATTCCGAATTGGCAACAATGGGACCAACTAGAAGAGATACCTTTTAGGTAGGCGAAAAAAAATTTCGAATCGGTCGACAAACGACTGAGATATGAGGTAAGATAGATACAAAAAAAACATACAGTCAAATTGATAACCTCCTCCTTTTTTGAAATTGGTTAAAAAAGTACGATTCTTTTCTGTTTGGTTACTTACGCACCTTTTAACTGTAAAAGGGTACTTTTTCAGCTCAAGGTTTTGTTTTCTATTCCGAGGCTTTTAATTTTTTTTCCTGAATCTCTTTACAGATATAGGTACTAGGGGTCCGCGGTTTAGAGTTTGCTTAGCGGGTGTTTTACAGCTTAAGGCGTTTCCCGATTATTAAGCCATTCAACACAAAAGTAAAAATCGCTCCAGTAGCTCCTAAGATTAGCGCGTTCAAACAAACAAACTCTTCAGCTTTATAATATAAGTATACAACAGGGAAACTTGTCAAAATATGAGATAGTATTCTACTTACGTAATAATCTTGTTTCGCTTGACTGTTGGGTTTTCCCAAATTGTAGTCCTTAATGCACAATCTGTCCGTAGCAATAGCTGGTGGCCAGAGCCTCAGAACCTCTGAAATACAAACAAATGTAAATTTCACTTGTAAAAAGCATCTGTGTCAGACAAGGAATCGAACTCTGTGTCTAAGCCTATATCACTCAACCACCGACCAATTGCCAAGGCTCTTGAATTTTCTGAGTGCTTTCTTTAACGAGTAGGCTGCGTGACCTCTTAAATATTGTGATGTTACGAGATGGGTCTCTAAACGCACTATAGAATTAAAAAATAAAATATGACTGAGTCCGCCTAACCAAAATAGTTTACTAAAATATTCATTAAATAGTTTCAGTAGGTAAATAGAAAGTGAAGTTCGTAATCAGAGACGATGTAAGAATAGAACATAAGAGAACTTCGTATTAAATCTATTAAACGATGGAAGAATATCGATAAACTATAGTTGAAGTCTCTTTTTAAAGCAATCTAAATGTTCTAAACCTACCTCGAGAGTAGTCTACAAGTACTAGTGGTATTAGTAGATTACTATTAAGTTATAATAATAGTAACAATTTACTTACCAAACTTTTAGCTCACCAACCTTAATCTACATAATTAACTCATGCCTGAGTTTAAACTTAATTATGGGCAGATTTACAATAGCCATTTAAGGAAAAACCTATTAATATTTGGTATTTATTCGTGTAGGAAAAAACATATTAATATTTGGTATCAGAAACAAGATGTGTTCCTATAGTTGTAATTCACCTTTCTGTTACGGTCGCTTCGACAAATTATGTATGTAATACGACGACGGTTTTACTCGCTAGCGACGAGGTAATTTTTTGTATGGAATAGTTTGGTTCTGTCAGTGACCGCCAGAGGCGCTGTGCAATTTTTCATAGACTTTATTTACGTCTTCGCTAGCGAGTAAAACAGTCGTTTAATTCTAAAACTCATGGTACCGGTACTATATTTTCATAACATACCTGAGACAACCATATCCATGTACGGCATGTTCTGAATGGATTTGAAGTCGAATTTCCCGCCATTTTTCTCGTCGTGTTCCCTGATCTCTGTCGCCAACTTCTCCTGGACCTCAGGGTTGACAGCCAGTTCGTGAAGCGCGAAAGACATGGCTGATGAGACTGTCTCGAAGCCGGCGAAGAAGAACAGAACCGCTTGCGCTACCAGGTCGTTTTCTGTCCATGCTGTAACAAGATATGTATATTATATACGTAAATAAATACATCTTTCTTTCTTTCTTTCTTTACATTCAGGCTTGCAACTTGTACATCTTAGGCATAATATTTATGTTAAGTTAAATTTTCAATGCTTGTCGAATATTGTAAGCGGTCTTGATATTCCTTATCGAAATTTGATTACCCTTTAACAAAATGAATCATCTGAATTATAGAAAACTCGAAACTCATAACCTTGACAGGTGAACACTCAGATATTTTCAAATCAGATTGCTTATCAAGTTTATTTTAAACATTATTTTTAAACAAATAGACATTATATTTATAAAAAATAGGTGTGGAGTCCAAAGGCCGTAGTACGATGCGTTTGATCGAGTAAGTCTCGCTCCGACTCGCACTACGGCCCTAGAAGTCCACACCACACACTCATACTGAGTAGCAGGACCTGGCAATCGCCAGGAGTTTTGTATAAACATTTATTGATAAGTAACTTGAGATTAAGGCTTAATTAATCTGACTAGGCATCTGAAATATCAAAGTAACTCACTTTCAATCACTGGGTTAACTATGTTTGTCGTTATATTATAAGACTAGCGGTCCCCCGCGACTTTGTCCGCGCGTTTTGAGTTTGCTCCCTCCCCTCCCGTCGCAGCGTGATGTTTTATATACTAAAGCCTTTCTCGATAAATAAGCTATCCAACACAGAAATATTTTTTCAAATCGGTCCAGCAGTTCCTGAGATAAGCGCGTTCAAACAAACAAACTCTTCAGCTGTATAATATACTAGCGGTCCCCCGCGACTTCGTCCGCGCGTTTTGAGTTTGCTCCCTCCCCTCCCGTCGCAGCGTGATGCTTTATATCCTAAAACCTTTCTCAATAAATAAGCTATCTAACACAGAAATATTTTTTCAAATCTGTTCAGCAGTTCCTGAGATAAGCGCGTTCAAACCAACAAACTCTTCAGCTTTATAATATAACTAGCGGTCCCCCGCGACTTCGTCCGCGCATTTTGAGTTTACTCCCTCCCCTCCCGTCGCAGCGTCATGTTTTATATCCTAAAGCCTTTCTCGATAAATAAGCTATCCAACACAGAAATATTTTTTAAATCGGTCCAGCAGTTCCTGAGATAAGCGCGTTCAAACAAACAAACTCTTCAGCTTTATAATATATTAGCGCAAGCGCATAACGCTGCGAACATTATTTTGGTGCGGAGTTATGTTAAAACTGTGATAGCTCCTAAGATATTTATTGAAATCAAATGATATAAAGGGCAACTTGGTTCTAAATGAAATGCTCGTGATGATGAATGTATTTATTTTAATAAGAATAAATACCTGTGTGTATAATACACCTCTAAAAATAATGCATTATTTTTTTACAAATTTATTAACATAAAAAAGGTTGTAGTAAGTCAACCATAAAAGACAGACATATGCTGTCGCGGACTTTATAATAGAACTCTTAATGCTAAACAATCCTGTCATACATGATTTTTGTGTAACTTAAGCGGTTTCCGCAGCGTATGCAGCGGAAGCTCTCAAAAGGAATATCTTTCTCCCGTTTTCGCAACATTTTTCATTTCTGCTGTGGTCTTATGAGTCGTATCTTTATGTTACATAGCCTAAAGCCTTCCTCGATAAATGGACTATGCAACGTAAAAATTTTTTTTCAAATCGGGCCAGTAGTTTTTGAGATTAGCGCGTTCAAACCAACAAACAAACAAACAAACAAACAAACAAACTCTTCAGCTTTATAATATTAGTATAGAAGTATAGATTAGCGCAAGCGCGCGTTGTACTTAAGCTGCGAACATTATTTTGGTGCGGAGTTATGTTAAAACTGTGATAGCTCCTAAGATATTCATTGGAAATAAATGATATAAAAGGCAACTTTGTTCTAAATGAAATGCTCGTGATAATGAATCTATTTATTTTGATAAACATAAATACCTGTGTGTATAATACACCTCTAAAAATGATGCATTATTTTTTTACAAATTTATTAACATAAAAAAGGTTGTAGTAAGTCAACCATAAAAGATAGACTTATGCTGTCGTGGACTTTATTATAGAACTCTTAATGCTGAACAATCTTGTCATACATGATTTTTGTGTAACTTGAGCGGTTTCCGCAGCGTACGCAGCGGAAGCTCTCAAAAGGAATATCTTTCTCCCGTTTTCGCAACATTTTTCATTGCTGCTGTGGTCTTGTGAGTCGTATCTTTACGTTATATAGCTTAAAGCCTTCCTCGATAAATGGACTATCTAACATAAAAATAATTTTTCAAATCGGGCCAGTAGTTTCTGAGATTAGCGCGTTCAAACAAACAAACAAACAAACAAACAAACAAACAAACTCTTCAGCTTTATAATATTAAGTATAGATTAGCGCGAGCGCACGTTGTACTTAAGCAGCGAACATTATTTTGGTGCGGAGTTATGTTAAAACTGTGATAGCTCCTAAGATATTTATTGAAATCAAATGATATAAAGGGCAACTTGGTTCTAAATGAAATGCTCGTGATGATGAATGTATTTATTTTGATAAGAATAAATACCTGTGTGTATAATACACCTCTAAAAATGATGCATTATTTTTTTACAAATTTATTAACATAAAAAAGGTTGTAGTAAGTCAACCATAAAAGATAGACTTATGCTGTCGCGGACTTTATTATAGAACTCTTAATGCTGAACAATCTTGTCATACATAATTTTTGTGTAACTTTAGCGGTTTCCGCAGCGTACGCAGCGGAAGCTCTCAAAAGGAATATCTTTCTTCCGTTTTCGCAACATTTTTCATTGCTGCTGTGGTCTTGTGAGTCGTATCTTTATGTTATAAAGCTTAAAGCCTTCCCCGATAAATAAACTATCCAACGTAAAAATAATTATTCAAATCGGGCCAGTAGTTTCTGAGATTAGCGCGTTCAAACAAACAAACAAACAAACAAACTCTTCAGCTTTATAATATTATAGTATAGATTAGCGCAAGCGCACGTTGTACTTAAGCTGCGAACATTATTTTGGTGCGGAGTTATGTTAAAACTGTGATAGCTCCTAAGATATTTATTGAAATCAAATGATATAAAGGGCAATTTTGTTCTAAATGAAATGCTCGTGATGATGAATGTATTTATTTTGATAAGAATATATACCAGTGTGTATAATACACCTCTAAAAATAATGCATTATTTTTTTACAAATTTATTAACATAAAAAAGGATGTAGTAAGTCAACCATAAAAGATAGACTTATGCTGTCGCGGACTTTATTATAGAACTCTTGACGCTAAACAATCCTGTCATACATGATTTTTGTATAACTTTAGCGGTTTCCGCAGCGTACGCAGCGGAAGCTCTCAAAAGGAATATCTTTCTCCCGTTTTCGCAACATTTTTCATTGCTGCTGTGGTCTTGTGAGTCGTATCTTTATGTTATATAGCTTAAAGCCTTCCTCGATAAATGGACTATCCAACATAAAAATATTTTTTCAAATCGGGCCAGTAGTTACTGAGATTAGTGCGTTCAAACAAACAAACAAACAAACAAACTCTTCAGCTTTATAATATTAGTATAGACTAGGCTGCGCCATTTTCTTATACATAACAAAGTTATATAAATAAAAACTTAGCTACCGAATAGAGTTGAAGATAGATGACGTGACTGAGCTTTAGGATTTATGGTAAGACTAGCGGGCCCTGCGAATTTTTCCGCGCGTTTTGAGTTTAGGGAGCAAACTACCGTCACAGCGTGATGTTTTATAGCCTAAAGCCTTCTTCGATAAATAAGGTATCCGATACAAAACTAATTTTTCAAATCGTTCAGTTCCTGGGATTACCGCGTTCAAACAAAGAAACAAACTCTTCAGCTTTATAGTATTAGTATTGATTGACGGTCCCCCGTGAAGTCGTCCGGACGTTTTGAGTTTGCTCCCTCCCTCCCCTCTCGTTGCAGCGTGATATTTTATAATAATATTAGTATAAAAAATCTTGTAGTGAGCAAACCATAATATAAGATATATACAGGATGTTGTTTTGGTCAGTTACATCTAACTCAGGGATGATGATAATATGAGTTATTCTTATTCTAAAAAAACTATTTTTTTTAAATTCCAAGCAAGTTTTATACATGAGAACCTTTTCACAACATTCAAAAAAATGACAAAACGAATGGGAAAATTCGCACCTTCGCACGAAGCTAGCGCATATCTACGCAGTAGCTACTAAGCTACGAAGAGGCTACCTAGTTTTAGTAGTTTTGACTCGATCGCTGTATCGCATCAAAAAATTGATTTTTTAGGTTTTTTCAATTTAAAAAAAATACATTTTTATATATATATATATTTTTTTGGCATCATTATCATTTGTACAGCCACCCCTAAGCCGCTCGTCGCTGACAAAAACAACACCATGTATATACATATGCTGCCACGGACTTTATTGCAGAACGGTTAATGCAGAATAATCTCGTTATGCAATAGTAATATTATTCCCCCGTTTTCTCAAAATGCGGCTCTAGACTTATGAGTCGTATCTCGATACTATATTATAGCTTAAATGGACTATCTAACGTATTTTTTTTTTTTCAAATCGGTCCAGTAGTTTCTAAAAGTAGAGCATACAAACAAACAAACTCTTCAGCTTTATAATATTAGTGTAGATTTAAAATAAATGGCTGTATATCCAACTAAAAAACATTTTGAGGAAGTAATTAAAAGCTCTCACTTCTGTTAATATTTTTCTTCATCACTGTAGACTCTTCAACTGTCGCGAACCCAGCGTCAGCGTCCTGCGTGGTTTTTTCCTCATGCACTAATTTTCCTGTAACGAAGCGATAAAATATTTACATAACTGTAGTTTTAATGCATTTTGCATATATATTTTTTACCATATTTGGTCGCCGGTTATGTCAGAGTCGTCTCACCGAAGTATTTTTGATATTACTTTATTTAAAGCATTTTTATTGCTTTTGCAGTATGAGATTGTAGGAAAAGAGACTGCATCTAGAGTTCTATTTTACCTTATTTTTACTATCTATAAAATCAAGGGCGAGACAATATAAAATAACATAATCTTATATTTCCAGGATATCTGCGAACAGTCAACGGACTATAAATCAGACTAGAATGGTTTTTTTTGTCTCTGCAAGCGCTGTCATTGATTCTTGTTTCCCCATAACCTACTTTGCACATCTAGTTTGCACTTTTTTAACTGTGCCAGAGGTCCCAAGTTCGATACCTGGGTCGGGCGAAAATGCGTAACTGAGTTTTACTGTTCAGAAATTCACAGTGTAGCCCGGAGTTTGTAAGTTGGCGGTGCTTCAGTCCTGGGGGCCAATTCTCGTGAAGTAGTACTTTTTCCGTGTGGTAATTCGTATACGAGGTTCACAGTTCTATTGAAAAAGTTCGAGTGATACATTAAACTGCTATTCTCATGCACCGATAGAACATTTCACGTTCGAATTTCATTACAACGTTCCATTTCAGAGATCGTGCGGGCGTTTTTAAAAACGCCAAAATAAAGTCCATCTAAAAAAAATATTTTTCGTAAAATTAAACAATAAATCTATTTGTTTGTTTAATTTGATGTGCATATTCACGAAACTAAACATATTGTTAAAAATATAATAACGGTAGACCAATTATTAAAATTTCATTATTCATGCATAGCATGAAATGAAACGCAGCGACGCGCCATATTACCTTTCTCTATGGCCCTAAATGACAATGTGTGCGTGTGTGTGTGTGTCAAAATTGTTGCAAATATCGATTTTTCATTGAGTGAAATTTATTTGTTTTCTCAACTTTTGCCTATAGTAAGAATTACGATGCTAAATACAAACAAAAACTAGATATTTTCTAAGGTTGGTACGACGCTGTTTGTTTAATAACATGTTTTTCTATTTACTTAACTACAAGAGAGAGGCTTAGAATAATTCTTTAGAAGTAATAGGTGCAGTTAATTAACATCACAAATATTAGTGAACCTTCTTAATGTGGAGCCCAGATAAAGTTTTTAATAGCCTTTGTAGATAAGTAGTGTTCTTACAAAAAATACTATTTTTATTTACAGGGGGCCAATTCTCGTGAAGTAGTACTTTTTCCGTGTGGTAATTCGTATACGAAGTTCACAATTCTATTGTTAAAGTTCGAGTGATACATAAAACTGCTTTTCTCATACACCGATAGAACATTTCACGTTCGAATTTCATTACAACGTTCCATTGCAGAGATCGAACGGGCGTTTTTAAAAACGCCGAAATAAAGTATATTTAAGTCCATCTAAAAAAATTAATTTTGGTGAAATTAGACAATAAATCTACTTGTTTGTTTAATTCGATGTACATATTCACAAAACTATACATATTGTTAAAAAATATAATAACGGTAGATCAATTATTAAAATTTCATTATTCATGCATAGCATGAAATGAAACGCAGCGAGGCGCCATATTACCTTACTCTATGGCCATAAATGACAATGTGTGTGTGTGTCAAAATTGTTGTAAATATCGATTTTTCAGTGACTGTTATGAATTTGTTTTCTCAACTTTTGCCTAAAATAGGATTAAGTAAGAATTACGACGATAAATACAAACAAAAACTAGATACCTATGTATTTTCTAAGGTTGGTATGACGCTGTTTGTTTAATATGCTTTATTTTATTTTTAACTACAAGAAAGATACTTTAATTCTTAAGTAGTAATAGATTTGGATAATAAACATCACAGATATTAGTGCACCTTCTTAATGTGATAGATAAGTAGTGTTCTTACAAAACAAACTATTTTTATTTACAGATAGTCTGGATTATGTTGTAGCAGAAAGAATGTTTAGTCGCCAATATAATGCGATAAAAGACTGGTTAAAATACATGGGAATACTTGAATACCTTAATTCTCTCAGTTTCAGTTTCAGTTTCAAAATTTCTTTATTTTATTATAATAAAAAGTGAACAGTTTTACATTTCCAGTGTACATTGTAATCCTAGAATGTAATGACTTATTGTTAACACGTTTTTAAGCTGTTTCGCTTGTCAAAACTTACAAAATAAACACTTAATATCTATTTACGAAACGTGAATTTCGCAGCAACGTTTTAATCTCTTAAATAACTTAATTACTTATGCAAGCTATAGTTCAGCATTACATTTATAACAATTATATTTAAATATCAACCAGATCGGTAATTAAAAAAAAACCAACAGATAATGGTATTTACGAAGGTATATCAACAAAGAGAAACCAATTAGTACAAACATGAATACAAACGACAACAAAAGAGCGGTAATAGGCAAGTGAGCTCGTCAATAGGAACAGTCGCCCGCGCAAGCCCTGCATTAGTCTCCCGCGCAGCGCAAGAGTCCGCTGTCCTATGTTAAGGTGATAAGGGCGAAAAAAGCTCGCGCACCGCGCACTCGACGCGCCGGTGCATGCGCCGGCCACGGTTTCTATTCATCATCGCACTCAAGGAACAAATGGTGTGGTAATTTATATCGATTGTATTTGTCGATGAACGGTAAGTTATTCATCCTTGATTTGCACATGTTATTAATGTATTTATTTTTACTATTAACATTTTTGTATAGATAAAATTTCTTTGATAATTTATAAATGTATTCGTAAAGGGTAGGAAGTTTGATTTTTTTGTGTAATTTCTTAAGATTTGTTTTGAGATGGGTATTAAAGGCATATTTCAGTGCTTTATTTTGAATAACTTGAAGTTTGCCGAAATTAGTAGCACATGTACTGCTCCATACAGGGCATGCGTAGGTGATGCAAGGGCGAACCAGTGTACGATAGATGTTGACTTTTGTCTGGCTGCTGAGACAAGCCTTTCTGTTTAAGATAGGACTTAAGGCATTTAACGCCTTCATACCTTTGAGCCTTAATTTCAGGGTGTTCTCACTCCAATTGAGTTTCTTATCTAGAGTAATGCCCAGATATTTAACGGAGTGACTCCACTGGATCTCGTGTCCTTCAATTTTGAGGGTTCGGGAAGGGAGGGAACGTTTCCTTGAGAACATGATTGCATCCGTTTTGGAAGCGTTAACTTTTAACTTCCACCTGTCGAAAAATGACGTTAATAGCTCGAGCGATAGTTGGAGCCGGTCAATTATAAGGTCAATATCTGAGGAGGAAGAAAAGGAAGCTGTATCGTCAGCAAAGCACGCAAGGCTAGTTCGTGTCTGTATGGGTAGGTCATTCAGGTACAGTATGAAGAGCTGCGGGCCCAGGATAGATCCTTGAGGTACACCGGCTGGGACAATTTTGGTTTCAGATGATACGTTATTAATGTAAACCTTAAAGCTGCGGTCGGTAAGGTAAGATTTAATTATTCTTATTATTGAACCAGGGACACCAATTTTGAGCAACTTGTGAATAAGTGCAGCGTGCCAGACCGTGTCAAATGCCTTCTCAATGTCCAGAAGAAACATTCCAGTCGATTGGTTCATATTAAGGCAATGAGACACGGACTCAGCCACTCTTACAAGTTGTTGAGTTGTAGAATGGGATTCACGAAACCCGAACTGTTCGTCGATCAGAACATGATCAGTAGCCAATCTGAGACGGTACTGTAGGATTTTCTCGAAGAGTTTGCCTAAGCATGGAAGTAGACTGATTGGACGGTAACCAACAGGATCAGAAGGGTCCTTTCCAGGTTTATGAATAGCAATTACTTTCGCTATTTTCCAAAGTTTTGGGAAGTAGGCCAAAAGCAAACAGGCATTAAAGATTTTTGTCAACAGGACTATGCATTTACGTGGCAAATGTTTGATGAGGGTATTTGATATATCGTCTGGGCCAGCTGCTTTGCGCGTCTTAAGTGTCGAAATGCATTTAATTATTTCTGCTGGTCTGACTAATTGAGCATGCGAGTCAACTGGGAGAAGCTTATTCAGTGATTGTGAAGAGCTATCAACAGTTTTCTGTTCATCACTAGTCCAGTAGTGTGTGAGGAGCATATTATTTAAGAAAGTGCTTGCCAAGATGTCAGACTGCTCTTCAACATTTGAGCTAAGGGTACCGTTCTCCGATATGAGGGGAGGAATCGCAAATGATTTTGACGACTTCAGCCCCTTCACGATTCGCCAGATATCTGAGCTAGGGTTATCTACCAGTTTTAGTTTACTATTCCATATTTTGTCGCGGTGGTTTTTTAATGCCGAGTTAATTTCTCGCTGCAGGCACTTAACTTCAAGGTTGAGGAGTTTACGTGTAGGAGTGTCGGTTTCCTTAGCAAAGTATCGACGCAGCTGGTTTTTGTTTTTTATTTTCCTTTTAATGCATCTTGGTAGATTGGATTCCATGGAGTTTAATGCAGTTATAGGAATATTAAGGTCTCTTGCTGAAATTATGGAGTTTTGGAATTGTGCAATATTTTGGTCTATATCGTCAACAGAAACAAGTGTCTTATTGTTTAGATTTATGTGAGCATTTAAATAATCACGAAACCCACTCCAATTAGCCTTTGCATAATTTAATTTATGAATTGGCTTACGTTGCGCCTTAATAGCGAGTTTAACAAGAACAGGTAAATGGTTTGAGGAAAGTGCATGAAAAGTATCAAGTGAGTCTATAGCGTGTACATTCTTAGACAAGAGTAGATCTGGGTTTGTTGGTTGGCTTTCCGCATTGTAGTGAATAAGTGTAGGCTCACTGGGGGCATGGACCGTAAGCTCGTCGAACAGCATTAAATCAAAAATTACTCTACCATGGGGGTTGATGGGGCCAGGGGACCAGTATGGATGTCTAGCATTAAGATCACCCAGCAAGAGAACTTTGTTGCCCGAAGCCACGAGAGCACCAATGTCGGCAGGGATCAAAGTCTTATTAGGCGATTGGTAGACTGAGTAAACAGTTATGTCCCCACTAGATAGTTTGAGGGATATTCCTATGGCTTCAAGGTTTTGGGTTGATGGAGTGGAGACAAGACTGTGTTCTAAATCAGCTCTGACTAGTATAGCCACTCCCTGACCCGAGCCATCAGGTCTCAGATCGAGCCTATAGCAGGAAAAGCCTGGAACGCGAAGGGTGAGTTTCCTGGTCAATCTAGTTTCGTTGAGTGCGATGATGTCGACATCAAGATCACTTACCGCAAATGACACAAGTTCTTGCTGCTTTCTGTGAACACCGTCAGCATTCCAGTAAAGAATACGTAGCTCACTGAACTTATACATGGTGTCCAAGGTGAGTCATAATAAGAATCACTTTGTCCATAAAGGTGGGACATTTCATAAAATCCTGTTTTAGGGCCCTAATTGTAGTAAGGATTTGAAGAATTTCGCTCGTCACTGGGTCACTCTGGGTATTGGTGGGATCTTCACAAGAGGCAGGAGTCCTCACGTTCAAGCTGTTGAGCGGTGGTGGGTGGTTGAGCGCTTCACGTTGCTTAAGTGCTTCTTCCTTGCGATTGTGATGTGTTGCTTCACTGCGATTAACGATACGAGCTCTGGTGCTCGTAGCATTCTTGGTTACCTCGGAGAAGGATTTTGCAGGACCTGTGGTACTGGTGACGGCATTACGAATCAATGTTCGTTTTGTTTGGATGCGTTCGAGGTACTTTAGCCGTTCCTTACACTGTGAGTAGTTGGCTGGATGGTCTTCTTTGCAATTACAGCAACGTACCGACTCAACAGGGCCCTTCGTGGGGCATTGGGATGTAATATGATCCATGGAGCACTTGACGCACCTAGCAGGTCTGTTGCAATTACGGGAGGCATGACCAAAATCTTGGCATCGATAGCATTGAGTGCCTTTTTTGTTGCTGGGCCTGAAGCGCTCGATCGCAATAGCGCAGTTCAAGAGATATTTTATTTGCTTAAATTTTGACATATCGGTTCCATTTGGAAGTTGGACAATAATCGGTGGACACTGTGACGGTTTGCTCAGTTTGATATGAGTGGCCGTTGCTCCAGGAAACCCCAAAGTTTCTAGTTCAGCAGCAAGGCTATCAATGAGATTATTCGGCAATCCCTTAACAACGGCTTTGTAGAGTTTTTCGTCTTTTCTGGTGAAGGTGTGAAACGACGCATTCTCCTTCAGAAGGCCATTCTTGATCGCCTGGTGTCCGTTAGCTGTGTAACATTGGATTTTGACCCTGTTGTTACCCTTATACTCGAGGTAATAGTTTTTGTCGTACTTGCTGATCAAGTCCTTGATGTATTGATGTGTCCAGTCTTTGTGGATTTCGATGAGAATCGGCGGGACATTTCCAACCTTTTTCTTTTTAGATGCCATCTTGAAGGGCTCGCTTTCTTCAGTATCTTGATCAACTTGGAGTTTACTGAAGCTGTTGCTAGTGAGAGTTTCATTCTCTGTCGAAGGTCGTTTAGGAATAGCAATTCTTTTAGGATATTGCCATTCGTTGATCCTACCCCCAGGTCTTTTGGTAGGGTTACTGTCTTGGTTCGGAGTCGACGGAGACCTGGTAACGTACTTGTCCATTTTGTCGATATCGATAATGGCACATCACTAAAAATTGCGACCGGTTCGAGAATAACGGAGCACTGTCGATGCTTTGCGTGCGGTCGTAACAAGAACCGAACGAACACTCAACCTTAATTCTCTGGTATCTAGGTAAGTACCTAATTAACTAGACACATAAATAATGATAGTTTTATTTTCATAATTTATAAATCAAACCATCAGATTTTCATTCATAACCTAAATCTATGCATGTTATAGTATTGCCTATAGTTACCATATAATAAACAAATACCTAGTACATTAGCAATCTGTTCTATGCGTGCTTGAATGTGTTCAAACATAGTTTATGGATTCCACCTCAAGTATCTACAATAATCATTATTATCCCAGAAACTGAGCTAAAAAAATGATGGTGTTCAAGTTTTGTTTTTATTTCGTGTGTAGTAGGTAACTTTCTGTGATATTTATGTTAGTTGTTGTTTTTACAGAAGCGAGCAGTAGAACAAATTATAATAATCAAAAAGGAAGGAGCGTCAAATGAAGGGATTTCAAAACTCTTTGGAACACAACCGCATTCATTTCACAACAAAATAAATGATAAGTTAGAAATGTAGTGCATTGGATTAAAGGATGTAAACTTTCCTGGTTAATATGACCAATGGCATAAAATATTTTTTTTAACAATAACATTATTGCTACTTAAATGTTTTGTGTTTTGACTGATGTATGAAGCAAATAAAACCACATGCTAAATTGGTATTTTTTATTTGTATGGAATTTATTTATTTATACTGTTTAATCTTTCTAGTCATTGACATTAGGAAATTTGAATTCAGGATTGTTTTCAATACATAGGGGCAATCCATGATCATGAGCTTGAAACAGAGTCAAAATATAAAACCAGGGTCTGAGAATAAAGCTGAAGGTGACCAAAGGTCTCCGTAATAAGACATCAAAACCTAATCGAGTTGGGCTCGTAGATTCGAATTGTCAAGTACTTTGTCTCTAGATAGCATCCAGGGTTAGATAGCTCCTAACATAACATTAAGTCCTAGCGAGGTCTCCGCTACCTAACCACCTTAAAAGCCGAAATCGCTTGCACCTTGTGTCGACTTTTGTTTGAACCGACGCCTGTTTTGTGTCTTGTGTGCAAACGATTTTCCTTTGAAAGTGGTAAGTCGGGAGTGACCACGGCCTAGGCATGCCGGACAAACGGGGATCCTGTTTTTTGTAAGTCAATTCATATACTCGAAATTTCACTAAATCGTAGAAGTACTCTTCTGAAAACCGCATCAAAATCAGTTTAGCCAAACATGATATAATAAAGGGCAAAAAAATCATTAATATTGGACACACAGAAAACCTTCTTTATTTGAAGTCGGCAAAAAATCATTCAAAGTCAATGTAAATTTTCTCAATTTTAGGTTAGGTTATCATTTTGCCCGATTAGAACCTCAATTGTTCGTATACGAATTTCGAAATCTATTGGTCTCCAGCAATCGAAATGTTCGTGTGACGTTCAATCGAATTAGTTCGACTGTGAAGGTCTGAGAATACACAAGCTGTACGGTGTAGCAACGTACATTTCCCGTCATCAGCAATAAAGTTACTATGCGCGGCTGACCCCATTTCGTAACTTTAATATTTACTTTATTCTTTTATATTTAGTTCGCATTTTGTGCCTAGCAAGACGGCCGCGGCTCATAGCATTTATTATTTGTAATATTTGTGTGACAATAAATCTCGTGTGCTCAACAAGGAGTTTGGATTTACTCTCACCATCAGCATAGCAAGAAAGGTGTGCGGTTAGCAGACCGTACATCTTATGGTCCTTCGAAAAGGCTCAGTGTTTTTGTGGATCTCGTGCATAGAGCGAATCGGTTCCTTGGCCTCCCACCAGCGGGTCTCACCAACGGAATTGAGAAGGCGCATATCTGTGTTCGGGACTGCAACGACATTGAGAACCAGCAAGTAAGCAAGCAAGTTAACAAGAAATTTAGCAAGTTATCTAGCAAGTTCAAGCAAGCATGTTAGCAAAGAAATTAGCAAGTTATCAGGCAAGTTAGTGATCTATCAGCAAGCAAGTTAGTTAGCAAGTTATCAAGCAAGTTAGTTAGCAAGTTATCAAGCAAGTTAGTTAGCAAGTTATCAAGCAAGTTAGTTAGCAAGTTATCAAGCAAGTTATCAAGCAAGTTAGTTAGCAAGTTATCAAACCGAACAAGTTAGTGAGCAAGTTATCAAGCAAGCTAGTGAAAAATTCAGCAAGCAAGGATATCACCAAGTAAGCAAGCACGCCAACTGTGAAACTTTTAAACAAGTAGGTACCTAATCAATTTCAAATCATTTAGCAAGCAAGCAAGAACATGGCAACAATGGAAAATCTCCTAGCCAACCAGCAACAGCTCATCGAAGAAATCGCCAAAATTCGGACGAATTTCAAAAAGGATGGGCCTGAAAGAAAAACTACTGATTACATAAATCGTAGACTAAAAACCCTAGAAAGCTACTGGATGGAGTTTAACAACAACCATCTTCAGCTGTGGGCATTTCAAGATAAATCTCATTCATATTTCACCGAAAATCAGTACGATATAACGAAAGCTAATTATGAAGAAATCAAGACATTACTTCAAACATACGGGTCAACGACGGAAGCAAGGCCGCCGACTCCTAGTATGCTAAAACCTGCAACGCTGCTCGGACACCCATTAACATCTGCATCCCCGTCAGTGTCTAAGGAGTCACGAGGCACCAATAGCAAAACTGAAGATTTACTGAAAAAGCAAGCAAGTAACTTCAGAGCGTTTCATCGAACAGCTACAAGCACTAACCCAGATTCCGTGACAGAGAAATGGGAGCTCGAAGATTTGCTTCATTCTCTGCAGTCAAGGTGGTCTGCTATCGACAAGCTGCATTGGGAGATTGACATTGAAACTCAAGGTTCCACTAACAACGATTATGAAAGAGCATTTTTATCCTATGAGCAAATGTATAACAACATCAAACGGTCCATTAACAGCAAGCTATGGTCCGTATGTCACAGAGAAAAATCAACGCCGCAGATGGACATTCCTACATTCGGTGGTAGTTATCATCAGTGGACGTCCTTCAAAGATTTATTCAATGAAACTATTCACAATAATCCCTCGCTATCGAATGCTCAGAAAATGCAATTTCTTAAGGGCAAGGTACGAGGAGAAGCAGAAAGACTGTTACAGCATCTACCTATTAGTTCTGAAAACTACACCGTATGCTGGGAAATACTTAACCATCGCTATAATAACAAGAAGCTCATTTTCACCTCGCACATTAACAACTTACTTTCGATACCTACCATGCAGCAGCAATCACTAAATCAACTCAAGCGCCTTCATGACACGGCCCTTGAAACCCTAAATGCAGTGAAAAACCTAGGTATTGACATTAGTACCTGGGACCCATTGCTAGTACACCTACTCTCGCAAAAGCTAGACAACGAGTCATTTAACGACTATAACGAATGTCTAGAGCAGCCAAGAGAACTGCCAACACTATCAGACTTCTTGAACTTTGTAGAATGCAAGTTTACAGCAATGGAGTCCTCACGTCGAAAGCAAGAGCAAGCCACCACAAGACCACAAACATATCAACCTGCAGCAAGACAAAATAAATCAAGATTTCAAGTTTATTCAAACAACAGAGCAGAACCAACAAAAACAAATTACAACCAATTTCGAGCTATCAAGTGCCCTCTTTGTAACAACGATCATGGAATTTATTATTGTGACACATTTATGGCGATGTCACCACATCAAAAACTCAACACAATATCAAGACTCAAGATGTGCACTAATTGCTTATTCAATCACAATGGCAAGTGTACATCAAACAAGCGCTGTCGTGAATGTCAAGGTCTCCACAACACTATTTTGCACGAAGCATTCGATACACAAGTTAATTCAAATCGTCCGAACACATCAAGAATGGTTAACTACAGTAACTCATCTACAACATCGCCATCTCAAGGTCAATCATCAGAAATATTATTAGCTACTGCGATCGTCCAAGTTCAATCCGCCAATGGGCAGTGTTATAATCTGCGAGCACTTCTAGACCAAGGATCGCAAACATCTATTATAACCGAAAAAGCAGCACAACTTCTTTCATTACAAAGACGTCAATGTAAGGGTGTCATAACTGGAATTGGAGCAAAAGAAAACAACTGCAAAGGAATAGCGAACATAACTATCAAGTCGACTAACAACGACTACTCAATAAATACCGACGTACTTATAATGACAACCTTGATAAACAACCTTCCAAGTCATACATTAGCAAGACCATCGTGGGCATTTTTGGAAGGTATACAACTAGCAGATCCTGAATTCTACATTAGTCGTCCTGTCGATCTCCTGCTGGGCGCTGAAGTATACTCAAATATTCTCCTGGATGGCATCTGTAGAGAAAACAGTCAGACACCGATCGCACAACAAACTCGCTTTGGGTGGATATTAAGCGGAAGCGCTAATTCCACTACCTTACAATGCAACGTGCTATTAAATAATATCGACGATATTCAACAGTTTTGGCAAATCGAAGACATTACACAAGAATCGGCCCTATCAAGTGAAGATCAAGCATGCATAGATTACTATAAGTTATCAACTATTCGACGAGAAGATGGGAGATATGAAGTAAAAATTCCATTTAAACCAAACTTCAAGCAACAATTGGGAACATCGAAAAACAAGGCCATTGCGCAATTTATTCAATTAGAAAATAAATTTACAAAGCAACACGACACCGCATCTGATTACAAAACGTTTATCGACGAATACCTAGCATCGGGTCACATGGCGCCGGCGACCGGAAACACGAGACCGGACTACTTTTTACCGCACCACTGTGTACTACGAGCTGAATCAAAAACAACAAAACTAAGAGTCGTCTTTAACGCATCGGCAAAGACATCTACTGGAATGAGCCTTAATGACCTTATGTTTAGGGGCCCAAACTTACAACAAGACCTTCAGTTTTTAATTCTGAAGTGGCGACAGTATAAATATGCATACACAGCAGATATTGAAAAAATGTTTCGCCAAATTTGGCTGAGCGAAGCAGATCAACAGTATCACAAGATTGTATGGCGAGACAGTCAAGCAAAACCAATTCAAGAATACCAGTTGACTACGGTCACATACGGCACCAAGGCCGCGCCTTTTTTGGCAATGATGACATTGAAGCAATTAGCAGAAGACGAAGAGCATAATTATCAAGAAAGCGAAGCAATTGAAGTATTAAAAGACTGTTTCTACATGGATGACCTAATTCATGGTAGCCATAACCTTTCTTCAGCATTACATCTTAAAAATGACCTCACGAAGCTACTTAAATTAGGCGGGTTTAATCTGAGAAAATGGTCATCGAACGTATCAGCTTTAATTGATGACACAAACAAGCAAGAAAGCTTTGACTTTCGTGGAACGGAGTCCACTAAGGCTTTAGGCCTACGATGGAATCCACAAAAAGACAATTTCACCTTCGAGTCAAAGATACAAGCAAACGAGTCAAAAACAACCAAACGAACGTTACTATCTGCTATCTCAACTATCTTTGACCCCCTTGGATGGCTTTCACCCGTTACAACAAAGCTGAAAATATTATTTCAATCAACATTGTTAACAAACATCGACTGGAATGACGAGCTTCCCGCTGAAATTAATTTAGAATGGCAGCTAATAAAAGATGACATACAAAACATCAACAAAATAAAAGTTCAACGATGGCTCGAAACTCAAGAAAACGATGTCATTGAACTACATGGATTTTGCGACGCATCGACAAAGGCATACGCGTGCGTCATTTATTGCAAAATCGACCGAGGAGACCAAAGTACAGTGGTTCTGGTCGCTGGAAAAACGAGACTAGTTCCGGTCAGCAAAACGGTCACGTTGCCTCGTTTGGAATTATGTGGCGCCGTGTTACTATCACAGCTGATGAATAAAGTTAAAAAAGGCCTACCAAATTATAAAACGAAGTCTTTTGGCTGGACTGATTCAACAGCAGTACTGGGGTGGCTGCGAGGTGATCCAAACAAGTGGAAAACTTTTGTGGCAAACAGGGTCAAACAAGTGACCGATATATTACCTGGATGCAACTGGCGATATGTCAAATCCCAAGATAACCCAGCTGATTGCGCGAGCAGAGGTCTGACTGCTACACAATTGGAGAAGCATTCTATTTGGTGGCAAGGTCCAAGCTGGCTGACTTCGTACGAAGACAAAACCGAGCAAGTAACTTACGAAACTAAAGAAGAGCTAAAACACGAAAAGCAAGTTAACACAAGTACATTTCAAGACAACAACATGAGCATTATCGGAGAAATCATAACAAAATACAGCAAGTTTAAGAAAATCGTTCATATCTTAGCATGGGTATATCGTTTCAAATCAATATTGCAAAACAAGAAACAACTACCATCATATCTTACTTTGGAAGAGATCAGAGCTTCTAAATTGAGAATCATCAAATATGTACAGCAAGAGTACTTTTCACAAGAAATAGACGACCTAAAAGCAAGTAGCGCCGTCAATTCTAAGAGTAAGACTTTGAACTTAAATCCCCAACTCGATCAAGACGGAATTCTACGAGTTGGTGGAAGGTTGAGAAATGCAGAAATAAGCCAAGATATGAAACATCCAATGATTATTCCTCACTCAAGCCCACTTACAAACCTATTGATAGATGAAGCTCACACTCTTACTTACCACGGAGGAGCACGACTGACAGCTTCATTTCTTCGTCAACGTTATTGGATTGTCGGAGGCAACAGAGCCGTCAAAAAGCGTCTACGTCAATGCGTAAAATGCAGGCGCTATGACACATCCAAACAACACCAGATGATGGGAGACTTACCACAAGCTAGAAGCAACCCATCACGCCCATTTTATAACACGGGAGTTGACTTTACTGGTCACATCATGATAAAGAGCAGCAAAGGGCGAGGCATCAAGTGTACAAAGGGCTATGTTGCAGTTTTTGTGTGCATGGCCACCAAAGCAATACACCTAGAGCTTGTCTCAGACTTGACCACATCATCTTTCTTGGCAGCTCTAAAAAGAATGGCTGCTAGGCGAGGAAAGCCGTACCACATTTACAGTGATAATGGCACTAACTTTCTAGGAGCAAGCAATGTCCTACAGCAAGAATATGAGATGTTACAAGCTATCATTACCGAAAACAACAGTGAATTTATGCAAGAAATCATCGAAATGAACATACAGTGGCATTTTAATGCACCTTCCTGGCCTTCAGCTGGGGGTTTGTGGGAGAGCGCAGTGAAAAGTTTGAAATACCATCTCAAACGCGTCGTCGGTGAACAAAAGCTGACTTACGAAGAGTTTACCACCATCCTGTATCAACTAGAAGGATGTTTAAACGCAAGACCTTTGTGTGCTCTCACTGAAGACCCGGAAGATATAGATTACCTCACTCCGTCTCACTTCCTAGCAAGCGGACCTGTGCTATCTTTGTTCGATACAGAGCAAGATTTGAGAACAAGATGGTATCTATGTCAAAGGATTTACAATGATATCTGGAAAAGATGGCGAGGAGAATACCTAAGTCAGTTAACTACACGAAGCAAGTGGATGAGAAATCAAGAAAACATCAAGGTTAATGATCTCGTTATCATACATGAAGACAACCTGCCAGCAGGACGGTGGGCAATGGGACGAGTCGATAAACTACACCCAGGATCCGATGGGAAAGTTCGAGTGGTTACGCTTAAAACCAAGAACGGTTATCTGAAGCGACCAGTCGTAAAACTATCTTTACTGCCCGTTAATCAAAGTTCAAACATCGACCGCCAACAAACAAACATAGCAAGTACATTTAACTTATCGCAAAATGACATGAAACACACGAAGAAACCGCGCTTTAATTTCAAGTCGCTAGCATTGGCTATATTATATTTCATGAGTATACTTACCACTTCATCGTGCACCTATATCAACACTCCGCTGAGATCAAACCAAGGCATTTATTTCGATAAGGTCGCAAATATGCAAGTTATAAGAGACGACTGGACAGTAGTGGTATATTACAAGTTGGAACCCTACTGGCAAGGCATCAAAAATTTCGAAATGTACTTTAATCATCTGGAAGAAACCTGCAAGAAACTGGGCGAGCAAGTTCAATGTGACGTTATACTTTGGCAGCTACGTCACAGTTACGACGAACTTCAGCACTACAACACGATATTGATGACGCAACATACAAGCACGCGCTCGCGAAGGAGGCGTGGTCTCATTAATGCTGTCGGCTCTGTAGCGAATACATTGTTTGGCGTCTTAGACGAGAAGTTTGCCGAGCAGTATCAGAAAGATATAACGCTCATACAAGACAATCAGCAACATTTAGCAACTTTATGGCGCAATCAAACATCGATTGTTGAAGCAGAATACAATTTACTTAAAAGAAGCGAGGACGCCATAAACAAGCAATACAAATTAGTAAACAAACACCTACTAAAAATAGAAAAAGCCGTCAACATATTAAACGCAGAGGTGAACAACATTTCGCAATCAAATTACATTACACTCACCGCTATTGCTGCAAGTAACATGATCAATGAACTTCGAAACATACAAGAATCACTTTTGGCTACGATCACAGATATATACCACGGAAGATTTAACTATCATCTTTTATCACCGGAACAACTTAGAAGCGAGCTCAGTATCATAGCAAGCCAAATATCAAATGAACTGACTTTGCCTATAGATAATATACATACAAGTTTACAGAGCATATATCATCTACTTACCATCAAAGCAAGAATTTGCAACGAATACCTGCTGTTTGAAGTCAAGGTTCCGCTAGTCAGCAGAGATTCTTTCGAAATGTTTCATCTCATTCCCGTGCCAATCGTGACAAATCATAGCAAGATGATAAGCACGGTGCCAGTTTCGGAATATTTGGCCATCAATTTAGCAAAAGATGCCTACATAATAATGGAAAACGAAGATATTATTACATCGTGTCATCAACAAGATCAGACTTACTGGTGTCAGTCCAAAAAACCTGTATATCATCTCAAGCAAGAAGAAAGTATCTGTAAATATGACAAGAACAATAAACAATGCCAAACGGCTATTAACCCCTGCATCAATAAGTGGGTCGCATTAAATACATTAAACAAGTACTTATACTTTTGTTGTGAGAGGTGTCAGTTACGAGTGATATGCGCGGATCAGGTGACCGCGCCACAGCTGGAGCAAGCCGGCATCGTCAGCATTTCACACGGGTGCATTGTCAAGTCCGACCTATTTACGGTGCACTCTCGTAACCTTGATCGTAATGTTATCAAAACGAGCATCAATATCAAAACACAAGATATCAGCCCTATAAATAACATCATCAACGCCTCAGTCCCAATCACACCCATAGTGGACGATACTATAAACGAGCGCCAAAGACAACTTAAGGGTATTGAACAAGGGTTGAAGAATTTGAAAGAGCAAGCAGTATTGAGCACTGATATATCATACCATGATGTACATCAGTACGCTCTTATCTACATCATCATCGGCATCGCAGTCATCATCGGCGCGTGCTGGGCGTGGCGGCGCGTGCGGCGCGCGCGACCGGCGCCGGTAGCGGCTCCCATAGCAGCGGAACGTACGACCGTGCGCCTCTCCTCCATTCGAAACAGCATTTGTGAAGACGAAGACAGCCAAGCCAACCAGATACACAGTGTTCAGTGTTTAAATAAGTCTACGTCGCCCATAGTAACTAACACTGCCTCCCTATTTACACAATAAATTTTAATCTCACCGCCATCTCTGGCGGCCCCCAGCATGTACGGTGTAGCAACGTACATTTCCCGTCATCAGCAATAAAGTTACTATGCGCGGCTGACCCCATTTCGTAACTTTAATATTTACTTTATTCTTTTATATTTAGTTCGCATTTTGTGCCTAGCAAGACGGCCGCGGCTCATAGCATTTATTATTTGTAATATTTGTGTGACAATAAATCTCGTGTGCTCAACAAGGAGTTTGGATTTACTCTCACCATCAGCATAGCAAGAAAGGTGTGCGGTTAGCAGACCGTACACAAGCCGTGTTTCCTTCGAAAAAAATTCGTGTGGTGAACTTTTTTACGTGTGTGAACTTTTTTCGATCATGCGAGAATCGGCCTCCAGATAGTCTGGATTATGTTGTAGCAGAGAGAATATTGCCAATCTAATGCGATAGAAGACTGATTAAAATACATGGGAATACTTGAATACCTTAATTCTCTGGTATCTAGGTAAGTACCTAATTAACTAGACACATAATGATAGGTTTATTTTCATCATTAATTAATAAAACCATCATATTTTCCATTTATAACCTAAATCTATGTGTGTTATAGTATTGCCTATAGTTACCTTATTATAAACAAATAGTAAATTTTAGTAATCTGTTCTATGAGTGCTTTTAATGTGTTCAAACATAGTTTATGGATTTCACCTACAAGTATCTACAGTAATCATTATTATCCCAGAAAAGAGATACTGAGCTAAAAAAACAATGATGGTGTTCAAGTTTTGTTTTTATTTTGTGTGTAGTAGGTAACTTTCTGTGGTATTTATGATGGTTATTGTTTTTTACAGAATTGAGCGGCAGAACAAATTATAATAATCAAAAAGGAAAGAGCACCAAATGAAGGGATTTCAAATACTCCTGGGAACACAACCGCATGCATTTCACAACAAAATAAATGATTAGTTAGAAATGTAAGGGCATTGGATTCAAGGATGGAAACTTTCCTGGTTAATATAACCAATGGCTTTGAATTGTTTTTTAACAATCACATTATTGCTTCTTGAATGTTTTGTGTTTTGACTGATGTATTAAGAAAATAAAACCACTTGCTAAATTGGTATTTTTTATTTGTATGAAATTTATTTATTTATACTGTTTAATCTTCCTTAGTCGCTGACATTAGGAAATTTAAATTCAGTATTGATTTCAATACATAGGAGCAATCCATGATCATGACCTTGAAACAGAGTCAAAATATAAAATCAGGGTCTGCGAATGAAGCTGAAGGTGACCAAAGGTACTCCGTAATAAGACAACAAACCCCCAACGAGTTGGGCTCGTAAGATTCGATTTGTCAAGTACTTTGTCTCTAGATAGTATCCAGGATTGCACAGCTCTTAACATAATATTAAGTCCTATCGAGGTCACTGCTGCCTAACCACCTTAAGAGCTAAAATCGCTTGCACCTTGTGTCGACTTTTGTTTGAACTGACGCCTGTGTTGTGTCTTGTATGCAAGCGATTTTCCTTTGAAAGTGGTAAGTCGGGAGAGACCACGGCCTAGGCATGCCGTAGAAACGGAGATCCTCTTTTTTGTAAGTCAATTCATATACTCGAAACTTCTCTAAAACGCAGAAGTACTCTTCTTAAAACCACATCAAAATCGGTTTAGCCAAACATGATATAATAGAGGGCAAAAAAACATAATATATTGGACATACAGGAAACCTTCTTTATTTCAAGCCGGATAAAAATCATTCAAAGTCAATAAAAATTTTCTCAATTTTAGGTTAGGTAATCATTTTGCCCGATTATAACCTCAATAGTTCGTATACGAATTCCGAAATCTATTGGTCTCCAGCAATCGAAATGTTCGTGTGACGTTCGATCGAATTAGTTCGACTGTGAAGGTGTGAGAATACACAAGCCTTGTTTCCTTCGAAAAAAATTCGAATGGTGAACTTTTTTACGTGTGTGAACTTTTTTCGATCATGCGAGAATCGGCCTCCTGCGCCTCGGAAAAGCACGTAAAGACGTTGGTCCTGCGCCTGATCTCTCTCCAGTCGTGTCAAATTGCTGTCCCATGGGACTATGAGAGTGAAAGGAATAAAGAGTGCATTCGGTTAGTAGTTGTAACTGGCCTCCGTGGTCGAAATTGGCTAGGGAGGCTATTATTACTTTTGACACAGCAAATAGAAGCGAAGCGACACCGTGACAACCGTGCACAAACAACTCGCTCAGCCACAGGAGTCCTACTAACAAACAGGCTTCACCTTTCTTGGCTTCCATCAGCAGATGGATCATGTCTGGTCTGAGGATGTTCCTCGTCTCCCGATCCTTCATGGTGTCCAACACCAAACGCGTGAAGAAATCCCCTACTTTTTTCGGGAACAACGTCATTTTCAGTTTCTGAAAAAGAAAGAGTTACCATCTAGTATTAATTGTTTCCTTTGTTTTGATTTATCTTAAAATGTGGCAACCTGGCTGTGGCTCTTTTTTTTTTAAAGTATGTAAGTGTTCGGGATGTCGCTTTATCCCGAGAAATAAACATGTTTCAATTAACACTTTGAGTGGGACGTGGCAAAATCCCCTCATGTTTGCACACAAGAAAACCAGGCCCCCAGTCTCCGGCAGCCCCGCTATTCCAGACTTTGGTAGCGGTCACGGTAACGGCGGGCAGGGGGTGCTAAGTGATCGGTCGCTTTGAAATGCTGTGGGGGAGGCCTATGTTCAGCAGTGGACGTCCTTTGGCTGAGAATGATGATGATGATGATAACACTTTGAGTACATAAAAAAAATACTAAGAAACTTCTCAGAAACCGCCATTTATAACAAACTTTACAAAAAAATATATATAAAATATTTGGACTATTGTTAGAATGAAAAACCGGCCAAGTGCTAGTCGAAGGCGCACAATAAAGGTTCCGTGCCAACTTTAACTGAATTAGAGATTCACTTACTTCACACAGCCAAAATACCACAATATGTTATCGACAGAAAAAATAATTTTGTTCTTCATAGTATATGGTATGAAAAACAAAGCTATGTGTGCGGTTGTTGAAAATGTACTCTATCACAAAAACCACTACTTCGATCTCGTTCAAAGTTCAAATTTTCGTTGAAAGTCTTTGTCAAGATGTACATTACGTTTTTTTTTCAAAATTTATACTCACTTAGTTTAAAAGTTAGAGGGGAGGTGGGACGCCTATTTTCCACTTTGTAAGCTACTTCTACACATTATCTTTCAAACGTTAAACTTATAGAGAAGATTGTTATCGGTAGCTCGATGTAATTTTAAAAGACCTATCCATAGACACCCTACACGCATAAGTCTGTCAATTTTTTTAAGGTTTAAGATTCATGCGTGGGAGCGTACATGTAAGGATAATTATTTTTTATTTTTTGTATGAGAAGCGTAAAGCGATTAACAGAATACATCTACCTACAAAGTTTCAACTGTGTAATACTAATAGTTTGAGAATAAAGTGGCTGTGACATATGGACGGACAGACTTAACGAAACTATAAGGGTTCGGTTTTCTGCCATTCGGCTACGGCAGCCTAAAAAAAACTGATCCGTGGTGACCAAGCACTTGTCGCATACCGTCAAATTGACTGTATTTAACAGTATTTGACCGATTATTTAAGGTCATAAACCGGTGATGACCGGTGAAATACCGTTAATAATGTTTACGGGTTAGATTTAATCATTTTACAACAGTAGTCGGCACTGTATTCTCAGGCCCGAGTGGTCAGCTCAAAATGTGTTAATGCATTCCCATAAAAAAACTACTGTAACTGAATATATTCCAAAGTTTTTGCATATACTAAGGACCAACAAAGTCCTTGCGTACAAAATTTGTTATTGCTATATTTACAGTAAAAATATGCGACATGAACACCCAGTAGTTCAATTAGTCTATACTGACATGGATCAATGATCTTGACCTCGTGTTGACGCATCATGCCACTGTATATTATGACGGGCTAAAAATAATGGTCTAGTAAATAGAGTCGAGAAGTTGTTAAGAAGACATAATCTGTCTCGCTTTTTAAAGAACACAACCTTATTAACTTATAAGAAATAATCTAAATTGTGTCAGCCGTTTAACGTGAAAATATATAATGCATTTAGCATAGCATAATGCATCTGAGGAGTACACTTATTATTGTACGTTCTAGCTAGAGGCAAGACAAGGCTAGTACTGACACATTTTCTTTGGTCGGAGGTTTTTATGATTTATGGTTTACTAACAGTTTTCCGCTGTTTCACCCGCCCAAGTAATATCATCGTAATTTATAGCCTGTGTGGTATTTCAATCTATCAGCTTTACTATTGTTAAAATTCATAAGAATCTATTCAGTGGTATTTTCGTGAAGGAGTAACAATCATACATCCATATATCCAACCTCACAAACTTTCGCATTTATAATATTGAAAGGATTTATTATTAAGTTTAGCAGAAAGATCACAAAACAAACAGAATGACTATGCAAGGTGGTGTCAAATTTTAGGAATCGAATGAAACCATCAATTATGAACAATTTTTAATAAGGGTCATGGTCGAAATCTTTGATAAAATTTTAAGGTGCCCCTTCCAAATTCAGTGGGCTACATTGACGATAACGTATAGTTCATGTTAGGTTATAAAACAAAAAAGTTACCAAACCATGTCAAGTTATAAAACCATGGTATACGCGCAGGCTCACATTGTAGGGTTCTGTACCAAATACCTTTCTCTTTACTTCTGTCGTTGAAGTATTCCTTAAAATATATCATGCCAAGTGATTTTATCATGAGGTAAAATGGTGTAAAGTGCACCCTCATATGGCGCCAATTTAGCGAGTTGGTCAGTCTATGTATCTAGTCTTCATGGATACATTGGCTATCTGTCCAAGAGGATTACTCACCTTAGCCACTCTCGGGAAGCTCGCCATAATAACAACAATGATCATTTGGATGAACTTGAAGTTGGAAGCCACCTTCCCCATGGCGTAGAAGTCGTTGTTGACGTCAGTGAGGGAGTCGACTTTCAGCCCGAACGCGCAGGAGGCGATCACGTCGTTCGCGTACCGAGTCGTCAGGTCTTTGCAGTCGATGTCTATGTAGTCTTCTGCCGTAAGAAGAAAGAGGTGGTTGGTGAGCTGGATTGAGGTTTTTTTTGACTTGACTTTTTTTAGAGGCTGGGAATAAGAAAGGACTTTTCTCTAGACACGGATAGGTACAAAAAACACAGCCACATATACCTTTCTCATATCATACTAAAAATCATACTTAATTTAAATGCATGACGGGTCATGTAATTTCATTCCTTTTCGTAAATCGCTTCTTCATTTCTGTAAATATTTAGTTAAATAATTTCAATCATTTCATAATTTAAATCATTTATTTCATACAATCTATACAATTTTGTTATTCACAATGAAATAATAACTTTAATATTTCTATTTTAGTAAATTACAATTTAATTTTAATTTCATTAATTTGTTTGAAGTACACGTTTTTAGTTTTAGAATTGATTGTAACGGGATTGCTACCATGTACCTCATTATTTTTGAGTTTCTGGTATTAATATATAAGATAATTTTGACAGAACGCCATTACATACCAATATTGGTTAGGGAAGCGATCGAAATCACAAAATACAAAAATTTTAATCGTGAGGATGGGTTTAAATTGTCTAGTGTCTGGAATCCAGTGATTCGTAAATGCAAAAACCATGTAATTCGGCAAAATGTTGTTTCGCGTGCGGATACTGTGCGTGTTGTGTGTCGAGAACAGGTGCGAGAAAATAGTGAGGTGAGTTTGTGAACAATGGCACTGCTAGTGATCGCAATAAAAGACTTCGAAGGAAGGTAGACCGATATGTCTGCCAATTACAGCTTACCCGCAACAACTTCAGTAACGCCGTGAGCATGGCACTTGCAACAGTGCCGAAATATCGGAAACTCAAAAATAATAAGGTACACGGTAGCAATTCCGTTACAATCAATTCTAATGTTAATGACCATGTAAGTTTAAATCAATATACAGGTTTTTAGTTCCTTGGGCCTTCTTTCATGGCCATCACGTTGTTGACGCTCCCCCGGACGCTGTTAAGCATTGAAACCATGGGCTTCTGAATGATGGCGTAAATTAATAGCGTTTCTGACTGCGGTTCAAACATCATCGTTAGTTGAGCCATTGGCTGAATTCAAGATTAATCAAATCCATAAACATTACCTTTAGCCTCCTTGATCTGCTTCTTTAACGAGATGATCATCTGGTTCCCTACCTCCACCATGAAAGGCACCATGACTCGTATCTTCGAGCTGGTAAAGGCTGGGCTGAGAGTTGACCGCATGTCCTTCCATTCTTGACCTTGGTAACAAAATACATTATTTATTTAAAATAGTACGTGTATTCATGGTAGCTTTTGCAAGGTTATATTGGAAATAGCATTAGAAAAATTAGATACAAAGTTGATTTTGGGCTTTTCGATTTGGTCACGTCTGGATCAAACGAGTTGCATTTTCCGAAGTTCTAGGTTTAATCTCCAGGCGAGTCAATGTTGTTACAAAACATACATTACATGGACTCGGGTCTGGGTGCTATGGTGCCGTCGTTCATTCTGATTTCCATTATATAAGCTAAATAATTTTAACGTTATGTCGAAAAACTGTTATTTTAAGATCACCTTTAAGCGCAAACAGGTTTCTCCCAAAAAGAGGGTCTGTCTTTTCGTCGATCAAGCCGCGATGATCGAGGAAATACTCGAAGTCCTTCACTGTCACCTTTTTCAACAGCTCAATGTCTCGGATCATTACCATCGAAGACAGGAACTCGAACCTCCCTGAGAATCTGAGGATAGCAATATTTTTGACCTCCGCAAAATCCTATTTACGTCGCTCTATGGTAGGCCTCGAAAGTGTTCTGAGGGGGCGGATATTTTAGCAATGTAGCATGATTCTTTATTCTGAGGAACATGCTGCAATAGTATCTTGGACATTACACACAGTATTTGGTACCACCTACCTAAACACTTAAGATTTTTACAACCTTAGTGGCTCATTTGTTTGCTCGGTAGTATTCTAGTCAACATCTAGGAGGTGCCGGGTAGGTATCTAAACCATGTTAGTAATTATATTTTTTCGACACTGTCTGGGGTCATTGTGTTGTGATACTACCGTGATCACAAGTGCTTTTAAGCTCCTTCTCCATTATCAATAATATACAGAGTGAAGTTTTGGTCATTGACATCCAACTCAGGTGTGATAATATGAGTTGTGCATATTCTTTCATAAAAACTTCAAATTATATTCAAGTTTTATAGATGAATACCGCTTCGCAACATTCGAAAAAAAAAACGACTGGGGAAACTCGCACCCTCGTTCGTAGATTTCGCTTGTCTACGAAATGCTACGCTGTAGCTAGTAAGCTACGAAGAGGCGACCCCGTTGGTAGTTTTGACTTGCTCGCTAATATTACAATAATAAATTTATTTTGTGGGTTGTTTCAATTAAGAAATATTTTTTTGGCATCCGTATCATTTGCACAACCATTTCTGAGTAGGGCGTCGCTGATCAAAACAACACCCTATATATGATGTTGCAAAATATTTTAAGAGTAGCTATCAGAATCGGATACGCTAGGTCTGCCGTAATGTGTAGGTTCTGTGCGAGTGCAGAAAACTATAGTTTGGGTTTTACGTGTAACTAATATGGTGGGCATTTATAGTTGCAGATGATAGCACATTTTGAATATTACTTGTTTGTTATCATCACTTCATCATCTCTACATACTCGTTGGTTTTTAGAGTTCCGTAGCCAAATGGCATAAAACGGAACCCTTATAGTTTCCTCAAGTCTGTCTGTGTGTCCGTCCGTATGTCACAGCCTCTTTATTCTGTAACTATAAGCATCACACTGTTGAAATTTGGTAGAAAGATGTATTCCGTTATACGCTTTCGGATTCTTTCTTTGAATTTGTCAAACCTATGCATGTGGGGTCTTTGGAGACGTCTTTTAAAATGACATAGAGGTTCCTTAAACCATTTTCTTTTCAAGTCTAACGTTTGAAGATACACCCTTCCGAAGTCATAAAATGGGTACCCAGAAATGCGAGTGTAAAAAAATACATAATGTAGATCTTATCAAATACTTTCAATAAAAATGGTTTGGACGGCACATATAGCACATTTTCAACAACCGCAAACATAACTTTGCTCTTCATACAAACACTATGAGAAACAAAGTTATATTTGCTGTCAATAAAACATTGTGGTAGTTTAGCTAAGTAGAAGTAAGTGGATTCCCTAATTCGGTTAAAATTTTCACGGAACTTTCAGTGCGCGAGTCCGACTCGCACATGGCCGGTTTTTAAACAGTCCTTCGCTGCGTCAACGTCTGTTCGCTGTTCACAATTCACACATCTGCCCTGACTCTGATGCCTTTTTTTTATTAAATTATCGTTTCATAATGAAGATTTAGGTGTATAATTTGTTTGGATTTTAAATAGGTAAAAATATGATAAATTTTGAATGTGTCGGAGTCTTTTATAACAATATACATAAACCCATCGAAGCTGGGACGGGTTGCTAGTTATCAAATTTATCCGTCTCGGATGATGACTATGAGTAAACATTTGTTTATAGGTATTAACCGATAAGATAAAATCAAAACATACTCAAATATGCTGGCATTATCGTAACAAAGAAATAATTTCAATTATTGATAAAATGCAATTCTTAATCCTTTCTGTGTGATTCAGTTGATATCTCTATATCAGGACAGATTAATGATAAAGTACTACTAAGTTTCGACAATGCTTAACACTACCTTATGAAAAACATTGACGAACTTACATTTAATTCAAAATTGACGTATCATAAAGATACATAGTATACAGAATCTTTTTTGATTGTTTTAATCAAGAAATAGCATAGCTCAGGTAAAATAAGTCCAAATAAGTCTGTTTGGTGGCAAAATATTTAAATCAATATTATCTTTGCTTATAATATAAATTGCATTTGTAAAAAGCAACTTTGGATGTGACAGACTAGAAATCGAACCCCGTGTCTTACACTATCCAGGCGTATGCCTATACCACTCGGCCACCGTCATATTAGCAATCCTGTTGAATTTTACAAGCGCTTACTTTAACGCGTTGGCTGCGTTACAAGTGCAATATATATTATTAAGTTTGTATACAGACAAAACACTATTAAAACAAAAATATAATTTTAAACTTTGCTTATAACTTTATTTGGGCACTAGGAATTAGGATCTGCCGAGCCCTACCAAAATTTACGCGCCCTCGCCCTCTTGGGAACATGGAAGGATGGATGTGGTTATGGAACCCATTGTTAATGATCTAAATTTCACATACTAGGCAAGTGTGGTATCATATAATATGCATTTTCTGGCGCTGTATCGAATAAAACGATACTTGTGATTACAAAATCGATATTATGCGAGATACGCGTTAGGGGCTGTTGGCAAGTAAGTTGCCGCAAACCCTTCATATTTCCAAAAATATTGACCATATGAGTATGCTCACAGATTTTTATACAATTAAGCGCACAAGATAACACAGAAAAATTACATCTCACTCGCCTAGTTTGTTTAAATGTGCATAATTTAAACATTTCACCCCTTTTCAACAAAATCTTCGAAATATCAGTGAAATAATGGTATGTTCGCTCACCTCTTTTGTAATATGTGCTTGTTTTATACGTTCCCCTTTTTAAACAAAATCCCTTCATAATTCGCAAAACATCCATATAATAAGATTATCGTATGAATATGGCGTCATTCAATTTTGCGAAGAAAATTAAATTGTTAATGATACTTCACTTGCCTAGATTAACAAATGTGCATGTTGTATATAACTTTCTCTTTTTCAACGAAGCCCTCCATATCTCGCAAAATATCGATCCTATAACTATGGTTTCTGCGTTATAGTAGGTATCTTTTGATCATCATTGGCCACGGCATCTGTTGTAGATGATTGTTGCAGCACTAGTGGGGTCCACGTTGGTTAGCGCAGCGCCGTTGATGGCTATAAAGCCCTATTAGTCCATTAAATAAAAAGTTCTAGAGTGCGTGAGTTAGTAACGTAAGATGTTTCTTCGGAAACATGTCAAGAGTCCCTAGGTAATAAACATAATAAAACCCCGGGACACTAGAAGGAGCCCCGGAGTGGGGGGAGGGGGGGAAAGGGTCCATTTTTTCATTTTTCGCTTAAATCTCAAAAACGGTATATGTTAGAGAAAAACTTTCAAGGAAAAGTTGAAAGGCCATAAAATTATCTACAAGTTGTACCTAAATCATTTTTTTCTATTCGCAGCCGTTTTCGAGCTACATCCCATGAAAGGTGAAAAATTCGAAAACATAAGCAAACTTTAGCATAAGCTTAACGAGGGCGGACCCCTTCCCATGCTACGTGTGAAACTTCATAGAAAAAATCCAAACAACGGATAATGTTGGGACATTGATGTCATATGAGAGGCACTAGAGGAAAAAAAATAAAAAGTTCAAGTATCGTAACTACCCTAATAAAATTCAATTCCTCCTAAACGCCTCCATGGTGGAATCTGTTTTTTTTATTAATGATAGACCTAATTATGAGCAATCTATCGGTACTGGTCACAAGTTGCACTTTTGAGCTTTTTGGAAGAAAAAAATAAAAAAGATCAAGTTCAGCTCAAAATACCCTAATATAGTTTTTGAGATTTAAGCGAAAAATGAAAAAATGGACCCTTTCCCCCCCTTCCCCCACTCCGGGGCTCCTCCTAGTGTCTCAGGGTTTTAGTATGTTTATTACCTAGAGACTCTTGACATGTTTCCGAAGAAACATCTTACGTTACTAACTCACGCACTCTAGACCCCCCTTGGAGGGACTCATTCAATGGACTATATAGCTGCGCGGCATTTCTTGCCACATCGATCGCACAAATAACGCGAGTCCGCTGGAGGTGGTAAAGCACGACGGAGATTTTTCTGCTTGAGACTCTGCAGCCAGTTATCATCATGCTTTGTTGCACCGACTTCGATATCATGGCGCCATTCAGGTCTCGTCTCAGCGCGTTTTTCCCATCCGTCTGTCTTAATACCAAAGGTACCCATGTCCCGCTTGCAGGAGTCTTTAAAACGTAAAATTGGACGTCCAACAGGTCTTTTAAAGTTTGCCAATTGACCCAGCATTACTTTACGTGGCAGTCTCTCCGGATTCATGCGTTGAACATGACCAAGCCAGCGAAGTCTCCTTTGCTTCAACATAGCAGTTATGCTGCAGCAACGCGTTTTTGAAAGTACTACTTCGTTACTCAATTTGTCTTCCCAAGTAAATCCGAGTATAGTCCTCAGACAGCGCATGTGGAAAGCATTAAGTTTACGTTCTTGTTTTGCATATGTTGTCCATGTTTCCGAGGCATACAGCAGTACACTCAGGACGCAGGTCTGGTATACTAGGACCTTTGTGTAAGTATTAAGCTTATAGTTCCTCCATACGCGTGCAAAAAGCTTCCCAAAAACAGTTGATGCTCTGCCAATTCAAGTATCTATCTCTTTGTCATTTGATAAAGGGGAGGTGGTGGTGGAGCCAAGGTAGCAAAAATTATCCATGACATCGAGTATAGCTCCATCTAGTATGATCCTTGGAGGCTGGCTTACGCCTTGCACCATGATGACAGTCTTCTTGGTATTTATACCCATAGAGAACAGCTGACAAGCTTGACCAAACCGTGACACTAACTCCTGAAGTTCGCCTTCAGAGTTTGCAACTAGTGCAGCATCATCTGCATACAAAAGTTGTCTAGCAATTAAGTCCAGACGCTTATTTTTTGACTTAAGTAGACTGATGTTGTACAGTCTTCCATCCTTTCTGGTATGCAGATGTATTCCGACGTCACAAGACTCAAAAGCAGTCAGAAGCAGTGCTGAGAAGAATATCTTTGATAAAACGCAGAAAATAACAATAAATATGATACCACGCTTGTCTAATATAATATTTACAAACTTTCTTTTTTCTTACAAAAAAATGTTTAAAATCACCGATCACCATAACATTCACTAGGAAGGAAAAAATAACTATTACATGCAGGAAGTGTTGCTCAAGCTTGTACAAAGATAGGCAAAATATGCGTTATTGACCCGTCTGGTGTAGTGGTCGAGAAATCGCCTACTACGCAGCGGGTGCGGGTTCGATCCCCGCACAATACAAACATTTGTGTGCATGAACATGTCTGTTTGTTATGGTCTGGGTGTTTTCTATGTATATCATGTATGTATTTACAAAAAAAAAAGTATTTAAGTATTAAATCCGTTGTCTGGCACCCATAACACAAGCTTTGAGTAGCTTACTTTGGGGCTAGATGGCGATGTGTGGAAATGTCCAAAGGATATTTATTATTTTATTTATTTATTTACAAAAATGTGCATAAATTACAAGTATGTCCATGCCCATATCCCCTGGGAGGAGGAAGGACGCCTAAAATTTGGTAGGACTCGGCAGATCCTGATTCCTAGTGCCACATATTTTGCTGCCAACATCCCTACTTTTCTAATAACAAACAACGATGTGGTATCACAACACCCAGACCCGAGATATTAGACACCAATCACATACATTGCTCTGATCCCAAAGTAAGTAACCAATGCAATTGTATTATGGAAATCAGACACAACGGTGGTACCACAACACAGACTCGAGACAATATAGAAAAGATCGTTTACTACATTGACCCAACCGGGCATCGAACCCGGAACCTCACGAGATGGCGACGCTTGAATCCAGCGTGCTAGCCACTCGACCACGGAGGTCATATAGATAATAATAGAGAAGGCAGTTAAAATAGATAGTCTACGAAAAAAGCCCGTAAGCCCTACAGATGGGGCCCACCTCTTTAACCGGCGTCGTAGCCTCTCTACCATAGAGGTTGTTAAACTAATAATCCAGAGTCGAATATAATCTTAATCATGATCAGCCACAGGACGTCCACTGCTGAACATAGGCCTCCCCACGGTTTTTCACAGCGCCCGGTTGTGAGCGGTCTGCATATAGTGTCATCCTGCGATCTTTACATAGTCGTCTGTCCATCTTATCGATGGACGTCCTATGCTGCGCCTTTGGTCAAAGGATCTCCAAGCAACTTTTCTGCCTCAACGGCCATCAGTTCTTCGCGCTATGTGCCACCCACTTGAGCTTTCTGATTTGCTCACTAATCTAAAGGCGAATACAATCTAACTAGTCTCAGAACCATACCTTTCTTCAGGGAAGGCATAATATAGTTCCTCGATGGCATCCACGATGTGTTTCCTCCGGAACAGCACGGGTGCCAAATTGCCCAGCACTGGCAGTGGGGTGATGTACTTAACGCCACTTTTGTCGAACTTCGAGTACACTTGCTTGCAATATAGCAACACTGCTGCTACTGCTACAGTCAGCCATAGCAGAATGTAGAAAATCATTTTCTGCACACAAAATAAACAGGTTTTAGGACGAAACGATCATATACTCGTACATTGGAACCCCGATAGTACGTTTCTGCCGGGACTCAGCCAAAACGCGTTTTTACGGGGACCTATGCTGCCGTCCTAACGAAGAGTGCAATAAGTCGAGTTTTTGGGCAAATTGACTTAAGACTATATCCGTAGTCAGGAAAATGAACTCTTTATTTTCGCCTTAGACATCTTTTTTGTATCTTCAATAGTTTCGGTTCTATTGGTTATCATAACTGCAATATCTAATATTATTATTTCTAAGTAGCTAATAATATCCGAAATATCTTGAGTTATGACTTGGATAGCTTTGATATTTTATTATGTTACATAAAATAATCGCAATAAGTCCAGATATTGCACTTATTTTTTAAAAAAAATGGCACATTTACTAGTCATAAACGCAACAAGTAAGAGTTATACCACATAGAGAATGCTCTGAATTTTTTTTTTAACTGTGTATTCATTATAATAAACATAAGTTGCTTTACAAGAAAACGCGAAAAGAATACCAGAACGACAAGGAAGCAATTTCTACTGACGAGGATTGTATTTACTATTCTGTAGATTTACAGAAAGTTATAATGCTCCCAAGAATGGATCAGTTCAAGTCTGCCATATTTTCCCCACGCCTTATTGCTTTCAACGAAAGTTTTGTCCCCCTTGGAGGTAGTTCTTTTGCTGTATTGTGGAACGAAACCGTCTCCGGACGAAATCAAGAAGACATCGTTTCTAAATATCATTCATTTTGTATACAATCGTGATGTCAAACATTTTGTTTTATGGGTTGATAATTGTGCGGCTCTGAACAAAAATTGGTCGTTCATGTCTTTCTTAGTAAACATAGTTAATAGTCATCTTATTGTGAAATTGTCATAAGTAACAAAGTCTTTGCCCAGATTTATTTTAAAAAAAATATATATATAATGTAATGTTGGTAGCTCTGTATGTTTTTTGCTGAACGAACGGAATAAAGTTAGTTGTCACGGATCCCGCGTTTCTTTTATAAGAGGTTATGGTTCCGCACGTAAAAGTAATTAAAAGAAATTGTTTTAATAGTGCAAAAGAGAGTTACAATGGCTTCAAGCATCATTTCGACTATTTCGAAGTTGAAGGGCAGAGAAAATTATGAAGATTGGGCGTTTGCGGTTGAAAACTACCTGATTTTGGAGGGAATGCAAGAATGCATCACCAAAGAAGGCAATGAAAATGACGCAAAAACAAAGGCCAAGATTATTCTAACTATTGATCCGAGTCTCTACGTTCACATTAAGAACGAGACAAGTGCGATGGCGCTGTGGACGAAGTTAAGAAAAATGTTTGACGACACCGGCTTCAGTAGAAAAATTGGATTGCTTCGGACTCTCATCTCAATTCGTCGTGAAAACTGCGATTCAATGACTCAGTATGTTACACAGATGGTGGAAACGAGTCAGAGATTGAATAATACAGGATTCAAGATAGATGATGAGTGGATCGGTTCATTGTTGTTGGCGGGCTTGCCTGAAAAATTCGCGCCAATGATCATGGCGATCGAACACTCGGGCATAGACATAATGGCGGACGCCATCAAATCGAAATTAATTGACATAGAAGAGGACGGAAGCACTAGTACCAACTGTTCTCAAACTGCATTTGCAACGAAAAGTTGGCAGCAGCGAAAAAACAAAGCTACCAACTGCAGCACACAAATGTCAGATGTGTCAAAAATAAGAAAGGACAAGGCGGCCATTATTTGCTATAAATGTAAACAACCGGGGCACTACAAAAACCAATGTGAAAAACAAAGCAAGCAAACTTCAAATGCGTTCAGTGCAGTGTTTCTGAGTGGGAACTTCAGTAATTCAGATTGGTATCTTGACTCAGGAGCTAGTAAACATATGACGCCGAACGAAGATTGTTTGAGTAACAAAATCAAATCAAGTGTGCAAGAAATAGTCATTGCAGATGGGTCGAGATTACCAGTGACATGCTGTGGAGAAACACAAATCACAACAGTCATAAATAACACGACCTTTGACATCCCAATTATTGAAGTTTTGTGTGTTCCGGGTCTTGCTACCAATTTATTATCAGTAAGCCAGCTAATGAAGCATGGTAACAGATTGTCTTTTGCCGATAACAACTGCAATATTTACAATGCGAAGGATCAGCTTGTGGCAACAGCAACACTAGAAGAAGGAGTATATAAACTGAATATTGAAAAAGTTCAATGTTTATTGTCTTCAGTACCAGGGACAGTGTGGCATCGTCGTTTTGGACATTTGAACAGCAGTGACCTAGACAAAATGAGAAATGGAGCTGTAACAGGAATGTCATTCACAGAAAAGTCCCAGATCTCTAAGTCCAATTGCATAGTGTGCTGTGAAGGGAAGCAGACCAGGTTACCATTCCCTAATGCTGGTAACAGGAGTACACAACTGCTAGAAACCGTTCATGCAGATATTTGTGGACCAATGGAAACCAGATCATTGGGTGGTTCCAAATACTTCTTATTGTTTGTCGATGATTTCAGTAGAATGGCTTATGTGTATTTCCTGAAAACAAAAGATGAAACATTTAGTTGCTTTAAGAAATACAAGTCAGAAGTAGAGAATCAGACAGATAAGAAAATAAAAACAATAAGAACAGACAATGGTGGAGAATTTTGTTCCCACGACATGGAATGTTATTTGAAGATAGCTGGCATAGTGCATCAAAAAACAAATCCCTATACGCCAGAGCAGAATGGTATGTGTGAGCGTCTAAATAGGACAATAGTAGAAAAAGCTAGGTGTTTACTATATGACGCAAATCTCACAAAAACCTTTTGGGCTGAAGCAGTAAACACTGCAGTATACCTGAGAAACAGATCGGTTGTAGCAGGACTTAACTCAAAAACACCTTATTACTAACACTTTAAAAACTATAATCCTTTTGTATGTTGATGATTTCTTTCTATTTTCTAACTGTGCTTTTGAAATAGATAGATTAAAAAGGATAATGTCTCAGAATTTTAAAATAAAAGATCTTGGATTTATAAAAAGATGTCTTGGAATGAATGGCAACTTTGATAAAGAAAAAGGTGTTATTAGCATTGACCAAAGAAATTATATAAACGAAATTGTTAAAAAGTTTAATGTAACTGATTGTAAAGCAGTGAGCACACCAATTAAACAAAAGTTAAATTTAAGTAGAAGTAGTGTTTGTGATAAAAATTTGCCTTATCAACAATTAATAGGGAGCATGATGTATGTGGCGGTCTTGACAAGGCCGGATATTGTTTTTTCAGTAAATTATTTAAGTAAGTTTAACAATTGCTATAGTGAAGAACATTGGAATTATGCAAAGCGTGTACTTAAATATTTAAACTCAACAAAAGATCTTTGTCTTCAATTTAAAAGATTTGATAATGCTAAATTGACAGCATATGTTGATGCTGACTGGGCAAATGACCAAATAGACAGAAAGTCATATACTGGTTATTTTTTCAAATTGTCTGGTGCTGCAATAGGTTGGGAAACCAGAAAACAATGTACTGTAGCTCTTAGTAGCACCGAAGCAGAGTATATGGGGTTGTCTGACTGCTGTAAAGAGGCAATTTATCTTAAGAATTTACAATTTGAGATAACAAATAAAAATTACACTATACAAATATTTAATGATAATCAGTCAGCCCTGAAGTTGGCAGTCAATCCTATATACCATAAGAGGACAAAACATATTGATGTGCGATACCATTTCACCAGGGAATGTATTGAAAATGGTCACGTCGAAATTAAGTATATGTCAACAATAGACATGCCTGCAGATATACTCACAAAAGGCTTATGTCCTGCAAAACATAGTAAATTTTTAAGTTTGTTAGGGCTTGGAATTAGAGATGATTAATGTTGTAAAGGTTTATTTTGTTGCTTTAACTTTGTTAAGTGGGAGTGTGAAATTGTCATAAGTAACAAAGTCTTTGCCCAGATTTATTTTAAAAAAAATATATATATAATGTAATGTTGGTAGCTCTGTATGTTTTTTGCTGAACGAACGGAATAAAGTTAGTTGTCACGGATCCCGCGTTTCTTTTATAAGATTATTGCTGCTGAATCTATTACAATAAAGTATTTCGAACCCGGCCACACATGTCAGCTGATCATTTTCACCATTGAGGATATCAATGATTTTCACCATCAAGTTGAAAAGTCCTTAAAAAAAAGTTCATTTTGACGATTTTGTGGATCCTGTAAAATTGACAAATTCGAAGAAAAACGTGTTCAAAGTGATGATTACTTCAGATTTCTATTTTTATCAAGACCTATCGTCTCAGCACAAAATTAAAAATACACAACCAAGGATATATTTAGGTTAAGGTTACGTAAGTACTTTATTTAAATTAAGACTGATTAAAAAAATATGAGCCATTTCATATAGATATAGACCTTACTATTATTAATTTTAGGAGAGTTAAAACTTTTGGATAAGAAAATATGTAAACGAGACGATTGTTAATTTCAAAAAGAGTTTTTTTTCTATTAATATGTGGAACTGCAGAGGTTCTAAGTTGTGATTTTATTAATTGTTAAAAGTAGTATGTTATGTATAAAATGCTTATAGTGATTTCATTTATAGCATTTATTAGATTTTTTACAATTTCATATAATTAAACTTTATAAAGAAATATTTGCATACTACGAGGGTCAAACTGAAAGTTCTTAGAACTGGCCACTTATAAACAATATAATAAAAAAAATATTCTAAAATTTGAAAATAGAACTCTTTGCCAATATTACTGAGTATATATTTCATTCATTTGTCATTTGTTTTACGATTTGGCGGCATATTGAAAATTGTCTGTGTCACGTCAATATGAATTTAACACGAGAAAATTTTCGTGCAATGATTTTTTATGACTTTCGATGTCATTTAAGTCAACAAGAAAGTTATGATAGACTACGATTGGCCTTTCACGATGAAGCCCCATCTCGTGCGACTGTTTACAACTGGTTTAATGAGTTTAAACGTGGTCGCACTAATCTCACTGATGATGTACGTGAGGGACGGCCTTCTACGGCGACGACTGAAAATAACATCTGTGTTGTGCGGCGTATGATAGAGACTGACAAAAGAGTGACCTATCAGCAGATTCGGACAAGCTTAGGCATCGGTATGAGTCAAGTGCACAAAATCCTCCACGAACATTTAGCGGTCAGGAAGCTTTGCGCCCGGTGGATACCTCATAATTTGACTAAGGCTCAAAAACTCCATCGTGTGGATTGGTGCCGTAAAATGATTGAAAGATTTAACGGAGGTGACTCAAATGCTGTGTTCGACATACTTACAGGTGACGAAAGCTGGATTTACTGTTATGATCCTGAAACCAAAAGACAATCTGCTCAGTGGGTGTTTCCTTTCGAGGAGTTGCCAACTAAAGTGAAGAGATATCGAAGTGCGGGAAAAAAAATGGTGGCCTCGTTCTTTGGAAGGATAGGTCATTTCGCGACAATTGTATTAGAGGATCAAAAAACAGTTTCTGCAGAATGGTACACTACCAATTGTTTGCCACTTGTCTTGGAAAAAGTTCGAGAGAAACGACCTCGCAGTAGGATCCTCCTTCACCACGACAACGCCTCGTCGCACACCGCCAAGCGAACGATCGACTATTTGGCGACATCAAACGTTGAATTACTGGGTCACCCGCCGTAAGGCCCTGACCTCGCGCCTTGTGATTTTTATTTATTTCCAAAAATTAAAGAAAAACTTAAAGGAAAGCGGTTTATGAATGCTGAAGAAGCGGTGGCTGCGTATCGCGATGCCATTGAAGAGACCCCTAAGGACGAGTGGGCAAAGTGCTTTTCCCAGTGGTTCCATCGCATGCAGCGGTTAATTGACGTCAATGGACAATATTTTGAAAAGATATAATAAAACTAATAACTGGCTAATGTAATCAGTTTTTGATTTTCTAAGAACTTTCAGTTTGACCCTCGTAAATAACTTGGTTTATTATTTTTAATATAAAGTTATTGTATTCTTGCAATCAACTATTTCTGCTTTATATTAAATTAAAATTAAAATATTTTACTAAGGAAAACCGAAATAACTAGGACAGTTATTGCACATATGGTTAGAAGAAAACTCGTAGGGCATCATATAGTATGTGCTAGCTAAAAGAGCAATATGTCGGTTTACTAGCAAATACTGCAATAAGTAGTGTAGTTATTGCAGTTATGATTAGGAATGCTATATCAAAACAATTTATACATTCTAATGATAAATACATTATTGCGTTTTTGTGTGTGTATATAAACTTATATACAAATATAATATACTAAATAAAATGAAACATTATTTTATCCATCATTTAGTAAAAGTTTCAAACCGATAGCTTTTATAGCTACGGAGATACACTCAAAAGAAAAATTAAATCGTTAACCGCGAATATCTCGAGAGTAGTCAAAACATAGTTATTGCACTTTTCGATAGGACGGCAGTATGGAAACAAATTATTTACATGCCAAACCATTTATTTATGAACTCGTTATAGTAGCTAAAACCATAAATGTACTTAAGAATTCGTGCAATATTCCCTACTTGTTGCATTTCTATTCTTTAACAAACACATATTGTAACTTCTTTATTATATACTTGTTTGAATTGATACCTTCCTTCTCAGGTATTTTACAACGGCGGTACCACAACACCCAGACCCGAGACAATATAGAAATTTGAGTTGTCCGTTGTCTGGCACCCATAGCACAAGCTTTGAGTAGCTTTCTTTTGGACTAGATGTGTGGGAATGTCCAAAGGATATTTATTTATTTATTTATATATTGACCCGACCGGGAATTAAACCCGGGACCTCGGAGTAGTGACGCCTTAAAATCCAGCGTGCTTAGCCACTACACCGCGGAGGTCGTTACAATTAGTTACAATAGGTACATATACAAGGAACCGTTAAACATACATTAAAATTACTTGACCATTTATAGTTTTACAATAGACACTATGGCAAAAAACGGAACCCTCATAGTTTCTTCAAGTCTGTCTGTCTGTCTGTCCGTCCATCCGTATGTCACAGCTACATTATTCTGTAACTAAAAGTATCAAACTGCTTCTGCTGAGCTGCTAAACCGCTTTCCCATACTTCTAAACTAAGTGAGAAGTGAGTGTTAATATTAAAAATGATATATAATGTAGATCTTAACACATACTTTCAACGAAAATTGGTTTGGACGGGATGGAACGAGAAGTTTTTGAGATATAGCACTTTTTCAACAACCGCAACTTTGTTCTTCATATGAAAAACAAAGTTATATTTGCTGTCAAAAAATATTGTGGTATTTTACTAAGTGGAAGTAAGTGGATTACCTAATTCAGTTAAGTCAACTTTAACTGAATTAGGGAAACCTCAGTGCGCGAGTTCGACTCGCACTTGGCCGTTTTTTTTTTAGTTATATGAAGGTTATGAAACAGAATAGGTACAGTCGCCAGCACATCGGGTTACCTACTTTTGTTGCAAAGCCCCAGCCCGTTATTGTAACTACATAAAATACCGCAGTGTTTACCTTGACGTGCTGTGGTCCGTACTAGGACTAAATCAATAGAGCACGCGGCACCTAAATTAAGTGGTCTTTCTCAAGGTCTTAGACAATTGGCTAAATATCTTTGCCAAAGAGCAGGAGCTGTATTTTTGAATCGCTCGTATGAGCATGTCGTGTGATTTTCGTTCGAAAGCGAATTAAAAATCAATGAAAACTAAGCAATAGATACGTGAATAGATACGTGATACTCACAAAAAACTAATCATATTTTTTAAATTACTCCTTTGTGCAATTTATCTGCTTTTCAATCGAAAATCGGACATTAATCACTGAATAGCACTAGCCATTTTGGTACGAGTTATTCCAAAATAGGGCCTTGTTGTCACAGTATTTTTAGGCTTTCCGCTATGTAAAGTCGTCATCACTTTCTTTCAAAAGATGACAATTATCAGGCTCTTGATTAAAAATATTTTCTGTCTTTAGGGCGCTTTCACATCGGATACGAATTCAAATCCTATTCGTATTTATATTTAGATTTCTTTCAAATAATTTAAATTGTTTTTAAATAGAATGCTCTAAAATAATATTTTTTTTTCATATAAACAGAGGAATACATGAATATACAGAGGAATACGTAAACTGATATGAACTGCACTTGTAAAGCCACACATACATACACACATGTGTAGTGACAAAACACTATAAAACAAAAATGTAATTACGTAAACTGATCTTAAGAAATCCAATAGTATAAATCAATCAATACTAAGTCATACTTACATAGCAAGATATTGACCTTGCTTGTGGTGTAAAAAAATATATTACGATTCTTCTTGCTAAATAATCTTAAAAACACCTACGTGTGTTCAGGTAATTAATTTATTTTTTCATTTGAATTTTAATTAAATTAAGATCTATTTTTTGCAAGTCACAATTAAGAGTACCTTTTATGGTAGCTAAAGATACTGTTGGAAATATAAATATCGTCTTAGATAAGAAGTCTGATGATAACACTAAAATTATAAAGATAATAAAACACAAACAAAAGGCAGTTCACATTTTTAAATGATTTTCTGGAACTAAACATACTAATGAAGTAATAATAAATTAAAAATTTTCGAAAGTGCTCATGATTCAGATGTGTGACCGTTTATAGTTTTGTGTCAAGATATTAAGCCTTTTTTTTTAATATTTACGTTTTGATTATTCTTTATGATTGTTATCCTTTTTTTTAAGAAGTAGAAACTTTATGCAAAATTAATTACATTATTATGCAAAAATACATTGGAAACACCTTATCATCATATTTATTATTTATTTATTTTAAACTTCATGCCCAACTTTCGGTACATATGGCGGACTTAATGCTTAAAACATAATATATTTCTTACATCTGCTCTTCTATTTTGACCGAAATTCCCCAAATAAAAAAACTACTAATATGACATAATATCATTGTTTGTAAACAGTAACTTACCCACACAGAGACAGTACAATAAACACAGAGTAGTAATACTAACGTACAAACAGTCGGTCGCCCGACTGTTGAATGCGCAAGCGACGGCGGATGAGCCTAGGTGATAGATATGTACCTGAGTAGATAACGCGACGCATGTACGACTGTGTACAGACACGATAGATAATTCATATTCATATTGTAGCAGCTTCAAAAGCTGCTACAATATGAATATGATGCGCATGCGCGTTCGATTTATAGCTATTATAGCAGGGTCATAAGACCACGTGCGTATACTTTTTGATACCACAAAAAATATGTACAGTCATGCCATGGTAGCTCCAGTGAATTCGATTATCATATTATTTGTAACAAAAACAGATGATAACTAAAAGTAACGCGTCAAATTAGGAAATCTATCAGCTACCAGTTAGGTAGTCCTTAATGCCAGCAGACTGAAAAACTTACGGTGGAATGAACGCCTATGTAAACTATGCGTGCGTGCGTTACAATGATAGAGCATCCATCTATTTTAAACGATTTCCATTAAATGAGTATCTTGAAATTTTGTTTTATGTATTTGATTTAACTGTGTCAATATAACATTTTTTATGTCTAACAATCAGAAACATGTTTCCTAGTTTTTAATCGACTTCAAAAAAGGAGGAGGTAATTAATTCGACTGCATGTTTTTTTTGTGGCTGTGTAACTTCATATCTCACTAATTTGTAGACCATTTGATTTTTTTTTCTAGTTATTCCCATTGTTGCCAAGTTGGGATCTGATAATTGGGATCTTGGTGCAATCGAGGGAAGACCTCCCATGTTAAAGGCACGTGTAGTGTTTTATTATTATTATTAGAACCTTAATGTTGACGTGTTGTTACGTCTGATAGTCATCATTGTCTGGAGCTGAGCTGATGGTGGAACTCCTTAACGATAACGAGTTCAGTGATTTTAATCACAGAACTTATGGTAGGTAATTTTTAGCTTCTTAATAGTCTAAAATTAACAATCAAACTATTGACTCTCAAGCCACAACTATCAGAGCACCAACTCTAAAAAGAAATTGTTCGGTTAAAATGGATTCATTTCCTTGAAAAGGTCAAGAGTTTATTCGTTTATTTAACTATGTCTTAATTACTACTTTTATTGAACACTGTTTGTTACAAAAGTGTTATATGTACAGCCAGTTAAAGTACCTTCACTCGCGTCATCTAATCAGGCACATATTCTGTGAAGACGATTAATTGAAGACGTCACAGCTGATAATGTGTAGGTAAACTGATATTACTTCAGTGCAAAGTAGCTACTTTGATTTAGTTACACTTCGTTCGGACATCAGCACGACAAGGTAAACACTGCGGTATCTTATGCAGTTGTAATAAGGACTAGTCCTTATTACAACTTTCCTTTGCAACAAAAGTAGGTAACCTGATGTGCTGGCGACTGTACATACAATAGAGGAAGATTCGATGACTTTATGAATCATACACCTTATGGTTACAAGTATTTTAATAGCTTAGTAAATATCAATTATCTTTGAATATGAACAGGTGGTAATATTAACCGGTGGACAGAAACCCACTTTCGATGAGTATGTACGGACAATAGCACGTCAAGGTAAACACTCCGGTATCTTATGCCGTTGTGATAAGGGCTAGTTTGCAACAATATTGTAACCTGAGGTCGAATTGTGTAAAGCAATCGTATTTAGTGATGAAAGAGACTCAAGCTTTTAAGGCTTTTACCAAAGACTCGCCTTATTTTTGACGCCTCGCGATTGACTCAGTCTTTTAGTCCCCAACCTTTAGTCCTAAGACTAGCCTTATTAGTCGAAGTCATTTAACTTAATAATAAATAAATAAATAAAATGCGTTTATTGCTTCCCATACAAAAAAGAACTTATCTCTATCACAATTTCTTAAAATTATAGCTTAAACTAGGAGAGCAAATGGATGTGGCTCAGCTAGTGTTGGCAGAAGTCAACGCTGATTTTCAGCCACTCCCATCCCTCTTAGATCTTGTGCGAGGGTTAAAGTTACGAGGGCTTAATATATACAAATAGCTACAAATTTTAATGAATTAGAAAAAAGAATATATATTAAAAAAAGAAACAACCTATCCAAAAAAACACCTCACTAGCATCCTGTGTGCGTGGGTGCGCGTGTGTGTGTGTGTGTGTGTGTGTGTGTGTGTGTGTGTGTGTGTGTGTGTGTGTGTGTGTAACTAACTAAACGCTAAGCAGTTACTTAAATAGCTTATACAGCTTCAATGACTTAAACAGCTTAAAAGACTTGCGACTCATCGCTTGAAGAGTCGAGAGTGGTAAGCCGGTTCACTATCCATTTGCATAAAAAAATAAACCCTAAAATATGGAGTACAGTGGTAATTTATACTAATGATATTTACACATAATAGTAATATCCATAACACATTTTTCATAATGGTTTTAAACATAATGACAATCAGCTTAATCATAATAATATTTAAGCACTAAAGTCTTAGAAGAACAAATTCGGCTGCAAGCTAATAATGAGATTTTTGGAAATTGCGTTTCTGCAATACATGATCGAAAAATTGCACGAATATAGTTTTTTTGGGATTACGATGTTGGTCCCATAAAAAAAAATTGCACTCCGGGAGTGCCGGCAGAAGTGAAAACTTGAATATCAACGTTGTGCATTTTTGATTTTTTGGAATAGTTAGGGAATAATTTTGAATGAATTGCTCTTATTATCAATATAAAAGTACTATCATTTTTGTGATAGAATAAAATAATAATAATAATAATACAATAATAATAATAATAATAATAATAATAATACAATAATAATAATAATAATAATAATACAATAATAATAATAATATAATATTTTTATAGAATACAATATTTATTTATTGCGCTATCGTACACAAACATTACAATTTATATTATATTAAATTACATTAAAAAGTTTATCTCTCAGAAAAATCAACTTACATCCATAATTTCGCCAACCGTCTTACGGTTTTTCGATCAGCCCACGTGTCCTGACGCGAGTTTCACATTTTTCCCCCATCCCACAAAAGTGCTCAACGCCGCTAAAGAATTCATAAAGATGAAATAAGAAACCAAAAATTTGCGCACGGGCGGGACTTGAACCAGCAACCTTTTAGCTAACCGGACCGAACCGCTTTATGAATATAAAATATGACACTGTGAGTGTTAAAAACATTCTAAAGCCGCTAAAGAAGTTTTCACTTCAAAAATACTGAGCTTGGAAGTCAGAATTAACCTCAAGAATGAATGCAGTTAATTTGATTGACCCTATGTGCACTGATTTCGCAAAATTTGCCGTCATATTAGATCCACGATTAAAAATATCTGTTTTGCCGAACAAGGCTGCGAATGCGAAGATATTCTGCCGCGTTTTTAAACTAATTTCACGCGTTTTTAAACTTGATTCGTATGTAAATTCAAGTATAGATCAAAGGTTAGCCACATCATATAAATCACAAAATACTGAGAGGAAAAGTGTTTTTTCTGTGGTACACAAGCAAACAAATGCGGAGCAAGATCACCAGAAGTATCACCTGCCTTGCCTAACGCAAATGGCTAAAGATATATAAAGTATTCCAGCAAGCAGTGTTCCAAGTGAACAAGCCTTTTCGAAATCTGGAAACCTGATCTCAAAAAAACGTTGCAGATTAAGTGATAAGAGCATCAGAGCGTCAATGTGCCTAACGTCTTGCATGACTTTTCTGTAGCAGTTTTTTTTTCACTTTGTTTATTCCTTTACATTTTTGTTAATGACCTAAAATAGAAGTTTTTTTATTTTTACATAATAAACCTTGATTATCTAATATGTAGGACATAGTTTCACTCCATATAATATTTAAAAACAATTTCCCTTTCAGTCCCTTTTAGTCGTATAAGGAGTTTAAGTCGTTTTAGGCGTTTATGTCGTTTTAGCGTAACAAGTCGTAGAAGTTGACTGACTGAGTCGTATTATTTAAGACTAATCAGCTAAAATCTTAATTTTAAATCAAAGTCGTGTAAAAAGAGACATAAAGGACAGTCTCTTTCATCACTAATCGTATTCATTTGACAGTTCATAACGTACGGTATGATCTGTCAAACGCTTTGTTCTTTGCCGTTTGACAGATAATACCGTACGTATGATCAGTCAAACGAGTACGTATGAAAAGTCATACAGATGTGCTGGCGACGGCACCCGACGACTTAACTGATAAATTAACCAAAACACAATAGGGGCTTTAGATTTTATTTATGGGGTTAACTTTTAGGTTCCTACGAGTTTGTTGTTTCTTTATTCCTGCAAAGTAGACGGTGTTGTTTAAGTTTTTAAATGATGAAAGTATACTTCAAAAAATTAGACAATAACGCATTTGCCCTCTATTAAGGAGAACGATGCTCGTATTTATCTGGAGTCGGTGCATGATTTGCAGACGTGTACGTAAGCTTGAGATCATAAACCGACTTTAAATAATATTGATTCATTATTTTTAGTTATTATTACCTACGAATGTTTCAAAAACTACTTGACTGATTTTAATGAAACTTTCACTGTAACCTAAGTTGAAATATCCCAATTGAACAAAAAAAAAAGAATTATCTTGCTATGACATCTGGTTTTCAAGAATTCCGTGCACAAACATACAAATATACATACACTAAACAAATTTAAATTTATACAATTATTTTGCTTTAAATTTCCGCTAAGCGACGCCGGCGCAGGCAACTTACAATGCTAACCGTCACCACGTTGAGTATTAGTTCAGGCAAATGCAGGATGCACCACCTGGCCTCCCTCAATAGGCATGCGGCACTAGTAATGCAATTATTAGTATTAGGTGACTTAGACGTCCGTGCTCTGCCAAGGCGACAATATCTCCTGAGGATGCCACGTGTAGTGGCGAAGAAACGCGTCCAGGTGTTTTGCACATTAGCTGTGCCGCATGCGTATTGACGGAGGGCGGGTGGTGCATCCTGTCTGCTGAACGAATACTCAACGCGGTGACGGTTAGAGTTGTTAGTTGCCTGCGCCGGTGTCGCTTATCCAAAAAATTTCAAGCATTTTTTACATAAAAATCAACCGTAGCTATTTCGCTATCATATCGTATAAATTGTTCAGTCAAGAACTTGGCTACCAAGTCTGCTTCTATTGAGCAGACCATTGACATGAATATTCAACCATTGGAATCCGCTCCAATTAACAATTATTTGAATTAAATATTCAGACAATAGAGGAAAACTCTTGCTTAAAACAAAACCTAGCGAGCTTAAAAAAATCAAGTCATTTAAAATAGTACATCAAAATATCCAAGGCTTATCCAGGAAATAATTAGAAGTAGAATTATTCATACTAGAAAGGAATATTCATGTTTTATTTGTCACCGAGCGCTGGCTCAAAAAGTATGAACTTATGTTGTCTATAGAAAATTGTAGCCGTATTAGTTCGTTCTCAAGGGAGACGGCCATCCATGGCGGGTCACTCATATTAATCAATAATAATTTAAAATGTAAAGAGCGCAAAGATATTGTATCTCTCTCTCTCTGTTGAACGAACTATTGAGATATCATGTGCAGAGCCGGACGATTACAAAATTGTTTGTTTGTAGGCCCGCCCTATTGGTAATTTTAAATTATTTGAGTCAATAATGAAGGAATCACTCAGGAAATTATTTACAAATAAAAAGAAAGTAGTTGTATGTGGGGATTTCAATGTCGATATTATATATGAAGAAAAAACCTTTAGAGTGAGGTTTTTAAGCTTTTTGAAATCCTTTAATTTAATGCCTGTTTTAGCTGAACCAACTAGAATTACTGCTACAACAGCTTCTTGCTTAGACAATATATTCTGTAACTCTGATATGATTAAAAAATCTATAGCAAATTTTGTAAAATCCGATCACTGTGGACAGTCAGTCACGTTTGAACACCGTTTTGTAACGACTAAAAATGAAATTAAATTTAGACCAGTCACTAATTTCCGTAAAGAAAAATTTAAATTTAACTTAAGTGATAAAATTCCCTTTTGCCTTTTATTAATGACAATGTTAATAACCAATATACCAAAATACTTAATTTATAAAATTTAACTTTATATAATATTCAGGCGGGAGAGCGCTGGCAGCTGTGTCACAGTTTATACTAGTACGGCTGCCAACGTTTATACCTCTTAGTTTGTACATTTTTAAAATAGATCTGTCAGTTGTATTAAGAGGCATAATTTGTACCTTGAAAGAGAAATAAAGTTATTTATTATTATAATTATTTATCGATTTAATTTAAAGTGAATTTGACAAAAAATTTCCTAAAAAGAAATTAGTTATAAATAATTGGAACCAAAATTTAGTGACTGGGCTACAGTAGGTATATGCATCAGTAGGAAAAAAATGTTTGAATTATATAATCAAAAAGTGTATAGAAATAATGACCAAATATTTTTAGAATATGTTGAAAAATACTCAAAGTTATTCAAGAATGTTTGCATGGCAGCTAAATCTAATTATATACGTGATAAAATTACTAAATCCAGTAATAAAATTTAAGAGACTTGGAATATTATAAACAAAGAAACTTGTAAAAATAAACCACGTGATCACATGTTTACATTAAAAATTGATAAGAAAAATATTAAATCTGATAAGTACTTCTGTAATATACCTATCGGAACCACAAAAAAACGTCGTGCCCTCTGCATGCGAAATCACTGCTGGTATCGTGTGTTGATAGGTGTAACTCCTCATATGATTTCTTTCATATTAACCCTTTAATGATTGTCAAAACTTTCAAAAATTTAAACAAAAAAAAACTGAGTATATATGGGGAATATCAACTGACACAATAAAACCCATTATACCTCTCGTAGCATCTCACTTAGCACATATATTAAATGAATGTATTGATCAAGGTCAATTTCCTACTTTAATGAAATATAGTAAGATTATACCTTAATTTAAGTCAGAAGAAAAAAGTGACCCAAGCAACTTCAGGCCAGTTTCCATTCTACCTGCATTAAGCAAAAATTTTGAAAAAGTTATATAATCAATTGCTCTCTCATTTTAAACTTAACAAATTACTGCATGAGAAACAGTTTGGTTTCTCCAAAGGTAGAATTACAACAGATGCTGATAATGCATTTTGGATGCCTATGATGATAAACATGATACGATAGGTGTATTCTGTGACTTATCGAAGGCATTTGATTGTGTCGATCATCAAACACTCATTATTAAGCTAGAACATTACGGTGTATCTAATAATGCGTCAAAACTGTTGAATTCTTACCTCTCAGGCAGACTACAAACAGTAAACGTTAATGGCATTAACTCCTCAGGTGTCCCGCTTCAAATGGGAGTACCTCAGGGCTCAATATTGGGACCTTTGCTGTTTTTGATCTATATTAATGACCTTCCTTTTTATTTAAAAGACTCCTGTGAGATAGTTCTGTTTGCTGATGATACTTCTTTAATCTTCAAATCAAGAAGAGGCGAAGAAACATTTGACAATGTTAGCAGAGCTCTCTCTAAGGTATCAAAACGGTTCACTAGCAATAAATTGCTTCTTAATATAAAAAAGACTAAATGTATTAAATTCACCATGCCTAACGTGAAGCAAGCTACCACAGAAATTCTACTCAACGGTGGAAAATTAGATGTATCAAACTCCACTGTTTTTCTGGACATAACATTGGATTCGAAATTGCAGTGGGGACCACATGTTGACGCTCTGGCTGGGAGACTCGCTTCAGCTGCCTTTGCGGTTAGAAAAATTAGACATTTGACTGATGTTGAAACAGCAAGGCTTGTGTATTTTAGTTACTTTCATAGTATAATGTCTTATGGTCTTCTCTTGTGGGGTTCTGCTGCGGACATCGATACCATCTTTATTTTACAGAAAAGAGCCATTCGTGCCATTTACAAACTTAGTCCCCGCGAATCCCTGAGAGAATTCTTTAGGGAAATTAACATCCTCACTGTTGCTTCTCAATACATATTTGATAATATCATGTACGTACGCAAAAATAAGATTTTTTCAAGAAAAAAGTGACATACATTCGTATAAATAGCAAATTGCACTTGTAAAAAGCAACTTTGGCTGCTGTGACAGACGAGGAGGTTTCCTCGTCTATCACAGCAGCCAAAGTTGCTTTTTACAAGTGCAATTTGCTATTTATATTATAAAGTTTGTATAGTGACAAAACACTATAAAAACAAAATAATAATTATGACATACATTCGTATAACACACGAAATAAAAACAAACTTGTCATTCCAAACTTCAGGTTAGCCAAAACAATGAATTCATTCCTGGAAAATGGTGTCAAATTTTTCAACAATATACCTAATAATGTAACCGAACTACCTAATCATAAATTTAAGTTACATGTCAAAACTACCCTAATGTCGAAGGGGTATTATAAAATTCAAGATTATCTTAATGACGAAAATGTATGGACAGTCCAGCCTGCACCAAACTGATGTACCTACCTGTTTATTTTGATTTGTATCATTTTTGAGGCAGCTTGTGGTGACTGAGTTTGTTCCGGCGTTTCTTCTCAGCACTTGCCAAATTGTCTGTGTCTTGTCTCGAAGCGCTAGTAGGGCCCAAAAGATAAGAAGATATGTTCTAGCCCCATACGGGCCATAATTCATTGACATTTTGACTTTGACTTTGACAACTTAATCGGTAAAACTCGAAGTAGAGATATTTATAAATTATATATCCCACCACAAAGGCTAAAACTAATGTCAAATAGTGCATTTTGTAAAGCCATTAAAATATTTAATAAGTTCCCAGTTGAAGTAAGAGCCTTGCCAGTCGGACGATTCAAAAACATACTTACGACTTGGCTACTGGGAAAATGTTTTTATTCCGTTGAGGAATTCCTAAAGACAAATGTTGACATACGAGGGTCAAACTGAAAGTTCTTAGAACTGGCCACGTATAAACAATATAATAAAAAAAATATTCTAAAATTTGAAAATAGAACTCTTTACCAATATTACTGAGTATATATTTCATTCATTTGTCATTTGTTTTACGATTTGGCGGCAAATTGAAAATTGTCTGTGTCACGTCAACATGAATTTAACACGAGAAAATTTTCGTGCAATGATTTTTTATGACTTTCGATGTCATTTAAGTCAAGAAGAAAGTTATGATAGACTACGATTGGCCTTTCACGATGAAGCCCCATCTCGTGCGACTGTTTACAACTGGTTTAATGAGTTTAAACGTGGTCGCACTAATCTCACTGATGATGTACGTGAGGGACGGCCTTCTACGGCGACGACTGAAAATAACATCTGTGTTGTGCGGCGTATGATAGAGACTGACAAAAGAGTGACCTATCAGCAGATTCGGACAAGCTTAGGCATCGGTATGAGTCAAGTGCACAAAATCCTCCACGAACATTTAGCGGTCAGGAAGCTTTGCGCCCGGTGGATACCTCATAATTTGACTAAGGCTCAAAAACTCCATCGTGTGGATTGGTGCCGTAAAATGATTGAAAGATTTAACGGAGGTGACTCAAATGCTGTGTTCGACATACTAACAGGTGACGAAAGCTGGATTTACTGTTATGATCCTGAAACCAAAAGACTCCGATCGACTATTTGGCGACATCAAACGTTGAATTACCGGGTCACCCGCCGTATAGCCCCGACCTCGCGCCTTGTGATTTTTATTTATTTCCAAAAATTAAAGAAAAACTTAAAGGAAAGCGGTTTATGAATGCTGAAGAAGCGGTGGTTGCGTATCGCGATGCCATTGAAGAGACCCCTAAGGACGAGTGGGCAAAGTGCTTTTCCCAGTGGTTCCATCGCATGCACCGGTGTATCGATTCAATGGACAATATTTTGAAAAGATATAATAAAACTAATAACTGGCTAATGTAATCAGTTTTTGATTTTCTAAGAATTTTCAGTTTGACCCTCGTAGAACTAAATTATTGACTATGTGACGACTAGTGAGGGTATAATCATTAATAATAATATGTTTTATGTTTTCATTAATATGGCAATGAATTAAATTGAATTTATGTAACCAAAAATGTGCAAATTGTAATAATGAATGTTAATTTTATTAATTTTAATGATGTTTTTAAATTTATGTAATTTGATATAATTAATTGTCTAACTTAAATATTCCAAGTTTGGTGGTTCCAAGTGGTCTGAAATGAAATTCTGTAATCACATAAATTTACCATGTTTTACACAAATAAACGATTCTAATTCTAATTCTAATAATGGATTTCCGCAAAGTAACGTCTGATTTCATTTGTTTTACACCGAAAATTAGCACACGTGTTTGGAGGCCTCAATTGTCAACATTCTGAGAAATAAGACACTCGAGTAACCAGTAACACGTTTAATAGCCAACTAACCAACTCACCGAACGGTGCATACAATTTATAATAAGTACTTAAGTCTACCCACTTTATTTTGTACATCACACCTCCCTCCTTATTACACTATAATACTGTATTTATAAGAAACAATAATTTACTTACAACGAAACCAATAAATGCTTAACCTATTTCGGAGAACATAACTTTTGATTCCAGTATCCTACTATTGAATCGATTTTATACAATTAAATGAGAAACCATATTTTTGCGGTTGCTTACGCTCCCTTAAGGGGTAGCGGCGTTCTCCCGCGGACGAAATTATGTCACTAGAATATTGACCGCTGCCGTCCACCCCACCAACTAACTCATGGTTACCTGACGCGGCCTGCGGCACCGAGTCCGAAGAGGCGTCAAGTCTCTCGGTCGACTCCACTGGCAAGTGCGGCCACCCTATAAAACTTTGCCTACTTGTGCTCTGTGACTGTTGTTCAGACTCCTGATCCGGTTTATTAATTAAGTCCCCTCTATCTTTTGATTTTAATTTTATTTGATCAATATGCCGATGTACCACTGTGCCATCCCTACATGTAATGTTATAATCCGTTAGACCAATAGTTTCTTGTATAATACCCTCTAGCCACTTACTCTGTCCTCGATACGAGCGGTACCAGACGACGTCGCCGACGCGCAATGCGCGGTGCCCGCCGCCGGCCGCGCGCCGCTGCCGCTCCTGTGCGCGGTGCACGCGCTGCTCCCGCTGCGCTGCAGGTTTTAACCGATCTAACCTGGTGCGTAATGACCTACCTAACATTAAGGTGGCCGGACTTTCTCCAGTCGTACTGTGTTCCGTGTTACGATACATCAGCAAATATCTTTGTAACGCCACCTCCGTATCTATACCCTGTTTGTTAGCTTTAATAATAACCTTTTTGCAAGTTTTAACAGCATTTTCCGCCGCCCCATTAGAAGCTGGGTGATAAGGTGCCGAGAATATGTGTTCTATTCCATTATGTAGCATAAATAACTTTAACTCCTCACTCGTGAAAGGTGGTCCGTTGTCACTTACTATTTGTTTGGGAATGCCAAACCTTGAACAAACCTCTCTTAATTTAGAAATAACTGCCATAGCTGAAGTGGATTTCATATGAAATATTTCAATCCATTTAGAACAAGCGTCTATGATTACGAGAAAGCGACGTCCTTCAATTGGGCCTAAAAAATCCAAATGTACCCTAGTCCAAGGTCGTGTCGGCCAGGGCCACGGCTGCGGCGCGTGGTGCGGCGGCGCCTGCGCGGTCTCCGCGCACACGCGGCACGCGCGGCACATCGCCTCCACGGCCTCGTCCACCCCCGGCCACCACACATAACTTCGAGCTATACCTTTTGTTTTAACAATAACCATGTGTATGTCATGTAATTCTTCTAATATTCGACTTTGACAACCTTTAGGAACTACCAATCGATGCCCCCACATTACACACCCTAACTCGGAATATAATTCCAACCTGCGATTAAAATATGGCTTTAATTCTTTAATCTCCACGTCCTCTGGCCAACCATCCCTAATATAACTTAATACTCGACCAAGAATCGGGTCTTTTTGGGTTTCTCTTTTTATTACGGTAAAGTCTAGGGACAATGCTTCCGAAGCAAAGTGTAGGTAAGTTTGTTCCGGCTCCTCAGTATCACCGTTTTCTGTACCCTTAGCTTTATAACTTTCTACTAAACGCGATAAGGCGTCGGCTGTATTAGCACTAGTATTTATATATTCAATTGTAAAATTATAAGCGGATAACAACAACGCCCATCGTTGCATTCTACTAGCTGTCATACTTGGAATGCCGTGTTCTGGCCCAAATATGCTGACAAGCGGCTTATGATCACTCTTTAGTACGAATTGTCGGCCATATAAATATTGGTGAAACTTCTTAACCGCGAAAACAATAGCTAAAGCTTCTTTATGCACTTGACTATAATTAATCTCTGCGGGCGTGAGCGCCCGCGACGCATAGGCAACGACTCGCTCGTGGCCCTCGGGCCGCCGCTGCGCCAGTATCGCGCCGACTCCGCGCGAGCTCGCATCGCATGTCACAATAATAGGCAATGACTCGTCATAGTGCGCTAACACTTCTGAACTGGTTAGTAATTTCTTAACGTAGTTAAATGCCTTATTCTGCTCTAATCCCCAAACCCAATGTCTACCTTTCTTTAACAAAGCATACAACGGAGATAAGTGAAAACTTAAATTCTTAATGAATTTTCCATAAAAATTTATCATACCTAGAAAAGACTTAACTTCCGAAACATTTTTCGGAGTAGACAACTTCAAAATTGGCTCGATTTTATCTTGTTCTACTTTTATGCCCTCCTTGCTAATCCTAAACCCTAAATAATTGACAGAATCAGCAAAAAATTCGCATTTACTTTTCTTTAATTTCAAACCATTTTCTTTGAGAATATCCAACACTTTATGAATAGTTTCCAAATGTGACGTCAAGCAGGCGTTGCTTATCAAAATGTCATCTAAGAAAACAGTAACATTGGGTACATTTTCGAACAATTTAGACATAGTCCGTTGGAATATACCCGGACTTGACGCTAGTCCGTATGACAATCTATTATACCTAAATAACCCTTTATGCGTATTTATCACCGTCAGCTCTCTAGTATCATCTAACAAAATTTGGTTATAGGCTTGTGAAAGGTCTAATTTGGTATAGTACCTACTACCACGTAATCTAGTAAACAAATCCTCAATTTTTGGCACGGGGTACTTATCGACTTGTAAGACACGATTTAGAGTCACTTTATAATCGGCACAAATACGCAAAGCTCCATCGGGCTTATGAACAATTACCAGTGGTGTCGCCCAGTCCGAGGTCTCGACGGGCTCGATGACGCCGGCCCGCAGCATGCATTCCAGCTCGGCGTCCACCCGGTCGCGCAGGGCGTACGGCAGCGGTCGCGCGCGGCAAAACACGGGCTGCGCCCCCGCCCGCAGGCGCAGAGACGCTCGTCCGCCGGTGAAGCACCCCAATTTGCCATCAAACAACTCCTTATACCTATAATAAATAGTATTTACAATTTCATTATACTGTTTTCTACTTGTAGTTTCCACATTGTAATTATTCACGACCGAAACTTTAGGTACATCTATTTGAAGTTCCGCTAACCACTGTCTGCCTAATAAAGTAGTCCTTCCGTTTTCAAACACATATAAATCTAATAACTTTCTCCTATTTTTATAATTAACTTCTACTTCTAGGTACCCTAACGGTCTTACTTTGACCCCGTTATAAAATTGTACTGACAACCGACATTTATGTAACGGCCTATTTTTAAAATAACGAACATAGTTCTCATGCGAAATACAAGACAGTGGCGACCCGGTATCTATTTCCATAGGTAAATTAACGGAATTTACATTTAAACTGATGCTCACCGGCTTGTAACTACTCAACGACATCTGATAAATAGTTTCTTCATTCTCCGCCTCTTCCGTATTCGCGTCGACTTCTTCTACCCAATGAGCTCGCGTCGAGGTCGTTGCCGTAGCCCTGGGCCTCCCGCCACGGCCTTGTCCGCCTCCGCGGCCACCTCGGTGGCCACCTCTGCCACCAAAACGTGTTGGCTTCGCAGTCGTATTCTCCGGACACATCCTCCGTAAATGTCCCACCTTTTTGCACCGACTGCACTCGTAATCTCTGAATTTACACTCGTTTCTTCTGTGTCTAAAATCTCCACACGCAAAACAACCGCCCACTTGCAAATTATTTCCCCGCCGAGTGAATGGCGTCCAGCTGATAAGCGAGACCGCGGCCGCGCATAGCTAACGTCCGATGCGTTGTTACTGAGCGCGCTTGCACCCGCGCCCGCGCCTGCGACCCCTCGGCCGCCCGCGCCCGCGCTCCCTGCCTCCGAGACCCCGTCCACCGTGGCCGCGTCCCTTACCGCTGATTCGAATGAAACCGCCATCGCCACTGATTCTTGAAAAGTCACCGGACCTCTTGCAAATAGTTGTTGCCTAATTCCATCGTCCTTTATGCCGCATACAAATTGATCTCTTAGGTTTTCTAATAAGTTAACACCAAAGTCACAACCTTTCGACAGTTTTTTTAAGACCGCTACATAGCACAAAATGTTTTCATCCGACCTTTGCACTCTTTGCCGAAACACAAACCGTTCCGCTAAGATTGAAGGTTTTGGATTTAAATGTTCTCGCAACAAACTAACCGCTTCTGCGTAGGTCATCTCGCACGGTTTCTTCGGGCTCGATAAATCCGTTAGCAGTTCATATGCACGATCACCCATCGCGGTTATTAACGTCGGTAATTTAAGTTCTTCTTTGACCGAATTCACTTTAAAGTACATTTCCAGTCTTTCCACGTATAAAGGCCAGTTCCCGGCTTCCATATCAAACTCCGATATCTTGCCCACTGCCATTTTGAAGAAAAATATTATAAATATTTTTATAATAAATATTTTTTGGTTTCTTATTTCATCTTTATGAATATAAAATATGACACTGTGAGTGTTAAAAACATTCTAAAGCATTAGATAGCGAAGCGACATCAATTTCCAAGTTGAATTTATTCTGTAAAGAATAACTGCTTGGGCCATCTGTTTCATAAACAGACGGCTAGATGGCGCTAAGCGTCACGCAATTGACGTTTACATAAGAGACCACAAATTTCGCAGGGTCGGACTAACAGCACGGTAGCTCAATTGGTAAGAGCGTTTGGCCCGGTTTGCCAAAAGGTTGCTGGTTCAAATCCCGCCCGTGCGCAAATTTTTGGTTTCTTATTTCATCTTTATGAATATAAAATATGACACTGTGAGTGTTAAAAACATTCTAAAGCATTAGATAGCGAAGCGACATCAATTTCCAAGTTGAATTTATTCTGTAAAGAATAACTGCTTGGGCCATCTGTTTCATAAACAGACGGCTAGATGGCGCTAAGCGTCACGCAATTGACGTTTACATAAGAGACCACAAATTTCGCAGGGTCGGACTAACAGCACGGTAGCTCAATTGGTAAGAGCGTTTGGCCCGGTTTGCCAAAAGGTTGCTGGTTCAAATCCCGCCCGTGCGCAAATTTTTGGTTTCTTATTTCATCTTTATGAATATAAAATATGACACTGTGAGTGTTAAAAACATTCTAAAGCATTAGATAGCGAAGCGACATCAATTTCCAAGTTGAATTTATTCTGTAAAGAATAACTGCTTGGGCCATCTGTTTCATAAACAGACGGCTAGATGGCGCTAAGCGTCACGCAATTGACGTTTACATAAGAGACCACAAATTTCGCAGGGTCGGACTAACAGCACGGTAGCTCAATTGGTAAGAGCGTTTGGCCCGGTTTGCCAAAAGGTTGCTGGTTCAAATCCCGCCCGTGCGCAAATTTTTGGTTTCTTATTTCATCTTTATGAATATAAAATATGACACTGTGAGTGTTAAAAACATTCTAAAGCATTAGATAGCGAAGCGACATCAATTTCCAAGTTGAATTTATTCTGTAAAGAATAACTGCTTGGGCCATCTGTTTCATAAACAGACGGCTAGATGGCGCTAAGCGTCACGCAATTGACGTTTACATAAGAGACCACAAATTTCGCAGGGTCGGACTAACAGCACGGTAGCTCAATTGGTAAGAGCGTTTGGCCCGGTTTGCCAAAAGGTTGCTGGTTCAAATCCCGCCCGTGCGCAAATTTTTGGTTTCTTATTTCATCTTTATGAATATAAAATATGACACTGTGAGTGTTAAAAACATTCTAAAGCATTAGATAGCGAAGCGACATCAATTTCCAAGTTGAATTTATTCTGTAAAGAATAACTGCTTGGGCCATCTGTTTCATAAACAGACGGCTAGATGGCGCTAAGCGTCACGCAATTGACGTTTACATAAGAGACCACAAATTTCGCAGGGTCGGACTAACAGCACGGTAGCTCAATTGGTAAGAGCGTTTGGCCCGGTTTGCCAAAAGGTTGCTGGTTCAAATCCCGCCCGTGCGCAAATTTTTGGTTTCTTATTTCATCTTTATGAATATAAAATATGACACTGTGAGTGTTAAAAACATTCTAAAGCATTAGATAGCGAAGCGACATCAATTTCCAAGTTGAATTTATTCTGTAAAGAATAACTGCTTGGGCCATCTGTTTCATAAACAGACGGCTAGATGGCGCTAAGCGTCACGCAATTGACGTTTACATAAGAGACCACAAATTTCGCAGGGTCGGACTAACAGCACGGTAGCTCAATTGGTAAGAGCGTTTGGCCCGGTTTGCCAAAAGGTTGCTGGTTCAAATCCCGCCCGTGCGCAAATTTTTGGTTTCTTATTTCATCTTTATGAATATAAAATATGACACTGTGAGTGTTAAAAACATTCTAAAGCATTAGATAGCGAAGCGACATCAATTTCCAAGTTGAATTTATTCTGTAAAGAATAACTGCTTGGGCCATCTGTTTCATAAACAGACGGCTAGATGGCGCTAAGCGTCACGCAATTGACGTTTACATAAGAGACCACAAATTTCGCAGGGTCGGACTAACAGCACGGTAGCTCAATTGGTAAGAGCGTTTGGCCCGGTTTGCCAAAAGGTTGCTGGTTCAAATCCCGCCCGTGCGCAAATTTTTGGTTTCTTATTTCATCTTTATGAATATAAAATATGACACTGTGAGTGTTAAAAACATTCTAAAGCAAAAATATCCTCGTCAGCCACTGAGAAATAAGACACTCGAGTAACCAGTAACACGTTTAATAGCCAACTAACCAACTCACCGAACGGTGCATACAATTTATAATAAGTACTTAAGTCTACCCACTTTATTTTGTACATCACACATTCAAATATTATAAAATCCAAATATATCACATACGTACTCATTGAATTGATTTACCGCCTTCTTTTGAAGTCGGTAAAAAAAGTTTCGATTATAGGCTCTCAAACTTACTTTGTCTACTGCCCCACTTCAAAATCGATCTCTTTTACTGTCATATATTACTTCAAGGAAACCTATCCCGTTTCATATTGCGTGCCTACTGTGTTATATTATGTCGTTTCCAGCCCTCGACATTCAGGCTGAGCTTTGTTTTATGCTTTCCCGATACATGTTTTTGCAGTGATTTGGTTTTACTTTACGTACAAGCATCATCGCAAACATGTTACACTATTGGCGTTTCGCCAACCTTGTCGCATGGTATTATTTGCCGAATGTGTGTTACATATTTTTTATGGAGACTGTACTTATGCAAGAATGCGGTTCGGTTTTTTTTTCGTTATTGGTTCTGATATGGAGTTTAATACCAGTCTTCAATACAAAGAAAACCCGCGAAAAGGATAGACTTTACAGGATGACTTATAATAATGTATCGTGTTATCTTGGCTAAGTTTTTGCAGCCTTGGCAGCGCAGCGGTTAGAGGGTTGCACTTTGAAACGACGGCTGCGCCAGAAACATTGGGTTCGATACCCGGGTCGGGCCATAAATATGTACCTACCTGGATTTTTCTGTTCAGATATTCTCTGGGTAGCCCGGAGTTTGGAAGTTGGCGGTGTTTCACCCCCGTGTTTCATCGGTGTTTCACCCTCGGAAAGTACAGCCGTTGGTCCTGCACCTGATCTCTCTCCGGTCGTGTCAGATTGATGTCCATGAAAGAGTGAAAGGAATAGAGAGTGCACCTGTGTTTGCACACACTTGTGCACTATAATTTGTCCTGCACAGTCTATTGGTCGTTTTGACTGGCCACCGTAGTCGCTGTATTTATGTATTTCCAGACAAAAATTATAAAAAAAAAACTGTGAAAGCACTCCGGGAGTGCCGGCAGAAGTGAAAACTTGAATATCAACGTTGTGCATTTTTGATTTTTTGGAATAGTTATTATCAATATAAAAGTACTATCATTTTTGTGATAGAATACAATAATAATAATAATAATAATAATAATAATTTATTGCGCTATCGTACACAAACATTACAATTTATATTATATTAAATTACATTAAAAAGTTTATCTCTCAAAAAAATCAATTTACATCCATAATTTCGCCAACCGTCTTACGGTTTTTCGATCAGCCCACGTGTCCTGATGCGAGTTTCACATTTTTCCCCCATCCCACAAAAGTGCTCAACGCCGCTAAAGAAGTTTTCACTTCAAAAATATTATTAGTGCATCATGTTTATATCTGGTGATAGTTATTATGTTCAGTATTACTAAAACTTACCTACTTGTTTCTGAAGTTTACGCGAATATTGCTCATCGAAATAAAACAACTTTTTTACGGATTAACTTTTCGCGAGTTTATTAATTTTATCCCGACGTTTCGAACACTTTACAGCGTTCGTGGTCTACCCGTGACCACAAACGCTGTAAAGTGTTCGAAACGTCGGAATAAAATTAATAAACTCGCGAAAAGTTAATCCGTAAAAAAGTTGTTTTATTTCGATAAAACTTACCTTTACACTTATTATAGGTCGACATCTTATTACAGAAACTAATCCCATATTTCATCAGATATTAAAGTACGCAATATACGAGTATAACCTTGGAATAGAAAAGCTACACTCACGGTACTTTCTGTTGAAATAAAAATGCTGAAAAGAAAATGTGTTCTTTTCCATACTATTGTTCAGAATTCCGGCTTGTCTTCTGAGAAGATGTACAAATTGTGCTTTTTAATAACGCCCCACAAGCTCTAGATTATCTGCAAGTCTGTATTCTTGGAAGAAAATAATATTTTTATTATGATAAGCAACTTTTAACATTTTGCTAATTAGTAGATATTATTTATTTAATACAGTGAATCATATGTTGAATCTAGTTATAAATTATCTTACGTTTATAAGGATTGTGACTAATATCCACAAACAAGGCTAAGGTTAGTAGGTTACTAAATTCGTCACATCACGAGTCTCACGCGAAGTTAAGATTTTATTCTAGTATCAATTCAAATAAAAGAAAACCATATAAAAGTATGTATTCGCTCACTTTTCGGTCCGCCAATAATATTTTGTTCAAAAATAGCATCCATCAATGAAACATAACATTAATTTAAAATCAAACTATTTATTCCATGACAATATCTCCAAAACCGTCACGTTTTGAAGGACGCTCGAATTTTCCGTTTTACAACTTTAGCTTATTAAAAATTGAAAACGTGACACTTTAAGAAGTTTTTTTAAATTATAATTTCGATTTATATTGATACTAGCTGTGCCCGCGACTTCGTCTGCGTGGAATAGTGGCTTTGGGTAGATTTTTTAATCACATACACTAATAATGATTTATAGATAAGATACGCATTTATACTTTGAAAATGATGATACTTCCATAAAACCTTTCATCCCCATTTCAACTCCTTAGAACCCTTTTTTTTTAAATAAAAAGTAGCATATTTCCCTTCTCAGGCTCTAGACTATGTGTGTGCCAAGTTTCATTTAAATCGGTTTAGTAGTTTTGCCGTGAAAGCGCGACAGAAAGACAGACAGACAGAGTTACTTTTACATTCATTATATTATAAAACAAGTAAGGATGATCTATCGATTTTTGTTAGTTTCAGCTGCCGTCATTTCTATAAAACCTAAATACCAAGTGAACCAGACTCCATTATCCAATTGACCTGGATTTGTTTTGATGCTTTTTCTATCCGATTGTGTACTTAAGAAGTTGGCACTGAAGAATGTTTGATTTTTCTGTTTCTTTCGTTAAAGATATATAGCCTCACAACAACCTTTTAAGGCCTGATTTTACCAACCACAAGTTCAGTTTCTTTCGTTAAAGATATATAGCCTCACAACAACCTTTTAAGGCCTGTTTGAACAACCGTTTAAGGCCTGATTTTACCAAGGTCAGATAAGAAATATTCGTAGAATAAAATACAATACACCTAATTTGAAAACTCCACCTATTTGTCAGTTATCATTATGTAAAAGTCATTTTAAAATCGGTCGTGTTATACTTATTCAGACGAATACTCGTAAGTCTTATCTGACGTTTGTGAAATCAACCCTAAATATGATATGACTAGTTCAAAATCAACGTTAATCAAGACAAATAACATGAGGTTGACATACAATTCACTTTAGCCGCATAACATTTAAACAGTAGCCATCTTGTTTTTTTATTAACCTGTCAATCCGCTTCGATAACTGCGAGACCTGCGCGCAACTGTCATAAGACAAACGCGCGCGTGGCCTCGACTCTGTCTGGTACCAAGCGCCCGCCATCGGGCGGGCCGCGCAATTTACAAAAATACGAATATCTCGCGGTAGGAATGAGCTATCATCATTTTGTAAACGGGGATTTGTTGTTTATTGTATTAGCTATCACACTGTTTTACTAAATATTACGTTACTGAAATATTTTTATTAGTACTGAGGCGATAAAGAAGGCAGCGCGGGAAAAAAACATGACTCATCGTATTTATAATAAATGTTTACGTTATAAATTTTCAATTATACCTTCAAATACCTCGAAACAAAGCTGAAACATAATATTTTTCATATAAATATGATAACCATAGAAAAAATTTTATAAATACAGGGTAAATAAAAATCGTAATAATTACATTTTAGTACATGGGGTCTATTCACAAGACCCACCTTCTAAAAACATCATTTTACCGTCTAAATGTTAAAGACTTCCCGTCCGCACCACATAGCTAAATCATCGATTTAAAATCGACTACTCAACCGATCCCCATATGGGGAGAGTAAAACGTGACGCTAACAGTATAGAAAACCCGATATGGGGACAGTAAGACGCTACGACTGCTGCGAATGTGATAAATGAACCCCATATGGGGAGAATAAAGGCGAGAGGGAGGCCGTGAAGGATTTGGCCATAAAATTAATATTCCTATCGGAAGGGATAATGATTTTATGGATTTGGCACAATGGTTGCGGTCAGCGGTCCGCAGCTCATACTAAATTGCTCGCAAGCGGTCAATATTATATGGACCGATCAGTATCTGCGTGACGTCAATAATGTTGCGAGATTGCTTTCTCAACATCCGAAGGAAATATTTGTACAAATAATTAACAATTGGTTAAGATGAAGGAAGAGAATTTATAATTTGTATTTTTTATTTTTATAGTATTTTTTCACTGTACAAACTTAATAACATAAATTGCACTTGCAAAAAACAACTGTGTCAGACAAGGAATCGAAACCTGTGTCTTACGCTATCCGAGCGCATGCTTATACCACCAGGCCAACGACACATTGGCAAGCCTTTTGAATATTGCAAATGCTTTCCAATGCTTTCTTAAACGCGTAGGCTGCATACATATTCGAGTAAGTCTATGCATCTCGGATTGAATTTCTTAGAATAGTCCAACCCACTCCTCCAGACATAATCCTCACAGCTTGCATTGTACCGTGCACGCTGTTAAGACGATTAAGTTCGTAGCTCGATTTAGTTTCCTCATTGTGAACATGCACCATTTTTATAATGTATGAATTAAATTTCTATCCGGAGAAGAAATCTAACCATCTATCTTTAAAAAAAAGTAATAGTTTTTTCTACCTGAACAATAGTTTAGTAGTTAGATAAGATAACATAAGATGCATTGATTTACTCAAAACTTACGCAGTCATGTACATAACAGGTGTTTTTAGTTGAAGTATCAACATTTCTTGCCGATAGCCGTCATGTAATATTAAATTGACATCAAATCAAATAAAATATTCATTCCAGAGTTATGTCTGAATAATTATTATAATAAATTTATTAAATAATATTATTTAAGATTTATCATATAAAAAGTAATTTAACGTGTAATAACATTCATCTTGTACTTACTTACTTTACGAGTACTTACTTTGGGATCAGAGCAATGTATGTGATTGGTGTCTAATATTTATATATATATATATATATATATATATATATATATATATATATATATATATATATATATATAATACTAGCGACCCGCCCCGGCTTCGCACGGGTGCAATGCTGATACTAAATACACTACAGAAAAACTGTGAACGTTGTATATAAAAACATAGCGGCCCGCTCCGGCTCTGTGTACCATATGTTTCTTTACGATTTCGTACAGGATAGCATCTTCATCTTTATCCGTTAATTCAGCTGAAATAACCCTGTCAATTTGGTTTGGTCTAATTTTGTTAACTAACCACACCACCAGGTGTACATGTGGCAAGCCACGTTTCTGCCATTCTGTTGTGTACATATAACAGCGCGGCGGACATCTGTAATATCTTCGAAAATATTCACTTAAATCATACGGTGTATAGGGCCATATAGATCTAAACATGTTATCATAGCACATTGAAATAATAAGTGCAAAATAATTTTCAATGGAGGTTAAATAAAAATAATATAAAATTTTGGTACAATTATTGAAAAAGTGTGGGGAGCTTTGTGCCATTTTCTCATTGATATATTAATTAACTTTTATAAAACTATGTGATATTACTTACATGTATAAATTGAAATTATTGTTCCTGTACTCCTACTGTGGCTATATACGGTATTTCGTTCAATACAAAATAAAATTTAATTAATTTTATAGCGTCAACAACACGTGGTTAGCTTATATGACACGTTCGTAGATTTACCATAGCAGCGCCATCTAATAATTACTTACTCAACCCAGTCGAAAGGTATCGATATCTGTTAGAATCATTTGGAGTTAACAGATAATTGTGACTGTCAAATAATAACAGACAAATAATTAGCAATAAATTAAAATTGCGACTATAATTTGAGATTAAAACTATCCTATCTCTCAGGTTGGATCGAACTGCACATGGTGTGCGAATTTTATTATAATCGGTTAAGTGGTTTAGGAGTCCATTGAGGACAAACATTGTGACACGAGATTTATATATATTAAGATATATATATATGCGGAATATGTAGGTACTAATACTAACAAAGTTTTTAGTTTGAAACGTTTTTGTCGAGAGTAACAAGCAGAGTTCTATGTATGGCAACAAAAATTATTATCTTTTAATATATATGTTTATTTAAAAGATAATAATTTCTGTATTTTTATTGTTTGAACTTTTTTTAATGTTTGGATATTACTAGATATCATCGGAAAGCGTAATAATTTAATTAGATAGAAAGTTTTTGAGAATGCATCCACACATAATCAATGCAGAATTGCGGATCTTCCTTCCTTCTCATAACATTTAAGTGAAGTCTGAAATGAGCGCGCTCCTAAAGTACAATAGCTACACTATTATTACTGATGAATGACAGAATTTCTGAAGGAAATAGTTCAAAGGCGATTCCGCTGTTCCACCACATCATAATAATGCGGAAGCCTTGTAGCTGCCACTGGAGCAAGTTAAGTGTTCCACTTATAGTCCAAGCAAGGAAGGAAAATAGAGGGAATCGCTTGGAACACAATTTTTGACTTCGCAATTTTTTTGACTAGTGTGGAGGTAAACCTTTCCAAAATCCCTGCGCGTACCTATTGAGTCGGGAGGTTAGTTTTTTTTTCTTAATTATCCGATACTTAGCGTTTTAGCGACATGAGAACTTCTACAAAATAAAGCTGACAAAATTTGCTACAAGTTAAACATTTATCAAGTTTGAATCCGACTTCAAAAAAGGAGGTTATTAATTTGACATGTATTCATGTGACATATTTTAAATTTGATAATATTTGAGTATGTAATAAAGAACAAAGATCATATAAAGGCTTCCAAAAACTTTCTTAATTTCTAAAAGTTTGCTGTACGTATCTTTGTATATTCTTTTCACTGATATCTCGAATTCCATGTGGTGAATTAAGTAATTTCTTTTTTGATTCCTTGAAGCATACTTCAATTCAGTGCTTATTGTAAATTACATCAAAATCGGATTAGTATTTTTTGAGATATGTGCAAAAAGAAATACTATGGAATAAAACAAAATATGTTCGAACTTTTCAAACGCTTTCAAAAAACAGATTTCCTGTGGATCCATAAAGGAATATAAAGTAGGTCGAAGGGAGACAAAATGGATCCACACAAAACATCACCGAATATGTGGTATCCATTTAGCACCAGTGTGATTTAATGCCAACGCAAAAATCTACTGCTTAATTATCCCCTAGGAGGATTTAGGTGCTGGGCTGTATGTACGGACAACAGCACGTCAAGGTAAACACCGCGGGTTCTTATGCAGTTGTTATAGGGGATAGTTGGCAACAAAAGTGGGTAACCTGATATGCTGTCGACTGTACTTACGGGCGGTTTCACAATGTCTTAGGAAGTTCTAGTGGTTCTTGCCAGACCGTTCATATAAACGTTCTATGTTTCAGTTGTTCATTCGATGAATGTGCTTTAAACATGTCCATAATGTAATTTATTGTTTTGGTGATGAAAATTATATGTCTTTACAAAAGATTTGTTCATTCATTCGTTCCATACATATCGATAAAAAAATATCGACACTTTCATGCACTAAATGTCAAAAATTTACTTGAAAGCTCCCCCCGCCCCGCAGAAATTGGCTAATGTTTTCATACATTCGCTCTTGCGTTTCATATCCAGTGGTTAATGCATCCAAGCTAAAAAGTCTCCGAATTTCGAATTAAGTAGAAAATTTTATAAGCTTTCATTTTCTAAAAGACCTTATGTTGCTAAAATGCAAAGTGTCCGATAAATGAGCTAAAAACTTTTTAAAAAATCCTTCAAACCCTTCCTCTCCCTCGTCCTGGCTCAAAAGATATGGGCTGGGACTTTTACTATTTTGACCTTTTAACTTTTCTAAACAAAGTTACGATAATTCCCTTTACAAGGTTTAACGATACTCATTTGACTGGCCTAAGCGGTTAGTATACTGTGATCGGGGCGGATTCGGTCTATTTAATATATACTATTATCCATTATTTGGAATAGGTACGTTGGAAGCTTCCTGTGAAGCTAAAGCTCTTTCTAAAGTTTCAGAGAGAATGGGTAATTAGGTACTAAATAAATCAGTAGGTTACAGTTTTCATTAAGTATTTCCTCCGCGAAAAAGATATCTATTAAAAATGCGTCCTTAAATAATGGGTGAGTAAAGAAATTAGTGCCCACTTACATTTATTTTTATAACGTGCTTTAGTCTTTTGGACTTAGCATTTTGAGAACCGTTACCAAGTCACTATTTGTTATTCAGATTAAATCATAACTAAGTAGGTACATATTTAATAAGCTGTTACGTATTCCCATGTACTGTGTTATAACTGATTATTTTCTTACGATCCTTTTTTTCATACAAAAAATGGTATGTTTTACCACTAAAACAGACATGGAACTAGAGAGGGCATCAATATAAAATATGAGGGTTGCCCTCGATTGCACCAAGATCCAATCATCAGATCCCGACTTGGCAACAATGCGATCAACTACTCTATTACCTCCGGGGTGCCATTTTTTTTTTCAAATCGGTCCATAAATGACTGCAATATAAGGTAACACAATCACAAAAAACATAGAGTTGAATATCAATTCGACTGTATGTTTTTTTCAGTTATTTAAAAAAATAGTAAGGCTATAGGATTTTCAGTTATATAAAATAATAATAGAGGACTAACAGTAGGAACCCCTAAATGATTGCGAAACAGCGTAATTTATTAACTATTTGTTGAACAACAAATCTTGTCCAACTACTTAGATGTAATTTCTCTTTTCAATTTAGACAACTATAACCATTAATCTTGAGTTAAATGTAACAAATAGCTTTCTACATTTCTTATGATGCGCCGTATCCCGTAAAGCGTGCAAGGAACAGATAAATAATGGAATCTGTTATCGGCAACAAGAAATATTGTTGAAATATTTCTTACAGGGGATGGATAGAAGAATTAATTTTGCTTTTAGTTTGTTTAGTTGGCTTATGATAGCTTTGCCTGTGCTTTTTTTGCTAACTTTAAATTAAAATGTTACCTGTAACCTTTTTGCATCAGTGAAGTTTCGGCAGAAATGTTTGGATATAATTTATGGACAACAAAAAGTAAAAACCGACTTAAAAAACCAAAATGCACTAAAAAAATCTTAAATAAATTCTTGACCCTTGCAAGGAAAGGACCATTTTAGGCAATCAATTTCTTTTTGGAGTCGGAAAAGTTGCACCTTATGACTCTGTTCTTTAAGAAGCTATAAATCACTCATCATAGGTTCTGTCATTGTAATTACTGAACTCCTAAGCGTTAAGGAGTTCCACCATCAGCTTAGCTCCAGAAGATGTTGACTATTAGACGTAACAACACGTCAACATTAAGATACTTGTACAAAAGCACTATATGTGCCTTTAAAATTGAGGGTTTTCCTCGATTACACCAAGATCCGATTACCATCTGATCCCGAATTGGCACAAATGGGACCAACTAGAATGTATACCCTCTAGGTAGGCGAATTTATTTTTTCGAATCGTTCGACAAATGACGAATTGATAACTTCCTCCTTTTTTGAAGTTAGTTAAAAATACGCTTTATTTTAGAAATGGGGCATTTATCTAGAAATGAAATGGCTGATAGACAGGGGCTATTTAACTAACCTCCTTCCAGCCAGTTTCTGTAGACTGCTAAAAAATTAATTCTGATTTTTCTTCTTCCTGTCGTTTAACGGTGAATTATCGCCATTTCCAAAAAAAACTTAGTTTACTTTAAAAGCAGTGAAAGTAACAAAAAATATCTTTATATTTTCAACATCAAGATAGTAACAAGTTTTTCGTAAACGAAAACATTATTCGCAAAGGAAAGAACTTACAAAAGTTTTAAACATACATATTTCTATGCCATATAAAAAAAAAACACGGATAGCACGCTCTCAGCCTCTCCCACCTAACCACCTCACGACTTTTTGTCGTTCGTTTTGTTCGTCTTTTGTTCGTCGTCGTCGTGTATGCAAGCAATCAAGCAATTTTCGTTGAAAAGTGATTAGGCACGAGAGACCACGACCGTACCTCCATTTTTAACCGACTTCAAAAAAGGAGGAGGTTATCAATTCGACTTTGTTTTTTTTGTATCTATGTTACCTCATATCTCAGTCAATTGTCGACCGACTCTTTTTTTCATAGAATCTTAATTTTGACGTGTTGTTGTCTGATAGTCATCATTTGTGGAGCTGAGCTGATGGTGGAACTCCTTAAGAGTAAGTTTAGGAGTTCAGTAATTATAATGACTGAAATTTTGATAGGTAATTTGTAGCTTTTTAAAGATCAGATTCATTAGGTGCAACTTCCCCTGTAATTATTAAAAGTGAAGAAATTAAATTAACTTTAAAAAAAGTTAAAACCGACTTCAAAACCAACTACCTAGCCAGCCATCACTTTGACCATCAAGCATCAACTATCAGAGCACCGACTCCAAAAAGAAATTGTTTGCCTTAAATGGCTTCCTTTCCTTTCACTGGCCAAAAGTTTATTTAAGACTTTTTAGTGCATTTTGGTTTTGAAGTCGATTTACTTTTTTTAAAGTTAATTTTTCACTGTTGTCACAGGTGCAAAAAATTAACGGTAGTTACTGAGTTAAAGGGAATATATTTAATCGTCAGTGTTTAGCTAAGCAGGTATTCAATAAACCCATCGCAGAAATATCTGCTTCCATCCAAAATCACTCAGTCGTGTTCGACACACGTTCTTTGTTCCAATTTAGTCTGAAGTCCGATTCGGATGCTCTCTCGATCAAAGTGATAGTCAATATTCACGGCGCAGCTTCGGGTTACTGAATTCAAAGACCGTTTCTAATAAATTTCCATTTATGTACGGACAAGAGCACGTCAAAGTAGACACTGTAATGTCTTATTAAGTTGTTATAAGGGAGAGTTTGCAACAAAAGTGGGTAACCTGAAGTTCTGGTCACTGTACGTACTGCTTGGTTCTTGGTACCTTGGTTCTACTGTCAATTCGGATGAAGTTTTCAAAGACTATTATTTATTGATCAGGAAATAACATTACCATGCTCATTCACATTTAAAAAAGTTTAATAATTTGTAGACACAAACGCATAAAGATGTGTACTTGCACAAACTTCACTAGACTTTTTTGTTTCTTCTTGAAGTGTTTTAACACTATACAAAATTGAATCATGTTACACCACAATTTAATTTGGTCGAATGTTTATTATCTACAGCGACCCAGCGAACTTTACTTCGCCCCTAGCACCGTCCCGCCCGTCTCCGTCTCGTCCAGCCTCGTAATTATAAAAGTTAAGAAAAACACTATAATTGATCAGTTATCGAGCGGGATAGAAAATGATCAAATTACTAAAATGGCTATCAAAAAAATACGGGTTGGTGATAAGAAAGTTTAAGTTAAGGATTGTATGTATTTTTTAATGCCACATTATAAAAAAAAAAAACGTCAAAAATAAAAAACAAAAAAAATAAGGGTGAACAACCCTTATCACTTAGGAGTATGAAAAATAGATAGTAGCCGATTCTGAGACCTACTGAATACACATATAAAATTTGGTAAGAATCGGTAAAGCCGTTTCGGAGGAGTACGGGAACGAACATTGTGACACGAGAATTTTATATACGAGTATAAGATTAACTACGGCGTAGCACTCCGCTACGAAACATAACGGACGCGGCTAAGGTAGCCGTAGCGTATTCGAACGCTTGCTACGAAAAGCTCGCCGTAGTCGAGAAGACTACGGCGAGCAAGACTTTAAATGAGTAAGGAGGTAATAAAAGTTAAGCCACCTCTCTTAATTGCGAAGGTAAATGAATAAATAATTTATTTATAAAACACAGCTATGACTTTTAAAAAAAACCGGCTAAGTGCGAATCGGACTCGCACACTTAGGGTTCCGTGCCAACTTTATCCGAATTAGAGATCCACTCACTTTTTTACTTAGCCAAAATACCAGAATATTTTGTTGACAGCAAAATTAACTTGGTTTTTCATAGTATTTGTATAAAAAACAAAGTTAATATGTTTGCGGATATTTAAAATGTACGCTATCTTTAAAACTACGAGTTCGATGTCGTTTAAAATTTTTTCGTTAAAAGTATTTGTAATGATCTACATCATGAATTTTTTCAAAATTGACACTCGCTGAGTTTAAAAGTTAGATGGGGGAAGGACGCCCATTTTACCACTTTAGAAGCATCTATCTCTCAAACGTTCAACTTTTAAAGTAAATGGTTTAAGGAACCTTGATGTCATGTTTAAAGACATATCCATAGACAACCTACACGCATATGTTTGACAAAAAAAAAATAAGTTAGGTTTTAGTTTCATGGTTTCATGTACGGGATAATAAATATCATTATTTTTATTTTTTGTATGAGAATCGTAAAGCGGTTAAGATACATCTACCTACTAAGTTTCAACTGTGTAATACTAATAGTTTCAGAATAATGTAGCTGTGACATACGGAAAGACAGACAGACTTGACGAAAATATAAGGGTTCCGTTTTTTGCCATTTGGCGACGGAACCCTAAAAAGGAGGTTCTCAGTTCGAGTTGTATGATTGCATGTATGTATGTTTGTCCGCGAATATCTCGCGTTTGGCTGGGACGATTTTGATGCAGTGAATTTTGACCGACTTCAAGAAAATAGAGAGACAGTGGAGAAGGTATCAGGCTAGGCTTTTAGTTAAATCAGATACATTGTAACTTAAACCTTTCAAGTTGCTTGCTACGACGATAAACAATTTTTAATTACCCTTTATCGCTTAACTTTATGTTACCATGAATAGCTTGATTTGACATAAGGTACGTGATAAATTATCCACGCCCACGTGAAGTTAGATTGATGATGTTACTTGCGTTCTAATGTTATCTAGAAGTATGCAGAGACAAAATCCAATAACTCATTCTATCCATTACACAAACGCTTAAAGTTATCCCTCAGATCGATGCATGGTGCTCATTTATACCCATTACAGAAACTTTATTAATAACACACGGCTGCTCGACAACTAAACACAATCCTTCCCTGAATCTGAGCCCGGGGTGGATAAAATACCGTTTTATTATAATCCGAATGCTCGAGGAGGCCATCAATTTCATAACAACTTTTAGGCGGCGAATTGTTGGTTGAAAAACGTTTCAAATAACATTTTAGGCTAGTTCTCACCAGCGAATTTATTTTAAACTTGATCAGGCTCGAATATCTGCTTAGCCACACAGGCTGAAATTGTAATGAGTGACCAAATTTTGTGTATTAAAAAAATGTGCTGTTGACAGCAAATATAACTGTTTTTCATAGTGTTTGTATGAAGAACAAAGTTATGTTTGCAGTTGTTGAAAATGTGTTTTTTCTCAAAAACCTCTGATTTTTAATTAGATAGACTAAACTGACAGTTACAATCGTCCTTTTTCTTTTTTAATGTTGCTAGCGTAGTGCACTAGTGTTGTGATAATTGAATTTTAAGCGAGCAATTGAACTTGTTACATACATTTTCAACTGTGTGAGATTAATCATGAGTATATTATTCGTGTTAAATATTTAATAAATTTGCGTAATAGCTTAAGAAGGTAAAGGTCGCTGAGCTTCCACACTAGCACCAAAAATGATGAAAATAGTAATATGTCGTAAACGGAGACAGTTGAAAAAAAGACTCAGCTGACTTTAGAAGATGGTGTTTTTATCGATTGGGGATGCTGTTCCGGCGTCAACAGCCTTAAATAAAACATTTAATTGATAAAATATCAACAATAAAATACATGTTTGCAGAATTGATTTCAAACTGCATTTTTCTGCTATCGATTTGAGGTAAATCGTTAGAATGTAATTAGAAATAAAAAAGGCGGGTTTCCTTACAATGGAGATATTCTTATAGTAAAAATATTTTTTCTTTAAAATACATGTTCATAAATTATTGGAAATGATGATGACGATGACAGGTATCATGATTCTATGGTTTACTAACATGATCAGCTTAAAAAAAAACTATTTTTTTTCTCTGTGGCAACACTTGATGGCATCCGCCATTTTGTGAATCACCTGCGTCGCGTCATTCGTCTTCCTTTTTCGCTTGCGATCGGTTGTACGAATATCCCTTGCGCTCTTAACGCTAACTCAGTTTGTTATTTCCTGTTACGTTTTTGTTGTTATTTGCTGTTAAGTTTTTGTTACGTTTTTTGTTTGAGTTTCTATTCCCGTTTGTAGTTTTTTGTTAAAAATACGACATAGGAGACCCTCAACTAAGCACCTCGGGTGCAGTTTTGTCTCCTAGAAAGAGGAGGCGCTCCGCTGGTTTAAGTGTCACAGAGAAGACAATGGTTCAAAACGTTCATATACGTGTTTAATGAAGAGGTACGACGATAATGTTTTATTCTATTTATCAAATAAAGTAGTATAAAAATAAACGATTTTATTTTTGTTTTCAATAGAAAAATACAACAACTCTTCGGCCTCTTCTTTTGATTATAAAGTTACAATCTACAAAGAACATAAAGATTGTTACTTTGTAATCAAAACCTTTGTCGCTCTTGTTTATTTGGGACTTAAAGGTTATACACAAAAAAGTGTTGTTTCATTTTGACAACCCAAATAAATTTTAATTGGGTTCAATATTTGTGAAATCACGAGGAAAGGTATTGGTAAATTTATAAAAGAAAAAATGAAACTACTTCAGTTAAGTACGCAGTAAAACGTCTATTTTGTACAACCATGCAGTTTGATTTTCATCATCATCATCATTATCAGCCGAAGGACGTCCACTGTGAACATAGACCTCCCCCACAGTTTTCAACAGTGACCGATCACAAGCTGTCTGCATCCAGTTTAATTCTTCAATCTTTACAATACTACGCCGCCGCATCTTTTTTACCGAATGGTCTCCGATCAAGATCTTTTCTGTCCCAATTTTAATTTTGCGATTTGGCATACCACATTTTGGAAACAATGAAGAGTAAAGTAAAAAATTTTCTATAGGTATATAGCAAAATTTTAATTATATACAGGATGTGGCCTGTAAAACAAGCAATAAAAAAAAGGCATAGGTTTATTCGATAACCAGTAATTGATCCTATAAGTATCAGTTAATTCAAATGAAAAAACAAAATAAATCAAACCAGCGATGTATTGCAAAAAAATGTGTCCAGTTTTAGGATATTTCCTTTTACTACAACGGGTTACCGATTTTGATATAGATTGATTAGGAAGGGGCCAGGGCGAAACAATGTTCGCTGGGACCGTTTAACTTTTAAAATTACGGGTCTAAGGACGCGGACGGGGCTAAGGGCGAAGCAAAAGTCGCTGGATTCGCTAGTTTATTATAATTAAGAGAACATTCCTCCGTTTTTGGCGTAGGCCAGGAATCATCCCCACATTATAATTTAGCACATAACAAACCAAACGTATGATCGCATGAACTTCTAATAGCTATAGTAAGGAGTTAAAGTGGGGAGCTATAGGTGATACTAAATACCAAATTCCTCGAAGGCAGGAATGCGGACAGCAATGTAGGTCTGCAGAACATACCTCGAATACATTACAGTTAACTATGTTATTTGGATAGCTTCTGGTAAAAAAGTAATATGAATACGCGATTCAAGATATGGTTAAAAATTGAAAATGTATGTAAAAGGATAAGTCAAAAGAAATTTCGTTTTTTTCATGTTCTAGGTTAGTAAATTTGAAATTCATAAGACACATTGAAACGTATGACGTATGAAATAGTTTTTGTATAACTTTTTTGGCATCAGCATCGTTTGTACAACCGCCCCCAAACTCAGGCGTTGCTGACCTAAACAACACCTTGTATATTAGGAATGGCATAAAACATGCGTTCATTCTGTGTTCCCTATATTACTACTGTTCATTACGTGTCTCATCCACATTCTTTGTCTCATAAAAAGTATCACAATAAATAAATGTATTAAATATGAGATGTTTAATAATCGAATCTTAAAAATAATTGGATTAACCGCTTGCTTCACAACGCCCTATCACTTTTAGCAATAGTATCTTTAGTTAATCTTTTGATTCCCACTTACAATAGCAAACGATGCCGACCACTTGCCGGTCACCCATCCAATTTCGAATCTTATTATTGTCTGCAAATGACAAAGCAATTGACTTTTAAAAGAATCAATTCCGAAATCTATTACTATACGTGTATGGCAAACTGTGTTAAGGTGCTTTGGTCACAGATTACTCAGAACAGTCTCTTTATTTTGATTATTTTTAAAGTCTTCTATCGTTTATAAATAAATCATCAAAAAAACTATACCGCCTACAAAAACCCGACTTAAAATCTAACAGTAACGCATTCGTCTTCTATTTACTGTTGGTGTACTTAAGCCTGACAACATGCACAGACTCCATAAAAAAAATGTTTCTACCAAATAGGGGATTTTAGTTCAATTAATTCATAAAAAAAGGGTCTTAACTAATTGTCAAAATATTTTCAAAAAATTTTGTGAACTAGCTGTTTGAATCTGTCGATGTTTTCATTCCCGACTTTAGTGGAGTGCTTGTAGGGTGTGTTTGTTCAGGACGCCATGTTTTTTCACCCCGAAAATGTTTGCTGAAAACAATCCCAGACATTGTTGGGCACTTGCGGCAGAGTAAGGTCAGAAAAGTCTCTAAATGCACCCAATTTAGATTCTGAAATTGTATTGGAAAAGGCTACGCTTATTTTCTGGTACATTGTTCAAATTTACAACAACCGTAACATTGCTAATTAATCATTAGCTTCGGTCGACAAAATGTCAATTCGCTGTTGGTTGCATTCAAATAATTGTTAGTTGACATAATTTTAAATTTTATGTCGGTAGCTTAAGGTAATAAATGCGCAATTATTATTGTCCAATGAAAGTTTTCATCCAATTTTTTAATCAACTCAAAACTTCTCATATCGCAGTCATTTATGGACTGGTTTTAAAAAAAATATTCGTCTACCTAGAGGTTATACCTTCTAGTTGGTTTCATTGTTGCCAAGTCGGGATCAGATGATGGAATCTGAGTGCAATCGAAAACCCTTAAATTTTAAAGGCACGTAGTGTTATTGTATTAACATATCGTTCCTACGGATAGTCAACATCGTGTGGAGATGAGCTGATGGTAGAACTCCTCAACGCTTAAGAGATCAGTGATTATAATGGCATAACCTATGATTGGTAATTTTTAGCTTCTTACAGAACAGTCATAAGGTGCGACCCCCACTCTCCTTCTATAAGCACTAAAAATAAAGAAATAAAATTAACTTAAAAAAAAAGTGAAACCCAAGATCAAATCCAAAATGCACTAAAAAGTCTAATTGCACTAAATTAACGCTTGACCCTTTAAAGGAAAGGATCCATTTTAGGCGAACGATTTGATTTTTGGATTTGGTGTTCTGATAGTTGATACTTGAGATTGAAAAAATTTTTTTTTGCCAAAAATGGATACTTTCCTTTAATTAAGGGTTTATTTAAGACTTTTTAGTGCATTTTGGTTTTAAAGTCGGTTTTTACTTCTGTTATAGTAAATTTCATTTTTATGTAAATGATTTACGCAATAAGCCTTCTATTCGAAATGATTGATGTTCAGTTGACTGAAAGCACATAATCTAATCTCGACGAAACAAGCGACCTGTAGCTTCTAAATTAATGTATTTGGATTGAAATGTTATCTCTGATCTATATTACTACATTAATTGAGTTAATCACAACTAATGTGCAACTATTAATAGCTAAGTTAACCTCTAGTTTTCGGCGAATCAAATAAGTAGGTGCAGTGAGTATAGATTAATATACATATTACATATTGGACACCAATCACATACAGTGCTCTGATCCCAAAGTAAGTAGCTAAAAGCATTGTGGTATGGAAATCAGACCCAACGGTGGAACCACAACAACCAGACCCGAGACAATATAGAAAATATCGATTTCTACACTGACCCGACCGGGAATCCAACCCGGGACCTCGTAGCGGCGACGCTTTGAAACCAGCGTGCTTAGCCACTACACCACGGAGGTCGTCGAAAGATAAGATCTTTTCTTGTCTCTATAACTGTACTTGTAACGCCTGTAGTGGCTAATGACTGGTGGAGAATGCTTTTGGCATTAAGTCCGCCATATGTACAATTTTATGTTTTGTGCATGAAGTTTAAATAAATAAGATTATTAATATTATAATTTTAAAAAAAGTAACCGCCTTCAAAAATCTGACTAAAAAGCTCGAATACGCTATGAGTCGATTGTTTTAACAAATGAAGCCGGGCACATCGGTCAGCGCTCAAAGTGCTCTTAGTATTTAAGAATATTACGGCTCGTGCAGTCTGCAGGCAATGCCGTTTAATTAGTCGAAATCGTCCTAAACCAGCTGAGCTTCGAAAACTTTGCACTCGGAAACGGAAGTTGGTTCACGCGGTGCATTTATGCTATTTGCTCAAATCGCTAATAAACTGTTTGCGGAGTAGTTAACAGAAACTATGTAAAGTTGTTATGGCGAGAGTCAATTGCTTTTGTATAATTAAAGAGGGTTATTGCTGAGGGTGTTTGTTTTATTTTCAGGCTTGAAGAGCCGAAATGATATTTAATAGAACTCAAGCTGTATGCAAAGAACTATTCTTATTATAGCATCATGATATCAACCAGAGGTAACTAGCCTGGGTCTGCGCAAGTTTATTAAGTTATTATGAAGTATATTTTAAGGTCAATAAATGATAACATTTTACCGACATTAAAAAAAGGAGGTAATCAATTCAATGTATATTTACGTGATATTGTTGGAATTTGATAACATTTGAGTATGTTGATCAATAAAGGTTCAAAACTTCTATGACTTCTTGTTTTCAAGAAATTCGTGGACAAACATACAAACTTACAAATATGCAAACATACATACAGTATGAAGTCGCGCTTCTGCATCGATGCTAACGCGCAACTGCTTCGATGTTAAAAGTCGCAGTGTGTAAGGGTCTTAAGTTTAAAAAGAAGAAGTTTGCTGTAAAAATCAATAAATACATGTGTCAAGTGTCTCCAAACTAGTTTACCTCTGTTTTGTAAGCTCAAAACCACTCGTTTAATGCGTGTCAATTAATTTTCATTATCCGACAGCTATTGTGGATGCGAAGGCTTTTGTAGGACCCGCACCTTTGTAACCCCACTGACAAGACCCGACGATTATTTGTCATTTTATGTACCTGTACTGTTTGGTATTCGGTATAATATTATTTTAATTATTTGCTACGAATGATGATGAAACCAGAAGTATCCATAAGTGACTTAACATGTATGACAGCTCAATTGAAATCTAGTAGGACGGTGTGCCAATTTAAATTTATTAATCGACGTATAACATTATTTTACGTATTAACTTTTCGCGATTTTTTTAGATTTTATCAGCATTTTTCAGGTCAGGTAGGTAGTCTACCCGTGATCACGAACGCTGTAAAGTGTTCGGAACGTCGGGCAAATTTAATTAATCCGCGAAAAGTAAATCCGTCTAATAGTATTTCATTTCGATGAGTAATATTCGCGTAAACTTCAGAAACAAGTATATATTTATTAAGCATAATTAAATCAAAGTCAGGAAAAAGAACTAAGGGCTTATAAAGGCTTAAAATCAGGCACCGACCGATGTAGAGTGCAAAGCTCGTTGTTTGTATACAAAGTAGAAACAGAAACGAGGAGATACGTCGAAAAACTAAGGTAACGTGCATACACGACATAGCGCTGCAAATCACTAAGCTCAAGTGGCCTATAGGTAAAAAATACTTCAACCAATGGCACAGCGTACGGGCGTCACGTCAAGGTAAACACTGCAGTGTCTTAATCCTTTGTAATAAGGGCTAGTTTGCAACAAAAGTGGGTAACTTGCAGATGTGCTGATGACTGTACAATGTGCGTCGACAAAAAGGACAGACAACCTTTTAAATATCGTAGGATCACACCCATCGCTGAAGAATGCAAGCCGATTGCAGCATGCTGATCGCCCGAACCCATCGTTCTACAAAGAGTGGACGTCCTTTGGCTGATAATGATGATCATGAAGACATACCTACAACTTCCTAATAATAGTGCCCTAGAAACGAAAAATTCACGAAAATTTGCTAATACTTTTGGATAAGTTTATGATGCCGACCATGATTTTTTACATTTCAAAAGCCACAAACTCAATTGACAAAATTACGATATTGTCCAACTCACTAGATTGCCCCTAATATTAAATATTAATTCTAATATAACAAGATTTTTCTCGGAAGTTTCTTACATAATTCAAGGAATTTGAATTATTTATACTCCCCACAAACGAGGATAACTTTTTAAGTCGGCTAAAAATTTCTACTCAATCCTAAATATTTTTTTGTATGTTTCACATAACTGTGGCTTCGGGTTGAGAAAATGTTGATGAATGAATCAGATAAAATCTTTTAAAACTTTTTTCAATTATGTAAATCGCCTTTATTTTGGCTTAATCGAAAGTCGATGTGATTTTTTTGCGTCAAAGATACCAAAAATTTTACCTGTTTATCTATACTAATATCATAAAGCTTAAGAGTTTGTTTAAACGCGTAAATCTCAAAATCTACTGGACCGATTTAGCAAAATATTTTTGTGTTTTCTTGATAAACAATGGTGTTGGCTTTTAAGACTTTAAAACATCTCACTGCGACGGGGAGGGGAGCAAACTCAAATCACGTGGAAAAATAGTGGGGACTGCTAGTTTTTTTTTTATAAAAATGTACTTGCAATCAAGACAGGCCAATTGTGAGTTAAACTTGCACTCTGAAAATTTCGGAAAGTACTTAAATCAAGAACTAAATTATCCTTCATATTAGATTTCCGTTTAGATCAGGTTTCTACAGTTTAGAGATAGCTACGGAACCACACACACATCAACTGATTGATCCCGTGGGCGTTTCATGGATTGACACATTTTGTTTGGGGTTGACGTTAAGTGTTCTATGAATATTTAACTGAACAAAAATATCTGAGTGAAGTTTCAGCTCATACCTGCAATAGGAAACGGAATCCAGACGTAATATAATCTGTACTAATATTATAAAGCCGAAGAGTTTGTTAATTTGTTTGTTTGAACGCGCTAATCTCATTAATTAATAAACCGATTTAAAAAAATATAATTTTGTGTTAGATAGCTTATTTATCGAGAAAGGCTTAATGCTAAAGTACATTACGCTGCAACGGAAGGAGAGAAGGCAAATCAAAACGCGCAGATGAAGTCGCGGGGAACCGCTAGTAGTTAAATAAAACTTCATTTTTTATACTAAATTCACGTTAAGAGTAAATTAAAACGTTCACGTTAAGTTTGAAACCCTATTTTCGAATCACTCACTTGGATTTGGCGTGTGATTTTCGTCGAATTGTTCGAATGATTTTCATTCCTTGTAATGTATTCAATGAAAATCATGTCACCACTTTATCGCAAGTGATTTAAAAGTAGGTACCCCTGTACTTAGTGCCTAAGTGCTTATTAAAACTAAATAATGGTAAAAAAAACAAGACACTTTTGAAGATGCTACAAAATTAGATTTTTAATTACTAAAAATTAGGCACTAATTTTGCTTAATCTCAGCATTTTGGGCGTTGATCCAAATTAAACAAAGTTAATCCCGAGACCTAAAACTGCCGGGTATTTTTAATCTTGCAAGACATTACTCACTAGGGGTGGATTTAGGGCCCGTAATTAAAATTCATTCATGCGACCTTAACGGCTCGGATATTAGGTCGATATTAACATACTTAGGGTGTTTTACTAGGGCAAGGGTTGGAGAAACAATCATGTGTTTTATTAATGTTTAAATATATGCCTTTTTGTAATGACCATAAATGTTAAGATACTGTTAGTATAGCTTTGCATTAAAAAAATAAATAACATGTCGTTTAAAGTTAGCGGAGAGAGACATCACTGAAGCCGTCACTGACCACATAACGTTAACACACGAAATAAAAACAAACTTTACTAGCCCGAATTATAAAGCAGTCAAAATATTTAATAAATTTACATGGCATATCCAAAGAGAGCCTAACGAAAATACCTAATAAAAAAATGCTACTACTCATTAAATGAATATTTAAATAACTAAAAATGATACTAAAAAATCTGCTCTAAATTTTTCTAACAGCTAGTATAATTTACTTACCTCCACTTTTGAGCTGCCCTCAAATGCCTGGATTAATTATACCTTCTGGGTAACTAGGTTATAAGTACACTTATTGAGCACATATATACTCGTATCACCTATGTAAGTTATTAACACCAAGTTTGCATGCATGAATAAATAAAACTATTTTTGGTGCCTGACGTTTTATAAGATTACGAGGGGTTTTAGAAAAAATAACGTAGAAGAACTAAGGTAACGGACACAGCCCCGAGAATCAGTAAGCTCAAATGGCAATGGGTAGGGCACATAGCGCGAAAAACTGATACATGTTGGGGCAGAAAAGATCTAGATTAAGTGTAGATCCTTCAAGAAAAGACGCGGTGTAGAACATCCACCGACGAGATGGACAGACCTTATAAACATCGCAGGATCAAACTGCATGCAGACCGCTTGTGGTCGGTCGCTGTGGAAAGCCGTGGGGGAAGCCTTTGTTCAGCTGTGAATGTCCGACTTTTAGTTGATATAATATTAAAAAAACGTACAAAACTGTTCCAATAATAACAGTTACAATTCTGAGGCTGGAGCTTTCTAAGTCTAAGTCCGTGTAGTACCTGTGGTAGAAGATCCCGCTCTTATACAAAGGTAAGTAAAATTCAATGACTTGTTATTGTATAGAGAAGATATGCAAAGCAAAAAAAAGAAAGAAAGAAAGAAAAGCACGAAAACTTTTTTATTTGGTACACAGAAAATTACAAACATGATAGAAAAAATAAATCACCTGAGGAAGTAACTAAAATACAAAATATTTTTTTAATGTGTGACCAAATTTGTCTCCACTCAGTTCTTTGCTATGGCAAACCATTTGCGCTGGTTTTCTGGGGAAACAACTATGATTGAGAAAGGGGGTCACCACCGACCCGCATTAAAAGGTATCAAATTTTATAGAACTTTTCCACCATTACGTTATATTATTAATATCTTAATAAAAACCCATTAATTGTCTTAATTAAATTTGGTTAGTGCAAGAAAATATATGTTTAGTGCATAGTGTGCGCGTGCCAATGTATCCGCGTGTGCGTGCATGCGAATGTACTGCCGGCTGCTTATGACGTATTCCTTGAAAATTCAACGTCGAATATTATAAAGTAAAGGAAACGTTTGTATTCTGACTATTCGGTGATGTCAAGTGGCATTAATTCATGTGACACAAAGTTTGTTTGTGATGTCAGTTCCATACGCTAGTAAAAGTAGTTCTATGGTTACAATGCACAGCAAACATACAAACTTAAACTATTAGACTTCCCCTGCTCAGCTCTAAGGAGGTTACTGTCGCCTTAACACATTCTATTTGTCATCCTAACTCAGCAATTAGCTAAGTTCACGTCAGACTTAAAGCCAGGCTTAAATTGTGATGAGGCTTAAGTCCTGCCCTGTCATTTGTAACGGTTAGGCTGTTGCTATCTCAGCGGCCAGGTATATCACAGGCTTAAGATGAAGCCCTTAAGCAAGCAGTGGTTATGGAGTACTCTCAGTAAGGAAATTTAATTTCAACATCATTTTCAATAGCACTCGATAGGGTATTTTTTGGATTCGTCTTTTTATTTTGTTAAGGAAAAGTTTTTTTTAATGAATTGCAAATAATTTTGATTGTATCTAATTCGATACTAATTATGCTAGAAATATAAAAAATGAAATAATTTGATGAATCTTATGCTCATTTGATATTTGCCTAGCGAAAAAAACATTCTGTGCGGTTTGTTATCACCTATTCTCTATTACTCTAAATATATTTTATACCCTTTATCCCCACCATTCAGTAATTGATTGACTGCTGCATACAACCCTACTCATATTACACCTTTCACGTTTTAACAGTATATTTAGGCCCTAACTAAACACATTACATCATTCCTTTTAAACTTACCAGATAACATTTTGTATTCGCTAGTGCTGTGAACGTTTCATCACATAATTTTATCGAATGTGTAAATGAAAATTAAATGTATAAGAAAGGCTCAGCAATAAGTGCTTACTTAGATTATTCATATATTTTATTTATTTAAACAGTGACAGTGCTAATTATAACAATAAAGTTAAAATGCTCATAAAGTAATGGTTTACAAAAGTCTTGGGATTTGGATTTAGTAGAAGAGACGTGAAAGCTCGACCGTTTCCGATCTGATAAGGCTGCGGCTCCATCTCTACGGCGCGCTGTTGGATGGCGTCCCAGTGAACACTGTTGCGCTCAGGACCCGTCCCGCCCCAGTCCCGACCGTCGAAGGGGATAAAAGTATCCTGTGTCGATCACCAGGTTTAAAGCTACCTCCCGACCGTTCCACAATTTTGAGGTTATGAATAATAACTAACAATCGTGATATTAAAAAATCAAAATATTACCTTTAAAAACCTGATAAAAAAGAAAATTTTTTACGGATTAACTTTTCGCGAGTTTATTAATTTGGATACGTATTAAAATACCGAATTTTAAAATACCGAATTTTATAAGCCCTACGAACGGAAGGCCGAATTTTAGAATGCCGAATGTTTATATGATCGAAAGTTCTAAATACCGCAAGTTTGAAATCCCGAAAATTCAAAATACCGAATCTTATAAGACCTATGATTGGAATGCCGAATACTAAAATGCCGAACATTAAAATACCGACTGTTTATATGACCGAAAGTTCAATATACCGACTGTTTGTATGACCGAAAGTTTAATATACCGAAAAAATTCAAACCCGAAGATTAAAAATACCGAATTTTACAAGACATATGAACAAAACGCCAAACAAATTGTATACCATTGAGATTGAGGTTCATTAAGAAAAACTAATTTTGATTGACCCCGAATCGCCGTGGTCCTTCGCCGTGGTACTAGTCTGCCCGATACTAGAGTGTAATTCAAAAGCCGGAGGCGCGGAGGGAGAGCAGCCCTCGCCCGCTGTAGCAAATTAAATGTGGGTGCCTGAGATTCGCTACGCTAGGGCGAAAGTGCTGCACTTCCCGCAGCGCCAGAGGAGAGCAAAACCTATGCATGCTGCTACATGCATGCCTGTTTGATTGCTTGCATGCTGCATGCCTGCTTGCTACATGCATGCATGCCTGCTTGCTTGATTGCTTGCATGCTGCATGCCTGCTTGGTTGCTTGCATGCTGCATGCCTGCTTGATTGCTTGCATGCTGCATGCCTGCTTGCTACATGGACGCCTGTTTGATTGCTTGCATGCTGCATGCCTACCGCAAAGTTAATCTTACTTTCGGGATTTTAAACTTCGGTATACTAACTGTAGGTATATTAATCTTCGGGATTTTAAACATTCGGGATATGAACCTTCGGTATTTCAAACTTTCGGGATTTCGAACTTTCGGGATTTCGAACTTTCGGTTATTTGAAATTCGGCATATTGAGCTTCGGTATATCAGGTATAGGTATTTCATTCGTTCGGTATTTTGATTTTCGACGTTTCAAGCGTAGGTATTTCATTTGTAGGTATTATGAACTTTCGGTGTTATAATACGTACCCATTAATTTTATCCCGACGTTTCGAACACTTTACAGCGTTCGTGGTCACGGGTAGACTAAGATGTTATTTGTCATTTACAGAGTTTTGAAAAATATACACTATTACCGTCACTCAATAATATTTTTTATCGTTCCTATCCACGCAGAAAGAGCTAACTGTCTTGTGATCTTGCAGTGAGTGGTCTAGCTTGGGTCCTAGTTAGAACTGGATCCCATGCAGGTGGAATTTTCCAACCATCTTCTCTGTTGAAATTTGGATGTTTTCTGGCTGCTGAACTTCAGCATGTAAGGAAGGTACTACGGGACAACCAGCTTCCAGTACCACGTCGTTGCAGACCCTGTGCCAGTGCCAAGCCCATGACAGTTGAACGCCCACCTGCCGTACTACCTTACATCAAGGGGGTCACTGACAAGATTGGGAATATCTTGAAGCAAGCTTCCATCAAGACTTATTTCAAGCCGCCAAAGAAGATTAACCAATTTTTACCACCTGTCAAGTGCACCATACCTCTTCAAGGTGCAGGGGTGTATAGACTGGAATGTGACTGTGGCCTTTCCTACATCGGGCAAACCAAACGAAGTATAGGCGTGCGGATAATAGAACATATAGCTGACGTCAAACATAGACGAAACATAAAATCTGCTGTGTGTGAACATGACTTAGACAAACCCAACCACTTCATACGTTTTGACCAACCCAAAGTACTGTCAAAAGAACGTCGGTTCATTCCACGTATGCTACGCGAAGCTAAAGAAATAAGAAAACACCCAAATTTTAACAGAGAAGATGGTTGGAAAATTCCACCTGCATGGGATCCAGTTCTAACTAGGACCCAAGCTAGACCACTCACTGCAAGATCACAAGACACAGTTAGCTCTTTCTGCGTGGATAGGAACGATAATTAATATTATTGAGTGACGGTAGTGTATATTTTTCAAAACTCTGTAAATGACAAATAACATCTTAGTGTAGACTAAGATACACGGGTAGCCGTGACCACGAACGCTGTAAAGTGTTCGAAACGTCAGGATAAAATTAATAAACTCGCGAAAAGTTAATCCGTGAAAAAGTTGTTTTATTTCGATGAAGTAATATTACTTCATCGAAATAAAACAACTTTTTTAAACAGCGAATATTCGCGTAAACTTCAGAAACAAGTATGATAAAAAAGCTTTAAATAACGCATTCTTCTTTTATTTAGGAGAAACAAACTCTATTGTAGTCTGTGCATGATACTTGCCTGGTATCATGCACCGACTCAGAAAATATTGCGAAAAAAAGTTTTTATGTATGGGAAACTGGCCGGTTAGAATCTTTTTCGAAAATCTATTTATTTATAAGCAAAATAGGTGCGTTCCATTTTGTAAAAAGTCTCACGTATAAGTAGGTAACCTTTTGGTGTACGTAAGCGTGACACCATGCACCGAATCCGAAAAGTTTTTTTCATCTCTTCTGTTCGGAAAATTGACTTTCATGTGAAGATAGACGAGTGGAAAATAGGTTTTCCATCCCTAAGGTGGAAAGATATTTAGCTTTAATTGCTATGATCAGACATGAAGTTAAAAATAATTGAATCACATCTTATAATTAAAATAAAAAAACGTTCCATAGTTTTGAGATTAGCTAAACATCAAAAACTTGTTTATTACGGTTACTGATTTAAAAATTTACAAGTCAAATTTTTAACAATTTAAAATCTACAGTTATAATATTCGGTTGCCCGCCATACATAGTGATACTTTTTTATTTTATTTTAAATTGTCTTACTTTGTTGTTTTTGACAATATATTTTTTTAGCTTGGTCGAATATTTCACAGATTATTAAGCAGGCGGAGGCGAATTGCCGCGATTTTGTTGTTCATTAATCTTCTTACTCACTCCCACCTTTACCTGCCACTTATAGCGCTACCTCATAAGGCAAAATTGAACCTAGAATTTGACATAACCTGGGGTAGTTTTGGTGACAAGTTTTAAGGTTGCGTTTTTCATTTATTATTATTGTCTGTGTGTAAAAATCGATAGATATTTTTAAAAATGATTGAAAATATTTGATATCGTCTGCGTTTTATGTACTCTGTTGTCTTCCGTGCCGTAACTGGACTTTAAATCGTATGTTTTATGTATAAAGACAGTAAACAAAGTGATATGTGATGCAAAAACTTGAGGTTTCATCTCTCGCCAAAAACATAATATCTCATCATCACATCACAATCACACAGCTAAATTTATTTATTTTTACTCACAGTCAGAATGAAAAATAGTATGTTTACCTTAAGTGAAAGCACCCATTTTACTCTCGAATTAATAGCGCTCTCACTCTGTTCAAGCGCCAAACCATGTCGTGTGAAATGGGTCACTTTCTCCCCTTGTATAACAATCTACAACTTTCCCCTAGATAGAAGACGAATACGTTATTAAAGCTTTTTTTGAGGTCTCTATTTAAACCAGCACAAAAGTTTATCATCCTCTCAGCTGGCAAAGTAAAGTCAATTTTAAACCAAAGGATTTAATAGGAAATAATATCTGTTTTAACATAAATATCGATAGCTCAGAACAACACAAGTTATGGTAGGTACTTTCCTTTCCCGCCTGCCGCCACAAGCAATAACCTTTATTCTCGTTAGAAAGAGGCTGTAAAGCAACTTTCGTTTGATATGCGTGACAGCTCCAACTTTTAGAAGTCTATATCACAAGGGATTCTACACCACATATGTATTTCAAATGGAGTACATTCGCCTTTAATAATTAAGATACTTATATCATTGATCAAAATTTTACCCTTTTTGTACCAGTTTCAAAAAATGAGGTTCTCAGTTCGACTTGTACGTTTGTTTGCAATTATGTCGCGTTTGGTTGAACCGATTTTGATGAGGTTTTTACTAAAGTTTTAACTACACTGTAGAGCTGGTTTTAGTTACTATGTTATTTCAATAAAGTACCTTGTAACTAGAACAATACCTAAATACGACGAAAAAAAAAGCCAAAAGGACTAAAAAAACGCTTATAGGAGAAACAATCGCTCGCGCAACGCTCATTTGAAATCGTTGCATGATGTCAACCTTGACGGGCAGCAGCAATCTACTGCACATCATTCACGGACTTTAAATGAGTTGGTTTCTCTTGGCTTTATTTTATTCCTTTTAATGTTTGTTTTTGAAAGCAGTTCATTGTTAGTAAAATCAATTTGCCTTAATTCTTTATAAACTTAAGTATTTTAAGTTTTGCCCTTTATATAAATCATAGCTTAAGTCTCTATCATGATAACCGTAACGAGAAGGCAGTAAAACTAACGATCCTTAGAATATAATGTTTTAAACAGCTTGGCACTGATTTATCTTAGAAAATTAACACAAACTGTTTATTTTAGGTGAGAAGCTTAAGCTGAGTCGCACTTAAAATTAAAACTCTACAAAAATTACACGAGCACTTCTATAATTTATACATGATCTCGAATGATCGAATTATGCGATCAAACCTTCTTAATAAAAATTTGGAATAAAAAACAATAATTTATACATGGCCTGATTTCAAACGTATTAAGCTCCAAAAATACGGCACGTCTTCCTTATACAAACACGGCTTATATTTCGATTTCGTTCGAGCAGAACATCATTTGAAAGGAAAATGAGGCAAGAGTTTAAGTACACCTTTAAGATTGTAAGAAGAAGAAGAAGAAGAGATGTAATTGTTTCCTAAGAATTTCAACCCCAATTTTTTCAAAGTGAGGAACAGGCTCCATCGTCGACTTAACTATGGCGTTTTGGAAGTCAGAAGTCGTGAGAGACTCTCAAACAAATAAGTAAGTAGATTTTTACATACTATTGTAAAACGGTATTACAAAATTAATTTTCGTGTACACAAGAGTAATTTTAATTAAATTTATAATGAAACACATTTAAACCGAAGAAACAAACGACACATTGACTATAAGTCAATGCGTAATGCACACTTGGTGTGAACGAATCACGTCACGGTACTTATATTTATGTCACAAGGTCTGCATGAACCGGGTGACGGTTAAGACCCTTTACACACTGCGACTTTTAGCCTCGATGCAGAAGCCCGTTTTCAAAAGTCGCCCGTTTTGAAAACGCGCTTCAGAATCGCGACTCACGCAATGAACAGATTTAATTTAGCATCGATGCTAACGTGTGACTGCGTCGATGTTAAAGCATATTAGAATCGATGCAGTCGCCAAAATTCAGCACATAATCTGACCATTTCTAGCTTCTGCATCGCGACTGTCGCGACGATCCAATGTATAATTAACAAATTCCAGGAAATCACTAGTTCCATTATAACAGAACATATGTTATTTTTCGTCAACCATCAACATACTAGTAATGTTATTCTAAATTCATGGGCAATTAAAAAGCTCGCCGTGTCAAAGGAATATGCACTAAAAGCTGTGACGGAGCGCTTACGAAGCATCCGGTGGACTTTCATGCAGCCTTATCAGCAAAGGAATGAGCTTGGGTGCACGTGTTATGTGGCCATTGCATTTTACGACTTGCTGTGCGCCGTAGACCTTTTTGTCCAAAACATCCACACAAAAGAATCTTTATATTGCTACTATAGATATCGCCAGATATTTTCCTAAAAATAAAACCATTCCATATCATAATTTCTAAAACTACCATCACAGGTACATTTTTTTTTGTAATAAGATGAAATAAGAAACCCAAAATTGCTCACGGGCGGTACTCGTACCCATAACTTCTGTCATTTTTTTCTTAATAATGCGTGTTATCCTTACGTTACTTTATTGTGCTTAATTGGACTTTTTATGAAAAGCATTCTCTACCAGACATGCAGCGAGAGAGAGAGAGAAAGAAAGAGGGAGATTTTAGGAAAAGCAGAATGGAGGCTTAAGTTTTACATAGGATTGGAAAATTAACAAACTCACTCAAATTTAATAATAACGATGATGAGTTTAAATCTACCATCCAGTAGGTTGTATTATAATTAAATATCCTTTATTTGAAGCTCAAGAATTATTGGGGTATCCTTGAAACACAAACGGTTAAAATGACGCCTCACAAACTTTTAGAGAAGGGGTAGGAGAAAAATATAATGTTGTTATGTTTGTCTGTGTCTTATGTAAAAAAAATCCAAATGCTTGTGGTTCATTATAAGTGTACCTTTTCATACAGGATGTCCCAAAAAGGGTGTTCCAGTGGATGGTGGTAGAAGACATCTAGGGCTATCGATTTGATTCCTATGTATATTTAGTGAAATTCAATAGTTTCCGAGTTATTTTGTTTTCAACGAATTTTGGCCCGATTGCGACTGGATCTAGCAAAAACTAAAAAATTGGCATTCAAGCAGTCTGGTAATATACCTCTTTGGAAACAATAACATTTCAATGGTATAATTGAACAGTTTGCCAAAACACAAGCTTCTTCAGCTGGCTCCTCTTTAAAGTGATGTACTAGAAAAATCAATTTTAAAAATGCCTTATTTTGTTGGCTAACAGCTGTGCAACATCTTTTTAGAACATTCTGTTTAATTCATAAATACATAAGAGCCCTGTTTTGGTTTGTTAAAAAGACGCAATCCTGGTACGACTCATTAATTAAGGTCTATATTTGTAACTTAAACTTGTTTGATCCTTAAGATACGGTTCCTTGATAAGAACATAAGCTCTTTACTTGGATCCAGTACTATGGGATTACAAAAGATAAATAAGCAACAAAATAATTCAGATGAAGTCAAACAGAACGCAAAATTGTTTCCGTCGATTAATAAATTCGTTTGTTGTGTCATGCAGCTATTATATCGATTTTTTTATTTTTATTTACAAAGTTATATATTAATTAAAATAGATATTCTTTATTGCAAAAGAAGGGACACCAGAAACAAAACATTACCAACAAATCACGTGTACAGTTTGGGCAGTCTTATCGCTGGAAACGATATCTTCCAGATATACAGGTTCAGAAAGTGAAGGTCAAGCCGAAACCGGGTTATCACCCGGCTATATAGGCAAGAACAGTCACTAGAAAGAGACGATAAAAATTGTTACTTATGTACTTTTGAGTTATGGAATTTTGAAAAAACAAACTAAAACTTGACACCTTGTATTGGTTTGTAATTTACATTATTTGTATTACTGTGTATACTTCGAAACATCTGTTTTTTACTCATAAAGGTTAACATGCCCAAGGAATAAGCATTTATAGACCCATTTTATTTTTTTGCAAAAAAGTAATTAAAAAGCGCCCACAGGTGGGCGCTTAGGAAAACTCATGCACATTTGTCAGCGCCCACCATCGGGCGCTCTGGCTATCCAAGGGATATCCCTTGGTTAGGGGTTCCCCTATAAATTAATAAATAATATTCCGCAGTTAGGGATGAATCATCAAAAGAAGTAATCACAAACGAATTCTAAATAAGTCTGGTATTGTTTGTAGGTATATTCTTAAAATAAGAAATAAAGTAGACATCTCTGCATCATTATATGTTTATTTGACTGGTTATTCAAAGAAACATTATATTACTGAAAATAATAATGAAATTAGGAAAAGTAATAAAAAGGAAGCTCGTGCGGTGACAACTGAATATTTATATTTTGACATTAAAAATCATAAAAAAAGAGTAAAAAAATACAGACAAAATAACATTGTGTGAAACCTTCTTTGTCGGTAACACAGCGCCCCCCGTGTAGCAACACTGTAATCAGTACCGACAAAGGAGAATAGCACAGACAAATTAAAATAGAAAAGAAGTGAATACCTACTAATATTACTAATAGTAATGAAAATTATGTACAATGAAACTAAGTAACTACGAAAGAATCGCGACGGGTAACTTGACAACTTTCCTTGTCGGTCTCTTAAATGTGCCAGCCTTCGTCTTAATTTCGACAACTCGCACCGTTCCGTCCTTGCAAGTGGCAAGTTTTCATCGACAATTAGGACGACATCATCTATCTGTAACTGCTGATGAACTTGTGCCGTGTTCGTCTGACGTCTAGGTACTAAGGTGGGTAGATATTCTTTTACCCAGCGGGCCCAAAAATGATCGGCGAGGTGAATTGCCTTTTTCCAATGCGCTCTCCCAAATAGCTCTTTATCCGAAAAACTCAAAGCTGCCGGCATTTGTTGGGTGGATGGAGTGCCCAGTAAAAAGTGGAAGGGGGTAAGGGCAATTGGGTCTTCCGGATCAACAGGAACATGTACTAGAGGGCGACAGTTTACTAGAGCCTCCGCTTCAGCAAAGACCGTCTGAAGGGTTTCTTCCGATGGGGCTCTCTGCTTGAGGATAACTTTTAGTGCGGTTTTAATACTGCGCACAAGGCGTTCGCAACAACCTCCCATGAACGGAGATGCAGGTGGAATAAATTCCCAAATTATCTTATTGTTTGCCGCATATTCTTCAATTTGTTCACCAAGAAGGCATTTAATTCTCTATTAGCGCCAACAAAACAGGTTCCGTTGTCACTAACAATTTTTATGGGACAACCCGTCGAGCAATGAAACGTCTGAGAGACAAGATGGCGGAGTCTGATTTTAATGATGCAACAATTTCGAGATGTATCGCCCTTGACGTCAAGCAGGTGTAAAGAGCACCATACCTCTTCTCACGGCGTCGCCCGATAGCAACTTCCAATGGGCCGAAATAATCTAGGCCAACAAACGAAAAAGGACGGCTGTGGTGTGCCAATCGAACCGATGGAAGGTCACCCAATCTAGGGGTTTCAGTCTTTGCTTTCCGATTCTTACAAACTTGGCAGTTCCTGGAGATTTCGCGAACAACACCTCGACAGCTTAAAATCCAGAATTGCTCCCTCAGTTGATGCACTACAGTTTCGTTATTAGCATGTGCAGCCTTGACATGTAAATTATGAACAAGAAGACGGGTGATAAGATTTCTACCATCAAGAACAATAGGACGATTACTGATCTGATCTGCATTTTGCACTTCCTCTATTCTTCCGTCTAGTTTTAGAAGACCGTCAATGTAAATAACAGTGAGACGGAATAGCTTACTGTGCTTCGGAATTGGTTTAGACGACAAAAGGCAAGCGATTTCCTCTTCGAATGATTCGACTTGTGATCGTTGCAGAAGCGCTTTTTCAGCTTTAATGAGGTGAGATGCTGTTAATGAAGGCGGATGATGAATGGGGGCAGTTCGAGAATCGCGGGATAATTTAGAATTTTGACTGGAATTATTAGCCAACAAAGATCGAAACTTTTCACACGCGAGGAATACCGTAGCGGTTGAACGAACTAACCGCAACCAAGTATTGTGACTGGTTAGATTCGCAGTAATTGGAGAGGCACCGAATGCAAAGTAGTGCCTACAAATTCGTTAATTTTTTTAAAATTAACTCTTACTTCTTCGAGACTTTTAGAAGCAGTTTGTGGAGGCTCTGATGGCCACGCGCTCGGTTCAAGAAGGTCACGATCACGATCTTGGTCCCTGAATCTGATCTGCGGGAACATTTCTTTAATATCCGCATTAAACGCAACGCAACCTTCTCTAAACCTAAACAAAATACCCAACAAAGGCTGAAGCAGATCAGGACCAGCGAGCAGCATCGAATTTAAACTAACACCAAGAGTTTTGGCGGCAGCATCGTGTACAACACGTAATTTATTTTTTTGTGGGTGTACAACACCAAAATGAGGCAAGTACCAATATAATTTACTATTTTGTGTGGATGAGCACTGCTTTCTAAGATGGTATGAGTCAGTGCACTCCTCAGCGTAACCTTTGTCTAGCATTCCCTGAATAAACATTTTGTAACCGGATGCGAATTGATGATCCTTTTGCATGCGTCTCTCCAAAGAAAGTAAACGTGACAGAGCTTGCTGATAGCTGTCTGGTACTCTAATAATGTTATCGCGCCACAACAATCCTACCTCAAACCGGCCTGAAGGCGAACGCTTTGAAGTAAAATCTAAAATTTCTAAAGCACGTTTATCTTGTGTGTTAACTTTAGTTTCGTGTTTGGTAATTCCTAAACTATCAAGTTTGAAATAATCATTAATAATAATGTTTAAAGCCGTTTGCTCGTTGTCAAAATTATCAACTAGCGCGTGGTTGACAAACTCTAGTGGGCGTGTCCAACTATTCGATTGTCCGTGTAAAGACCAGCCTAAAAGACAGCGGGCAGCGACGGGTTGAGACCTCGAACCCATACGCACCTCTCTCGGAATGGTCAAGTGCCAATGTTCAGCACCTAGCAGCACTTTTAGTGTGGCACTGTCAAAACTTAATATTTCTGATAAATCTGTCAAATGTTTAAATTTTTCTAGGTCTTGAAGACGAATGGTTTGTGACAGAAGTGACAAAGAATTAACCGTTTTGGCATTATGAATTTCGTAACTATTATTTTCAAAACTACCTTTTATTTCAAAATTGACGAGTTGAACTTCAGTACTAGCTGACATTCCATACACACCTTCAAGGCACAATAAACGTGAAGGGCCCACTGCTCCAATAGAAGTTGCAAGCTCAGAATCAATAAGAGTAGCAGTGGAGCCTTCATCGAGTAAAGCATATGTCATAACGCTTGCTTTGGGACCACTTACAGTCACTGGAATAACTCTCAAATAAACTTTTTGCATAGTTTCAGTAGTTATAGAATCAGTAGTATTTGAAATTGTCGCCTTAGCAATGTACGTCGTTTCTGTTGTATTTTGCGTGTCGGACAGAGATGGTTGAGTAACAGGAATCACAAAGCTTTTCGATGGTGAAGGCTGATAACCGTGCAGCAACGGGTGGTGAAAACGAAGGCAGCCATCAATACCGCAACGCTTAGCCTTACACGTCTTCCACCTGTGTGAACCGCCCTTAATACATCGATAGCAAAATTTATTTTCATACAACCACGACCACCTCTGTTCAGCAGAAAGTTTTATAAAATCAGAGCAATCTTTCTGATTATGAGTTTGACTGCAATAAACACAAACCTCTTTTGCATCCGGTATATTGACAGATTGTTTCGTTGACACTGTATTGACATTGTCACGGCGTAAACATGAATTTTGTAAAAATGATTGATCAGAAATACCAAATTTATTATATTTGTCCGTTTCTAAACTTAAAAACTCAGATAGCAGTATTAACTTTGGTATTTCCTTGGAAAAATTCGTGTATGCAAAGTCAAGCCACTTACTACGCAAAAAAGGGGTTAACTTATTTAAAACACCATTGAATAACTCAGGGCAATAAAGATATTCGGGTTGACTTAGCAATTTGAGTACCGAAATACACTTTTTAACTTTACAACTGAAATTGTTAATGTCTTTCAAATCTAGCGACAGTTTAGGCAACATACGTACCTCTGCTACCGCTCGTGTCACGATCGCCTCTGGGCGCGCGAACGTTTGCTCTAACAATTGCATGACTTCAACTGGGGTTCCAGAAGTCACGAGCAACATGGAAACGCTCTCCCGCGCTCGCCCTTGAAGAACACGACTTAGACGATTCAAATTTTCTAAATTAGAAAACAAATGTTTTGTTGAATTATAATTCTTTTTGAATATTAACCATTCTAATGATCCGCCGCTAAAGGCAGTCAAGTCAAAGTTCCCCTTGGGGTAAATAGCACACCTATTACTACAATGCTGCGTGTGAGGTGGGTCAGATACAAACTGATTATCATAATTTTGCGCGCGAGTTGGGTCAGAAACAAACTGACTATCATAATGCTGCGTGCGAGGTGGGTCATCAGGTACTGATTTAAAATCTTTAACTGCAAAATTAGATTGTACCTGTTCGGCCACCCAAGCTTCCGTCTGCGACGCAGATCTTGCGGAATTACGGCTATGAGCTGCATTCAAACTCGCCAACTCGGCTGCAAGCTCCAGAACTCGATTCGGCAACATTCTTTTTCCAACTGCAACTTACGCTCGAGCTGCTGACGCGCAAGTTTAGCTTCTGCAGTTGCTCGAAGGGCACGAACTGTAGCCGACGATTGCGAAGATCTGTAAGCTAAAGAAGATCTCGAAACTGTGGACTGTATCAATGGCTTCTGAAAATTTTGGAGATTCAAATTTTCGTCGACAGGATTGGGTGCAGCGGATGTCTCGAGAAAAGCGGGAGTCAGAACCCGATCGAGAGCACCTGCATTGGGCACACCTGTATCTCCAGAATTTTCAGCGGCTTCCGTACGAACTGACTTCGACTTGGTTATCATTTTCGGCTCGAAGGACCAACAATATTACTGAAAATAATAATGAAATTAGGAAAAGTAATAAAAAGGCAGCTCGTGCGGTGACAACTGAATATTTATATTTTGACATTAAAAATCATAAAAAAAGAGTAAAAAAATACAGACAAAATAACATTGTGTGAAACCTTCTTTGTCGGTAACACATTACTTGCCATAATCCGCGTTCAAGAAAATCCAAAACCCCCTTTCGGTTCCTCTACGAGATTTCACTCGAATGTCCTAAATTAATGAGTTGCGGAATCAGGAAACAGATTTTTTAAAGTCCATGTTTTAAAATATATTGCTTATTATTGTCATATGAAAAATGATGGTTTCTGTATTCTTAAAATAGACTTTAAAATTACCCATTTAAAATACACGAAACATGTAAATTGTAAGTTATAGCACGATAAATTGCTATACATACCCTGAGAAAATAAAACATATTATTATTACTTTAAATTATCACAATTTTGTTCGTTTTCCTGAACGCCTCGTGTCTTTGACGGCTAAATTGCGGTTCGCTAATTTTCTGCTAATTATTTTTAACTCTTTGTAAACACTTTCAATCTTGGAAAACACTTTCAATCTCCTTTCAAACAACTCTTATTCTATCTCAAACTCCTAATACGTTAAAATTGTAATCAGATTTACTCTAAGTTTTCATGAAAGTTGTAACAAAAAATCGTCTGCTTTACTTCAAGACTTAGTGAAGTGCATTTTGGTTTTGAAGTCGGTTTTTTACTTTTTTTTATTTAAACAAAGGTAGACTCTACCAGAAACTTTTGTCTCTAAACGATTTTTAAGTTAAGTTTAAATCGCAAACTCTTCACAATCGAAAGGAAAGGAATCCGATTTAGGCAAAAAAAATATTTTTGGAGTCGGTGCTGTGATAGTTGATGAAGTGATGGCACCGACTCCAAAAATATTTTTTTTGCCTAAAACGGATTCCTTTCCTTTCAATGATGAAAAGTTTATTTAAGACTTTTTAGTGCATTTTGGTTTTGAAGTCGGTTTTTACTTTTTTTTAAAGTTTATTTTATTTCTTCATTTTTAGTGATTACCTAAGGGGGGGGGGGGGGGAGTTGCACCTTATGATTCCATTTTTATAAGAAGCTACAAATTACTTATCGTAAGTTCCGTCATTATAATTACGGAACTCCTAAGCGTTAAGGAGTTCCACCATCAGCTCAGCCCCACCAAATGTTGACTATCAGACGTAACAACATGTCAACATTAAGATTCTAGTAAAGAAACACTATACGTGCTTTTAAAATTTGAGGGTGTCCCTCGATTACACCAAGATCCCATCATCAGATCCCAAAATGGAAAAAATGGAACCAACAAGAAGGTACACCCTTTAAGTAGGCGAAAAAAAATTTCGATTCGGTCGACAAACGACTGAGATATGAGGTAACAAACATACAAAAAAAAAACATACAGTCGAATTGATAACCTCCTCCTTTTTAAAAGTCGGTTAAAAAACAAAGTCCTTTAATTATAAACGTCATTTTAAATTTTACGGTTAGACAAAGTTTTGAAAGATTGATTTTTGTAAAGTGGCTAAGCATTTAATACCTATCAAAGTTTAAAACCGTATTTACTACAGACTATTTTATCTTCTGTTTAGAATGTCAATGGTAAAAACTGATAAATCTGATATCCTCAGTAATTGGGATTGCATATTGCTCAGTCATTTACAAACATGTAATTTTCCAGAGAGTAAAATTTAGGGCTCGCAAGACACGACAAGAGGAACATGTATGTCGTTGACATTCTATATGAGATGTCCTCAGACTGTAATTAAAAGTCTCGTCACAATGGTCATTAGTCTAACTTAAAAAAAACCGGCCAAGTGCGAGTCGGACTCGCGCACTGAGGGTTCCGTGCCAACTTAAACTGAATTAGGGAATCCACTTACTGCTACTTAGTAAAATACCACAATATTTTGTTGACTGCAAATATAACTTTGTTTTTCATAGTGTTTGTATGAAGTACAAAGTTATGTTTGCGGTTGTTGAAAACATTCTATATCTCAAAAACTACAAGTTCGATGTCGTCCAAACCAATTTTCCTTGAAAGTATTTGTTGAAATCTATATTATATTTTTTTTTCAAAATTTACACTTGCTTGGTTTAGAAGTTAGATGGGGGGGGACGCCCATTGTACAAGCGGATAGCTATGAAACGTTAGACTTTAAAAGAAAGTGGTTTTAGAAACCTCAATATCATTTTCAAAGACCTATCCTTAGACACCTCACACGCATAGGTATGAGAATCGGTAAGCGGTTAACAGGATTCATCTTCCTATCAAATTTCAACAGTATAATGCTTATAGTTACAGAATAAAATGGCTGTGACATACGGACCGTTTTATTCCACCCCGTCTAGAAATCAAATGCAGGCTGGTCACTGCATCTCTTAAGGACAAATTTAAAAACCTTGTAAGTGATAAAATACCGTCTATACCTTTTGATAAAAAAAATGCTAGTGACTTGTATGAACAATTATTTCAGGTAGTTAAAAAACAATTTGATATTACTTTCCCTCAAAAGAAAATAGTTACCAATAACTGTAAACCGAAATTCAGTGACTGGGCTACACGAGGAGTTTATACAAGTAGGAAAAAAATGTTTGAATTGTATAACAAAAAAAACCGGCCAAGTGCGAGTCGGACTCGCGCACTGAGGGTTCCGTGCCAACTTTAACTGAATTAGGGAATCCATTTACTTGCACATAGTAAAATACCACAATATTTTGTTGACTGCAAATATAACTTTGTTTTTCATAGTGTTTGTATGAAGTACAAAGTTATGTTTGCGGTTGTTGAAAATGTGCTATATCTCAAAAACTACTAGTTCGATCCCGTCCGAACCAATTTTCGTTGAAAGTATTTATTAAGATCTACATCATATATTTTTTTCAAAATTTATACTTGCTTGGTTTAGAAGTTAGATGGGGGGGGACGCCCATTTTACCACTTTGGAAGCGTCTAGCTATGAAACGTTAGACTTTAAAAGAAAATTGTTTAAGAAACCTCCATGTTATTTTAAAGGACCTATCCATGGACACCCCACACGCATAGGTTTGACAAAAAAAATTTTTTTTGGTTTTATTTTCATGTATGAGGACCCCCCCTTAAATATCATTATTATTTATTTTTTGTATGAGAATTGGTAAGCGGTTAACAATATACATCTTCCAACCAAATTTCAATTGTGTAATGCTTATAGTTACAGAATAAAATGGCTGTGACATACGGACGGACAGACAGACAGACAGACAGACAGACAGACAGACAGACAGACAGACAGACAGACAGACAGACAGACAGACAGACAGACAGACAGACAGACAGACAGACAGACAGACAGACAGACAGACAGACAGACAGACAGACAGACAGACAGACAGACAGACAGACAGACAGACAGACAGACAGACAGACAGACAGACAGACAGACAGACAGACAGACAGACAGACAGACAGACAGACAGACAGACAGACAGACAGACAGACAGACAGACAGACAGACAGACAGACAGACAGACAGACAGACAGACAGACAGACAGACAGACAGACAGACAGACAGACAGACAGACAGACAGACAGACAGACAGACAGACAGACAGACAGACAGACAGACAGACAGACAGACAGACAGACAGACAGACAGACAGACAGACAGACAGACAGACAGACAGACAGACAGACAGACAGACAGACAGACAGACAGACAGACAGACAGACAGACAGACAGACAGACAGACAGACAGACAGACAGACAGACAGACAGACAGACAGACAGACAGACAGACAGACAGACAGACAGACAGACAGACAGACAGACAGACAGACAGACAGACAGACAGACAGACAGACAGACAGACAGACAGACAGACAGACAGACAGACAGACAGACAGACAGACAGACAGACAGACAGACAGACAGACAGACAGACAGACAGACAGACAGACAGACAGACAGACAGACAGACAGACAGACAGACAGACAGACAGACAGACAGACAGACAGACAGACAGACAGACAGACAGACAGACAGACAGACAGACAGACAGACAGACAGACAGACAGACAGACAGACAGACAGACAGACAGACAGACAGACAGACAGACAGACAGACAGACAGACAGACAGACAGACAGACAGACAGACAGACAGACAGACAGACAGACAGACAGACAGACAGACAGACAGACAGACAGACAGACAGACAGACAGACAGACAGACAGACAGACAGACAGACAGACAGACAGACAGACAGACAGACAGACAGACAGACAGACAGACAGACAGACAGACAGACAGACAGACAGACAGACAGACAGACAGACAGACAGACAGACAGACAGACAGACAGACAGACAGACAGACAGACAGACAGACAGACAGACAGACAGACAGACAGACAGACAGACAGACTTGACGAAACTATAAGGGTTCCGTTTTTTGCCATTCGGCTACGGAACCCTAAAAAGCATATAGAAAGGATCTATCGTTTCATGAGTACGTTAAGAGGTACTCAAAAATTTTCAAAAGAGTTTTCTCTGTAGCTAAGTCGAATTACATACGCGATAAAATTAAAAAATCTAGTAATAAAATCAAAGAAACATGGAATATTATAAATAAAGAAACATGTAAAACGAAATCTCATGATAACAAATTTAGTCTAGAAATAAACAACAAGCTTATTAAATCTGATGACGAGGTAGCAAACGCTTTTGAGGATTACTTCTGTAACATTCCTATAGAGACGACTAAACAGTTGAGTTCTTGCTCAAGTCACGCGAAATCATTACTAGTGTCGAGTGTTCATAGGTGCGAATCCTCATTTAAATTCAGAAATATTGGTCCTTTAGACATCATAAAAACATTTAAAGAGTTAAAACAAAAGAAAACAGAGGATAAATCGGGTATATCAATAGACACAATAAAACCCATTATACCTCTAATAGCTCCTTACTTATCTTATATCTTTAATAAATGTATTGACCAAAATCAGTTTCCAAATTTATTGAAACATAGTAAGGTTGTCCCTTTATTTAAATCAGGAGACAAAAGTGACCCCAGCAATTTTAGGCCTATTTCAATATTACCCACAATAAGTAAAATTTTTGAAAAACTCATTTATAATCAATTACTTTCCCATTTTAAACTTAATAATTTACTACACGAAAAACAGTTTGGGTTCTCTATAGGTAGAAATACAAGTGATGCCGGAGTAGCACTCATCAGACACATTCTTGATGCTTATGAAGACAAACATGATGCCGTAGGTGTATTCTGTGATTTATCAAAGGCGTTTGATTGTGTAGACCATCAGACACTGCTCATTAAGTTAGAACACTATGGTGTCTCGGAAAACTCATCTAAGTTGTTAAGTTCGTACTTATCAGGTAGAATACAATCAGTTAACATAAATGGTACCTACTCTTCCGGAGCTCCTCTTCAAATGGGGGTCCCCCAGGGCTCAATATTGGGGCCTTTACTTTTCCTGATATATGTAAACGACCTGCCATTTTATTCCACAAATCTTTGTGAGATAGTTCTGTTTGCTGATGATACTTCTTTGATTTTAAAAATGAAAAGACATGAAGAAAATTTTTGACGAAGTAAACAATACTCTCTCCAAAGTATTGAATTGGTTCACCACCAATAACTTGTTGCTGAATGCTAGTAAAACTAAATGTGTCAAATTCACTTTGCCTAATGTAAAGCAACTTACACCAAATATTGTACTAAATGGTAATAATCTAGTCTTAATAGACTCCACTGTATTTCTGGGCATTACACTTGACTCAAAATTACAGTGGGGACCTCATATTGAAGCCCTAGCTAGGAGGCTAAGCTCGGCTGCCTTTGCAGTACGAAAAATAAGGTATCTGACTGATGTTGAAACGGCGAGGCTTGTGTATTATTTTAGTTACTTCCACAGTATTATGTCTTACGGTCTTCTCTTGTGGGGTTCTGCTGCAGACATTGATACCATATTTATTTTGCAGAAAAGAGCCATTCGTGCTTTTTATAAACTTAGTCCTCGTGACTCCCTGAGAGAGGTCTTTGAGAAAATCAACATATTAACTGTGGCTTCTCAATACATTTTTGACAATATAATGTACGTCCGTAAAAATTTAGATAATTTCATGAAGAAGAGCGACATTCACTCATATAACACAAGAAATAAACACAAACTTGTCGTTCCTAACTTCAGATTAGTTAAAACTAGTAATTCGTTCATGGGAAATTGTATAAAATTCTTTAATAATATACCACACAATTTTGTCGAATTGCCGGTTGATAAATTTAAGAAACACGTTAAAAACACGCTTATGTCTAAAGGCTATTATAAGGTACAAGACTACCTGAACGACACGAATGTGTGGTCTGTCCAGCCTGCACCGACTGATGTACTTACCTTTGATGATTTTGATTTTACGGCAGCTAGTGGTGACTGAGTTTGTTCCGGCGTTTCTTCTCAGCCCTTACCTAATGTCTGTGTTCTGTCTCGAAGCGCTGGTAGGGCCCAAAAGATAAGGAGACATGATTCGGCCCCTTCAAGGCACAATTATTTTTATTTTATTTTTCACTGTACATTTGACGTTCATAAGTGGCATATTGTGTCCTAAATTGAATAAACATTTTTGAATTTTGAATTTTGAATTTTGAATTGAATTTTGGACGGACAGACAGACAGACAGACTTGACGAAACTATAAGGGTTCCGTGTTTTGCCATTAGGCTTCGGAACCCTAAAAATTGACGTTAAATAGCTGATGGTTTTCTACCCAAGACCTCTTACACACTGCGACCTTAAGCATTGATGCAGTCGCTCGGTTTAAAAAGGCGCTTCAGCATCGCGACTCGCGCAATGAACATATTATTATTAAATTTAGCGTCGAGGCAGTCGCGCTTTAGCATTGCGACTTAATTGATGTAACGCAAGTGTTAAAGGTTGACATTTTGCGACAGTATTGATGCTGCATCGCTGCTAAAAGTCACAGTGTGTTAAGTGTGTGAGATGGAATGCATGCATCTGGCTTATTACATAAATTCAATAATACTCAAAATTGTTTGCGTTTGTTAATATTTTTCATCTCTCCTGTTCGGAAAACTGAACTTTCATGTGTAGAGATAGTCAGGTAGAAAATAGATTTTCCATCCCTGGGGTGTAAAGTAATTTATTGCTACAATAAGACACGGCGTCAGAGATTATTGAGTTACATCATATTATTAATTTTATCAATTTTGAAATCAACAAATAAAATATCCAATTGCCATCCATACATATTGTCATCATGATTCTGTCACTTTTTATTTTATTTTGCTATCTTCCTTTTTTTACTTTTGTCTATTATTGCACAGATTACTAAGCAGGCGGAGGCAATTTGCGAGATTGTGGTGTTCATTATTAAATATTCTTACCCACTCCCATCTTAAGCTGTCACTCTATATATAAGCTGTCACCCTATAGCGTTATCTCATGAGACAAAATTGAATCTGCAATTTGACATAACGTGACAAAGTTGAGGTTGCGTTCTTCCATTATTATTGTTTATGAGAAAAAATCGATCGATATTTTTGACAAGAATTTGAATTATATGATATCATCCGCGTTTTATAAACTCTGTTCTTCCGTGCCTTTACTAGTCTTTCTAATCGTGTGATCTATGTATAACGTCGGTAAATAAACGACGATGATATATGGTGCAGAATCTTGATTTCATCTCTCAGCGAACTACATAATACGTCATTATCACATCTACGATCACACAGCATTTCTTTTTCTCGCAGTCGAAATGAAAAATAGTATGAGTTAACTCAGGTAAAAGTCACCACTTCACTATCGAATTGCGCTCTCACTCCTTTCGCGCGCGAGAAACATCTCGAGTGAAATGAGTCGCTTTCTCCCCTTGTTTAACAATCTGCTATTTTGCTTCACTTGCTCAGAATCGTTCGGTTACACGTCACATAATGCAACTTAAAGTGACACATCTCAGCACAAAAACCAAAATATTGTATGAAAATTTATCACGGCCTATATGTGGTGTAATGAGATTGAATTTGGAAGGCGAGCTCGTATGAGCGCGGCAGTGAGCGCGACGTTGCACTAAAGATGTCATAATTCGAAAATCGAAATGGCCACGCTCCGCCTCGAAGAGAAAAAAAGGAAAAACTTAGTGATTTGTCGGTATGACACGGGACATCATATTTCTTTTTTTTAATGGAAAATTTGAAGTAAATTGACATTTCTTAGAAAACATGTATTAACATGTATTATTCAATATGGGAATAAAGTATTAGTTACACACACACTATTTAGTGTGTGTAACTAATACTTTATTCCCATATTGAATAATCCACTATTATTTATGTACAGTTCTAAATATGTTTGAGTACGTTTTCATGTTGAAAATCAGAAATTCCATAGAATTGCAAATGGATAGGATAGGATGGTAGTGTCTGAAATTGTATCCGCATAATTTTCAACTTATCGGTATTTAAATTCAGAATTCGTTTTGCCAATAATAATCGAATAAAGAGGCAATTATAATTTGCATGATCTCTCCCTTTCAAGCTTCGTCACACTAAGAAACGTCGAAAAGATACTCCTTCTATTAAGAACTCAACTAATATTGACAGGAGACGTATTAAGACGTCTTCTGTCAATATTACTTGGGTCAAGCCGTCTGATTGGCCGACCTGTTTGCTTGTCACACACCACTTATCTGACGCGTCAAGGGCAGATTGAGTAAACGTCACCAGAAACAGCGGTCTAATCAACGCCGTGACGTCAAAGAATAGAAAATAGGTAACCCAGAATAAATAATGGAGGATGCAAGGGTAATGTCAGAACGATATGTCCGTGCATTTCCCTACTTAAATTTAGTGAAGGATAAATATTTCCGAATACTTTCATCTGACGCTCTCCGCGTGGCAAAATAGTACTGGTCAAGTGTGAGTGCAATACACAAAGGAATTTTCAGCTCCGTCTCTCTCATAGCTCGACGAGACGACATGGCATGACCAAAATAAAATCAGAGGTAAGAAGACTTGATGAGCTATCTGATACATTTACATCTCAACTTCTAGATTCCTAATTGCCGATTTAATCGACGTCAGATAAGACTTATCCGACCAAATGCCTAAATATAAAACGTCAAATTTTAAAATGTTATTTTCATATATTATTATTGTGTTATGGTGACGTTTCCAAATTAGGCGCTTTGTATCATATTCGATGAATATTCCTTATCTGTCATTTTGGTAAATTCGACTAAAAGACCCTTTACACCCTTTACACATTGCGATTTTTTGCAGCGATGCAATCGCGACGCTAACGCGCGTTAGTATCGATGCAGTCACAAATGTCAACCTTTACAAACGCGCGACTGCGTGTTTTCAAAATCGATGCTAAAAGTTGCAGTGTGTTAGGGGTCTAATTGATAGACTTTTAAGACAGAAGTCCCCAGAAAAATGACGATAACAATCAAAAGCTCCAAGAAAGACATAAACACGAAGCAACAACACGCACTATACGAGTTTTGAAAATGATAAAGATTCAAAAAATGAGTTAAAATCTTACTTTCATATTAATAGAAGTGATCCCGGCAAACTTCGTTTCGTCCCGTCTCATAGTTATTATCCTTTATTTTGTTACCTACTCGAAGCTTAAAAAAATATTTCAAGACTGAAATCAGCCAAATCGGTTTACCCGTTCTCAAGTTTTAGTAATACTAACACAAATATAAATATAGATTGACAGGCAAGTAGAAATAATTTTATAGCAAAATCATGAACTCATAATAAACTAAGAAGAAAATTCACTTCCCCTGTAGGTGTAAGGTATATAAATAAAGAATGTACCTACCTGTGTAAAGGGAAGGCTCTTATTTCAGAGATACGAAATGCATTGAAAAAGGTTGGAAAGGGAAACATCAGCAAGCAACATTCACTTGCATGCAGGCATTGACTAGATTGCTAAGCTTCTCTGGATTTTGAAGTGCAGAACTAATCGCTTACCAGCTGTCCAGTAACATATATATTTTTTAATATGACAACACTGCGTCCCCTATCTGCAAATTCGAAAATCATCGGGTGTCCGCTGTCTTACAACTACTTCTTTTGAACACGAAACCCACTCTATCCAATTTTATTTATTCCACGCAAGATTTTCCCAAGACTCAAGACTTTTTAATAATTTCTACACTCCTCGCACATCACATCTACTTCGCATGTACACCAGCACTACTGCTCACGTTTCGCGTTGAGTTTCCAATTTATTTCGCAAGCACTTATTTTGAAAAATCATACACAAAATCACAATAATCGCAAGTATTTTTGAGTATGTACATGTTTGCAAAATTTCGTAAGTGTTTGACTACAAGAAGTCATAGCTAGATAATCCTTTTTTTATATTGGACACCAATCACATACATTGCTCTGCTCCCAAAGTAAGTAGCTAATGCACTTGTGTCAGGGAAATCAGACACAACGGTGGTGCCACAACATCCAGACCCGAGACAATATCGAAAGTTTTCATTTCTATATTGACGCGACAGAGAATCGATTTCTTGAGTTCAATTAGGTATATTTCAAAAGTACAGTGTAAGTTTTATCAAAATTGGTCAAAAGGTTTTTGAAATATGTGTAAATAACTAAAAAACAAATTCATTTAGAGTCGGTGCATGATGTCAAGCTGACCTACACCAACAGTCTACCGTCATGATACACCGACTCCAAATGAATTTGTTACTCCTGAGTAAAAAGCAAGCAAGCTTGTTAGTCTGTTTAAGTTGAAATTTATCCTCAGGAGATGTTGTCGCCTCGGCGGAGCACGGACGACTGAACTGTGGTTTGGCTGGCGAACAGGCTTTTTATACTTTCCGTCCACTAATGAGGTGACGTAATCGTTGTAACGGAAATTTGAAAATGAAGTTAATCCGTTGGTAGTTGACGGTTATTATTAATACATTGTTGATTTGAAAATATATTAAGAAGTGGAGAGGCGGTATAACTGACCTGTTCGTTCAACAATGTAAACGTATTATCTTTATTATGTTTTATTATTTATAATTGTTCCAAAATGGATAGTTTCAAGCCTTTTTCACAAGTATGAAGGACAGAAAACGTATGATTATCAGGATTACTATGTCCTGAATCTAAAAGATGTTTGGCGAAATGAGACCTCTCAGGATGGTTGTTTCGGTAAGCGGAAATATGCTCTTTATAACGTGTGTTGAAGCTACGGCCGGTCTGTCCGTGCTCCGCCGAGGCGACAACATCTCCTGAGGATGCCACGTGTAGTGGCGAAACGCGCCGAGGTTTTTTGCACGTTGGTGTTGGGTACTAATAATTGCATCAGCTGTGCCGCATGCGTATTGAGGGAGGGCGGGTGGTGCATCCTGCCTTTGCCTGAACTACTACTAAACGCGGTGACGGTTCGTGTTGTTAATTGCCTGCGCCGGCGTCGCTTCGCGGAAATTTAAAGCAAAATAATTTTATAAATTTCAACTTAATAATGGATTTCCGCAAAGTAACGCCTGATTCCATTAATTGTGTTAGTCTGTTTTTTGTAGGTGGTATATATATTTTTCTCTTCTACCACCAGTCCGGAACTTGTTTTCTATTAACATTAAAGTATGCAAAAGTATGCGAATCACGCAACCTCTAACTTTGAGAAAGATTATATCTTTGAACCCAGCAGAATGTATTTTCAAAGTTCAAGTTAGTGTTAACTTCACTAAATATGGCGCGTGTTCGAGTTCAAGATTATGTAATAAATAATATAGCCACCGGCTTCTTCTGGTTTTATGCCCTTTTTACGGGAAATTGTGCGGCAGAAAAGTAAATATAGATTCAGTTTATTTTATAAATTTCAACTTTTTAATGAATTTCCGCAAAGTAACGCCGATTCCATTAATTAAATATAGATTCTCAAAAAGGTACAAACGCAAGTCTTTTTTACAAGATTTGAAATGAAATTTATTAGTGAATAAGAATTTGGGTAACAATGTTAGCAGTTACATTTGCTCTTACAGTAGTTTCGCCAATCTTTACCTTTTCAGGTGTATTCACATCACACTTGAATCTATTATGGGTTCAAATCGCTCAGTTAATATTTAATCTTAATTATAATATTTAATATTTAACTTAACTTAATATTAACTCTTTATTAAAATTATAATTTAAAAATAATTTATGCTATAGAAACATTTCTCGAGTAACCATGTTTTCACCAGTTTTTTGAATATATTTATATTAATATCTTTGAACTTATCTGGCAATTAATTAAATATTACGATACACATGATGAAAGCATTTTTGAGGTTATGGCTAAATTGACAGAGGGCTTATAGAGTTTGTGTATACAGGATGACTTTTTTATCAGTACCGAAATTTTGTGTAAAGTCTCCACTGATGAATATGAACAACTTTTACTATGGGGCACTAGTGAAATCGAGACAAAATATATCAGCTTTTCCATACAAAAGTTCAATTGGCGCGCGGTCAAAATGTATGGAACAGCTGATGTTTTTTTCTCGATTTCACTATTGCCCCCATAGTAAAAGTTGATCATATTCATCAGTGGAGTCTTTACACAAAATTTCGGTACTGATAAAAATGTCACCCTGTATATTGGTTGCGAATTCTTCTCCGTGTCGTATCCTGTATTTTTTTAAAGAGATTCTTATGTTTGAATACAAATAGGCCAACTTCATATATATACAAGCATGGCAACGGGTGAATATTAAGTTTCTTAAATAGTGGTTGACAGGATTCTTTTTTCCCGATGCCACACATAGCTCTTATACATCGTTTTTGCAATTTAAGCAGATTTGATATATCAACCGAATTTTGCACAAATAATACTAATTCATAACGTATATGCGTAAGTTTTTTAGTATGTTGTTGTTTTTTATTTCTTCACTCTGGTCGTTAAACCAATTGAGATGAAATTATATGATGAAACATAGGTCCTAGTGTGATCCTATGTCCAGTTATCCCAGTATGCTCAGGACTCTTTTCCTCAAAGGAAATGAATGATTATTATTAAAATATCTATGCTAATATTATAAAACCGAAGAGTTTGTTTATTTAAACCAGAATTTCTGCACCGATTGGAAAAAATGTATTTTTGTGATGGATATTTATAAAGCTTGAAGCCGGAAGGAAGGATATAGGCTACAAAACATCACGATGCGACGGGAGGGAAGGGATCTCAAAACGCGCGGATACAGTCGCGGGGGACCGCTAGTATCTAATATTTGCGTATTACAGGGAGATTGTAGTTTCGAATTCAAAGTCACAACTTAAGTGAATAATTTGATATTTGAATATCATTTACGGTTGACAACTTACATAAGAGTGCTCTCATAGCTGTTCTCCCTACTAATGAAGGTCACATCCAATCACAGTTAGCTAATGGGTCTTCAAAGGGCGGTGTCATCGATTATAGATCAGTTTAAGGGCTTACTGTAGTCTTAACTAAAACAAAACTCATGATCAGCCATTAAATCACAGGTTCATCTCAATTGGAATAGGGTTAGGAGATAAAAAATATTGTGAAAGTCACTGTGACACAATTTATTTAGGGAATAAGGAAAAATGATTTGTATTCTATCCGGCAGGTGAGAGATGTAACTCAAAGAAAGATATGAGCAGATACGTCCCATGATGTTTTGATTGTAATGGATTAAATCCGTTTTTTTTTTTTCAAAATGTACGAGAACCGGTAATCGAAAACTTCTTTCAAACTTATACAATAATGTCAAATGAAGAATTATTTCAACTCCAATATAAACAAAATGCATTCATATTTTTTTCGAAATTAAATGAATAGGTATGTAGGTACTACGCAATAAAACTTGACTGTTTTTTAAAATACAAAATTATTTGCCTTAACACTATACATTCGTTATTTGTTAAAAAAAACACCCAAATAGGTTTACTTACTACGCTTCCGTATTAGCAGATAACTCACAAGTGCTCCTTCATCATGTACAATAGAAGTGACTTGGCCAGGATATTTTTGGGAATTCCACATTATTAAAACATAATCTCCCTTTGAAATATTATTTTTTACCTGATTTTTACTTGGACAATCTACAGCTAATTCTTCAGAAATTGCAGATTTAGCTTTTTCAGCTTCAACAGGATTGTTAAAATCAGAGAGATCTACGATTCTGACAGTTTTGACTGATAACTGTAACAAACTCGCTTCATCTTGAGGCTCGAGTAAGTTGCGTTCTCGTTCATATGTTTTCTGTCGTTGCTTTATTATATTTGCAATACTTGGACGAATAAACCACTGGACGCGCAATGACGGGCAATTTCGCTTGTGCCCCCTTAGCCACGAAGCGGGCTTTTTGACCTCACTTACTGGTGACGTCTTGTCAGTACGGTGATAGAGCTCAGTGAGAAACATTGACAAAAAAAATGGGTAAATTTGGCTTATTTTAGTGTAAAAATTATAGCGGCAAGTTAAAAAATATTTATTTTCATTCGTAAGTAACGTTTTATCCCAAAAAAAAGCTGTCATTTTTCATGAAAATAGAGAAATGTGTTTTCCAAGAGAAAAGTAACATTGCCATATAAAAAAGTGGTGGTCTGTTACCTACTACAAAATCAACAAGATAACGTATACTTTATACGGTAGGATTGTCGTATGTTTATCATTCGTTCTCTTGTCAGTTTAATTTCAATTGTGCTTGACAAATGTCGATAAATCATATCGATAAACGTACTTATATTAAATTTTTGAATATAATTAATACTTTTAAAATAAAATTATAAATCTGTAAAATGTTTCACTTGAGAGTAGATTAAGGTAATATTAAATATACAACAGATTGCTTTAAAATTTTAAACTTCATATTATATGACAATACATCCTTCTAATATAATTACAGATTTCTTGTAGATCCATAAAGGAAAATAAAGTGAGTAGAAGCCGTCCGAAGAGGGGCAAAATGGATCCCCACAAAACATCACCAATTGTGTGGTATCCATTTTACACCAAACGTGGCATAATGCCAACGCAAAAAATCTTCTGGTTAATTATCCGTTATGAGGATTTTAATGGTGCAAGGCTATGTGTATTTACGGGCTGTTTCAATATGTCTTAGGAAGTTCTAGTTAGTGCTACTTGCCAGACCGTTTATACAAAACGACGTCTGTCTATGTTTCAATTGTTCATTTGTACATTACATGTCCATAATGTAATTTATTGTTTTGGTGATAAAATTATAAAATTTTACAAAAGATTCGTTCATTCATTCGTTCCACACATATCGATAAAAAAATATCGACACTTTTATGCGCTAAATGTCAATAATTGACACGACAAGCTCCCCCCGCCCCGCAGAAATTAGCTAATCATGTTTTCATACATTCGCTCTTGCGTTTCATATCCAGTGGTTAATTCATCAAAGTTGCAATAGGAAAATTATCTTCATCTAAATTTATCACGTAGTCCTCAGTAGAAGACGCAAGACTCATGTCCACATCACTGCAGCTTGTAGTGGAAGTTGACCGTTGTCGTTTTGTGCATTTATTTTTGATAGTTTTAGATGTAGACGGACCTTTGCCAAAAATATCTTCAGCACAGATCGACTTCCCGGGTGTGTTTTTTTTTTTATTGTCGTCTTGTTTGGGCAAATATTGGCCCGATTTTCTTTTAACTTTAGCATGAATGAATCGCCAATAAGGTCTGCATTAACGATTCGATCCTGTTTTGGCAGTCGGTTCAGAGGCTGTTCTTTGTCAATAGGAAATATTCCAGTTTTCCTAAATCCTGCAATCAAATTTCCTTTTGTTTCAGATAATAATTCAAGCGCTTGTTTTAAAAGACTTGGAAATTGGTCCTTAGGAGTTGTTGGTAGCATTCTTCCAGATTGGCTATTTTTCCAACTTAGTAAGACTTGTCTCCATTTGCATTTAAGTGGTCGAAAGTAAACAACATCTAGAGGTTGCAGAATGTGTGTAGCATTAGGCGGCAGACAAATAAAACGAATGTTATGCTTTCCACATTCGCACAAAACTCTTTGATTGATGTGCGATGAAAGGTTATCACCGATAACGATCTTTTTTCCTTCTTTTTTCTTTAAAATTGGAATGAGTTGGTTAATAAACCAGTCTTCAAAGGTAGTTGCATCAATCCAGCCGCTTTTGGTCCTATTGTATTTAGCATTTTTGGGGCCATTGAGTGTCCAAGTTGTCCAGAGATGTTCAGATTTATAAATGATGTAGGGTGGAACTTCATCACCTGTAGCATTTCCGCAAAACATCACAGAGTAGCTAACTTTAGTAGTATTCATTATAAGTTCTGGGTATTTGGTCCCTCGCCTGCATAAAACTGTTTTTCTCCCAGGGTCGTCGGAAAGATTCGTTTCATCATAGTTTATATATTTTCAGCCGGCACGTTTTCTAACTCTACACTTAAATTTTCAATGAATTGTGTTATTTCATTTGCTGAAATCTGTGCTCTCACTCTTTTAATATTATTGGCCATGCGTCGTGACAACACTTTCAGCCTATTGAGAAAGGATCGTACCCAATCTTTCCCTGGAATATTACCATTTTTAAATGATGGAACAATTCTTCTCTGGGCTAACAGATAATCTTTTATAATCATTTTTAAATCAAAATCGGTCAGTGGAAATCCGAATTTAGATAATGCTGTTATATGAGCAACGAACGAACTCTCTTCTAGCTCTGTAAATATTGTAGGTCGACCTGGTTTATTTTTAAACTTATTTTTTAATTTGTTTTTGATGGTGCTCCAAGGAATGTTGTATTTAACGGCAGCTTCACGCTGAGGCATGGCCCTAGCCCTCACAACATTCAAGCATTCTTGGAGTTCTGCGTCTGTGTAATCGACATATCGGTGACTTCCTGGCTTTCGACGATATTTTGATGGCGTTGTGGTGTCTGAAACGCGATAAATTCAATTATTTATACGATCGGGTAACTTTGGCTCAAGAGCCAATGTTACTCGAATTTATGAGGCAAAGTATCCAAATACTTAGTAATTAAAATTATTGAATTAAATTTTGTGTAAAAGCAATTTTTTCTATGATCTTTCTACTCCTTAATATATTTCTGACCCGAACAAATATAATATTAAACGAAACTCACCTTAAAATTCCAGTTTCACAAGAAAGTTTGCAGACGTAAATAAAACACGTCGTCACATGTCAGAATTCAGAAATAAAAAAAAACAGTTTTAACATAACAAACAAGCATCCAACCGATTGAAAATGAGCGTTAGTAATTCCATTTAATGAAGTCCGCTTGAAGTACCTAGGTCAAGTACTGTTTTCACTGCAAAATGGCGGGAAGTTTTTTTTTTTATTTGAGCCAAAGTTGCCCGAAGGAGCTAAAGTAACCCGACCTTACGGTATTCCTCATTTTAGTTTTGAAGTGGTATGAGCTATACTCCATCAAGCCGGGTCAGTGCGGTCAGATGTCATCAAGTCGCTCACACTAGCCGGGACCAACAGCTTAACGTGTCTTCTGCTTCCGAAGCACGAATATGGTCACTTATTCGGCCGAATTGGTCGAGATGGTCACTTATACGGATGGAATAGTCACTTTTATTCCAAACACTACCGCGCTGTAGGTTGCTTTACTTAGGTAATCACTACCAAAGCTTTCTTCACTGTGTGGGCAGCTTTCCCACATAATATTTATTTACATACATAGTACAACCACAAATATTAATTACACTATCCTTAATCTATTTATTTTAAACAAATATTTATAATTACTTAATATTATCAACTTGCCCAATATAACACAATTACCCATATATTTACATTTCATTTATATATTAATAAGACAAATAAAACATTATACACAACACCGAGAACTTATCGGATGTAACGAGTGAGCTTGCCGGCCGAACGCAATGGACACGCGCGATCGTAACAAGTCGCGAGCGTCAGCACTTTTGCGCATTCCATAGAATGCGCAGGCAGCCCGCTCGCCAGTCGAGATTCATACGCGTGGGCGAAGCCCGTGTCGCTCGATACCACTTGTATCGCTACTACCTGCCGCGCGTAATTACTTCATGTTATTGCTATCACTTAATAATTAGTGTTATCTTCCTATCTTTGCTATCACCTCTTTTTTCTTCTGACTTTATATTGTTTGTGCTTGTGAACCTGAGACAATAATAAGTGTGAATATACAAACTGTTGTTTCCTTGGAGTCGACCCACATCATCATACAAGTACGTACAATTGGTGGTTGGTGCTATCACCTTCCGACCACCAAACTGGTGACCACTTTCAGAACACCTCGAGAAGATGGCAAATAGTGACAGTGAATATCTCGCACCTAAATTTCAAGATTGCGACGCAGAACATGCCGTCCAAGATGGCGACGCCGAACACGGGCGCATTTCCACTGTATCGTCCGATATTTGCCGTGTTGGAGTACGAGTTGCACCATTCTGGCCGGACAAGCCTGCAATTTGGTTTCCACAATTAGATGGTCAATTTGCGATCTCCAACATAACAGCTGACTCGACAAAATTCTATTACGTAATATCTCAGCTTGATAACCAGTACGCTGCGGAAGTCGAGGATATTGTTATTTCTCCTCCGGCGTCAAATAAGTACGAGAAACTTAAATCAGAGCTGATTAAGCGTCTCTCAGCTTCAAAGGAGAAGAAGGTGAAGCAGCTTCTCATGCACGAAGAACTCGGGGACCGCAAGCCGTCCCAGTTCCTTAGGCATTTGCAGATCTTAGCAGGACCTGGCTTCCCGAAGACTTTGTCAGGACTATTTGGACAAGTCGCCTGCCACATAACATGCAGCAGATCATCGCTTCACAGGCTACTTCTCCAATCGAGACTTTGGCTGATTTGGCAGACCGGATTCAGGACATAGCGCCTCCAGCACCAGTCGTCGCAGTGACTTCATTCTCCAGATCCTCTAACAACATTTTGGACGATATGGCTAGACAGATCGCTGAACTCACCAAGAAGGTAGAAGCTCTCTCGTCGCAGCGCTCCAGATCTCGAAACCAGTCCTACCAACGCCAACGCAGTCGTAGCCAATCTAATGCCCGCTACAGGAAGCAACCGCTTTGTTGGTACCATGCCAAGTTTGGAAGCAAGGCCAGCAAATGCATCTCTCCCTGCGATTTCGAGGCGGAAAACTCGATGGGCGGTCGATAATGGCGGCTGACGATTGCCCTAAGACTACTGGTCGCCTGTTCGTTACTGATAGCAGATCCAAGATCCAGTTTCTTGTGGACACAGGGAGCGATTTATGTGTCATACCGAGGACTGTCCTTCGTGAACGCCATGTGATTACGAATTATCAGTTGTGTGCCGCCAATGGATCTACTATAAACACTTACATTTCAGTGCAGTTGAGTTTAAATCTTGGACTCCGTAGAGACTTTATCTGGCAATTCGTCGTTGCCGATGTTACTAAAACCATAATCGGTGTCGACTTCCTTTCTTTTTATAATTTAGTTGTCGACATCCGAAATAAATGTTTAATTGACGGTAACACAAATATATAAACTGTTGCAAGTCTAACTTTTTCAGTTTCTCTTGTTTCAAGCGTTAAGGTTTTGACTGGCAGCAGTAAGTATCACGCGATTCTAGCTGAATTTCCGGAAATTACACGACCAGCAGGCACACCCATTACACCGAAACATAACACTGTTCATTATATACGCACCACACCGGGCCCCCCAGTTTCCAGTCCACCCCGCAGATTAGCTCCTGATAAATTTAGATAGCCAAGTTAGAATATGAGGCTATGTTGGCGAACGGTACTGCACGTCCATCCGATTGCCCTTGGGCGTCGCCGCTTCATCTTGCCCCTAAAAAGGACAACAGCTGGAATCCATGCGGAAACTACAGACTTCTCAACTCTCGGACCATCCCAGATAAGTACCCCATCCGCCATATACAGGACTTTACCCAGAATCTTACAGGTTGCAAAGTGTTCAAGTGTTCTCCACCGTAGACCTCGTCAAAGCCTACCATCAAATCCCTATAGCTGAAGAGGATATTCCGAAGGCAGCTATCACCACACCCTTCGGATTTTAAGAGTTTCCCTTCATGCAATTTGGTTTGAGGAATGCTGGCCAAACCTTTCAGAGATTTATTGACGAGATGACTCGTGGCCTTGACTTCTGTTATCTATATTTTAACGATTTTTTAATATTTTCACGCTCGGAAACAGACGACGAGAACCATCTTCATCGGCTATTTACTAGGATGAGGGACTATGGAATTCTTATCAACACTACCAAGTGTGTTTTCGGTCAATCCGAAGTGTCTTTTCTTGGCTATAGCATCTTTCATTCTGGTACTAAGCCTCTGAAAGGTAGGGTCCAGGCTTTGCAGGGCTTTCCAGTGCCCAAAACTGTCAAGCAGCTCAGGAGATTCGTGGGCATGATCAATTTTTATAGGCGTTTCTTGCCAAACTCTGCCCAAATTCAAGCCCCTTTGAACGCATTGCTGACTGGTTCTGTGAAAGGCTCTCACCCGGTTGTCTTGGAGGGAGACTCGTTGAGGGCATTTTAAACATGTAAGGAAAGCCTTTGTCATGCAGCTTTATTAGCCCACCCAGATTCTGAGGTCAAACTGGCACTAACCACCAACGCATCTGATATGGCGATTGGCGCGGTTCTTCAGCAGTATAAAGACAATTCATGGCAACCTCTTGAATAGAATAGAATAGAATTTTATTTATTTGACACACAAGATACATTACATTATATAAATTAAAACAAATCAAAACAACTAAAATTAAATTCATAAAAAAACAGAAACAAAGCGCCCAGGTGTGCCAAAAAGGTCCCCGCTCAGTATATATCGTGACAGCAGATGGTAAGCATGCCACGACGCTGATTTTCAGCGGGAACCCCTGCTAGGCACTGGGTGTTAACACACACTTGAAGAAGAAAACAATAATAATAATATTTTTTTAAAAAAAAAACAACAACAAATAATAAAAAAAAGATTACATTATTATCATACATTTGAATTAAAACATTAATAAATTTACAATTACATTTCATTATTTTATTGTTTTTGTATATATTGTGATAATTTTATATATTATATAACTTAATTATTTGAACAGAATAAATGAATAATAACCATTTACAGATTAAATATTTACGAAAGTAATAGCGCTTGCAGCGCCCTCATCTCGCCGGTCTCGTGCCAGTTTTGCATTTTTCTCTCGCAAGTTGAGCCCATCACAGCAGAAATACTCGCCGTATGATAGAGAGCTCCTTGCTATCTACGAGAGTATTAAATATTTTAGACACATGCTCGAAGCCTGACACTTTACTATCTACACTGACCATAAGCCGTTATGCTTTGCCTTCCATAAACGGAAGAATAACTGCTCTTCCCGTCAGTTCAGGCATTTTGACTATATTGCTCAGTTTTCTACTGATATACGTCATATAGCCGGTAAAGACAACATCGTCGCCGATACGCTTTCTTGCGTCGATGAGGTCCAGAAGCCTATCGATTTGGAAGAACTTGCCAAATGACAAGACTCGGACTCGGAACTACCCCAAATACTCCATGGTTCAAATTCCCTTCACGTGGAGAAGAAGACAATACCTGGGAGTCGCTTACTATTGTACTGCGACGTCAGCACGCCGACGCCCAGGCCCTTTGTCACAGAACAGTTTCGTCATCAAGTTTTTCTAAATTTACACAGCTTTAGTCATCCCGGTGCTAACGCTAACGCCAAGTTAGTTGCCGAAAGGTATGTTTGGCCATCAATGAGAAAGGACTGTCGCGAGTGGTCCAAGGCATGTTTGACTTACCAGCGTGCCAAAGTGAACCGACACGTGTCTGCACCCGTAGGCAGGTTAGGTTTACCGAAAGCACGTTTCAAATATGTTCATTTGGACTTGATCGGTCCCCAACCTCCACCAGCCGGTTATCGCTACTGCCTGACAGCGGTCGATCGCTTCACGCGATGGCCTGAAGCTGTTCCGCTAAGCGAAATAACCGCAGAAGCAGTGGCCAAAGCCTTCATATCTGGCTGGATCTCCCGATATGGTTGTCCCACGGACATAGTTACCGATCGCGGTAGACAATTTCAGTCGGCCTCATTTGAACAACTGGCCAAGCTGACAGGTTTTAGACACCGGATGACTACGGCATATCACCCGCAATGTAATGGCTTGGTGGAGCGTTTTCGCCGCCAATTAAAGACGGCCATTACTTGTCACAGCGACGTAAACTGGACGGAAACGTTGCCACTAGTTCTGCTAGGCGTACGTAACGCTCTTAAAGAGGACCTACAGGCAACACCCTCCGAACTTCTTTACGGAGAAACTTTGAGAATGCCCGGTGAATTCTTTGGTGACAAATCAGACTGTCACCGACATTCGCGATTTTTCAGCCCGTTTACATAACTTGGCTGCTGATTTAAAACGGCGGCGGGCGTTGTGTGTTCGTTGTAATATGTTGTCTCGTAGATTTGGACGTTGTAGTAAACAAGTCAAAGTGACGCTATTCAAAGCCTACTGTCAGTCGTTCTACACGTGCGGTCTATGGGTGAAGTTTACGCAGCGGACATACAGCGCTCTTCGGGTACAGTATAATAACGCGTTCAGGATGCTTTTCGGGCTGCCGCGCCACTGCAGCGCATCATCCATGTTTGCTGAGGCGCGCACTCAGTGCTTCTACTCCGTCATCAGAGCGCGCTGCGCCTCGCTGTGGGCGCGCTTGCGCGGTAGCACGAACGCCATCCTGAGCGTGTTGACTGACCGTTGGGACTCCCCGCTGATACGCCACTGGTTACAGCTACATACCCCGGCTTTCAGCGTAGGCTACGTGTAGCACGGGGTCAAGCGGGAGCTCTCTTCCTAATTATAATTTTAATTTTAATTTCATGGCTTTTTTAGTTTTATTTTATTTTCATTTTATTTTGTTACTAACACTAGAATAAGTTAAACTTGTTACTAATATTATTGTATGGATCTAAATTATCTGAAATAAATTGATTATTATCATTTTTATTATAAAACCTGTTCCTACTTCTAATCATCATAACAGTAAAAATTTTGTGCATAAAGACCTGGCCACTTCTAGTCATGTTTTTGTCAGAGATGACACAGTACGTGGTACTTTTTAACCGGCCTTTAACGGCCCATTTGAAGTTTTGACTAGAGGCCCTAAAACTTTTCAACTTAAAATTAAAAATAAAAGTGCCACAGTGTCTATAGACCGCCTTAAGCCGGCCTTTACATTGCTAGATAATAATCTTAATACTACATTAAATAAAACTAATATTGAAAATTATTTAAATACAAATAAAGATTTAAACCATAATTTAAAAGTAATAAAAGTAAAGATATTGTAAATTCACCCCCTAAAACAACTCGTTCCGGGCGTCAAGTTAGATTTCCGGACTATTATCGCCCGTAGACACGGTCTCTGGAGGGGAGTGATGTGGGCAGCTTTCCCACATAATATTTATTTACATATATTTACTCTATCCTTATTCAATTTATTTTCAACAAATATTTATAATAACTTAATATTATCAACTTACCCAATATAACCAGTGTTACCAGTGATGACATACGAATCCGAAACATGGCCTCTTACTATGGGCCTTATAATGAAGCTTAAAGGGTTTCTCTACGGGATCGAATCAGAAATAAGGAGATACGTAGAAGAACTAAAGTAACGGACGTAGCCTTGAGAATCAGTAAGCTCAAATGGCAATGGGCAGGGCATATAGCGCGAAGAACTGATGGCCGTTGGGGCAGGAAAGTTCTAGATTAGAGACCCTTCGACCAGAGACGCAGCGTGGGCCGTCCACCAACAAGATGGACAGACGACCTTATAAAGATCGCAGGATCAAACTGGATGCAGACCGCTAGTGATCGGTCGCTGAGGAAAGCCGTGGGGAGGCCTATGTTCAGCAGTGGACGTCATTTGGCTGATGATGATGATGACCCAATATAGCACAATTACCTATATATTTACATTTCATTTATATATTAATAAGATAAAAAAACATTATACACAACACCGAGAACTTATCGGATGTAACGAGTGAGCTTGCCGGCCGAACGCAATGGACACGTGCGATCGTAACAAGTCGCGAGCGTCAGCACTTTTGCGCATTCCATAGAATGCGCAGGCGGCCCGCTCGCCAGTCGAGATTCATACGCGTGGGCGAAGCCCGTGTCGCTCGATACCGCTTGTATCGCTACTATCTGCCGCGCGTAATTACTTCATGTTATTGCTATCGCTTAATAATTAGTGTTATCTTCCTATCTTTGCTATCACCTCTTCTTTCTTCTGACTTTATATTGTTTGTGCTTATGAACCTGAGACAATAATAAGTGTGAATATACAAACTGTTGTTTCCTTGGAGTCGACCCACATCATCATACAAGTACGTACAATTGGCGGTTGGTGCTATCACCTTCCGACCACCAAAACTGCATTTCAAACACACAAACAGTAATGGTTACTACTTCTATAATCCTTACCGATCGTAGCTTTGGTAGCCAATTACACAAGAGAAGAGAGGTATTATAGAGCAAAGTGTGCGCGCACAAATGCACTTTCTGTAAGAAAGAATGTAAGAATTATTCGCCTTAAATAGAATTCTTTCTTTTAAAGAGTCAAGAGTTTATTTAAGACTTTTTAGTGCATTTTGATTTTGATGTCTGTTAATACTTTTATTTGCAATTTTTCGTGGTTTTCGAGAAGCATATATATTTATAGAAGGATGGTTGCACCTTTTGACTCTGTTTTATAATAAGCTTAGCTAAGCTTTCAAAGTACTTAGCATAATTACTGGCGTCGTAATCACTGAAATCTAAAGCATTAAGGAGTTGCACCATGAGCCCAGCTCCACAAAATGGTGACTATCAGACGTAAAGACTTATCAACATTAATATTATTGTTTACATGTCTTTAGCTTTACGTCAATACAGGCTTGTGTTAGAATGTCATAAAAATATGTAGATAATTTGCATGGTTCTATTATATTATTAGATATATTATTATAATCATTTTGGTATTTCTAAAATTTGTATTAAAATTATAAGTAAATCTGTCGGTTTACGCCGTGCTTCCGATTGTCAAAACAATGTAAAAATATTTCTAAAACAATCATAAAATATTGTAAAATTTGAATGTATTTATTTTAATTTGAGCGCTATTTAAAATAAGATTACCTACTTTAATATTTGAAATTGTTATTTCGTTAAAAGTAAGTGTACTGACTAGCGCCGTGCTACCGGCAAACGTCAATCACTGGTGTAGTGGGGAAAGCCACCCCACTCTGCTGACCTAACAAAAAGGCCGGGCAGCACGAGCGTTAGTCAGTGTTAATTAAGGATTGGAAGTGTACAAATCTCCGAAATAAAAGTGCTATAACAAGTGAAGTGTATCAATTCTGTTAGACCCCCTTTCAACTTCAGAAAGCGGGATAAAATTGAGTGTGTGGTTGAAATCATACTCGATGAAAGGACGCTACGCCCAAAAATAAGGACATCATGGAAGGTGATGATAACCCAACTCATAGACGCGAAAGGGACTCGGGTGGCCCTTTGCAAAGCGAACATGAGTCTACAGTACGCAAATCACGGAAGCGTTACCGTGAAAAACACCATCGCTCGAGAAGCGATAGTGGTTCTTCAAAGAGCGAGGTTCAGTCTCCTGTGCTTGAGCCACGTCGCTTACGTCGGCGTGGAGACTCAAAACATCGACGACATCATTCAAAACATGGCCGGCGCAGCAGTCGCCACTCGAAAAATTCTTTCCAAAAAAGTCATCGTGATGGTCATCGGGAGGGCAGCCAGCTGCGAGCCTGCCATGAACAAGAACTTAACACCGCTTTTCAGCAACCAACGACAGTGAGTACACCTATTCCTAGTAATAGTACGGACTCTAATACGTTGATTAAAGCCTTTACAGAACTCATTCAGACCATGAAAACTGATAATAATAGTGACAAAAATCCATCATTAAATGTGATTCCAGAATTTGACCCTTCTAAACGAAACCAAACTATTGATATGTGGATCATTAAGGTCAATGAATGTGCTAAGATTTATAATTGGTCAGAAAGGCAAACCATTCATTACGCATTACCGAAATTAGCTGGTTTAGCCCAAAAATGGTATCAAGGATTACCCAGTTTGCTGTTTTCCTGGTCTGAATGGCAAAATAAATTAAAATTAGCCTTCCCAAGTGACGAGAATTATGCTCAATTGTTAACTGAGATGCTTGCTTGCAAAGCTAGATTTGGCGAATCTTTAGAAGAATACTTTTATGAAAAGATGGTTTTATTGAACCGTTGTAATATCTTTGGCAAAAATGCAATTGACTGCATCTTGTTCGGTATAGATGACAGATCAGTTAGGACTAGCGCAGAAGCGGCTCAATTTACAGAGCCAGATAAATTACTTGTTTTCCTCAGAAATGTTAGATTACCCAAAAGGTCAGATAAACCAAATCCATCTTTGCAATCAGGCCACTCAGAATTAAAACGCCCGAAAAATCCGAAAAACATTAGTGATATTAAGTCTACTCGTTGTTATAACTGTGGTGAAGAAGGTCACCCTTTCTATAAATGCAAGCAGCCAATCAAACGGTGTGACTCATGTCACAAAGTTGGTCATTTATCAAATCTCTGTCCCAATAAAAATGAACCCCAGAAAAGTAATACAGTTTTACGTATATCTAAAGAGCAAGATAATGATTCCAAATATTTTAAACTAGCTTCGGTTAATGGTCAAAATCTTAACTCATTCATAGATTTTGGGAGCCAGTGTTCTATGATACAGGAATCTTTTGCTAAAACCTTAGTTGACTCTTGGTTAGTAACTGATTTACCCATCTTAAGGGGGTTTGGTGATAGCATTGTCCATTGTGTAGGAAGGTGTAACGTTGAGATTGAAGTCGATTCAGCTAAAGCCACTATAGAAGTCTTGATTGTTCCTGACAAGTTTTTGCGAGTTCCAATCCTTCTCGGACAAACTTTTACCGAACAGGATCATGTGATAGTTTACAAAACTAAAGATAAACTAAAAATTACGTCTGAACCTTTAAAATCAATTCAGTTGTTTGCATCTCATGCCGGTAATATAAATAAATATACAGAGGTAGACGTATATTCAAAACCAAATTATACGGGAGATTTGTTCATTGAACCTGGCATATGCCAAAATAAAGAAAGACAGTATCAATTGATTCAAAGTGTAATAACATTAAATAATGGGCAAGGAAAAATTATAATTAAAAACCTTGCGCCATCAACTTGTACTTTAGATAAAGATTCTATGATACTTCGAGCATTACCATTAAACGAGTCGCAGATATTAGATATTAACAGAATTGAGCACGTTCAAAATAAACCTGAAATTTCCCGTATAGATCCTACTATGATACAGATTGATGATAGTATCGAAACAAAACATAAAGAAAAACTCATTTCCATGCTCAACGAATATAGGGACTGTTTTGCATTTTCGGTTAGGGAATTAGGATGCGTCAGTGGTGCTGAAATGGAAATCAATCTCAGCGATACAACTCCGGTCGTTTATAGACCTTATCGTTTGTCTAATTCCGAACGCGAAGTAGTGCGAAATATGGTACAAGAGATGGAAGATTCTGGTATTATACAACAGTCATCGTCAGACTACGCGTCACCTATTATCCTTGTTCGTAAAAAAAACAGTGACTACCGACTTTGTGTTGATTTTAGAGCACTAAATAAGAAAACAGTAAAAGAACATTACCCCCTCCCGCGAATTGACGATCAATTAGATAATTTATCCGGTCATAGATACTACACTTCTTTGGATCTTGCGTCTGGTTACTATCAGATCCCCATGGCCAATGTTTCCAAGCACTTAACAGCTTTCGTAACACCAGACGGTCATTACGAGTTCAATCGAATGCCGTTTGGACTTGTTAATGCACCGTCTGTGTTTCAAAAAACGATCAATAATATATTGGGAAACGCAAGATTCAAAGAAGCGTTTGCATACATGGATGATGTTATCATACCATCAAAAACGGTAGAGGAGGGGCTACAAACTCTAAACAACATCTTAGATCTTTTTCGTACTTCGGGCTTAACACTAAATTTGTCAAAATGTAATTTTCTAAAGGAATCTATTGATTATTTGGGGTTTGAGGTCAGTGAAAAGGGAATTAAGCCCGGTGCGAAAAAGATAGAAGCTGTTGCCAATTTTCCCCGGCCTACAGATCAACACAAAATCAGACAATTTATAGGCCTCGCCAGTTTTTTCCGCCGTTTCATAAAAGACTTTTCCATCATTGCTAAACCCTTAACTCGGCTTTTAAAAAAAGACGTTAGTTGGCAGTGGGGGGATTCGGAAGAAAAAGCGTTTAACATTTTAAAGAGTAAGCTTATTGAACGTCCCATATTATCTTTTTATAACCCAGACCATGAGACTCAATTGCACACTGATGCCTCAAAGTTAGGTGTTGCTGGAATTTTGATGCAAAGACGTGACAAAGATTCACCTTTCAATGCAGTAGCATATTATAGCCGTCAAACTTCTCCAGAAGAATCTAAATTTACATCTTACGATTTAGAGACTTTGGCAGTTGTAGAATGTTTGTGTTGACGGTGGCTCATCTTTGAATTTGTATTGATCTTTATTTGAAGGTAAAATGAAACTACTAGCTAGTAAGTAATATTTGTCCACCTACAATGTGCAAAAATGTTATTGACCGCGGTACGCCGCGAGCCCTCGGGCAGTCTGCAAGCATCTCCGGGCGCGAGCGCATGTCGCTTTCTGAAACTGTATTTTCACGTGTTTGTCGAAATAAACGTCTAAAGTGTGCTATCATCTTTTAATCAGCAACCTATAGTCTACAGTGCTTGGTTTTCGAGCCAGATCTGATGATTAGCCGCACTCCAATGAAGATGGTTAACACGCGTAGCACCACCCGTCGTGACAAAGGTAACCTCTGTGAAGAAAATGCTACGTGTGAATTCACAGCCGGCCCATCGAATAGCGTCAAGACCGAACCTTGTCGGCTGCATGAAGTACCACCAACCGCAACATGCGCCAGCAGACCAGGCCCGTCTAGCAGCATCAAGTTTGGATCGTGTCCGCCTCCTAAAGTACCTTCGAAAGCTGCGTCGATCTGTTCCAAGCGATCGTGTGCTTCGTTCGAAACGCGGCGGAAGAGTCTGTTGCTGGAAGCTGAAAAGAGAAAAGCTGAAATTAAGATGCAACTTATAGATAAGCAGCTAGAAGCAGACCTAGCTAACCTGGAGGAAGAACTTTACAGTCCACGCGATGGTAGTGAATCAGATGCACGTCGTGAAGTCGAGAACTGGATGGAGAAAAGCCAGCTGGAATTGGATAAGCAGGAAGTCCACGCAAGTGAACCTAATAAGGGCTTCCAGCACCCGCCGGTGACGAATACTGGCACTTTAAATGGCACAATTCAGATGCTGGCTGCTGCTGTGAAAAATCTAAGTACTCCCTCCGCTCAAGTAAACTCAGACTCGAAACTATTGAGCCGCTTAAGTACGCCCAAAGAGTTGCCAGAGTTTGCGGGTGACCCGTTGGACTGGCTTCAATTTAAGCAAAGTTACGAGGAGTCAACGACGTTGTGCAACTTCACCCAAAAGGAAAATCTATGGCGGTTAAGGAAATGCTTACGCGGACAAGCAAAAGAAGCCGTGTCAGCTTTGTTCATAAGTGCTACTTCACCTGAACGCATAATGTCAACCTTGGAGCTTCGTTTCGGCGACCCTGATAATATACTGTCTCGTCTAACTCAGGACCTTAAGAAAATACAACCCTTATCACAAGATTACCAAAAGGACATAGTGATATTTTCCGTGAAAGTGCAGAATTTCGTGGAAGCTGTACGAGCCGTCGGCAAGGAAGAATATATTCAAGGTATGAGTACAGTATCTACCATACTAGCTAAAATGCCGACAATACTCCTTTCTAAGTGGACAGATTACAGCTTTCCTATTATCCAAACTAAGCCTAATAAGTCACGATTAGAGATATTGTCTGAGTTTTTAAACGCCGAGGCTATTAAAGTATCTGCAACTGCGAATATCTATACATTAAATGCACGCACAGATACATATAAACAAAGGCAGACTGATATCAGCAACGCAAGGTCACATACTGTTTTATTGCAAGCTGAAAAACAAAGCGATGATATGCAGTGCCAGTTCTGTCGTGCATCGAAACATAAGCTCGTTGATTGCAAGAAGTTCAGAAAAACATTATGCAAAGCGAGATGGCAATATGTTAAACGCTACGGCATCTGTTTCAAATGTTTGGAAGCAAAACACCTGAGAGATGCGTGCCCTGCGCCGGCCTGCGATAAGGATAACTGTGGCCGCGCGCATCACAACTTGCTTCACTATCCAAACAAACATAACACCGAGGATGCGCCGCAACAGGAGCCCGAGCAGTCGCAGCGTGAGTCAGCCACCGTGTCTACGGTCGAGACGGTTACGCATGTAAACTCGAGTGTGTGTAAAGTGCTTTTAAAAGTAGTGCCGGTACGTGTGTATACTAAAGACGGCGGTTATATCGACACAAGTGCGTTACTCGATGACGGTTCCACAGTGACTATGATAAGCGCCGAACTTGCCGATCGCGCCGGACTTCGCGGGCGCCGTGAATCGATGCATGTGTGCGGGCCGTGGAGTGATAACAAACTGGTTTGCGATACGACGGTGTTAGACTTGCGGCTATCTGGTATAGACAATAAGGTGTACTGTGTGAAAGCTCGTAGTGTTAAAGAATTAAACTTGCCAATACAAAAGTTGTCCGTAGTAAATTGTGACATGTTTGATCATTTGCAAAGTATTAAAAATACATTGTGTAACGTTGATACGAAGCCTGAAATCCTTATAGGGCAAGATAATTGCCAGCTGTTGTTACCTGTAAAAGTTGTGTTAGGTAAATCATATGAGCCGTCAGCAACACTCACACCGTTAGGCTGGAGCGTTCACGGCAGTGTAAACATACCTAAGGGGCCGCGCGGCGCGACCTGCGCCGGCACACCGGGACTAGACGACGCCAACGCTATTCTGCACGTCGCCGAGCTGCGCTCTGAGGAGCGGGAGCTGCGGGCGCTGCATGAGGAGGTACGTCGGGCGTTTACGCTCGAGGCGATGGGAGTGGCAGGTAAGCCTAGGGTTAACGTAGATGATCCTCGCGCTCTCGAGCAGCTTGAGCGGACTGTACAGCTGATTGACGGCAGATGGCACGTCGGTCTGCCATGGAGGAACCCCGATTGTACTATGCCTGACACTTATTGTAATGCTCTAAAAAGGTTAGAAGGGGTGGAACGAAAAATGAAGAAGGATACAGGATACGCTGAAAGGTATGCCGAAAGGATTGAACATTTATTAAGTAATTCTTTTGCTAGGGAACTTAAGAACTCTCAACGCACCGAAAGGACGTGGCACCTGCCACATTTTGGCGTTGATAACCCGAACAAAAGGAAACTGCGTCTTGTGTTTGACGCTGCTAATGAAGTTGAAGGTTTGTGCCTGAATGATTATTTGTTAAAGGGACCTGACCTACTTACCTCACTATTCGGTATAATGCTTCGATTTAGGGAGGATCGCATAGCCGTGACAGGTGACATACAGGATATGTTTCTACGAATTAAAATCTTATTGTCTGATCAAGACGCTCTGAGGTTCTTGTGGAGGGACAGCTCTGATGATCCAGTACGTACCTACGCAATGACGTCACTTATATTTGGCGCGAAGTGTTCGCCCTTCGTAGCGCAATTTGTGAAAAATAAAAATGCGCAGCGGTATGAGTCATCCATGCCAGCTGCAGTAGATGCCATAGTAAACTCTCATTACATGGATGACTACATACAAAGCTTACCCGATGAGAAAACAGCTATCGATATGGTACATAACATTTCGCATATCCACAAAGAAGGCGGTTTTCACATGCGTAACTGGACTAGTAACAGTGTAGCTGTACTAGACTCCGTTCCAAAGGAAACACTAGGTACTGAGGCCGTAAAGTTTAAGATTGATCAGCAATGTGATGGCGAGCGTACGCTGGGACTTATTTGGTATCCGAGTACGGACGAGTTGGCGTTCGATGTCTCGTTCAAGCGCATTCCCGAGGCTATTATGCAGGGTAAGGAAAGGCCAACCAAAAGAATTATGCTTCGTGTTGTAATGTCTATTTATGACGTGTATGGGTTTTTGTCTCCCTTCACTATCCAAGGTAAAATCATGCTGCAGGCTACCTGGCGGTCGAAGATTGGCTGGGACGATGCCATTCCTAAGGATTTATATTGTAAGTGGCTCAAATGGATTGAATTACTCCAGTTAATTGATAAGATTCGCATACCGCGTTGTTATCAGAGCATTCCTGTATGTGCGAGCGAGACAAAAGATGAACCTGCCTCCAGTGTCGCCGTAGCCCCGCCACTCGATGATGCTACGAAATTGACTACGAACGCGTCTAGGCGAGTGGCCGGCTACGAGAAATGCTACGACATGAGATCCGCTGATACGAAAAACTCGCCGCCGCACACGGAATGTTATAGAAACCTACAGTTGCATGTATTTAGTGACGCTGGACAACAGGCGCTGTGTGCGGCCGCATACTGGCGATGGATTTCTAGCGATAATAAAATATGCGTTGCATTAGTCGCGAGTAAATGTCGAGTTGCGCCGGTCAAACCAGTAACTATGCCACGTCTTGAGCTTCAGGCAGCGTTACTGGCCGCAAGGCTAGCTCACACTATTGCTACGGAACATAAGTTGAAACCCGAGCAACGGTATTTTTGGTGTGATTCTACCACCGTGTTGCACTGGTTGCGTAACAATACGCGTACGTATAAAGCTTTTGAAGCAAACCGACTTGGGGAAATCGATGACCTTACCGGTGTCTCGGAGTGGCGATACGTGCCTACGAAACTCAACATAGCTGATATAGCGACACGAGATGTTTTTAATTATGATTGTTTTGTTAATGAGTGGTTTCGAGGCCCTCAGTTTTTGTACGAGGATACTACCTGCTGGCCTCACGATGTTGTAGAACCTGAAAATAAAGAATTGATTAATTTGGTAACAAATTGTACAGAAGGTATAAATAAAAGTTCAGACTTACCTGTTCCTGACGCGAAGGTTTTTTCTTCGTGGCTCCGTTTGCTGAGGTCTGCTGCCGCGGTTCTTAAATTTATAAATAAATGCAGAAAACTTACCAGTGTCGATGAAAGCGTGATGATGAAGCAAGCAGAGTGTCTGCTGTTGAAAAGGGCTCAAGTGGACTCATTTGGCGCTGAAATTAATCTTCTAAAATGTGGTAAGTGCATTCCGCGCGACAGCAGACTACGCAATTTATCGCCATATCTAGATGAGCAAGGGCTTCTTCGTGTAGGCGGCCGTATTGATGCCGTTTCTGATGTTGCATTGGAAACCAAACGACCTTACATCATTGATGGACGTCACCCAATTACTAAGCTCATAGTCCGGCATTACCACGTAAAGGCAGCACATGGTAATCAAGAAGCTGTTGTGAACCATTTGAAGCAGATGTACTGGGTAATCAGAATACGTCCAGCAGTTAAGGAAGTTGCGTCTAAATGTTTCTTTTGCAGATTGCGTAGAGTCAAACCAGCTGTTCCTAGAATGGGTGACTTACCTGAGGCGAGGATGGCGCACCATCAGCGACCGTTTACCTTCTGTGGCATTGATCTCTTCGGTCCAATGGAGGTCGTGGTAGGCAGACGACGCGAAAAAAGGTATGGTGTCTTGTTTACATGCCTCACGATCCGCGCGATCCATATTGAAGTGGTGCATTTCCTGACTACTGATTCTCTTATTATGGCTCTTCGCCGCATGTCCTGTCGAAGAGGTTGGCCACGTTACATATACTCGGACAATGGGACTAATTTGCGAGGCGCTGACGTGGAGCTCAGTAAGGCGATGCAGGAACTCGATGACGATGCCCTTAGAATGGAAGCAGTGAACAATGGGGCGCTGTGGACCTTTATTCCCCCAGCCAGCCCGCATTGGGGTGGGGCATGGGAACGTCTTATTCGCAGCGTTAAGTCCTCACTTCGTGTTATACTCAAAGAACGAGCTCCTAAGGACGAAGTGTTGAGGACCCTCTTGGTCGAAGTTGAGAATATTGTCAACGGTCGCCCGCTGACCCATGTTTCAGTTGAGCCTGGCAGTGCTGAGTCAATAACGCCAAATCACTTTCTCATTGGTTCATCTAGCAACTTACCTATAGCAGGAGTTTTTGATGACTCGGACTTGTTTCTGAGAAAGCAATGGCGGCAGGCGCAGAGGCTAACCGACATGTACTGGCAACGTTGGCTCAAAGAGTACTTGCCAACTCTTGTCCCTAGAACCAAGTGGCACCAGGAGCAGAACCCTTTGAAGGTAGGTGATCTTGTTTTCATTGCAGATCCAGGCTGGCCTAGAAATACTTGGCCTCGAGGCATAATAGATAAGGTGCTTCCAGGCAAGGACGGTCGAGTACGGGTCGTGGAAGTGCGAACTTCACGAGGTGTCTTGCGTAGATCTGCGGCGCGCGTCGCCCCTATTCCTTTAAGTTTAGAGTGCTGACCCAGCACTGGGGTGGGGAGTGTTGACGGTGGCTCATCTTTGAATTTGTATTGATCTTTATTTGAAGGTAAAATGAAACTACTAGCTAGTAAGTAATATTTGTCCACCTACAATGTGCAAAAATGTTATTGACCGCGGTACGCCGCGAGCCCTCGGGCAGTCTGCAAGCATCTCCGGGCGCGAGCGCATGTCGCTTTCTGAAACTGTATTTTCACGTGTTTGTCGAAATAAACGTCTAAAGTGTGCTATCATCTTTTAATCAGCAACCTATAGTCTACAGTTTGAAAAGATTTCGAGTATATCTTTTAGGAATCCCCTTTACTGTAGTTACAGACTGCAATTCATTGCGATCAACTTTTGAGAAAAAAGACACTTTGCCTCGAGTCGCGAGGTGGTGGAACGTCATACAAGAATTTGACCTTAACATTGTTTATAAGCCGGGTACATCTATGACCCACGTAGATGCACTCAGCCGGAATCCCATTTCAAACATGATTGATGAATTTCAAGTAAGACAGATTGATACTAATTGGGTAGCCACGGTACAACTCAGTGATCCCGAACTACAAAGAATTGTTAATATTTTAAATGACAAAGACAGCAACAACGTTACTGAAATTAAAAAAAAACTTTATTTGTAAAAAGGGTTTATTATATAGAAAAACTGAGGACGGTGATCGTTGGGTTGTACCTAAGGGCGTTCGGTGGCAAATCATGACTTCTAATCATGATGAAATAGGACACTTTGGGTTTGAAAAAACGTATGAAAAAATAAAAAGTCAGTACTGGTTTCCGAAAATGAGAAAGTTTATTAAAAAATATGTTCAGTCATGTTTGGAATGTGCTCATGCTAAAATTCCGGCGGGGAAGAAAGCAGGGTTATTACACCCAATAGATAAAATTGATCAACCCTTCCATACTTTACATATTGACCATTTAGGCCCATTCGTTCGAAGCAAAAAGAATAACATGTATTTATTATTAATTATTGACGCATTTACTAAATTTATTATTCTCACCCCGGTCAAAAGTACAAAATCAAATCATTCAATAAGTGCCGTAAAACAATTCTTTCACACGTTTGGTGTTCCCAAACGCCTTATTTCTGACAGAGGAACCTCCTTTACTTCTAAAGCTTTTCAAGATTACTTAAGCTCTCTTGGCATCAAACACATAATGAACGCAGTGGCGACTCCACGAGCCAATGGCCAAGTGGAGCGCTATAATCGAACCGTTTTATCTGCATTAACAGCTATGAACCATGGAAAACCTGATAACACTTGGGATGAACACGTCTCTAAAATCCAGTGGGGCCTTAATAATACATTAAATAAAGGGACTGGGAAGAGTCCAGCTCAAGCTCTATTTGGTATTAATCTGGTAGGTACCCCTGATGCATTACTTCAATTGAATATTAGCGATCATACAGACAATCTGACACCTCCCTTAGAAGAAACTAGAAAGGAAATAATAGATACAATCAAAGACAATCAAGTAAAACAAAAGGAACGGTTTGATAGGACTAGGAAAAACATATCATTCAAAGTAGGAGATCTTGTTAGAGTTGAGAGAGAAGTCCCATCAGTAGGAAAAAGTAGGAAGTTAATCCCAAAAATCAGGGGACCATATCGCATAACTAAAATACTAGACAATGACAGATATGTCATCGAAGATACACCATTGTCTCGAAAAGGACAAAGGAGGTTTAGTGGAATATTCTCAGTCGACAAAATTCATCCTTGGATGGTTTTTGGTAGGGCTGAGTCAGAATCCGAATCATCTAATACTGACTGATGATAGTGAATGAGTTGCATTGTTTGATTTCTGCTGCAAGTCGACGATAAAAACCATTGTTAACTAGGTTAAGCGCCTTTATAATTAGTTACACTGCATGATACTTACTTAAGAGTACAATCAAAACCTTATGCTAAGTTAATTAGTAGATAACATGATGATTAATATATCTTGATAATCATTTTGTAATTTAGAATTTTGCACTTTTCGTATTTACGAGTAGTATTTGGGTTTACTGAAAACATGAAGGGGTTTCAGTAAACTTATGATTATAATTTGACTAAGAACATGAAGGGGTCTTAGTTAAATAATATTGAAGACATGAAGGGGCTTCAATATTAATGAGTCTTAGTGTTGATATCAAATTTTGAGTTGCTGAAAACATGAAGGGGTTTCAGTAACCAAAATGATTTTTGATTTCGTAAATATTTTACTCATTGTATGTTTTGTCAGATGCATCAATATGTTGATAAAATAATTGACATGATGCGTTTTATTTCCCGGGACGGGAAATATTGCAGGAAAGGCCGACTGTTAGAATGTCATAAAAATATGTAGATAATTTGCATGGTTCTATTATATTATTAGATATATTATTATAATCATTTTGGTATTTCTAAAATTTGTATTAAAATTATAAGTAAATCTGTCGGTTTACGCCGTGCTTCCGATTGTCAAAACAATGTAAAAATATTTCTAAAACAATCATAAAATATTGTAAAATTTGAATGTATTTATTTTAATTTGAGCGCTATTTAAAATAAGATTACCTACTTTAATATTTGAAATTGTTATTTCGTTAAAAGTAAGTGTACTGACTAGCGCCGTGCTACCGGCAAACGTCAATCACTGGTGTAGTGGGGAAAGCCACCCCACTCTGCTGACCTAACAAAAAGGCCGGGCAGCACGAGCGTTAGTCAGTGTTGATTAAGGATTGGAAGTGTACAAATCTCCGAAATAAAAGTGCTATAACAAGTGAAGTGTATCAATTCTGTTAGACCCCCTTTCACTTGTAAACTGTCTTATTTTCTAGTAGATACTTAAAAAATAAATACAGTGGAATTGAAACACACGTCCTTTTTTAAGTCGGTAAAATGTTTTACTATAACATTATCAAAAAGTGTTATTATATATATCGGTGGTCTACAACCCTGATACCTACAACTTAAGTTATACATTTCCATGATCCGTTTAATCTTAACACAATCTAGCAGTGCAGCGGTAGGTTAGGGTTTAAATTTATCTATTTTGGGAAATCTTAATGACAGTGTAGCTATTTTATCCATAAAATTATTATCCCTTTGGAATAGAACGACAAAAGTGAGATGTCACTAGCAGCAAACTGTGTGCTTAAAAGAGATGGGAGACGCGAAGTAGCAAAACCATTTTTAGCAGCTGTCAGTCAGTTCGGAAGCCTATGAAGGCTCGCTGAAAATTTCTCGCATTTGAGTTATTAAAAATGTTTGTGAAATTGTGTATATTTTGAAGAAATATTTCTCTCGAAACATGGTGACTTGATCGGTGATTGATTGTTGTTCATTACAGCGGAATAATCACAACAAATAATCATTCAACAGGTCAATTAGTCCAAATCGAAGCCTCTTAATATACGACTTATATTTACCAATGCGCTTCAAATTTAAAGTACGCAGTTTGATTATTCTATTCTACAAACGTTGATTTACGTAAATAGTAAAGACAGAATAACACAGATAATGCATTTCTACGAATATTTTGTGTAAACAAATAATATTTAGTTTTACACTAGCTCTAGTGTGTTGCATGTTCGATATTTTGTGTCGACTTTTTATCATGCACTAAACTAATATGTTTAACTTAGGAACATTGTTATAAATCACCTGATCGAAGGGTTATCTCATTTTTAAAGCTACAAATGTTACTTATGTTAGTTACTGACATCTTAAATCGGTTTCGTTTGACAGCTTTTACTTGTCCTTCTATTCCGATAGGAATACAAATTTTATGATTTTATCACAGCTTACTTCATGAAACAATGTTATGTACAGTCGCCTGCACATCAGGTTACCCTTTTTTTGCAAACTACAAGCGTTTCAAGCGTCGCTATCTCATGAGGTTCCGGGTCGATTCCCGGTTGGGTCAATGTAGAAAACGACCTTTTCTATATTGTCTCGGGTCTGGGTGTTGTGGTAACACCGTTGTGTCTGGGTGTTGTGGTAACACCGTTGTGTCTGATTTCCATAACACAAGTGCATAGGCTACTTACTTTGGGATCAGAGCAATGTATGTGTAAACGTAAAATCAAACTAGGAAGCCATTATCGAACTGACATTTATTTTCTTTCTCCTTCCCACACCCTGAATCACAAATATAGCTGTCTCTATCTAATTGTACCTTACATGCCCTTTAAATTTTTCAAAAAAGGAATAAAATATGTAAATATGCCTATAACTTTTTTGCAAAATTTATACTAATACCTTACATGTCTTTATGTTACTTGGTACTAAGTACTTACGATGTATTACACTTTTCTATAAATACATTTATACTATGATTAAATGTTTTGTTTTAATTACAATTTTATTTTAAGTATATGTTCTTACTAGGTTATTAAGTTTTAAACATCTAAATTTAATTTATTTAAAGTTCAAAAAAAGTATGCAACAAATGTCTCTAAGTATTGCGACAATGTATTATTGTAATAACATTTGGATACTCCGAGCGACATCTGTAAATATTAAGACCTAATTTAAACAGCTTAGTAGTGTTGATAAATAGAACCTAAATAAAACTACTGCATTTTACGCCATCTATGGGCTTTTCTATTAACTAATTACTGTGACAATGAAATTTTCATTTTTTGATTATATATTGCAATGTAATTATAAGCTAACTTATCTGTTATTATCAGTTACTGTACAATTTTATCATTCTGACAATAAGTAGGTATTTAAGGAGTATACGAAACATGTCATGCATAATGTTTACAATAAAAAAAAAACTACATCAGTTACAGTTACAGAACAATTCTAGCATTTTGACGATAACTAGGTAATAAGGAGTATACTAAACATTTCATGCATAATGTTTACAATAAAAAAACAACCGTATCATTATGTAGGTTTATGAAACAAAACAAAAAAAATATATAATCGAAAATTACTATTTCTCTAGTTTTAGTTACCTTTTATGGTAATTAAAATAAAGTATAGCTTTCCGTTGTTTAAGTTAGTATTTTGAAGTTACTTTTTATTACAAATTGTGAAAAAAAAGAACAAGAAACAAAGAATTAGTTTTAAAATATTGTGATGTGAGATTACATCATGTATTTTCTTGGTTTGAAGGTTGCACGTCCTCTTGTGGTTGTAAATGGATTTTTTCCTTCATTCTCAATTTGTGTCGATTGATTTTGAACTTGCTCAGCCTCTTTAATTCCCATGTCGTCCTCTATTTGGTTATCCTTTAGTTGGTCATTGTCATTATGCAATCGAATACCTGAAATATCTGAAACATAGTCTAATGTGTGAGGTTTAGACAAAAGTTTTAAATATTGAATGTGAACAGTTTTTGTCTTCTTAGGTTTCTTGATATCTTCCATTTCATAACATACTGATCCTATTTTTCTATTTATTTTGTAGGGTCCTTTATATTTTGGGGTTAACTTTGTATCTGCTGGTTTTTCCCACTCATACAAACTTTTTTTGTTGATAATTGTTATTACAGATCCTGAATCTGGAAGCGCATTGATTTGTAAGTTTTTATTCAAGGTAATAGAGATCAAAGTAACACTTGGCTCTAGATTTTGAACACAGCTTACCTGGTTTGTACTTGACACATTCTTTTCAAATGTTTTATTGATAATATTTGATTTTACTGGCTCATTTTTGCAATTATATGACACATGACCTTTCTGTTTACATCTAAAGCATGTTTGTTCCTCTTCTTTATCTTTTTCTGGGTTATATTTAGGTATAAACTTTGAGTTAAAATTAGTACTGTAAGGAGAACTTGAAACATTTGAACTTGAACTCAAAGTACTTACATTCATAAAGATGAAAATAAGAAACCAAAAATTTGCGCACGGGCGGGACTTGAACCAGCAACCTTTTGGCATACCGGGCCAAACGCTCTTACCAATTGAGCTACCGTACTGTTAGTCCGACCCTGCGAAATTTGTGGTTTCTTATGAAAACGTCAATTGCGTGACGCTTAGCGCCATCTAGCCGTCTGTTTATGAAACAGATGGCCCAAGCAGTTATTCTTTACAGAATAAATTCAACTTGGAAATTGATGTCGCTTCGCTATCTAATGCTTTAGAATGTTTTTTAACACTCACAGTGTCATATTTTATATTCATAAAGATGAAAATAAGAAACCAAAAATTTGCGCACGGGCGGGACTTGAACCAGCAACCTTTTGGCATACCGGGCCAAACGCTCTTACCAATTGAGCTACCGTACTGTTAGTCCGACCCTGCGAAATTTGTGGTTTCTTATGAAAACGTCAATTGCGTGACGCTTAGCGCCATCTAGCCGTCTGTTTATGAAACAGATGGCCCAAGCAGTTATTCTTTACAGAATAAATTCAACTTGGAAATTGATGTCGCTTCGCTATCTAATGCTTTAGAATGTTTTTTAACACTCACAGTGTCATATTTTATATTCATAAAGATGAAAATAAGAAACCAAAAATTTTCGCAGGGTCGGACTAACAGTACGGTAGCTCAATTGGTAAGAGCGTTTGGCCCGGTATGCCAAAAGGTTGCTGGTTCAAGTCCCGCCCGTGCGCAAATTTTTGGTTTCTTATTTTCATCTTTATGAATATAAAATATGACACTGTGAGTGTTAAAAAACATTCTAAAGCATTAGATAGCGAAGCGACATCAATTTCCAAGTTGAATTTATTCTGTAAAGAATAACTGCTTGGGCCATCTGTTTCATAAACAGACGGCTAGATGGCGCTAAGCGTCACGCAATTGACGTTTTCATAAGAAACCACAAATTTCGCAGGGTCGGACTAACAGTACGGTAGCTCAATTGGTAAGAGCGTTTGGCCCGGTATGCCAAAAGGTTGCTGGTTCAAGTCCCGCCCGTGCGCAAATTTTTGGTTTCTTATTTTCATCTTTATGAATATAAAATATGACACTGTGAGTGTTAAAAAACATTCTAAAGCATTAGATAGCGAAGCGACATCAATTTCCAAGTTGAATTTATTCTGTAAAGAATAACTGCTTGGGCCATCTGTTTCATAAACAGACGGCTAGATGGCGCTAAGCGTCACGCAATTGACGTTTTCATAAGAAACCACAAATTTCGCAGGGTCGGACTAACAGTACGGTAGCTCAATTGGTAAGAGCGTTTGGCCCGGTATGCCAAAAGGTTGCTGGTTCAAGTCCCGCCCGTGCGCAAATTTTTGGTTTCTTATTTTCATCTTTATGAATATAAAATATGACACTGTGAGTGTTAAAAAACATTCTAAAGCATCAAAGTACTTACGTTCTGGTTAAATCTTCCCCTAGGTTGTACTTTTCTTATATTGTCCAACGCCGATGCATGAATTAACAGTTCATCCAGAGTTTTGCAGCAATGACTGACTAACGGAATGGCCCACCTTGTATCTGTAACTCCCTCCAAAATTAAGGATATTTTATCCACATCAGAAAGTTTCATCGGACATTTATCCAAAAGGGCATTTTTGTTGTAGATATATTCTGTTAATGTTTCAGTGGATCGTAACATTCTTTTTCCTTGAAAAGTTATAAATTCAGCAAATGACATTTTAGATGAGAACCTATCCACCAACTTACCCTTCCATTCTTCCCATGTCTCACAGTACTTGCCTATAGCTTTATGCCAATCACCTGCAGAACCTCTTAACCTCATAGACGCGTTAACCAGAGTTAAATTATCTGACCAGTTTGCAAGTTTTGATATACGTTGTACCTGTGCTATCCAGTTTGCAACGTTGTCCATTCTGTTACCAGCAAAAATGGGTATGGCATTTACTGAGTCATTTGTAGAAACAATCTGTATGTTAGGCTGACGAGAAACTAACTGTTCTTGGGTGTCAACCACCCTTGTAATCAAATCAATCAAAAGACTGTCTTGTTGACTGCTATCCTTTTTTTGAGAGTTATTTTCACTATCACTCTGTGCACCTGTCTGCTTGCGACATAGTTGTTCCATTCTGTCTTTTAGTTGTTGTATTTCCAAATCCTGTGATTGCCTCCGCGTACGTTCCTCCTTTAAAACGTCCATCGACCCTTCGTTCTGTCTTTTAATGTTGTCATTTATTGTTCTTAAAATGAGATCATCTTTTGTTCCACTAACCGGGAGACAGCGGAGTCGCAATTCATCCCGTAATTCCGACACATTAAACTCCTTGATTTTGGATTCTTCTGTTGTGTCCATGGTTACGAATTGTGATTGTGAAACGTACAACCACCAAAAGTAGAAATTTAATTGAAATTTCTGGTCGCACTCTTCATTATTATGCACTTATTTTTACATTTTGTATAAAACCACTGTATAATATTAATTTCCTTTGGCCCAGCGCCATGTAAACGTAAAATCAAACTAGGAAGCCATTATCGAACTGACATTTATTTTCTTTCTCCTTCCCACACCCTAAATCACAAATATAGCTGTCTCTATCTAACTGTACCTTACATATGTGATTGGTGGTTCCAATATTTATATTTATTTATTTATTTACCCCTTATTATCACTGCATAAGATATCGCAGCGTTAACATTGACGTGTCTTTATATAAATTGTGAAATATGTAATGGAGATAAACTATCAATCGATTAGAAACGATCTCTATAGATTCAATAGATATCGTTATTTTGTACCAACTTTGAAACGCAGTAATCTACTGTAGATATAGTTTTTTTGACATTTCGCGTAGTCAATGCTCAGACAAAATTAGTGTTTTCGTGTATTTATTGATTGAGAAGAATTTCTGAATGAAGAGTACGCCCTATCAGACTATGCTCGCAGCAATGCCACTTGACCCTTGTATCTATCAGCACACGGAATAACCACATTTAATTTTCTTTTGACTGGCTTCGCCCAACCGATCTTTGGTATATGAACCTTGATTCATTGTAATAAGGCCTAAAAGCCGATAGAAAGGGCGTACCGACATCGGCTGGTGTCTATGATTAGATCCTTCATCTCACAAGCTTCGATTCGTATCACGCCTTCAATAGATTTCCTTTTTGCGGTAACCGATGATACTGTGTTTGGATAGAACATTGTACAAGGGAGCGATAATAAACTGGTGTAATATTATTTATTACGAGATTACCGTAGGATGCTGTCATTGTTAAGTAGTAACTCCTCGTGTCGTTGGAAGAAAAAATGCATTGGACAATTATCGGCAATAATTCAACTTGATTTTTAACGGAAAACATTTCTTCTACAGCTTTCAATATGGAGTGAGTATGCGCAAACATTTTGCAGGTAGGTTTTATTAACTTTTCTAGTTGATATGTTTTTATTTTAAATTAAATAAATAAATATTGGACACTGGTCGCATACATTGCTTTTACCTTAAAATAAGTAGCTAATAAACTTGTGATAAGGAATCAGAAATAACGGTGATACCACAACATCCAACCCCGACACAATGAAGAAAGTATTAATTTCTTCATTGACTCGACCGGGAATCGAACCTGGGACCTCAGAGCGGCAACGCCTTTAAATCAAGCGTACTTAGCCACTACACCACGAAGGCCGTCACAATTTAAAGTATTATTACTGCTTCTTACTGTTAAACAATTTATCGGCCTCTATTTTTTTTAAAATTATTATTTAGTATGGGTTCATTCTTGACTCCAGCCCAAGCCTAGTGCGACTAAGACGAAGTCGAAGGTGAAACGAGCTCGCCCAGAAGAAGCCTGTTCACTCGAACTTTAAATAGATTCGAATTGTAATTTGTAGGAAACACCTCATTATTTTTATTTTCCATATTTATTTTAAGGTTCATGAATAATTTCCATATTCGAATTACACATATTCGTTAATGAGTGAAAATTTATCATATGGGCCCACGGGAGTCAGCAGCCAAGCGAAGCGTAAGTGCCTTTTCTCGAAGTGTTTCGTCATAATATTATCCGCTACTTTCACGGCACCATAATGCTACCCAAAAAAAAAACTGGCCGTATTATATGGTTTGTTCATTGACATCAAAGGTTGGGGTAGACAGATGATTTTTATTGGCACAAATGGACATGTATCTATAGAAATAGGTTTCCGTATTATATGAATTTGGAAGGGAGAGATAAAATACAACCTATTTATGAAGGTACAATATCTTAAAACATAACAAATTAATATCTGTCACCTATATGCTTTACTTTACTTCACACACCTTGTAAAGATCACAGGATCAAACCGGATTCAAACGGCTTGTCTTGTGAAAAGCGGTGGAGGAGGGCTATGTTCTGCCGTGGACGTCTTTTGGCTGATAATGATGATGATGATATGCGTCACTTATCACAAATTGGCTACGTCATGTAACGAACAGTTCAATATTCGCATAGTTAAACTTTGTCAAGTACTCTTCAAAGTTAAAGATTGTAATATCACAATAATATTTTTGAAAATACGTTGTACAGATATCGTTCAAGAGGTTCTAGAAATGTCTGAATGGTTGAAAGTTATTCAACCGGAAAGCAACGGGCGGGTGTTCGATTCGTATGCAGAATGTTGAGGTCCAACTCAGGGGTCCAAGGGGATAAAATATGTCGAAATAATAACTTATGAATCAATTTTTCCATAAGAAGGAAAGAAATAGGCCAACGCTTTTACCCCGCAAGGGGTGCGTGAGGCGCACCAGGTTTTTTGGAGAAAATGTAGCAAATATATATTTTAATACCATATAAAAAAATCAAGTCGAAACACGAAGAAAATCCGAAGATACACTATTTTGTATGCCATTTCCCATACTAAGAAATCACGTTTGGTGCCATAGCTCTCAATATAAGATTCCAATAAGAAAATCCTTCAAAAGTTTTTTACAGCTTATAATTAGGCGTATACGATGGAATGATTTGTTTGTCAAAAACTGACACATGTATATTTAAGTTGCCTATGTCCCTTTGCTAGTATGGTGTCGATCCACTGTGCGGGCGTGCCCCGTAAACAGAAAAAAACCGTTCAGTGACCGCGCGACCGTGACCTAATTAGGCGAATTTGCCATAAGTTTGTTTAGATCGCAATGACCTTCGTTGGGTTGCAGTGAAGTGATAGTGCATGGTTCGTGATAATGTCGTACTCTAACCGCGAGCTTTTTTTATGGTTAGCGTGTACTCGCAGATAAATAACCTCCGAGAACCGCAGAGACGTTTTCGTCAGCCCAATCAGCTGGCCAGCGCGATCCCCTGATCTCACGCCTTTGGATTTTTATTTGTGGGGTGAAATTGCAACCATGGTGTACGCAAGTGAATGTTCAACAGTGGTTCAGCTCAGGGAATGGGTTATTTGTGCATTTGACGTTTTAAAATTCTCGAAGGGACGTTTTACAATCCAACAACCATCGGCGTCGTGCTCGGTTGGGCTGTGCATTCACAGGGAAGGTGGTCACTTTGAACAATTATTAAAATACACGTAGTTCAGTAAGCCTAACATACACGCCCCAATACCGTTTATCGCGTGGATAAAATAATTAAATTTTCTAAACAACATGTTTTGACACATATTTTTCACTTGTATATCAATCCTTTTTGCTTTTTAAAACAAATAAATACAAAAAAATAACTAAAACCTTTTTTAAAATGATAAAAAAGACGTTTGAAATTTATCGATAAATGACAAATAGGCGCGCATCTTAGGCCCGCTGGTAAGTTAATTTTGATAGATGTTTTTGTTTTTCTCTTGTAAATTTTATTCATAATACACGTTGTAAAAAGCCTGCGTAATACGAATACCTACGAGGCGTAATGCTGTAGGCACAGATTAGAGAATAGTTACTTCGTAACAGATACATCACTCCCATACAAAAGCTCAAATACCTACGCTACGCTCAAATACCTACAAAATGCTCCGCAACTCGGCTGCAGTAAGAAATGTTCTCTACTAACGCGCACCGAGAAGCGAGTTTCCCGCGCACGCCGCGTGATTGCGTCATCAAGCGAAAACTTTAGGGTTGTACCGAGCGCGTAAATTAAACACAGAGTTGCTGAAACACTTAATTTTTTATTGTTAATTATATTTGTTACATGATACAATAAAAAAAATGAAATCTTATTCATAGTAGTTGTTTCCTTCGGTTTCACCCGCGTGGACCCGCTATATGTGTCCCCTAGATAAAAAGTAGCCTGGTAGGTTTGTGAGTTTCTTTGTTACTGCGTGGCTCGGGGGCTGCTGACTATATGGCTGAGATTTACGGGTTCACGGGTAGAGGGTTCATTCGGGTAAATCTGCGGCCACAAGACCAATACAGATAAAAATTATATATGCTTTAATTTTATGAAATGTTCAATATTTTCTTTACCGTCGCTGAACTTACGGTTATTCAATTTAACTGTTGTAAAAATTCTGAATCTTATGAATAATTTTAATAACTAATCTTTTGGAAAGCAAGGGCAAGGCGGAATGAAATTATTTTTTTGTAACTCATTCAGCGAAGTACTTCCCGGCCAGTTTATCAAAACTTTGTCAAAATTAAGTATATTTTCTGTGGTAACGCGCAGTCTCGCGTGTGCCAACCAACTGCCGCTTGGGTCGGTACCGACCTACTGTGCGGTAGGCACTTATAGCGCGACCTTGAGCGAGTGACGGAGGCCTGCTGTAGGTACGCATCGTCTCTCGGCCGCAACTCGCGACTTTCCGCCTGTACAGTTGCGTACAAAACATGTTGACCAAAATGTACAATAGCATATTTTTTTGTTTTTTATGTACTGCTCCGATCACACTAATATTTTTATTTCTTTATCAGTACTATTGATGAAACATCCTCGTAAGTTTTGTCGACTGATTTCAAATTCCCCTTGTATAGCTAGACTCTCAACAATAAGACCACGCGTGATTAATTGATTTGAAAATGGTCACGCTTACCAGAACAGGGCCACAAACATTTTTATTGAGCCAATGTAAACAGTAGCTCTTTGTGAGATTCAAAAACTCTGCCTTGTTTGTTTATTTGAAATATTTGCTCTAGACGAGCAAATATGGCTTTATTGTGTAAGCTATGTAAAATGTGTTTCAATGCAACATTACGTTAAAAAGCCTTGCTAACATTACGTCAATTACTTATTAATTAAATTAAGTCTATCAGTATAACATAGTATTCTATAAATGGAATCGTTTATTTGCGTAAAATTTGGTAAATTTGTGATTAAAGAATTTCAGTTTAGACCTCATGCTTTGCCATTGGCGGCATGCAAATTTGGAATATTTAGGTTAAACAATTAATTAAAATTATATTTAATTACATAAAACTAAATAGATCATTTCATACAATGAAGACTGATTATAACAATTTGCTTATTTTGGTTACTTTATTCAAATTTACTTCATTGCCATATTAATAAAAATAAAACACTTTGAACATCTTTGGACATTCCCACACATCGCCATCTAGTCCCAAAGTAAGCTACTCAAAGCTTGTGTTATGGCTGCCAGGCAACGGATATAATACTTAAATACTTTTTGTTTGTAAATACATACATGATATACATAGAAAACACCCAGACTAATACAAACATACATGTTCATGCACACAAATGTTTATATTCTGCGGGGATCGAATCCTCAACCCGCTGCGTAGTAGGCGATTTCTCGACCACTACACCAGACGGGTCGTCAAACACTGAATTTTTTTTTTATACCCTCACTTGTCTTAATCTCAATAAAAGAAAATAAAGTATTTTTAAAATTCATCAAGAGAATAAAAGCATTTTTTCAGAAACCAAGCCGTAAGTATGTTCCGACTGGCAAGGCTCTTATTTCCACTGGCAACTTAGTAATTATTTTGAATCAATTTACAAAATGCATTAATCGACATTATTTTCTATCTTTTATTTTTATTTTTGTTTTATTTATAAGGATAACCAGGGTTTACAAGTGAACAATAGGCTACACATTATACAACATTTAAACCACTTATTGGTAATCACAAATAGCAATAACTTAATGAAAACGAACGCACAAATCGAACACAATCCAAGGTACACTAAAACAAAATAGTAATATTATGCCTTATTAAAGGAATAACAATTTTAGGTAGCTTAAGTAGTAAAAAATAATAAAAAAACTAATTACAATGCCATAATTATGCAATTGCTAAGCGCTAATCGATGAAAAAAAGTTCACTTAACAGCCGCCTTACCGCTGCAACACTGGTATTAAATATGTCAATGCCGGTATCTTTGACAACTTTATTTAAATCGCTGCAAGCGCGCCAAATGTAACTATTTCGCCTGTAATTTGAATGCACTGTTGGTACATGAAGCGGATCACTATGTCGAAGAACTCTTTTAGGGGCATGAAAATTTAATTTAGATAAAAGTTCGGAACAATCTATGTCAGCTGAAATAATCTTGAGTAGATATATTATATCCGCAATATCACGTCTCGTGGCCAATGGAAGCATGTGGTGTTTCTTGCACAGATCGCTATAAATGCTAGAACTATAGTTATCTCGAGTACGGTAACAAACAAACTTAATAAATTTTCTTTGTATACTCTCAAGTCGATCGATATAGGTTTGATATCGTGGGCTCCAAATCTGCGATGCGTATTCAAGGTGACTACGAACAAAAGTACAATACAGTAGTTTAAGAGTTTTAATGTTGTTAAATGAGACAGAGCTACGCATGACGAAACCTAGAGCCTTTGAAGCCTTGGCGCAGATGGATTCAATATGGTTATCAAATATTAATTTCGAGTCGTGTATCACTCCTAGGTCACGAACAGAGGTCTTACGCAACAATATCTGTCCACGCAATGTGTAAGAGTGTAGAAGAGTATTATGCTTACGGCTAAATGTAACTACAAAACATTTTGAGGGATTAAGATCCAGCTTATTTGAACGACAATAGTCACATAGTCGCGTCAGATCAGCCTGTAGAGCTTCAGAATCATGTGGAGATTTAATAGAGGCATAAATCTTCTAATCATCTGCAAAACAGAGGAGATGGGAGGAGCGTAAACAGGAAGCAATGTCATTAATAAATATGACAAAAAGCAAGGGACCGAGCAAAGATCCCTGTGGAACGCCACTGGGGATAGGAACCCAGCTCGATATATAGTTATCGATTACCACAGCTTGAGAGCGATTTGAGACGAAAACCAGCAAGGCAAGATTAGACGTGGTTGACCGCCCCTTCAGAAACCCGTGCTGGTATTCACTAAATGAGCTTTTAATTGCATTATAGAGTTGATCATAAATATTTTTTTCAAAGACTTTAGATATAATACATAATTTAGAAATAGGTCTGTAATTCTTAACGTCGATTTTTGAACCATTTTTATGAACCGGAGTAATAAAAGCAGACTTCCACAGCTTCGGCACAGTAAACTCCTGAAGCGATCGTTCGAATAACAGTGAAATTGGTAACGCCAAACTATTAGCACAGCTGATGAGAAAACGGGCTGGCAAGTGGTCAGGGCCAGCTGATTTAGTTGAGTCTAATTTGGATAACAAATTGCAAATAGCCGATTGGTCAACCTCAATAGAGGAGATATCAGACACACAGTCCACTAGCAGCGGTGGTGGTAGTGAGGCAAAGTTAATCTGGCCGTCAGAGTTGGGGGTTAAGAAATTTGATTGAAAGTAAGCAGAGAATGCATTACATATACTATCACCACAGCTAGCAGTGCTTCCGTCATAATTCACGCTACGTGGAATGGCGTTAGAATTACGGCGAGTTTTAATGTACGACCAAAAATATTTAAGACTATGTTGAATAGAATCTTCAACTGACGAAATATATTTTATGTATTATGACAACTCCAGATCTTTAACACGCTTACATAATATAGTGTAGGACTCGAGATCGCAGCGGTTTTTATAAGTTTTATATTTTTTATAAAATTTGCATTTCTCTTTTATCATTTTTATTAAAGACGGTGAGTACCAGATAGGATGATTCGTATGTTTAACTAATCTAGTAGGAATATACTTGTCCCTTAGTTCGTCAAGTTTTGAGTAAAAGAACGTGACGCAATCTTCTAGCGATCTACTACTAAATTCATCTGACCAGTTAATGCTAGCAATACCTAAATAAATTTCTGCATAGTTGCCTTTGCCATAACAATACCGAACTGACGGATGTGGTGTAAGCGAGATAAACTGTAAAAGTGATAAATAAAATATTATTGGGTTATGATTAGGGTCAGCAGGTACCAAAGGGTCATAACATACGGTTACAGAGAAGTGATCCGTTGACAGCACCAAGTCTAACTGCCTGCCGTACTCATTCAACACACCGTTATACTGCTTAAGGTTCAAAAAACTAAGCTCATCAATGAGCAGCACCTCATCGGATGTGTGGTGATTTGAGGGGCAAAATGTGCCATCACTGTTAGACAGCCAGACAATGCCACTTAAGTTGAAATCTCCAACGATCAAGAATTTATCGGAAGGATTATTAGTAATATTATCATTAAGGCGACTTAAGTAGTTCGAAAGCTGACTTGAAAAAGAATAACCTAAGTTTTCGTCCCAGAGGTATAAAACACATAAGTGCAGTTTTAACGGTGATCTTTTATTTATTTGCCTAAGTAGTAACGTGACCCAGAGGTCCTCCGCTGTGGATTGGAAACGTACTTGAGGTTTTACCGTTAAATCCCTAAGAGTAGCTATCAATACACCACCTCCTCGATCCTGCTTAGTACGCGCGTAATCACGATCCCGCCTCCATACAACATAACGATCATCAAACAATTCAGAGTCGGAGATACTATCGAGTAATCACGTCTCAGTATTCATTATGACATCGTACGACGCAAAGATTACGGAAAAAAGTTGTAGTTTTTGTTCTAAGCCTACGTACATTCTGATAGTAAAATGATAAGTTTTTAATCATAGTTGAGTTGCAACTACTCATTAAAAGTTAAAATAATCAAAAGCAATATTGAAATGTGGTAGAAGCATAAGTAATACAAAATAAGAAGAGCGTACTAAAATAATGAGCAGTACATACAAGGAGTAAGCGTCAGTTCGTGAATAGCAAAAATAGTAGGCATGGCTACACGACGGCCTAAAATTGCAGAGCGCTATCGCGCATTGCAAGTAGTAAGGCGGGCAACGCATAGCTAGAGGTACATGTCGGAGCGGGACAGGCGATAGTCCAGCGAGATTAAAGTTAGACAAAAATGACCGGTAGCGCGGGACACAATGGATTAGCGATAAGAAACAAGCGGTGTGCGTGCGGCTGTTTAGCGAAGCAGGGGTTGCAAACCTAATGGTAGCAGAGCAACAAGACAAGGCAATATTATACGAGTATGACAGAAAAAAATAATTTGGTTTTTATCGCACTCAACAACAAAAATAGATTTATGTAAACTTTACGAATTACACAACGGCCTACATAAGCCGGTTTAAATCGAAGTCAGAATTAATAATAACCACAAGTGAGGTATCATTTTTACGCACGTGAATTTTCCCAAATTTTACCCATATGTATCGGTAGTCCTTAGCATTTAGGGTAGCCTTTGTTCTAGTTAGAAGCTTTTTATGTTCAGGGGTAGGTGATCGTTGACATAAATGCGCTGCGGGCTATCACTAAATCCGATGTCAGATGCCGTCAGGGTTTTAAATGATCTTGCGGCAGCTACAAACTCCTCCTTGACATACCGATTGATGAAGCATAGGACTATGCTTTTATCCTTAGAACTATGTTGAGGTATTCTGGAAACATAGTTGATGTTCGATTTCGGAAATGTGTAATTTACTTTCTTGCTAATCGCCTCGACAATTGCAAAAAGGTTATCGTTTTTTTTGATGGGAACACCTTTGATCTCAACGTTATTGAGACGTGCCCATTGCTCCTTGGATGAAAGTTCAGTCCTCATTTGATGAAGTGTTTTTTCAGTAGAGGCAGCAGAATCCTGAATCTGCCCAACCACCGGAAGCCTCAATTCCACGGATTTAAGCCGCGTATCAATATCGTCGACCCTAGAGCTATTGAACTCACAAGATGTCTGAAGTGCAGAGATGTCATTTTTGATTGATTTAATTTCGGCCATAAGCTGTGGTAGTGTGGCGAACTGACTTTTCAAGTCACGGATTTCAGTTAGAATCACCTCCAGCGATGCAGTTTCGGTTGATATCTTAGGTCTTGCTGATCCGCATGGTGATGATAGTTTGCAGGATGGATTTCCATAATGCTCTTCTATCCGAACCCAACTTCCTGTAGCCAGCCTCACTGATGTTGGCACACGCGAAGTCCAAGTGACGTGAGCACGATCCACATTGTACTCCATCATTAAAGTTGGAACCGCACATTGCACACTGCATTGTACAAAAGGAATGCAAGCAGAAGTTCAACAAATTATTCCTGATAATTAAAAAAAAGGTTGCCGACGCCTGAAAAGATTAGCGTAAGTGGTAAACGTATAACTTGGGTGCGCGCTCGACTGTGACTGTGTATCGTTTGAGGTGATTATAAAACGCTCGTTTAAGATAACTAGAATACGAATATTTGAAGGTAGCATCTTTGAATATTGAATCAGATGAATAAATATTAGATACCAATTACATACATTGATTTCCATTTTCATATACATATTTCTGAAAGAAAATAATTTCTTGTAATAAGCAAAACACTATATAACTAACTACATTTAATATGTGGGCGTTCCTAGCCAAGAATAAGAACGATATGATTTATTTATCACTTTTGTTGTTAAGTGTTGCAATAGGACCATTTCATAGGTCATTGGGCACAATACCGGCTAAGAAATGGAGTGGAACTTTCCTTGGTTTATTGCTAATAGTTATAGTTTCAGGAAAAAGTGCAATTCATCCCATCTTATCTGCGACCTTAGGCATAATTGCTATAAAAGTAGCAGCAGTCAGATATTGCCATGTTGTTACATTCTTTCTTATGTTTGGCTACTTATATTTCTTTCGACTTGCTGACAAGTTTGGGTTACCTTTATCATCTGGGCAAACAAATCTCATTCAGATGATCATTGTCTTGCGAGCTGTGGGCGTTGCATTTGAGATCAACGGCTCCTGGCTTGTCATGGCGAAGAAGAAAAAGGAGGAAAAAGATGGATCAGACACAGCTGTTGTAAAGAAAAAGATGATGACTTTGTTTAATTAATCAATCCAAATGTTGCTGACCTTTTTCATTACTGTTTCAATTATGTTGGCTTGCTTACAGGTCCATATTACAGATACAGAACTTTTGATGACTACTTCCATTTACCATACAGTAAGTATGCAGATCGCACTGGTTTCACAATTGACATTTTGAAAACACCTTGTATGTCTCTTGGTATCTGGGACTATCAAACCTGTAGCTTTTGGAGTACATATTAACAGAAGGTCACAACAATAGAAGTTTTGTATACAGAATGTTCTACCCGTGGGTGTTGTTTGCTGCATTCCGTCAACGAATATATTCTGGCATGACACTGGCTGAGAGTATGTGCACTTCAACATACCCTGTTGAGGGCCGCAACAGGACAGAGCATGAACCTACTGTTGGCTATTTAAAATTGAAGAAAATGTCTGAAGAAGAAGCGAAACATGTTCAATATGATTTCAATACAGTAGAATCAATGGAGGTGTGGAATTGCGAAACGGTAGTCACGCTCCGTGATTCCATGAAGGTTTGGAACAAGGCTTTCCAATATTGGGTAGCTGTGGTGGTTTATAAACGATTCCCAATCAAAACTTTAAAGGTTCACGTTGCGTTGTTCGTGTCGGTGATGTGGCACGGAATCCTTGCTGGGTTTTTCTTCTGCTTCTTCTTCTGTCCTTTCTACCTGATGGCCGAGGATATTTTTTACAAACTGTATTACAAGGATGCCACGGGGATGAAAAAGAAGATTGTCGGGTTCGTCATGTGGTTCCTAAGAACACATTCAGAGTTGTACCAAGCGGCTGCATTTCTTCTTCTTACATTTGACCGCATTTGGATATACTTACTATACTTCTGTTTACCACTACTGGTATGGAGTGTGGTTTGTGTTATTGCTATAATCGTAGAGATTTATATAAACCTTTGCATAATGTTATTAAATATTTCTAAGTGTTTTCTAACGTGTAACTTTTAATAATATAAACTATATAATTGTTCCAGTGGTGTAATAGGCGATACATCATTCGTTACTGTAAGTAAGTAAGTAAGTAAGTAGCTTTATTGTGTATGGAAAACAAGGTATTGAAAAATCGATCTTAAATATAATTACAAAAGTTTCACTTGATCCTACCCTTTCAGGCATATACACATTTGTACTGTTTTTTGTTTCTATTTCACTTATAATCTAAGTATTCCTGCGTGCTATAAAAGCAGTTTTGAACCAACCATTCCCTTAAAATCGTTTTAAATCTGGAAAATTTTGAAATATTTTTAAAATCATCGGGTAATTTATTATAGATTTTTATACACATAATAAAAGTATTGTTATGGATAGTTTCACAAAAAGTTATAATGATCTTGTACAATGATAGATTGACTGCCTCAGTGGCGCAGCGGTAGGAGGGTCGCACTTTAAAGCGACGGCTGCGCCAGAGGTCCCGGGTTCGATCCCCGGGTCGGGACAAAAATATTAATGTACCTTGGTTTTTCTATCTAGAAATTCTTAGGTCAGCCCGGAGTTTGGAAGTTGGTGGCGTTTCAACCCCGTGCCTCGAAAAGCACGTAAAGCCGTTGGTCCTGCGCCACGATCTCCGGTCGTGTCTGATTGCTGTCCCATCGGGCTATGAGAGTGAAAGGAATAGAGTGCACCTGAGTTTGCGCCCACACTTGTGCACTATAATATGTCCCGCGCAGTCGGTTAGTCGTTGTGACTGACCACCGTAGTCGAAATCGGCTAAGGGGACTACTACATTGCTCCGATCTCAAAGTAAGTAGCTAATGCACTTGTGTTATGGAAATCACACACAACGGTGGTACCAAAACACCCAGACCCGAGACACTATAGATAATTTTAATTTCTATATTGACCCGACCGGGAATCGAACCCGGAACCTCGGAGCGGCGACGCATTGAAACCCAACGGGCTTAGCCACTACAGCACAGAGGTCGTCATAGATATAGAGTAAGTCATCCAGGATCACCATCATTTGAGCGATTCCCAATTAACCCAGAACTCAAAACAAAGTCGCTTCCCACTGTGTGTGTGTATTTAAAACTATGCGACGGATTTTTGTGCGTTTTTTTTAAAATAGATACTTGTAGAATTATTCAAAAGGTTCTCAAATTCTTTGTGCTTACATTGCAATTGATGGTTGAACCCTACCAGATAAATCAAACATGTCTCCCCTGTGAAGTCCACGGTGTGAAAGGTTTGTTTGTTTGAATACGCTAATCTTAGTAACTACTGGACCGATTTGAAAAACATTTTTTGTGTTGAGTAGCTTATTTATCGAGGAGGTATTTAGGCTATTAAACATCATTCCGCAAATTAAAACGCATGGACGAAGTCGCGGGGGGCTGCTAGTCTATCATAAAGGTACGACACTGCTCCAAAAAATTCGAAATATTGTTAACAAATCTGATTTAAATTCAATAGGGAGAATGCATCCATTCAAATATCATAATGACAAGAGCTTGAGAAACAGACAGGTTATCGAATCGCAATTTTGGCAAGAAATACTATTTAATTACATACTCAACACCTGATCTATCAGAAAAATAGGGTTCCGTTTCATTAATAATATTAATGTCAGTTAAAGTAAAAAACTATTTTACGAGTACTAGGGTTGATCCAGTACTGATAATTTTATCATCTGTTGTTTATTAATACTGCACATGTGCATAAATATTTATAGTTATGTAATCTCAAAAACAGGTTTGGCTTCGGTATATACATTTTCTTTTTCTCTTTCGCAGGAGATATTTTATTGCCCAGATATGTACGCAATACAAAAGTATACTCTTCCGACATGTCATGACATCTGTTGTATACTTATTAAGTTAAAGCTACGAGCGCGGTTGTCTGAAACAATTTTTTTGACATTTCGCGTAGTTCAGTTCAATTATCTGATTTTCTGCTGCATCAAGTATCCTTATAACTTACAAAGCTTTATATTTCTAACAATATATTTGTAAGATTTTAAAGCTACATTAAAACATGCTTTTTATTCAATAAATACATTAAAACACCAATTTTGTCTCAGCATTGTCTACGCGAATTGCAAAGAGTTTGCTTCAGACCATGAAGTGCTTTTTGTTCGTTTGAAAGTGTTAATCTTAGTGTTAATTTTAAGCGTTATTTTATCACTTCATAGTAGGTAATCTAATGTAAATCTCGGGATTTACTAAAGGCTAAGCAACTAGGAGGCTGACCAATAAGGATTTCGGTAGGTATGATTGATGTGAAAGACGGCGTCTGACAAAATAAAAGAAGTATCCTGACTTACCAAATCAGTAAAGACAAGCCAAGGATAGAGTCGGACTAAAAAAAAAACTTCATAAGACGGTGAAAGAACTTCAAATAATACACACCCGATTCTTCCGAAGGATAAGATAATAATAACGCATCGATTTATATTCCAAATCGTATTTACTTAAAAAATGTGGCTAAATATTGAGAATACTTTATTATATCATACAAAAATTGTAGTCAAAACCACACTCACAATCATTTTTTCATATTTGGAGAAACGAAATCTCATACAAAAAAAAACTTATAGACAGAAAACTACTTTATAAATGTATGTAGGTACCTTGGAAGTTCAGGTACCGGAAATTCTTATTGTCCTCTTTATCGGACAAAATTGCCGAAGTAGTTTCAATATATAATGTATAGCACCCATATATGTACTTGATATATTTGGTTTAATTCTTCTGCTCAAACAATAGAAACGGTGAATATTACTCCTGTAAAAATTACCTTCCTAATATAATATCACGATACATAAATAATTAAAGTTTTTTTTTATGTATGCGATACCGAATAAAAGTAAGAGTTTTGATAAATTTTAACGTTTTTTTTTCAGTTAAATAATCATAAAATAGTTTAATAATATGTCTAATAAAATGAGAACCTTATAAGATTTATATTTAAAATATTTGGCATGCCAAATTTTGCTTATTAATTACCGTCATCAAAAATAACCAATTGTTTAAACATACTGGTCGCATAAAAGCGGCAAAATTTTCTGCAGCTCCGCTTTCGTACATAGTACCTACATCATGGACGCAACTGAAGTTTTAACCCAATTTTCCAACTTCCAAAATGTGTTGAGGTTGTTTTCTGTTCTTAATATCACAGCTTACCGATATCCTGAACAAGCGAATATACAAGGTAATCTATTATAGAATTAATAAAAATTCTAATTTCTAAATTTAACGGAGTCAGGTAAATTGTTAAAACAACAAGTTGTTTGAGCCTTACCTGACGAATACCTAATACTGTGTTCGCCTTTACCTTTGTGTAACTAGGTTTCTAGTTACTTAATTATAGAAGTCAAAAACTATTTCTTGTTCTTCCACCAACATTTGTTTTTATAACTAATGTAAAGCCTATTATTGGCCTTAATATGTGTAAAATATTTTTTGTTAATACTAATGTAAACGCTGTACCTAGTTACTTAATTAAAGAAATCAAAAACTATTTCTTGTTCTTCCAAAACATTTGTTTCAAAACTTATGGAAAGCCTATTTTTGACCTTAATATGTGTAAAATTATTTTTGTTAATACTTATGTAAACGCTGTTGGTTTTCAAATAAATATGAAATACAATAATGTATTCAGAACTTGATCTTACTCTGACGAATTACAAATATAAAATTTGATATTACTTTAATCCAAAAACTTTTTTTTTCGTGTGAACTCTTCAATATTATTCTGAACATTCTTGAAATTCTTTAATGCGACACACATCACTCAAACTTCAGTTGATCAAGATATAAGAACTCATGTAACCTATTATAAAAAAGGTGGAAGGTGCGAGACACCATGGCTTATACGTCAGTTGACCAAGATGTAAGAACTCATATCCCTAACCTATTATTAAAAACCGGCTATATGCGAGTCAGACTCGCACACTAAGGGTTCCGTACTAACTTTAACTGAATTAGAGATCCTCTTCCTGCCACTTAGGCAAATTCCACAATATTACGTTGACAGCAAATATAACTTTGTTGTTCATAGTATTTGAATGAATAACAAAGTTAAGTTAAGTTTGCGGTTATTGAAAATGTGCTATATCCTAAAAACTACTAGTTCGATCTCGTTCAAACCTTTTTTTTTAAGTCTTTATCAAGGTCTACATCACGTATTTTAACAAAAAAAAAACTCGCTCAGTCTAAAAGTTAGATGGGTGGACGCCCATTTTACCACTTTAGAAGCGTCTATCTTTCAAACGTTAGACTTTAAAAGATAATAGTTGTATAAACTTCAATATCATTTTAAAACACCTATTCATAAACACCCTACACGCATAGGTGTGACCAATAGTTTCATTTTTAGGCTTTAGATTCATGTATGGGATCTTGGTTTAAATATCTTTACTTTTTTTGTTTGAGAATCGTAAAGAAGTTAACAAGATACATCTACTTACTAAGTTTTAACTGTGTGATACTAATAGTTTTGGAATAAATGAGTGATATACGGTCCGACAAACAGACAGACAGGCAGCGAGACAGACTAGACGAAAATTTAATTGAAATAAAACTCTATTTCACGTCTTAACTTTTCGCAAATATATTAAATTAACGTTAACGTTTCGAACACTTCACAGCGTTTGTGGTCACGGGTAGACTAACAGCCGGTTTCTGATTTGAGCATTTGAGTGAAAATCTGTTGAGATCTGCTCAAATAGTAGATGAGTGCTTAAGTTTCCTACGTTTCATTCATAAATTTTTGATAGTCTCAAACCACATTCAACTGAGTTTTATCCTTCATTATACTGCAACGTTCCGTTACGAGTAATAACAACCGAGTTTTACCGGTTTTTATTTATAAAGAGATTTGGTTTCATTATAGGCATTAAAAAATTATGGATTTCATTATGTTAGTTATATATTCCTAAGAGCATCAGATTGCGAATGGCATTTCAAGTCAAATAGGCACTATTCTATATTGTAATTAAATTCTTAAAATTAAATTGTGAACAACTACCAAGAACGGAATGTCTTTTGTCAATCAATCAATGTCAATGTCATACTCAAACTTGATAAAGTTTGATTTCCTGCAATGTTTGATGATTGAAAGGTTTATAAATAAGTTGAAGAACTTCGAAATACATTCATCATCATCATTATCAGCCAAAGGACGTTCACTGCTGAACATAGGCGGTTTTCCACTGCGACCGACCACAAGCGGTCTGCATCCTGTGTAAACCCGCGATCTTAAGAAGGTCGTTCAAACATCTTGTTGGTGGACATCCCACGCTGCGCATTTGATCGAAACGTCTACAATCTAGAACTTTTCTGCCCAAACGGCCATCAGTTCTTCGCGCCATGTGCCCTGCCCACTGCCACTTGCCAATTCGTCGGAATATGTCCGTTACCTTAGTTCTTCTACGTATCTCCTCGTTTCTCCTCGCAGAGAAACTCCGAGCATAGCCCTCTCCATCGCTCGTTGTGTGATTTTGAGCATCTTTATGAGGCCCATAGTTATCATACGGATCCGAAACGTGGTCTACGTTTCGGATCCGTATGATCCGTATGTCATCACTAGTAACAGACATTGGTTGAAGACTTTCCTATTCAGACACTGAGGTAATTCAGACGAGAAGACGCTTTTGCGCAGTATCCTGAACGCTGCGCGCTGCCCAGCAGATTTGGATTCGACGATTGACCTCTTTCTCAAAGTAGGAATACTTTCAAAGTTCATGAAATGGAAACCACAAAGAAAAAAAGATGTCCCAACTACACACAGGAAGAGAAGGAAAATTATAGTGTTCCTGTGGTGAAAAATATTAATAATAAACATTTCAAACCTGATTTTAAAAATAAATCAATGTAATTATTAAGAATAATTTTTACAAAAAAAATGAAATCCAAAAATGTAGGTATAAAAAAATTAAACTAGATTTGCATGTAAAGATTTTAAAGAAGGAGTTGGAAGAAGTTGTCAAGGATAACATATCTTAATGCTTAATATATCCTTTTAGGATTTGGCACACTGGTTGCGGTCTGCGGTCCGGTCCATACAAAATTGACCGGATGCAGGCAATTTTGTATGGACCGGATCGCATACCCCAACCAGTGTGCCAATCCTTTTTACTGTTACTTGAGTTCACCTTTGTAGGTATATTTGTGATAAACATAACTTTGTCTGTATTATAGCATATTTTGACATTAATATAACTTTTAATTATTATGGCGTTTTGCCTGCACTTCCTTATCACCTGTTGTAGATTGATCTTTTATAGCTATAGCCCTCCCCAATAACACAGGTCGCAAATTTCGCAAATTGTCGCAAATTTGAATTTAAGTAGGACTTAAGTACCCTCATTGGGTTGCTTACCTGTCAGACGCTTAAGTTCACAGTGAGCAGGCTTTGAGTACTGTCAGTAGTGTTGTGAAACGCAAATTTCGAGTTAAGCACTAGTTGATGTCAAAGTTGAGAATTCTCAACCTCAAATGCTCAAATTACACTTAAACTTAATTCAAAAATAGAAATACTTTTGAGTCATACTTAAGTCGAGCTTAAGTTGTTCTCAACGTCAAATGCTCAATTCAGAAACCGGCTGTAAGATTTTTTCATTTACAGAGTTTTGAAAAACTACACTACCAGCACTCAAACTAAACGTTAAACTAATTTCGCGTAAACTTCAAAAACAAGTACGAAGCTACAATTGTTACGTTTTTTGGCGTTCGGCTACGGAACCCTAAAATGGGGGAGAGTGCGACACACCATCACTCATATGTCAGTCGACCTAGATATAAAATCTCATGTAACCTATTATAAAAAAGTTAAGAAAAGTATTGATAAATAATATTGTTATTTTATCTTGTAAAATATTCCTTCTTAATGGTCAAATGTTAAGGCAATGGCTATGACATGACGTAAACTTAAGTAGGAAAAGCTTGTATATAAAACTCTGTAAAATTTACAATAAAGCTAGTTTAGTTCTATCATCTAACTATGTAGTAATTATCTTACTTCAACGAACCCGTCGTCGCGTGTCCTATATTATCTTACCTTCAATATATTTTTCTTATTATAATTTAAATGATATTAAATATTATCAGATGCAATTGTCATTTACTGATCTGTTAATTTTACAGATAGTGCTGCGTTCGACTTCATTATCGTAGGTGCGGGATCAGCTGGCTGCGTGTTGGCAAACAGACTCACCGAAGACCCAAATATATCTGTTCTCCTTATAGAGGCCGGTGGTGATCCTCCAATAGAGTCAAATGTATGTATTAAATGTAACAATACCACAAATAATATACTCCTAAAGCAAAATTTTCGATTGTAAAAGCGTACACATACCTTTTTCAGCTTCCTGGCTTGATTCCTTATGGTTATAGAACCGAAAACGACTGGAATTACACAACTACGCCTGGCTCATACAAATGCCATAATTGTAATGAAGATCAATTACCAAGAGGCAGGATGTTAGGAGGATCGAGCAGTCTCAATTTAATGTACTACGTAAGAGGAGATCCACATGACTACAATACTTGGGCTAGTATTGTAAACGATTAGAGTTGGAACTACACGAACATCTTGCCTTATTTCATCAAAAGTGAACGATTGGAAAATGAGGCAATCAGAAAATCTCCTACAGGCCGTTATCATGGCTACAATGGATATTTAGGTGTAACGCAACTCGATCGTAGCAAAGCCTCGAAATATTTAGAAGCCTTTGAAGAACTTGGATACAAAACTGTATTGGAAACTAATGGAAATTATACTTTAGGATTCATGCAAGCACAAGTCACAGTAGCGGACAGCATACGCCAGAGCACAGCCAATGCATTTTTATCGTCAGCAAAAAATCGAGATAACCTTTTTGTCCTAAAGAAACATTTGGTAACTAGAGTAAATTTTGTTAACAATGAAGCTCAAAGTGTAAATGTGATTGATGATCAAGGGCAAACAAAAACACTAAGGGTAAAGAAAGACATTATACTTTCTTGTGGAACTATCAATAGCCCTCAACTGCTTATGCTGTCAGGAATAGGACCAAGGGAACACTTGACTGATTTAGATATAAATGTGATTTCAGACCTACCTGTCGGGAAAAATCTTCAAGATCAGAAGATAGTAACTTTGTATTATACAACAGGCCCGAAACCATTACCAAAAAGTCAAGACCCCACTCAGTATCCCGCACCATCTATTACTGGCTACGTATCACTAGACAAACGACAAAAAAATCCAAACTATCAAGCGACAGTGATAATTTTAACAGAGTTACTTCAACAATGCCTTATCGAATTAGCTTTTAATAAGGATATTTGTCAATCATTTGCAGACAGAGCAAAAAACAAAGAAGTAGTTTCATCTCTTATAGCTCTCCTTCAGCCGAATTCAAGAGGAAGCATTTTATTAAGAAGCACTGATCCTAAAGAACATCCATTGATCATGACGGATGCCTATTCTGATGTCAGCGATTTAGATAAGGTGGTAGAATATTTAGAAGATTATTCCCGAGTGATAAACACCACATATTTCACAAGCGTTGGAGCTGAGTTTTTAGAGTTGGAAAAATGTGCGGGGTACGGAATTGGCAGTAAAAGTTACTGGAGATGTCACGCTGAATGCTTGGTGTCCACTTTGAATCATGAAGTGGGTACGTGCGCGATGGGGTCTGTGGTGGACAGCCGTTTGAGGGTGTTCGGGGTGAAGCGGCTGCGAGTGGTGGACGCCAGCGTGATGCCGACGATCACCAGTGGGAACACCAATGCACCCACTATCATGATCGCTGAGAAAGCCGCTGATATGGTGAAGGAGGACAATTGCATTTTTAACACGTAACTTCTTGAATTGTTTGCATGCGGTCATAAAAAACAGTTCTATCTTAATTGAGCTATCTTAATTAAATATAAATTAATGCAATAGTACTAATTATTCATAAATTCCTGTTGATCCCATTGCGTTAAAAATATAATTATTGTATATCAGGTTTTCAAAACTTAGTGTCATTTAAAAAATACTTGAACCACACACATATATTACACATTTGAAATGTGATAATGAAAATAATATATGTATGTATATAAATGGTTTCTCAAAAATAAAAACTATTATAACATATGAGTAACAAAAAAATTATAATACAGAATAAGATTATGTCTCTACACTCTAGTGCGCTTACAATTTTGTAATTAGTACTGTTGTAATTAGTAATGTACTACGTACATTTGTACGTAGACGTTTTGGGCAGCAGTATTGATCCAATATGTTTTTTTAAACGATATCTTTACTTACTTTAATTTTTACGTAACTTCTATTCGATTCTATTCTGGGATGATCTGCAATCAATATACTAGTGGGAAACCTGTCAGCGGTAAGTAAACTAGCTTTAGTAATATTGTATATTCAACCAAGGACGAGTTCTCCTGAGAGGAGATGCTCAAAACGACTGTATTTATATGTCTTACTTCATAGCATATCTCTTTGACCCCTTAAACACTGCGACTTTTAGCATTGATGCAGTCGCGCGTTTTGAAAACGCGCTGCAGCATCGCGACTCACGCAATAAACAGATTTAATTTAACATCGATGCAGTCGCCGAAATTCAGTACATAATTTGACAATTTCTAGCTACTGCATCGCTACTGTATCGATGCTAAAAGAAGCGCAGTGTGTAAAGGTTGACATTTAGTGACTGCATCGCTGCTAATGCGCGTTAGCATCGTGACTGCATCGCTTCTATAAGCCGCAGTGTATAAGGGATTTTAGACGTATCAAGATGTCAACATTGAATTTCTTGTACTAAATTTACCTACGTGCCTTTTTAATTTAAGGGTTTCCCTCGATTGCACCAAGATCTAATCATCAGATCCCAACTTTTTAAATAAAATTCATTTTAAATGAACCATTTTAATAATTGTTAGTAAGACCAATCGCATTGCGGCTATCTTCCATCAAGGTCAAATTGTTCGCCTAAGACTTTTTACACACTGCGACTCTTAGCAGCGATGCAGTCGCTAAATGTCAACCTTTACACATTTTGCTGCTTTTAGCATCGATACAGTCGCGATGCAGAAGCTGGAATATTTCAAATTAAGTTACACTGTATTTCGGTGACAGCATTGATACTAACGCGCGGCTGCATCGATGCTAAATTAAATCTGTTCATTGCGTGAGTTGTGACGCAGAAGCGCGTTTTCAAAACACGTGACTGCATCGATGCCAAAAGATACAGCGGGTAAAGGGTCTAATAGTCAACGTTGTGTGGAACTCCTCAACGCTATACGGTAACAAAATCGTAACAAAAAATCTAATAAGTACTTTCGTTTTTTTATGGTGTAACTCCTACAGTCTGCTAATATAGCAGCATTGACCAAATATTCCTACCCTTAAAAAACATTCGGAAAATGATTCGGTTCTTAAAAATGATAAATGATGCGCTTATTACGTTGGAGGATTACTTGGAACGTGAAATATCTGTTCACTCAATGTAGAGGTATTATTTGCGGAAGAAATACACACTCGATTTTTAATTCAAACAGTGTCTACAGATAAATTAAGATAGATTATGTTAAAAAGATAGGTACTTACTTTTGATTACTAAACAAATTCAAGATACAAATTTATTAAAAAGTTTTGCGTTTAGTTATTCCAAAGATTTTTTCATCATTCTAAATTCATTAATAAAATTCTTAATACTAAGGATTTCAATCAATTAAACATTGTAAAATCTGTTTGTTTATACAAGTTGCAAAATTTACTAGTTGGATAAGTTTATTCCTACTTATATGTCCTTCATATTTACGACGAGCTTCTACTTTGATGCGTTTAGTTTCGCCAACACATAAATTCTTCTTGCCTAGAACCTTAAAATAATGATATACGAGTAAAAGTGATCCTAGTACGACAAGGGCTCTATCCCAGAAAATATATAGATGGAAACAGATAAAGAACAGATGGGAGGCTAGATAGGAACATAAAAATCTTCGGAGATATATGAGTACAATCTGATGCGTGGAGTACAATATTGAACAATAAGCCTGGAAGAGGATTCGATTTGGCTAGAAAAGTCTTTAGGAAATGGATAACAGATACATTAGAGTTAGGATTGACGGGTGATCGAATGCTGTAATCTTAAAATGAGGGCTAGAGTTACTCGTAATTGAATTCTATCAGAAATTTATAATTATTTTGTTTGAAGATGACACCCGTGCCGTAAGACACACTGGCCAGGGATTTCACCTCCTCTACCATTCATCTGTAGGTATTCCTGAGGTGGCTCTGCTTTTGAGATAAATTCCATAATTATGTATTAATGTATACCGCATTTATGTAATAAGTCGTATGTATGTTTATTTATTGCTTTGAAGTCCTATTGTAGTTTTAATCTGACGAAGGTCTTTCTTTTGCCCCTCTATCACTTTCTTCGTATCACCAGCATTTTTTCTGTATAGACTTATGGTTGACTGGTAGAGAATGCGTTTAGCATTAAGTCCGCATTATGTCTCTTTTGTTTGTGCCTGAAGTGTTTAAAAAATATATATATATTATAACTACCTCGGTGGCGCAGCGGCGCAGGAGGGTCTCACTTTAAAGCAACTGCTGCGTTAGAGGTCACGGGTTTGATCCCCGGGTCGGGTCAAAAAAATGAACCTATGTTTTTTTTGTTCAGTAATTCTAAGGGTAGCTCGGAGTTTGGAAGTTGGCGGCCGTAGCCTCGAAAAGCACGTGAAGCCGTTGATACTTTATTTTGCAGGCTCGCTACCAAGACAGTTATAATATATATGTATATATATACATATATATTGCATATATTGTGCACTATAATATGTCCCGCGCAGTCGTTTAGTCGTTGTGAGCAGCCAACGTAAACGAAATCACCTATGGGGACTTTTATGACTCTTCTTATAATTTGTTAAATAAAGTTTCAAAATTTCCCACTTAAGTACAATTAGACCCATAACACACCTAGCTAATACAAACGAAAGCACATTTTCAGATGATACTTTATTTTACTCACCAGAAATGAAAAATGACGGATAAAGATACTTCCTCTGAGGGGTAATTAAATAAACATAACCCACTTTCTGTGAGGCGGCCAACTAATCCATACTAATGTTTCACATATTACGGCGCTCATACGTGCCGAGTTTCTCGTGAATGACATTATAAACTGCGAAAAGATGAAGAAGATTCCTGCTCTAGTTTCACACAATTTCAATAACTTGTATTCATAGCATAAAGTTCAATATAATTTGGGGTAATTTAGCAGAGAAACATAAGTTATCACATCAAGCTACTTACAGAACTGACAAAAAAGATAGGAGACTCCTCTTTAAAATTGTAATTCAAAGGAGAGTTAGTACAATAGAGCAAGCAAACTAGCACTGTGAGTGTCAAAAATACTCAAAACCTATATAACCTTCAAGATTCGAGCCTGGCGAAAATCATGGTGAAATGAAGATCAGCGGCCCTATTTTTAAACGACTTCAAAAAAAGAGAAGGTTATCAATGCGACTGTTTGTTGTTTTTGTATTGTATATTATGTCCCACATATTATCTCAGTCATGCGTCGACCGCTACAATTTTATTTTTTCACCTACTAGAATTTAAGTCTTCTTGTCCCATTGGATGTTGGGATCTTAGTGCAATCGAAGGAACATTCGTCTGATAATCGACATTGTGTGATTCTGAGATGATGGTGGAACTCCTAGACGCTTAGGAGTTCAGTGATTTATATGACGGAATTTATGATAGATAATTTGTAGCTTATTAAAAAACGGTATCAAAAGGTACATCCGGGCGAATTCCTATACCTCTCGGCCACCATCACATTAGCAAACTTGTTGAATTTTGCAAGCGCTTACTTTAACACGTAGGCTTCGTGACATAATTGGTAAAAAAAAACCTTCGGATATTGTGAGAGCAATCTCGCAACATTGATGATGTCATGCAGCCTACGCGTTTAAGTAAGCGCTTGCAAAATTCAACAGGTTTGCCAATGTGATGGTGGCCGAGTGGTATAGGCATATGCCCGGATAGCGTAAAAATCCATCTTACTTACAAAAAAAAACTTGATTATAACAAAGTCCGTAACAAAGCACACAAGGTGCTCGAACATCGCAAAAACTCTTACTATGTGCAACTTATTAACGACAATTTTAAAATACTAAAAAAGTGTACCAAATCATTAACAGAACCAGGTCGGATCTCGTTATCAATTGACCAAGCCATTATTAATGCTTTCGACTCCCAGGGATTAACCGAGAAAGAAATTGCCAATAATTTTGCCACTGTATTTAATGAAGCAGTTGAAAATATAATACCATCCTGCAATATCCCATTATTAGACCCAGATACATATAATAATCACACGAATTCTAGTATACGTTTTTAGAGAGCTTCTAGTGATAAAATATACAAGATAATAAACAAATTTTACACAAATAAAGCACCAGGTTTTGATGACATCAAAGTATCTGATATTAAAATGGCAGGAGAAAATATTTCTCTAGATTTGTCTAACTTGATAAACTGTAGCGTTAAAACAGGGAATTATCCAGATACCTTAAAAATAGATTGCCTTCGCCCTATCTTTAAAACATCGTCGTCCAATAATTCTTCTCCCATCTTTTGATGAAATTGCCGAGAAATTTATATGTGAACAAGTGCATGCCTTCTAAAAAGATCATGATGTTATTTATCACAACCATTTCGGTTTCCAACAAGGAAATGACACTTAGGGACTTCTCTCTAACTTTTCAGATGAGGTGAATGAATACTTAAACGATAGAAATAATGTTTTCGCTCTGTTTATTGATTTTTCCCGCGCTTTTGACACCCTATATAACACAAAGCTCGTGAAAAAACTTGAAGACTGCGGCATACGTGGACCGATGCTAGATTGGTGTCAAAACTATCTTGAAAATCGTTAACACAGTGTCAAAATATGCAATACCTATAGCGAAACAATAGTAGCTAAACATGGTACCGCACAAGGATCGGTTCTGGGACTGTTGCACTTTCTGTCATACGTCAACAATATGAGCAATGTTGTAACAAACTTAAAATGTTATCAGGTTTTATATAAATATATTGAGACTTGGCCATCGCACTCAATAATTGAATTCCCACATGTTTTCAGGCGATTGAATTTACACGTGTTTTCAGGCGATGGCCAAGTCTCAATATATTTATATAAAACATTAAAGAATTTTAATATTGATATGCGTCACTATATGATGCTGTTAATTATTACGTAACAACTTAATGCTTCGAGTACGGAGATTCCAGACACAATTGATTTTCAATTGTTATGGACCACGATCGTGGTCTTAGAGACTGGACGTATTAAGACAGAAAGTCGCTTAAGTAGAGACTGAATAAATTAATAACCGACTTGGTATTACATGGATCTCACAACTTTTTTCCGCAGAACAACTGAGTTGCGAGACTTGGTTTTTTTGACAAGTATTGTTTTTGATGGGATCTCATTTCTTTTTGTATTTTGTAGACAGTTCTACTTTTTTCCTTACTGAATCCATTGCGACTACCTACAAGTTAGATTGCAAAGTTATTTTTATGCAGAAATACTAATAGGTAATAAGAAATTTATAAATACTTAGGTACTTAAAGTATCAATATTTAATTTAAATTATTTATCCGAACAACGTCCAAATTGTAAGCAAATAATATCAGTAGACCAATGAGAGTAGCCTTTAGTCGTCAAACTAATATAGCAATCGAAATTATCATTGAAAATCGCAAACTTATAGGTAAGAATTCTGGGCACATCCGAACAGCATTGGGTCGCTCGCGCGTACGAGCGCGGCTGCTGCTCGCTCGCCTCGCCACTGTCTCCGCCCCGCGCCCTCGCGCTAGCACCGCGCAGCGCGTAGTAACGGCCCGCGCTCACTCGCTAGCATCGCAGCGCGTGGTATAATAATTAATTTACAACCTTACTTACTCGGCTATATGGGCTTAATTTTCTTTGCGGCTTTTTCTAGATTTTTTAGTTTTTCCTTGATTCATACACCAAACACTACTTATATTTCAAATTTGAAGCTTCTAGGTCTGCTAGAAGTGCCTTAGCATTTTGATGATCGGTGAGTCAGTGAGTGACAAAATTAAGAAATTTGACCCGTTATAATTCCTAAAATACTGGTTCAAATTGAATGAAATTTGAAATATACCGTGTGTACTTTACAATGCCTGCATGGTAACTGAAATTTCAGTCTTCTAGTTTTATCCACAACGAAGTTACAGGGGGTCGAAAATGGTCTGAATTGCTTCGAGAAAAGGATGGTACGGCCGTGACGCTTTTTTGCTCGACTTGGTGGGGGCACTGCCGTGCCCCCAGAAATATATCTGGGAACTTTTTTATGTAAAACTTTAATGAATCTTTTGACGACCTTCGTGGTGTAGTGGTTAAGCACGCTGGTTCCAAGGCGTCGCCACTTCGAGGTCTCGGGTTCGATTCCCAGTCGGGTCAATATAGAAATCAAAATTTTCTACATTGTCTCGGGTCTGGGTGCATTGGCTTTGGGAATACATGAAACTAAAACCTAAATGTTCTTTTTTTGTGTTAAACCTATGCGTGTAAGGTGTCATTTGATAGGTCTTTTAAAATTAAATAGAGGTTACTAAAACCATTTTCGCTAAAAATCTAACGTTTGCGAGATATACGCTTCCAAATTGGTAAAATGGGCGCCCCCTCCACCCCCCCTTTTAACTTCTAAACTAAGTGAGTGTAAATTTTGGAAGAAATATATAATGTACATATTAACAAATACTTTCAACGAAAATTGGTTTGGACGGGATCGAACTAGTAGTTTTTGAGATATAGGACATTTTCAACAACCGCAAACATAACTTTGTTTTTCATAGAAACACTATGATAAACAAAGTTATATTTGCTGTCAAAAAAAAATATTGTGGTGTTTTAGCTAAGTGGAAGTAAGTGAATTCCCTCATTCAGTTGAAGTTGGCACGGAGCCCTCAGTCAGCGAGTCCGACTAGTACTTAGCCGGTTTTTTAGGAATCATATTCAAAAGAAAAGTAAAAAAATATATATCTGGGATTTTTTAATATGTAAAACTTTTAATGAATCATATATGAAAAGAGTAATGCATGCTGATGCCAAACCATTAGCCACTTTAAAATTTTAGGCGTATTTTACCCACAGTGACATACGGTTTCTAACGACACCCTAAACTCCTACATAAGTAGAGGCGTTCTCAAGTTAAATTGGTATAACATAACGAAAGCGTACATACGTGAACGCTGAGTACCACTCCGTTTTGTTTTTTTTGGTTCGGCAGTCGTGGAATAAGGAGCTCATGAATTTTAATTTTTCGGTTTCGAATGAGGAAATGTAATTCCTTTGTCGAATCAAGTTTCGAAATAAGAAATATAATTCTTATATCGAAACTAGTTTCGAAAGAAGAAACATTATTCTTATTTAGAAAATAGTTTCGAACCTTGGTTTCGAATGAGGCCGAAGGGTTTCGTAACACCTAAATCAAAATAATTTGCAGTATCATATTGTTATATTCTACATAGACTTACATGTATAGAGGTCGTTGGTCCACGCTAATTTAGTTATTTTTTTAAGAGCGTTATGTGCACAATTTGGCAGGTTTTTTTTTATATTTATTCTGAGTGGCATTTTGGTGTTTCGTATACAAAAACCATTTTGAAAAATATTTTAATAATTTTAAATTAAACTAACTAAAATTAAAATGAAATAATGAAGCTTCAGTCAACTAAAAAGTAATATTTTTATACTAAGAAACAGATATGAGGAGCCATAGTACTCATCGGCTTGGACTCCGTCGGTTCCGTTTTCTTTTTTGTCCAATGGGTATTATTTTTGCTACCAGTTTTGGTAGGGTTTTAGTTTGAGCCTAATTGGTCAAAGTAACAACGCTACCACCGAAGCTCAATTCACCTGACTGCATCGTAAGGCTGGGGGCCCCGTCGATTTCGTGCACAGTACACAATCAATAGTTATAGTTAAATAAACTTTAAGACTTAATAGATCTTAATATTGAAGTTGCCCCGTTTGTATATCTAGTTACTGACTTAATAATTTAGTCGCTTGGACAGAATTTTAATATCTAAAATGGGTTAGGTATTTACAACCCATTGTTTGTGAGCTCAATGTATATTTTATTAATCATTCATCAACATTATCAGCCAAATGACGTCCACTGCTGAATATATAGGCCTCCCCCACGGGTTTGCGTCCAATTTTATCCTGCGATCTTTACAAGGTTGTCTGTCCATCGTCCATGTTATTTCAGTAGTCGTCCTACGTTGCGTCTCTGGTCAAAGGGTCTCCAATCTAGAACTTTTCTGCCCCAACGGCCATCAGTTCGTCGTGCTCGCTATGTGCTTCGCGCTATGTGCGTGTGAGCTTACTGATTCTCAAGGCTATGTCCGTTACCTTAGTTCTTCTACGTATCTCCTCATTTTTAATAATAATAATAATAAATGTATCTTGTTAACCGCTTTACGATGGTAATACGATGGTAACACACATTGGTAAAAGACTTTTGTCTTCAGATACCGAGGTAATTGCAGATTAGACGACACTCTTGTGCAATTTCCCCATACGGGACGTAAAGCTTAAAGCGTAAAGATTGACCAAGATTTTATTATTAATCAATATTTATTGTTAGTTTAGTAATTTTTTCGCTACTAAAATTCATACCGCACAAGTCATTGTAACAGTATGTCACCATCAGTCGCTAAGTTATTGTTTAGTTAATTGTTTTATTATTCCCCTTTTAATATAGTTAAGTCTTTACGTATGACAGTCACCATTTCGTGGGGCTAAGCTGTGGTGGTGGAACTTCATAACGCTCAGGGTTCCGTAGCCGAATGGCAAAAAACGGAACCCTTACAGTTTCGTCAAGTCTGACTGTCTGTCTGTCTGTCCGTCCGTATGTCACAGCCACTTTATTCTGAAACTAAAAGCATTACACTGTTAAAATTTGGTAGGATGATGCATCCTGTTAACCGCTTTACGATTCTTATACAAACAATAAAAAATATGATATTTAAGGACGGCTCCCATACATGAAACCATGAAAACATGAAATTTACCAAAACTCCGGGAGTGCCGGCAGAAGTGAAAACTTGAATATCAACGTTGTGCATTTTTGATTTTTTGGAATAGTTATTATCAATATAAAAGTACTATCATTTTTGTGATAGAATACAATAATAATAATAATAATTATATAATATTTTTATAGAATACAATATTTATTTATTGCGCTATCGTACACAAACATTACAATTTATATTATATTAAATTACATTAAAAAGTTTATCTCTCAGAAAAATCAACTTACATCCATAATTTCGCCAACCGTCTTACGGTTTTTCGATCAGCCCACGTGTCCTGACGCGAGTTTCACATTTTTCCCCCATCCCACAAAAGTGCTCAACGCCGCTAAAGAAGTTTTCACTTCAAAAAAATTTTTTGACAAACCTATGCGTGTCGATTGATAGGTCAAAACGACATAAAGGTTTCTAAAATAATTTTCTTTAAAAGTCCAACGTTTCATAGCTAGACGCTTTCAAAGTAGTAAAATGGGCGTCCCCCCCCCCCCCAAATGCAATGCAATGAGGAAAAAACTAACCATTAGACCAACAAGGATGCGTCTCTTGTGACATTAAGCGACCGTGTGTTTCCATACCGGTGTCTCAATAATGCAGGGCCGCGCCATATATGTCTATATTTCAGTCAGCCGATACACGACACACATGGAGCGTGATTTATGAACACCCTGTTGAGAATATACAGTCAGCTCCACATCTAAGTTCTTTTATGAGCTTTTGTTAAGTATGATAGCGAGAAGGGGGAGGCCCACGAATAGCGCTGGATATGCTTTGGCATAATGATGATGATAATAGCAATCTTGTGTGATGGTGTTGTGATGTGTGAATATGTGTGAGTGATGATGAGGCCGAGTATGGAAACTTAATCCAAACAGTAATGAAATCCTATTCAATTTTTATAGTGATTTGAAAACACTTCGCTTCACACAGTCACAAATTCCATTCCTCAAGCAAAATTAGTAGAAGTGAGCAGGGCAAAATATTTTTTTAGGGTTCCGTAGCCGAATGGCAAAAAACACAAGACCCTGGAACGGAACGGATAGTTTCAAGTCTCTCTGTCTGTCTGTCTATCTGTCCGTTTGTCACAGCCACTTTATTCTGTAACTTTAAGCATCACACTATTGAAATTTGATAGAAATATGTACACTGTTAACCGCTTTACGATTCTTATACAAAAGATAAAAAAAATGATATTTAATGGGGGGAGGGCTCCCCTACAAGAAACTAAAATCGATATTTTCTTTGTCCAACCCATGCGTGTGGGGTGGGGCGTCCATGGATAGTTCTTTTAAAATGACATAAATTTTCCTAGATCCATTTTCATTTAAAGTTGATAAATACACGCATCCAAAGTGGTAATAAGGGAGATCCACCCTCTCTTACTTCTAAACTAAGCTAGTGTAATGTTTGAAAAAAATATGTTTTAAAAAAATTTCTTCAACGAAAATTGGTTTGGACGGGATCGAACAAGTAGTTTTTGAGATATAGCACATTTTCAACTACCGCAAACATAACTTTGTTCTTCTTACAAAGACTATAAATAACAAAGTTATATTTGCTGTCAACAAAATATTGTGGTATTTCAGTTAAGTGGAAGTAAGCGGATTTCCTAATTCAGTTAAAAATGACACGGAACCCTCATTGCGCGAGTCCGACTCGCACTTGGCCGTTTTTCTAAATAATTTGAATCATTATAATAATTTATCACCTGACTTTTACATTACAAACTATTCATCATCAAGCTCTCCGCGGCTTAATAGGTGCGCTGCTATACCCGTTAAGGCATCAAGAGCTGATCTGATACCCGTCGATGCCCGTCAATAAATCATGTCATGGCCGCATTCCTAAGGTCTTTCACCAAATACCAGAGACGCGCTGATGTTTAAATTACGATGACTTACGGGCTGGTATCGGAGCGAGCCATTGCCTTAAAAAAAATCTGTTTGGTCAAGAACGTGGTTAATATTCAAATTAATAATATATAAAAGGGAAACAGAAATATTGTCATTTGTTGGTTTTTCAATATAATAACAACACGGTTGTTGTACTGATAGCCCTCTCCTGACTACTATAACAACGGCTGCAGGTTCGAATCTCGAGATGGGCAAATGTTATCACGACCATTTGTACCTAAGGGTCGATTTCGTGATCGATAGTTTAATTAAGTAATAGTTAAATGTTGTTACCAGCGGTTTTATAGTTCCAATTGTGCGTGTTTTGAAAAAAAAACCTTATATATGTATAACCAATAGTCATTGAATTAGACATTCTGACATTTGGTAAAGTTATTTTTGCTCACTTCACTTTAGCATACCATGACCGTGCTTGGAAAGCATCGGGTAAAAATATATATTTTTATTGAAAACTCCGACCAACACCGTCGCGTACCATACACAGAACGTGTCATCATCATCATCATCATCATCACCATCATCATAATCATCATCATTATCAGCCAAATGACGTCACGGTTTTCCACAGCGACCGATCACAAGCAGTCAGCATCCAGTGTGATCCCGCGATCTTAACAAGGCCATCCGTCATTGTCGGTGGACGTCCCACGCTGTGCTTTTGGTAGAAAGATCTCCAATATACAACTTTTCTGCCCCAACGGCCATCAGTTCTTCGCGCTATGTGCCCTGCCCACTGCCCTTTGAGCTTACTGATTCGTAGGGATATGTCCGTTACTTTAGTTCTTCTACGTATCTCCTCATTTCTGATTTAATCTCGTAGAGAACTACCGAGCATAGCCCACTCCATCGCTCGTTGTGTAATTTTGAGCTTCTTCATGAGGCCCATAGTTAAAGACCACAGAACGTGACAGAACGTGTCAGTACCGCCAAAATACGTTCTTGCTCGCTCTTTCTCCATATAATAGTGAGACAATACTATGTCAATCCGTTCAGTGGGCAATGTAGAGCGAATGTCGTGTTGCTTTTTCTGTCTCACAAGTTCCTAGCACCGAGCACGGTCATGGTAGGATACGATGCAGTGAGGAAAGATCTTTAACAATCGTTATTATTCAATTGTCATTTTACAATTCTCTGAGTGAACTATCAACTGGGTCTAAAGCCAAATTTCTTTATCAATTGTAATGGTAAAATGTCGTTACCAGTGGTTAAATATTTACAATTGTGAGTGTCCGTAATAAAAAATACCTCAACCAATAGTTATTGAAATAGCCATTCTGTCATTTGGTTCAGGTGTTTTTTTTTTAAACACATACAATCGTAAATATTCATCAGTTGGTAACAACATTTTACCATTACTGTTGATGGAGAATTTTAGCCTTGAAGCCTGTTTTTCTCTGCTAGTCCAATATTGTAAACAATCTTTACATTTCTTTATAACGAAATAATTAATTTTAAAATGAGATAAGCAGAAAACAAACAACGTACATAGGCATTCATCGTTGAACTCTTAGATCCTTTTAAATCAAATTGTAGTTAACTAACTTAATTCAATGATATTATTTTAAAAGTCAAAAAAAGATTGTTTTCATTATTCGACTAGCCAAAAAACGGACTTTAGTCATGGAAGTTTATATTATTATTTAAGCATTCATGGGAGATTTCAGGCATGATCGCTGTCTGGTATTACATACATAAGAAAAAAAAAACTTATGTCGATAACGAGACAATTGGTGTGTTGTCTGGCGCATATTTATTTATTGAAACAAAAAAATAATGTGGTTATCTAAGAAGCCAAAAGAATAAACTTCAGATGCGCGTTTATAGTATAATTAATTAAAACACAGTAAACGGATACACTTCGCTTATATAATTTTACAAGACTTCAAAGAAGAAAAAAGATAACTGTGAATACTATGGTGTTAGCTTTTTTTGTATTTGTAACTAAAACGAGAATAAGTCAGTGTATTAGGTGGTGGTGAGCGAATAAACACACGGAGGTTACATGTGTCGATACTTTATTCCCCCCACCCCTATCGAATCAGCCCTCAAAGCTGGAGCAGCAACGGAGTTGGCTGAGAACGCCAAGCGTCGCAAGTACGCCTTACTTGCAAGTGAATATGCGTTCGCGCCGTTTGGCATTGAAACATTTAGGCCATGGGGACCTTCTGCTAAATTGCGGCTTAGAAAAATTGCGCCAAAAGTATATACTGTAATGCCTAATAATAAAGTTGGCTGGTTCCTAGCTCAAAGCATTATCAAGGCTATCCGACGCGGAAACGCAGCCAACATCATAGCCTCCTTGCCGCAACGAAATGGTTTCGTTTTTGAATAGGTAAATTTTAAGTTTACTTTTTATAAAAATTGCACTTGTAAAAAGCAACTTTGACTGTGAAAAACGAGGAATCGTATCCGGGATCATGCATATACCGCTCGGCCACCGTCACAATAGCAAGCCTGTTCAATTAAAAGCCTGTTGTGTAATAAGTTTGAATACTGACGAAACACTATAAAATCTTAAATTTAATTTACTTTTTGTGTTACACGTCTTAATTTTATTTTTTCTCGTTTGTTATTGAATAAAAGTAACATGTCTTTATTAAGTTATTCTCAAATTAAAACTAAGTATAGGACTCTTTTCCGAGTCGCTTGTTTATACGTTAGTGTAAATGAAGGCAGTGTTAAAGTCAACTCAATTTTTTGTATTTTAGCAAGTGACTTGCCGTATGTTTCCAGTCACATTCAAAAACCACGGTTCAGACATGATTGATGCTCGATACCCAAGGCAATCAAAAGACACCTTGGAAATTCATAAGGTCCATTTACCTAGAGGGATTGCCCTTTCGATAAAGTGTAAGCACTTTCGGGTTTCATTCGCATAGTATTTGTGTCTACTGAATTAATAAGAGTGAAGGAACAGAGTGCCTTTGTGTATAGCGCACACACCACTATATAAATATCCCGCGCTGATGGCAGATCTCATATGGCAGAAAAAAATGAGCAAAACATTTGTCATTGTAATTTCTGTATCTTACTTTACAAATTTTTAATGAGATTGTAACGGACAATCATAAAATACTAACTGACACAAGGCGCAAACACAAAATTTATCCGTATTAGCTCAATATTTATTGTTAAAACAACAATATTACACGATGTCCTCTCAAATTATAGTAACTGTAAAAATACATATTTCAATAATTTATAGTTAAATTTATACTTAGCAATTTGGTCGCATAGGCTCTATTTAACAAAACTTCGAGTAAATTCCATTTACATCACTAACTTTTGCAGCCTGTATCGAGTCGTTAGTTAGTTGTTTCCGGTTGTTCGTCTCTGTCAACCCCTGTCTCGGCGAAGAGTTAATGTTATCCTCGCACGGGATTGACAACAATCATTTATAATGGAAGTTGCACAAAGTGTGACGAGGCGCCTACCTACAGATAATAGCAAAAACACACTTATCGATTTCGGTGATGTTATCAGCCACAGGACGTCCCCTGCTGAACTAAGACCATCCTCAACCTCATTGTCATGGTTTCATGAGAGTTTTATGAACGCACTTTAATTTTAACCTCGCTTATTTATGGTTCCGTAGCCGAATGGCAAAAAACGGAACCCTTATAGTTTCGTCAAGGCTATCTGTCAGTCCGTCCGTACGGTACAGCCACTTTATTCTGAAACTATTAGTATTACACAGTTGAAACTAAGTAAGTAGCAATTCCGTGTTGCTGGAAGGCATCACGCCCGAGGCGTGAAACAGGAGTGTGGTGGTGTTGTTCTTCAAAAAAGGAGACAAAACCTTATTGCAGAACTATAGACCCATCTCACTCCTGAGCCATGTCTACAAGCTGTTTTCAAGGGTCATCACGAATCGTCTCGCACGTAGGTTTGATGACTTCCAGCCTCCCGAACAAGACGGTTTCCGAAAAGGCTACAGTACCATAGACCACATCCATACGCTTAGGCAAATTATACAGAAGTCCGAGGAGTATAATATGCCTCTATGCTTAGCGTTTGTGGACTATGAGAAGGCCTTTGATTCGATCGAAACTTGGGCGGTGCTTCAGTCTCTGCAGCGGTGCCACATAGACTATAGGTATATAGAAGTGTTAACACAATAACGCCACCATGTCGGTCCGAGTACAGAAGCAGAACACGAGGGCGATTCCACTGCGGAGAGGTGTGAGACAGGAAGATGTGTTATCTCCGAAACTGTTCACTGCGGCATTGGAAGACGCTTTCAAGCTTCTGGAATGGGAAGGAATCGGCATCAATATTAATGGCGAATACATCACACACCTCCGATTTGCCGATGATATAGTCGTTGTGGCAAAGACGCTGGACGATCTTGGCACTATGCTTGAAGACCTTGACCGAGTCTCCCAACAAGTGGGTCTTAAAATGAACATGGGGAAGACGAAAATTATGTCGAGTTCCCTTGGTATACCCACTCCAGTATCCATTGGGAACTCAACTCTCGAAGTTGTCGACGAGTGCGTCTACCTGGGACAAGTGATCCAATTGGGTAAGTCCAACTTCGAGAAAGAGGTCAATCGACGAATCCAACTCGGCTGGGCAGCGTTCGGGAAATTGCGCAAGAGTGTCTTCTCATCTCATCTACCTCAGTGTCTAAAGACGAAAGTCTTCAACCAGTGTGTGTTACCAGTGATGACATACGGATCCGAAACATGGTCTCTTACTATGGGCCTTATAATGAAGCTCAAAATCACACAGCAAGCGATGGAAAGGGCTATGCTGGGTGTTTCTCTTCGGGATCGAATCAGAAATGAGGAGATACGTAGAAGAACTAAAGTAACGGACATAGCCTTGAGAATCAGTAAGCTCAAGTGGCAATGGGCAGGGCACATAGCGCGAAGAACTGATGGCCGTTGGGGCAGGAAAGTTCTAGATTGGAGACCCTTCGACCAGAGACGCAGCGTGGGACGTCCACCAACAAGATGGACAGACGACCTTATAAAGATCGCAGGATTAAACTGGATGCAGACCGCTAGTGATCGGTCGCTGTGGAAAGCCGTGGGGGAGGCCTATGTTCAGCAGTGGACGTCCTTTGGCTGATAATGATGATGATGATGATGATAATGTAGTGCACTGTAAAAATCCGCGCGTGTGTGCAATAAAGGTAAAAACGAGTCTAAAGTGTTTTATGGTATTCAGTGTTTACATGCCTACGAATAGTACAAAAAACCTTAGCGATTTTACAGATTGTCTGAGTTTGGTAAGTGCTATTATTAATAATGAAGCCATCGAGTCAGCATATATGTTAGGCGATTTTAATGCTCATCCGAACGAACTGTTCTTCAATAAACTGATATTTTTTTGTTCTGAATCAGAATGGACTTGTGTGGACGTTAGTTTACTTGGTGTTAATTTGAATACATATACTTTTGTCAGTGAGGCTCATGGATCTAGGCGCTGGCTAGACCACTGTGTAACGACTGATTCTGCCTTGCTATCTATTAATAATGTGTATGTTAAATATGATGTCTCATGGTCTGATCATTATCCTGTAATACTTGAGTGTAATTTAGAATTAATTAAACCTTAAATAATGTGTAATCGAAATGAATCCTTATGTTATAATGTAGTGTGGGGAGAGAGAAAGCCTGGTCAAGTTGAATCATATACTAAATATTGTCATGAAGGACTGCGACTTATTGATTTTCCTGACGAATTTCGAAGTTGTTTTGATTACAATTTTTGTGACATTAAACATCATAAGCGCATTGATCAATTGTATAGTGAAATAGTTAATGTTTTAAGTCAAGCTGCTTTGGATAGTGGGGTGCTAAACATTGTAACCGTAAGAGGCCTGTGTATGGATGGAATAGACATGTAAGTAAGTTTCATAGAGAGGCAATAATAAAGTTTTATCGATGGGTATGGTATGGTAGGCCTAGATCAGGTCATATTTATGAGGAGATGAAAAATAGTTGGAGTGTTTATAAGTCGCGTTTAAAGTGGTGTCAAAACCACGCCGAACAGCTGAAGATGGACGCTTTGGCGTCACATCATTCCAAGAATGATTTTCGCAACTTGAGCTGGCCTTCCAGTGAGTGTCGATGGTTTGAGTGATGGAAAAAGTATAGCTGAATTATTTAGAGAGCATTTTACTGTCAAGTCTTCTTTAGGGCCGTCGAAGCCGGTGGTCATTGATGGGTTTCGTGGTGTGGGGCTCAGTGCCAGGTTCAACGCAGCTTTCTTTAGGAATATTATTAGATCAATGTCTCGTGGCAAGTCTCCTGGCTACGACGGTTTAAGCATTGAGCATCTGAAATACGCTGGTCCACATCTACCTAGGCTACTAGCAATGCTTTTTAGTTTTTGTGCTGGGCATTCATACCTGCCAGATGCATTGATGAGAACTGTTGTTGTTCCAATTGTTAAAAACAAAACTGGTGACTATAGTAACAAGACCAACTACAGGCCAATTTCATTGGCTACCATAAAAGCTAGAGTGTTTGATGGTCTGCTTAATGTTGAGCTGGATAGATTTATACAACTCCATGATAATCAGTTTGGCTTCAGGCCTGGTCTTTCGACTGAGACAGCTATTTTGTGTTCAAAACTGACCATCAAATACCGTCAAACGGGGTGAATGGGTACGGAATTGAACTTTGCGCAAAAATATCATAAGTCTTAAATTATGTCAATGTGTGAACATAGTATCAAAATTTGAGTTGTATCTAGCAGATTAGGGCAACATTTATAATAAATAATGTAAAGCTAGGACTTTAGCATATTTCTTAAAAATATAGGTCGTCCCTATTTAAACTCAAGAAGGGGTTAATAGAGACGATAATCGGGTTTTAAGGGAAAATCGTTAGGGCTGTCACAATTCAGTCTAACTTTTTCAAATTTTAAGTGGGGTATGTAGGTACCTATTCAGTGTTTACTTAAATAAAGGTAAGTAAGTACTTATTTTGAATTAAAAAAAAAACGTTTTTTTACCAACAAAATATATTTTTCTTATAAAATTATAGATAGGTCTTCCAAATTAATGTAAGTTGTTCTCTTTTCAATCAGAAATCATAAGTAGGATTTAACTAAAACGTTAAAGATTTTCTTGTTGTAACGGTTCGTTACAAAACTAACAACTTAAAAAGCTAATTAATTGAAAACCTTATTAATACATAAATAATTAATCCTAACTAAACACTATTTTAAAACAAAACTATATAAATAAATAAATCGACAATTAACAAAAAGCCTATAACTAAATATTTACATAGACTGAAAATCAATGCAGTAGTCCGTAAGGCACTTTTTAATAACTCCGATAGTGCATACTGGCTGTAGCACTGTATCACGCCACGGCCGCGTGCATGGGTCCGGCGGCAGGCCGAGCGGTCGAGGAGCTTGACATTCGCTTGGCGGGAGCACACGATACAGACGTGCGCCCGTTCTTACCTCATTTTATTATTCTACTACTCGAAACCTCCGTTTCTACTTTCTGTGATTTACATTGTTTGAATACTTGGTGTAAATACTACTCTAAATTTTTAAGTCACGTACTCGTAATTATAAATAGTGCCTGTTCTTTATCCCCGAATTGGGTAAGTGTTGCATTGTATTATTTTATGCAATTAGTTGTAGAATATATCACGTAGTTAATTTTTAGCGGTTGATAGTTACGCAGTGTCTGTATTAAAACAATTAATCATGCAGAAAATGTGATTGCTTAATCAACGCTTTTGGCTATTTGCGCACTGTCGTCCATTTTCTTTTCACAAATCCATGACATTGCTTGACCTCGATCATCCTGCCGTTAACCTTGCCATTATTGCATCGTTATAGTTTCATAATATTCCAAAATAATGTACTTAGATATTAAGCTTGCGAGCCTAAGCTCGATTTTGTATACAATTTAATAAAACTTAATTTACACTACTAGACAATGTAATCAAATCATCATATTTGCCTATCCTAGATTTTAATAATCTCATAGCTATTTATCCCATTGTCCAAGCCCCATCATTGATCACTATTTTTGCTAATCGTATTCATTGTACTGCGTTCTGTATATTGCTTCGCAGCTGTGCACGAAATGTCACCGTCACTCAGTGGATCAGAACATTCCTAAAGTGTCTGGTTTTCTCAAATATTCCAGGGACCTCCGCCCGGGCAGAAGATCTTCCTTCACGTGCTTGACCTACATGCCGGAGCTTATCATCATCATCATCACCGTCATCACCGCCCGCAGTACAGATGCAGATTCAGGCCAGTGATACGATTGGGTTTCCTTAACGTGGATCGGTTCAGTGTAATTGTATACCCACCCCCAACTCTGCCAACTACGTCTACATTACAATTACTTTAGTCTTTAGCTTGTAATAAATTTATTCTCACTACGTAGTTCTTTTTCTTAACGCCCTAAACGTTACATTGTACTAACATATTTTCTTGTAAGTATTAGCATGAACATTTTCAAATCATTTTACTCATATACCTACCTATATTAATAATACCTACATCTGGAGCCAAAGCTGTTTGTCCACCTTGTTCTTTCATGATGAAAGTGTTGTGTCTACTGATTTAGTAATATTGTATTTTTCGGCAATATCTTTTAGGGATTTACTGCTACTATTGTATTCTTTAGCGCTTGTTCAATAAGTTCTTTATCATATTTTTTATAATTTTTATTTCTACTTGGTTTATAACACCAACATATTATGTTCGTGGCATTTTTTGGCAGGTAAGAATCTGAAAATAAAAAGCTCTAGCTAGGTATATACAATTAAAGATACTCAAAGTTAAAAAAATCACTTATGGATGTCTAAAAATATAAAAAATCTCGAAAAAATATTCGATTTCCGAACTATTTACATACACAAGTTTGTACAGAACCCTCGGTGCGCGAGTCCGACTCGCACTTGGATTCACGTCATATCCAAATATAAAAAATAAAGGTAGGTAGGTTGGTACTTGTATTGAGAAAGCATAATAATATCTTGGTGCCAACCCTGTCCCTATATAAACGTTACCATTCCCATACTCTGGTAGCTCGTCTCTATTTATTTACAATGACGAGTACATTTTCCCCACTATCGTCTCCTTTCACCCCTTTCTCGTTCCTACGAAATTAAATACGAAATACGTTAAGTTTCATATTTAACATTTCTGCTAAAAGTATTAGAAATAAAGACTTAGACTCAGTTTATTTTTGATTCCCAAGAATATTTTGCACAATACGTGCCACGTTTCCGGGACCAAAACTCACTATTTATGATAAAACTCATAAAGTTTTGAACACACTGTAACGATCACGTTGAATGCATTACTTTCAAAAAAAGGATTTGACATACTACTGACATTAATTTTTTTAACAGGCGTAGCCATTTAAGAAAAAAAAAACTACTATTATTTGTAAACATAAACGGAACATCGATGGCCAGCATTAACTCGATAATAGCTTTGATATTTCGAATCGGATTTTTTCCCTATTCCCCCCTGCATTCCTATTCACCCCGTTTGACGGTACTACACAGAGAGACACACGCCCGTTTACGCTTGCTTCTTGGACCTGACGAAGGCATTTGACTTGGTAAACTACGACATCCTATGGCAAAAAATGCAGAGATTTAATATGCCAACATATCTTATTCAAATATTTCAATATTGGTATCTAAACCAGGTCAATGTCGTCAGATGGTCAAACGATTACTCGGAGCCGTATAGGCTGGAGTGTGGAGTAAGACAGGGTGGTTTGAGCTCACCAAAGCTGTTTAACCTGTACGTCAATGCGCTTATAGAGGAGCTCAGTAGCACACGCTTCGGATGTCATATTGACAGCATTTGCCTGAATAATATAAGTTACGCGGACGACATGGTGCTGCTGAGTGCCTCTGTCTGTGGCTTGTCGAAATTACTGAGTATCTGTGAGGCGTACGCTCTCAGACATGGTTTGATGTACAACACCAAGAAAAGTGAGTGTATGGTCTTTCAAGTCAGAGGAAAACACACGCAAAACATACCTCACATCAAACTTTATAATGTACCTCTCAAACGAGTACAACAGTTCAAATATCTCGGGCACGTGGTGACGTCTGACTTGAGAGATGACGCAGATATGGAACGAGAATGTAGGGCGTTGTCTGTAAGGGCAAATATGATCGCACGTAGGTTTGCTCGCTGCACTGCACCAGTAAAAATAACTCTTTTCAAGGCATACTGTACATCTCTCTACACGAGCAGCCTGTGGCTTTCTTATGCGCAAAAACGATACAGCGCCCTACGGGTGCAGTACAATAATGCTTTTAGGATACTGATGGGGTTGCCTCGCTACTGCAGTGCCTCTGGAATATTTGCTGACGCGAGGGTGGACTGTTTTTACACAGTCATGAGACAGCGGTGTACGTCCTTAGTGCGCAGGGTAAGGGCTAGCTCTAGCGGCGTCCTAAAAGCATTCGCCGTCAGGTTCGATTGTCACTACTTGAAACACTGCAGCATAGTTCACGTGGTGACAGTCTGACCTGTTGTGCTATCAAAAATGTATTTTTTTATAGTATTGTGTCTTACTGTCTTTGTATACTAAAATTAGGTTAAGTCTCTTTTGTAACTAACAATTTGATCCTTTGTTGGTCGAAATAAATAAATGAATGAATTATTTTCCAATTAATTTTGTCAAATGCTTTTTCTAAATCTATGAATGCTATGTGTGTTTCCAAATCTAAATCCAGCCTTCTATCTATCACTAGTCTAAGAGCTAGTATTGCTTCTCTGGTTCCTCTATCTTTCCTGAATCCATACTGATTGGGTCCTAAATAGTTTTCCGTAATTGGTCTAATCATGTTTTGTACTATTTTTAATAATATTTTGCTTAATTGAGAATTCAAAGTTAATGTGCGATGCTCTTCACATTTCAAAGTATTGGATTTTTTAGGTAGTGTGACCATTTTGCTTTTTTTAAAAGTCATCAGGAAGGATACCGCTGACATACATGTTTTTTACCATCTCACAGATTACTTCAATCAACGGCTCACAAACTGCGTATTTGATCAATTCAATATAAATTCCAACCGGCCCAGCCGTTTTTCCGTTTTAAATGCTCTTTACTGCCTTATCGAATTCTGCTCTTATTATATCTAGTCTAAGATCATCAACAATTGATAACTTGAGAGGAAAAATGATAGAGCACTTGGTACGACATGACGCCTTAATAAGGATCATCATAGAGGGAAAAGTTGACGGGCGGAGAAAAAGAGGAAGACCTAGAAGCATACATGACGCAAATTAAGGAAAAGTTAGGAGTCAAGTCGTACCAAGTAGTCAAGGAAATGGCATGGGATCGAATAAATTGGATAAAACTCCCGACATAAGCATAGCTCTTAAATAAAAAGAAAGAAGTATGTTTATCCACGTATTTCTTGAAAACAAGAAATCAACATTCAAAACAGGTAATTAAATGGTGTAACATCGAATCCTATGAAGGCACATCAATAACACCACTGGCCCAGGCGTAGAGGTGTTGTCGAAGGGCATCGCTAGATGGTGCTAGGAGTAACTTGACTCGCACTATGTTCTAGTCGCTTCGATTATTTAAGACCTAAGACCTAAGGCCCCGTCTAACGGTGCAAACTTTCTGTTCCCACATCAGCTGAGACAGTTAGTTGAACCCACAGGCGGTAACACGCCGTAGTCAGCTGCACGTTTAGCTGCATCTCCTCGGAGGTCGACTCAATTGAACGCTGGCTCAATTGACGGTGCTCGGATACAACTCTGTAATCGTCCGGATAATGTAATAAACGACTAAGAAAGCGTATCGCAGTCTTTTTCAATCGATTAATAGAGTCACTCCCGTTATAATGGTTAATTATTTGAAATCATTGGATGTTACCTTGAAATTCAGTAATCATTTAAAGCGTCGTTTGTGTTGTAATTGTGATCATTTAAAAATTCCTAAGACTTTGCCTATCCAAAAAAATCAAAAAAAGAGGAAAAATATTGTAATTTAAAAAAATTGAGATAATGTCACAGCATCGCATAAGTGTCTTAATAGTTGACGTCACTTTTGATTGAAGAAGGAGAAGCATTAAAAGTCAGTGCAAACTTCAACACAAAACAAAAATTCCATGCAAAGTTTAATCTAAATGCTTAATTATTTGGACTTACAAACACCACGCCACTTATAACGCTTCAACTAAAATAATGAATTCTTAAATAAATATGACAACTGTTTATATTAACATCCACAAGTCGTTTAAGCTTCAAGGTCTATCTCGCAAATATATTTAAATTCCGATATGCATTGGGCATCGTTCAAGAGCCCTTCTTCAACACTGACACCAGTGTATAGGGTACCGCATCGCTCGTCGGAGGTATTAGGTTCGTCTGGAGCCCATTTCGCATAACCAGCGTCGCTCAAAGATTGGCCTGCAACAGATGCAATTATTTTATTAAAGTTGAAAGAATTAAATCGTACTCATCTCATCACTTACAAGGCTAAAATAAATAAATTATAGTGGTTAGCGACAAAGTGCAAAAAAAATCCCAATTCTCAAAAATTAATTCGAAATGTTGATCGTGGAGGACATACGAGTACGTTTCTTATGTTTATTACAAGTAAATGGATTACAAACACTTCTGCTTTGTTTACTTAACTTACCTTGAATGGTAATCCATGTCCGTGGATTATCACCCCATGCGTAGAACCCGAGGTGTATGTACCCAAAAGATTCTGGAGCTCTTGCAACAAGGTTTTTGGATAAATAAATAAATAAATAAATAAATAAATATTCTTTGGACATTCCCACACATCGCCATCTAGCCCCAAAGTAAGCTACTCAAAGCTTGTGTTATGGGTGCCAGACAACGGATATAATACTTAAATACTTTTTTTTTTGTAAATACATACATGATATACATTTGCGTAAATAGGAACGTTAATTAATATTACTGAGTGGCGGTAGTATATTTTTTTAAAACTCAGTAAATGACAAAAAAACAAGATGTTTTTTGTCATTTACTGAGTTTTAAAAGTCCACCCGTGACCTCGGACGCTGAGTGAAAGTTTTCGAAACGTCGGGATAAAATTTAATAAATTCGCAAAGATGAAATCCGTAAAATAGTGTTTTATTTCGATGAGTAATATTCGCGTAAACTTCAGAAATAAGTATAGCACTGAGAGTGTAAAAAATATTTAAAATCCTTGAACAAAGATAACTTAGATAAAAATTGCTCACCACATACAATTGATTTATACAACATAACATCTTATACAGGGTGTTTGGTACATCGTGAGCCAAATGAAAATGGCTATTATTGGGTAATTAGCTATCGTTTTCTGCCTAATATTCTTTTTTGGCCCGGTTTGGTGGTTTTTTTATATACCTTTTAATGGTTTTTATGAAAAATATTTAGTGCTGCAATTTTGTATGCAGCAGCTTGTGACCTGAGTCACATAATGAGAATATTTTCAGTTTTTTTTTTATAACAGGTGGCTAACCTTTACCACAAGCACTGTCTTGAGAAGTTTCATATAAAATCTGACGAGTCCAGTCAGTTTTACAGCCATATAAAGTTGCAGGTCAAATTTGAGAAAATTATGTTCCGCAACTTTGCAAGTAAATAAAAAAAAAGAATTAAGTGGTTTAAGTATGTCATTTCTATATAAGTGAAACCGCAAAATAATGCAGCATAACATACAAAAACAAAGATAGTTTAAAAAACGTGATTTTAATGCTGAAATTGAAATACTTCTCATAAAAAATCGAAATAAAGAATCCAACGCGCTAAGAAAAAGGCAGGAAAATGAAGCTAATGACCCTCATTATAAGTAATTTTTAGGGTTCCGCAGCCAATTGAAAAAAAAACGGATCCTTTATATTTTCGTAAAGTCTGTCTGTCTGTCCGTATGTAAACTATTAGTATTACAGAGTTAAAACTAAGAAGGTAGATGTATCTTGTTAACCGCTCTACGATTCTCATACAAAAAAAAATATATTTAATTTAATTTATTTTCCCATACATGAAACTAAAACCTGAAAAATCTTATTTTACAAGCCTATGCGTATAGAATGTCTGTAAATAGGTCTTTTAAAATGTCATGGAGGTTTCGAAAACCATTTTCTCTAACTCTAATGTTTGAGAGATAGACGCTTCCACGGTTGTAAATTGTGCGTCCCCCCCATCTAACTTATAAACTAAGCGAGTGTAAACAAAAAAAACGTGATGTAGATATTGACAAAGACTTTCAACGAAAATTGGTTTGAACGAGATCGAAGTAGTAGTTTTTGAGATAGAGCACATTTTCAATAACCGCAAACCTGTGTTATTCATACAAATACTATGAAAAACAAAGTTATATTTGCTGACAACAAAATATTATTGGTATTTTAGCTAAATGGAAGTGAAAAGATCTCTAATTTTGTAAAAGTTAAGTCTGACTTGCACTTAGCCGGTTTTATTTGGCACTTTCTCCGAGACAACCGTCATTCAAGAAAATAACAAAAGAAGATGATCGGCAATGAAATATTTTAAATCAGGGCTTGGAAACCGTAATTTTTTTTTAAACCGGTTTAATGAAAATAGAAGTGGAACTTTTTGAAAACGGTTATGATCCTTTGAGCCGGTTTTTAAACCGGTTTGAAAAAATATGGTTTATATATCCAATCAGATACGTACGGTGGTAATTGTTCGACATATTTTTGTCAATTACCGGCACCAGCGCGGCCGGCGCAAGATGTTCTAGAATAATACAAGCAGCTATCGATAAGCGCATCGCTCGAATGATTTAGGACCGCAGAGGAAGCGAGTCTTTAATATTACTATAATCGAGAAACATTGGTGATATGTTCACTTACCTGCGTCTACAGGGCCACATTTGTTTAATTTTAGTCCTTCTTTCCTATAGCAGACAAAATATTGGGGATCGGAACAGGAGACAGCCGTCAAAGAGCCGTTCGCATTTAAGGTCAAGCAGGTCGTCGTTGAAGCCAAAGTCGCTGGGTTTGGTATCACCGACCATATGACGCACATATTTGATAAAGGCACACCTAAAATTAAATCAAGGAAATAAAAAAAAAATGTAGATTATTTACATTCAGGGCTATCCAAATATACCAAATTTGTTTTGTAATTTTCGAGGATTTAAACAAAACAATAATTTTTTTGTTAGTCTTACTTTAAGCTAGCTCATAATTTTATCTGAGTAATTTTAATTTTCAGAATCATACTGCAATAAAAAAGAGACGTAACACCATAAAAAGTGAAGGACATAATATTTGTTAGAAAATTTACAAAATTTGCGAAAAAAAAATTTCTCGAAATCTATGTAAATTTGGCTAACATACATAGGGAATATTTAGATAGCCCTGGATGTAAGGCTAATAAAATAAAGACGTCACTGTTTGGGCCACCCCGTATGAAGAACTGTAGTGTCATTTCAGCTGTAATAAATCGATAACATTTTTGCTTGTTCATGGAAAATGAATGTCGTTTTTGCAAATAAATTGTTTTTTTTTATACCGGACCCTGAGAAGATTGACTAAGAGCTAATGTTCTGGAAAATGGGTCTTAAATTTCGTTGTTAGTTTAATAGCACTTCTACCTTTAATATAATGGGGTCGCACTTTAAAGCGACGGCTGCGCCAGAGGTGCCGGCTTCGATCCCGGGTTGGGCAAAAATATGTATGTACAGTACAGATCGGGCCTAAAATATATTCCTGGGTTTCTCTGTTCAGGAATTCTCGGGGTAGCCCAGAGTTTGAAAGTTGGCGGTGTTTCACGCCCGTGCCTCGGAAAGCACGTAAAGCCGTTGGTCCTGGGCCTGATCTTTCTCCGGTCGTGTCAGACTGTTGTCCCATCGGGCTATGAGAGTGAGAGGTAAAGAGAATGCACCTGTGATTTCACACACACTTGTGCAATATAATGTGTCCCGCGCAGTCGTTTAGTCCTTTGAATGGCTGACCACCGTAGCCCAGAACGGTTAGGAGGACTATTTGTTATTTTGCCCATTAATGCGATTATATTGTCTGTATGTATGAAGACACAAAAAAGATTAATTATTTAGTAAAATAAATATATCAACTATCCCCGGTGTTGAACATTAGAATAATCTCCAAGAAGTAATACAGTTATAGGAAGAACCTTTACTTTTTAAAATTAAAATAATCCTTTCACACAAAACTTACCTTCCATGGATTGGAATTCAGTTATAGAGTATATGTTACTGATGCCGGTGAACAAAGATGACATATTGAGATCTACCATGATATCGGTGAGAGCTGTGCTCATGTCTGCATCAAGCGGCGATGCTAATACAGCTCCTAAAATTAAATTAAATACATCTTTACCAGAGGATGGAGGCGAAGGGAATCCAGACGATGACAAATATTTAACTGACAAGAGTATGACTTAATGATAATCATAACTTTGCATTTGTAGCTAAAATGATAATGAAAAATATTAAAAATTGAAATTTTAAAACATAGCAAATCTCTTACAAAAAACTCTTAAATATGCGCCCACACATTTTGAATTTAGATAAAGTCTTATATGAAAAAATAATATCCTTGACTGGGCATTTTTAAACGACTAAGAACAAATAATACGTACCTTCTCTGTGACATGTCAAAACAGCTTCTTCCCATTTAGTAGGGAAAAAAGGATGTTTCAGCCATCCTCCTACCTTCTCATTGTAAAAGTAATCGGAACGAAATAACTTTCCATCTGTAACATGAAAACAAATAATTACAAATACGTATGAATTACAACTTTATTTAACACGAAGTACCTACATACACAAATAAAATATAAACAATTAAAATAGAATAAAAATATGGTGAAAGTACATTACACTATACTACATCGTAATAAATCTTGTCACTTCTCGCTGTCAGTATGTATGTATGCTTAAATCTTTAAAACTACGCAACGGATTATGATGTTTATTTTTAATTAATAGATAGAGTGATTCAAGGAGAAGGTTTATATGTATAATAAATGCATAATATTGTCGTAAAACACTGATTATTTTAGAGGTTTCCAATGAAAGTTTTAAATAAACTGAACGGAGCCTTTTTAAATAAGGAGGGTAGTATTTTACAACTTTACAACTCAACTGCATTCACAAAACTTCAACAATTTAGCTAGGTGATTTGTTAAATGTCAAGATCGGGATGTCAATCGAATAGCGGCATAATATGTGTACGGACTAAGGAAGGAAATTATAATTGTTTGTACAATAACTGGAATAATGTAAAGAATATGATGATTGTTTAATATAATGCTGTAATGAAGACTGGCGTTTAATTTGGAGTCAACATTTTGTGTGGTACAAGTGTTAACGTAACTTGCTTGTCCAGTACCGTTACCACAAGTTTACTCGATAGCGACGACGGTTTTACTCGCTAGCGATGACATAACTTTTTGTATGGAAAATTTAAGTTCCGTCAATGACCGCTAGAGGCGCTGTGCAATTTTCAATCGTTTTTTTACGTCGTCCCTAGCGAGTCAAACCCTCGTAAACTTATGGTTACGGTACAGGATTGTCGCTCCCGTTTACCTAGCACTTTATGCCTAGTCTTCACCCTATTGCAAGTCCGTCTGGGATTGCTTATAGACAATATTTTTTTTCGTTGTTTTGCTATTTCCTGAACTCTTTTTTATCAATTGTAAATTATTGTTAATTAGTCAATCTATCCCCTATTTTATATTGAAACGAATTTAATTACATTACGTTGTTTTAGAATCTTTGTAATTTAATGTTTTTAACACTCACAGTGTCATATTATATTTGGTTTCTTATTCATAAAAATGTAATAAGAAACCAAAACATTGCGCACGGGCGGGACTCGAACCTGCAACTTTCTGTAATTTCTTGGAAATTCGGGATTGTTCGGAGTTTTGGAACTGAGAATAACGCCACGCCCTTCTGACTATCTACGTGTTATAAAATACAAAATCGTCGAAACATACGAACTCATTAGTAGGGCGTTATTATAGGCCATAGAACAAGTAGCTATAATCGAGGATTCGGGTGGACCGATTTTCATTATTTTTTTTGTTCGGATTCGTTGCCGCCCGAATAGGATGACTACTATAAATACCGGTCAAGTACGAGTCGGACCCGCGCACTAAGGGTTCCGTGCCAACTTTACCAAGGGGTCTACTTACTTCCACATAACCAAAAAACCACAATATTTTGTTGACAGCATAAAAAAGTTAAAAACCGACTACAAAATAATAAAAAAATTTGTTTTTTTTATATTATTTGTATAAATGACGAAGTTATATATGCATAAAACAAATAAATAAATAAATATCCTTTGGACATTCCCACACATCGCCATCTAGTCCCAAAGTAAGCTACTCAAAGCTTGTGTTATGGGTACCAGACAACGGATATAATACTTAAATACTTTTTGTTTGTAAATACATACATGACATACATAGAAAACACTCAGACCAATACAAACAGACATGTTCATGCACACAATTGTTTGTATTGTGCGGGGATCGAACCCGCAACCCGCTGCGTAGTAGGCGATTTCTTGACCACTACACCAGACGGGTCGTCGAGTAAAATACATGATAAACATGATAAAGGGACACATTTTCCATATTATAAATGTCATTAACTGCCTCGGTGGCGAAGCGGTAAGAGTGTCGCACATTAAAGCGACGGCTGCGCCAGAGGTCGCGGGTTCTTTGGGTAGCCCAGAGTTTGGATGTTGGCGGTGTTTCACCCCCGTGCCTCGGAAAAGCACGTAAAGCTATTGGTCCTGCGCTTAATCCTCTCCGGTCGTGTTAGATTGCCGTCCCATCGGGCTATAAGAGTGAGAGGTACTCACTTGTGCACTATAATACATATGTCCCGCGCAGTCAGTGAGTCGTTGTGACTGGCCACTGTAGTCGAAATCGGCTAGGGGGACTATATTTATAATTGTGGGGCCGTTGCCTCGTGGAAAATGCCACTTACCATGTAGAGTAGGATCTCCAGGTACCTCCGAACATGTACTCACAGCGCGGACGCACGTAACTGTTGCAGAAAAGCGTAAAATTGAGAACAGCGATTAAATCATCATTCTCATCATTTTTAGCCAAAGGACGTCCACTGCTGAACATAGGCCTTCCCCACGGTTTTCTACATCTAGTTTCATTCTACGATCTTCACGAGGTCATCTATCTATCTTGTCGGTGGTTGTACGCTGCGTCTTTGGTCAAAGGGTCTCTTATCTAGAACTTAAAAACACAAGCATAGTCAACATATTCGAGATACCCATTTTAGAGAATGATAATAATAATTTAACATCGCGTGAAGGTTGCGCAATAACGCATGCGCACGTGGTCCCACACTGATGCGTCATTTAATCGCGCGATAGTTGCGTTGGCCTGGCAGGTTTTATACTTACATGACAATCCAATCAGTGATAGAAGTATTCCAACGCCTATGAACTTAATGCCCATTTTAAATTAAATTATAACTTTCAAATAACTATTTTATAAGGTTTCTTACAGCCTGACTGGAGAACGAACGAATAATATATATTTCTGAAATCCCATATTTATACCCTAAAAAGTAGTTACATACATTATATCAACAGGATGTGACAAAGCGATAAGAAATTGTATTTAGGTGCAACGCCTATATAGAAACGAGTTAATTAGTTTCAATGCATCAAAATCAAGGAATATACTTTTTCCCTAATAATACCAGCATATTTAAAAAGTACCTATCTATACTAATATTATAAAGCTGAAGAGTTTGTTTGTTTGTTTGTTTGTTTGTTTGTTTGTTTGTTTGTTTGAACGCGCTAATCTCAAAAACTACTGGCCCGATTTGAAAAATTATTTTTACGTTGGATAGTCCATTTATTGAGGAAGGCTTTAGGCTATATAACATAAAGATACGACTCATAAGACCACAGCAGAAATGAAAAATGTTGCGAAAACGGGAGAAAGATATTCCTTTTGAGAGCTTCCGCTGCATACGCTGCGGAAACCGCTTAAGTTACACAAAAATCATGTATGACAGGATTATTCAGCATTAAGAGTTCTATAATAAAGTCCGCGACAGCATATGTCTATCTTTTATGGTTGACTTACTACAACCTTTTTTATGTTAATAAATTTGTAAAAAAATAATGCATTATTTTTAGGGGTGTATTATACACACAGGTATTTATAATTATCAAAATAAATACATTCATCATCACGAGCATTTCATTTAGAACAAAGTTGCCCTTTATATCATTTGATTTCAATAAATATCTTAGGAGCTATCACAGTTTTAACATAACTCCGCACCAAAATAATGTTCGCAGCTGAAGTACAACGTGCGCTTGCGCTAATATATTATAAAGCTGAAGAGTTTGTTTGTTTGAACGCGCTTATCTCAGGAACTGCTAAACCGATTTGAAAAAATATTTCTGTGTTGGATAGCTTATTTAGCGAGAAAGGCTTTAGGATATAAAATATGACGCTGCGACGGGAGGGGAGGGAGTAAACTCAAAACGCGCGGACGAAGTCGCGGGGAACCGCTAGTGTATGATAAATTAACTATAATACCTATTATATCCTGTAAGTTCATTAGTTCTGTACTCGTTTTTTTCCAAAAAACATGTAATGTATTATTTAAGATAAAGTTACTTTAGTACACAAACTTATTTATTTATCAGAAAGAAAGGTAACAACACAAAATCCAATAATCACATTTCACAATGCTCCATTTCATAAAAACGGCGCTAACTCTCTACTGTCATTTTGACAAATAGTGTTGTCAGCACCGGCGGTTCATATTAGGGTTGTACTATGTCGATTCTCCCATTTAACAACTCGGCCATCCTGCAGTCACCTTCGACCCGAAGGTGGTCACATCCTTGATGCAATCAGAACCCCCCAATGAGACGGAGCCCTGAGCGGCGAGTGAGCCCCGTGCGGCGAGTGAGCCCCGTGCGGCGAGTGAGCCCCGTGCGGCGAGTGAGCCCCGTGCGGCGAGTGAGCCCCGTGCGGCGAGTGAGCCCCGTGTGGCGAGTGAGCCCCAAGTCATCTTGGTGAAATTTGACAACAAATCCGCCACGTACATTTTGGCAACTTTCCTTCCTTCTTTATTTTATTTATTTTTATTTAAAGACTTTATTGCACAAATTAAGTGAAAAAGGTGGATTTAATGTTTAAAGCATTCTCTGCCAGTCAAACCTTTAGACCATGCAGAAAGATGTCAACGGGTGCAGTGAAAACCTTCTAAAGAAAGAAGGAAAATGGTAACAATATTCCTATTATCCTATAATAAAAAATGTACATATTAGAATATATATATTATATAAATAGATAAACCAACTTTAAAATAGTTACTATAACTTTAAGCATAAATAATACAGACATATAATAATAATATTACTATGCAATTATTCACTCTTTCAGAAATGTGCGAACTTTATTCTTGAAAGATAACCTCGAATTAGTCTTCTTTATATCTAGGGGAAGAGAGTTCCAGAGTCGTGTAGCTGTCACTGAAATTTACGAGCAGCGGTGAGCTTGCTAACCTAGCCGAAGGTTGTCAGAGGAACGGAGACAACGATCATGAGTTCCTTCTTTACTAGTAGAGTAGACTTATATGTTGACTTAGTTGTTGATGTGAAGTTTCTCAGCTGTGTACATAAATTTACATTTAAATACATGTCGAAAATAAATAAAAATAGTCTACCAAATTTGTAACAATAGGTTGTTACATTTGCGTTTCATACATTCTATATTTTCATGGTGACATTTTTGTATTGTTGTTTTCAACTCTACTCGTGTATCATGGTTGATATATTTTTGTTTTTAATATTGAAATGTTTAACAATATTTGAGATACAAAAATACACCAGCGATATAAGACAAACCATAGAAAGAGCGTAAACAAAACCCTTGCTTATCCAGAAGGCTAAGCAAGGGTTTTGTTTAGAAGACAAAATTCTCGACCGAGTATCAATTGTATCTCGCTGCTCTACTCTGTGCTCGTGATTAAGACTAAGTTTGCATGCTCAAACAGTGCAAGAGGGGCATATGTAACCAGCCCAATGCAACTACATTAACTAAACATAATTTTAACATAAGAACTTGTATTTTACTTGATTTTGCTATAAATTTTAATATTGTACTGCTTTTAATCGTTCATTAGCTTTAAATCTATCTGCCAAAACCATCATCCTCAAAAAACAAACGTTAATAACTTCATGATACATGATATTATTATAACGAAAAATGACATAGTAGATACTAAAATCTATCCAAAAACGCTTAATAGAACACAATAAAACGCAAAGTAGTATGGCAAATCATTTTAAATAATATTTACACCCAAGCATCATCAGCAACATCACGTTTCACTCAGGAACACTTCTTCTTAAGTGGAAAGCTTCAACATTCAAAGTCTGAGAACTAAGGTTGGTGACTCTCCATTCGCCATCAGGATATACTCGGCTGCTGAATACCACTTCCCCTTCACCGCAAAATAGTTCCAAAGAACTGGCGTCTAAGAAAATCCGCCACGATTTAGATCCAATTGGTTCCCATTCCACTTGGCGCACATCATCAGATCCTCTATCTACAACCACTTTACCTTCCACAGGATTCCAGGTAAGCCAAGCCTTTTCGCCCCCATATCTTCCCTCGATCAACAGTTCCATATGCTGACTCAAGTCTCCATTCACAATAATCTCCCCAGTCTTCTCAAATTGGATAGCCCCATTAGGTTCTAATTCCCCAGCAAATACAGAATGTTCTCTCAAAGACAACACCTCTTCAATTGGCTTCATTATAATACGATTACCAATAAGCCTCAGTTCTCTAATCAAAGTCAATGCACCGGTCCAGCCATCAACTTCTTCAGGATGTGGTACGTCCCACATGTTAAACCATCCGACAACATACCTTTTTCCATCTTTCTCCATCGTTTGTGTTGCGTAAAAATCGTGACCGAAATCGATCTCCTGAAATTCAACTTCTGGTACGAATTTAAATGTTTCATAATCAAAGCTTCCGATGTAGTAACCAGTTTGATGTACATTTTTGTACCTGTCACCTTGAGGCTCCAGTCCTTGTGGTGACATAAGCAAAATGAACTTGCCGTCTAGTTCAAAGAAATCTGGACATTCCCACATATATCCCATGTCACCATTTGATTCTCCTATCACAGATAAAAACTCCCAACTCTTTAAATCTGGTGATCTGTAGAGAAGCACTCTACCTCTTGCGTCTTCAGTAGCACTACCAATAACAACGTACCAATAATCTTCATATTTCCATACTTTTGGATCTCTGAAGTCTGGAGATCCATTCGGCGCAGATGGGAGAACGGGATTTCCCTCATATTTTTGAAACGTGATACCATCTTTGCTGTAAGCCAAGTACTGGCTTTCGTTGAAAAAAGGTTCTTTATCTAAATTTTCGCGACCTGTGTACATCAGAACCATTTCATCTCCATCGACTACTGCACTGCCTGAGAAGCACATTTCTTTTTCTGGTATTAAAGCTGTTGGCAATTGTTTCCAATCGACCAAATTGGTACTGGACACATGTCCCCAGTGCATCGGTCCCCATACACTAGCGAATGGATAATACTGGTAGAAAAGATGATATTCACCGTTGTAGAATGAGAAGCCATTTGGATCGTTCATCCATCCTACAGGCGGAGAAATATGATAATTAAGTCTGTAACGTGGATTGATTTCTTCTTTCTTGGTGGATATGTACTCTTCAATTTCAGCTACGCCTTGGGTCAGTTGACGAAATGATTTTGATGAAACTGCAGATATTACGCAAACAAATATAATAATCTGTCGTAAGACTCCCATGGTGATAGATTATGTTGCGGTTTCACTGAGATATTCTTTTATATGTGCCAAGTAGCTATCGGGTGAAGCTAATCTTATTGATAAGATATTTGTGAAGAGTTTTGTTTAGATCTCCATGGAAGACATTTTATATTGATTTGAGTATGATAAGTATTCACGTTGCATTTTCGAGATAACATTTTCAGTTGTAGAGAAAATGCACGAATTGTTTACACATAGGTTATCGCACGTCTATGAGGATTGGTAGCCCAACTATTAAATCGACGTTTTAATTTTGAAAGTACTAACACGCATACTAAAGGTTTTAGATTCGTTTTGAAAACAAATTGTGGAGTTTGTAACACATTACATAAAACGTTATAAGGCCAAAGGTGTAGGTTCTGCTTCTGGACTTGTGCTAAGATTGCTGACATATTTTGTTACTAACTGTCAATAAAACATCTAGTAAACGTAATGATAAAATTTTATTCAGCCAGCCAGGTTTATACAGTTAACCTCATATTGAGCGTTGGTAAAACGTTTAAATGTGATGTGTTACAAATTTCACAACACAACTTTTACTTTTTTTAGGGTTCCGTAGCCGAATGACAAAAAACGGAACCCTTATAGTTTCGTCAAGTCTGTCTGTCTGTCTGTCTGTCCGTCCGTATGTCACAGCCATTTTATTCTGTAACTATAAGCCTTATACTGTTGAAATTAGGTAGGAAGATGTATCCTGTTAACCGCTTACCGATTCTCATACAAAAAATAAAAAATAAAAACATTTTAGGGGGGGCTCCCATACATGAAACTAAAACCAAAAAAAAATTTTTTAGTCAAACCTATGCGTGTGGGGTGTCTATGGATAGGTCTTTTAAAATTACATTGAGGTTTCGAAAACTATTTTCTTTTAAAGTCTAACGTTTCTTAGCTAGACGCTTCCAAAGTGGAAAAATGGGCGATCCCCCCCATCTAACTTCTAAACTAAGCGAGTGTAAATTTTGAAAAATATATATTTTGTAGATCATAACAAAAACTTTCAACGAAAATTGGTTCGGACGGGATCGAACTAGTAGTTTTAGAGATATAGTACATTTTCTACAACCGCAAACATAACTTTGTACTTCATATAAACACTATGAAAAACAAACTTATATTTGCAGTCGATAAAATATTGTGGTATTTTACTTAGTAGAAATAAGTGGATTCCCTAATTCCGTTAAAGTTGGCACGGAACCCTCAGTGCGCGAGTCCGACTCGCACTTGGCCGGTGTTTTTAGGTAAATTTAATGATTCAAACGTCGATTTCTTGTTTGGTCTCTCAATCTTCACAGTCGTGTGTTGCTATGTAGTGCAAAGGACATTAGGTATTTCACTTAGGACTGATTTTGCAATACTCGTAGTCAGATAAGAAATATTCGTCGAACAGAATACAACATGGCTGATTTAAAAAGGTCACCTAATTGTCAGCAATCATACATAACTGGCATGTCTTAAAATCTGTCGCTTTATAATTTATCAGTCTTATAAGTTTTAGTTGACCATTGAAAAAATCGTCCCTTAGTTGAATAAATAAAATAATGCTATTATTATCCATGGAAGTCATTTTATTAATAAAATAGGTATAAATAGAATTCTCAGACAAATATGTAAAATTAATTTAATACAAAAACATTTAAATTTAAATTTAAATATTGAATTGATACACCTATCAAGCAACTTTAAGTAAATTATTTTCAACGTTTCATTTTAGTGTTAATATTAACGAAAATAACAGAACAAAAAAGCTAAAAAAATTCACTGAAGATCTATTCCACGCACTCATTTCCGTAATACTTTTCTTTAAATGATATGTTTGAAGTTCCAGAGTCTGCGGACTCAGGTTCGTAACCTTCCAGTCACCAGTTGGAAACACCCGACTACTAAAAACTACTTCGCCTTCACCACAAAACAATTCCACTGAACTGGCATCCAAGAAGATTCTCCAGACGTGTGAACCAATCGGATACCACTCAACTTGACGTGTGTCATTAGAGCCTCTGTCCACGACAACTTTACTCACTACTGGATCCCATCTCAGCCACGCTTTGCCACCTCCATCTCTCCCTTCCAGCAAAAGCTCAACCTTTTCATTCATTGTTACATTTAAAATAATTTCAGCTGTCTTTTCGAATTCGATAACTCCATTCTGTGGTAACGCGGTAACTTTAGCATGCTCTCTTAGTGTGGTCATTGATTCCACTGGCTTTTGTATGATATGATCACCATTAAGTGTCAGCTCTCTAATAGTTGTTAGTAAACCAGCCCAACCATCGACAGCCTCAGGGTGATCCACCTCCCACATTCCGAACCAGCCCACCATATATCGCTTGCCTTCATTGTCCATCGTTTGAGTCGCGTAAAAATCATGGCCAAAATCAATCTCTTGAAACTCAACTTCAGTCACAAATTCAAAAGTTGTATAATTAAAACTGCCTATAACGTATCCAGTTTGAAAAGTATTCTTGTATCTATCACCTTGAGATTCTAATCCCTGTGGTGACATGAGCAAAATGAACTTGCCGTCTAGTTCGAAGAAATCAGGACACTCCCACATGTACCCCATAGTACCGTTCGATTCTCCTATAACAGTTAAGAAAGTCCAATTTTCCAAATCTTGTGATCTGTAAAGAAGTACTCTTCCTTGGTTATTATCGTTCTTACTTCCCAGAACAACGTACCAGTAGTTTTCATGCTTCCAAACTTTGGGGTCTCGAAAGTCTGGAGATCCGTTCGGGGCTGATGCAAGTACTGGGTTTCCTTCATATTTTTTAAAGTTAACACCATCCGTGCTGGTAGCCAAGAATTGAGTTTCATTGTAAGTATTTATTGCAGGGTCCAAGATCTCGTGGGCAGTGTACATAAGCACCAATTGATTTCCATCGACAACGGCGCTGCCGGAAAAGCATTGTTCTTTATCAGGCAATAATGCTGTTGGTAATTCCTTCCAGTTGACCAGATCTTTGCTTGTTGAATGACCCCAGTGAATCGGTCCCGTTGTGGTCTTATAAGGGTAGAATTGGTAGAAGATGTGGTATTCGGTATTGAAGAAAGAAAAGCCATTAGGGTCGTTCATCCATCCAACTGGTGGGGCAACATGGTAATGAGGTCTATAGCGCGGATTTATTTCTGTTCTTTTCTTGGCTATGTATTCCTCTAGCTTGGTCTTTGCTGTGTCCAGGTCTGAAGATTGCGATACCACTGCCGCAACAAAGCACAGACTAACGACGAGTTGATGGAACCCCGTCATGACTAAAACTAATGCAATCAAAGCGGTTTAATTTGATCGAATGTGTTTTTATATGAACAGTAGTTCATTGGAACATGCAAGTGTTATCACTTAGATAAGTGTTAGTGAAGGGCTTTGTTTAGTACTCTTTAAGTGGCAATTGTGTCTGTTTGATTACTCATAATGTACCTAGTTAGGGGTCTACTCTTTATTATGATTCCGTGTTATTGACACTGACCATCTTTATCACGTTAGCTAGCATCTCAATGCGAGCGGGCGTGGTAGAGAGATTGAAAAACACAAATGAGGCACTAGATCAACTATAGTTTTCATAACGGGAAATATAAAGTCTTGTCGAGGTTAGCTGGAGGGGAATACCTTTAGATGCTGTATTATATTTATTGTTATACATATTTTTTTACGACACGTAGTCCATATATCTCTACATTTTATTTATTTACAAGCTTTGAAAGTTTAAAAAATATTTATACAGAGTGTGGCCTGTAATATTTTTTTTTAATATGGGCCCTATAAGTATTCAGTAATCCTAATTAAATTATTGTTAATTTCTTAAAAAATATATTCCAACAACATAATCATTTAATACAACGTGTTAGTAATTTTGGTATGCATTGATTATACTTTGGATTACTACGAGTATATCTTTGAGTTTAAGCATCATAGTGCACTAGGTAACATCAGTCAAGGTAACTAGGTATTCTGTAGAATTGATTAAAAAAATAGTCATATTACAGGCCATACGCTGTATAGTATAGTACTAAAGCCATAAATACTCTTTCTTTTAACGCAATTTATTTTCATAATTTACCTTTATTTTTTCAGATATACGAAAATTATCATTCGAGCTAGTTGCGTGAGTCGATTGATTGACAATGTAGATAAATATTTGATCCGAGTCATTCTGCAGGTGATATAATATTACAAGAAAAACACAAACAAAACCACGGTTTTTAGAAAAAGCAGTAAGAACAATTCAACAAAATTATTTGTTATTGCGAAAATATCTGTCAATTGTGTTTTCATCTTAATATACTTTATTAATAACAAACAAAAAAAAACTAAGATATGCAACATCAAAAATAACCTTAAATCTATCTATTAAAAAACGAAACCATTTTCTTTCGGCAAGGAGGCTATTGTAACGTTGTATATTTTTGTCTAAGTTCGCGTGAAACGAAAAGCTAAATGGATGTAGGACTTCAGTCCATATTTTGGCATAGATAAGATGGATGGTGACACTGACATGTGTCAAGTGTGACAGCTGCTTTTTTTCCGGTTCCGCACTGTTGGTCGTGCGTCGGAGTGGAACGTGTCTTAATATGTAATTAATTAAAGAAATGTGATTACGGGGCACGCCCCAATTATTTTGTAGTTTGATAGTTATTCCTGGTAAGTATCTGCGGAAAGGTTTGCGTTGATTTTTGTTTGTTGCGAGACATTTCTTAGAGTCTGAGCACATGGTTCTTTTTATCGTTTCAGACGCCGCCAACATGTCAATTTGGATGAATTGGTTTCGAAAGTGATTTGATATAAATGACTGGAAAAATGGTAAGTGTGTTGAGAGACTCCTTTGAAAGTCCTTGTAGGGAAAGTGTGGCCTACCTACATCTGGGCATATTGTATTGAGAGTTGTAATTTTTATCATTTCAGGTCTCAAATAGAATAATTAGCATAAATGTTTGGTAATCAATTCGGAAATTATATGGCGAGCCAGCTTTTGCAGGTATTAAATTGGTTTATTATAAATTTCATAAATAGGGTGATGAAAAGTATAACCACCCTCACTTAGAAAAAAAATTGGTTGTTAACTAGAACTTTCTTTTATTTCTAGGTTTCGCTTTTGATATGTGTCTGTAAGTTGAACAGTCACAATTTGGTGATCAGGTTGTAACCTCAGGTAAATATTTATTATGAAAAGTTAGTGTTTTTTAACTTTTACTTTGGTTTGTGCGTTGAGCTAACCTTTTGTAAATTCTTTTCAGTGACCTTACTTAGACCTTACTAAGACCTTACTTAGACCTCATTTGGATTAATTTTTGAAGTCAGAACTTCCTTATGGATTGATTTGCTTCTTGTCTGCTGTTTTGAGGATGGATCGGTATCGGTGAAATTTTGGGGTAATGTTGCAGAATTGTTTGTAGTTTGATGCAACAAAGATTTGAAATAGTAACCTCCGTTGAAATCCAAGGTTGGTTTTCTTGTATTTACTTTAACTTAGGAAAAGTGGGATAATTTAGCTATTAATTTAGGCATAATTTAGGAATCCCTTTGAGGATAAATTTTGGAATTTATTTAGGTAATTAAACACTTAAATTGGTGGTTTATCTTTATTTAATTAGAAATTTGTGAACATTAAGATTTGTAATAGTATAGATATTGATAACTAAATTAGAACCTAACCTAGTCTCTACTGTATTCTGAGCTATTAAGAATTGTATTTGACTTTTTTTGAAGGTGTTAAAAGGTAGATGTGTAATAGCAAATTTGAATAAACTTTTGTTGCCAAATGCTATACCCGGATTTCTTTATTTCATTCGAATATTAGTACCTTTTAAACACCCTTTGTCCACACTAGCCGGGAGTGACTGCGACACTATGATGCTGGCTACATAGCCGCGTTGGATAGCTATGCTAATCCTTTGAGCTAGGAATTAAAATTAACATTAATGCCGTATTAAGGATATTTTCCCCGTTAACATTATACATGTATTTTATGTTGGTTTTATAACAAATGAAAGTAAAAATAAATTAATAAGATAAGATATTGAACCCAGTGAAACCAGAGTAATATACATATAATAATTTTAAATAGTAACACGACAAGTAAATTAATGTTCATTAAAACAAAAACAACAGTAATACAGGTTTAAATTTTAATCAGTGACCAAATTTTGTGTGAAGACTCCACTGATGAATATGAACAACTTTTACTACGGGAGCAATAGTGAAATCGAGAAAAAAAAACAGCTGTTCCATACAAAAGCTCAATTGGCGCGCTGTCAAAATGTATGGAACAGCATTTTTTTTTTCTCGATTTCAATATTGCTCCCATAGTAAAAGTTGTTCATATTCATCAGTGGAGTCTTAACTTAAAATTTGGTCACTGATTAAAATTTCACCCTGTATATAGTATAATCATAAGGTAATACTATATATATATATATATATTTTACCTTTTTACTTCTATATATATATATATATAGAAGTAAAAAGGAAGCGCGATTTCTTTTATATCAATTTGAGGAACTATTTAATAAATGTTTCGCCTCTAGAATGCATAAAATTAATGTTCCTATCGGAAGAGAAGGACAAGTAAAAGCTGTCAAACAAAACCGATTTAAGATGTCAGTAACTAAATTAAGTAAGTAACATTTACCAATCTTCCTAAGTTAAACATATTAGTTTACCGCATGATGAACACTTGTAAAACTAAATATGATTTTTTTATACAAAAGATTCGTAGATGTGCAATACCTGTGTTATTCTGTCTTTACTTTTAACGTAAATGAACGTGTCTAGAATAGAACAATCAAACTGCATACTTTAAATTTGAAGCTCATTGGTAAATATAAATCGTATATTAAGATGCTTCGATTTGGACAAATTAACCTGTTGAAAGATTATTTGTTGGGGTTATTTTGCTGTAATGAACAACAATCAATCACCAATCAAGTCACCATGTTTCAGGAGAACTATTTCTTGAAAATATACACTATTTCACTTAAATTAAAAAAAGGTAAGTAATATTCAGTGAGCCTTCCAAACTGACTGACAGCCGCAAAAAACGCTTCTGCTATATCGCTTCTCGCATCTCTTTTTATCACACTGCACCGTTTGCTGCTAGTGACATCTCGCTCTTGTTATTCTATTCCAAAGGGATAATATTTTTTTATGGTTTAATCGTAGAGTATTGGTCACAAGCTTATAGGGGTTGGCATATTGGCCACTAACTTTTCTTGAATATTTTTTTTATTAAAAACCTACCCGCTCTGAGGGTTCTGTGTCAACATTAAATTGAATTAGGGGTCCACTTACTTTCACCTAGCCAAAATACCACAATATTTTTCGAGCAAAAGTAACGTTGTTTTATGACTGTGGTTATAGAAAATCTCAAAATTACCGGTTGTATGTCTATTTGAACCAATTAAAAATGCTAATAATTTCGGAATTAAATTACTGTGACGGATGGACAGACAGAGAGACTTGACGAAACTTTAAGGGTTCCGTTCTTTGCCATTTGGCTACAGAACCTTAAAAACCTCGATTATCTATTTTCGTTATCCTACCTACACTGAAATGTAGGAAATATTGAATCCATGCAAGTTATGATGTACCATTATCTTATCACAAACATCGCTCGAGCGATAAGCACTTGAAATTGTTATAACAAGAACTTCACTCAAAATATTCCTGTGATTTCACTGAAATCATTATTCAAATGTCACATACGCTGTATGTTATACAAGCGATTTCCCGAGGTTTCCTGAAACAAAATTTAAGCCCATATTCCTCCCATTAATTTATGATTGCTGTTCAAATTTATTAAAATCGATTTACGTCTATAAGTGGAAAGGCGGTGTGGTGCCCTATAACATCCTCTGAGTACAGATACAGTAATTTTCTTTTATAGTCCGGTAACATGGCTCCAGTACTTGACCGGAGAGATCAAATTAACGATTTAATTTGACCATCAGAGCAGAGTGTGTGCATCCATTGGAACCGTAAGAAATATATAGTAAAATTATTGACATAAATGTGTATGTTTAATAAGTAACATTTTATCGAAACATAAGAAATTGCATACTTTTCTTTTGTATCATTTCTATTGAGGCTCCTTAGTTCAAGTATATTTCGCATTCATACGTGCAATGATTACTTAAATCATGTTTTCCTTTACTAGTCGAATAATGTAAAAATCATTTTACAACTTTTTAAATAATACCAGTGAATGAAATTCATTGACTATTTGATTTAAAAAGATCTCAGTGCTCAACGATGAATTATATGTATAAGTAGTTGGTGAGTTTTGTGTTTATCGTAATTTAAAATCAGTTATTTCGGTAAAAAGGAATGTCCAAATTGTTCATAAAATTGGACAAGAAAAAAGGAACGGATTTCAGTTTGGGTTATTTTGTCATATTTACTCGTCTCATCTTTAAAATACCGCTTTGTAGAAAATAGCTCCCAAAGCTATTAGATACTGTATATTGTTTTGCTACTCGCTCTCCCCCGGGAATTGAAGGGGCCTTTGTCTTAGGTATAGTAAGTAAGGGTAGTGCTGCGTCCCTCTGGGTTAGACTATTGGCCCTTGAACTATTCTAGGCTCTACTTTAACTTTTTTTTTAAAAAAAACACGATTTTCTGATTTTAACAACGTAAAAAAATTATAAAGTTTATATTTAAAATTAAATTGCCTTAAAAAACTTAATAAAAAGCTCAAAATAAGGTTTGACCTCTGATAAGGAGAAATATTGTCGTTTGGACTCGATGCATGATCTCGAGCTAACGTTTTTGGGTTTTTGATGACGCTTTATTTATTTATTAATTTATTTATTTTTAGTTGTTACCCATATCTCAATAACTACTGGATTGATTTTGATGAAACTTTCACTGTACCCTAAGTTGAAATACATATATATGTTACGGCTAATAGCCGAAGTGCGGCTACACCTAGTTTTAGCCGGCTACAACTAGGTGCAGCCCGCCACATGCGGTTAAACTTAGGTGTATCCTACTTATCTTCGGTTACAACTAGGTTTAGCCTTCATTATAGCGGCTAGAACTAGGTACAGCCGCACACTGGTGGTTAAACTTAGGTGTATCCTATTTATCATTGGCTAGAACAAGGTTTTCAGTTAGTAGTTTTGAGATTCTAATTTTGCGTTTCCCAATTGATTCGATTACATGGAATAAATAAATGACAGGGAGGTTTTAGTGACATTTATTATTTATTATTTGACAGGCAAAATATATCTTTTAACAAATAAGGCGTTATAATAAGTAATTAAACAGCAAATATTATATATCTTCTCAACATAAACTAACAGAACTAGACATAACAAAATAAACATAAAATATAAAGTTTTACTTTTTAACTATAAAAAAATCAACTAAGTCTTTGTTCTCTTCTCTAATATTTTTATGTTAAAACAAATAGGATAAGTTTTTTACTCAGTTTTATTTATACAAAAATTAACAAACTCTCATATATGATAGTATGTTGCAAGAATGTTTATCACTTATTTGATCAAGATAAAGTTGAATGACATTTAGAGTTATACAAAATACTATAATAATTATATTATAATTTTCGAAAAGTATTGGTAAATATTTTACATAATTTCTTATCTCGCTGGAAAATATCTTTTAACGAAAAAAGACGTTATTTGAAGTAATTAAAACACAAAATATTATAAATTTTCTCTTCATAAACTAACAGAACTAGACATCTTTGGCGCAAAGCTAAAAAAAAATAAAATAAAAAATAAAGTTTTACTACTTAACTAAAAATATTATCAATCAGGAAACGCAAGATACGAATCTCAAAATGAAACAAAAATTATTAACTGAACTGAAAACCTAGTTCTAGCCGATAATAAATAGGATGCACCTAAGTTTAACCACCAGTGTGCGGCTGCACCTAGTTCTAGCCGCTATAATAAAGACTAAACCTAGTTGTAACCGAAGATTAGTAGGATACACCTAAGATTAACCGCATGTGGGGGGCTGCACCTAGTTGTAGCCGGCTAAAACTAGGTGTAGCCGCACTTAGGCTATTAGCCGTAACATATACAAACATGCATACACCTACGAAATTTAGCACACGTGTTTGTAAGCCTTAATAAGTCATTATACTCAAATATTATCATATTTTAACGATGTCACATAAAAACACATTGAAATGATTACTTCCTTTTTTGTAAGTCGGTAAAAAATTGATAAAAAAATATTTTCTCTTAACCGGCTCAGAAAGTTTCTCGGAAGAGTCATCATGGCAGTATTTTTCCAGCTACCGTAATCGCAAATAAGAAAATACTGCATTGGGTAAGTGGCATTGTTACCAAGCTCAAGCTTAACTCATTACCTACCTGAACCGACACTGTGTCCGTAAATTTAATCACCGTACCCCAATTTACCACTACGTCGTAAATAACTAATACCTTCTTATAGGGTCGGTGTTTTGATAGTTGGGCAGCCAATATATTGCATTTAGGTATCGGTTTATTGATTGTAATAAAAAATTAGTTTGAAGCTATAGGCCATAACAATATTTCGCAAACATTCGCAATATTTTAAACAAGAACTTACTTATGATTCATAATCTCTTCTGCATATTAAAAGGCGACAACATCTCCTGAGGATGCCACGTGTAGTGGCGAAACGCGTCGAGGTTTTTTGCACGTTGGTGTTTGGTACTATTAATTGCATCAGCTGTGCCGCATGCGTATTGAGGGAGGGCGGGTGGTGCATCCTGCATTTGCCTGAACTAATACTAAACGCGGTGACGGTTCGTGTAGTTAGTTGCCTGCGCCGGCGTCGCTTCGCGGAAATTTAAAGAAAAATAATTTTATAAATTTCAACTTAATAATGGGTTTCCGCAAAGTACGAGGGTCAAACTGAAAGTTCTTAGAACTGGCCACTTATAAACAATATAATAAAAAAAATATTCTAAAATTTGAAAATAGAACTCTTTGCCAATATTACTGAGTATATATTTTATTCATTTGTCATTTGTTTTACGATTTGGCGGCAAATTGAAAATTGTCTGTGTCACGTCAACATGAATTTAACACGAGAAAATTTTCGTGCAATGATTTTTTATGACTTTCGATGTCATTTAAGTCAACAAGAAAGTTATGATAGACTACGATTGGCCTTTTACGATGAAGCCCCATCTCGTGCGATTGTTTACAACTGGTTTAATGAGTTTAAACGTGGTCGCACTAATCTCACTGATGATGTACGTGAGGGACGGCCTTCTACGGCGACGACTGAAAATAACATCTGTGTTGTGCGGCGTATGATAGAGACTGACAAAAGAGTGACCTATCAGCAGATTCGGACAAGCTTAGGCATCGGTATGAGTCAAGTGCACAAAATCCTCCACGAACATTTAGCGGTCAGGAAGCTTTGCGCCCGGTGGATACCTCATAATTTGACTAAGGCTCAAAAACTCCATCGTGTGGATTGGTGCCGTAAAATGATTGAAAGATTTAACGGAGGTGACTCAAATGCTGTGTTCGACATACTAACAGGTGACGAAAGCTGGATTTACTGTTATGATCCTGAAACCAAAAGACAATCTGCTCAGTGGGTGTTTCCTTTCGAGGAGCTGCCAACTAAAGTGAAGAGAGATCGAAGTGCGGGAAAAAAAATGGTGGCCTCGTTCTTTGGAAGGATAGGTCATTTCGCAACAATTGTGTTAGAGGATCAAAAAACAGTTTCTGCAGAATGGTACACTACCAATTGTTTGCCACTTGTCTTGGAAAAAGTTCGAGAGAAACGACCTCGCAGTAGGATCCTCCTTCACCACGACAACGCCTCGTCGCACACCGCCAAGCGAACGATCGACTATTTGGCGACATCAAAAGTTGAATTACTAGGTCACCCGCCGTATAGCCCCGACCTCGCGCCTTGTGATTTTTATTTATTTCCAAAAATTAAAGAAAAACTTAAAGGAAAGCGGTTTATGAATGCTGAAGAAGCGGTGGCTGCGTATCGCGATGCCATTGAAGAGACCCCTAAGGACGAGTGGGCAAAGTGCTTTTCCCAGTGGTTCCATCGCATGCAGTGGTGTATTGACGTCAATGGACAATATTTTGAAAAGATATAATAAAACTAATAACTGGCTAATGTAATCAGTTTTTGATTTTCTAAGAACTTTCAGTTTGACCCTCGTAACGCCTGATTCCATTAATTATAATGAAATTTAGTTTGATTTCCTAAATCTGACGAATAACCTTAAAGTATTATTATAAATACTCCGCCTAAACGGATCTTGGAAATCTAAGTGATACCTCGGTTAATTTTTCTAGGTTTTATCAAATCAATTAATTTTAATATGTGGAAGGGACTTTGAATCATGAGAAGTTTATTAGTTCATAATATTGCCAATATTTTATTTAAATATGAGGAAGGGACTATGAATTATGAGTACTTTCTTCGTTCATAATATTGCCAATTTTTTAAAAGTCGTCCTGTATATCTATGAACATTATAATCATCGTAATTTATAATTTTATCAACGCACGCCAGGCGTATAATAATAGTTCTTATTTGTTTTCAGTGAAAGTTAAATAAGATTATGGCCAAATATTTAGGCTTAATGTCAATCTTAAAAGAACCGTATCTCAGTATCAAGTTAATGTAAGATCATGATCCATAAAAAAATACAAGCTTTTTAAAAACAAGACAACGTGACGCGCCCACAAAACAAAAGTTTTGATGAAACCAAACTAAATTGGGACCCATGAAAACAACTTTGGCAATTTTAAAAGTTGAGGCGCTGCAAGATGTTTTATTATATTATCCATCCGTCCTTTTCACTGACATTGTCAACCTATTTGGTGCGAAAAGGATGGTAACGGGTGAAACTTTTTTCAAAATAAGGCACCAAGAGAACCGTTAACGTCTTTACTGACTCATTTAGTGTGTTTTTTTTTTGTAAAGGCTAAAATAGAACCCGTAAGGTATGTCCTCCAACCAATATATCTAGTAAGCAACGCTCAAACCAATACATTTAGTTGTCTTTATACTGAGAAATGGCTGGTATGATTCAAGATTGTAACTCTTTCGAATCTTACTCTTTAAAATATCTTTGTAATTTTCCAATAATCAACACTATTGCTTTGAAAAGGAATGTTTAAAAACAGGCAAATTAGATAAAATCAACAGGAGTTTTTAATCAACTTCAAGAAACCGTTTTTCAAGTACTTTGAAATTCTCGGTGTCTTTTGGAGTTTGCTATCATGTTGTAACTTTACAACTTTGTTTTTTTATGTAACGCTCTCCCTGGGAATCAAACCGAGGCGCCTCTGTCTTAGGAAAGTATAGCACGGTAATAGTGCTGCGTCCATCTTGGTTAGAACTATTGGCGCTTGTGTTTCTACGCTCTGCTTAACCATCTTATTTTTGTAAAGTGAACATCAATTGCTAATTTTTACAACCTTTACAATTTATAAAACAAAGCAAAAAAAAAGATTAATGATTTGTTTTCTCTTGACATGCTCAAACATTCCCTCGGAAGAATTGCTCATAGAAGTACTACCAGCTACCGTCATTGGAAAAAAGAAAAGATGCCATTGGTTAAATGGCATTTAGTTCTATAATTAATGAATGAAAAGCACTGAATAAAAATAAATAATGAAATGAAAGTTACTGTTATGAGTTAAAAATACAATTGTCCTCCTTAACCATATCAGCTGCTTTCGCGGCAATCATGATAGTGGGTGTGTTGGTGTTCCCACTGGTGATCGTCGGCATCACGCTGGCGTCCACCACTTGCAGCCGCTTCACCCCGAACACCCGCAAATGGCTGTCCACCACAGAACCTATCGCGCACGTACCCACCTGATATTTAGTATTGGTACTCTTTACTACCAATACCAAATCCTGCACATTTTACCAACTCTATAAATTCTGCTTCAAGGTCTTTGAAATACGTAGTGTTCATCACTCGAGAATATTTCAATACATTATCCAAATAGCTTTCATCGGAATAAGCTTCCGCTTTGATCAGCGAATGCTCTTTGAATTTGTGCTTTTTAATGATATACGACCTCTTGAATTAGGCTGGAGTGAAGCAATGAGAGATGTAAATATGTTTTTGTCTTTTACTCTTTCAGATAATTTCTGACAAATGTATTGATCAAAAGAGAATGTCGTGAGGCAACCGCGTAGTATATATATGTGTCAATTATTACTGTAGCCTGATAGTCCGGGTTCATTTTATAGCTGTCCAATGACACAAAGCCGATCATTGTAGTTATGGGATAATCGCCAGGGTCACTTTGTTTTGGTAAAGGTGCTTACCCGTTGTGTGATACTAACAACTATTTTATGGTCTTGGAGATTTTCCCCAACGGGTAAATCTGTAACTAAAGTGGTTAAATCATTCAAATGTTCTCTCGGTCTTATGCCTGAAAGCATAAGCAGCTGTGGACTATTAATAGCTCCACCCGATAATATAATCCCTCTGTTTGTCATCAATGTTTTCGTTTGTCCATTGTCACCACATTGACACTTTCAGCAGCATTGTTTTTAAAACTAATTTTAGTCACCAAAATATGTTATTCAAGAACAAAAAGATTGTCTCGATTCTTGATCGGCGACAAAAAAGCATTAGCTGTGCTTTGACGTATACCGTCCGCTATTGTGACTTGTGCTTGCATGAATCCTAAAGTGTGATCTCCATTGGTGTCCAATACATTATTGTATCCGAGTTCTTCAAAAGCTTCCAAATATTTTGTTTGTTCAGTTTAATTTAATTGCGCGACACTTAAATATCCATTGTAGCCGTGAAAACGAGCTGTTGGTAAATTTTGGATCTCCGCATTTTCTAATCGTTCACTTTTGATAAAATATTGTAAGACCTTTGTGTAGTTTCAATTTTGATCTTTTGCAATGCTAGCCCATGTGTTATAGTCATGCGGGTCTCCTCTGACATAGTACATAAGATTGAGGCTGCTCGATCCTCCCAACATTCTACACCTCGGTAATTGATCTTCACTATTAATGTGACAGTTGTGTTTGCAGTGTGTAGTAGTATAATTCCAGTCGTTTTCTGATCTAAGACCGTAGGCAAACAACCCTGGTAGCTAAAACATAAAAAGATAAATAATTTTACAAACGTAATGAATTGGTTTTATGAATATTTGACACTTTATATGATAAAAAGATTAAATAAGAAATCTATTTGTGCACGGTCTGGATTTGAACCAGCTACCTCTGATAAAACTGGAAAAATTATTTCTTATTTAGTCTGGTTACAATAACGGTTACTGCTAGATACCACTTCCCATTTTCAGCTTTGGCTACAGTACTTACATTGGATTCTGTAGGAGGGTCACCACCAGCTTCTATGAGAAGTACGGATATATATGAATTTTCTGTGAGCTTTTTTGCCATCACACAACCAGCCTACCCCGCGCCCACTATTATGAAATCAAACACTGCTCCATTTGAAAATCAATGCGAAATAGTATGAGTGCTTTTTTTTCTAGAAATATTACTTACGGCAAAATAACTCATGATTCAACGATATAACCGGTTTTAACATTTAGATAGATAGATAGATATTTATTTACGTTAACACGTGCACAGTTGCTTATTATTTACAAACACCGAAGCAATAGTTGCTAATTTAATTAATTCGGCATGTAGGTAAATATGTAATGTCAATATTTTAATCTTTAATTTGAGCAAATAATAATTATAATAACTAAGTCAGTAAAATAAACAGAACAATCAGTTCTAATTGTCAAAATTTATCTTTAAGAAAGTCATTTACCAATATATTATAATAACACTTATCAACTAGGAACCTTTTAAATTTAGATTTGAATTTCTCAGTAGATAATATTTGATATTCAGTAGGGATTTTATTAAAGATTTTAGGTGCCATACTTACGAAGCTGTTTTCAATAACAATGTTTTCGATGTGCATAGGCACAATCTATCACCATTTTGTCGATTGCGTGTGACATATCGGATAAACGGGAAAAGAGATGAGAATTACATTTGACAAAAATAGCTACTTCAAGAATATATAATGACGGAAGAGTCACCATTTTGTATCTGACGAAATATATTTGCAGTAGAACTATTGTAGTACCATACATAATTAACATGGAATTTGTGAGATTGAAATTGCAAATTTCAGCGGCGTCTAGCATTTTTGCGCGGTCGAAACTCAGAGGCGTCAAATTTCAAATCACCAAATCCACTTTAGTCGATTTAAAAAAAATACTCATCGTCTTAAAATATTCTCAGGTATTTACAAGCAGCCTCACGGAATAAAATTACTTGTGTATGATGTAGATAAGTCCACCTTTCGTACAAACTTAGGTTGTGCAAAGAATTTAAAAAAAAAATACAGTAAAAAATAAATGACCTAACCTTGAACATTTGCTTGGTCAGGATACCGGAAAGAGGTTAGATTGAGCGTTGCAAGTTATTTAAATACATTATGGTATGGTAATATTGGATAATACATTGGCACCCTCCATCGTACTAACAAAGCCGAATCCGAATGGTATCGTTAATAAAACTGCACAAGAACTTGGGAAAAATGAGGTAATATTTATAAATTCCGACAATATGTTTAGGGTTAACACAATAATTGTATTTTAATTATTCATTATATCATAACAATTTCAACTTTCCTAATATTTTAACTTACGACTTCATTATTATTGGCTGAGTTTATAATGTTACGTATTTTCCTTTATTAACACAGTTGCTCTTTGGCTTACTTTATACCTTTATCAGTTAAAAATCTTCATTAGTATCAGTCAGATTATTTTTGATATTCATTATTTGTGAGATCGCGTTTGGGGCCATCACAGTCGAAATGCGGTTTTGGTTGTCATGGTGAGGAGGTCTGTGCCCGTTTTACGGCTAAAGAAGTAAATAATTTTATTAAATCTATGTCGCGTGGGAAGTCTCCTGGCCACGATGACACCTTAAATGTACTGGTACTCATCTGCCTAGAGTTTTGGCGATGTTCTACTCCTTGTGTGTGAACCACTCTTATTTACCTGCGCAAATGATGAGGACAGTGATGGTGCCGATTGTGAAAAGCAAGACTGGTGATATCAGTGACCTAAACAACTACAGACCTATCTCGTTGGCCACTATTGTCGCCAAAGTGCTTGACAGTTTGCTAAACACTCAGCTTGATAAATATCTTCAAATACATGATAACCAGTTCGATTTTAAATCAGGTCTATCTACAGAAACAGCGGTATTGTGTTTGAAGCAGACTGTCAGGTACTACACCAATAGAAAAACACCTGTGTTTGCCTGTTTCCTCGACCTATCGAAGGCATTTGACCTGGTTAGTTATGACATCCTGTGGCAAGAACTTCATCAAACGCAAATGCCGGAAGAACTTATTCGCATTTTTCAATATTGGTACCAGGAACAGGTCAACGTCGTTGGGTGGGCGGGGTCATATTCGAGTCCGTACAGGTTGGAGTGCGGGGTAAGGCAGGGGGGACTGACCTCGCCTAAGCTCTTCAACCTGTATGTGAATGCGCTGATTGAGGAGCTCAGCAGCATGCATGTCGGCTGCCATATTGGAGACGTTTGTCTTAACAATAATAGCTATGGCGATGACATGGTGCTGCTGAGCGCCTCAGCGTGCGGGTTATCGAAGCTGCTTGGCATATGCCAAAAATACGTGGACGATCACGGCTTGTTATACAACGTGAAAAAAGTGAACTTATGGTCTTTCAGGCCCGAGGAAGATATCTCGATAACATTCCAAACATTAAACTCAACGGGTTTCGAGAAGTTTAAAAATCTTGGGCATGTTGTAACCTAGGATCTTAAATAGGATGCGGATATAGAGCGGGAGCGTAGGGCCTTGTCTGCTCGTGCGAACATGATAGCCCGCAGATTTGCTCGCTGTTCGAAGGACGACAAAATCACCTTGTTCAGGGCATTTTGTACGTCTATACGAGTAGTCTGTGGGTGAGTTATACGCAGAGGCAGTACGCAGCGCATCGTGTCCAGTATAATGACGCATTTATGGTGCTGCTGGGGCTGCCTCGCTTCTGCAGCGCTTTATGCAACCATGCGCAAGCGGTGCACATCCCTGGTGCGCAGGGTGAGGGCCAGCCGCAACAGCATCCTGAGTGCTTTTGCGGAGTGATTTAACTGCCAGTACCTGTTTCACTGCAATATGGTTCACGTACTGACTGGTGTCAGAATAAATTACTAATTATTTATTATTAATTAATTTCATTTAATTTTAATTTCAGTTCTGTGCTACTAACATATAACTTAAGTGTTCAATGTTACTAATCATAAATTGTATCTTGTTGTCTTATGAATAAATAAATATGATTATTATTTGAAATACTTGAGTCGAAGAGACTCGCTAACTTGGTGCTTATTACTTAGACCCTCTTTAGGTTCTTGATGAAATTATCGTTCTGTCTCTCAAAATATCAAATAAACAAACAAAGATGACATGCGCAAGCCGGTCCTGCTTTTATTAAGACTTAACAATTTATATTTATTGAGAAATAAGAAAATCATCTTTTTTAACTTTATTAAATTCAATTTAAATAAACCAATTATTATTCAATCAAACCAATTTATATTACAAAGGATTGTTCAATCTTTTCTTAACATGTTAAAATCGTGATAGCTAGGAAAAACATTGGCAGCGAATTCTTTACAATATGTTAATGCATTTAGTGCGTGTTGCTTATAATATTATCTATGCCTTGCAAATAAGTGTCTTTAAGTTAGGCCTTACACCAAACCTAACACCGTGAACAATTTAAATTTAAACATGATATTCGTTATTAATATTCTAATTAATTATCCCGAACAGTTTGTTATCGTCCTTGACCATGTCAGCAGCTTTCTCAGCGATCATAATAGTTGGGGCGTTAGTATTTCCACTTGTGATGATGGGCATCACACTTGCGTCGACCACGCGTAGGCGCGACACACCGCGCAATCGCAAGCGGCTATCTACCACAGACCCCATTGCACATGTCCCCACATAATGATACATTGTGGACACCAAGCACTGCGCGTGGCATCGCCAGTAACCCTCGCTACCCGCTCCAAAACCACCACACTTCTCCAACTCTATGAACTCAGCACCAACGCTCTTAAAATACGTCGAGTTTATCACACGGGAATAATCTTTTAAATACTTCACCACATTGTCTAAATCTTGGAAACGGATGGTCTTCAGGATTGCGAGATTTTAACAAAATTGTACCTTTTGACTTAGGTTGAACTGGAACTACAAAAGATAATATAGTCTCTCGGTTTTTAGTCCTGTCATAAAATCTTTGGCAGATATCTTGGTTAAAAGTAAATAGAGTTAAACATCCAGCTAGCATTCCATCTGAGTTCTTAATAATCATGACTGCTTAGTAGTCAGGTTCAGCTTGTTTATTGTCCAAGGCTACGAAACCGTTTATATCTATGTCCGGGTACTCAGCGGGGTTAGCTGGTTTCGAAACCGATTCTGGACCTATCTTGTAGATTGACATGACAACTTTATGGTCTTGCAGATTTTCTCCAACGGGCAGATCAGAAATTACTTTGATTCCTAATCTGTTCAAATGTTCTCTTGGCCCGATGCCTGATAGCATCAATAGTTGCGGGCTGTTGATAGCCCCGGCTGACAGAATTATTTCTTTTTTTGCTCTTAATGTCACAATGTCATCTTTATGATTGGCAACATTTACACTATCAGCAACTCGGTTTTTAAAAATCATTTTTGTCACTAAATGATTCTTCAAGACGAAAAGATTGGGACGCTCTTTGGTTGGTGATAAAAAAGCGTTTGCTGTACTTTGTCTTATATTATCAGCTACTGTTACTAGCGGCTCTGAAAATCCCAAAGTATAATTTCCATTTGTATCAATCACCGTTTTGTATCCAATTTCTTCAAAAGCCGCTAAGTACGTAAGTGGAATTTAATTTAGTTACGCCTAAATAACCTTTATTACCATGAAAAACGCCGTAAGGGGAAAGTATAATTTCCGTGTTTTCTAATCTTTCACTTTTGATGAAATAAGGTAAGACGTTATCGTAGTTCCAGCTTGGATCATCTGTGATAGTTGCCCAATCATTGTAATTTTGGGGGTCACCTCTTACGTAAAACATGAAGTTGCTGCTACCGGAGCCACCTAACATCTTCCCTCTCGGTAAGTGATCCACGCCATTTTGGTGACATTTGTAAGAGCATCGTGATGTGGTGTAGTTCCAATCAGTATGGGATCCAAGCACGTAGGGGTACAAGCCAGGAAGCTGTAAATATATATAATTATATTTAACATACTTTAAAACTAAATATACCGTAAACAAAAAGCTTTTTAAGGAAATTGACTATTAAAGAATATTTAATATTGTAACAATTCGATGCTAAAAATAAAATTGATAATTTATTAAAGCATTTGTTAATAAAAACTCTAAATCAGTAAATTTGGTATATAACGCAAAACCTCAATCACCCCAATTAGAATGTTAACTTTTAAATAATCTACCGTCATAAATTATACGATCATGAACATTATCGATAGCATTTAAATGAATTCTGGAAAAAAGAACTCTTTTGTGACACGGAGCTGGCTTAAAATACGTTGATTCATCAATTGTATTACTAACATGGTATAGAAAAACATTTTTTCCGAATTCAGATCAAAAGTTTTTTTGTTGAAAATAATAATAAATTACATTAACCATTGATTAACACTAACATTTACTTTCAGGTTTTGCGTTGATACTTTGTTTATCTTGTTACTATTATTTCGTGTTTCATTGACACAGTGGTTATTGCTTTGATCCTAAAGTAAGTAGCCAATGCACTTGTGTTTTGGAAATCAGACACAACGGTGGTACTACAACACACAGACCCAAGACAATATAGAAACTTATGATTTCTACATTGACCTGACCGGGAATCGAACCCGGGACCTCGGAGCGTCGACGCCTTGAAACCCAGCGTACTTAGCCACTACATCACGGAGGTCTTCTTTGTATAATAAGTCCTGATATACCTACATTAGACTCTGCGGGTGGATCCCCACCAGCTTCTATGAGAAGTACAGACACATTTGGATCTTCTGTGAGTCGATTCGCCATCACGCAGCCTGCTGACCCCGCGCCCACAATTATAAAGTCGAATGATGATCCATCTGTTGATGTCGTAAATGGTAGGAATGCAGAACAGAAGTAAAACATCAATAATGTAACATAATTACTGTGGACCATAAACTGAAACACTCGCCGCTATAAAGGATCATTTGTAGGAAAAAAAATGTTTCATGATTTTTAATTGTTACCCATATCTCAAAAACTACAGGATTGATTTTGATGAAACTTGCACTCTACCCCAAAGGTGAAGTTTTGTGTGTGTATACTTTATTGAATTCAAAAAGAATCATCTCACCATGGGTTTTACGTTGGACAAACACTTTTATTGGAAATACCACATTGACCATCGATGCCAAAAACTTAGTCGTTTTGGTTTCGCACTTAAGAGAATACGTCAAACTATTTCGTTTGACGCGGCTTTAGCTGCATATCATGGTCATGTTTCATCAGTGTTAGGCTACGGATTGTTGCTATGGGGTAACTCGGTGGATTTAGATAAAGCATTCAAATTACAAAAGAATTCCATTCAAGTAATCAACGGCGAATGGTTTTTGGATAATTGTAAACCACTGTTTAAGAAATGCAATATTCTGTCGCTTCCTTGCATGCATATAAAAGACGTTTGCATATTTCTCAAGATTCATCCTGTTTGCTATAAAAAAACCGGCCAAGTGCGAGTCGGACTCGCGCACTGAGTCCGTGCCAACTTTAACTGAATTTGGGAATCCACTTACTTCCACTTAGTAATATCCACAATATTTTGTGGACAGCAAATATAACTTTGTTTTTCATAGTGTTTGTATGAAGTACAAAGTAATGTTTGCGGTTGTTGAAAATCTGCTATATCTCAAAAACTTCTCGTTCGATTCCGTCCGAACTAATTTTCGTTGAAAGTATTTGTTAAGATCTACATTTAATATTTTTTTCAAAATTTACACTCGCTAAGTTTAGAAGTCAGTTAGAGGGGAGGGGGACGCCCATTTTACCACTTTGGAAGCGTCTAGCTATGAAACGTTAGACTTTAAAAGGAAATGGTTTAAGAAACCTCGGTGTCATTTTAAAAGACCTATCTATAGACACCCCACACGTATAGGTTTGACTAAAAAAATTTTTTTGTGTTAAATGTCATTATTTTTTATTTTTTGTATGAGAATCGTAAAGCGGTTAATAAGATACATACTCCTACCAAATTTCAACGTCTGCGTTTCCACCAGGTGAGCAGCTCCAGATTCAATTAAATGTATATTTATCATTTAGTGACAGGTTTAAAACAATTGTAAAAACAAGGTTTTATTTTTGTAATGCGATTGAATGAAAGATATTTAGATAAACTCGTGCTCACTCAGACCACACAAGCGGTCAGCTATATCTTCACACTGAAATAAGTTGGTCGAGTCATTCAGTGTTCTTTTTTTTGTTACACCTCCATTTAATTGGAGCCTGTAATTTCAGATCATCAAGTTTCGTATTAAAACATTTACTATTAATTTATTGTGCTCACTCCATCCACACGCTATTGTATCTCTATGAACCAACTATAGATTCGCATTCTATCGTTTGCATTGTATGAATTGGCTAGAAATAGGACTATTCAGCATAAAAACAAACCACTTTTAATGTGCGTTCACGAGTAAAACGGATGCTTGGTGCTCACTCCGTCCTCCATCGCTAAATACTTAAATCTTTTGTGCTAAATTAAGTTAAAAGAATGAGTGAAAATATGATTATTTTGTACAAAAATACTATAAAATATTCTGAAGTACCCAGTTTGATATTTCTTTTTACTTTTAGAGTAAAACAAAATTTCATATTTTGTATGAAGGACATGGAATAGGGTGTCTACACGTGATAAAATAGCAGGAATTGGCTGACTAAACTTCACGTGTTCACGCTAGCTGCGTGTCATCCTCGCTTACTTGCCTGAAGGAAAAGGTTTTGTACTTAATAGGTAATTTGTTTGGGCTGGGGTTTGGGTTTAGTTTAAAATTTGAGGTTTTGTGTACTAAATGTAAAATGAATATATCTGACCGGTCACATTTGTCAGAAACCATACATGACTGGTCAAATACGGTCAATATCAATCAATTTGATCGTATGTGATGAACCGTATATATAATTTCCTGACTCAGTTTTCGCAAGAAAAACACATTTTGTGTCGTTGTGTGAATGAGTTTTGATTACTTATTATGACTTTTTATTGTTTTTTGTAAATATGTTTGAAATCAGATGTAAAGAACGGTGTTTCACGAACCTGCGCGAAAGTCATGTGACCTACCAAATTCGACCAATCGCGTACGCACAACCGAAAAAGTAATAAAATATTACTGAATCAATATGAATTACCATTTATGACAGTTAATGACCGTTTTTGACTATTTAATAGACATTTTCAACACTAGCTCTAAAGCTGAATGGTAAAATATGGACATTAGGAAAGAACTAGAATAGAAAATAAGTTAAGAATTAGACCATGTGTGACACTGACTGCCATTTGAGTTTTAACTGACAAGTGATTTCCGGTCAACGTGCGTGATTCTTATCGGTTATGGCTAAACGAAGGAAGATACGCCGTTCGATTTTTAGGTATGATGAAGATTCTGTTTTTTTATTTGAAATTACAAAATAAATGTTAATTTCTTGCGGGACTTTGTGAAATAAGAAATTAAACATGTGAGGAACATATGACCTTAGCCCGTTGTAGCTAAGCGTTTTGTGGGAACTATACGACTTATGCCTGTTTATGTCAACATTAAATAACTTTCTTTTGAATACTAGGTGTTTCTCCTGACATTTCTATGTATTGCATACTTATAACACTTCAGCAAAATAACCTCCTTAAATATATAACGTAATTTAAATTAATTTACAAGAATTATATGTAGCAACAAAAAAGGAAATCTTTACCCAGGCACAGGGATTATTTCCGACATTTATTTTTCAGCGTTATTAGTATTTTTTTGGACTCTGTTGATGAGGAATGAAACAAGGCATTATCCAAATCCAAAATCTATTTGCAACTTTTAATTTTCTTCATCAGTTTTCGGCGGCCTGGAGGCCGAGTCTCGTGGCAATCGAACTTTTTTCGTGTAGTACCTCGATTGCGAGTTTAACTTATTTACCTAAAAATCAAATCAAGAATGTAGATACATGTAAAAAAACTATCGCACGACCAAAAACTAATTATATATAAATCGTGACTCTGACAAATTTAAAATATTTTTTGTTTGACAAAGAAAATTTGATCGGTGAACTTTTCCGTATACGAATTGCGCGAAAATTGGTTAAAGATTTTTCAGTCTTACTTTATGTCCTCTTATTATTGTCACGTGGAGACACCCTATTATATGTCATATACACCAAAAATTTAGTTTTGTATATCTATAAAAGTAACAAGTAATATTGAACTGTGTACCGCCGAATATTTTAAAGTATTTTTGCACAAAAAAATCATATGTTGACTCTTTCTTTTAAGTTAACTTAGCAAAAAATATTTAAGTGTTTAGCGATAGCGGACGGAGTGAGCACCAGGCTTTCGTTGTACTCATGAACGCACATTGATAGTGGTTTGTTTTTATGCTGAATAGTCCTATTTCTAGCCAATTCATACAATGCAAACGATAGAATGCGAATCTATAGTTGGTTCATAGAGATACAATAGCGTGTGGATGGAGTGAGCACAATAAATTAATAGTAAATGTTTTAATACGAAACTTGACGATCTGAAATCACAGGCTCCAATTAAATAGAGCTGTAACAAAAAAAAAGAACACTGAACGACTCGACCAACTTATTTCAGTATGAAGATATGGCTGACCGCTTGTGAGGACTGAGTGAGCACACATTTAACTAAATATGTTTCATTCAATCGCATTACAAAAAGAAAACCTTGCTTTTACAATTGTTTTAAACCTGTAACTAAATGATAAATATACATTTAATTGAATCTGGAGCTGCTCACCTGGTGGAAACGCAGACAATTTCAACAGTGTGATGCATATAGTTACAGAATAAAATGGCTGTGACATACGGACGGACAGACAGACAGACAGACAGACAGACTTGACGAAACTATAAGGGTTCCGTTTTTTTCCATTCGGCTACGGAACCCTAAAAACGAGTAGAAGTTATATATAACTCGTCAAAATCGAGCAAAGTTTAAAAATCTACTGTTCCAACCTCGATGCTGTAAGGATATATATATGAGAAACATCTTTAATATGCAATAGCAATATAAATAAATTGGCCGAGGATCTAAAGCCGCTTGAGGGTAACCTATTTAAGAAAATATTAAATAGTTAGCTATTATGTAACTGTTGTTATAGTGTTAGTGAGTATTTGAATTCACAGTAATTTATTTCATTTATATGACAATCTCAATTTAATTATTATGACATACCTCAATTTATTTAATAAGGTCATGATTATTTTATTTCGTTGAATTGTACTGGATTTTAATATTTAATTCTTAATATTTGCAAGCTTGCATGCAGGCTGGGTACAATTACGAATACGAATTATTGTCATTTTCTGTTAATTCTATATGATATTGTGTTCTGGCGAATAAACTATTGTATTTGTATAATATGACTTGTCGTTTTAGAGAAATCCGTAGACGAACATAAATACACTTACGAAATTTAGCACACGTGGTAAGAGCCCTTACTAGATCAACATATAGTATTAAAATATTTCAACAATATTCATAAACTTTGAATTGATTAACTCCTCTTTTGAAGTCGGTTATAATATAAATTATTTCATTAAACATAATTCTTGAACATCCAATAATATTAAGCTCGTATGATGTGGGGTAGAAGTACCGTTTGTAGCCACTGTACCGTTTACGGCCATTTTTTGTCTAAATATACTATAATAATAATTCTGCTTAAACAATACCATCATAATCTTGATTAAATTAGGCGTAAAAAGTTAAAAATTCAATAATAAATCATTTAAGTGTTATAATTTTCTATGAATTAACGCAAATTTCAACTGGCAACAAACGGTGCAAAGGTGGCCAAAAACGGTACTTCTACCCTGTATGACGTAATTGCTTACCATATATATTAGCCTGCTCAGCGGGCGTAGTCTGATGCATCATTTTTGACATTTCGCGTAGACAATTTCAATTTTATGATTTTCTAATTCATCAAATATCATTTTAACTTACGTAGCCATATCTTTAATAAATCTTAAAAAATATTTGTAGTTTTTTAAGCATCATTCAAAAATTCTTATCAATCAATAAATACACGAAAACACCAATTTTGTCTCAGCTTTTTTCGACCGCCACCTGGTGGTTTTACACGGAACTATGTCGAGACTTCCGACACAGGATACCGGAAGGCTGTCAGATTAAGCAAAGAAAATAATCTTAACGTGTTTTGGATATTGCGATACTTTAGTAATGTTTCAATGGCCTCCATTGTGGCGGCCTTCAATGGATAAACTGAAGTATTTTGTATACTTAGATGTTCGCAAAAACACGTTTGTTTAAATATTCCGAAGAGGATACTGGGCAAAACTAACAGTGTCTATTCAATAGATTACTTGTCGATTTAAAACGCTTATGTTAATATTATTATTTATTGACATTTAATTTTTATATAATGTGCACTTATCATCTTCTTTTATGTTTCTTTATAAAAACCTGTCCACTTCAAATTTGTTTAAAATAATTTCATCGCCATGCCTCTTCTTTCATTCTTCATGCTTTTCCTTACCTGAAGGTTGTCTGGAAGAAATTGCTACAAGCAATAAGACCGCCTAAATTGTACTTATAGCGAATATCAAAGGTACTATCCTCTGTAATTATGTTTCTGGTGTGCAATAAAGTATTTTTATTATTATTATTATTATAATTATCTTCACATCGATAGTAATAAATAAAGATGGTTGTGTGTGTACCTACGTTTATTAGCCTCTTTATTATTTACATACAATTTTGATTAACTTATATGAGATTACATTCCGAGCTAGGCAGCAATGTCGCGGCAGAAATGTAGCGGCAGCACTGCTGCGCATCAGTGTCGCCCTGCCGCCGCGACAGACCAGTAGTGACGCGTATGCCGCCGCGGCAAGAGTACCTACGTGAGTGCGACGTAAATTGACAACTATAGGATGAATTTCTCTGATTCAGAAAGGGAACAGTTAATTAACTATGTGGCTTTATATCCAGCCCTTTACGATGGCAGTCATGCTAATTATCGTAATAATTTGATAAAAGCAAATATTTGGAAGGATATATCGAAGAAAATCAACAAAACAAGCGAGTAAATGTTCATATTAACTTTCTTTTTGTTACGTACCTACTAGTTACAATTATTTATTTGTTTTTCAATAAAAAATCTTATTAACTCAAAGTGAACTAACGAATATACAACAACGCATCACCGCGAACAGAGCGACACTGCGAGTCGGAATCAGCGCGGCAGGCAGCACTGCTGAGCAGCACCTTAAGTGCAACACTGCAGCAACAGCACTGCTGCTTATTGCCGAGTTCGGAATCATACCTTTATCAGCGCCACGGTCACGCAACCTACGCGCGACAGTCTCGCTGCCTATAATTTCATACTACACGCACGTCGCGCAGCGGCAGCGCTGCTGTAGTTTTAATTATTATTATTTATTTATTGGACAGGACAACAAAAGATCCAAGTTGGGTTAGTAAACAATGCACCTTACACACTATGTTAGTACCTTATAACTAATTTGGAGCATGTGTTCTGACTAATGTGCCACATTAAGGGATAGACATGTTGTCGCCCAGCAATGACTTTTAATGTAAAGGCATCCGTTGCTGCCACGCTGCTGTCGCGCTGCTGACGCCCTAATGTGAAGTTGCACGAGCACTCTAGCAGCGCGACGGTTGCGCGACCTACGAGCGACAGTCTCTCTGCCGATAGTTTCATACCATTAACGGCAGCGCGACAGCGATGCGTGGGCTGTGCGCGGCAGTCGCGCGGTGGCCGTGCTGCTGTAGTAAAAATGTAAAAGCATCCGCTGCTGCCGCGCTGCTGATGCCCTAATGTGCCGGCACACAAGCGCCTTCACACTAGGCGACTTTAGCAGCGTGATAGTGACGCAACCAAATCTTTAGTTTGAATAGGAACATCTCTTACTGCCCCACTACTTATACTACAAATAGATAAATATGCGGCAGGCAACACACCAGTTGTCATGGCATCACACTAGCTTTTCTTCCTTGTGCTACGAATACCAGACATTGGTAATGGTGCGGCCGTCTTCCATAAATATAAATTTAAACATCCATGATTTAGGTACAAATTTTCGTGCTCATCACAAAAACATTTTACCTACCCTTGCGGGAATCATACCTGCGACCGCCGACAAAGTAGTTAGGAGCGTAGTGGTTAGCCACTACACCAAACGCGTTGTCAAGATCTGGCAAAGACCAGTGATAATATTATAAATATATTATGTAATTTATATCTCAAGATACTAAGGTTTTTCCACGAAGTACCGAATAAGCTAAACATCCTCTTCACAGTATACAGAATTAATTAGTCTGCCATGTAAAATAGATAAATAATTGATTAATATTATCTGTTAAATTTATAAGAGTATTCTCATGTTTGAGCGCGAGGAATAATTCATATTAACAAATTCTTTCATTTTGTTTTAAATGCGGTACACATAAGTTTGTCATCATGTGCGTTCGTACATGTACTAAAGTGAAGGAAATGTCCCTGATAAATATTAATAGCTTTTTTATGTGCATATGAATAAGTAAACTTCATTAGTTGTTTACTTACTAAGGCCCATTTTTTTTCATCGATAGTAATGGTAAAATCTCGTAACCATCGGTTGAATATTTACGACTTACTAATTTCATTGTTCGGAAGAAAAAAAACCTTTTCATCTCTCTTGTTCGGAAAATTTAACTTTCATGTGAAGGTAGCCGGGTCGAAAATAGTTTTTTTCATCTATAGGTTTCTTTATTGCACAGATTAGTAAGCAAGCAGAGGCGACTCGCCGTGATTTTGGTGTTCAATAAAAAATGTTCTTACTAACGCCCACCTTCAGCTGTCACTCATAATTGAAGATTGAGATTTGACATAACTTGTACTAGTTTGGGTGACAAGGTAAAGGTAGCGTTCTTCTACTATAATTATTGTGTGAGAAAAAATACGTTGCGCAAAAGCTTTTGGTTTCATCTCTCGCCAAGGAACTTAATACCTTATAACCACTTTACCAATGGTCATTTAACTAGCCAATCTGACATTTGGTAAAGGTAGTTTATCTTTAAAAAACGCAATAGTAAATATTCAACCACTGGTAATGAAACGTTACCATTTATAACGATGAAAGGGCCTAGGGTACAGTTAAAGAATACAAATCAAGGCTTAAGTTATATTTGCATGTATATTGAATGTTTTTAACACTAACAGTGTCATATTTTATATTCTTAAAGATGAAATAAAAAACCAAAACTTGCGCACGGGCGGTACTCGAACCTCAACTTATGGCTAACCGGGCGAAGCAAACATTCACACTGAGTTAAAAACATTCTAAACGATTGGATAGCAACGCGTCATCAATTTTCAAGTTGATTTATTCTGTACTGCATAATTAATTGGCCCACTGAGGCATAAACATACAGGCAGATTTACACACAGCTTGCCTACGCTACAGTGCTTCTTCTTCTTAATTGGTTACTAATTGCTGAGTATTGTGACTCTGGATTTTGTCAGCCGACAGTTTCCATCGGCTGCGACTGTCGATTGCAGTGCGGTGCTGATCTGTGTTTCTAATTGCTCGGGGATCTGATCAGACCATCGCTTTGGACTGCAGCCTCTCGGTCTTTATCCTGTCACCATCACACTATAACGTTTGCGATGCGAAACCATAATAAAGGCAGATAGAGCGCTCCACTAATAAATATTTAATGCAACACACTTTGTGCTTGCACAATGCCCCTCAAGGGCCAACTAGAGTCTTTATTCACCGGTTTGGACATATTGTTTCTTACTCATTTTAATTTGAGTGATCCGAACAGCATCTTACGAGAAGACAAGAATAAAATTCATGGTGGGCCCTGTCTGGAAAGTCCAAATTTTTTGTTGAGATACTGAATAAAGAAAGAGTCGAGACTTTTTGAGCGCGTTACCTTTTGAAGTGTGTCAATTATATAATGTGTATGTTACTTTAGCCGATACCTAGTATGTACGCTCCTTAATAAGTATGATTCGCTGACGCTAGTAAATTGGTGTAACTTAGGTATACGTAATTTTAATTAGACAATAAATTACAGTTTTACTGAATGGTTGTGCTCTTTTTATAATTACGAAACCCCAACATTTCACTTTTCAAGATGAAAACTATGCGTCGAAAAAGTGACTATACAAAAATCAATATGTATCAGCTTCCTGAATCATCTAAAATAGCTGTGTAAATACAAAAATATTACTGTTGAAAAAAATAACACACAAAAAATACTACGAAACAGAAAATAAAACCTATTTTCAATAAAATTCATCGTAAGCAATGAATACATAATAAGGTCATTACAAGTACAAATTATCGCGCCCCTGGCCTTAACGACACACAAACTGTTATTTCAACAGAATTCACGTATTCACCAAATCGAATGTCTTAATTAACTAAATTAATGTTACGCAGGCGTGGAAAACATAAAACATTTTATTACGCTTTGAACAACAGTATCTAGTACGTTTTTATTTGATGGCCCGGAGAAAATATTCGCAAATAAACATGCCGGTGGGTTTCAATTAGAACAACGCGATGTTTACTTTTTAATATGAGGGATGGATAAAAGTCGTTATAGTGAACTGCGTACGAGTCCAATTTTAAAGAAAATCCGTAAGTCGAGACTAGCCGTTTAGTACACGTATACTAGAGATAAAAACAAAATTTTGATACGAAGCACTTATCTCAAAATCTTCGGTAGTAGTGGGGCGCTGGTTCATGAAATACTTTGTATGAAAATTGAAAAAGAAAACTTCATAAACCTATCGTGTGTTAAATTATTCAAAAGGTCTTTTTAAGGTGCTTCCGAAATTAAGCACATCATTAGATTTAAGCCATTTTTATTTCTATAATCAACCAAAAAAAATTGTAGACATACCAAGTTTAGGCTTCTCCTGAAATATCGCTGATGTTTTGTTTTTACCTATAATATACCTACTACAAATGATACTTAATATTCTCATTTTGATTCGCAAGAAAGCAATTTAAATTAAAAAAAGTAAAAACCGGTTGACAAACGACTGAGATATGAGGTAACATAGATACAAAAAAAAACAGTCGAATTGATAACCTCCTCCTTTTTTGAAGTCGGTTAAAAATAATTCGAACGAACACGAACTCAAAAAGGGCAGGTTTATTTCAGGAGCAATATAAATAATAGATATCTGAGGGTAAGCAGCATTATGGCTAAATATAAAATCTGCTTTAGTTGAAGTCAGCTAAAAACCAAAGCGCTCAGTCCTATCTGTAGCGGATGTGCAATGAAAAGCAAACTTTAGACTGGGACAAGCAAATAAACCTGGAGGTGGCCATAATGCCTGTATTATTTTAGGACTTATTTAGGGATGATCGTTATTAGGAAAAAAACAATGTTGTAAACTTTGGAACAACAGTAGGGTGTTGGATTTTATCGAGTAAAAACATCGATGTTTTTGGAAACAAAAAAAAACGTCTTTTATATTAAGAATTGTTGTTTATTGAAAGGCGAAGAGAAAAAAATGCATTCCCAGTATTTTTTGGGCACACTGTAAATAATTCGCTTGGACAGATGTTTTATGATGCTGGTACAGATGTTGACAGTGTCTTAAAGAAAAGTTGACGTTTCGATATTCTATTCATTATAATAATAATAATGATCCCCCTAGCCGATTTCGACTACGGTGACCAGTCTCAATGACTAACTGACTGCGGCAGTCGGTTAGTCTAGAGTGCACAAGTGTGTGCGCAAACATATGTGTACTCTCTATTCCTTGCACTGTCGTAGCCCGATAGAACAGCAATCTAATACGAGCGGAGAGATATCGGTAGCGGCTAGCGGCGGAGAGGTAAGGGCTTTATGTGTTTTCCGAGGCACGGGGGTAAAATATCTCCAACTTCCAAACTCCAGCCTACCCTGTGAAATTCAGAAAAACACAAGTGCATATTTTTGGCCCGACCCGGGGATTGAACCCGGACCTCTATTTATAAAACAATTGTAGAAGAAGTCCCCCTAGCCGATTTCGACTACGGTGGCCAGTCACAACGACTAACCGACTGCGCGGGACATATTATAGTGTCTACACTCTATACATATTATAATGTATTATACTCTGGCGCAGCTGTCGCTTTAAAATGCGACCCTTCTACCGCTGCGCCACCGAGGCAGTTAGTTAAAAACATAGAATAAAACATTTATTCTATGCATAAAACATCGACGTACTGATAAATCTTAGTCAGCACATCATTGTTGAGTATTGATCATCCCTCGACTTATTTCTTTAATTTTCACTAGCAGCCCGTGCCGGCTTCGCACGGGGTAGACAATTATTTATTTTTGGAAATTTGGATATAAAACACTTTTTTTTCACAAATATTTTTATTTATAAAAAAAATATTATTTATTAATTATTTATTTTAAAAAATCCCACAGTTACATTTGTATGTAAGTCTATTTATGTTCAATTTCTTTGATGGTTCAAGTGGCGGGCACTTAAATAAGTAATATTTACATAGGATATTATGTACATTTTTACTATAGTTTTTTAAGTAATTAGAATAAAAGCAGAGTCGAATAAAATATATACAGTCTAAATTAAACGTTGACAACTTTCGACTAAAAATGTATCAACCTATACATCTAGGTATTTCAAAGAAATTTTTGTTCGTGTCGATAGAAACTTGCCTATCATTATTTAGTATTTTCCTTACAACTTTTTTTTTGTTTGGTTTTGTTGTTTGTGCTTATTATTTTGTTTTTTTTTATGTATATTTTTTTGTTTTTTATTAAAAAAGGGTTTGTCATTAATCATTTTCATTCTTATTATTACTTAATAATTTACATTTTTAGTATTTTTTATTTTACAGGTTTACTTTTACATTATTTACAGATATAATATTAAGGTGGATTTACGGTTTTTTACTTTTATATTTGTCAGTTTTTATCTTAAAGCTTCACTGTGAACTACGTTGGCAGTGGTGTTTGTAGATGGCAATAAAATATATTGTTTTTCAGGAGATCCCACTCGAGGAAGGGCAACATATAGTTGTCCATGAGAAAAGCATTCTTTTCTTAGGTCGATGCCAACCATCGAAAATGTTTGACCCTGGGACTTATTTATTGTGAGGGCAAATGATGTTTTTAGAGGAAACTGTAACCTCTTAAAAGATATAGGCAAGTCCGTAGGAATCATGGGGATCCGCGGTATGTGGGCGAGCTGTCCGGCCGCGGCCCCGGTGATTATAGTGGCTACTATGACGTTCTCCCGCAATTCCTTCACCAGAAGTCTCGTGCCATTGCACATGCTGGGAGGGCATAGGTTCTTCAGTAGCATTAAGGGAGTGCCTACCTTTAATTGTAGTTTGTGGGACGGCAAGCCGGAAGGATTCAGGGAATTTAAAAATTCTTGTGGATAGTGCACTGTATCTTCGATGTTGCATAGTGTGTCAATAGATTTGTAAGATTTAAATTTACCGGGCACTTTTTCCATAATAATTTTGTAAATCTCATTAACCGATTCATTTCGCGGGGACACTATCCAGAGCCAATTGAAATTTCTCTCCGTAAGATTTTGTATGTCCGGATATATTGTGTCCACAATAATTTCTAGACCCTGAACGATTTGACCCAATTCGTTATCCAACAATACCTGGGGACTGTTTGCAACCGGAGACGGTAATTTTCCGTGTCCAAGTTTTAGAAGTTTTTGTGAGAAATTATTATCGTCATTGTCACTTAAATGTGCTCTCATATTTGTGCGCAGATTAAGAGTTTCAATCGATTGCCATAAAGTTGATGATTTAAGGCAAGCTCGAATAACGTCAGCTTGAGTACCTTTTGTTATAACTGGTAGTGTTTGACGAAAGTCTCCAGCTAAAACAAACGTCACGCCCCCCATTATACGGTCTGAGCTTTGGATGTCTCACAGCGTGCGCTTCACGGCTTCCACGTGCGCCCTGTGGCTCATGGTGCACTCGTCCCAGATGACCAGCGAAGTGTCTTGTAAGAGCTGCCCCAGCGGACCGTTTTTGCGGATCGAGCACACAGATTGTTGTTCCAAAGACACAGCCAATGGTAATTTAAATGTAGGGTGAGCAGTCTTTCCATCATTTAATAGGGTTGCAGCAATTCCGGACGATGCCACTGGGACAGCTTTTTTCCAGATTGACGTACTTTTGACAACACTAAATTGGCAAGGAAGGTTTTGCCTGTTCCACCCGCCGCGTCCAAAAAAAAACAGTTTACCGCTGTGATTTTCAACACTCTGTACTATTGCATCGAATGCTATTTTTTGATCTGCCACTAACTTGGGTACATGCGTGTTGACAAATACAGACAACTCGTTAATATCATGCGGCACGGTACGGCACGGTATCGCATGGACGATGTTTTGTTGCCGATTCGGGGAAGGCAATCCAAAATCTGCTAAATGCTTGTCGTTCAGGTCCAAAAGCTTGTTTTCTTTTTGTATCAAGCCTTCGTTGTGTACATCACAATCCTGATCTTGTTGTTGAGCTGCACGTCTGATGTCCTTACACAAATCGTATTTGAAAGTGTCCCATAATTTGAGAGGTTCAGAGGGGAAAAAAAATGACCACAAACAGCTCTCTCAACTTTAACGGGCAGTCAGAAACCGAAGTTTCTCTCAAAGTCATCTCCCATTGGTTGTCATTTTCTAGTAAACCTAAATCTCTGCGAGCAGCTTAGTATGTTTCTTTAACAATGCCATCAACGGTTTTTAAGTCTTGGAACGATGTCAGGCCACGCACATTATGAAGTAATATCCTGAGATAAAAGCACTCGGATTGAGAAGGATGGATGCTGTACACTCGGCCCAACGCCGCATCTTTTTTACACCGGGATGACCGACTACGTCTTGGCCGCGTTTCCTTCTTGAGAATTTGTTATTGGCCCATGTGTAATAATGAGGTTGTATATTTTTAGCTGAAAAATATACCCGTTGCCCATTTTCTAAATGTACAGCCAAGTGAACAACGGTGGGGTGTCGGTCGTGAATAGGAAACTCTGACAATCTCCACACTGCCTCCGATGTATTTCAGTGCCCCTTCCACCCCGCCCGCCGCGATGCCCGGCGCGCTTTTCAGACTGCATCGCAAACAACGGCCACGGCGCTATGGCGGTTTTGTTTACTGTTTGAATTGTTTAAGTCGTAATATCTTTTGAAAAGAAAGTCCAATTTAAATAATTTGAAAACTATTCTATAGGTAGTTAAATGGTCTTGACCATAAAATAATTTATTTGGATAAGGATTAATATAAACACATAAATAGCATGGTTTGAATTTGGTTAGCATTTTCATTAATGTTTAAAATGAAAAAAGTTGTTGTAGTGACATAACTACAATAGTCGGACATATGCTACCGCGGAGTTTTTTGTAGACATTATGATGTTCTTCAATATTGTTGTACATTATTTTGTTCTGTCGCTAATAGTTTCGGCAGCGCATTCGACGAAAGACATTTTAAGACTCATTTTTCTACACCTTCGGTTACATTGTTCAAATTTTACCAAGGATCCCTAATTTTTTTTCAAAATGAAATGTAGCCCATGTCAAATGGGAAGAGTGTAGCATTCTATTGGTGAAAGATTTTTTTAAATCGGTCCAGTACTTTTTGAGCCTATTCATTACAAACATACAAAAATAGGTACAAATCTTTCCTCTTTATAATATTAGTGTAGATAAATAAAGTCACGTTTATCGGTGATCCTGGGTTCGCAGTCTTGATTAGAAAATGCAATTCCATCAATTATTGATACTTTGTTTTGACTCAGGACAGCAGAATATTGTTGTTGTGTTTATCAATGCTTACATTGTAATACGATATGTAAACAGTTTTAGTGTTTCATGTTTCTTTTTTCATTAGTTGTGCAATTGGCGGGCAAAAATAATGCCTTAAGTACACTCATATATCAGTCAACCGCTTGGGAAGGCAGAGAGTTCATTCAGTTGGGGAATATTTACAATTACTGAGAGTTTAATGTTTAAATAAAATTAAGTACTTGGAAGTACTGGACAATATCTTCGGAAACCTCAATTTTCTTATGAATTCTACTTTCTTCCGCGATTCGCACAATGTGTGCTCACCCTACACCTAAAGCGGAGGCTTCTTACTTCGGAGCCTTGCTACTGTGCAAGGCTCCGAAGTAAGAAGCTGTTGTTTTAAAGTTTAGACTTTTAGTGCCTGAATTATGAAACTTACTCTGTTCTGAACGCACTAGCGACGAAGTTTCGGCCACTAAAAGGAATGCAAATGCAAGGTTGAATTAAATTGCTTTTCTTTCTTTAAAACTGTTCAGCCACCAGTAAAATGCATAAAACCTATGTTTGGTCTTTAGATATTTTCTTGGCTAAAATTAGTAACCACAAATTCGTTCATTTATCTACATTTCCTTGAATTTTAGTACGTAAATATCTCCTTATACTCGTTGGTTTCCTTATCATGATTTGTTTTAAAATAAACGCAAAATCCACACATTCTGATAGACTTTGAGTAGAAGTTTTCGTGACACCACTTCATGTATAAGTATTATGTATTGGTTTCTGATAAACGCGGTGTTTAGATACGTTGCGCCTGCGAATTTCATTCGATTTTCATTTCGGACCATTATTGGTCAAAGTAAATAGGTAACTCTATTCTGTACTACTCATTATCGTTAGAATGGTGGAACATCGGTATCGTAAGAATAAATAAAAACCTCTCAAACTTGTCACGTGCCTTCCGCTTCCCCTCTCTCTGAACCGTGTTCGTCCAATTTGTAAATTTGCGTTAATATAGTCCATTTTCTCGGCGCGAAGTGACCTAGACAGGTCCATTCTTATAATATAACTATTTGAGTTGTACCTACTATGTCCATTTTATTTATGCTGAGTGCTGAGACATTTTTCGACATGACACATTCTTCCGTTTCACGCATACTACATTCCAAGACAAAAATATTAATTTTCCAAATAAATAGAACTAAATTATGTTATTATTGCCAAAATATAACAAAACAATGCCTTACTAAATATAGACATTAATTTGGTTCCACTACTAACGATTTGCTATTTTATTTTCTTATAAAAACGTCAAACGCATGAAACAAAACGCGAAGTATATTGATTCAAAAAACCCTGATCGGCCTTAAATCGTGTACGTCCGAATATTCGATATTGGCGTTATAGTCAATCACTATAGTTATTTATGAAATCGATTAAAGGGTTATGATTATTTAAATGTATGATATCCTACTTGTTCTTGTTTTACTTCTGTTTTTCTACCTGTTTTCGACAGCATAATCAGTCAACAAGGTTAAAATAATATGGTGTTTATTTGCCGTAAGCTTATCAAAGGATTAAAATACACGCCTAATAAAAAATATTAAATATAAAAATACATTTATACACTAACCGATTACTTTGTATGAATAACATCGGATAAATTTTATTGAGTTTTATTACAAAAAATATATTTTTTTAAAAGTTGAAACCGACTTCATAACCAAATGCACTAAAAAGTCTTAAATAAACTCTTGACCTTTAAAAGGAAAGGTATCCGTTTGAGGTAAACAATTGCTTTTTAGTTTTTTAACAATTTATTTCTTTTCTTTAAGTGTTCATACGAGAGGGACCGTTTGCACCTTAGACTCTGTTCTTTAAGGAACTACAAATTACCAATCATAAGTTATGTCATTTTAATCCCTCAATTCCTAAGCGTTAAGGAGTTCCACCATCAGCTAAGCAACAAAACGTCAACATTATTATTCTATTTAAAAAAAATACTTTCTGTGCCTTTAAGATTTGGGGGTTTCCCTCGATTGCACTAAGATCCCATCGTCAGATCCCGACTCGGCAACAATGGTACCAACTAGAAGGTATAACATTTAGGTAGGCAAAAAAAATTGAATCGGTCGACAAACGACTGAGATATGAGATAATAAAGATACTAAAAAAATTGGTTGCCTGTAAAGTCGGTATACGGGCGAAAGTTTTACGTGACAACGACTTTTTATGTCTGTCTCTCTCGTTCTTACGCGTGCGTTCTCTCACTCGCTCTCAGTGCTGCGCGCGCGGGCCTCTCTCTCGTTCGGTGACTCATCGTAACGTTACCGAGCCTTACACTTTTTCATAAGTGACTCCCAGCCGCAACCTAATTTAAGACGTTGTCACGTCAAAAAACAGTCGAATTGATAACCTCCTCCATTTTTGATACCGGTTATTAAAATCGAATTGGTCTACAAATGACTGTCATATGAGGTAACACAGCCACAAAAAAGAGAAAAAAACATACGTAGTATATTTCAGAATAACCTTTTTAGTTTATCATCGACCCCCCCCCCCCCCCCCCCCCCCCACTTTACGCGGCCTAATTTTTTAGCATTATTATTTTTAAATATGATATGTTATTTTGTTCATTATTATTTTGTGGCGTTTTAGTGCTTTTTGCTCAGTTGCGCAGGGAAAAGTTAACAACCAAATAAAATGTCTACCCGTTAACAGAAATTTACTGATAAGAAATTGTTTAACCTAAAGATTAATAGGCCCTTCCTGAAATAACATTTTATTTGCTGACTTAACTGTTTCATTCATTCTGGAACTGTTAACTGTAAATATCCACTATCTATTTATTATTAATTGGATAGAATTCTATGGTATGTTAATTAAACAAAAAACTAGGAGTAGTCAGATTTTATTATACGAAAATGAAATTTTCCAACAGGACATTTCATTTTACGCTGCACTTGCGCTAATCACAGTATTTAAATAAAAACAACATCATAATACAAGGAAATTTTATTGGTTTTAATATAACTTTATCATTTATTTTGGACGGAACGCAATAACAACTATGTAAATTAAATATAACATTAGGAATAGGAATATAATTAGTATAGACTTAATTGGGGTCATGTTGTAGTACTTACAAAATTTATAACTGCTTAACTAAAAAACACAAACATTTAAACTAAAATCTAAAAGAAAAAAGGACTTCTCTATCTTCTGGTTTCAAGGCCTCGTTAAATATTTCCATGACTTTACCATTAATCAATTTTGGAGCATCCTTAGCCCATAAGTAATCTATATGATTAAACTTAGGAAACGGCACTAAATACAACGATGACCTTGGTAACTTTTCATGCAGTTTCATAACATCCTTCTCGTTCGACAGCAAATCGTTTTTGGCCCAAAACAAGGTGACGTTTAAAGTCACTTTACTTAAATCGTACTCGGGGGGAACATCAGATCCGTACATCCTCCGATTCCGCTCAGCATATCCGTAGTCGAACTGCTGAAACCTCTCCGACAAAACCATTTGAGACATGTGAAGAGCTGTTTTCCATGATGTGCCCGTCCCCAAGTTTGACAGGAAAAACGGTAGCAAAGTACGGTTGAACTGCTCCTCGTCAGCTCCGCAAATGTAAAACACAACATTATTGCATAATCATAATCATAATCATAATCATAATTTATTTATTTGCAAGAATACAGTACATGTCAGGGTGTTTAAATAAAATTCGTTCAGTGCATTCAGCCAAAAAATAGCATGCAAATATTCATTAAATACAGTCAAAACTAGATTAAAATATAATTTTACATGTCTTAATTATAATTGTGTGATATGGCATGTCATCATTATATTATTTAAAACAATTTACATTCTGTCAAGAAATTCCTTAATACTATAAAAACAATGTTGTACTAGCCAGTTTGTCAATCTGTATTTAAAAGTTCTTAGGTCGTCAATCAATTTCATATTATCTGGAAGACTATTGTACAATACTATACCCATATTAAATACATTTTTCTCATAAATTTGTTTGTAGCAAGGAGGGTGGTACAAGCGGTTCATTACTCGAGCACGAGTTGGTCGTGGATTAACGTCTGATCGTTTTTTCCAATATTTTGGATGGGAGATCACAAACACACATAGGTCTCTTATGTACATAGAGGGCAAAGGAAGGATCCTAAATTGTTTGAAAAGAGGCTTGCAGCTGTCATCGTACCATGCATTGCCGATTGCGCGTATGCATTTTTTCTGGATTTTAAATACTCTATTTAAATCTACAGAGTTCCCCCAAAGTATCAGTCCGTAACTTAAAACTGACGAGACATAGCCATGATAAGCCGTCAACGCAGCTTCAACAGAAATCGTTTGCCTGAGTTTTCTCAGAGCAAAGACGAATCTATTTAATCGTGAGCAAACTTGTTCTATATGCTCTTTCCAGTTAAGATGTTTATCTACAGTGATGCCAAGAAATTTGAAGCTATCAACCATGTCAATGATATTATTTTCATAAGTTATTTGGATAGGTAGAAGAGGGGAATTGTATGATGTGAATTGAACTAGTTTTGTTTTGGTAATATTTATTTTCAAGTTATTGTTCTTTAGCCAATTAATTGCATCCTGCACAAGTATGTGTCCATATTCTGAGCCTCACACATCCTATTCATTTGCCCCAAGAACGATTTCTTGGGCAGAAACTCATGAGCACCGTACACCATCTCAGTGTAAGCTAGATGACTTGTAACACTGGCTAAAGATTTCAAAGGTGACTGCATATTTGATAGAAACACTTCTGGCGCTAGAGCTATGCCTGCACTCAGCTTCTCGTTATACTCCGGCCGCACAGACAGCATTGTAAAGAGGATCGTGGTTCCCATAGAGTGGCCTATGTAAGCAATCTTCGCATCTTCCCCTTTGACTTTCCAAATGTAATCTATAACTGCGGGGATGTCATAATAAGCGACTTCGTGCCACGAGAAGTTCCAATACTCTTTGGTGTTCTCTTTCCACCAAGCATGTTCCTTTGAATATTTGTTACCTCTTATGTTGGTCATCCAAACATCGTATCCAGCGTCTGCCAAAACGTAACCGAGGGACTTTTCCGGTCCATTGAGGATCCAGTCGGCAGAGCTTGCAAACAGACCGTGCTGTAACAGTACGGTCTTTTTAGACACGTCTCCTCCGTTTTTAGATCTCGGTATCCTATGGACATTCAGCAGAAAACCTTGAGACATGACTGTATGTGTCTCGCAAGTGTAACCATTCCGCGAAATGATAGAAGGTACAGATAAAACTAGGTCCGGGTTATCCAAGCGTGACTGCGGATCTTCCGTCGGCATGAAGGACAACGTGTCAGCAAAACTTCTCCCGTTTTCTTTGACTCTGTCCACGTAATTGTTGACATCGTCTGATATTATCTGTTGTTGTTCCTCTATGTAGTCTTTAAATTTAGTCTGCACTTTTACAGCTTCGTCGTATTTGGTATTCACTGCTTCTTCAACACGTTGAAACTGGTTCTTGAAAAAGGCGTTTACTAAGTTCGTTTGTTCTTCGAAGAAATTTTCTAATGCGTATCCTTTAATAGGTATGGATTGTGTAAGGAGTATCACTAAAATACTAAGACTTGTCGTAGCCATGTTCACTGTTTTAAAATTTGCGCTTAACTGATACTTAGCGCGAGCATTAACCGTAATATTACATTCCTGTTGACCCCTGGGATCAAGAAGACCAACGTCATATTCAGATAAAGCGTTTATTGTTGCCGTAAATTTAGATCGCTGAATAATCAGTCTCGTGAAACGATAAATTAAGTAAACATCGAGAAACATACAAACAAACATGACATAATAAGAAACTGCACTGTTGTGTAAATAACTATCTATAACGTATGAGTAACAGGTATAATCCCGTAGTTAAATTCGTTTAATTCTTCGATACAAAATGCTTGACATGTTAATAACCAACTTGCCCACATTTTTTTCAACTGCGCGGAAGAACAGAATTGTTTTCAAGAAATATTGATAAGGCAAATTATATTTACAAAACCGACAAAGTGTAAGTTTGACTCGCGCACCTTTGGAAGGGTTCCATTCATTTTTTTAGGGTTCCGTAGCCGAACGGCAATAAATGGAACCCTTATAGTTTCGTCAAGTCTGTCTGTCTGTCTGTCTGTCCGTCCGTATGTCACAGCCACTTTATTCTGCACCTATAGGCATCACAGTTTACGATCCTTATACAAAAAATAAAAAAATGATATTTAAAGGGGAGACATGAAACTAAAACCCTTTTTTTCTTGTCAAACCTATGCGTGTGTAGTGTAAACCTAGGGATGTCTATGGATAAGTCTTTTAAAATGACATATAGGTTCCTAAAACATTTTATTTTTAAGTGTAACATTTGATAGATAGACGCTTCCAAAGTGGAAACAAATTACTTTCAACGAAAATTGGTTTGGACGGAATCGATTATTTAGATATAGCACGTTTTCAACAACTGCAAAGATAACTTTGTTCTGCATACAAACACTATGAAAAACAAAGTTATATTTACTGTCAACAAGTTATTGTGCTCTTTAGCTATGTGGAAGTAAGTGGATACCCTATTTCAGTTAAAATTGGCACGGAACCCTCAGTGCACGAGTCCGACTCGCACTCGCCGGTTTTTTAACAGGTAAATCTAAGTATATGGTAATATAGCCAAACCGAGGCACTATATCCTTCGTGAAATTACCTTTGTAATCTTCCTCTTCGAATTCATGAACTATTTAATTATATTATTAAGCATTCTGAATGAAATTCATTAATTGGAAGGTAAATGAAAATGAACATCAAGGTAACATCAGAGAGGACTTGATTGAGATAACTTCATCTTAAACTATTGTTAAATATTAGTTAAAATATTTCCTTTGGATGTTAAGAGAGCGATCTCGCAACATTGATGACGTCAAGCCTCCCACGCGTTAAAGAAATCACTTACAAAATTCAACAGGCTTGCCAATGTGTCGGTGGCCGAGTGGTATAGGCATGCGCTCAGATAGCGTAAGACAAAGGGTTCGATTACACGTCTGACATAGTTGCTTTTACAAGTGCAATTTATGTCATTAAGTTTGTACAGTGACAAAACACTATAAAAACAAAAAATAATAATTATATATTGACTTACTTCAACTTAACCGATTGTTAAAATTTTGTAAAAATATTTCCTTCGGATGTTGTCAGAGCAATCTCGCAACATTGATAACATCACGCCGCGTACGCGTTAACTTTTTAACAGCTGCCATCTTGAATTCCAAACGACATTGGCCGCGGAACGCCTCTCCCGACTCCGGTTAAAAAAACAAAAGAAAGCAATTGCAAAATTCAACAAGCTTGCCAATGTGTCGGCGGCCGAGTAGTATAGGCATGCGCCTGGATAGCATAAGACACAGGGTTTGATTCCTTGTCTGACAGTTGCTTTTTTTGAGTGCAACTTATGATATTGGTTTTTCATTTTAATTATTTTAACATAACGCATCTTCAAGATAAAGGGTCTTGGCAGAATGACGGGCAAGTAAATGATCGAATAAGGGTTTCATCTTTTTTATTTTCAGATACGGAACCCTATAATGCTTGACATTCGGTTCAATAAACTGACGTAGATAAAGGTCAGGGTAAGTCCCGGATATTAATTATTTACAAAAAACATAACAAAGAATCGATAAGCAGTTTTAAGTGAGTAAAGTGAATCCTACCAGAAACATTTTTATGTAATATTGCCAAGACAAGACCACAGCTCGTACTGACAAAAAGTAAGAAATTCGCATGTGGAAACCAGATTCTAGCTCTACACTCCCAGCATTTAAATAAACCGTCTTCAAGAAACTGATTAGTCAGCCAGTTTTTAGTCAGTTTAATTGAGGCTTTTTTTATTATTGTTTTTATTTTTTAGATTTTACTCATATTTCAAAAACTACTAGGCCGATTCTGATAAAACTTACACTTTACCCTTAATAGAACTACACTACACCCGATTGAACTGAAAAATAATTATCTCGTTTTTACATCTCGATTCTGGGAAATCCTGAATCAAACATACAAATATGCAAACATACATTTATACACTTACGGAATTTTGCACACGTGTTAGGAAGCCTAAATAGATAAACATACTAAAATGTTATCCAATTCTGACGATATTACATGCATGCAGGTTGAATTGAGTACTTTTTTTTTAAGTCATGTGAAACATGTGACTTTGCCATTCGTTAGTTTTTGTTATTTATTAAAACAAGAGTCAACGACAAGCCAATTACTATGATAATTGTAATGAACGGACAAAAGCACGTCAAGGTAACCTGCAATATCTTATGCAGTCGTAATAAAGGTTATTTTGCCTCAAAAGTAGTTACCTGATTTGCAGGAGACTGTATTTCAGTAAATATTTTTTCATACACTTCCGAATGTTCTGTGACGTCATTGACGATGACTAACCTCCATTTGACTAGCGATCTACCTATATAGGTATATACATATAAACTCAACTGTTAACTTAAATATAAAGATAGGTACTACAGAGAGACAACTTATTTTTTGCAGGTGTTTTCACAATTTTTGAGAGCTGTATCCATTTTATATGAATATGATATGAATATTTACTTTATAATATAAATTGCACTTGTAATTATTTATTTTATCCTTCATATTAACCGCTTGTTAAATATTTATAAAAATATTTCCTTCGGGTATTGTGAGAGCAATCTCGCAACATTGATGATGTCACGCAACCTACGCGGTAAAGTAAGCGCTTGCAAAATTCAACAGGCTTGCTAATGTGACGGTGGCCGAGTGGTATAGGTATACGCCCGGATAGCGTAAGACACGGGGTTCGTTGCCTCGTCTGTCACGGCCAAAGTTGCTTTTTACAAGTGTTATTTATATTATTGAGTTGGAACATTCTATAGTATAACCTTAATTTATTTATAACAAACAAGAAAAAATTAAACTAAGACATGCAACATAAAAGAAATAACTTAAAGTGTACCTATTCAAAAACAAAACTTTTCCTTGAGGCAAGAAGGCTATGATGCTGGCTGCGTTGCCGCGTTAAATAGCTATGCTAATCCTTTGAGCAATTCCTTTAATTTATTGTGTTTGTTTATAGACAAAACAGTAAAAAAAAAACAAAAATGTTATCAGGATAAATTTATTTTCCGTGTGATTGCCAAGAATGAACTTTTCCTGCTCAAACACAGCTGTACAAAATGTTGACTTGGTTAAAAGGTGTAGTAGAAAATAATGAATACTAAAGCGAAACAAAAATAATTTTAATATGTAACACGAATGAGACAATAAAAGCTAGTATGTGGCATTCGTTTCAAATTGTCTGCCTTATCTTAAGACAACGTTCAGGTACTGTTACATAACAAACTCATCATACCACAGTAATGCCTAAGTTTTTTTAGCAAACTTAAAAAAAGAAGGTTCTCAGTTCAACCTGTATGTATCTATGTTTGTCCACGAATTTCTCGCGTTTGGCTGGACCGATTTTGATGCGGTTATCACTAAAATATTTTTTACACCGAGGAGAAGGTTTTAGTAACTATTTTTGTTCAATTAAGTACGTTGTAATTTAATCATTTAATTTTATATAAAAATTGAACGGCCCTTAATAAACCATTAGGACTAAAATAAAGCTAATAGGTGAAACAAACTCGGTGTGTAAGTCGGTGCATGATTTCAACCTTAGTAACGGACAGCACCAGTCTACGTTCGTACGTACATCGTGAATCGACTTGAAATGAGTTTGTTTCTCCTATTGGCGTTATTTTAGTCCCTTTAGTGTTTATATAAGGCAGTTCATTTTTATGTAAAAAAATGACAACTTTTTGTGGTTTATTTTCGGCTGCAATTCATTCAATTTTATTGTATTAATTATATTACTCTACGTCTCTTAAAACTTATCATATCTTAGAATCAAGTTTCTGTTTCATTGCTCCATCTAATATTTCCAAAACTTTGTCATTGACCAATCTCGGCGCATCTTTAGCCCACATGTAGTCTGCGTGATTGAAGTGATCGAAGGGCACCAAGTACATTGCAGTCGTGTTCGGAAGCGCGTCGTGGAGTTTCTGCACATCCTTCTCGCTCGACATCAAGTCATTCTTAGCCCAGAAGAGAGTCGTGTTCACTTTCACCTCCTTCAAATCGTATTCAGGAGGAGTCTCAGAATTGTACACGGCTCTGTTCCTCTCGGGCGTCTCGTAATCGAACTGCTGGAACTTCCCGGACAAGCTCAACTGAGCCAGATGCAAAATGGTCTTCCAGGACGTACCTCCACCCTTCGAGAGGAACTGAAGCACACGAAAATTGTTCCATTGGTCCTCGTCATCACCGATAGTGTAAAAGACAAAGCGCTTACAATAATCGCTGGCTAACTCCATCTGGCATATCTTACTGACTGAGGCTAAGAAGTCGATTTGCGCCACTTCATAGGAGCGCAGCCAAAGAGCCGCGTGCGCCGCCCTGCTGGTGCCGGCCGTCAGCGCGCGCAGCGGCGACTCCATGTTCGCCAGGAACACCGCCGGCGCCATCGCAATACCCACACTCAGCTTCTCATTGTACTCCGGCCGCAGCGACAGCATCGCGAACATTATAGTCGTCCCCATCGAATGACCGATGTAATCGATCTTCGTCCCGCTCCCTTTTATTCTTAGTATATAATCAATAATTACCGGCATATCGTACCGAGCAATTTCGTCAAACGAAAAGTTCCAGAATTCTTTCGTATTAGTTTTGTACCGTAAGTGCTCTCGTGAATATCGGTTACCCCTCGCATTTGTAATCCACACGTCGTAGCCGGCGTCTGCCAGGACGTAACCGAGGGATTTGCCCGGTCCATTAATGATATAGTTGGCAGAACTATCGAACAATCCGTGTTGAAGGATTATTGTTTCTTTAGGCACTGGTCCGCCTATTTTGGATCTTGGAAGCCTGTGTACTGTCAAGACGTAGCCTTCGGAGACTACTGAGTGTGTCTCACAATCGTATCCGTTGCTGATTATCATCGCTGGTACTGACAGCACCAGCTCAGGGTGCTCCAATCTTGCTCTCGGATCATCTGTCTGCATATACGAAGTTCTGTCTTTGTAACTATCGATGTAGTCCTCAATTTGTGTTTGTAAACTTTGAGTACTAATTCCCGTGTAAGTGTTGAAGAGTTGCGTGACACGGTCTATTTGAGCTTGGAAGTATTCATTCGCTTTGTTGGTCTGATCGTTGACGTAGGCTTCCCACGTTAAATCGGCACTATTTATGACATTTCTTGATACCATCAGCAGCACACCGACACCGATAGTCAATAATTTTAACATGTTGACTGCTTTCAGCACTAACACAACACTGAGTGTGAGTTGCGTGAAGTGTTTCTCTTGACCTACAGGTCACGTAGAGACGTCACTTTTTGAACATGGTTTTTGTTAACAAGTTTTAAAAATATGCAACAATGTGCTCGTAAATGATTTTTTGAATAGGTAATACTCGTATTAGCAAAATACGAAGTCCATGAAAAAGTCAATAACAACTGCATCTTTCGAGCATCGAGGTGATCAGCGTTTTATTTTTATTTTTTTTCGTAGGTGGATATTGAAAGTCGATTTGGAACGTAAAAACGAAATGAAATCAGATAAAATTCATTAGCGTGAGAAAAGGATCACATATTTTATGGTGGAATTCAGAGGTGGAATTGCGTAAAGCAATCGTATTCATTTGACAATTCAAAACGTACGATATGGTCTGACAAACGGCGAAGAACAAAGCGTTTGACAAATCATATTGTACGTTATGAACTGTCAAATGAATACGATTGGTTTACACAATTCCAGCACAGGTACAGTTATGTTCGTCTTTAAGATGCATAAGACTTAAAAGCAATAATATAAGATTTTTCGTTAGAATAGTGTAGGGAATTTTTTTGACAGTTAAGTAATTAAAGTTGTCCAGTATATTGTTATTCTCATAATTATTCATACAGTTTATAAACACATGTCAAAAGGTGTTTTCTATCTTAAATATTTTCTTCATTATCTGTCCGTCATCTCTAAGTTATCTTCAGTGTAAAATTATCTTCCCCGATTCAATATCTAAAAGTCGAAGCCATTTAAACTCAAAAAATGTGTTTCATCAAAGAAGTTAAAGCTGATGTTTGAGTTGATTTCTTAACGAGTTCCCAATTTCGTGTTACATCAAAGTTTGTAATTTGTAATTGGCAAGAAGACTGGCCGCTCGACTTCGCTGCCGTCCGTTCCAAAATAAGGTCTAATTAGATGAAACAAAAATAAAAGTCCTTTTAGGAGAATTTCAATATTTTTATATATCCATTTAGGGGCAAATTGACAGTTTTGACGATGAAGGATCTTTTTATGATTAATTCATTTCTTATTTGAAGGTTAATGCTAGTCTAGTGCTAAATTAAGTTTTAACTGGCAATCATAATTAGCAAGGAATTTAATACCTATATTTTAAAAATGTTCTATAGCTGAACAAGTGGCTAAAACGCTAACGGCTAACGTTACAAATGTTTTATGCAAATCGTACTTGCGATTGCGAACGAGACTTCATGACAATGCAATGTCACTATGGTAAGGAGGCTTATTCGTTCTCGTGTTACATAGGTAACAATTTATTGACGTGACAACGTCTTAAATTAGGTTGCGGCTGGGAGTCACTTATGAAAAAGTGTAACGCTTGGTAACGTTACGATGAGTCACCGAACGAGAGAGAGGCCCGCCGAATGCCTTGCGTCTCTCTCCCACTCAACTATGATCGGTCTGCCGCGCGCGCAGCACTGAGAGCGAGTGAGAGGCACGCGTAAGAACGAGAGAGACAGACATAAAAAGTCGTTGTCACGTAAAACTTTCGCCCGTATACCGACTTTACAGGCAACCAATTTTTTATACAACAAGATGATCTGGTATACTTTATATTGATCGTCAATTTCGATGTAACAAAGTATCCACAAAACTAAAAACTACATCCGATTTGATCAAGTCGACTCTAGTCCCAAAAACTAACACCAGCGGTATTAGATTACACTCTTAAAAACCGTTCTATTCCTAACGAATACCGTTCATAAAAGAATACGAATATAGGTTGAACACCATTTATGTATGAAAAAGAACAGTCAGTAAAATCTTTTTTTATATTTTATTTTTTTCGCAAAGAATCTTCATAATGTTCTGTTTTTTTTACACCTAGGACCCACCTTCCTATGAATCAAAATTTTTGAATCTAAATTTTAACTTCTATGTAGCTATAAAAGTAAAAAACCTGCTTATAAACCTTTTCCCTACTAGATCTTTGGGAAGAATGAGAAAGCAAAATTAGTGTTTTTTGTGACTGACTATGCCAAAACTTATGAATTGGTATTCGTTGGGAATCGATTTCTAACGGTTCTTTACTCTCAAAGGTTCCGTAGCCGTGTAATGCGCGCGTCATCTGCATATACTTACATAAACACACTCACTTCCTCCCATAGTTTAAAAGCTTTAACATTATTAATAAACGGGCTCTTTGATTGCAGTCAGTCTTTTATTATACTGCCTCGGTGGCGCAGCGGAAAGAGGGTCACACTTTAAAACGATTGCTGCGTCAGAGTTCCCGGGTTCGATCCCCGGGTCGGGCCAAAAATGTATACCAAGGACTATCTATATCTATCTATAGGAGATCGGAAGTTGGCGGTCTTTCACCCCCATGTCTCGGAAAAGCACGTAAAGCCGTTGGTTCTGCGCCTGATTTCTCTCCGGTCGTGTCAGATTGCTGTCCCATCGGGCTATGAGAGTGAAAGAAATAGACAGTTCAACTGTGTTCGCGCATTCACTTGTGCACTGTAATATGTCCTGCGCAATCGGTTAGTCGTTGTGACTGGCCACCGTAGTCTAAATCGGCTTGAGGGACTACTATTATTATTCATTAAACGATTTTCCAACGGTACAATTCTTCTTAAACAATAACTGTAAATAAACAATAACTTAAAATGACGAAACATAATTTTCCACACCTTCATTGCTTTAAAAAAAAACTAAAATGTCTAAAATAACGCTAATAGGAGAAACCAACTCATTTGAAGTCTGAGCATGATGTTCTTACGTAGACTACTGCTATTTGTTAAATTTGACATCATGCAATCTTCAAATGAGTTTTTTTCTACTATTACCTTTATTATAGTGTTTTAAAGGCTCTTTAATTGTGGTGGAAAAATATTTTTTGTCGTTTTCAGTGATTCGTTAAGATACTGTGTTCCTGTTTTTTTCTAAAATAGTTACTAAAACCCTCTCCTTAGTGTATCAAATACTTTACTTAAAACTACATCAAAATCTGTCGAGCCAAACGCGATATATTGCCGGACAAACATACATACAAAGATACAGGTTGAACTGGAAACCTACTCTTATTAAGTCGGTTAAAAATAATATAAAATTTAATATTTTTGTCCTCAAACCGTCAAGGTACTTTCCCTCCGAGTGAAATAAAAATAAATGTATAATAATTGTACTACTCATATATTGTATCTTTATTGAGATAATAAAATTGGCTAAATGCCTGGCTATTTACTCATACATTAAAAAAAAAGAATTTAGGAGACATTGCAATTAATTAGGAATAAGTTTAGCAATTCTCGCTCTTGCCAGTAATTTCATTTTCTTCAGTTTTGAGCTGTCATGAAAGTGGAAGAACGAGGTTCTATCTCACAAACGAAATTGAGCTCTTTGTCACACCACACGTCGTTCAAAATGCCGTGGTTGGTCCCTCCGTTCAGCCCCCCACACCTCTCGCCGGCCTCGGGAATGCTCGGTTCTCCCCAATTCCAGTTATCATATCCTGCATCTGCTAGAGATTGGCCTGAAAAGTCGAGTACCAGAATTTGAATAAAAATCTAAACGTAAAGCATAATTTTTTCGGCTAGTGTGGCAATTAAAGCAAAAAATTGAATCGATGATTTTTTAATAGAACCTTCACCTGGTCAAAATGCTTTATAATATTAAACTTTGAGATATAGCAATCCGAAGTTTTATTCCCTAACCAATCTATGTCAAAATAGCTTACTTGTTGTACGAAATGATAATGTCAAATTCTACGACTGGACAGATGATTGCAATATATTACTGGATCTCTTTATTTTATTACAAAATAACCATTTATTTATTTTTCGTTACAATAAATAAGAATTATTAAGAATTGATTACTGATTACTTAAAAGGCGTATATTTAAAATATTTGCTCGTATTACAGGAAAACCCTGTATAATATATTGTAGTCAATGGTGCGATCTGATTAAGAAAAAAGGATAGAAGGATCATAAAGTTGGAACCTATCGCTATGAAAACCCAGTGGGTTAAGTTTGGCTTACGTATTGATGTTTACATAATTAATTCGTGTAATCGCAAGAAAGTACTAAAATAAATAAAATGTACCTTGCACAGTGATCCAGATGTGGGGTTCACCGAAGGCTCGGAATCCGATGAATGTTGAATATTCATTGAACTTTACCAAGTCCCAAATTTCCTACAAATGTTAAAAGCATACACATATATAACTGCGGCTTAGAAACATTTTTAAACCAGTTGACAAAAAATCTTGTATTGAACCGATTCTTTCAATTTTATGGACTCATTAAATCTACGTAAAGATATTTCCAGCAACTAAAGATAAGTATTTTTTCACAAGCATACATCATAAAGGCCATATTACGGCTATTTTGACACCTGCTTTACAAAAAAACTAAGGGTCATAAATTTTGATCATATTTAAATACAAGGTAGTTTTCCGAACATCCTATATGAAGAATTAAGACCTCACCTCAGCTTCTTCTTGGCTGTTGATGACGGCCAAGTGTCCGCCTTCAGCTCTGCAGACATTATACGCGCTCTCCCAGTCACGTTTAACCTGGTGCATCTTGTAGCAGCTTCCAGTACGCAAATTTATATTATAATCTGCAAAAAATACAAAAATAAAACTGAAGGGTGCTTGACTTTTAACTCTTAGAGCGAAGCTACACTATCGTTGCGTCTCCGCATGCAATTTGACGTCCTCCGTGTTGTAATGACTAAGCACGCTTGGTTTCAAGGCGGAGACTTTGAGATCAGTCATATCAATGTATGTGATTGGTGTCCGATATTTAATGCATAGCAAGATACTGTGGAGAATGCCATTCATACTTAGGTATGTAAAATGACGGAGCTACACCGCTCTGACGTCGCATCGCACCACGCAACTCAACGCAATGGCAAAGTGGCTTTGCTCTGAGTGAACATGCTTAAACTGCTAATAAATAGGTCTTAGAAACTTTACTTGGATCCAAGGTATCACACTGCGGCACTGCATTGCATATAAATCTGTCTGGCCTGTAACATACAAACAGATTGAACAACCGACTGGATTAGCATCTACTTTAACTCTTAATAATGGAGTAGTTCAAGAATGAATTACTCAGCCTTTGTTATTTATTGGTAAAATAATAGATGAATTTCTGGCTTTCACTTTGATTAATGAATGGATCACTTCCCTAAGTAACAGTGACTCATTGTCGATGTGGATAAAAAATATGTCCAAAATAATTTGTGAATGACGTTCAACATCCTAAGTAATAAGTATAAAACTAATTCCTATCGCCTTGATGGGTCAGTCCATTCCTAAAGTAAAAAAACCGACTTTAAAAACTAAAATGCACTAAAAACCAAAATGCACTAAAAAATCTTAAATAAACTCTTTACCATTGAAAGTAAAGGAATCCGTTTTAGGCAAACAATTTCTTTTTGGAGTCGGTGCTGTGATAGTTGATGCTTGATGGTCAAAGTGATGGCACCAACTCCAAAACAGTTTTTTTTTGCCTAAAACGGATTCCTTTCCTTTCAATGGTGAAGAGTTTATTCAAGACTTTTTAGTGCATTTTGGTTTTGAAGTCGGTTTTTACTTTTTTTTTAAAGTTTATTTTATTTCTTCATTTTTAGTGATTACATAAGAGGGCCGGGTGGGAATTGCACCTTATGATTCTATTTTTTAAGAAGCTACAAATTACCTATCATAAGTTCTGTCATTATAATTACTGAACTCCTAAGCGTTAAGGAGTTCCACCATTAGCTCAGCCCCACAAGATGTTGACTATCAGACGTAACAACACGTCAACGTTAAGATTCTAGTAAAGAAACACAATACGTGCCTTTAAAATTTGAGGGTTTCCCTCGATTACACCAAGATCCCATCATCAGATCCCAAAATGGAAGAAAGAAACGGGACCAACTAGAAAGTACACCCTCTAAGTAGGCGAAATTTTTTTTCGATTCGGTCGACAAACGACTGAGATATGAGGTAACATAGATACAAAAAAAAATTATGATAAAAAAAAACATACAGTCGAATTGATAACCTCCTCCTTTTTTGAAGTCGGTTAAAAACGACTTAACCGATTTTAACCAGCTTGTCAGAAACAGTTTCTAAATTACTATATTTGGAAACAGTACATTGATTTGCAACTCACGTCATTGAGGTTGATTCTGTTTCCAGCAAGGTAGTTGATTCAGAATAATTGCCCATTACATTAGAAAAATCATAATCTTTATCCGCTTGCGATGTGATACTGGTACTTTCATAATCATCTGTTATTCTTTTATTCCCCCATCTCAGTGCTTGAGATTCCAATCGCGTGGCTATTTTGGGTTCAATCTCGCAGATGAGCAAATCCATGGAGCAGGTGACGTCATTTAAAACACCATCCTCCTTGGATCCCCTAAAGATTACCGATCCACAGTTTTCATTCATGCTGTTTGGTTCCCCAGGAAACCATTTATCGTAGCCCGCTTCTTCTAGTGATTGGCCTGTAGAAAAAAACATTTAGTTATTCATCAACGAAAACAGGGTGGGTTTTCATTTTTGGGCTGATTGATTATTGAATCATCAAGCAGGGTTATCATAAGAGTGAAACCACTCAACGATGCTGCGACAGTTAGCGATGCAGTTCCGTAGTTCTACATGTAATGTGAACAGCATCCGTGATGACCGGTGTTTGGGTTTGCACCATTTGCAAGTAATAGTATGCCTATTGCCAAGAGTGTCCGAGCAGATTGTTTGTTTGGGATATTGATTGGAAGTGCTTACTTCGGAGCGATGACGAATCTTTCCTTGACTCTAGTTGCTGTATTACTATTATAGCGACATTACCTTGCAAAGTAGTTCACGTTCGGTAGCGATAGTACTCCACATCATTGGCAGCACGGTATCCCAGAAACAGTGCGTATATGGATTTACTTTCTTTAGCTAGTTCCCAAATTACCTGAAAGCAAGACATGAGCTAGTTTAACAATGCAAATTTATTGAATTTAATGAATGTCAAGATATCGTTTACTGAAATCATCCTAGTTCAGGTTTCAACCCACCATTTTTAAAACTAGCGGACCCAGCGAACTTTGTTTCGACCCCGGCCCCGGTAAGTAATTAGGTACTCTGAAATTGTATAATTTTCCGCACAATTTTGCTTACTGTTTTCGGTCATACGTAAGATCCTCCTTCTGACAATAACAAATACAACAAAAAAGAATGACAAAAGACAAATAATATTTATCGCAACAATAATAGCTAACTACGGCTTGGACAAACTAATGGTCAGCACCTATAGACCCTTCTCTTGGAGGCGGTATATTCAGTTGTACCACAGTTGTACGAACTCTGTTCAGTTTTACTACAGCTATACGCATTCCATGTATTTATGATAATAATGTATTTATGTCGAAACGACACAAGCCGATGCATAACGTCAACGCTGCAACTTTGGGGCGGGGGACGCTCCGTTGCTCTACATAAAATCTGAATGCCACACCCGCCTTACAAATACATGCGACTGTCAGGACGCGCGCGACAGGGAGACGAGCCAGGGAGGGATCTGCGTCACGATGATGGATGGACCGTTGCGACAACGCAGCGCTCGTGTGATACCCACTGCGTTGATCCGCCGCAACGCAACGAAAATGCCCGTGTGGTTTTGCTCAAGGCTCCACTCTCAAATTTACTCACCTCGGCCTCGGCTTGACTGTTGATAATGGCCAAGTGGCCCCCTTGTGCTTGGCATATCGAAGACGCATCATCGAAGTTGTGTTGGTTTTGGTAGACCTTGTAACAGCTCCCGGTGCGGTTATCCAATACATACTCTAATGAAATGAAATAAATAAGATTTTTTTTTTCATTTTTAAAAATATAGTTAAAGGGTTTTTCATAATCGAAAAAAATAGTAACTCTAATATTATATGCAACGAAATTAAGTAAAAAAATTTGGACCGTTAACGCTTACATAAATTAGAACATTGTAAAACAGAACGTTTGTGTTTATTAGGTACGCCATTCTAAATTGAGAGTGGCGATAGCTACTTAGAATTGTCTAGTTTGCTTAATCTATTAAAGATTATTAAATTTTATTTATATATATGTTTTCTTGCTACTAACTTTCTACCCAATGATGATGTATAGAAATAAAACACAATTTAAAAGTTGTACCTAAACTACAACTTACCAGTGTCTGAAGTACCGCATTCTGTGAGCTCTGTATCCTGTTTCTTTATATAACAGGCAAAAGGATGGTTTTCGAAACAGGATAAATCCACCTTGGTACCATTTGCGCTCAAGCCGACGCAGGATTCCAATGTGTGTGTGAATGTTTGGGAATCGGGGATACCTTGAACGTTTTAAAAATATATGAGGTCAAATCGTTTTAAGTTAAATATTTTAACTGTGTCTGTGCATAAATCATAGAAACACTTTACATTATTTAAATAGAGATTTTATTTTATTTATTCTTACTTGTATATCCAGGTGGTAATTATTTTTTTCGAAGAAAGAAAATATCATTTTTTGAAACAGCACCCTGATAATTTTAAAAGTTATTTACGTCATCGGCTTCGTTTCTCAAAATTCAATGCCAAATCCCTCTTTTTCTCTAATCTTAACCTTAATTATTAAAAAATCAATATCTGAATATTTTTTGATTTATTTATTTAAACTTTAATGGTACAATTAGCTGACTAAATGCCTTATGGTATTCTTTACCAGTCATCCGCTTGGGAAATGCAGAGAGTCAAATCAGTGGCGGAATATTTAAAAGTACTGAGAGGCACCAAAAAGTATATTTCAAAATGCAGTAACATAAACATACATACTAATATTACATAGATAAAAGAAATATATTAATATGTAATCATGGCATTAATGAACGTACATAGAATACATATATTTAATAAAAAAATAATTACAGATAGGAAAGTGTAGATATTGATGACATCTGTAAAGATATTAACGACAACAGTGAAAGCAATGTTGGTTAATTCTGAAGTGAACCAAGGTTAAGATAGTAGGTGTGGAGAGACTTCTTAAAAGAAAGTTTGTTTGAGGAAATTGTGATTTCCATGGGAAGAGAATTCCAAAGGCGAATCGCAGAGATGGTGAAAGAGTCCGACATAAAGCCAGACTTGTAAAGAGGAGTGTGAAGTGTGAGAATATGGGAAGATCGCAGGTTGCGCGAAGTTGTGGAAGCCAGATAGTTGAACCGCTGTGTCATATAGGTCGGAGAGTGAGGGTTATGAAGCATGTTGAAGAGTACACAGAATTCTTATTTCTCTGCGATGACGGATGGGAAGCCATTTAAGCTTGGAACGGTAAGCAGAAATGTGGTCGTACTTACGGAGACCGAAGTAGAAACGAATACCGTATTTTGAGGTGACGATCAAGTTTATTGAGAAAGGCTTTACTTATATTCGTACAACACACGTTGGCGTAGTCGAGACGAGGCTGAACGAAAGATTGGACAAGAAGAGTTTTCATGTGAAGAGGGAGAAAGTTTTTGAATTTATAGAGTGCCCGTAAAGTGGCAGTTATCTTCCTGCTGACCCCGGCAATGTGTTTAGACGAGCTGAGGGTGCCTATACATAGCCCCAGGTTCTTAACTCACTCAGTGTATGGTATCACGGCTTTTTAAGTAAGATTGGAGCAGTGGAGTCCACGATGATCTTGGCCAGTTGCCGTGAGCTGTCAACAATGAAAGCCTGACATTTGGACGAGTTTGCTGATATATCGAATTTCTCTGACCAATCGACGATACAGGCGAGGTCACGAATCATGGCCAAAATGGCCGAGCCTATATCAGACATCTCTGCCTGAGCGTAAAGTTGAAGATCGTCTGCATATAGATGATAAGAGCAGTTAAGACGGCTAGTGAGCAGCGAAAACGGAAAAGAGGAGCGGAGAGATAATACCACCCTGAGGAATGCCAGTTGTGATATTGGACCAATGAGAAAACTTTTGGTCAAACCAAACAGCCTGGTGGCGTCCCTGAAGATATGCAGAGAACCATTCCAGTGCTACAGATGAGACCCGCAAGTAGGACATAATTGTAAGGAGCACATCATGGTCGACATTATTGAATGCATTAGAGAAGTTAGTTAAAACGAGAATGGTTTTTTTACTATCCTATATTTTTGAAGAGGGCATCTTTAATGTCCTCAATGACTTTAAGAAGTGCAGTGGTCGTGCTATGTCAGGGACAAAATCCAGACTGATAATTATTAAGGAGGCTATTTTTGAGTAAGAATGTAGACAGTTGCTTATGGACAACAGCTTCTAGGACTTTCAAAAGAAAGGGAAGAATGAAGATTGGACGAAAATGAGTGAGTTGTTAGAGTTGGATAATTTAGTAAGAGGAAGAACGTAGGCTTTACGCCAAACAGCAGGTGCCACCCCAGAGTAGAGAGAAAAAATAATTATGTGTGTGAGAATTGGGGTGATTTGGGTTAGCACTAGTGTGCTGTGTGTTTTTATGGCTTCATTTTCCAAACAGCAACAACAGTAAAAATTTGATTTGATTTGAAAATAGACCTAATATGGAACAAAGAAGTAAAATAAAATAAAAATACGTAGGTCTTATTTGTTTCATTTAAGGTCTACTTTCACCTCTTATCAGGATTGCACTTTTACACACTATATAGCGCTCACCTTCCACGTGCTTCTGTCGACTATTTGAGAAGAAGCTGACCATACCAGTGAAGACAGGTGTCCCTGTCACTCCATGCTCCATCATCAGACCTCGGATGGCCTGCTTGAGATCTTCATTGAGGGGTGAAGCTAAGACTGCTCCTAAAATGAATAAATATTACATAAACACACACACACACACACACACACACACACACACACACACACACGAGAGGGAAGTAAATAAAATGTAAATCCCTCATTGGCTGTAAGTCCGTTATCATCATTAAAAGATGTAGATTTTGTAACAAAAAAAAATAATTATATGAAAGTTTTTATTCATGGGACAGATTCTCGTGCAGCTCGTGTACGAAAAAAGTTCAACGATCGAATTTTCGTTTGTACGATAGTTTTTATTTACTTGTAAATAGATATTAGTTGATTTTTTAACGTAAAACGGTTAATATCGCTATCGAATACCCGCACGAAAAAAGTTAAATTGACGCGAGAATGTAGAGATATACCTAGTCTTGCCATAAATATTGTCACATAGTATTTTTTTTTTAATTTAATGCAAATAATATTTATTACTTTCACATTGTGTTAGTTTTATACATAAATATAAATCAATTTAAGATATAAAAAGCTTATTTGATGTGGTCTCCTTTGGCTGCAATACATTCCTTTAAACGTTGAGGCCAGTTATCAATAGAAGCACGCACTGTTTCCCTGGGAAAATTCTTCACTGCCAATCGTACGGATAGTTTTAGAGACTCCAAATTACCACGGCGTTACGAGCAAGCCGTACTCTCTAAAACTGACCATAAATCATAATCCAGCCGATTAAGATCGGGACTAGACGACGACCAGTCTTCAGCTCTGATGAAGTCTGAAACGTTCGCTTCTAACCAAGACTTCGTGGACCGAGCTTTATGACCCGGTGCCGAGTCTTGTTGAAATGACCATGCTTGGTTATTGAACATGGTTTTGTTAAGGGGCTTTTAACTATCTTCTCAAGAATGGTATCTTGATACACTTGTGCCGATGTTTTGATACCTTTTTCCCAAAAATATGGCTTAGTCACTCCACTCCACACAAACCATCACTGAACTCGGGTAATGCCCACGTTGCACTCGGACGACTAATTGGGAAGCTTCCTTAGAGGTTTAAGCATAAATACGGTTATTTTGTTTGTTAAAATGTTGCTCAATTGTAAAGAGTTTCTCATCCGTAAACAAAATTTTTCGGTGATCTCCCTTCGCTTCAGTAGTTTTTTCGATTTTACCAACATAATCTTTTTTAAATTATCAGTTAAAAAATTACCAGTACGTCTTATAGGCTGCAAGTCCTTAGTCATCTTTTAAAATACGCGACATGGTTTTAGGTGCTATCATCTCCCGAAATAAAATCTTTTGCTTTCGGACTGGATTTATGCGAATTCTTTCCCTTACTGCTTTGACCACCTTTTTCGTACGAACACTACGTGGACGGCCAAATCCTTTTCTGTCACAAACAGAGGAGGTCTCATTGTACCTATAGATAGCCCGGTACATTAACATTTGACTAATACCAAGCGTATGGAGAGTTTTAAAAATTGCATTTGGCTCCATACCAACTTTGTGTAATGCAATCACAGCGATTCGGTTCTCTTTATCACCCCACTCCATTTTAATATCGAAAAATATTATAAAATGTATTGGCACCAAAATTAGAAAACACAATGAGTAATCGTATAAATTCCAAATTCAAATGTTTACGAGTATGTATCTATAATATCTTTCTTATTTGTAACAGTACTTATGGCCAGACTGTGTAAATTTTTTGTCGGGATGTAAATTTCCACACAAAAAACATAAATTGTATTAATAATCAATGAGTACTATACGCATCTACTAAGTAACAAGTAGATGATACTCTTCATTGCATAAATCACAGCTCAGTAGCAAAGCTTACAGAAAATGTTACATTCAAGTGGCTTATTAGATAAAAGCAATTTATTTAAAAAAGCACAGAGTGCAAGAGTCATATTGCTAAAATAAATAGCCTTGGCTAGCTTTAATGTACCTTCGTTTATGCACGTTAGATGAGCTTGCTCCCATATCTGGGGCAGGCGGTGGAACTTCAGCCAGCCCCCAGCTCTCTCGTTCAAGACGTAGTCAGGACGAAGCACATTGCCACCTTGGAATAACCAAAGTTAATAATTTGGTATTGCAAATGCAACAACAGAATTTCTACTACTAATACTAATTTCTACTAATGTTTTTTTTTATACTCTATGGTTGTAACAGCCTTGGTCACGAGCCAACTGTTAAGTTCTTATTGTAATGCAACGCGAAAGTTTAAAATCTAATAAAAGCTGTTGTGTGTAAATGATGAAAGAAGACCTCCGTGGTGTAGAGTCGAAGCACGCTGGTTTCAAGGCTTCGCCGCTCCGAGGTCCTGGTTTAGATTCCCGGTCGGGTCAATATAGAAATCAAAATTATCAAAATTTTAATATTGTCTCGGGTCTGGGTGTTGTGGTACCACCGTTGTGTCTGATTTCCATAACACAAGTGCAATTAGCTACTTATTTTGGGATCAGAGTAATGTGTGTGACTGGTATCCAATAGTTATATTTATTTATTTAAAAAAATCTTGCAGAAATCTTGGAATAAGCATGAGTGAGTATCGCAAATCAATTATTAAGATAAAATTTACAAAATATTTATGATATAACCCTTATTTTGAACTAGGTGCCTCGGTGGCGTAGCGGTAAGAGGGTAGTACTTTAAAGCGACGGCTGCGCCAGAGGTCCTGGGTTCGATCCCCGGGTCGGGCCAAAAATATATACCTGAGTTTTCCTGTTCAGAAATTCTGAGGGTAGCCCGGAGTTTGGAAGTTGGCGGTGTTTCACCCTCGTGCCTTGGAAAGCACGTAAAGCCGTTGTTCCTGCGCCTGATCTCTCTCCGGTCGTGGCAGATTGCTGTCCCATCGGGCTATGAGAGTGAAAGGAATAGAGAGTGCACCTGTGTTTGCGCACACACTTGTGCACTGTAATATGTCCCGCGCAGTCGGTTAGTTGTTGTGACTGGCCACCGCAGTTGAAATCGGCTAGGGTGACTATTATTACATTGAACCCACTATTAATATGGTTCTACTAAAATGTTAGCGAAGTAATGCTGCCCTCGGGAAATTGCGCAAGAGTGTCTTCTCGTGTCAAAAACCTCAGTGTGTGAAGTCGAAAGTCTTCAACCAGTGATGACATACGGATCCGAAACATGGTTTCTAACTATGGACCTTATAAACAAGCTCAAATTACACAACAAGCGATAGAGAGGGCTATGCTGGGAGTTTCTCTTCGGAGTCAGAAGATCTCTATTATTATTTTTGTACGTATCTATTATTTATGTAGACATTTTTTATATAAATAACTAGCGGTCCCCCGCGACTTCGTCCGCGCGTTTTGAGTTTGCTCCCTCCCCTTCCGTCGCAGCGTCATGTTTTATATCCTAAAGCCTTTCTCGATAAATAAGCTATCCAACACAGAAATATTTTTTCAAATCGGTCCAGCAGTTCCTGGGATAAGCGCGTTCAAACAAACAAACTCTTCAGCTTTATAATATACTAGCAGCCCGTCCCGGCTTCGCACGGGGTAGACAATTATTTATTTTTGTAAATTAGGATATAAAACACTTTTTTTCACAAATATTTTTATGTATAAAAAAAATATTATTTATTAATTATTTATTTTAAAAAATCCTACAGTTACATTTGTATGTAAGTCTATTTATGTTCAATTTCTTTGATGGTTCAAGTGGCGGGCACTTAAATAAGTAATATTTACATAGGATATTATGTACATATTTACTATAGTTTTTTAAGTAATTAGAATAAAAGCAGAGTCGAATAAAATATATACAGTCTAAATGAAACGTTGACAACTTTCAATTAAAAATGTATCTACCTATACATGTAGGTATTTCAAAGAAATTTTTGTTCGTGTCGATAGAAACTTGCCTATCATTATAGTATTTTCCTTACAACTTTTTTTTTGTTTGGTTTTGTTGTTTGTGCTTATTATTTTGTTTTTTTCTTTGTATATATTTTTTTGTTTTTTATTAAAAAGGGTTTGTCATTAATCATTTTCATTCTTATTATTACTTAATAATTTACATTTTTAGTATTTTTTATTTTACAGGTTTACTTTTACATTATTTACAGATATAATATTAAGGTGGTTTTACGTTTTTTACTTTTACATTTGTCAGTTTTTATCTTAAAGCTTCACTGTGAACTACGTTGGCAGTGGTGTTTGTAGATGGCAATAAAATATATTGTTTTTCAGGAGATCCCACTCGAGGAAGGGCAACATATAGTTGTCCATGAGAAAAGCATTCTTTTCTTAGGTCGATGCCAACCATCGAAAATGTTTGACCCTGGGACTTATTTATTGTGAGGGCAAATGATGTTTTTAGAGGAAACTGTAACCTCTTAAAAGATATAGGCAAGTCCGTAGGAATCATGGGGATCCGCGGTATGTGGGCGAGCTGTCCGGCCGCGGCCCCGGTGATTATAGTGGCTACTATGACGTTCTCCCGCAATTCCTTCACCAGAAGTCTCGTGCCATTGCACATGCTGGGAGGGCATAGGTTCTTCAGCAGCATTAAGAGAGTGCCTACCTTTAATTGTAGTTCGTGGGACCGCAAGCCGGAAGGATTCAGGGAATTTAAAAATTCTTGTGGATAGTGCACTGTATCTTCGATGTTGCATACTGTGTCAATAGATTTGTAAGATTTAAATTTACCGGGCACTTTTTCCATAATAATTTTGAAAATCTCATTAACCGATTCATTTCGCGGGGACACTATCCGGAGCCAATTGAAATTTCTCTCCGTAAGATTTTGTATGTCCGGATATATTGCGTCCACGATAATTTCTAGACCCTGAACGATTTGACCCAATTCGTTATCCAACAATACCTGGGGACTGTTTGCAACCGGAGACGGTAATTTTCCGTGTCCAAGTTTTAGAAGTTTTTGTGAGAAATTATTATCGTCATTGTCACTTAAATGTGCTCTCATATTTGTGCGCAGATTAAGAGTTTCAATCGATTGCCATAAAGTTGATGATTTAAGGCAAGCTCGAATAACGTCAGCTTGAGTACCTTTTGTTATAACTGGTAATGTTTGACGAAAGTCTCCAGCTAAAACAAACGTCACGCCCCCCATTATACGGTCTGAGCTTTGGATGTCTCACAGCGTGCGCTCCACGGCTTCCACGTGCGCCCTGTGGCTCATGGTGCACTCGTTCCAGATGACCAGCAAAGTGTCTTGTAAGAGCTGCCCCAGCGGACCGTTTTTGCGGATCGAGCACACAGATTGTTGTTCCAAAGACACAGCCAATGGTAATTTAAATGTAGATTGAGCAGTCTTTCCATCATTTAATAGGGTTGCAGTAATTCCGGACGATGCCACTGCGACAGCTTTTTTCCAGATTGACGTACTTTTGACAACACTAAATTGGCAAGGAAGGTTTTGCCTGTTCCACCCGCCGCGTCCAAAAAAAAACAGTTTACCGCTGTGATTTTCAACACTCTGTACTATTGCATCGAATGCTATTTTTTGATCTGCCACTAACTTGGGTACATGCGTGTGGGAGTAATGTTAAAGAAAAACAAGTAATATAGGTATAATTATTTTATTATGTAAAATAAACCTTAATATTTATTTTTAAACCTAAATTTATTTATATTTTATTTTAGTATTATAATAAACAGCGAAAGCTTGTAAATTATATATAGCAATTAACGGATAGCATTTAGGTATAATTTATTTATTTAATAAGCAACATAGTACCAGCATAAGGGCGTAAGTTATATATTACATGACATAATAACATTATAATTATAATAACAATAAAGTAAAATAGAAACAATATTACCAGACAGTTCAGAGCTCCGATGTGCTGTGTCCGACGGCTGGACAACGACTGAGCTGTCGAGAAGCGCACTTGCTATTTATAGCGGCGAGTAAACAAGCTGGTCGCGTGATATCGGCTGACGTGCCGCTTACGTCATTTCAACGTAGCGTTGTTTGTTATAATTTTAATTAGAAAAATAGTTATTTTATAAATTAAAATATGCTTATTCTCCCACACGACCATCCTGACGAGCAGCTTGTAAAGCTCGCGAAACAAAAGTCAGTAAACAAAATTGTATTCATAAAGTTACCATTAATTATCAAATTACATGTTTCTTAGCGAAATCATAAATCTAAATTAGTAATGGTCAAATCACATGACCAAAAGCCAAATCACATGGCCGCTTAAATAACGGTCAAATCACATGACCCAAAGCCAAATCACATGGCTACACAAATAATGGTCAAATCACATGACACAAAGCCAAATCACATGGCTACATAAGTAATGGTCAAATCACATGACCCAAAGCCAAATCACATGGCTACATAATTTACATTAATTTAACAATATATTTAAATGACACGTCCTATTTAAGATTTATCAATGTTCAAAAACATGCACCCGCGTTGGCCAAGCGCAAGCGCAAATAATTGAAGATTGATTATAATAACATAATAGTGGTTTTACAATTATTCTAAGGAATCAATCAATTCATTGCCCATCTCGGGAGACATTAACCGTAAATTATCATGAGATACGTACAATTCATTGCCAGTACTATGTACGCGTATAGTGTATCTATCGTTATCTTTTACATCTGTAATAACGCAAGGACCTCGAAACTTGCTGTCAAGCTTATTAATGGATCGTAAGTTTTGTTTGACTAAAACTATGTCACCAACTTTAAAAGGTATTATTTTTGCCTTAGTCTTGTCATACTGTTCTTTATGTTCTAGACCCCGCTCGTCCATTCTGTGTTTTGCTTCAGAACGGCAAGTTTCAAACGTTCCAAATCGTGTATTAAGGCCGATATAGCTGGAGGTGACTGATTGTAACCCATCAAAAGCTGGAAAGGCGTGTGACCAGTGCTTTTATTAAAAGTACTATTTATTGCCAACTGAACTTCGCCAACAGAGTCTTTCCAACTTTTTTTGGAAGTATTTTCTACTATTGTAAAGCAATTAGTCAGAACCTTCATCATACGTTCGACCTGACCGTTTGCCCGACTGACGCCACTTGCAATAAAATGTAACTCTATTGACCACTGTTCACAAAAATTGGTTAATTCTTTACCCGTATAACTGGCTGCTTGATCGCAAATAATTCGTTTAGGAGTTCCAAAATTATAAATAAGATCTTTTAAGTAATTAACAGTTGCAGTAGCAGTAAGGTTATTAACTGGTTTTATGAAACAAAATTTTGTAAATGCGTCTATAAACACCACAGCGTATTGCTTAGTGGGTTTACTGCCACTTAATTTACCGGTAGTGTCCATATGTACAGTGTGAAAGGGAACTGGCGGTTTGTCGATTGGATGAAGAGATATTTGTCTAGAACCGGACTGGCTTTTATTAATTTTGCAGGTCAGACAACTGTCAACATATCGACGGGTGCTTTTAACCATATTCGGAAACCAAAACTGTTCTCTAATTTTTTCTACAGTTTTTTCCCAACCGAAATGTTTCAATGAATCGTGGTAAAGTTGAATTAAATGCCAACGGTAACTTTTAGGTACAAAAAGGCATTTTTTAGTTTTCTTATCTTTTGTATTGTAAATACGATATAACAATCCATTATGAATTTCATAACTGGATGCCAAATTTTTATCCATTGTGTTATTTTTTAAAGAGTCTATAATGCTTTTGGTTTCCGAATCATTATTTTGTTCTGCTTCTAACCAATCACTGTAATTATGGACACTATTGATATTAAGTTCGGGAGGATTGCGGCTTAGAAAGTCAACATGGGGTATGCGTGCGCCTTTTCGATATTCAATTTCAAAATCAAATGATTGTAAGTATGCCCACCATCGATGAACGCGAGGAAGCAATTCCTTCTTATGACGCGAAGCTTTAAGAGAGTTACAGTCGGTGATTACTTTAAAAGGCCTTCCCAATAAATAGTGACGAAAGTGTTTTATGGCCCTAACAACGGCAAGCGTCTCCAACTCGTATGAGTGGTAACGGCTTTCAGTTTCAGTAGTGCGCATGCTAAAATATTCAATTACTTTTAACTCATTACCATGTTTTTGAAAAATAACTGCCCCTAAACCAGCAGAACTGGCGTCAGTATGAAGTTCGATCGGTTTTGCAGGATCAAACAAAGTTAAAATTGGTTCAGAAGCTAAATATTCAAAAATTTTGTTTCTTGCATCTTCATGCTCTGACGTCCAGTTCCACTTGGCATTATTTCGTGTAAGGTTGTAAAGGGGTATCATTGTGAGTGAAAAATTTGGAATGAATTTGTGAAAATATCCTGCAAGGCCACAAAATTGACGCACTTGCTTTTGTGTCGTTGGGACAGGGGAGTTTAATAGTGCTTTAATTTTACCAGGGTTTGGTTTGACTTGCCCATTAAAGACGACTCTACCTAAGTACTCAATTTCAGTTTGAAGGAATGTACATTTTTTTATATTCAGTGAAAACCCTGTTTTTTGCAAAGTGTGTAAAACTTGCTGTAAACGATCTAGGCCCTGTTCTGGGGTCTCAGAGTAAATTAATACGTCATCTATATAGATAAGTACAAATTCATCAATAAATGGTTTGAGTGCTGTGCTGATAGCCCTTTGAAAAACTGGTGGAGCATTGCAAAGACCGAAAGGCATTCTCAAAAACTCATATTGTCCGTCAGGTGTGACAAATGCAGTTTTTTCTACTGAGTCCGGTGCTACAGGGATCTGGTGGAAGCCAGAGGCCATATCCAAAACTGTAAAGTACTTAGCTTTCGATAATTTACTAATATGATCATCAATCAATGGGAGTGGGAAGTGATCGCGAACAGTGTTTCTATTTAATTCTCTATAATCAACGCACATCCTATCCGTTCCGTCTTTTTTACGCACCAGTAAAATAGGGCTTGCAAATGGAGAATTACTGTCACGGATAATATTATTATCTTTTAGATCTTTGACAATTGCCTTGACATGTTCACGTTCGCTTGGGGCTAACCGGTATGGTCGCCTTTGAACTATCTTATCCGGATTTTTCAAACGTATGTTCAATTCACCAGTGGTAACCTGGGAAACCTTACTGCCAACCGTGAACATATCAGAGTAAGAGTCAAGAATATTAGTTAACCGATTTATGTATTTATGGTCAATATTTTTATTTATGTTTAAGTTTTTTGTATCTGGATTTTGAACAAAGTTGATATTAAACGACTCTCGAGAAATTGATGTTTCATTATTGGTGAAAGTTACTTTTATTCCAGGTATTTCAAAAAAATTTTGGCCAAGTAATATATCGTACTGGATGAACTGATCGGGAACAAGAATAAACTCTAATTCGAGGGTTAAACCATCAATGCTAATCTCACAGATCTTTTTACAAGATGAATTAAATGAATTGCTTCCAACCCCTTTTAAGACGGTGGTCTCGTAAGACATTTTGCCTTTTACGGAATTTCCAACGCTATCCCGAATTAATGAGCACTCTGCACCACTATCTAATAAGCATGAAAAATCACGATCATCAATTCGAGCGCTTTTACATCTATTTTTACTCATACATAAAGCATTGACGTTCGTTGATGATGATTTTTCATCCTTAGTCTTTTTATTGAGGTGTTGAAAATAATTATCAAACGAGTGTCCCTTCTTTTTACAAAAAGTACACGTGACAGGAATCTTGGTGTTAGTAGAATTGGATGGTAAAGGTACCTCTTTTTGTGCCTCTTGAGCACTTGCAGTGGAACGACAGTCTTTTTGTAAATGACCTAATTTGTGACACTTATGGCAACGCTTTTGTTTATTATCAGAGTTATTTGGACGTGGTCGTTTGGAAGAAATAGATTGCTCTGTATCTTTATTTTGTCTTTTTCGTTTGTACGAATTTAAGCTTTGAATTAACTGTGGCAAAGTTTTAGGCGTCAAACGTAACAGGTCAGAACGTATACGAAAATCCGACAAACCTGAAATAACAGCCTCAACCAGGCGTTGATCAGTCATCTCCACACCAATCGCCTTCCTCGCTAACTCCCATTTACGCGTAGCATACTCGGCAAGACTGCTGGCCTGCTCACTAGTGTACTCCATGAAGAGGGTGAGGTCGTCGTAGTAGCGGGCTTCATCTGCAAAAGTTTCCACGAGTCTTGTTTTTAATTCTATCCAAGTGGTCAGAGAAGTATAATTGCGACGTGACCATTCCGCTGCACGTCCACGTAGGTTTTTTCGAGACAAATTAAGGATTTCCCGATCAGTTAACTCATATTCGATCTTTAAATCTTCTAAATTCTTACACCAAACTTGAATGGTGTCAGTACGATCGTCGGGATCAAATGGTGGTACATAAATATGTTCTAAGCTTCGAACACGAGGAACTGATTTTGGTTTATGTGCATTAAAAGCATTGGCAGTAGTTTCTATAAATTTAGACATCATTTCTTGCATCATATTTTGCATTAAAGTAATTGGAACGAAACCTGTCCTTGTGTGTCGGCCGGAAGTGGAGCTGCCTGCAGCATCGTTGTCATGGTCGCCCATAGGTGGATTTCGAGGCCCGATGACAGGCGAGAGCTCCCTGCTGCATGGCTGGCTCAGAGGATCATTGTGCGCCGGTCTAGATTCGTCCGGTGGTTGCATGTTTGAAAGGCGTGACCTGAAACATTTAACATTCATAGGCGTAGTTTGGGTAAAAATGATCCCTCGATCCCACTTCTGATGTGGGAGTAATGTTAAAGAAATACAAGTAATATAGGTATAATTATTTTATTATGTAAAATAAACCTTAATATTTATTTTTAAACCTAAATTTATTTATATTTTATTTTAGTATTATAATAAACAGCGAAAGCTTGTAAATTATATATAGCAATTAACGGATAGCATTTAGGTATAATTTATTTATTTAATAAGCAACATAGTACCAGCATAAGGGCGTAAGTTATATATTACATGACATAATAACATTATAATTATAATAACAATAAAGTAAAATAGAAACAATATTACCAGACAGTTCAGAGCTCCGATGTGCTGTGTCCGACGGCTGGACAACGACTGAGCTGTCGAGAAGCGCACTTGCTATTTATAGCGGCGAGTAAACAAGCTGGTCGCGTGATATCGGCTGACGTGCCGCTTACGTCATTTCAACGTAGCGTTGTTTGTTATAATTTTAATTAGAAAAATAGTTATTTTATTAATTAAAATATGCTTATTCTCCCACATGCGTGTTGACAAATACAGACAACTCGTTAATATCATGCGGCACGGTACGGCACGGTATCGCATGGACGATGTTTTGTTGCCGATTCGGGGAAGGCAGTCCAAAATCTGCTAAATGCTTGTCGTTCAGTTCCAAAAGCTTGTTTTCTTTTTGTATCAAGCCTTCATTATGTACATCACAATCCTGATCTTGTTGTTGAGCTGCACGTCTGATGTCCTCACACAAATCGTATTTGAAAATTTCCCATAATTTGAGAGGTTCAGAGGGAAAAAAAATGACCACAAACAGCTCTCTCAACTTTAACGGGCAGTCAGAAACCGAAGTTTCTCTCAAAGTCATCTCCCATTGGTTGTCATTTTCTAGTAAACCTAAATCTCTGCGAGCAGCTTAGTATGTTTCTTTAACAATGCCATCAACGGTTTTTAAGTCTTGGATCGATGTCGGGCCACGCACATGATGAAGTAATATCCTGAGATAAAAGCACTCGGATTGAGAAGGATGGACGCTGTACACTCGGCCCAACGCCGCATCTTTTTTACACCGGGATGACCGACTACGTCTTGGCCGCGTTTCCTTCTTGAGAATTTGTTATTGGCCCATGTGTAATAATGAGGTTGTATATTTTCAGCTGAAAAATATACCCGTTGCCCATTTTCTAAATGTACAGCCAAGTGAACAACGGTGGGGTGTCGATCGTGAATAGGAAACTCTGATAATCTCCACACTGCCTCCGATGTATTTCAGTGCCCCTTCCACCCCGCCCGCCGCGATGCCCGGCGCGCTTTTCAGACTGCATCGCAAACAACGGCCACGGCGCTATGGCGGTTTTGTTTACTGTTTGAATTGTTTAATTCGTAATATCTTTTGAAAGGAAAGTCCAATTTAAATAATTTAAAAACGATTCTATAGGTAGTTAAATGGTCTTGACCATAAAATAATTTATTTAGATAAGAATTAATATAAACACATAAATAGCATGGTTTGAATTTGGTTAGCATTTTCATTAATGTTTAAAATGAAAAAAGTTGTTGTAGTGACATAACTACAATAGTCGGATATATGCTACCGCGGAGTTTTTTGTAGACATTATGATGTTCTTCAATATTGTTGTACATTATTTTGTTCTATCGCTAATAGTTTCGGCAGCGCATTCGACGAAAGACATTTTAAGACTCATTTTTCTACACCTTCGGTTACATTGTTCAAATTTTACCAAGGATCCCTAATTTTTTTTTCAAAATGAAATGTAGCCCATGTCAAATGGGAAGAATGTAGCATTCTATTGGTGAAAGAATTTTTTAAATCGTCCCAGTACTTTTTGAGCCTATTCATTACAAACATACAAACATACAAAAATAGGTACAAATCTTTCCTCTTTATAATATTAGTGTAGATTAGCGCAAGCGCACGTTGTACTTAAGCTGCGAAATTATTTTGGTGCGGAGTTATGTTAAAACTGTGATAGCTCCTAAGATATTTATTGAAATCAAATGATATAAAGGGCAACTTTGTTCTAAATGAAATTCTCGTGATGATGAATGTATTTATTTTGATAAGAATAAATACCTGTGTGTATTATACACCTCTAAAAATAATGCATTATTTTTTTGCAAATTTATTAACATAAAAAAGGTTGTAGTAAGTCAACCATAAAAGATAGACATATGCTGTCGCGGACTTTATTATAGAACTCTTAATGCTGAATAATCCTGTCATACATGATTTTTGTGTAACTTAAGCGGTTTCCGCAGCGTACGCAGCGGAAGCCCTTAAAAGGAATATCTTTCTCCCGTTTTCGCAACATTTTTCATTTCTGCTGTGGTCTTTTGAGTCGTATCTTTATGTTATATAGCCTAAAGCCTTCCTCGATAAATGGACTATCTAACGTAAAAATATTTTTTTAAATCGGGACAGTAGTTTTTGAGATTAGCGCGTTCAAACAAACAAACAAACTCTTCAGCTTTATAATATTAGTATAGATGAATTTTGTTTCTGTGTCGCAACCGCCCACAATCATTTCTGCGTAGCCCAAAGGCATGACTGTTAGAGAACGCCATATGGCGTTAAGTCTACCTTTTGTGCAGAATTTTATTATTGTGCAATAAAGTATAAATAAATAAATTAATTTCTACGAATCAGAAATGAGGAGAAACGTAGACGAACTAAGGTAACGGACATAGCCTTGAGAATCAGTAAGCTCAAGTGGCAAACGGGCAGGGCACATAGCGCGAAGAACCAATTGCCGTTGAGGCAGTAAAGTTATGATTGGAGACCCTCCAACCAAAGACGCAGCGTATGACGTCCACCAATAAGATGACGATCTTGTAAAGATCGCAGGATCAAACTGGATGCAGACCGCTAGTGATCGGTCGCTGTGGAAAGCCGTGAGAGAGGCCTATGTTCAGCAGTTGACGTCCTTAGGCTGATATTGAAAACGCTAGGGGTGAGAAAAGTTATATCAAATAAATAAAAATCAAAACTTACATGTAATCTCGAATATTATTGGTAATATAAGTAAAACTGCAACAGAAACTATCTTTCTCTCCATTCTTGATCACGATCAAAGTACTTAGTATAACGAATTAATTAATTTAATTAATTAGTAATATGCAACCGTATACGTATACTTAACTGATATTATTTTAATAACACTATCCCGGTACACTGCAAGAATTTATACTATCAGGGTTATCGATAAATTTGATGAACTATACGACGATATTGCATGAAGTTGACGAGAGACCGTTTACATCAAGTTGAAGAACTGACTTTGATATTAATAGTAAATTAAAACACACTGATCATGACGTCATGACTCATTTTTTCCTTAACTAAATCTTATCGGTACTGTTCATAAAAACGGACGTACATTTTTACCGCCTTTAAAAAAAAAGGAGTTTATCAATTTGAGCTCTATGTATTATTTGTGTACCTATCGTGTATATATCGTCAAAATTTGATAAAGTATGTTGATCTATAAAGGCTTCCTAACGCATGTGCAAAATTTTGTAAGTATATGTATGTTTTTATGATTGTATATTTGTAAGTTTTTCTCAAGATTTTTCAAGAACAACAAGTAATAGCGAAATGAATATTTTTTACGTCAATTAAGTATGAATATGATCCGCCTTCAAAAAGCTTAAAATAACACATTCGTCTTTTATTTGGGAGAAACAAATTATTTTGGGGTGGGTCTATGACGTAGGTAGTGTAAACTGTTAGTGTAGGTAATCTTGATATGCACCAAATCCAAAAATATATGTTTTTCCTGAATAGGAGACAAAATATTTTAAAATTGTAATGCAGATTTTTGAAGGCGGTTTAATTTTTAAAATTATTTTTATACCACGACTATATAAAATCTTGCATGAGAGGAAGCTATATCCACTGGTATAGTTCACCAAAGATCAACATAGGTAAACTCCTGTAATAGAATCCACAATCAGTTGTTATTTCAACGTATTTTGTTATATTATTTTTAAATTTAACAAATTGTGCAGTTGACTACTGCACAATTTTGTTTTTTTAATTGTGAAGTGCAGGAAATAACAAAGTGTTGCATATACAGGCTGAAGAAGGCAATAGAGAGCTGATTTTCAAAGGGAGATGATATCAAAAGATAATTGACGATTTGCATTATATTTCTTCATGTTGCACATAATAAAAAAATCAAGAAAATTAAGCCTGTGTACTGAACACTACTCACAAAAAGACTTACCTCAAGTATGAGTTAGTGAAAACATTAAAATACGTATCATAATGATCAGTTGTCTCCCTTTCTTCAAAGAAAAAGAGGACGTGAGTTTATATTGTAAAATACGTTTATGACCTTTAGATTTATTGATATACTTATTTTTGTCATAATAAAGTCCTTTATTTACTAAAAGTACATATAAATATTGTTTTTATTTTCTTAAAGTTACGATGTCACCATCTCTCGATGATACAAACATGTAATTACAAGAAAACTTCTCATTGTAATCAATACATTACCTATCATAATACATATTTTTAAATAAATAACTATAGGTGAACTATATCTAATTCTTATACACAATCATTACCACACAATTACCACACAATCATTAAAGACTTATTCAACGATACCCCACACGATGGGATAAGCAAGAGGAAAAAATGTCATCCCCACGTTACGTGTATGAAGTAGCTCTCAATTATTATTATTTTCAAATTTTTATTTCACCACTTTTGCAGGGAGATAAGAATACATATCTATGCCAAATTACAGTTTCCTAGCACTTTAGGTCTGTGATGGACTGCGGACGGGCAGACGGACAGACGGACCGAAAATAAAATCACTGAAAAAAATACACTAAAGTCTTAAATAAACTTTTAAAAAGTTGATGCTTGAGATGGCCAATGCGATGGTACAGACTCAAAAAAAGAAATGGTTTTGGCGAGAATTCATTTAAGACTTTTAGTTTACTTTTAATGTAAAAAAGAATACTTAAATTTTATCAAATTCGGTCGATATATATACAAACAGTTCAAATTGATTACCTATTTGTATTTTTTATGATTTATCGGAAGGAGGGTGCACCTTTTGATTCTGTTCCTTTATAGGCTACAAAATACCTAACATGAGTTCTGGCGTCATAATTGCCGAACTCCTAAGCGTTAAGGAGTTTCACCATCAGCTCAGCTCCGCAGAATCTCCTATAAAAATACTAAACCTGCCTCTAAAGTTGTAGGGTTTCCCTTAATTACTCTAGATCCCACAATTAGATCCCGATTTGGCAACAATGGGATCAACTTGGTTCGACGGGGTTCGGCGTTCGCCTGTCGTTGGCGACGGATGTGTTTTTGCCTCGCTGCTCGGAATTTGCGTTAATACCTTAGTAAATGTGTATACTTTAACCAAATCGTTATATTTTCGGACGTCTTGTGACAGTGCCTAGCTAATGGTGATGTAATTGTTACTGTACCTCTGTGCGAAAAGTGTAAAACAGTGAAAATCCTTCAAAAAATCTTCGTTATCATCCGAGCGCTCCTGACCTACGACAACTCGCGGCCGGCTCACTGCTGTGAATCATCGCGTCGGCTGACTTCGCTCCGACTCGGTTCTTTCCGCTTTCGCTGCCTCCTACACTAGCGCGCGATCCGGCTAACGGTCACTTCACCTACCTGGCTGTGCGATACGGCTCACAATAAAACGGACTGCAGTAAGCGCATTTAATACTTCTTTTAACTGTCAAAATAATGTCGACTACCTGTAGCGCTTGTGGGAAGCCAATCCTAACTCTCAATTATATGGAGTGCAATAGGTGTAAGGAACTGTTTGATCTGGAATGCCTCACCATCCCATTGAAGACTTTTAATGAATATTCGGAGGAACACAAGACAAACTGGGCATGCCCCATATGCATTGCTAGCCTACCTAAGGGCGATAACTCGGGCACTGCAGTTCGAGGATCTCTTGGCTTTAACAGCACCTTTACAAAAGCAGAATCCATCGACATAAATATGACTAGGGGTGATCGAAACAAAATACTTAAGACTGCTGATATCCCCGACAACTGCACTGAGCTGCTATCTGAGATTAGACAGCTTCGTGCGAAGATCGCTGAACTTAAACACCAAGGGTCAGAAATCAGCCTACTACGAGTTGAAGTTCAGGAACTCAGAAATCAGCTAGCCAATATTCCCCCCACTCTTCTTAATAGGCTTTCTGCTATAGAAGGACATGTTAAACATAAGGAAGAAGAAATCTTAATGTTGAACAGCACGATCGAGGACCTCAAGTGCCAAGTATCGGCACAGGAGCAGGCCGGCATGAGGAATGAATTAGAAATTCGCGGTATCACTGAGACAGGCCAGGAAAATTTATACCATACTGTCAATTTAGTTGCTAAGAAATTTGGAGTCAATCTGATGGACTCGGAGATTGAAGGAGTCTGGAGGGTGGGCCCTCGTTTTCCAAAACATGCGAACGCTTTAAAGGGTGATTGGAAGCCTCGACCTGTGGTTGTAAAGCTATTAAGGCGGGCTAAACGTGATGAACTTATTAAAGCTGCCAAGGCTAGACGAAACGTCACCACAAAAAATGTACTGGATGGTAACCCTACCAAAATCTCGATGTATGAAAGACTAAGCAAGTCGAACAGGGTTTTATTTCGTGAAGCTCGACGACGCACCCGACAGCACATTTTTAGCTACTGCTGGGTCCTCAACGGCCTCATATACGTACGTAAAGCAGAAAAGGCCCCACCAATCCTTATTCGATCACTCAAGGAACTCAATGAGAGGGTCGGAGAAGACCTTGATGGACCCTTTCGACTACTCCAGGAACCACATCCACAATAGGCGATTTCCCACGCAAGCTTTGAATCTCTATTACAATGTTTTTTACTGCATAGCTTTATTGTTATTAATTGCTTTATACAGCGAATTCTTACCTTACCTTGTCATAATTTACTCCAAATATACACGCTTACACACACCTAAACACACCCAGATCACACTATAATAATTAATAATAATAATAATTATTTTTATTTCAGACTTACGTCCATATTTAGTGTTAGTAACATAGGTCTTATATTCTAGTGTTAGTATTAACAGAAATAATAATAAGGCATAAAAACAAAAACATCCATCGACTGCGACACTGAATCCAAATTAGGTTACAATGTCGCAGCCGTCGTATGCAAATGTACCCATCGCTTGAGTAGCGGTGAGTCCCACCGTTCAGAAAACGCGCGCACAATACTGTTCGGGCTGGCGCGCACGCGCGATAGCAACGACCCACTCCTCTTGCGCATTATTGCATAAAAACAATCAGTCCGCGCCTCGGCAAACATCGTGGACGCACTACAGTATCGCGCCAGCCCAAACAGTATCCTGAACCCGTTATTATATTGGACGCGCAGTGCATCATATGCACGCCGCGTAAAGCTTACCCACAGACTACAGGTGTAGAATGATTGACAGTATGCTTTAAAGAGTGTCAATTTGACCTGCTTACTACACCGTGCAAATCTGCGAGCCAACATATTGCAACGCACACTCAACGCTCTGCGCTCCCTCTCAATATCAACATCATCTGCCAGAGTCTCTGTTAGCCAATGGCCTAGATATTTAAAGCTACCAACTCTTTTCAGCGCGACACCACAAAGAGACACAGTAGGCACATTTGAATAATTTTTGTTGCCAGCTTTAAATACCATCAGCTCGCTCTTTGTAGCATTATATATAAGTCCGTGGGACTCCGCATATGTTTCACACAATCTTATTAATCTTCGCATTGCACCAATCGACGGGCTGAGCAGCACCATGTCATCAGCGTAACTAAGATTGTTGACACAGACCCTGTCTATATGACAACCAATGCCGGTGCTGCTGAGCTCCCCGATCAACCGGTTTATGTACAGATTAAAAAGCTTTGGCGATGACAACCCCCCCTGCCTCACCCCGCATTTCAACCTGTACACATCCGAATGCGAACCTGCCCATCTTACACTGTTGCGCTGGTTTTCATACCAATATTCAAACATAGAACACAATTCAGGTGGCAGATTGGTTTCGTTTCGTAACTTGTTCCACAAAATATTGTACGAAACCAGGTCGAATGCCTTCGACAGATCCAAAAAACAGGCATAGACAGGTGTTTTCCTAGCTGTGTAGTATTGTACAGTCTGCTTAAGGCACAGGATCGCACTTTCAGTTGAAAGACCCGGTTTAAATCCAAACTGCGCATCATGAATATTTAAGTGCAGACCCAAGTGCTTATCAAGCAGACTATCCAACACCTTAGCTATAATGGTCGCTAGTGATATAGGCCTGTAGTTAGATAAGTCGGAGGCATCGCCCGTTTTGTTTTTAATGATCGGCACAACCACAGTGTACATGAGATCGTCAGGCAAATAACCATGACTAATACACAGATTAAAGAGCATTGCTAGTAGTCGAGGAAGGTGCACGCCTGCGCACTTCAGGTGCTCAATACTGAGGCTATCATGGCCGGGAGACTTCCCTCGAACCATTTTTCTGATAACAGTTGCAACTTCCTTAGCAGAGAATCTAACCGACAGGTCCGCGGGCCGCCCCTTTATACCAAGCCCCTGATGCACTTGTGCAAGCGGTGATTCAACTGTAAAGTGACGCTTAAAAGCGTTGGCAATATCTAAGGGTTCGTGCACACCTGCCACGCTCACAGGAAGGCTCGGCCTTAAGTTAAGTTTGTTTGTGTTTTTCCAAAATTTTGAGAAGTTTTTGTCTGTACAATTTTTAGTAATTATGTCTAATTTTATTTGTTGCTCATTTTTCTGACAATATTTTAATTTAGATTTAAATATTTTTCTAGACTCGCGCATTTTATCGTAGTAGTAGCCTGAAAGTGGTTTACCAAACAGTACCCAATTACGAAACCAAAGGCGAGCCTCCCCGTGAGCCCCACTCACATGTTTATTCCAGCCTGCTACATATTTACGTTTTATGTGTTTAGCACCAGTGTGACTAAGTTCTGCAGCATCCTTAAGTATAGATACAATGTTTTGATACATAGAGTTAATTAAACATTTATGTTTTTTGTTTGAGCAAGGTTTGTCTGCACATTCGCCAAAATCAGCAGGAAAATCTAACAGACGTAACTTTGAATGACAATGCTTACGATACCTATCTATCTGATCACCATCTCTTTCCCCCCAAATTATTTTATTGCTATGGTTCATGATAGTAGGAATTTTAGGTTTAATTAAATCAATATTACATTCAATCAGCAATGGATGATGATCAGACCAATAAGCATCGTACAAGACACATGCATTAACAATTAACGACCGTGCGGCGCTCGTCACTACACAGTGGTCGAGCCAGCGCCGACAGCCGTGCGCATCGCTAACAAAAGTATAAGTGTCAGGTGGTAAAATCTCAATATCAGCACATGACCAGGTCTGATCAGCACAAAAGTCAAGTAGTTCATTTGAAAAAAGCTCACCAGGGTGCGCGTTGAAGTCCCCAATCACAAGGACCGTTTCGACGCTGTTATTTTCAATCAACGCATTAATTTCACTTAACAAATCCGTGAACTCACTGAGTTTATCAACCGACGCTGTCGGCATATAAACTGACACCACGAGAAACGAGCTATTAGTTAGATATATTTTAATAGCAGTTAAACGCACACTATTGCACTCAATCACTGTTACTGACGGAAAAATAGCTTTCCGCCACAGTATGGCTACTCCACCAAACGGCCTTCCACGAAGAATTCCGACAGAAGTATCAACTGCAGTCTTGCCCGTGAAAGCGAAGTTGTCATCTATACTTCCAAGAAATGGTATATCATGCTGTAACAACCACGTCTCCTGCAGTGCAATGATGTCTGCAGACTTACAGAGTCTTCGTATACAATCGACCGATCTCTGAACGTTTTTACAATTGAAAGTAACTATCTTTGTTGTATTATTCATTAAGTTAAGTGTTAACGTTTCTATTCAGTGTTGACACACTGCCTTGTTTCTTCTTGGTAAACTCATAAAACCGTCTAAAAGCAAATCCCTGGGGCCAAAAGTTTTCTTCCATAAACAACTCCAATTTACTTCTAGGGACATACACTTTATACGCGTCGTAACTTTTTTCAGTATGTAACTTCATTTTTTCAAGTGTCACGGTCAGTCTTGCCGTCCTTTCAATGTACGTCAAAATGTCACTTTCCGACGTCTCTTTTGACACATTATAGATATACATTGTGATGTTGGTATCAGCAGCTTTGAAGTTAGAGTTCAAGTCAGATCTAGCTTTTCCCCTGCTGCCTATAAAACGATTTTTGGCTTTCTTTTTCCTTTCTACAAGTTTCCACTCGGTTTCACACATTGGTCTATCGCCATCTGAACGTAGGCACTCTGAAAACAACTTATTCCCATTGCTCGGTACTATATTAACAGAGTGGCTCGATACTGTATTCGCTTGTGATGATAACGCGTGAGTCATAGACCGGTCGATCGCCTTGCAGTCGCTTTTCGACGCCCGGGTATCAGCTGTTTCATTACATTGTTCAAGTGTAGACTCTGGACACAGTTGTTCCGCAGCGGTTGGCAATTTAATTTCCGAAGTACCCTCTTTCGGAAAGGTTACATGATGAAGGTTTTCATTCGATAAGGGAAATGTAGACAGACAATCCGTATATTTTCTATCTTTCTCTTGTTGGTATATTGGTGATAGTCCCATTGGTCCACTGTCACAGTTATTATAGCTATCCATTAAACAGGCTCCTCTTCTGGGATTGACGTTATTCGTAAAGTTATTTACTAGGGACGCTTTCTTGAGGTTATCGACGTCCAATTGTAATGCTTTAAGTTGCATATTGGTGGCATATTCATGAGTTATTAAGTCAATCTCACTGCGCATTTTGACGAGATCTTTTAGAATCCGAGTAACATCAACATGGTCAAATAAGACCGGTGGCAACTTTTGGAGTTCTTTTGCCACGAAGATAGGCAATTTCTCTGGATCTGTCTGTTTGACGAGGCTTATTATGTCGTCTATGTCCCGCAATGTTTTCCCATCTCTTCGCCGGTTCTTCATACTTTTCACAGTTGACAAAGATTCAAATAGCAACCGTTTTGCGATTACTATGTCACTATCCGAAAAGGCACTAATACAAATACGACTAAGGCTTTCTTCGTCCATCACATCTATTTTATTACAAATAAATGCAAGAATTTCGTTTATCACAATGTTACAAGACGAACATTTTATTATATTCGTCATTGTTTACAGTAAACTGACAGCACACACTCGCATCGACCTCTTTCTACCGTGCGCGCGGCAAGACTGATTAACAGACACTTTATTTTATACTAACACTGCCTTTTTTTCGCCTGCCCCATCGCAAATCTATAAACTTAAACGCAGCCTTACCTTATTTCTCGCTAGCAGATTATTTAACTTAAGCTTCTCCCATGTTGTATATACCTTTAACCTCGGCGGCAGTGTCCGCAACATATTACTCAACTATCATCTGAATACTTCCTCTCTCTATCTGAGAGAGTAATGTCGTCTATTAATGTGGACACTCTCGGTGAGTTAGATGAAGCTTTTACTGCTCCTTGTTATGAATTTGATCTGCTAGAGAACTGCAAAACTGTGCTAAGTGATCTTCATGGGCTTAAAATATTAACCTTCAATGTGCGCAGTATTAACTGCAACTTAGATTCATTTCTGCTTGCTATAAAAGACTCGATATAGCTTTTGATGCGATCATATTGACCGAATGTTGGCTGAAGTGCAATCCTTTAGTTGGTCATATTCCCGGCTTTGATGTGTTCCAAACTCAAAGTAACTTGAACAAGTGTGGAGGAGTCACTGTCTATGTCTCAAGCACATTAAAAGCCACAGCACATGAGCTGAGCTTGGTTGAAGCTGAGGGTCTCTCCATTAATATTCCGAACGTATGTACCATCATAGGCGATCCCCTTCATCTATACTTAATATTATAAAGCTGAAGAGTTTGTTTGTTTGTTTGTTTGTTTGTTTGTTTGAACGCGCTAATCTCAAAAACTACTGGCCCGATTTGAAAAATTATTTTTACGTTGGATAGTCCATTTATCGAAGAAGGCTTTAGGCTATATAACATAAAGATACGACTCATAAGACCACAGCAGAAATGAAAAATGTTGCGAAAACGGGAGAAAGATATTCCTTTTGAGAGCTTCCACTGCATACGCTGCGGAAACCGCTTAAGTTACACAAAAATCATGTATGACAGGATTGTTCAGCATTAAGAGTTCTATAATAAAGTCCGCGACAGCATATGACTATCTTTTATGGTTGACTTACTACAACCTTTTTCATGTTAATAAATTTGTAAAAAAATAATGCATTATTTTTAGAGGTGTATTATACACACAGGTATTTATTCTTATCAAAATAAATACATTCATCATCACGAGCACTTTATTTAGAACAAAGTTGCCATGTATATCATTTGATTTCAATAAATATCTTAGGAGCTATCACAGTTTTAACATAACTCCGCACCAAAATAATGTTCGCAGCTTAAGTACAACGTGCGCTTGCGCTAATATATTATAAATCTGAAGAGTTTGTTTGTTTAAACGCGCTTATCTCAGGAACTGCTGGACCGATTTGAAAAAATATTTCTGTGTTGGATAGCTTATTTATCGAGAAAGGCTTTAGGATATAAAACATGACGCTGCGACGGGAGGGGAGGGAGCAAACTCAAAACGCGCGGACGTAGTCGCGGGGGACCGCTAGTTCTTGGATAAGTCCAAATTCTTGGACTCTTTGGACTCGACATTGTCTTCCTTTGAAAACTTGCCCTCGCTGATACTGGCTGGTGATATTAATATGAATATACTAGACGTTAATGATCCTGAAATATTACAATATCTTGACTTTTTGGCTAGGCGTGAAATGATACCAACTATCACGCGCCCTACCCGAGGAAACAGATGTCTTGATCACATTTTTGCTAGATCAGAGGCTGATGATTGTGTAGGTATCATTGGTCATACTGCTATTACTGACCACAGCATCTGCATACTTAGTGTTGCCTGCTCTTTTAATAAGCCTAAATCACGAAAGCGAGAAATATACAAAACTGACTACAAAGCTGTATCTGACGAGTTAAAACTAGTAGATTGGTCCCTAATCATGGAAAATCAAAATGTCAATGTTGCCTGTGAACGATTTGAGTTGATAATCTCCTCTGCTGTAAAAAAACATACCTTTAAAAAGCGGATTGGACACTCTAAAACTATTTTAAAACCCTGGATGACTCCTGGCCTAGTTAGGTGTAACAGACATAAAGACAAACTTCATTTGGACTCAAAAAAACATCCAGTCGATAAATTAAAAGAACTAGTTTTTAAGAGGTACAGAAACTTTCTCAGAAACCTCCTACACCGGCTTGAACGAGAGTATGAAGCTGCAGAACTTTCTAGTAACAAAAATAATCCAAAGGGGCTCTGGAAAGTCATCAGAAAGTTAAGCCATGCAAAAGCAAAATCCAATGCTGCTGTGGAACTCACAAAAGCAAAGGCTGGAGATATAATTAATTCAGCAAACTACTGCAACGAATACTTCGCCAATGTTGGTGAGCGGTTAGTAAATCAGTTACTCAAACAAATAAATAACACAGAGGATAGTCTATCAAAGCAGAGCAAATTGGTTCCTCCCACGCCCTTCTCATTTTACATGCAACCGACTGATATCTATGAGGTAGATAGGATCATAATGCAACTTAAAAATGACAGCGCTGCTGGTGAAGATGGCATTAGCCCCACTCTTTTAAAATCTATCAAACCTGAAATCTTGGGCCCTCTAACACATATTCTGAACGATTCATAAGAGTGGTTCAAAAAGATGTCCTGAAAATTTTAGACCTATTTCTCTTTTAACAATCTTCTCAAAAATACTTGAAAAAATCGTTAACAAACGGCTTCAAGGCTATCTGGAGGATCATAAACTGCTATCGTCTAAGCAGTTTGGTTTCAGGCGGGAAAGGGCAACAGAGGATGCCGTTAATTCTGTAGTAGACTTTGTCGCGGATAAGCTTGATAAGGGTCTAAAGTGCATTGGTGTCTTTTTAGACCTGGCGAAAGCCTTTGACACAGTTCCGTTACAGTTTTTATTTTATTTTATTATTACAACAAAATCCACAGCTCTCAAAATTACAGTTTTACATGTTTCTTAATACTAAATATACAGCCAACATTGGATTTACATTTTATAAACAAATAACATTTAAGTGAGTGTGACTGATGTCGTCAACCTTTCTATGTAACCAATTACAATTATCATATGTGTACGTGTGTGTGTGTGTTTTCTAGGAGTCAGATTGCGTAAGTTCAAGCACACGTTTTTTAAATGTTCTTTTACTTAGGTGAAATGGATCTACTGAGTGAAAATGTTTGTTATATGATCGCAATATGCGGCAAACAATGGAATTTTTTGCATAAATCGTTCGCGTGAAAGGTACAGAGAATAGAGTAGATACTGTGTGTCGAGTCCGGTTTGACGGTGCATGTAATTTTAAGAACAGCGATGTCAGGTCAGTGGAGTCTATCGAACCGCTACATACATCGTACAAGAAGGACATATCCAAAACAGTGCGCCTGTTTTCAAGAGGTACCACCCGGTGATAGTTACACGACTCCTTATAATCCTTAAATTTTTTAAATGTTCTATAATTTAAATGCTTTGTAAATTTCTTTTGTATTAATTCGATCTTTTACCTGTATACCAGATAATGAGGATTCCAAATTACACTGCAATATTCTAGGATACTCCGCACATATGCATAATATAATACTTTCAAGCAGTGAGTATCTGAAAATGGTTTGCTTACGCGAAGTATGAATCCCAGGTTTTTAAAAGCCTTGTTGACAGATACAGTTACGTGATCAGCAAATGTCAACTTAGAGTCTAAGTATATTCCGAGATCCTTCGTTACCTTATCTCGCTTCAATTTAAGGTTATTCAAATTATAATCAAAGTTTAAATACTTATTTTTACGTGTAAAGGATAGAACAGTGCACTTATCTGAGTTAACGCCTATACGATTTTGCTTGTAATAATAATCGAGTCTATCCAAGTCGTCTTGAAGTTTCAAGCAATAATTAATATCATGTATAGTCATATAAATTTTTGTGTCGTCGGCATACATAAGATATTTTGCATGTTTAAAACATTGATCTATATCATATAGATATGCTACGTATAGGAGCGGTCCGAGAATCGATCCCTGAGGGACACCGGAAGGTACTCCGACTAAGTCTGACTTATAACCTCCGATGACAACCATCTGACTACAATTGCGTAAGTAAGAATCAGTCCATCTCAACAAACTTCCATTTACACCGAGCTCACAAAGTTTCCTCAATAGAATAACATGATCTACGCGATTAAAAGCTTTTTCAAAATCTGTGTAAATAGCATCCACCTGGTTACCACCATCCATTCCGCGGAGAACATCATTTGTAAATACTGCTAGGTTTGTATTAGTAGATCTCCCTCTAATGAAACCGTGTTGCTGCGACGGCACAGAACGACACACTATGGGATAAAGGTGATTATGGACAACCCTTTCTAACAAATGTATTTAATATTGATATCGGGCGGTAATTAGTGATCAATGTTCTTAAACCTTTTTTAGGAACCGGTACACTAAGAGCAGTTTTCCATATAGTTGGACAATATCCTTCACTCAAACAACGATTAAAAATTAAGACCAAAGGAGTGGCCAGCGACTTAGCACACCTTTTATAGAAAACTAGCGGTCCCCCGCGACTTCGTCCACGCGTTTTGAGTTTGCCCCCTCCCCTTCCGTCGCAGCGTGATGTTTTATACCCTAAAGCCTTTCTCGATAAATAAGCTATCCAAAACAGAAATATTTTTTCAAATCGGTCCAGCAGTTCCTGAGAGAAGCGCGTTCAAACAAACAAACTCTTCAGCTTTATAATATTATTAGCGCAAGCGCACGTCGTACTTTAGCTGCGAACATTATTTTGGTGCGGAGTTATGTTAAAACTGTGATAGCTCCTAAGATATTTATTGAAATCAAATGATATACATGGCAACTTTGTTCTAAATGAAATGCTCGTGATGATGAATGTATTTATTTTCATAAGAATAAATACCTGTGTGTATAATACACCTCTAAAAATAATGCATTATTTTTTTACAAATTTATTAACATAAAAAAGGTTGTAGTAAGTCAACCATAAAAGATAGACATATGCTGTTGCGGACTTTATTATAGAACTTTTAATGCTGAACAATCCTGTCATACATGATTTTTGTGTAACTTAAGCGATTTCCGCAGCGTATGCAACGGAAGCTCTCAAAAGGAATATCTTTCTCCCGTTTTCGCAACATTTTTCATTTCTGCTGTCGTCTTATGAGTCGTATCTTTATGTTATATAGCCTAAAGCCTTCCTCGATAAATGGACTATCCAACGTAAAAAAAAATTTTCAAATCGGGCCAGTAGTTTTTGAGATTAGCGCGTTCAAACAAACAAACTCTTCAGCTTTATAATATTAGTATAGATAGGGGGAATACCATCACTGCCAGGACCCTTTGTATCGTCAAGATTTTGTAATAATTTCAATATATACGAGTGAGATACCTCAATATTATTTAGCGTGAGTGTGTTGGCGACATTATTAGGATCGAAAGATGGGTAACTAGCAGAAGGCTGAGTAAAATTTTTATGGAAGAACTCGTTAAATTCAGAGCAAATATCCTTTTCACCTTCCAAAATCCTACCACAAAAATTCATCGTATTAGGGTAGTTGGAGGAAGTATTTCTTTTAGACTTTATGTATTTCCAAAAAAATTTAGGATTGTTTTTTATATTAATTTCTGAGTTACATATAAAAGTTTTATAACAACTATCTTGAAGTACTTTTTGCCTTTGTCTTAAGATGGAGGATGACAAATAGTCGATGGGATTCTTATGCCGTTTATATTGCTTGTGTATTTTATTTTTCTCATTGATAACTTTAATTAACGCTCGACTATACCATTCCGGATAGCGCTGTGTACTGGAGCTAAATATCTGAGGGACGTACTCTATAATCATCCTATCTAAAATAGAGTAAAAGTTTTTGATCATATCTTCCACGTTGCAGTTCTGCAACACTGACATCCAGTTCACATCACCCAGTTCCATAGAAGTATAATCGGCTTTTCTAAAAAGGTATTTTTTGGTACACGATCCTTTTAATGGCGGTATAATTATGTCACAAGCATCAATATCAAGAGGAGGGTGAGGTCCATCTACTTTGACTACAGGAGTTGAAGAGACTCTAATATCTAAGTTAAGGTTAGAAAAAATTAAATCCAATGTATTGTTATGCGGATTAACAAATGAGTTAAACTGTCTAAGACCGCAAAAAGATGTCAATTGGATCAAGCTTTTAGCAGAATCTTGTAGGTCAGTTGTGCCTTTCTTCAAAAACTCGGGCTTACCAGATGTCCATCTAATGTTTGGTAAATTAAAATCGCCACAAATGATAAAATTGTCATTTGTGTTGGCATCAATGACTTCCCGCAACAAATCCATGAATTTACCTAAGCGCATAGGAATCATGTCATCGGGCGGTATGTAAACAATGCAGATATGCAAATCACGCCGCTGACTGGTGCCCAGTTTACGCGCAGGAATAGTCAGCCACATAGACTCAAGACCGGTTCGCTCCCACTCCGGCCGCGGACGAGCCTGCAACCTCGGTGCGCAAATTGCCATCAGTCCCCCACCGAGTGAACCACGATCGCGACGGAACACGTCATACGTAGAATCGCAAAGTTCTGTGTCCAGTACACTATCGCAGAGCCAGGTCTCAGTAATTAATCCTATGTCAAAATTGGATGCAAGAACACCGTGATAAAAAGTATTAGTTTTTGTGCGGAGACCGCGGACATTCTGATAATATAGAATTAGTTGTTTAGCGTATTTAGTCTCGGTGACATGAGAGGTGTAAAACAAAACATATTAACGTTACGTATAAATGAGTGTCGTTGTAGTAAACCGGTTTGTTATCGCTTATAGAAGACGTGTATGGAACTCCGGGATTCGCAAATCGAGAAGCAATTAAAATTGAAATAGTATAGTTATTAATACGAGTATTTATGAAAGACGAGCGGTAGCTGTTGAGAGGTTTATTGAAAATAATAATGATTACTTTTTTTGTTGAACTAGTTATGGTTGTTATAAGAATAGAAATTTGAATAAATGCGTGTGTAAGGTTGCATGTAGTTGTGAGTGAGTTGAATGTATGTATGGTGTGTATTGTATTTTGAGTGTGGGTGATTTTGTGTTACCAGGTATAATACAAAATATTCTAGAGTATGACAAAAAGGATGACAATCGAGTATTCAAAAGTAAGTATTCTAGGAGAATACCGGTGACAGAACTATACAAGAGAGTTAAATATAAAGTATAAATTAACAGATTTTCTCGAGATCTGAAGTTGAGTTTATTAATATAGGGGGCGACGTTGGATTGCGACGAAAATATATGCGACAGTTTTTTGTCCAGACAAAGGCATAATTGGTCTCTTTACATTTTAATTTACATTGTTTAAAAAGTTGTTTATTTTCTTTACACAGATTTTCATTAATGTAAATCTTGTTTTTTTTATTTACATTTTGGTCGCATCCCAGTCCAACGTCTCCCGCAGTGACATTACGTTTTTTACGCGCGGCGGCCACTATGGCATCTTTTGTCGATCGCTGCTTGAGTCTGGCCACGATACTCCTAGGGTGAGCCATGGTACCCGCACGTCGCGGTTGGACTCTGTGGGCAAACTCAATGTCGCTCAGATCCACGCTAACTCCTACGTAAATAGCAAGTTTAACAACGATGTTAGATGGCTCCTCATCACTGCTCTCGGGTATTCCTACTAGCTCGATATTTTGCAGACGCGTCCATTGCTGCTGGCGCATGTTTTCATCTTCAAGGTGTTTTACTCGAGCCATGAGAGAAAGCAGATCCTCACGTAGCATCTTATTTTCATCCTTTACTGATTTGATTTCCTTGGAGTTAGCTGACAATAGTTTTTTGATATCTTCATATTGAGAGCTGATAAATTTAATAGAACTCTCTAAGCCGGTCAGCTGGTCTTTAAAGGACTTAAATTCTTTGTTAAACAGTTCTCGAACAATAGAACTAAGTTCCTGGTGAATAATATTTCTGACCTGGGGCCGTAACTCCTCCTCATTATTGCCTGTGTTATGTTGCTCAAAAGGTGCTGTAGATGAACTAGGTTTCCTAATAGTGACATTGAAACGATCTACATCATCAACAAGACTTTGCTCAGAAGGCTTAATTGGGGTGTTACTGTTGTCCCCTTTTGGACGCTGGCTAGTGCATAGCGGACAGGTCCAAGATCCCTGTCTTTTGTGTATATCGCTTGTCATGTTGACACAAACGTAGTGATAAGAACTGGAGCATGTTTTCCGACAACAAGTGATTCTTTCAGCAGATTTTATTGCTTTTCCACATGCGCCACAGTTAGTCATGATAATTTAAATTTTTTGCAAGTACCTTCAAAAACGTCTTGTATCCTATGAGCTGGTGCTACACTGCAGGCCACTGCACTAGATCTTAATCCCAATTGTTATGACTATAAGGTGTGTTTTAGTATAAACAAAAACAAAAGCCAGTCACGGTTTGAGTAAAGAGCTCGACGACACGTCCAGTCACGACAACGTACGATGAATTATTATTAGTTACTTTTAAAAAAGCTAGACAATATTGGCATTAGAGGACTACCCCTGGAATGGTTTCGAAGTTATTTGACAGGCAGAAGGCAATGCATTAGACTTGATGAGACGGTAAGTGGTGAACTGCCTATACGCTTTGGCGTCCCGCAGGGTAGTGTCCTGGGTCCAACCCTGTTCACGCTCTTCATCAATGACATACATACCGCAGTTCCTCAGGGCGTCGAAGTCGTCTGTTACGCAGACGACACCGTCGCGTTGTTTCATGGCGAATCCTGGGAGAGCACTTTTGGCAGAGCTGAGGATGGGATGGCTGGACTTAAGGAATGGATTGATTGTAACCTCCTTACCTTAAACGCTAGTAAAACTAAACACTTATGTTTTTACAAAACCTTGCCTTCTGCACCTCCTACTACTTCAAGCCTCCGTTTACACTCTAGATGTAACCCCATCACTTGCTCTTGCCAAACTATTAATAGAGTTTCTGATATAATGTACTTGGGGTGGTTATTGATGAAAATCTCTCGTTTAAAAAACATCTGGAAACCACTGCTTCTCGCATACGGAAACTTATATATGTGATGAAACTGCTCAGGTCTTCTGCCGACATGGCCACGCTTCGCTTGGTATACACGAGTTTAGGTGAATCTCTTTTAACATACTGTATTCCAGTTTGGGGAGGATCTGGTGTCACTTCAATGTTGGTCCTAGAAAGAGCTCAAAGGGCTGTCTTAAAGACAATGTCCAACAAACCACTACTGCACCCTACGGAGACACTCTTTGCTGAAACCGGGGTCTTAAATGTGCGCAAGCTTTATATCCGCAAAGCGTGCTTAAAGATGCACCGTAAAGTGCTGCGGTTCGTGGAATACCCTTCTCTAGTCCACATACACCCCCCCCCCCACACACACACACTCTCTTTTGTAATATGTAATAACAATAATCTTGTTGTCAATAAAAATATTTGTATTTGTATTTGTAACTAAAAGGTAGACTCTCTGAGTAAGTAAAAAAAAACAATTCGGTAGGTACACAACTGACTGAGTTATGAGGTAACATAGTCACAAAAAACATACGGTCGAATAGATAACCTACTCCTTTTTGAAGTCGGTGAGTTATTAACTTTATATATCTTCATAAAAAAATGCTTGACGCTTCTATAATTACCCTTCTATACTCACTAAAAATATTAAATAAAATTATCTTTAAAATACCGGCCAAGTTTGAGTTAAACACGCGCACTGAGGGTTCCGTGCCAATTTTAACGTAATTAGGGTATCCACTTACTTCCATTTAAGCTAAAATATCACAATATTTTGTTGACAGCAAATATAACTTTATTTTTCATAGTTTTTGTATAGAGAACAAAGTTATGTTTGCCCTTATTGCCGTTTGCAATATCTCAAAAACTACTAGTTCGATCCCTTCCAAACCAATTTTCAATGAAAATATTTGTTAAGACTACGTTTTATTTATTTATTTATTTCGGTCCAATACACCTTCATTTGATGTTGGTACATATTGTATGTGTATGTCGTTATATTTGTACTAATAACTGCCTTTGTGACGCAGCGGTAGGAGGGTCGCACTTTAAAGCGACGGCTGCGCCAGAGGTCCCGGGTTCGATCCCCGGGTCGGGCCAAAAATATATACCTGAGTTTTTCTGTTCAGAAATTCTTAGGGTAGCCCGGAGTTTGGAAGTTGGCGGTGTTTCACCCCCGTGCCTCGGAAAAGCACGTAAAGCCGTCGGTCCTGCGCCTGAACTCTCTCCGGTCGTGTCAGATTGCTGTCCCATCGGGCTATGAGAGTAAAAGGAATAGAGAGTGCACCTGTGTTTGCGCACACACTTGTGCACTATAATATGTCCCGCGCAGTCGGTTAGTCGTTGTGACTGGCTACCGTAGTCGAAATCGGCTAGGGGGACTATTACTAATAAGAACAAAGTTACTTTAGTACACAAGTTTTTAATAATTTAAAAGAAAGGTAAGAATACAAAATGCAACCAAACAATTTTCAATGAAACAACAACGCTCGTATCATTTTTGAAGTGAAAACTTCTTTAGCGGCGTTGAGCACTTTTGTGGGATGGGGGAAAAATGTGAAACTCGCGTCAGGACACGTGGGCTGATCGAAAAACCGTAAGACGGTTGGCGAAATTATGGATGTAAGTTGATTTTTCTGAGAGATAAACTTTTTAATGTAATTTAATATAATATAAATTGTAATGTTTGTGTACGATAGCGCAATAAATAAATATTGTATTCTATAAAAATATTATATTATTATTATTATTGTATTATTATTATTATTTTTGTATTATTATTATTGTTATTATTATTATTACCCATTATTATTGTATTCTATCACAAAAATGATAGTACTTTTATATTGATAATAACTATTCCAAAAAATCAAAAATGCACAACGTTGATATTCAAGTTTTCACTTCTGCCGGCACTCCCGGAGTGCTTGCACAGTTTTTTTTTCTCTTTATTAAGGACAACAAACAATTACATTAATGGTATAACCTTAAATATTACATGTTATAATGTAACCAGCACCATTGTCCACAGATAGGTATAAACATTAATATTAAAACATGCGACAGTTGGGCAAACAGAGCAATTAAGGTGTAGTGTTATTTTAAAAAAAATTGATACATATTTATTTGTGAACTAATCTCACTCGAGAACACGAAAAGCCTCACAGACAGCAACATTACATTTTTTCTAAAGTTCGCAGGTGAGCTTGAGAAAGGATCGACATCACAGAGAAATTTGTTATACAAACTCATTATTCTATATAAAGGACAACGCTCACCTACGTGCGTCTTAGTAGTATTAAGTGCAAATAATGTAGGTTTTCGAGTTTGACGAACAGCATACGAGCGATAAGGCACGTGCAGATATATTTGATTGGTGAGTTCAAAACAGACAAATTTATTATGTAAGGTATTATGCAAAAGCATGACATCTGAGATAATTCTTCTCACTTCAAACTTAGGCAGAGAGTACTTTTGAAGCAGCACATCGCAGGAAGTCTTTGCGTGTAAGCATTGAAAGTGCATTAATCGCACAAACTTTCTTTTGATCCTCTCAATTTGTTCTTTGTACTATGCATAGTATGGGTTCCAGACAGATATTGCATATTCTAAATGAGATCTAACAAGTGACTTATAAATGATTTAGTCGATAGCATAACAAAACTGTACAATTGGAAGGCTTTGGCTGTGACGTGACATATAATCATCGAAGTGAAGTTTTGAGTCCATAAAGATACCTAAGTCTCTTATAACGGTGACTTTCTCCAAGACAGTGTCACAAAGAGAGTTTTGGAAAGTAATGACGTTAAGTTTTTTTTGTAAAAGTTATCGATTTGCATTTGGGCAAGCTAAGTTTTAATTTATTTTCGTTGCAATAGATTGTAAAAAGATCAAGGTCTTACTGGAATTTATGACAGTCTTCTAAAGTAGTGATTATGCGATAGATTTTTAGGTCAACAGCGTAGATTAAAAAATATGTGAAATATAGAACCTTGAGCTACTCCAGAGGTTGCTTTGATAATACTAGGCCTAGAACCATTAATAACTACTCTTTGTGTTCTGTTTCTTATATCATAATGTAAAAGGGGCGGAACTCCCAACCCTAGGTAGGTACTATCCATATTTAATGCCTCAACTGTCTGATTTTGACAAGTAGTTATGTCAAAACCGGTGTTTCGAGTTAGGATTGTTTTAAGTCAATTTTATAACTAGGCCATCCTGCAGTCACCTTCGGCCCAAAGGTGGTCACGACCTTGATGCAATCAGGAATCTCCGACTGTGAGCCCCAAGCGGCCAGTGTGCCTCGTGCAGTGAGTGAGTCCCGAGCGGCAAGTGAGACCCTTGCGGCAAGTTACCCCCGAGTGGACTGGAATATAATTATTTATTCGTTAGTTGTATCAATACCAGCATCATCAGATGAACTGCAATATCGACTGATATATTTGGATAAGGATAAATAATATTAATAAAGAATAATAATCATTCCAGAACATCAACATAACAATGCAGAAGGCAGCCATACTGCACACCAGCGGCATTGCCAGAAAGTTTTTGCAGGACGACTTTACCACTAGCACTACTACAAACACAAATCATTTGGCTTAGGCGCGTGAATTTGTGTTGATTATAATCAATTGCACTAAGATTTCGATAATAATTTTCAAATGTAAAATAATAATAGTAGTCCCTCTAGCCGTCACAACGACTAACCGACTGCGCGGGATATATTATGGTGCATAAGTGTGTGCGAAAACACAGGAGCACTCTCTATTCCTCTCACTCTCATATAGCCCGATAGGATACACTTAGGGCATACATTTAGGGCTCTGACTTTTGTATTTTTTTTCTTTTGTTTCTTTCTATGATTTAATAAATTCCATGTGAAGCACACTCTTAACAGATTAGATTTTTTCAATTAAAAACAATGAGAAGACCCTGGGAAATATAGTCTGGCAGCATGTTGCCTAGCGTTCGCCATTGAGAGCGCTTCAAAAAAAAAAGTGGGTATAGTTAAACACGTATCTCGTTTAGCTCCCGAATTTTTAATTTCAAATAACAGTTTTAAACACAAATAAATAATCACCTAATATTACAAGTGTACAACAGTGACCTACCTGAGTGAACACAACAACAAAAACAGAACACTACGCGCTGTAATTTCGAACACTGTAAAAGCGGGCCGTTGTAACCGACATTTACCACTATGCCAGACACCAACCGTTTCTGCTGCAGTGGATGCAGGCAGGTCATTCTGCACCGGCGATACCTGACGTGCAGCCTGTGTCATCAGCACTACGATCTGGAGTGCGCAGGAGTGTCGGAACAGCGCTTTTTTAATACTCTCACTGGGGAACACAGAGCTGCTTGGAAGTTTATGGAGTGCAAGTGCAAGCAGCCAAAATCCGACAACACTGACACTCCGGTGAGGGCTTCGGAGGACGGGGTGACTGTGCGGCGGGGCGTGCTAAAGCCGGTGGATATGGACATGTCTATTCTCGATGACACAGCGCCGCAAAACATGTCGGTGGAGTTTTCCGATTTTCAGTCGTTTGTCGTTGAGCTCCGCCAATTCCGCGAGGAAATAAGTTCCGAGATGAAGGCGACCCGTGCCCAGATCGATGCCCTGCGCGATGACATGCGCGAGTTGTCAGGTAGAGTCGTCCGCTGTGAGGGGCGCCTCGGTGCCGTCGAGGAGCGCATGCGCGCCCTCGAGACAGCCGCCGACTGCACCAACGGAGCCGTCGCAGCGCGTATCGATGCCCTCGAACGAAGAGTGGACACCGCGGACCGGCGTAGGGCGGAGGCCGGCGCGGACGCCGGCACCGACGTCGTCGCAGGGCTGGAGCGGACGATCGCCGGGATAAAGCTCGATCTCAACGACCGTGACCAGGAGGCGCTGCTGGCCGACCTCGAGATCGGCCAGCTCCCGGAGCAGAAGGGCGAGAGCGTCGTGCACGCCGTGCTGGTGCTGGCCGGGCGCCTGGGCGTGCCGGTGGAGGAGCGCGACGTGGTGTTCGCGGAGCGCGTGGGCGCGCCCCCGGCGGAGGCCGGCGGGGCTCGCGCGCGCCACGTCGTGGTGCGCCTGGCGCGCCGCCACGTGCGCGACGAGCTGCTGCGCGCCACGCGCGTGCGCCGGGGCCTGGTGGCCGAGGGCGGCGGCCGGGTGTACGTCAACGAGCGCCTGACGCGCTCCAACCGCCAACTGTTCCACCAGGTGCGCGAGCAGTGCCGTAAACAGCGGTGGAGGTACTCCTGGACGAAGCGGGGTCGCATCTACGCTCGAAAGAGTGACGGCGCACAGGTATACCAGTTTCGGACGCCGGCTGACATTGACAGAGTGTTTACCGACTCGTCTGCATGACTCGTTTTCTGTGACAGGAAAAAAGACATTAAACAAGAATTAATACAACTATGTATTTCACTTGATAAAACTTACTTAAATAAGATTTTTGTAACTATTTACCTATCCAATGTGTGTCTGCTGTTTGCATGTCATATTCATGATTTCGAGTATCATTTGTGCATCTGGTTGGTTGCCATTTGGTCCGTTCTGTGTCGCTACGTGAACCCCGATTATCTAAAAGTAGAAAATGCAATGGTATATTTAGAACAAGTTCAGTTATCGTTTATATTATTTTGTTTATCCTATTTTAATTCTTATCTTCTTTCACTTCTAATTAAAATCAAATATGAAATCAAAATCTATTGCTCTTTAAATTGTATTATTGTCTACCATTTGAGTTTATGTAAATTCTTACCAACAGCACAGGCCTCGGGCTAAAGAATCTGTTAGTAGGTCTGTTGAATGCAGGGTCTCTGGGTACAAAGCAGGAGGAGTTTGTTGTGGCAGTGGAGGAGACTGAGCCAGATCTGCTAGCAATAAATGAGACCTGGATGGAGAGTGAGGAGGACTGTCGAGCCCCTAAACTAGCAGGCTACCATCTAAGACATACACTGAGACCGAGTTGTGTGCCTAAGGATCGTGGGGGAGGTGTGGGTTTCTACATAAGAAAATGTATGAATGTCAAAATGTGCCGGCACCCCAACGATGAGCCATCGGTGCAGCAGATGTGGTTGTCCTTGCACCTGCAGAACCAGGTCATCATTGTGGGCACGGCTTATAAGCCACCATGGCAGAATGTGGGTTTGTTTCTTGATGCCATTACTGAATCTGTGATGATTTTCTCAAGGGCAGATGGAATCATTCTGGTGGGCGATTTTAATATTAACTTGATGGATAGGGATAGCGCTAAGTATAAGGCCTTTGTTAAATTTACTGAAACTCTGAACCTGACCCAGCTGATTGATGAACCTACACATTTCACAAGCCATAGCAGTACGCTTATAGATGTAGTGTGTACTGATGTCCCCGCCGTCCGGGTGGCCGTCAGGTACACTCCGGATATGGGTGCTCATTCGATGTTGCTGGCAGAATTCAAGATCAAAAAGGAGAAGCCCTGTCAGAGGTGGGTGACATACAGGCCTATGAAGAATATACTTGTGGACCTATTTAACAGGGACATTGCTCTGATCCCGTGGACTGACTTTAAGGGATTCCTAGGAGTTAATCAGGTAGTTGATGCTTTTGAACTGTGTGTCAGGGGACTCTATGATTTACATGCCACCTTAAAAACATTTAAATTCAAACATCCACCACACCCCTGGATCACAGACACGGTTAGGGATATGATGCACCTTAGAGACAAATATTTCAAAAAATACAAACAGCATGGCACTGCTAATCTAAAGGAAAGCTACAAAAAGATGAAGCATATAGTCATTGAAGCCATTGAGAAGGAGAAATCATGTTTCTTTGCCAAACATATAAATAACAATCTCAAGAACCCAAAGAGGTTATGGAAAAACTCAAAGGGACTATTATACCCAGCAAGAATACTGACACTGACCTAACCCCCTCATTCAATGACCCTGACCAAATAAACTCACATTTTTTGAATGTACCTGGTAGTGGGAGGGTCACCATATCTCAACTTACATATTTTGAATATCAGAATTTCAATAAAACTGCTACTTTCTCCCTCCGGCCTGTGGGTAGTGACTTGGTCCTAAAAACCATAAACAAACTGCGCTCGAATGCACAGGGTCATGATGGCATCTCCTTGGACATGCTTAGGCTGACTTTGCCACACTCACTAGATGCTATCACTGAAATGATAAACAGGTCCCTTTTGGAACACACTTTTCCCGATAGTTGGAAGATAGCAGTCGTCAAGCCACTACCTAAAACCATTCCTCCCGTAACAATGCAGGACCTCCGCCCCATCAGCATTCTTCCATGTCTCTCAAAAGTCCTGGAAAGGATTGTATGTGATCAACTCACAACATACTTAGAAGACAACAATATGCTGCCCAAATATCAATCTGGCTTTCGCAAGGGCCATGGTACGGGAACTGCTCTCGGAAAGGTGGTAAATGATCTACTGACTGCTTAGGATCAGGGATGTGTGACTTTCCTACTGCTACTTGACTTCTCACGGGCATTCGATGCTATTAACATCCCCTTACTGACATCAAAACTTAGTTACTATGGGCTTGACAGTGGCGCCATAAAATGGTTCCATAGTTACCTACATCAGAGGCAACAATATGTGGAGATAAGTAGAGCAGATGGCACAAAATTGCACTCTAAACAGAGGGTAGTGCAAAGAGGTGTGCCGCAAGGCTCAATATTGGGTCCAATCCTGTACATTCTGTACAGTGCCGACATCACTGAGAGCATTTTACACTGTAAGCATTACATCTATGCAGATGACCTTCAGCTTTACCTGTCATTTGACCCTGCAGAGTGCCAAAATGCCGTGGTCACGATAAACAATGAGCTACAAAGGATATCAGACTGGTGCATGAACAACTGCCTCACGCTAAATGCCAAAAAATCAAAACTTATGGTAATAGGAACACCAAAGAATATTGCTAAACTTGATGATAACCTAATAAAAATTACAGTGAATGGGGAGGAAATAGAAAGGACAGAAAAAGCAAGAAATCTGGGCCTGATCTTCGACAGTAATCTGAGATTTGAGAGCCACATCACAGAATGCACAAGAAATTGTTTTTTCAGACTTAAACTATTGTAAAAAATAAGGCCATACCTTAGTGAAGAACTCAGAATAACTCTGTGCGAATCACTTATATTATCTAAGCTCAATTACTGTGACACTGTCTTTGGCCCATGCCTGCTGGCTCGTACAGCGAAACTCATACAGCGCGTACAAAATGCCTGCATTAGATTCTGCTACCACATCCCTCCTCGGACTCACGTTACTCCATACATCAACGCTGCAAACTTACTGAGGATGGAAGCTCGCAGAAAGTTTCATCTTGCAACCTAACTGTTCGAGGTCATTAGGACACATCGACCACGCTACTTACACGAGGACTTGGTATGGGCACGAGGTGGAAATGGACGTGGGAGAAGGGAGTGCACCAACGTCTTCCTGACCCCGAGACATCGTACAGTCGCATTCCGGGGTTCCTTTAAATTCGCCGCTACTCGATGCTGGAACACTCTGCCCCCGCCGTTGCGCGCCCTAAACACAAAACAAACATTCAAAAAGAACCTGAAAAAACACATTTTGAAAATCCAATATGATGACGAAAAGCACAGGTATACTTACAAACAAAGAATGCGCGTCATGCCAGGGGACAACGATTCCGGGGAGAAGTCATCTGCTTAGTCAGCCCTCCACACACAATGGACCCATTCTCGCACACGAGTTTTCGCTTTGCGGAGTCAGCGTCGGCATTTTCGTCTATGTTGCGTTGTAGTCGCTATTTTACTCTGCATTGTCGCTGAGCGAACAGAATGGCCTGTCACCTTGCAACACCCAGTTACTCCACATACCCATGATGCACGAATTTTCAATGTCAACGTGTCGTACATAATTAACGTGGCAAAAACGAAATCTTTTGCAGAAAGACAGGGCGTGGCGGTCGGACCGGATGAGACGTAGTTTTCTCCACAGATCATATCATAGATATGTAGCACTTGACGTTTGACATTTCGTCTTTTTTGTTTTTTTTGTTTGTTTCGCCTACTCGCCGGTGCGTTCCGTTTTGCTTTGAATGTCGAAGGCGCTTGCAAGCGCTTGCAGCTAAGTAAGCGCTTGCCATGCCGTTTTATTTTATTTTTATTCTTTTATTATATATTTTTTTCTTATTTCATACGTTTAATCTAGAAATAATAATGTTTTATTATTTTGTTTTTGTTTTTTTTTCGTATGTATTATGTTATTCTTTTCTTTTTGTTTAGTTATTGTGTGTTTTATCTATATCCACACCCGGCACCCTCTGAAAATCAGTGTCGCGGCCTGCATTTTGCGGCCACGATTAATGCTGAGAGGGTGCCTTTTCGACTCGCTCTCGATATTTATGTTAAATATAAATGTGTGTGTTTGTCTGTTTATTGTATATGTGTTTTTATTACTGTATTTGAGTCGAATAAATGTATTTTCTTTCTTTCTTTCTTTCTTTCAAAAATATTGACAAAAAGTAGTAGCATACGCGCGCACGCGTGCGCACATATCTGTTTCTAGACTGATGTTTAAGTTTCTTATGAAAACCAAGAAATTCCATTAGGTAGACGCTCAGGCAGGAATTCAAATGTATCGAATGCTATGACTCCGAAAAATTAAGGGATGGTCTCAATAAAATAGATTGGGAGCCTGCTAAGAAAATCTATACTAATATTATAAAGCTGAAGAGTTTGTTTGTTTGTTTGTTTGAACGCGCTAATTTCAGAAACTACTGGCCCGATTTGAAAAATTATTTTTATGTTGGATAGTCAATTTATCGAGGAAGGCTTTAGGCTATATAACATAAAGATACGACTCACAAGACCACAGCAGCAATGAAAAATGTTGCGAAAACCGGAGAAAGATATTCCTTTTGAAAGCTTCCGCTGCGTACGCTGCGGAAACCGCTTAAGTTACACAAAAATCATGTATGACAGGATTGTTCAGCATTAAAAGTTCTATAATAAAGTCTGCCACAGCATATGTCTATCTTTTATGGTTGACTTACTACAACCTTTTTTATGTTAATAAATTTGTAAAAAAAATATGCATTATTTTTAGAGGTGTATTCTACACACAGGTATTTATTTTTATCAAAATAAATACATTCATCATCACGAGCATTTCATTTAGAAAAAAGTTGCCCTTTATATCAATTGATTTCAATAAATATCTTAGGAGCTATCACAGTTTTAACATAACTCCGCACCAAAATAATGTTCGCAGCTTAAGTACAACGTGCGCTTGCGCTAATCTATACTTCTATACTAATATTATAAAGCTGAAGAGTTTGTTTGTTTGTTTGAACCTGGTAATCTCAGAAACTACTGGCCCGATTTGAAAAAATATTTTTACGTTTGATAGTCCATTTATCGAGGAAGGCTTTAGGCTATATAAGGTTACCTCGTTTTAAGTGATAATATTTTAACAGAGCATCAAACAATAACATAGAAAGAGGACCCAATAATAATTTTTTTTTGAAAACTGGCTCGTTGATGTTTTTATTTTTCCTAACAAAAAAAAATATTATTTTTTAAGAGCACCCTGTTCCGCGACATCGACTTTCGTCTCTTACATAAGTACTACATTGAGCGAAAACTAGACAGACGTATGGGCCTGAGTGTGACGGAAGATGGACTAGCTAAGCGAGAACGAGACAGACGCGTGGGCGTGAGCGTGACAGAAGATGCCTATCTCATTCATGCGGCGTGCCGATGCGCGGTACTCGGGCGGTAGGGGCCGCTGCGCGCCTATTTATTTGGTCCTACATAATAATAATAATAATAAAGGTAACTACCTACTGCATTCGATTACCTATTATTACGAAACACTAATATGAAAAAAACGTTATCAACGTGTATCAGTACCTAATAAATTAAACAGATAGATCAGTTAGATAAACGCTAAACAAACAAAACAGCTGGGTATGAAAACAAAGACAAAAACTTAAGAAGGTATGTGCCCATTTATCTGAGGCCTAAAACAGCTGGGTAGGTATGATTCTCTGAAACAGAAACTCAACTTAGGAAGGTATGTGTTCATTAATCGTAGGCCTAAAACCCTAACAGCTGGGTAAACAGCTTGGTAAGCTGGTGGTTTTGTATGATAAACTAAGACAGAAACTCAACTTAGGTACCTATGTGTTTATCGCAGGCTTAAAACATGAACAGCTGGGCAGGTATGATAAACTAAATTTACCTTATTGTGTTGTGTTCCTACTGTTTATTTAATAATAATAAGGAGACAAAGCTTATGTGAAAGTAAACTTCCTAATTGTGTTGTGTTACCTCTGTTTATTTAATAATAATAAGACAAATCTTATGTAAAAGTAAACTTTAAAAAGAATACCTATTAAAATTTTCGATCTTACTAAATTTAACTTAGACAGATGTTGTAGTTACCTACCTAATGAGTACCTATTGATTCCTTTTGATTCAGTAGATGGATATGCACTTAAAATTGCGTGAGTAAATTTAACACAGTTTTGTTTTAAATTTCGTTTATTAGGTACCGTAAATTAACATAATACATAAAACGCGAACACATCTTTGAAAATTACGTACATTTTTATTATTTTTTACTTTTAATTATCACACTTGCTCAGTTTTTGTACAGATATGTGGATACAAGTCTTATTTCACAATAAAATAAATTAAAACTAGGATTTCTGCATTGGTTTACAAATACGTTTTCTTTATTAGCAGCGATAAGTTAACATTTAAAAACAATGACGTCAAAGATTTGCAGTAAAACAGGTTACTATTTTTACGGTAACACCTTATTTTACAATTGCCAATTGAGGCGATACCTCCTAACCTTATTATGCAAACTGGGCCTCTATTTTTTAATCACTCGCTTGAATATGGCGTGTGAGTCTTGTTTGAAAACAAATTAAAAATCAATAAAAATCACGCAAAATATTGGCGTTGGTACTCACAAAATTCATTATTCATTTTTGCAAATCAATTTCACGTGAGATTATACTAATTTTCATAGGAAAATCGGACATTAAACAATGAATATCACACGCCATCTTGACGCGAGTGATTCAAAAATAAGGGCCCTGAAGCGAGCACTAGACAATCTAGCTATCAGGAGCACTGCTATTTTTTTGACTAGCCATCACGGCATTCACTGTTCATTCACACACGTATGCACTGAAACTTTGCTGGAATTGGTGGCGAATAACTTCAGCATTGTGTTGTGCATGCACGTTATCCCTGCAACGTGCAATTGCGCAGTAGGTAGTCAACGGGAGGACTTGAACTCGAGCTGCTCGATCTTCGTCGCATAGTCCGCACCAGCAGCAAAACTTGGACCGTCAAGTGATAAAGGCGTAATCCCCACCAAAAGCAAATCTTGGACCCTCAAATGATAAAGGTGGAGGGCTTCGTTGTGCAGAAACCGTCATAGCAAGCGTCTGCGGTGTTTGGCTGTAGGTGCTGTACCAGGTCAAGGCGCGGCGGGAAACTATGTCACCCAGCCCAGGCTCCGGAAAAAGCACCGCGGGTCCGCGACGCGCGCGCACACAACATACAAACGCGAATTTTTTTGGCAGACTGACTCGTGTCGCGTGGCTATCCGGTGGGGCGGGGAGTGGCCGCGAGCGCGACACGTGTAGGCAGGCAGGCAACATTGCGGCGACACGGCGATGGGCGGCGCGTATGACAATACCTACAAAAACCGAGAGCTCCGCTCAGCAACACGCGGCACGGGGTGTTTTATTTTACTCTTTTTTCTACATGTTTAGATGCAATTTTCTCAAAAACTAGCGTATAAAAATTTTTTTTTTCGTACAAAATATGTTTCATTTATTTTTCTGAATCTGCCTTTAAAATATTATCACTTAAAACGAGGTAGCCTTATATAACATAAAGATACGACTCATAAGACCACAGCAGCAATGAAAAATGTTGCGAAAACGGGAGAAAGATATTCCTTTTGAGAGCTTCCGCTGCGTACGCTGCGGAAACTGCTAAAGTTACACAAAAATCATGTATGACAGGATTGTTCAGCATTAAAAGTTCTATAATAAAGTCTGCGACAGCATAAGTCTATCTTTTATGGTTGACTTACTACAACCTTTTTTATGTTAATAAATTTGTAAAAAAATAATGCATCATTTTTAGAGGTGTATTATACACACAGGTATTTATTCTTATCAAAATAAATACATTCATCATCACGAGCATTTCATTTAGAATCAAGTTGCCCTTTATATCATTTGATTTCAATAAATATCTTAGGAGCTATCACAGTTTTAACATAACTCCGCACCAAAATAATGTTCGCAGCTTAAGTACAACGTGCGCTTGCGCTAATTATATTATAAAGCTGAAGAGTTTGTTGGTTTGAACGCGCTAATCTCAGGAACTGCAGGACCGATTTGAAAAAATATTTCTGTGTTAGATAGCTTATTTATTGAGAAAGGCTTTAGGATATAAAACTTCACGCTGCGACGGGAGGGGAGGGAGCAAACTCAAAACGCGCGGACGAAGTCGCGGGGGACCGCTAGTTATACATATGTCCCTCTGAATTATATGAAATCATAGTGAATAGTATAGAATCGTGTTATGAAAATTCATAAATAGAAATATAAAATAATGACAAACGTATTAATAACAATAACAATTCTGGACACCTGACACCTGCCAAAGATAAGTATTTGTCGTGTAGATTTTTTCATTTTAAAAATATTTTCCCTCTTTTTTCCTCTTCCAGGGGACTCTGCATAATTTTCTTATTGTGTTTAGAGGCAGTAAGTTTGTGGGCAGGCCTCCAGAAGACCTCTCTGTATCATATTAAATTCTTGCATTTTTTATGTTCCAGTTGACATTTGGCGTTAGCAGGGAGTCACTCCGGTCGCTAAGGCAACCAGACCTGCACTAGTTTATTTACTTATAGTTTTATTTTTATTACATGTTTTTGTATTTGATATTGTCTCATAAGTTTTAATTTTGTGTTTTGGCAGGTTTTTGCAAATTTCTTTTTGTGATCAGTGTTAAGAGGCATTTCACGTTAAATCGCGAATTTTTAAGATATATGATTCCCGAATCTCTATTCTTTGTAAACCTAGACATTATTTGAAAATTGTGAAAGATAAATCAGTGTTTGGTGTTCATTATTTATGTAACACATTTACTAAAACTAATTTGATTCACTGTCAGTGGCCAATCTCCCACAATCATTTCACTGAAATGATTGTGGGAAAATCTTTGGTCGGCAGATGGCGCTGCCGTCGTAGTTACTTCGTGCTCTGTATTTAAGTCTGTTTAAAAATGGAAAAAGTGACTTTTGAGTGACAATTTATTTCACAAACGATGTCTCTAATTTCAATTCTCAAGTGAAGTGAGTTTTAATACATTCCATTGAGCAGCCGGAAATTTTGAAAAACAATCCGTACGCCTTGTGTTTTAAGGTTTTAAATCAGTGCTCATACAATATGGATGTTGTAAACAAAACTTTTTCCTGCCTATGTGTGTTATGGAAACAGTGTTATCCCAAAAACTGATCGATTCCAGAATGACAGTGCGGTAGATTGTGCGAGTTTTTACTTATTTATTGTTCTTTGCGGTTAGTTTGTCAACACAGGATTGAATTTTAACTGCTACTCAATAACAAACAACATGCCCAGGAATCAGCGTGAATTATTCGTCTATTGACGTAGTTACTTCGATGGCCTCGAGGTGACAACTTTTATGTGCTTCGCGCTGCACTCGCAGATTACCTAGTTCGATCCTCGGCGCGCGCGTCTTTTTGCAGTGAATTTTTATTATGTTTCTGTTTTGACTATTTTATGTAAAACTCACCTTTTTTTAATGATACATGTTTCGAGTTTTTATTTGATTTCTCAACATTAAAAACATTTTATTGCTTTGCATGACATTTGTCATTTAAAAAAAAAAAAAACTTGTCTTTTTTTAATATACTTTTGTTTAATTTGTTATTTTGTAATGTATATGTTTATAATTGTAAATTGATTTAATTTTCGGATTATTTTCTTTTTTTACATTAATGAAATTCAATGAAATTGTATTTTTTTCAGTAAATATTAGGTTTTATTGTGAATATTTGTAATGTTTTATCATAATATTTTGTCATTTTTAATGTACCTTTGTTTAATTTGTAATTTCGTAATGTATATGTTTATAATTGTAAATTGATTTAATTTTCGGATTATATTTTTTTATTTAATGAAATTCGATGAAATTGTATTTTTTTGGTAAATATTAGGTTTTATTGTGAATATTTGAAATGTTTCTTTTTTGTATTTAACTTTGCATTTATTACCTACAATAATTACATAATGTAATGTTTTTTTTACTTCTCTCTTAGTGAAACATTTACTCGTAGCTTATCATGAATAGTCCTCCAAAAGTTAGTTGTCCGTATTGCCCAGGGTTGTCGCGGCTCTACGTTCAGTCCAGGGGTCTCCATGTTCACATAAGTAGGGTTCATAGAGATGTCGCATCTCACAATCGAGATGATGTACAAAATCGTATAGATGCGAGTAGTCAGTTGGTAACTGCGACAGACTCGGGAAATGTGCCTGCAGCAACTCAGTATTTAAAAACATTAGATGATTTGCCAACTTTAAAGGCAAATATAAGGGTGTTGAGACATATACCTAAGAGGGCGAGGAGTCTTGCGGCTGGCAAATTGTGCACAATTATTGAGGATTGTCTGCGTACCTAGATAGATAGATAGATAGATAACTCTTTATTGCACATTACATAAATTGATTTACAAACTCGTTTTAGGGAAATGTACAATTTAGGCGGCCTTATCGCTATAAGCGATCTCTTCCAGACAACCTTTGGGTAAAGAAATTATGAGTTTTATAGGAAGGGGTATTTTGTGCATAAAAAGAAAAGAAAATGAAAATTAAGAGCTGAAAAAGTAGAATAGAAATATATCTGTATAATAAAAATAATTATATAAAAATAAGAACCGATAAATAAATAATATACATATTCATAATATATATATATATAACACATTTATATATATATATATACCGACACAGTAATAATCATACATAATAATATATACACAAACCAATATGAAATGAAAGGAAATAAACTGAGACATAAGAGTAGATAGAATTATTTTGAAGAGAGTAGATGTTCTTTAAGCAGTTTTTTGAAAATAGCGATAGATTTTGATTGCTTGATAGCCAAGGGTAAAGAGTTCCACAAGCGTACTGATTGGACAGTAAAAGAGTTTGAATAATAGCTCGTTGTGTGACAAGGGGATTCAAGGTGGAGTTTCCTCGATGACCGCATGTCAAGACCGCGCAACGGCTGCAAGAAGTGGAAGCGTTCCTTGAGATAAGGTGGGAATTTTGGATTGAAAAGTATGGAATACAATAAACATAGAATATGGTAATTTCGCCGAAGTCTAATTGGGAGCCACTTGAGCCGAGAGCGGTATTCGGAGACGTGATCATACTTGCGTAGACCATAAATTATCCGAATACAGAAATTTTGGAGACGTTCGAGCTTGTCGAGGAGATTTTCGTTAAGATCAAGATAGCAACTATCTGCATAATCCAAAATTGGAAACAATAGAGCCTGGACAAGCGCAATTTTAGTGGGTATCGGTAGGAAGTTCCGAAGCCTGTTTAGTGACGCCGCTGCAGCAAACATTTTTCGACTAACGTCTGCAATTTGTTTGGACCATGAGAGCGAACAGTCGATATGTATACCCAGGTTTTTTACAGTTTTGCTAAAAGGAATTTGTACACCGTCAAACGTGATAGGTTGCATGGCCGGCCAGTCAATCCTAGCAATTTGCCAAGAACCTCCCACAATTAAAACCTGCGTTTTGGTAGGGTTGACCTTGAGACCGAAGGATTTGCTCCAATCGAGGATACGATTAAGATCAGTGTTAACCGCTTCTATAACGGTAGGTAGGTCTTCAAGGTGCCCCTGTGAATATATTTGGAGATCGTCTGCATAAAGATGAAAAAGCGATGTAAGATTACGCGTAATAGAATTGACGAAAATTGAAAAGAGGAGAGGAGACAGTACGCCGCCTTGAGGCACACCGGCAGATATGTTACACCATGCAGAGAAAGCGTCCTCTGAACGAATGCGCTGCCGGCGGCCGTGCAAGTAACTATGAAACCAGTCAAGCACCGTTGGAGATATGTTAAGAGAACGAAGCAGCCCGAGTAATATGTCGAAGTCTACGGTATTGAAGGCATTGCTAAAATCCAATAGAGCTAGCACCGTGAGTTTCTTATCATCCATGCCAAGTCGAATATCTTCAGTTATTTTGACTAGTGCGGTAGTCGTACTGTGACCAGGGCGAAAGCCGGACTGGAACGGATTCAGAAGATGGTTGTCGCAGAGGAAGAGGCTGAGTTGGTGATGGACAATGCGCTCCATCACTTTGGAAAGGAACGGAAGTATTGAAATAGGGCGGTAGTCTGTAAAAGAAGAAGGATTTGCCTTTTTTGGGAGAGGAGTTACTTGAGCGTCTTTCCAGGCTGTGGGAAAGCAACTCGAGGACAATGATTCATTGATTATGTGGGTGATTATGGGTGTCAAGATATCTATAAGGGGAAGGATCATCCGGCGACTCACACAGTCAGCTCCGACGGCATTGGAGGCAATGGAGGTCATGTTCTTCTTAACATCACAATCGGATACTTGACGAAAATTAAAGGGAGGATAGCCAGGCGTTGGAAGAGATGAGAGTTGATTTAAAGTTTTATTTTTGATGGTACTATCAACACCATCAGATGATGAGAAGTGCTTATTAAGGAGATCTAAATTAATACTATTCGAAATAGGATCATTACGGCTTCTTCCAACTCCAATAGACCTAAGAAATTTCCAGACCCTAGCCTAAATCTGTTTTCAACAGATTTATGAATATGGCGTCTTTGAGCGTCTCTACAGGAAGTATTGCAGCGATTCCGAAGGGATTTATATTTTTCGCGGTTTTTATCGGACGGGTCCAATTTGAACTTTCTTTTAGCAGCATTCTTCTTCTCTCTGAGGGCTTTGAGTTCATCGGTTAGCCACGGAGCAGGGACATGCTTAATTTTAACCGGTCGAACAGGAGCATGTTTCTCATACAGACCTATGAGAAACGTATTAAAAAGAGTTACCTTTTCGTCGATAGTATCAGCCATCTTAATTTCCGACCAGTCGATGAGAGAGGCATCGTGTTTAAGTTTGTCAATGTTAATTCCACTAAAATTGCGTTGCAGGAGATATTTTGGCTTTGGTTTAGGAGGGCGCACTTTATAGGAGAGGTAAATAAGATCGTGGTAAGAGAAGGCGTCAGCGTGACATTGACCGTACCTAGCAACGTGATTCTTTGATGAGACAATAATTAAGTCAAGAAGAGAGGGCTCACAGTTTGGAAAGAAGTGGGTAGCTTTAAGAGGAAGAATATTCAAATTACAAGAAGAAATTAATGAACTTAGGCGTGCTGAGCGGGTATCGTCTTTGAGTAGGCAGGTGTTGAAATCTCCCATCAGTATTGTATGACTGTATAAGGGAGTCAGGTCTTCCAAAGTCCGCTCAAAAGTGGAAAAGTAATCCACCTTAAGAGAAGGGCTGTAGAAAACACCGAGAATAATTTTAGTATGACAGAGACTAATTTCGATGAAGAGATATTGAGCTACATCAAAAGATGCGGAGGGTGGTGAAGCATTAATTAACGTAAATGGAATATGCGATCGGATGTATATTGCTATACCGCCACCAGTCCTGTCAATACGGTCATTGCGGATTAGCTGGAAACCAGGGAGAGAGAAGGATGACGACGGTAGGCATGGGTTTAACCATGTCTCGGATACCAATACAGCGTGTACATCCTTACAGTTAAAAGCTGCAAGCATATCTGGATAGTGGGCAGGAATGCTTTGAGCGTTAATGTGGATTACATTAAAATTTTTAGGTAGGTCACAGAAAGCAGTATCGAGCTCATCGGAAAGGGTGGGAATAGAAGAATGAAAGCTATTATTACTAGAAGAAGGAGATGAAAAAGAGAGAAAAATATCAGATTTATCACTGTCATTGTGAGATACATTCATATTGGTTTAATATAAATAATTTAAAATAAATAATATACAAAACAATAATACTTTTAAATATATATAGATATATTGGTATGAAAATAATAAAATAAATATAATTGGCTGTACCCACCAGCAGTCTGTTCAGAGATCACCTGTACTTAAATTAAATACACAAACAAGTAATCAAGTAACACACACAACACAAAAATAACAGAATAACAAGTGAACCAACGGCAACGTTATGTATAACCGTTACTAACAGTTTACATAATGTACGATTATATTTCCGAACGGAACGCAAAGTGTCAGCATAGATGTCATCTGTCAAATTGTGAACAGCAAAACAAACAATATAACGGGTATTTTGTTTTTAGAAAATAATCTGACTGACTTCTGCATAATTAGATTGCAAAAACAAGTGAAATAAGAGGGTAAATGAGTGCAAGGATCCAGATAAAAATATTGAGATGCGAGAAGATTAATCAGGGTCACTTCTTACGCCTAGATCTTGTGTTGATTTCCTGACCGGTGCTCAACCCTCCAACTGTCGGAGTTCCACTCGTCGAAGGCGCCGCAGCCGCGGGAACAGGAATAGCTCGGTTCAACTCCTCCATCGTAGTGATGCGTTGGTGCGACCCGTCAGCCACCGTAACAATAATGATGCCGTTCCTTGTCCAGCACTTCGCGATTCCTATACGCTTCCGTGCCTCTAGGAAAACGTCGTGACGAGGCTTTCTCAGAAACTCTGACAGTGTTATGCCAGTGCCCTTGAGCCCAGTTTTTGCAAACCAGAACTTATCCCCGTCTTCTACACTGCTGAATTTCACTAAAATGGGCCTGGTTTTGCATTTCGACATTCGCCCTACACGGTGGCTCCTCTTTAAGGCGTTCTCAGCTAGAGAAACTCGAAGCTGGTCCGTTGCAAGGCCTATGACCCGTGTGGCTGTGTTCTCTCCCTGGGACTCTGGAACACCATGTACGTATCAGCAACATCTTGCGGCGGCCTTTCATCTCCAACCGGTCACACTGTTGGTGCAGAAGATCAGCTTGCCTGCGTAGGTTGTTCAGTGAAGCAAGGATAAACTTCCTGAAGCTGGAAAACTCCGCTGCCAAGGTAGCTACTGTGTTTGAAGGTGTAGCCTGGTCCAAACTTTTCTGAAACTCCGCCAGTTGTGAAGTGAATGACTCCTGCATCTCATTCATGGCCTGTTGTAGTGATTCCATTTTTGTGTTGTATTTTAATGCGATACCGGCACAGAAGTGTTGTAAATTCAGTTTGTGCTAAAAAAGGATTAACTGGCAGGTACTGTACGCCCTTTTAATACATTGAAAACTGTATATATATATTTTTAAACAATTAAATTGTGATCAGCCAAAATTCTCTGTCTGTACAGTTTCACGCCTACCCCCAGTGGGTAGGCAAGTGGTAGTGTGAAACCTGTAAAAGTTGTCGTAGACTTAACCTACTAATAGTAAGGAGGATTGGTTTAGTTTATTATCTTTCTCCTATTCAGCGCTGAGGTTGCCAGATACAAGAGGGGGTAAATCGTTGACATCCAAGGTGAAATCAAATATTTATGGTGGTAATTTATACTTTCATGAAGAAAATCGCTCAAAAAAACCTTCTTCACTTTACCGTGCTATTGAGTTAAAGGTGTATGATGGTGATTTAAGAGGTGCAGCGCGGTTGCTTCTGTCAGATAGTACGATTGCGCCGACGAATGATAGCACTCTTAGAACATTGAAGGATAAACATCCAGCGCCGTCAAGACCAATTTTGTTACCACCAGAACCGAGTATTTCCAGCCCTTTTTTAACAGTGACAGCTTTGGATGTAGCTAACGCAATTACATCTTTCAATAATGGTTCAGCTGCTGGTCTTGATGGGTTGCGTCCACAGCACTTGAAAGAGTTGACCTCGTCATCTGCAGGAGACAACGGACTTCGTCTGTTGGGGTGCATTACTAACCTGTGTAATTTTATGCTGAAAGGCTTACTGAATTTGGAAGTCAGACCTTACATATATGGTGCATCATTGTGTGCCCTTTCTAAAAAAGATGGGGGTGTGCGACCCATTGCGGTTGGTAATATTTTTCGCCGCCTTACTGCCAAGCTCTGTTGTAGGTCCGTGAGAGAAGAAATGTCAGGGTATATACAACCGCATCAGGTTGGGTTTGGCACTGCATTAGGTTGCGAGGCCGCAATACATTCAACTTGGTCTTTTGCAATGAGTCACGATGCATCAAATGAAATAATCGTTAAAATTGGTATAAAAAATGCTTTTAACAGTGTGGAGAGAGATGTAATTCTCAGTGAAGTCCTAGAGCACGCCCCTTCACTGTATCCATTCGTTTACCAGTGCTACGCTGCTCTCACCAATCTCTTTTTCTCAGACAATGTTATGCAGTCACAGGTTGGAGCTCAGCAGGGTGATCCGTTGGGACCTTAGTTATTCTGTTTGGCGATACAAAAAATAATTTCATCTTTGAAGTCTCCACTGAATGTTTGGTACCTCGATGATGGTATTTTAGGTGGAACACCAGAAGTGGTTATTGAAGATTTAAAAATTCTTATACCTGCATTAAAAGCTGTAGGCTTGGAGATTAACCCAGCCAAATGTGAAGTTTTTGGATGTAGTGGCTTTATTACTGATATCGAGGACCTTGAATCAAATTTGCCTGGTATTGTACAGATCGATATGTCTTCACTTAATTTGTTAGGTGTTTCCTATATTTTACGAAGGTGATAGCTCTGTGTTGCAACTTAAAAGGCAGGCACTTTCGGCTGCACGGGAGCATTTGGATAACTTATCAGGGCATGTTTCTCTTGTTTTATTGCGGCAATGTTTGGCATTGCCACGTATGACTTATGTCTTGAGAACATCGCCAACTTGGCTCTTTGAGCAAGAATTAAAACAACTGGATGAGACGTTAAAATCAACTATAGAATCTGTACTAAATGTTTCGTTAGATGAGTCGCAGTGGTGTCAGGCCTCCTTACCGGTGCGTCATGGGGGTCTAGGAGTACGTCGGACTCAGGATATTGGTTTGGTGGCCTTTTTAGCCTCCGCACATGTGTCAGCGGATATCGTTGCTCGTATGTTGTCAACTGATGGCAGCAGTATTCGCGTACCTTTTGTGTCTGAGGCTTTAGAAAAATGGGCTACGGTCTGTCCGACTGACGATCGTCCCAAAAATCTTTTTGCTCAGAGGGAATGGGATGATATCCTCTGCAAGCTCTCTTTTTCATGCTTGTTGAATGGTGTCTCGGGAGCCGATACGGCACGTTTAAAGGCGGTCGCTAAGCCTGAATCCGGTGCTTGGCTGCATGCTTATCCATCACCACAATTAGGGACATTGCTCGATAATGACTCACTAAGAATAGCTGTGGCTCTTAGACTTGGTGGCAAGGTTTGTGAATCGCATCCTTGTATTTGTGGTGCTATGGTGGAGGAAAATGGCCATCATGGTTTAAGCTGTCAAAGATGTGCGGGACGCTTCCCGAGACACCATTCCATTAACGATATAATTCGTCGGGCTATGGTATCGGCCAATGTTCCATGTGTCTTGGAACCACCTGGTTTGTCCCGTACGGATGGCAAGAGACCGGACGGTCTTTCGTTGATTCCGTGGCGGCGAGGACGTTGCCTCTTGTGGGATGCTACGTGTGTTAGCACGTGTGCTGCGTCTCACTTGAGGCACACTGTGTGTTCAGCGGGTTCAGCGGCAGAAAACGCTGCTAAGGTGAAACACTCTAAATACTCGGCTCTGGAAGCGATGTATGAATTTGTTCCGGTTGCTGTTGAGACGGCTGGACCATTTGGTGTTGAGGCCCTTGAGTTGTTTAGAGAGCTAGGGCGAAGATTAAGAGAGAAAGGAAACGACCCCCGCTCTGGGTCCTGGTTGGTTCAGCAGGTCTCCATTGCCATTCAACGAGGCAATGCAGCCAGCATAATGGGGACCTTTGGACCAGCTAGGTTGCGGAGTGGGTGCTAAACTATTTAGTTTTACCGTTTAATTTGTTATTTACGATTAATTATCGCTTTAAATTTTGACGACGCTGGTTGCTGATTTCTAATGTGTATATTTTCACTGAAAAGTTGTCGTAGACTTAAGTGTCGTAGACTAAATCTGTTAATAATGCGAATAAAAATAGATTGTTTGGGGTTATCCAGGGCTCCCCTTCCTTGTACACTGAAGTCATTAATGTCAACGTGTTTCTTTAACTTGTCTTGATAAATTACGTACGTGGCAGCCGTGGCACTGTCTTTTACGTGGCATTTTTTTCTCGGTGAGCCTCGGACTTTGTCGGATACGTAAGTAAAATGGCTGCCGCCGAGCCGAACCCAAGAAGAACGGAGCCTTTTTTTTTCTTTACTTATTCTTCTCCGAATTTTGAGTTTGGCCACGTTCCGTTCCACGAACGCAGTAAAAATCTCAGAGCTCACAATAGGCTCACCAAGGTGACCTGAAAGCCAAACAATGGTGTATTATTTTTAATTAAATTAATTGTTATGCTATTTGATTTAATTTATGGTTTTATTATTTATATTATAATTTGCAATTGTTCATACAATATGTCAAAATCAATTTGTGATTTTTCGAATGATAGATTAATGTTTGTTTTTGTGCTATTTTATGTCATATTTTTTTTGTACCCACTAAGGCACTCGCTGAAAATAGGCGTGTCGTGGTATGAGATCTGCTGCTGCCACGACCAATGCTGAGCGGGTGCCTTATTCGGCCTATTAGACTAGTACATGTATTTTTGTTAACTTTATTCATTTTTGGGTCGAATAAATTCAATTTCTTTCTTTCGATTGTTTCTGCAGTCGGTGTTCAGCAAGGCGACCCTTTAGGTCCAGCCCTTTTTAGTTTAGTCATCCATCCTGTCATTTCATTCTTAAATAAATTTAATGCCTGGTATCTAGATGACGGCTCCTTTGGAGGTAAAGCAGATGTTGTTTTCCAAGACCTTGTCCTGATTATAGAAGGATTTAAGAAATTAGGCTTGGAACTAAACCTTTCAAAATGTGAACTTTTTATTAATGATCACGTTTCGTCTGATTCCCGTCAGGTAATCATTGATAAATTCAATTCCCTTGCTCCTAACATTAAAATTCTGAATTCTGAATCGCTTTGCCTCCTGGGTGCCCCTCTTCTTGATTCAGCATCGAACCTTTTCTTGATAAAAAATTGAATGATTTTACCCTTTCAGCCCCTAGATTAGAACACATAAATTCACACATTGCATTTACAATACTTAAATCGTGTCTTTTTGTGCCTAAATTTACATATTTCTTACGTGTTAGTCCTATCTGGAAAAATAATAATATTTAAAACAATTTGACACCACCCTTAAAAATAGTTTGGAAAAAAAAAACCATTTCGATAATAATGCTTGGGCTCAGGCTTCGCTTCCTATTCGTTTTGGTGGGATCGGAATTTGCCAAATTTCTAGTATAGCCCTCCCCGCTTTTCTCTCCCCGTTGCATAGCACTTCCGTTTTAGCCGGAAAAATCTTTGAACATCCTCGCCAACTTTCTGAGGTGAGAGAGGCGGAGGAGTTTTAGCAAGGCCTCTGTCCTAGAGAAGACATCCCAAAGGAACGTCACCAGCAAAAACTTTGGGATGTCCCTCTTTCGAGAGAGACCTTCAATTCTTTACTTCAAAGTTCCGTCAGTGACAGTGGTCGCGCAAGGCTCTTGGCAGTTTCCTGCAAAGATTCTGGTCATTGGCTTCATGCTTTACCGTCGAAAAATTTGGGCACTCTTTTCGATAGTGAGTCTTTCCGGGTGTGTGTGGGCCTCCGCCTTGGTACCCCTATATGTGAAATTTTTACGTGTCTATGTGGCAAGGAGGTTGATAAATTTAGTCTCCACTGCCTTTGTTGCCAGCAAAGTGCTGGGCGTCTCGCCCGTCACGCTACCCTTAATGACGCCATCAGAAGAGCTTTTGCGACCATTAATGTTCCTTCCACGTTGGAACCACGTGGTTTGGTCCGTAATGATGGCAAGAGACCCGATGGCCTAACGCTTATTCCCTGAGAACGGGGTCGGGCCTTAGTTTGGGATGCAACTTGTGTCGATACATTGGCCCCCTCCCATATCAGAGAATCAGCCCCTAAAGCTGGAGCAGCAGCGGAGTTGGCTGAAAACGCCAAGCGTCGCAAGTACGTTTCACTTGCAAGTGATTATGTGTTTGCGCCGTTTGGCGTTGAAACATTTGGGCCGTGGGGACCCTCTGCTAAATTGCTGTTAAGAAAAATTGCGCCAAAATTAAATTCTTTAACAGCCAATAATAAAGCTGGCTGGTTCCTATCTCAAAGGATCAGCATAGCTATCCAACGCGGCAACGCAGCCAGCATCATAGCCTCCTTGCCGCAAGGGAATGGTTTCGTTTTTGAATAGGTAGATATTAAGTTATTTTTTATGTTGCATGTCTTAGTTTTTTTTTTCTTGTTTGTTATTAATAAAGTTTTTTTTTTTTTTATACAATTTAACTATCTGCGATCAGTGCTTTCACTTTAAGCAGATTATATGTAAGAACGTTATCGCATGATGAGCGTGACTCCAGCGAGCCATCTACTCTTGAAGTAAATATATATATTATTCTATTACTTCTTTTCGTTTCAGCCTTCTCCGATAGTTGGCAGTTACCAGATTGGCAGCGAGCTTATTTGGGTGCCGAGTCAATCGATCTCGATACTTGGTGATATTTCTTTTTATCTCCTCTGTGACGGTGTCCATCATGAGACTAGCGTGGATTTCAGAATTTGTAACGAACCAGGGTGCGTTGCTTATTGATCGCAGTATACCATTTTGTGCTCTCTGTATCATATTTATACTTGTGTTGCATGCGCTACCCCACAGCTGTACCCCATACAGCCAAACCGGTTTCAATATGGATTTATATATTAGCAGTTTGTTGTCCAGTAAAAGCCTGCTATTTCTCCCCAGTAGCCAGGCAAGGTTTTTGAACTTCATATTTAGCTCAGTTCTTTTGGCTTTGATGTGATCTTTCCAAGTTAATCTTCGATCAAGATGAAGCCCAAGGTATCTTACGCAGTCTTGGTGGGGCAGAGTTGTGTTTTCCAGTTTTACAGGGGGGCAGTTTCCTCTACGAAGAGCAAATGTGATTTGCACTGATTTTGATGCGCTGGCTTTTATTTTCCACTTATGGAGCCATTTTGACACCTCATCTAACCCATTTTGTAATTTTTGCGTCGCGATGTCTGGGTCCTTATCGCTAGCAAGCACAGCAGTATCATCGGCGAAGGTGGCCGTAGTGATGTCTTGGGATACCGGCAAATCCGCAGTGTAAATACAGTACAGTACTGGTCCCAACACCGATCCCTGCGGCACGCCCGCTTTTATTTCATAGAAAGGAGAGGTAGAATCTGTCTCCCTAACTTGAAAAATTCTCTCTGATAAGTATGAGTTTATCAGCAAGAAAAAGCTGTGTGGGAGGCTGTCTTTGATCTTACAGAGTAGTCCCCGGTGCCACACCCTGTCAAATGCCTGCTGTATATCGAGGAAGGCCGCAGAGCAATACTCCCTTTCCTCCAGGGTTTTCCTTATTTTCTGTACCACTCTATGAACTTGTTCGACAGTGGAGTGATGGTGCCGGAACCCGAACTGGTGAGTTGGGATGGTGTTGTTCGTTTCTAAGATAGGTAGGATTCTGTGTAACAGCAATTTCTCGAATACCTTGGACAAGATGGGCAACAAACGAATTGGTCTATAAGAAGTAACCTCATGGGCTGGTTTTCCCGGTTTGTGTATCATCAATATCTGCGACACTTTCCAGAGCTTTGGGAAATATTGGACTCTAAGGATTCCGTTAAACAACGTGGTAAGGAACACTATGGCTTTTTTGGAAGTTGTTTCAGTACTTCCTTTGTGATGAGGTCAAATCCTGGTGCCTTTTTATCTTTGAGACTCTTATTAATTACTCTCCAGACCTCGCGAACTGTTACTGGCGCTGGTGGTAGTGACATTTGGAGGTCTTGATTTAGGATATGAGTTACTTCCTTTTCTGAGTCTACGTCTTCATTAGTATTGGGGCGAAAAACGGTGGCAAGGTGATTTGCAAACAAGTTTGCCTTCTCCTGGTTGGTACGAGCCCAGCCACGATCTTTTTTCAAAGGGGGCTTGGATGTTTGCGGTCTGTCATACTCTTTCGTAAACTTCCAAAGAGAGTAATTTGTTAAAGCGGTGGCTGTAAGAGATTCTATTCGAGTCTGTAGAGTGAGGTTTTCCCAATTTTTTAGCCTCTCTTTGAGATCATTTGCTGCCTTTTGAAATGTTTTTTTGTCAGCTTCCAAACGACTTTGATGCCAGACTCTCCTGAGCCTTCGCTTATCCAGCACAGCCTTTTTTAAATCTAAGGGAAAGTTACTGTGGGTCACCCTGGTCCCTACCTCGGGAGTGCTCAGCCAGCAAGCCTCCTGTATCAGATGAGTAATGTATTTCGCAGCACTCTCGATATCCTCGGGCGCTTTAAGGGCTGTTTTCAAGTTACCTTATTCGTCCATGTACTCTCTGAATGTGTCCCAGTCAGTACGATTGTTGTGTAGTGTTTGTGGGTACGAAAACTCAATCACATTTGTGCTTAACGTTAATATCACTGGGGTGTGGTCTGAGGAGCTGTCCAAACATGACTCAGGTTTAGCATAATGTCTTGCAAGACCTTTCATAACAAAAAAATCTATGAGATCCGGTATTTTCTTCTAATCCCCTGGCCAGGATGTAGGTTCGCCAGTGGATATAGTAACTAGTTTGTTTATTTCAATACTATTCTTCAATTGCCTGCCTCTGGTATTCGTGAGTCTTGATCCCCAATAGATATTTTTTGCGTTCCAGTCGCCACCTACAACGAAGCGATTACCTAGCGTTTTGAAAAAGTCTGTGAACATTGCTTCATCGATGCTGTGCTTTGGAGGGCAGTAGATCGCACACAGGTTGAGATACCCATTGTTATTCTCAACTGCTACTGTAGTGGCCTGAATATGTTCCGTCTTATACTCTGGCATGAGGTGGTGTTTAAGACTCTTTCTAATAATTATCGCGGTTCCAGCATGTCGTTTACCATCTGGATGCAGAGTAAAGTAGCATGCATGGTTTTTGATTTTAATATTAGACGATACGTTGCAGTGCGCCTCTGAGATAAGCAACACATCTAATTTGTGTTGTGCCATAAGCAGTTCCGCTTCTTTTTGGTTGGGAGTCAGTCCATTGATGTTCCACGTTGCCAATCGTAAAGGACCTATCGCGTAATTTGTTCGACGAGTTTGCCTATGAGCATCATCAATGTGCTCATTTGTTGTCGGATAAGGTCGAATTTTTCGGCCTGTTTTAGAAGCATATGCTCCAGCGTAGCATATGATTGCTGTTTTGGATGATTTGTGTCCGGAGGACCAGCATTTCCTTGCGAGGTGTTCAGAGTGTTTTTGTTTACATTATGATGCGTGTTTTTAGGTCTTGCGGCATTTGCGTAGCTTTTGTATTGCGGATTATTCTTGGTCTCAGTATTGGGCGTTCTCTGGTTCCTTAGCGTTGGAGGTTGATTTTGTTGTGTGTCCGTATTAGTCTGGGTTTTCGTTTTACGAGCCAAAATTTCTTGATACACCTCACAACCCTTGTAGTTTGCAGGATGGGGTCCATTACAGAGGGCACATAGCGCAGGGGTGTTACGGTCAGCTTTAGTGCAATCAGAGGTTTTATGTGACATTCCACACTTGACGCAACGGTAGGGGCGCATGCAGTAATTCTTGGAGTGGCCATATTGTTGACACCTATGGCACTGAATTATTGATTTTCTTTTCTTAGGGTCTTCTATGATAACCGATTGATGGTAGATGTATTTCAAATTTTTAACAATCTTGTTGTTTGGACCTGGCGACAGATTAACGAAGAAAGTCGAAGTGGCTTTCTTTTCTGGGCCGTATTTGGCATTAATTATTTCTCCTTGGACAATGTTGCCTGTGGCTTCTATTTCGCTTTTTATTACGTCGATAGGAGTAGACGGGTGCAGGTTTCTGATAACAACTCTGTAGCATCTTTCATCTTTTCTGTTGAAGGTGTGGCCAATAAGTCCCCTTTCTCTAACGAGTTGGATGATCTTTTTATAAGCTTCTACGTCAACACTGCTAATTCTCAGCTGATTCCTATTTATTATTTTGAAGGTAAAGTCGTCCTTTCCTGCAACAGTCTCCAATAGTTCTGCCAGCTTATTAACATTGTCTACACCGTATAGTATAATAGGAGGGGGCTTACTCGGTTTCTTTTCGCTTTTAGAATTTTCGTCTATTGGATCGACTTGCAGTCCAGTGAACTTATTGAAAGTTTTGATGCCTTCTGGGGATGGGCTATCAGATATTTTTTTTCTTTTAGTACCTCTATTGGCAGGAACTCGCTGCCATGGAGGAGGTTGTGGGGTATTTCGCATAGTCTCTGAATCTGTAAAAGCTAGTTCTTCAGTCTCTTTCTGTTTTTGGACATCAGTGTTATTTCCCACTGACGATGACGATGATGACGATCTTGTCCTTATGAACAACCCAGGGTGAAAAACTTGTTGGTTGTATTTTTTGGTGCAGCCAGTAGCATTCACTGACACGGAAGCCTGGTCGCTCACTCCCGCCTCTTCGGTAGCATATTTCTCAGTCGCAGGCCCGGATACCTGCGAGCGCCGGGGGTCAGCCGGGGAGCATGACAACACATTCTCATTATTCGACTTTATCATATTTTACGAGGTGGGAGATACTGCTAGTACTTTCCCAAGGTACCAGAGCCACCATTTTAGAGGGGATTTAATACCTCTGGGTTGATGGATACCCTAAAAGACAGGACCCTTGGACAGCCAGAGCGCCCGATGGTGGGCGCTGAGCATGAGTTTCGCGATTTTACCAAGCGCCCACCTGTGGGCGCTTTTTAATTACTTTTTTGCAAAAAAAAAATGGGTGTATAAATGCTTATTCCTTGGGCATGTTGACCTTTATGAGTAAAAAACAGATGTTTCTACACCATAGACCGCAAACACATCCGGTTGCTGTCAGTTATTAATTAAAATTCGATTTTTTTTTCTCGCAATTTTTTTCGTATATGTCGTCACCCTACCACGAATTTGTTTGGTTCTATTTTTTCATTTTTGAATACATTTTTTTTATTACAAGCATAGTTTATTTATTCAGTAACAATAAGCTTTTTACAGAATGATAATAGCTTGTTTCAATAAGATTTTATAACTGTTTACGTAACGTGTGTCCTGACACCGCGCGAATTGCGTACGCGCACGCAGTCCACCGCGGAAACGCGACCGCCACCGCAATTGCGGCTTAGGAGGTTAACCGCCGCCTGTGACTCGGCGTTGTTACTTGTTTAGCACCACCCGGGGGACACGTGTAGGGTGGGACTAGGAATAGGCGGTAAATCCTACGGACGCAAGTAACTTCATCCCCCAAGTAAATTAATAAAGTGGTTTAACAATAACAATTGCATAAATAATAAAATCATAAAAGCTTGTAAATATCGTGATGATCTCTTTAAAAAGTGGATAGTGGCCCCTTATATTAAAATTTTAAAGCTTAAGTACATCTCGTCAAGAAACTACGCGAATAAATTAATTAAAAATTAAAAAATTAAAAAAATAAGACAAGAAATCACTAACTCCAAAAAGAACCCTCGAAATTTATGGCTAATAATAAACAATCTTACTGGCAGGACAAAAGCACTAGCAGTTAATATAATAACAAATGCATTTATAAAAAATAATGGTTATATCTCTAATATATCCAATAACTTTGCATCATATTTCAAAAACTGTGTTGTACAAATAATGCCAAAATGTAATTTGAAACTTTTGGATAAGACTACAAGTCAAGTGTAGTCAAGTCAAGTAAAGTATTTTTTTATTTTTTGAAAAATCATAAAAGTTAAACTGAATCTAAGTACACTAATACCAGTGTGGTTATAAACTAGTATTGGTTTTACCGCACACTGCGATTCATCGTCTGTCACTCTGTTGAATCTTAGTCAGTTTATTAGACTTAGAGTACTTAGTAAGTAAGTAAAATGCGTTTATTGCTTCCCATACAAAAAATAACTTATCTCTATCACAATTTCTTAAAATTGTAGCTTAAACTAGGAGAGCAAATGGATGTGGCTCAGCTAATGTTAGCAGAAGTCAACGCTGATTTTTAGCCACTCCCATCCCTCTTAGATCTTGTGCGAGGGTAAAAAAAAAACTTAGTACGTAGCTTGTTACCTACGCGCGTTTCGCGTGCAAGTGCGACCGATCAACACATCGTTTATCTACGTAAGCGGAGAACTCGTTTGAGCTGTTGTGGATTCATACGGGGCAAAATTTTTCAGTTAATATTTAAACTCTGTTGATATAACTAAAGATTTTTTATGATTTTAGACTTTTTATCCTTGTTTCGGTAATTTGGCTCTTAATTGTTGAAGGTAATTCATTGATTAGTTTAGGTATTTGATATTGTAATAACGATTTTCCATACAAGTTGTTACAGGCAGGTAAACTGAGCGGGGTGTTTGCGGCACTTTTTGTTTTGTTGCTGCGTTGTACATATTTTTTAAAGGTGTTGGTAACAAAGTGATCTCAGAGCAACATGTATTTGACTTGGTCATGAATGGGTAAAATATTACAGTAATAAAAAAAAATATGGTAGTTATTTTATACTTCGTTTCTATTTTCTCAGGGACAATGGTTTTTAAAAGTCTTATTTGCATATTATAAATGGAATCGAGATGCGATCTACTAGTCCTGCCATAACTACTATGACCGTACTGTATAGTAGTCTCTGCCAAGGCTTTATAGAGAAGCAACAGTGATTGATGTGGTACCTTATACTTGACGAGTGAAAATTTAGCCAACATTGCCCTTAGTTTATCACAGATATGATTGATATGTTCGGTCTATTTGCCGGTCTGAACGACGTCATTCGGCGGGCGTTTGTCAGTGCCCGTATTCCGGCCGTTCTGGACGAATGGTCTTGTACGTAGCGACGGCAAGCGTCCCGACGGCATGACCCTCGTTCCATGGAAGATGGGCAGGCCTTTGGTGTGGGATGCTACTTGTGTCGACACTTTAGCGCCTTCCCATCTTCCTTATACTAGCAGCAGGGTGGGCGCGGCTGCCGCTTCGGCAGAATGCCGCAAACGACGCAAATATGAAAGCCTCAGCGAAGCTTACCGATTTGAGCCGTTTGCGGTAGAAAAGCTAGGATCGTGGGGACCTAGTGCCCACAAACTGTTTCGTGAGTTGTCCCAAAGACTTGTTTAGACTTCTCACGAAGCAAAGGCTGGCCTCTACCTCGGCCAGAGAATTAGTCTCACCATCCAGCGAGGTAATGTGGCCAGCTTTTTGGGCACTTTCCCACAGGGCAACGAGTTTTTTTATGTATATATATAGTTAATTAGTTAGTTTTATTCCTTGTTATTATTATTTTATTGTTTTTGTATATATTGTAATAATCTACCATTCAAGAAAAGTGATATGTAACTATAAGGGTGTAATTAAGGACAATCGTCAATTATTAAACCTAGGTATTTATGTTTTTTAACAATATCTACAGGAACACAAGAGCAGTTGTTGAAATCGATATGTAGACAATTATGGTTATAAACGATTAATTTGAGGCTTTCAGCTATTCTGTTTTGACTTGAACTTATATACATAAGTTTTGTCTTGTCTACTTTAAGAACTAGACCCGCGTCTTGTGATCATTTTGCCAGTTCCGTAAAGTCATTTTCTAGTTTTTTAAGTGCAAGATTGATATCCTAGTCAGCAGCAATAAGACATGTGGCATCAGCGAATTGGTATATTTCACAGTTTTTAACAGTATTTACAGCATCGTTTACGTACGTGATGTAGTGAAGTGGTCCCAGAACAGAGCCTTGTGCGGTTCCTTCAGAGGTTTTAACTTTTGAATAGTAAGTATTACCTATTTTGACTGCATACGTCGGATCTTCAAGGTAATTTTCACACCATTTGTTCAGAGGACCGTCCATACCACATTCGTTCAGTTTCTCAATAAGCGTTTTATGGTTTAATGTATCTAAGGCTTTGCTATATTTTTTTGTTTCTGTATTATTTCATATAATTCAGAGGGACATATAATTTTCTTAGAAGGCTCCCAATCTATTTTATTGAGACCATCCCTTAATTTTTCGGAGTCATAGCGTCTACCTAATGGAATTTCTTGGTTTTCATAAGAAACTAAAACATCAGTCTAGAAACAGATATGTGCGCACGCGTGCGCGCGTATACTACTACTTTTTGTCAATATTTTTGAAGCGCTCTCAATGGCGAACGCTAGGCAAAATGCTGCCAGACTATATTTTCCAGGGTCTTCTCATTGTTTTTAATTGAAAAAATCTAATCTGTTAAGAGTGTGCTTCAGATGGAATTTATTAAATCATAAAAAGAAACAAAAGAAAAAAAATACAAAAGTCAGAGCCCTGAATGTATGTAGTTGTCCCATCGAGCTATGAGAGTGAGAGGAATAGAAGTCATAAAAGTCATAAAAGTCATTTATTTATGCAAATAGGCCCACTGGGGGCACTTTTACACGTCCCAATATAAACCCTACCACAGCTTCGGGACAATTGTGGGCTAGTGCTGAGAAGAAGCTGCGCAAGAAACTCAGTCACTATTGTCAATGCCTCTTTTCAAAAGGTTTACAATGATTGTAGTGATCATGCAAGTCCATACATTATTATCTTTTAAATAATCATCTACTTTATAATACCCTTTCGTCATAAAGGTTTCTTTAATAACAGTTTTAAATTTATTAACCGGTAAGTTTACAATGTGTTCTGGTAGTTTATTGAAAAATTTTATACCTTTCCCCATGAAAGAATTACCAACCTTTCGAAGCCTAAATTGTGGAATAGCAAGCTTATCCTTATTCCTAGTATTATGTTTGTGTATGTCACTATTTTTCGTGAATGAATGTAAATTTTTCCTAACACACATAGAGAGTGCTCTTGTGTTTGCGCACACACTCATGCACTATAATACATCTCGCGCAGTCGGTTAGTCGTTGTGACGGCTAGGGGTATTACTACTACTAATACTACTATTATTATTTCACTTGTGAAAACTAAGTGTAATTGATTATAATCAAGACAAATTCACGCGCACATTTTGTAGTTGTGCTAGTGGTAGAGTCGTCCTGCAAAAACTTTCTGACAATGCCGCAGGTGTTCAGTATGGCTGCCTTCTCCATTGTTATGTTGATGTTATGGAATCTATACTAATACTCGTATTATAAAGCTGAAGAGTTTGTTTGTTTGTTTGTTTGTTTGAACGCGCTAATCTCAGAAACAACTGGCCCGATTTGAAAAATTATTTTTATGTTAGATAGTCCATTTATCGAGGAAGGCTTTAAGCTATATAACATAAAGATACGACTCACAAGACCACAGCAGCAATGAAAAATGTTGCGAAAACGGGAGAAAGATATTCCTTTTGAGAGCTTCCGCTGCGTACGCTGCGGAAACCGCTAAAGTTACACAAAAATCATGTATGACAAGATTGTTCAGCATTAAGAGTTCTATAATAAAGTCCGCGACAGCATAAGTCTATCTTTTATGGTTGACTTACTGCAACCTTTTTTATGTTAATAAATTTGTAAAAAAATAATGCATCATTTTAGAGGTGTATTATACACACAGGTATTTATGTTTATCAAAATAAATAGATGCATTATCACGAGCATTTCATTTAGAACAAAGTTTCCCTTTATATCATTTGATTCCAATAAATATCTTAGGAGCTATCACAGTTTTAACATAACCCCGCACCAAAATAATGTTCGCAACTTAATTACAACGTGCGCTTGCGCTAATTTATATTATAAAGCTGAAGAGTTTGTTGGTTTGAACGCGCTTATCTCAGGAACTGCTGAACCGATTTGAAAAAATGTTTCTGTGTTAGATAGCTTATTTATTAAGAAAGGCTTTAGGATATAAAACATCACGCTGCGACGGGAGGGGAGGGAGCAAACTCAAAACGCGCGGACGAAGTCGCGGGGGACCGCTAGTGATTAATAATCTTTAATATTCATAAAGATGAAATAAGAAACCAAAAATTTTTTGCGCACGGGCGGGACTTGAACCAGCAACCTTTTGGCAAACCGGGCCAAAAGCCCGGCCCTTTTGGCCCGGTTTGCCAAAAGGTTGCTGGTTCAAGTCCCGCCCGTGCGCAAAAATTTTTGGTTTCTTATTTCATCTTTATGAATATAAAATATGACACTGTGAGTGTTAAAAACATTCTAAAGCAATCTTTAATATTGTTATGTATCCTTATCCAAATATAGCAGTAGATGTTGCAGCTCAACTGATGATGAAAGTATTGATATAGCTAACGAATAAATAGTTGCCCGTTTGTAGTACCGCAAGGGTCTCACTTGCCGCTCGGGACTCACTCACTGCACGGGGCACACTGGCCGCTTGGGGCTCACAGTCGGAGATTCCTGATTGCATCAAGGTCGTGACCACCTTTGGGCCGAAGGTGACTGCAGGATGGCCTAGTTGTTAAATTGACTTAAAACAATCCTAACTCTAAACACCGGTTTTGACAGCACTATTTGTCAAAATCAGACAGTTGAGGCACTAAATATGGATAGTACCTAGGGTTGGGAGTTCCGCGCCTTTTTCATTCTGATCCGAGCGATGCTGCTTCATTGAAAATTGTTTGGTTGCATTTTCTATTCTTACCTTTCTTTAAATACTTCAACACCCGAGCGGTCGCATGAGACCGCATAACAATATATTTTCTATTGTGTCTCGTTTACATACGCTTGAGGAATTAAATAAATAAAAGCTTGTGTACTAAAGTAACTTTGTTTTTATAAAAACAAATATAACGACATACACATATGTACAATTTGTACCAATATCGAATGAAGGTGTAATTTTAAAAATTAACTTTACTGAAAGTAAAAACCGACTTCGTGATCGAGTTTGTAACGGTGCAAGACAGCATAACGCACACAAAAACCGAGCACCGCTACCATGACACACACGCGCGTGGGCCGCGTGCACCGCAATTACCTCTCTATTCCCCGCAACCACCCCGCAAGCCTTTATAAACGAACTTTATAGCCGATCGAAACGGCATTCGTTGGAGACCGGCCGTAGAGGCAACAAGTAGATGCGCAAGTATAGCTCTCCGGTCTCTGGCGAATGCTGCCCTTTCCCCTCTAACGTCCCTTCCTCATCCAAGGGAAAGTCGGCGGCTGAGTGTTCGCTGAGTCCCAAGTTGCGTAACCAGGATCTGGGGATCCGAGAAGATAGGTCAGAGGCAAGTCGGCGGCTGAGTACTCGCTGACCTACTGGGATCTGGAGTAGGAGGAGAAGGAGACCGAATTTTTCGTTGACCTCCAGGCAAGTAGGGCACGTAGCCAGACTCGGGTTAAACAGAGGAAGTCGGCGGCTGAGTTTTCGCTGACCTCCAGGCAAGACACGTAGCCAGACTCGGGCTAGCCGGAGAAAGTCGGCGGTTGAGTTTTCGCTGACCTTTCGGAGGGACTAACCAGGGTCACCCCACCTCCTCGTCTTTCCAAACAAGACCAAACCCGTTCCCGGTCCTCACATCCCGCAATTACTAACTATACCGCGATTAAGTAGACAGATCCGTTACAACGCCAAGAGCGTCCGCATAATAACAACATAAGTTTCTTTCGATAAGGAATTCCATAGAAAAGTTATTGTTCAGTAACCCTAGAATAATAAGGAGCGCACGTTTATTAAGGTGGGAATAGTTGTATGCCAAGTTGTTAGCACCTATTCAGAATTCAGAATTCACTGTATTCACCGTAAAAGTGATTTCATTCACAGTTTCCCTGCGCTTGTTAGGTACACATCTCTCCCTCCCGTTAGGCAAGGGCAGAGCCAAGTATTTGCATTCTGACAAGGAACTCAGGCCGAGATAGCCGAAAGAGTGCTTCGTCACAAGTTATTTAAGTCTTTTTAGTGCATATTGCTTTTGAAGTCGGTTTTTGCTGTTTAGGGTTCCGTAGCCGAATGGTAATTAAGGGAGGGTCTATTTAAACTAAGCAAGTGTTAATTATGAAAAATATTTATACACAGTCTGGCCATAACTACTGTTACAATGAAAAATAAGAAAGATATTACATTTGAATTTGGAATCTGTCATTTTTATACGATTGCTCATTGTGTTTTCTAATTTTGGCGCCAATACATTTTATAATATTTTGCGATATTAAAATGCAGTGGGGTGATAAAGAGAACCGAATCGCTGTGATTGCATTACACAAAGTTGATATGGAGCCAAATGCAATTTTTAAAACTCTCCATACGCTTGGTATTAGTCAAATGTTTGTGTACCGGGCTATCAATAGGTACATACAATGAGACATCCTCTGTTTGTGACAGAAAAAAATCTGGCCGTCCACGTAGTGTTCGTACGAAAAAGGTGGTCAAAGCAGTAAGGGAACGAATTCGCAGAAATCCTGTCCGAAAGCAAAACATTTTATCTCGGGAGTTAAAGATAGCACCCAGAACCATGTCGCGTATTTTAAAAGATGACTTAAGACTTGCAGCCTATAAGAGATGCACTGGTCATTTTTTATCTGATAATTTAAAAAAGAATAGGGTGGTAAAATCGAAAAAACTACTGAAGTGGTACGCAAAGGGAGGTCACAGAAAAAAATTGTTTACGGATGAGAAAATCTTTACAATTGAGCAACATTTTAACGAACAAAATGACCGTTATTTATGCTCAAACCTCTAAGGAAGCTTCCCAATTAGTCGGAAGAGTGCTACGTGGGCATTACCCGACTTCAGTGATGGTTTGGTGGGGTGTTAGCTATGAAGGAGTGGCTGAGCCATATTTTTGTGAAAAAGGTATCAAAACATCGGCACAAATGTATCAAGATACCATTCTTGAGAAGGTAGTTAAGCCCCTTAACAACACCATGTTCAATAACCAAGCATGGTCTTTCCAACAAGACTCGACGCCGGGTCATAAAGCTCGGTCCACGCAGTCTTGGTTAGACGCGAACGTTTCGGAATTCATCAGAGCTGAAGACTGGCCGTCGTCTAGTCCCGATCTTAATCCGCTGGATTATGATTTATGGTCAGTTTTAGAGAGTACGGGTTGCTCTAAACGCCATGATAATTTGGAGTCCCTAAAACAATCCATACGATTGGCAGTGAAGAATTTTCTTATGGAAAGAGTGCGTGCTTCTATTGATAACTGGCCTCAACGTTTCAAGGATTGTATTGCAGCCAATGGAGACAACTTCGAATAAGCTTTTTATATTTTAAATTGTTTTATATTTATATACAAAACTAACACATTGTAAAAGTATTAAATATTATTTGCATCATTTTTTTTTTATTTCTTTGTGACAATATTTATGGCAAGATTAGGTATATAACTTAACAAAAACTTTCAACGAAAATTGATTTGGACGGGATTGAACTAGTAGTTTTTGAGATATCGCACATTTTAACAACCGCAAACAAAACTTATTTATCCATACAAACACTATGAAAAACAAAGTTATATTTGTTGTCAACAAAATATTGTGGTAAATGGGAGAAAGTGGATTCCCTAATTCAGTTAAAATTGGCACGGAACCCTCAGTGCGCGTGTTTGAATCGTACTTGACCGTTTTTTTTAGGGTTCCGTAGCCGAATGGCAAAAAACGGAACCCTTATAGTTTCATCAAGTCTGTCTGTCTGTCTGTCTGTCTGTCCGTCCGTATGTCACAGCCACTTTATTCTGTAACTATAAGCATCTCGCTGTTGATATTTCATAGGAAGATGTATCCTGTTAACCGCTCTACAATTATTATACAAATATTAAAAAATAGTGATATATAAGGGGGGGCTCCCATACATTAAACTAAAACCGAAAAAAATTTTTTTGACAAACCGATGCGTGTGGGGTGTCTATGGATAGGTCTTTTAAAATGGTATAGAGGTTCCTGAAACTATTTTCTTTTAAAGTTTAAAGTTTCACAGCAAGACGCGTCCAAAGTGGTAAAATGGGCGTCCCCCCATCTAATTTCTAAACTAAGCGAGTGTAAATTTTGCAAAAAAATATATAATGTAGACCTTAACACACACTTTCAATGAAAATTAGTTGGGACGATATCAAACGAGAAGTTTTTTAGATATATCACATTTTTAATAACCGCAAACATAACTTTGTTCTTCATACAAACACTATGAAAAACAAAGTTATATTTGCTGTCGCCAAAAAAATTGTGGTATTTTAGCTTAGTGGAAGTAAGTGGATCCCTAATTCAGCTAAAGTTGGCACGGAACCCTCAGTGGGCGAGTCCAACTTGCACTTAGCCGGTTTTTTTTAATTGATTTCATTTCATATTTTTTATTTTTTAGTTGCAGGGTGATTAGAAGCGTCAACCATTCTTTAAACTTTATGTACGAGTATCTTTCATTAATTAGTAAGTAAAGGGATATTATTAAATTGACTTCAAAAAGGAGTAGGTTATCAATTTGACTGTATATTTTTGAAGGCAATGTTACCTCATAACTCAGTCAGTTGTGTACCTACCGATTTGATTTTTTTTACTTACTCAGAGAGTCTACCTTTTAGTTGATCCCATTGTTGCCAAATCGGGATCTAATGGTAGGATCTAGAGTAATTGAGGGAAACCCTAAAATTTTAAAGGCAGGTTTAGTATTTTTATAGTAGATTTTGTGGAGCTGAGCTGATGATGGAAATTCCTAAACGCTTAGGAGTTCGGCGATTATTCAAAAAAAGGTGGTATAATTACCACTTTTTTTGAATGTACGAATGAACTGTTTGTATGTGATATCGACAGAATTGGATAAAATTTAAGTATTCTTTTTTACAATAAAAGTAAACTAAAAGAATTCTCGGCAAAACCATTTCTTTTTTTGTGTCGGTACCATCGCATTGGCCATCTCAAGCATCATCATTTTAAGAGTTTATTTAAGACTTTAATGTATTTTTTTTGAAGTGATTTCATTTTCCTGAACCTTGAGGGTTCCGTAGTCTAACAAGGAACCCTTATACCTATAGTTTCGTCATGTCCGTCTATCCGTCTGCCCGTCCGCAGTCCATCACAGACCTGAAGTGCTCGGAAACTGTAATTTGGCATAGATATGTATTCTTATCTCCCTGCCAAAGTGGTGAAATAAAAATTTGAATTTTGAGAGGTACATCATACACGCAACGTGGGGATGACTTTTTTTCCTCTTGCTTAACCCATCGTGTGGGGTATCGTTGAATAAGTCTTTAATGATTGTGTGGCTGCTAGCTAACATTATTTTTTGATAAAGTCGTTTCTGTTTATTTTTCTCCAAAACGCATTGAGATACGAAACTGAAACTGCACTAAAATATTAGTATTTATTGTCTTTAAACCGACTTCAAAAAAGGAGGAGGTTGTCTATTCGACTATGTTTTTTTGTGGCTGTGTTACCTCATATCACTGTCATTTGTAGACCAATTTGATTTTTTTTTCGCTATTCTAAAGTCTATACCTTCTAGTTGGTTCCATTGTTGCTAAGTCGGGATCTGACGATGGAATGTAGGTGTAATCAAGGGAAACCCTTAAATATAACAGGCACGTATACTGTTTCTGTTCTAGAATCTTTATGTTTACATGTTGTTACATTTGATAGTCTACACTGTGTGGAGCTGAGCTGATGGTGGAATTCTTTAACACTTAGGAGTTCAGTGACAGAACTTATGATAGGTTATTTGTAGCTTCTTAATGAAAGGAATCATAAGGTGCAACCCTTCCCCTCTCCTGTAATCACTAAAAATAAAGTATCTAATAAAATTAACTTTAAAAAAAGTAAAAACCGACTTCAAATCCAAAATGCACTAAAAAGTCACAAGTAAACTCTTTTGGAGTTGGTGCCATCATTTTGACCATCTCAAGAATCAACTATCAGAGCACCGACTCCAAAAAGAAAATTTTCGCCTAAAATGGATTCCTTTTCTTTAATTACTTATGACTTTTTAGTGCATTTTGCTTTTGAAGTCGGATTTTACTTTTTTTTAAACCGTAAAAAAAATAAAGTTGTGAGTCATCGTTATCAAAAGATACAACCGGTCGCGTCTGAAAATTTCGAATATTTTTTTTTTATTAAAAGGGAATCACATGCTTATTAAATGAAAGGCAACCTTAATCATGTTTTACAGATAAGTTTTAGGTCAATAAAAGTGCTAACATTCATAGTGGATACGGAACCCTCCGTACGCGAGTCTGACTCGCACTTGGCCGGTTTTTAAGTTATTCGAAATGATTACTGGTCGAGACTGTCGAAGAGCTTGGTTTTACTGAAAGGTTCTACAATTGTTGGTATGTTCAGATTGTTTACTATACAGTTCTATAAACATTGATTTGCATTAAATAATGCAATGTACCTACACGTGATCTGTGATCTTTACTCCGCATAATCTAACCATAAATAAAATTCAATTATCTCAAGTGTTTATATCAAAAACATAAGGAATTACACTGGAAATTTTGTTTGTAGCTGTCATGGTTATTCTTGATTGATTTCAATAGGCGGAAAACACATACATAAATCTATTTATTAATTAATATAACCATATACAGGCTGTCCAAATTTTTTAACTATTTGATAGATGTTTGTAAGACGCTGAAGAGTTTTCTTAGAATGCACTAAAATCTGTCAGCTAATTTAATATTTTATATAATAATGCTTTCAGGATTTTTGTGGGGCTGCCCTACGGCCTGCTTTCACACTACTATGCGCAAGCGCAGTGCCTTTCTGGACTGCGGACCAGTCCCAACCAGGATCGACTGCCCCTTCATGAGGCTCCTGTAAAAAGTAAAAAAAAGTATTCATTGAGTAGGGGTGCATTATGACAGTCGAAGTAATACTTAACGCTTTTTCAATCAAGGAGACAAATTTGCGATAGCACCTATAGTTATTTATTTAAAAATATGTATTATGATAGGTAATGTATTGATTACAATGAGAAGTTTTCTTGTAATTAGATGTTTATATCATTGAGAGATGGTGATAGCGTAACTTTAAGGAAAAAAAAACTTTATTTTAAGTACACACATCAAAAGTGTCTAGGGATCAAGCATTTTTATGCGGATTTCTTGAGATTGAGATGTGGCTTTGTAATAAATTTATGATTTTATAAATTTATATGGATCCTTTTTGGTGCATTTCATAATTTGAAACAGGAACTGTCAATCAAATTCGAGTAAAAGATGAAAATCAGCTGTCAATATTTTCCCTATAAAAACATACAACGCATTGAAGACATTATTAGTGCTACTGTTTCCCTACTACTGATTAAAACCAACGTTATTATGGAGCGGTGACGTCATTTAAGCAGGGAACAAATGCTCAGAGCCGTGGGAATGATAGAAGCTGGTTCCCGGCAACGTACTGTGGCTTTAGCTCTGAATACAAGTCAGAGTGTTATCAGTCGACTTTGGACACGTTACTGAAGCACTGGTACCGTGGCTGAGCGCCATGGAGGACGGTATCGCTGCACCACACAGAGACAAGACCGATACATTCAAATCACAGCTCAAAGAGCTCCTACAATAACCGCCATGATGTTAGCCGTGAGGCTTCATTACTCTTCAGGGAACTTAATTAGCGACCAAACAGTCAGAAACCGCTTGCATGAAGTGAACCTTCATTCCCGAAGACCGCTACGGGTACCACCTATAGCAATGCACAATCGTAGGATTCGATATCAATGGGCTCTTGAACACAGAAATTGGGCAGAAGAACAATGGCGTTTCGTGTGCTTTTCTGATGAGTCTCGTTTTGGTATGAGACCGGATACAAGACGTATACGACACTGGACGCCAACAATGATTAAAATCCTGCCAGAAAGTCCATCCTTATAGTGGTGGAACCATCATGGTATGGGCGGCTATTTGGATCGGCGGAAGAACTGATTTGATTCGGATCAGAGGCAACCTCAACGCCCAAATTTATGCTGAGACGATTGTATCAGACGTCATCGTTCCTCCACAAGGGCAAATCGGTCCCTTATTTCAGTTAATGCACGACCGCACACCGCAAGAGTTGTAAGACAGACTCTCGCCGCAGCTAACATCAATGTCCTGCCCTGGCCTGCTCAGTCGCCAGACTTGAACCCGATTGAGCATGCATGGGATATGCTACAGAGAAGAGCTCTGCCGAATATGGAGGGTATCCAGTCGCAAGAAGACCTTTTTTTGTTGTTGCAACGAACATGGGCGGCCATTCCACAGAGCGTGATTTGGATGAACTCATTTTGAGTATGCCAAACCGATGTTCTTGTGTTGTTAGTGTTCGCGGTAGAAACACGGATTATTAATTGTTTAAGTTACTCAATAAAATTTTAAAGAAAACTGTTATTTCAGTCTTTTTTTCGAACTTTAATGTTAGTGGTTCAAATGTCAAAAATCCCTTTATTAGGATAATGGCAAATTTCTTTATTAATGCAAAGGTGACTTGGTTTATCGTTACTGTAGACAAACGAAAACACTTAATTTGATGAATCCTTAAATAAAATTTTAATTAATATCAATCAGGAGAAAAGTTATTGCAAAAATATATGTTGATCCCTAGACACTTTTGATGTGTGTAGTATAGCAGAGGGTAATTACATTTCGCAAACGTAAATTAAAGACAATAAAATAACATTAATATGTACTTCTAGTAAATAAAGGGCTTTCTTATGACAAAAATAAGTATCTCAACAAATCTAAAGGTCATAAACGTATTTTACAATATAAACTCACGTCCTCTTTTTCTTTGAAGAAAGGGAGACAACTGATCATTATGATACGTATTTTAATGTTTTCATAAACTCATACTTGAGGTAAGTCTTTTGCTGAGTAGTGTTCAGCTTACAGGCTTAGTTTTCTTGAATTTTTATTATGTGCAACATGAAGAAATATAATGCAAATCGTCAATTATCTTTTGATATCATCTCCCTTTGAAAATCAGCTCTCTATTGCCTTCTTCAGCCTGTATATGCAACACTTTGTTATTTCCTGCACTTCACAATTAAATGACTACTGCACAATTTGTTAAATTTAAAAATAATATAACAAAATACGTTGAAATAACAACAGATTGTGGATTCTATTACAGGAGTTTACCTATGTTGATCTTTGGTGAACTATACCAGTGGATATAGCTTCCTCTCATGCAAGATTTTATATAGTCGTGGTATAAAAATAGTTTTAAAAATTACACCGCCTTCAAAAATCTGCATTAAAATTTTAAAATATTTTGTCTCCCATTCAGGTAAAACATATATTTTTGGATTTGGTGTATATCAAGATTACCTACACTAACAGTTTACACTACCTACGTCATAGACCGACCCCATAATAATTTGTTTCTCCCAAATAGAAGACGAATGTGTTATTTTAAGCTTTTTGAAGGCGGATCATATTTATACTTAATTGAAGTAAAAAATATTCATTTCGCTGTTACTTGTTGTTCTTGAAAAATCCTGAGATAAACTTACAAATATACAATCATAAAAACATACATACACTTACAAAATTTTGCACATGCGTTAAGAAGCCTTTATAGATCAACATACTAACTTTATCAAATTTTGACGATATATAGGTACACATATAATAAATAGAGCTCAAATTGATAACCTCCTTTCTTTTGAAGGCGGTAAAAATGTACGTCCGTTTTTATGAACAGTACCGATAAGATTTAGTTAAGGAAAAAAATGAGTCATGACGTCATGATTAGTGTGTTTTAATTTATTATTAATATCAAAGTCAGTTCTTCAACTTGATGTAAACGGTCTCTCGTCAACTTCATGCAATATCGTCGTATAGTTCATCAAATTTATCGATAACCCTGATAGTATAAATTCTTGCAGTGTACCGGGATTGTGTTATTAAAATAATATCAGTTAAGTATACGTATACGGTTGCATATTACTAATTAATTAAATTTATTAATTCGTTATACTAAGTACTTTGATCGTGATCAAGAATGGAGAGAAACATAGTTTCTGTTGGAGTTTTACTTATATTACCAATAATATTCGAGATTACATGTAAGTTTTGAATTGTTATTTAATTGATATAACTTTTCCCACCCCTAGCATTTTCATTATCAGCCAAAGGACGTCAACTGCTGAACATAGGCCTCTCGCACGACTTACCACAGCGACCGATCACTAGCGTTCTGCATCCAGTTTGATCCTGCGATCTTTACAAGATCGTCCTCTTATTGGTGGACGTCATACGCTGCTTCTTTGGTCTGTCACGACCGAAGAGAGATCAGGCGCAGGACCAACGGCTTTACGTGCTTTCCGAGGCACGGGAGTGAAACACCGCCAACTTCCAAACTCCGGGCTACCCTAAGAATTTCTGAACAGAAAAACTCAGGTATATATTTTTAGCCCGATCCGGGGATCGAACCCGGGATTTCTGGCGCAGCCGTCGCTTTAAAGTACGACCCTCTTACCGCTGCGCCACCGAGGCAGTTAGTTCAAAATGAGAGTTATATCAAAAACATTTTGTAAATTTTATCTGTTATTCTGTACATAAGTAACATTTTAATTGATATGCGATACTCACTCATAGGTACTTATTTCAAGATTTCTGCAAGATTTCTTTAAATAAATAAATGTAAATATTGGACACCAATGACATACATTACTCTGATCCCAAAATAAGTAGCGGCACTTACGTTATGGAAATCAGACACAACGGTGGTAGGTACCACAACACCGACCCGACCGGGATCGAACCCGGGACCTTGGAGTGGTGATGACTTGAAACCAGCGTGCTTAGCCTCTACACCACGTAGGTCTTCTTTCATCATTTACACAACAGAGCTACAGCTTATGTTAGATTTTAAACTTTCACGTTGCATTACAATAAGAACTTAACAGCTGGCTCGTGACCAAGGCTGTTACAACCATAGAGGGTAGAAAAAAAGCTTTACAACCCAGCCGAAATGACGAGCAGTGAGTAACATTTACTCATATTACTATTTAACCATGTCATTATTAGTATTCGGGAAGAAATCTTGAAATTTTGTTGATGCATTTGCAATAGTAAAATATTAACTTTGGTTGTTCCAAGATGGCAATGTGCTTCGTCCTGACTACATCCTGAACGAGAGATCTGGAGGTTGGCTGAAGTTCCATCGCCTGCCCCAGATATGGGAGCAAGCACATCTTACGTGCATAAACGAAGGTACAGATACATTAAAGCTAGCCAAGGTTATTTTTTTTTGCAATACGTTTTTTTTTGCAACTAGTGCTTTTTTAAATAAATTGCTTGTAGCTAACAAGCCACTTGAATGCAATATTTTCTGTAAGCTTTGCAACTGAGCTGTGATTTATGCAATGAAGAGTTTTATCTTCTTGTTACTAAGTAGATGCGTATACTACTCATTAATTATTAATACAATTTATGTTTTTTTTGTGGAAATTTACATCCCGATTAAAAATTTATATCTCGACATTCTCGCGTCAATCTAACTTTTAGCGTGCGGTTATGCGGGTGTTTGTGTGGGTGTGTGTGTGTGTGTGTGTGTGTGTGTGTGTGTGTGTTTTTATGTAATATTTATTTATTTTAGGAGCAGTCTTAGCTTCACCCCTCAATGAAGATCTCAAACAGGCCATCCAAGATCTGATGATGGAGCATGGAGTGACAGGGACACCAGTCTTCACTGGTATGGTCAGCTTCTTCTCAAATAGTCGACAGAAGCATGTGGAAGGTGAGCGCTATACAGTGTGGAAAAGTGCAATCCTGATAAGAGGTGAAAGTAAACCTTAAATGAAACAAAAAAGACCTTCGTATTTTTATGTTATTTTACTTCTTTGTTTTTATATTAGGTCTACTTTCAAATCAAATCAAGCAATAAAAACCCACAGGACACTAGTCCTAACCCAAATCACCCTCAATTCTCACACTCATAATTAATTTTTTCTTGCTAATCTGGGGTGGTACCTGCTGTTTGGCGTAAAGCCTACGTTCTTCCTCTTACTAAATTATCCAACTCTAACTCCTCACTAATTTTCGTCCAATCTCCATTCTTTTCTTTCTTTCGAAAGTCCTAGAAGCTGTTGTCCATAAGCAACTGTCTACATTCTTCAAAAATAGCCTCCTAAATGTTTATCAGTCTGAATTTTGTCCCGGACACAGCATGACCACTGCACTTCTTAAAGTCATTGAGGACATCAAAGAGGGCATGTATAGTAAAAAAGCCATTTTCGTTTTAATTAACTTCTCTAATGCATTCAATCATGTCGACCATGATGTGCTCCTTGCTATTATGTCCCACTTGCGGGTCTCATCTGTAGCACTGGAATGGTTCTCTTCATATCTTCAGGGACGCTACTCGGCTGTTCGGATTGACCAAAAGTTTTCTCGTAGGTCAAATATCACAACTGGCGTTCCTCAAGGTGGTATTCTCTCTCCGCTCCTCTTTTCCGTTTTTATGAATACTATCACTAGCCGCCTTAACTGCTCTTATCATCTGTATGCAAACGATCTGCAACTTTACGCTCAGGCAGAGGTGTTTGATATAGGCTCGGCCATAATGGCCCTGAATTGTGACCTCTCCTGTATCGTCGATTGGTCAAAAAAATTCGGTATATCAGTAAACCCGTCCAAATGTTAGGCTATCATTGTTGACAGCTAGAGAATACAATCCCGAGCATGTTTTTCAATCCCGGGATTACGGGATTTTTGAACCGTAATCCCGGGATCCCGGGCCTATCCCGGGATTAGACTATGTGGTTTCTAATTGGGCTCAAATTAAAAAAAAACTTGAGTAATTAAAAAACTTTATAATGTCTTTGCACAACAGTCAACACAAATCACAATAATAATAAGAAAATAAAAAAGACAAAACAAAAAAATTATACTTTTGCAAGAAATTAAAAAGACAACATAAATATACTATTTAGTATTTCGAAAATATAATCGCAGAAATATCAAAGCATCCAATGTTTGACTTCCTCGTAACCCGTCACTGACAGAATAATAAATGAAAAAAATAAAATCTGATTAGCATATTTATACTTTCATACAGGGAATCCCCGACGGGAAAATACCCGCAACAATACTATGATATGAGATGATCGGGTGATTTCCCTGTTGGTTCGTTGGGGACTTGGGGAATCACCTTAAAAGTAGCATATTTAATACTTTCGTACAGGGAAACCCCGACGGGAAATACCCGCAAAAATATTATGATATTATGAGATGATCGGGTGATTCCCCTGTTAGTTCATTCATTGGGGAATTACCTTAAGAGTATTGTATTGAAGTACTCAGAGTGGGGAAGTCCCTTCTAAGTTTACAACAAACATATTAAGACTGTACCTGTGTGTGTAGTGAATAGTACGTATCGTATGACGGCGTATCTAAAAGTGTTTTTTGTCGTTATGTATTAAATGCTATTAAATAACCTAGGCAAGGTTATCGTCAAGGCGCAACGGACTACGGCATATAAACTAAACTTGTATGTGGCAATCCCGAAAATCCCGAGATTAGCCAAGTGCAGTCCCGGGATTTTCGGGGCCAGAAAACGGTCGGGATCCCGGGATCCCGAGATTCGGGATCCCGGGATTGTATTCTCTATTGACAGCTCTCGGCAACTCGCCAAGATCATCATGTACTCCACTGCTCCAATCTTACTTAAAAAGCCGTGATACCATACAGTGACTGAGTTAAGAACCTGGGGCTACATACTATATAGACGGCATCCTCAGCTTGTCTAAAGACATTGTCGAGGTCAGCAAGAAGATAACTGCCACTTTACGGGCACTCTTTAAATTCAAAAAGCTTTCTCCCTCTTCACACGAAAACTCTTCTTGTCCAATCTCTCGTTCAGCCTCGTCTCGACTACGCCGACGTCTGTTGTACGAATGTAAGTGAAGCCTTTCTCAATAAACTTGATCGTCACCTCAACTACGGTATTCGTTTCATATTCGGTCTCCATAAGTACGACCACATTTCTGCCTCCCGTTCCAAGCTTAAATGGCTTCCCATCCGTCATCGCAGAGAAATAAAAATTCTGTGTACTCTTCAACATACTTCATAACCCTCACTCTCCGACCTATATGACACAGCGGTTCAACTATCTGGCTTCCACAACTTCGCGCAACCTGCGCTCCTCCCATATTCTCACACTTTATACTCTTCTTTACAAGACCGTCTTTATTTCGGACTATTTCACCATCTCTGCGATTCGCCTTTGGAATTCTCTTTAGATGAAAACCACAATTTCCTCAAACAAATTTTCTTTTACGAAGTCTCTCCTCACCCACTATCTTAACCTTGGCTCACTTCAGAATTAACCAACATTGCTTTCACTGTTGTCGTTAATATCTTTACAGATGTCATCAATATCTACACTTTCCTATCTGTAATTATTTTTTTATTAAATATATGTATTCTATGTACGTTCATTAATGCCATGCTTACATATTAATATATTTCTTTTATCTATGTAATATTAGTATGTATGTTTATGTTACTGCATTTTGAAATATATTTTTTGGTGCCTCTCAGTACTTTTAAATATTCCGCCACTGATTTGACTCTCTGCATTTCCCAAGCGGGTGACTGGTAAAGAATACCATAAGGCATTTAGTCCGCTAATTGTACCATTAAAGTTTAAATAAATAAATCAAAAAATATTCAGATATTGATTTTTTTATAATTAAGGTTAAGATTAGAAAAAAAGAGGGATTTGGCATTGAATTGAGAGAAACGAAGCCGATGATGTAAATAACTTTTAAAATTATCAGGGTGCTGTTTCAAAAAATGATATTTTCTTTCTTCGAAAAAAATAATTACCACCTGGATATACAAGTAAGAATAAATAAAGTAAAATCTCTATTAAAATAAAGTGTTTCTATGATTTATACACAGACACAAGTAAAATATTTAACTTAAAACAATTTGACCTGATATATTTTTATAACGTTCAAGGTATCCCCGATTCCCAAACATTCACACACACATTGGAATCCTGCGTCGGCTTGAGCGCAAATGGTACCAAGGTGGATTTATCCTGTTTCGAAAACCATCCTTTTGCCTGTTATATAAAGAAACAGGATAAAGAGCTCACAGAATGCGGTACTTCAGACACTGGTAAGTTGTAGTTTAGGTACAACTTTTAAATTGTGTTTTATTTCTATACATCTTCATTGGGTAGAAAGTTAGTAGCAAGAAAACATATATATAAATAAAATTGAATAATCTTTAATAGTTTAAGCAAACTCGACAATTCTAAGTAGCTATCGCTACTCTCAATTCCGAATGGCGTACCTAATAAACACAAACGTTCTGTTTTATATATTTTAAAAAATGAAAAAAAAAACTTATTTATTTTATTTCATTACAGTATGTATTGGATAACCGCACCGGGAGCTGTTACAAGGTCTACCAAGACCAACACAACTTCGATGATGCGTCTTCGATATGCCAAGCACAAGGAGGCCACTTGGCCATTATCAACAGCCAAGCCGAGGCCGAGGTGAGTTAATTTGAGAGTGGAGCCTTAGAGCAAAACCTCACGGGCATTTTCGTTGCGTTTCGGCGGATCAACGCAGTGGGTACCACACGAGCGCTGCGTTCTCGCAACGGTCCATCCATCATCGTGACGCAGATTCATCCCTGGCTCGTCTGCCTGTCGCGCGCGTTCTGACAACCGCGTGTATTTGTAAGGCGGGTGTGGAATTCAGATTTTATGTATATACTGAGCGGGGACCTTTTTGGCACACCTGGGCGCTTTGTTTTTGTTTTTAATGAATTTAATTTAAGTTGTTTTGATTTGTTTTAATTTATTTAATGTAATGTATCTTGTGTGTCAAATAAATAAAAATTCTATTCTATTCTATTCTATTCTATGTAGAGCAACAGAGCGTCGCCGCCCCAAAGTTGCAGCGTCGACGCAATGCATCGGCTTCTGTGGTTTCGACATAAATAAATAATTATCATAAATACATGGAATGCGTTTAGCTGTGGTAAAACTGAATAGAGTTCGTACAACTGTGGTACAACTGAATATACCGCCTCCAAGAAAAGGGTCTATACGTGCTGACCATTAGTTTGTCCAAGCCGTAGTAAGCTATTATTGTTGCGATAAATGTTATTTGCCTCACTTTAAACGGCTGCTCTTCTACAAAGTATGATAAAAATAAAAATGATTTATTACCTCATCATAATCCTTGTAGTTACAATTTTCAAGATCCACCACTCCTATTAAGAATGAATCCATATTTTTCTTGGTCACGGCGTAAAGAGCTAGATCTATTTGACTCATTATTTTTTGTTGTATTTGTTATTGTCAGGAGGAGGATCTTACGTATGACAGAAAATAGTAAGCAAAATTGTGCGGAAAATTATACAATTTCAGAGTACCTAATTCCTTACCGGGGCAGGGGTCGAAACAAAGTTCGCTGGGTCCGCTAGTTTTAAAAATGGTGGGTTGAAACCTGAACTAGGATGATTTCAGTATACGATACTTTGACATTTATTGAAAATAAATTTGCATTGTTAAACTAGCTCATGTCTTGCTTCCAGGTTATTTGGGAACTAGCTAAAGAAAGTAAATCCATATACGCACTGTTTCTGGGATTCCGTGCTGCCAATGATGTGGAGTACTATCGCTACCGAACGTGGACTACTTTGCAAGGTAATGTCGCTATAATAGTAATACAGCAACTAGAGTCAAGGAAAGATTCGTCATCGCTCCGAAGTAAGCACTTCCTATCAATATCCCAAACAAACAATCTGCTCGGACACTCTGGCAATAGGCATGCTATTACTTGCAAATGGTGCAAACCCAAACTCCGGTTATTCCACGGTTTCCAATCGTTGCAATCATTGCGAAGTTGGAGAAGCCACTCTGGCGTTACGTTGACGTTGCAACTTCGGAGCGATGCAGCTTCGTTGTTCTGCATATAAATCTAAACAGCAACACGCGTTGCGTCGCGTTGTTTTAACGCACCGTGTGGCATGCTGTTCACATAAGATGTAGAACTACGGAACTGCATCGCTAACTGTCGCAGCATCGTTGAGTGGTTTCATTCAACCCCTGATGATAACCCTGCTTGATGATTCAATAATCATTCAGACCATAAATGAGGGTGAGTTTTCGTTGATGAATAACTAAACGATTTTTTTCTACAGGCCAATCACTAGAAGAAGCGGGCTACGATAGGTGGTTTCCCGGGGAACCAAACAGCATGAATGAAAACTGTGGATCGGTAATCTTTAGGGGATCCAAGGAGAATGGTGTTTTAAATGACGTCACCTGCTCCATGGATTTGATGTTCATCTGCGAGATTGAACCCAAAATAGCCACGCGATTGGAATCTCAAGCACTGAAATGGGAGAATAAAATAATAACGGATGATTATGAAAGTACCAGTATCACATCGCAAGCGGATGAAGATTATGATTTTTCTAATGTAATGGGCAATTATTCTGAATCAACCACCTCGCTGGAAACAGAATCAACCTCAATGACGTGAGTTGTAAATCAATGTACTGTTTCCAAATATAGTAATTTAGAAACTGTTTCTGACAAGCTGGTTAAAATCGGTTAAGTCGTTTTTACTTTCGGAATGGACTGACCCATCAAGGCGATAGGAATTAGTTTTATACTTATTACTTAGGATGTTGAACGTCATTCACAAATTATTCTGGACATATTTTTTATCCACATCGACAATGAGTCACTGTTATTTAGGGAAGTGATCCATTCATTAATCAAAGTGAAAGCCAGAAATTCATCTATTATTTTACCAATAAATAACAAAATTCGAATTTTAGTTACGGCTGAGTAATTCATTCTTGAACTACTCCATTATTAAGAGTTAAAGTATATGCTAATCCAGTCGGTTGTTCAATCTGTTTGTATGTTACAGGCCAGACAGATTTATATGCAATGCAGTGCCGCAGTGTGATACCTTGGATCCAGGTAAAGTTTCTAAGACCTATTTATTAGCAGTTTAAGCATATTCACTCAGAGCAAAGCCACTTTGCCATTGCGTTGAGTTGCGTGGTACGATGCGACGTCAGAGCGGTGTAGCTCCGTAATTTTACATACCTACGTATGAATGGCATTCTCCACAGTATCTTGCTATGCATTAAATATTGGACACCAATCACATACATTGATATGACTGATCACAAAGCATGATAGCTAATGCAATTGTGAAAGGCGTCTCCGCCTTGAAACCCAGCGTGCTTAGTCATTACAACACGGAAGACGACAATTGCACAACGATAGTGTAGCTTCGCTCTAACGGTTAAAAGTCAAGCACCCTTCAGTTTTATTTTTGTATTTTTTGCAGAGTATAATATAAATTTGCGTACTGGAAGCTGCTACAAGATGCATCAGGTTAAACGTGACTGGGAGAGCGCGTATAATGTCTGCAGAGCTGAAGGCGGACACTTGGCCGTCATCAACAGCCAAGAAGAAGCTGAGGTGAGGTCTTAATTCTTCATATAGGATGTTCGGAAAACTACCTTGTATTTAAATATGATCAAAATGTATGACCCTTAATTTTTTGTAAATCAGGTGTCAAATAGCTTTAATATGGCCTTTATGATGTATGCTTGTGAAAAAATACTTATCTTTAGTTGCTGAAAATATCTTCAGGTAGATTTATTGAGTTCATAAAATTGAAAGAATCGGTTCAATACAAGAGTTTTTGTCAACTGGTTCAAAAATGTTTCTAAGCCGCAGTTATATATGTGTATGCTTTTAACATTTGTAGGTAATTTGGGACTTGGCAAAGTTCAATGAATATTCAACATTCATCGGATTCCGAGCCTTCGGTGAACCCCGCATCTGGATAACTGTGCAAGGTACATTTTATTTATTTTAGTACTTTCTTGCGATTACACGAATTAATCATGTAAATATCAATACATTAGCCGCAAGACGTAAGCCAAACTTAACCCACTGGGTTTTCATAGCGATAGGTTGCAACTTTATGATCCTTCTAACCTTTTTCCTTAATCAGATCGCACCATTGACTACAATATATTATACAGGGTTTTCCTGTAATACGAACAAAATATTTTAAATATACGCCTTTTAAGTAATCAGTAAGCAATTCTTATTTATTTTAACGAAAAATAAATAAATGGTTATTTTCTAACAAACTAAAGAGATCCAGTAATATGTATATTGCAATCATATGTCCAGTCGTAGAATTTGACATTATAATTTCGTACAACAAGTAAGCTATTTTGACATACATTGATTAGGGAATAAAACTTCGGATTGCTATATCTCAAAGTTTAATATTATAAAGCATTTTGACCAGGTGAAGGTTCTATTAAAAAATCATCGATTCAATTTTTTGCTTTAATTGCCATACTACCCGAAAAATTTATGCTATACGTTTAGATTTTTATTCAAATTCTGGTACTCGACTTTTCAGGCCAATCTCTAGCAGATGCAGGATATGATAACTGGAATTGGGGAGAACCAAGCATTCCCGAGGCCGGCGAGAGGTGTGGGGGGCTGAACGGAGGGACCAACCACGGCATTTTGAACGACGTGTGGTGTGACAAAGAGCTCAATTTCGTTTGTGAGATAGAACCTCGTTCTTCCACTTTCATGACAGCTCAAAACTGAAGAAAATGAAATTACTGGCAAGAGCGAGAATTGCTAAACTTATTCCTAATTAATTGCAATGTCTCCTAAATTCTTCTTTTTTATTGTATGAGTAAATAGCCAGGCATTTAGCCAATTTTATTATCTCAATAAAGATACAATATATGAGTAGTACAATTATTATACATTTATTTTTATTTCACTCGGAGGGAAAGTACCTTGACGGTTTGAGGACAAAAATATTATATTTTATATTATTTTTAACCGACTTAATAAGAGTAGGTTTCCAGTTCAACCTGTATCTTTGTATGTATGTTTGTCCGGCAATATATCGCGTTTGGCTCGACAGATTTTGATGTAGTTTTAAGTAAAGTATTTGATACACTAAGGAGAGGGTTATAGTAACTATTTTAGAAAAAAACAGGTACATAGTATCTTAACGAATCACTGAAAACGACAAAAAATATTTTTCCACCACAATTAAAGAGCCTTTAAAACACTAAAATAAAGGTAATTTTAGAAATAAACTCATTTGAAGATTGCATGATGTCAAATTTAACAAATAGCAGTAGTCTACGTAAGCACATCATGCTCAGACTTCAAATGAGTTGGTTTCTCCTATTAGCGTTATTTTAGACATTTTAGTTTTTTTTTAAAGCAATGAAGGTGTGGAAAATTATGTTTCGTCATTTTAAGTTATTGTTTATTTACAGTTATTGTTTAAGAATTGTACCGTTGGAAAATGGTTTAATGAATAATAATAGTAGTCCCTCAAGCCGATTTAGACTACGGTGGCCAGTCACAACGACTAACCGATTGCGCAGGACATATTACAGTGCACAAGTGAGTGCGCGAACACAGTTGAACTGTCTATTCCTTTCACTCTCATAGCCCGATGGGACAGCAATCTGACACGACCGGAGAGAAATCAGGCGCAGAACCAACGGCTTTACGTGCTTTTCCGAGACATGGGGGTGAAAGACCGCCAACTTCCGATCTCCTATAGATAGATATAGATAGTCCTTGGTATACATTTTTGGCCCGACCCGGGGATCGAACCCGGGAACTCTGACGCAGCCATCGTTTTAAAGTGTGACCATCTTTCCGCTGCGCCACCAAGGCAGTATAATAAAAGACTGACTGCAATCAAAGAGCCCGTTTATTAATAATGTTAAAGCTTATATACTATGGGAGGAAGTGAGTGTGTCTATGTAAGTATATGCAGATGACGCGCGCATTACACGGCTACGGAACCTTTGAGAGTAAAGAACCGTTAGAAATCGATTCCCAACGAATACCAATTCATAAGTTTTGGCATAGTCAGTCACAAAAAACACTAATTTTGCTTACTCATTCTTCCCAAAGATCTAGTAGGGAAAAGGTTTATAAGCAGGTTTTTTACTTTTATAGCTACATAGAAGTTAAAATTTAGATTCAAAAATTTAGATTCATAGGAACACCTTCCTAGGTGTAAAAAAAACAGAACATTATGAAGATTCTTTGCGAAAAAAATAAAATATAAAAAAAGATTTTACTGACTGTTCTTTTTCATACATAAATGGTGTTCAACCTATATTCGTATTCTTTTATGAACGGTATTCGTTAGGAATAGAACGGTTTTTAAGAGTGTAATCTTATACCGCTGGTGTTAGTTTTTGGGATTAGAGTCGAATAGATCAAATCGGATGTTTTTAGTTTTGTGGATACTTTGTTACATCGAAATTGACGATCATTATAAAGTATACCAGATCATCTTGTTGTAAAATAAATTGTTACCTATATAACACGAGAACGAATAAACCTCCTTACCATAGTGACATTGCATTGTCATGTCTCGTTCGCAATCGCAAGTACGATGTGCATAAAACATTTGTAACGTTAGCCGTTAGCGTTTTAGCCACTTGTTCAGCTATAGAACATTTTTAAAATATAGGTATTAAATTTCTTGCTAAGTATGATTGCCAGTCAAAACTTAATTCAGCACTAGACTAGCATTAACCTTCAAATAAGAAATGAATTAATCATAAAAAGATCCTTCATCGTCAAAACTGTCAATTTGCCTCTAAATGGATGATTAAAAATATTGAAGTTCTCCTAAAAGGACTTTTTTTTTTTTCATCTAATTAGACCTTAATTTGGAACGGACGGCAGTGAAAGCGAGCGGGCAGTCTTCTTACCAATTACAAATTACAAACTTTGATGTCACACGAAATTGGGAACTCGTTAAGGAATCAACTCAAACATCAGCTTCAACTTCTTTGATGAAATACATTTTTTGAGTTTAAACGGCTTTGACTTTTAGATATTGAATCGGGGAAGATAATTTTACACTGAAGATAACTTAGGAATGACAGACAGATAATGAAGAAAATACTTAAGATAGAAAACACCTTTTGACATGTGTTTATAAACTGTATGAATAATTATGAGAATAACAATATACTGGACAAGTTTAATTATTTAACTGACAAAACATTGTCCCTACACTATTCTAACGAAAAATCTTATATTATTGCTTTTGAGTCTTATGCATCTTAAAGACGAACATAACTGTACCTGTGCTGGAATTGTGTAAACCAATCGTATTCATTTGACAGTTTATAACATACAATATGATTTATCACACGCTTTGTTCTTCGCCGTTTGTCAGATCATATCTTTGATCATATTTTTTCTATATTATCATGTATGTATTTACAAACGAAAAGTATTGAAGTATTATATCCGTTGTCTGGCACCCATAACACAAGCTTTGAGTAGCTTACTTTGGGACTAGATGGCGATGTGTGGAAATGTCCAAAGAATATTTATTTATTTAAAGGATATTTATTTATATCGTACGTTTTGAACTGTCAAATGAATACGATTGCTTTACGCAATTCAACCTCTGAATTCCACCATAAAATATGTGATCTTTTTCTCGCGCTTATAAATTTTATCTAATTTCATTTCGTTTTTACGTTCGAAATCGACTTTCAATATCCACCTACGAAAAAAAATCAAAATAAAACGCTGATCACCGAACGCTCGAAAGATGTAGTTGTTATTGACTTTTTCATGGACTTCGTATTTTGCTAATACGAGTATCACCTATTCAAAAAATCATTTACGAGCACATTGTTGCATATTTTTAAAACTTGTTAACAATAACAGTGTTCAAAAAGTGACGTCTCTACGTGACCTGTAGGTCAAGAGAAACACTTCACGCAACTCACACTCAGTGTTGTGTTAGTGCTGAAAGCAGTCAACATGTTAAAATTATTGACTATCGGTGTCGGTGTGCTGCTGATGGTATCAAGAAATGTCATAAACAGTGCCGATTTAACGTGGGAAGCCTACGTCAACGATCAGACCAACAAAGCGAATGAATACTTCCAAGCTCAAATAGACCGTGTCACGCAACTCTTCAACACTTACACGGGAATTAGTACTCAAAGTTTACAAACACAAATTGAGGACTACATCGATAGTAACAAAGACAGAACTTCGTATATGCAGACAGATGATCCGAGAGCAAGATTGGAGCATCCTGAGCTGGTGCTGTCAGTACCAGCGATGATAATCAGCAACGGATACGATTGTGAGACACACTCAGTAGTCTCCGAAGGCTACGTCTTGACAGTACACAGGCTTCCAAGATCCAAAATAGGCGGACCAGTGCCTAAAGAAACAATAATCCTTCAACACGGATTGTTCGATAGTTCTGCCAACTATATCATTAATGGACCGGGCAAATCCCTCGGGTACGTCCTGGCAGACGCCGGCTACGACGTGTGGATTACAAATGCGAGGGGCAACCGATATTCACGAGAACACTTACGGTACAAAACTAATACGAAAGAATTCTGGAACTTTTCGTTTGACGAAATTGCTCGGTACGATATGCCGGCAATTATTGATTATATACTAAGAATAAAAGGGAGCGGGACGAAGATCGGCTACATCGGTCATTCGATGGGGACGACTATAATGTTCGCGATGCTTTCGCTGCGGCCGGAGTACAATGAGAAGCTGAGTGTGGGTATTGCGCTGGCGCCGACGGTGTTCCTGGCGAACATGGAGTCGCCGCTGCGCGCGCTGACGGCCGGCACCAGTAGGGCGGCGCACGCGGCTCTTTGGCTGCGCTCCTATGAAGTGGCGCAAATCGACTTCTTAGCCTCAGTCAGTAAGATATGCCAGATGGAGTTAGCCAGCGATTATTGTAAGCGCTTTGTCTTTTACACTATCGGTGATGACGAGGACCAATGGAACAATTTTCGTGTGCTTCAGTTCCTCTCGAAGGGTGGAGGTACGTCCTGGAAGACCATTTTGCATCTGGCTCAGTTGAGCTTGTCCGGGAAGTTCCAGCAGTTCGATTACGAGACGTCCGCGAGGAACAGAGCCGTGTACAATTCTGAGACTCCTCCTGAATACGATTTGAAGGAGGTGAAAGTGAACACGACTCTCTTCTGGGCTAAGAACGACTTGATGTCGAGCGAGAAGGATGTGCAGAAACTCCACGACGCGCTTCCGAACACGACTGCAATGTACTTGGTGCCCTTCGATCACTTCAATCACGCGGACTACATGTGGGCTAAAGATGCGCCGAGATTGGTCAATGACAAAGTTTTGGAAATATTAGATGGAGCAATGAAACAGAAACTTGATTCTAAGATATGATAATTGTAAGAGACGTAGAGTAATATAATTAATACAATAAAATTGAATGAATTGCAGCCGATAATAAACCAAAAAAAGATGTCATTTTTTTACATAAAAATTTAACTGCCTTATAAAAACACTAAAGGGATTAAAATAAAGCCAATAGGAGAAACAAACTCATTTCAAGTCGGTGCATGATGTACGTACGAACGTAGACTGGTGCTGTCCGTTACTAAGGTTGAAATCATGCACCGAATTACATACCGAGTTTGTTTCGCCTATAAGCTTTATTTTAGTCCTAATGGTTTATTAAGGGCCGTTCAATTTTTATATAAAATGAAAAGTTTAAATTACAACGTACTTAATGGAACAAAAATAGTTACTAAAACCTTCTCCTCGGTGTAATAAATATTTTAGTGATAACCGCATCAAAATCGGTCCAGCCAAACGCGAGAAATTCGTGGACAAACATAGATACATACAGGTTGAACTGAGCACCTTCTTTTTTTAAAGTTTGCTAAAAAACTAAGGCATTACTGTTGTATGATGAGTTTGTTATGTAACAGTACCTGAACGTTGTCTTAAAATAAGGCAGACAATTTAAAACGAATGCCACATACTATCTTTTATTGTCTCATTCGTGTTAATATTAATTTTGTTTCGCTTTAGTATTCATTATTTTCTACTACACCTTTTAACCAAGTCAACATTTTGTACAACTGTGTTTGAGCAGGAAATGTTCATTCTTGGCAATTACACGGAAAATAAATTTATCCTGATAACATTTTAGTTTTTTTTTACTGTTTTGTCTCTAAACAAACTCAATAAATTAAAGTAATTGCTCAAAGGATTAGCATAGCTATTCAACGCGGCAACGCAGCCAGCATCATAGCCTCCTTGCCTCAAGGAAAGGTTTCGTTTTTGAATGGGAACACTTTAAGTTTTTTTTTTTATGTTGCATGTCTTAATTTTATTAATAAATTTAGGTTATACTATAGAATGTTCCAACTCAATAATATAAATAACACTTGTAAAAAGCAACTTTGGCCGTGACAGACGAGGCAACGAACCCCGTGTCTTACGCTAGCCGGGCGTATACCTATACCACTCGGCCACCGTCACATTAGCAAGCCTGTTGAATTTTGCAAGCGCTTACTTTACCGCGTAGGTTGCGTGACATCATCAATGTTGCGAGATTGCTCTCACAATACCCGAAGGAAATATTTTTACAAATATTTAACAAACGGTTAATATGAAGGAAAAAATAAATAATTACAAGTGCAATTTATATTATAAAGTAAATATTCATATCAGTTATTTTCCTTTAATTAACAAAACCCTAAAATGAATACAGCTCTCAAAAATAGTGAAAACACCTGCAAAAAATAAGTTGTCTCTCTGTAGTACCTATCTCTGTATTTAAATTAACAGTTGAGTTTTTATGTATATACCTATATAGGTAGATCGCTAGTCAAATGGAGGTTATTCATCGTCAATGACGTCACAGAACATTCGGAAGTGTATGAAAAAAAATTTACTGAAATACAGTCTCCTGCAAATCAGGTAACTACTTTTGTGGCAAAATAACCTTTATTGCGACTGTAAAAATTTTTCTGGTAGGATTCACTTAACTTACTTAAAACTGCTTATTGATTCTTTGTTATGTTTATTGTAAATAATTAATATCCGGGGCTTACCCTGACCTTTATCTACGCCAGTTTATTGAACCGAATGTCAAGCGTTATAGGGTTCCGTATCTAAAAATAAAAAAGACGAAACCCTTATTCGATCTTTTACTTGCCCGTCAGTCTGCCAAGACCCTTTATCTTGAGGATGCGTTAAGTTAAAATAATTAAAATATAAAAACCAATATCATAATCAATCTGTCAGTCAAGGAGTCAAACCCTGTGTCTTATGCTATCCAGGCGCATGCCTATACTACTCGGCCACCGACACATTGGCAAGCTTGTTGAATTTTGCAATTGCTTTCTTTTGTTTTTTTAACCGGAGTCGGGAGAGGCGTTCCGCGGCCAATGTCGTTTGGAATTCAAGATGGCAGCTGTTAAAAAGTTAAGGCGTACGCGGCGTGATGTCATCAATGTTGCGAGATTGCTCTGACAACATCCGAAGGAAATATTTTTACAAAATTTTAACAATTGGTTCAGTTGAAGTAAATCAATATATAATTATTATTTTTTGTTTTTATAGTGTTTTGTCACTATACAAACTTAATGACATAAATTGCACTTGTAAAAAGCAACTATGTCAGACGTGTAATCGAACCCTTTGTTTTACGCTATCTGAGCGCATGCCTATACCACTCGGCCACCGACACATTGGCAAGCCTGTTGAATTTTGTAAGTGATTTCTTTAACGCGTCGGAGGCTTGACGTCATCAATGTTGCGAGATCGCTCTCTTAACATCCAAAGGAAATATTTTAACTAATATTTAACAATAGTTTAAGATGAAGTTATCTCAATCAAGTCCTCTCTGATGTTACCTTGATGTTCATTTTCATTTACCTTCCAATTAATGAATTTCATTCAGAATGCTTAATAATATAATTAAATAGTTCATGAATTCGAAGAGGAAGATTACAAAGGTAATTTCACGAAGGATATAGTGCCTCGGTTTGGCTATATTACCATATACTTAGATTTACCTGTTAAAAAACCGGCGAGTGCGAGTCGGACTCGTGCACTGAGGGTTCCGTGCCAATTTTAACTGAAATAGGGTATCCACTTACTTCCACATAGCTAAAGAGCGCAATAACTTGTTGACAGTAAATATAACTTTGTTTTTCGTAGTGTTTGTATGCGGAACAAAGTTATCTTGTCAGTTATTGAAAACGTGCTATATCTAAATAATCGATTCCGTCCAAACCAATTTTCGTTGAAAGTAATTTGTTTCCACTTTGGAAGCGTCTATCTATCAAATGTTACACTTAAAAAGAAAATGTTTTAGGAACCTATATGTCATTTTAAAAGACTTATCCATAGACATCCCTAGGTTTACACTACACACGCATAGGTTTGACAAGAAAAAAAGGGTTTTAGTTTCATGTATGGGGGCTCCCCTTTAAATATCATTTTTTTATTTTTTGTATAAGGATCGTAAACTGTGATGCCTATAGGTACAGAATAAAGTGGCTGTGACATACGGACGGACAGACAGACAGACAGACAGACTTGACGAAACTATAAGGGTTCCGTTTATTGCCGTTCGGCTACGGAACCCTAAAAAAATGGATGGAACCCTTCCAAAGGTGCGCGAGTCAAACTTACACTTTGTCGGTTTTGTAAATATAATTTGCCTTATCAATATTTCTTGAAAACAATTATGTTCTTCCGCGCAGTTGAAAAAAATGTGGGCAAGTTGGTTATTAAACATGTCAAGCATTTTGTATCGAAGAATTAAACGAATTTAACTACGGGATTTTACCTGTTACTCATACGTTATAGATAGTTATTTACACAACAGTGCAGTTTCTTATTATGTCATGTTTGTTTGTATGTTTCTCGATGTTTACTTAATTAATCGTTTCACGAGACTGATTATTCAGCGATCTATATTTACCGGCAACAATAAACGCTTTATCTGAATATGACGTTGGTCTTCTTGATCCCAGGGGTCAACAGGAATGTAATATTACGGTTAATGCTCGCGCTAAGTATCAGTTAAGCGCAAATTTTAAAACAGTGAACATGGCTACGACAAGTCTTAGTATTTTAGTGATACTCCTTACACAATCCATACCTAACAAAGGATACGCATTAGAAAATTTCTTCGAAGAACAAACGAACTTAGTAAACGCCTTTTTCAAGAACCAGTTTCAACGTGTTGAAGAAGCAGTGAATACCAAATACGACGAAGTTGTAAAAGTGCAGACTAAAGTTAAAGACTACATAGAGGAACAACAACAGAAAATATCAGACGATGTCAACAATTACGTGGACAGAGTCAAAGAAAACGGGAGAAGTTTTGCTGACACGTGGTCCTTCATGCCGACGAAAGATCCGCAGTCACGCTTGGAGAACCCGGACCTAGTTTTATCTGTATCTTCTATCATTTCGCGGAATGGTTACACTTGCGAGACACATACAGTCATGTCTCAAGGTTTTCTGCTGAATGTCCATAGGATACCGAGATCTAAAAACGGAGGAGACGTGTCTTAAAAGACCGTACTGTTACAGCACGGTCTGTTTGCAAGCTCTGCCGACTGGATCCTCAATGGACCGAAAAAGTCCCTCGGTTACGTTTTGGCAGACGCTGGATACGATGTTTGGATGACCAACATAAGAGGTAACAAATATTCAAAGGAACATGCCTGGTTGAAAGAGAACACCAAAGAGTATTGGAACTTCTCGTGGCACGAAGTCGCTTATTATGACATCCCCGCAGTTATAGATTACATTCGGAAAATTAAAGGGGAAGATGCGAAGATTGCTTACATAGGCCACTCTATGGGAACCACGATTCTCTTTACAATGCTGTCTGAGCGGCCGGAGTATAACGAGAAGCTGAGTGCAGGCATAGCTCTAGCGCCAGAAGTGTTTCTATCAAATATGCAGTCACCTTTGAAATCTTTAGCCAGTGTTACAAGTCATCTAGCTTACACTGAGATGGTGTACGGTGCTCATGAGTTTTTGCCAAAGAAATCGTTCTTGGGGCAAATGAATAGGATGTGTGAGGCTCAGAATATGGACACATACTTGTGCAATAATGTTGTGTTTTACATTTGCGGAGCTGACGAGGAGCAATTCAACCGTACTTTGCTACCGTTTTTCCTGTCAAACTTGGGGACGGGCACATCATGGAAGACAGCTCTTCACATGTCTCAAATGCTTTTGTCGGAGAGGTTTCAGCAGTTCGACTACGGATATGCTGAGCGGAATCGGAGGATGTACGGATCTGATGTTCCCCCCGAGTACGATTTAAGTAAAGTGACTTTAAACGTCACCTTGTTTTGGGCCAAAAACGATTTGCTGTCGAACGAGAAGGATGTTATGAAACTGCATGAGAAGTTACCAAGGTCATCGTTGTATTTAGTGCCGTTTCCTAAGTTTAATCATATAGATTACTTATGGGCTAAGGATGCTCCAAAATTGATTAATGGTAAAGTCATGGAAATACTTAACGAGGCCCTGAAACAAGAAGATAGAGAAGTCCTTTTTTCTTTTAGATTTTAGTTTTAATGTTTAGTCATCCTTGTATTTTAGTTAAGTAGGTATAAATTCTGTAAGTACTACAACATAACCCCAATTAAGTCTATACTAATTATATTCCTATTCCTAATGTTATATTTAATTTACATAGTTGTTATTGCGTTCCGTCCAAAGAAATGATAAGGTTGTATTAAAACCAATAAAATTTTCCTTGTATTATGATGTTGTTTTTATTTAAATACTGTGATTAGCGCAAGTGCAGCGTAAAATGAAATGTCTTGTTTGAAAATTTCATTTTCGTATAATAAAATCTGACTATTCCTAGTTTTTTGTTTAATTAACATACCATAGAATTCTATCCAATGAATAATAAATCAATACTAATATTATAAAGCTGAAGAGTTTGTTTGTTTGTTTGTTTGTTTGTTTCAACGCGCTAATCTCAAAAACTACGTGCCCGATTTGAATTTTTTTTTTACGTTGGATAGTCCATTTATCGAGAAAGGCTTTAGGCTATATAACATAAAGATACGACTCATAAGACCACAGCAGAAATGAAAAATGTTGCGAAAACGGGAGAAAGATATTCCTTTTGAGAGCTTCCGCTGCATACGCTGCGGAAACCGCTTAAGTTACACAAAAATCATGTATGACAGGATTGTTCAGCATTAAGAGTTCTATAATAAAGTCAGCGACAGCATATGTCTATCTTTTATGGTTGACTTACTACAACCTTTTTTATGTTAATAAATTTGTAAAAAAATAATGCATTATTTTTAGAGGTGTATTATACACACAGGTATTAATTCTTATCAAAATAAATACATTCATCATCACGAGCATTTCATTTAGAACCAAGTTGCCCTATCATTTGATTTCAATAAATATCTTAGGAGCTATCACAGTTTTAACATAACTCCGCACCAAAATAATGTTTGCAGCTTAATTACAACGTGCGCTTGCGCTAATATATTATAAAGCTGAAGAGTTTGTTTGTTTGAACGCGCTTATCTCAGGAACTGCTGGACCAATTTGAAAAAATATTTCTGTGTTGGATAGCTTATTTATCGAGAAAGGCTTTAGGATATAAAACATAACGCTGCGACGGGAGGGGAGGGAGCAAACTCAAAACGCGCGGACGAAGTCGCGGGGGACCGCTAGTAGTGGATATTTACAGTTACCAGTTCCAGAATAAAAGAAGCAGTTAAGTCAGCAAATAAAATGATATTTAAAGAAGGGCCTATTAATCTTTAGGTTAAACAGTTTCTCATCAGTAAATTTCTGTTAACGGGTAGACATTTTATTTGGATGTTAACTTTTCCCTGCGCAACTGAGCAAAAAGCACTAAAACGCCACAAAATAATAATGAACAAAATAACATATCGTATTTAAAAATACTAATGCTAAAAAAATATGCCGCGTAAAGAGGGGGTGGGTCGATAATAAACTAAAAAGGTTATTCTGAAATATACTACGTACAACGTAACTATTTTATGTCTATTTATCTTTTGTTTGAATTGTCTTTGTTTGAATTATTAAAAATCATAGTATGTGTAATTTAATTAATAACAACAATAATTCTTATCAATTGCGTAATGCAACCCTTGACATGACAACGATTTTCAAATCTGAATTAAATACTAAACAATACGAGTAATATTTGCCACATGTCAATTTGTTATGAGAAAGCATTTGAATACTTACATCATTAATGTAATGTATTTTGCTTTTTTCCGTCAGGCTTCATTAAATTAAGAATTTCCGCAAAGCAAGTAACGCCAGATTTCATTAATTAGGGTGCCTACATTTGATTTCAAAATAGTTGTGCTATAGGAGACGTTGTAATTTCGTCATTTTTTAGCCGACTTCAAAAAAGGAGAAGGTTATCAATTCGACTCTATGTTTTTTTCTCTTTTTTGTGGCTGTGTAACCTCATATGACAGTCATTTTTAGACCAATTCGATTTTAATAACCGGTATCAAAAAACTGGCCAAGTGCGAGTCGGACTCGCGCACTGAGGGTTCCGTGCCAACTTTAACTGAATTAGGGAATCCACTTACTTCCACTTAGTAAAATACCACAATATTTTGTTGACAGCAAATATTACCTTCATAGTGTTTGTATGAAGTAAAAAGTTATGTTTGCGGTTGTTGAAAATGTGCTATATCTCAAAAACTTCTCGTTCGATCTCGTCTCAACAAATTTTCGTTGAAAGTATTTGTTAAGATCTACATTATATATTTTTGACAAAATTTACACTCGCTTAGTTCAAAAGTTAGATAGGGGGACGCCCATTTTACCACTTTGGAAGCGTCTAGCTAAGAAACGTTAGACGTTATACGTAAAGGTTTGACTAAAAAAATTTTTTTCGGTTTCAGATTCATGTATGGGAGCCCCCCCTTAAACGTCATTAAATTTTATTTTTTGTATAAGAATCGTAAAGCGGTTAACAAGATACATATTCTTACTAAATTTCAGTAGTGTGATGCTTATAGTTACAGAATAAAATGGCTGTGACATACGGACGGACAGACAGACAGACAGACTTGACGAAACTATAAGGGTTCCGTTCTTTGCCATTCGGCTACGGAACCCTGAAAAGGAGGAGGTTATCAATTCGACTGTTTTTTTTTGTATCTTTATTATCTCATAGCTCAGTCATTTGTCGACCGTTTTTTTTCGCCTACCTGATTGTTATACCTTTTCGTTAGTATCATTGTTGCAGAGTCGGGATCTGACGATGGGATCTTAGTGCAATCGAGGGAAACCCTCAAATTTTAAAACCACGGAAAGTGTTTTTTTTTAATGGAATAATAATGTTGACGTGTTGTTGCTAAGCTGATGGTGGAACTCCTTAACGCTTAGGAGTTGAGGGATTAAAATGACATAACTTATGATTGGTAATTTGTAGTTCCTTAAAGAACAGAGTCATTAGGTGAAAACGGTCCCTCTACTATGATCACTAAAAAAGTAATAAATTGTTAAAAATCTAAAAAAATGTTTACCTCAAACGGGTTTTTTTCTTTTTAAAGGTCAAGAGTTTGTTTAAGACTTTTTAGTGCATTTTGGTTTGAAGTCTGTTTTTACTTTTTTTTAAAAGTTAATTTTGGCGATAAAACTCAACTAAATTAAACCGATGTTATTCATACAAAGGAATTGATAAGTCTAAATTTGTCAAATTTTTTAAAATGATCTAATTGATTTGTCTAAATTTATTTTTATATGTAATATTTTTTACTTGGCGTGTATTATAATCCTTTTACTAAGCTTATAGTATAAAAAAACCATAATTATTATTTTAACCTTGTTGACTGATTATTCTGTCGAAAACAGGTAGAAAAACAGAAGTGAAACAAGAACAAGTAGGATATCATACATTTAAATAAACATAGCCCTTTAATCGATTTAATCAATAAGTACAGTGATTGACTATAACGCTAATACCGAATATTCGGACGTACAAAATTTTAGGCCGATCAGGTTTTTTGAATCAATATACTTCGCGTCTTGTTCCATGCGTTTGACTTTTTTATAAGAAAAAAAAATAGCAAATTGTTAGAAAATTAATGTTTATATTTAGTAAGGCATTGTTGTGTTATGTTTTGGAAATAATAACATAATTTAGTTCTATTTGAATGACGACCCGTCTGGTGTAGTGGTCGAGAAATCACCTTCTACGCAGCGGGTTGCGGGTTCGATCCCCGCACAATACAAACATTTGTGTACATGAACATGTCTGTTTGTATTGATCTGGGTGTTTCCTATGTATATCATGTATGTATTTACAAACAAAAAAGTATTTAAGTATTATATCCGTTGTCTGGCACCTATAACACACGCTTTGAGTAGCTTACTTTGGGCCTAGATGGCGATGTGTGGGAATGTCAAAATGATATTTATATTTTATTTATTTGGAAAAATAATATTTTTGTCTTGGAATGTAGTATGCATGAAACGGAAGAATGTGTCATGTCGAAAAATGTCTCAGCACTCAGCATAAATAAAATGGACATAGTAGGTACAACTCAAATAGTTATATTATAAGGATGGACTTGTCTATGTCACTTCGCGCCGAGAAAATGGACTATATTAACGCAAATTTACAAATTGGACGAACACGGTTCAGAGAGAGGGGAAGCGGAAGGCACGTGACAAGTTTGAGAGGTTTTTATTTATTCTTACGATACCGATGTTCCACCATTCTAACGATAATGAGTAGTACAGAATAGAGTTACCTATTTACTTTGACCAATAATGGTCCGAAATGAAAATCGAATGAAATTCGCAAGCGCAACGTATCTAAACACCGTGTTTGATTCTACAATCATTGTGTAAATCAGAAACCAATACTTACATATTTTTTATACATGAAGTGGTATCACGAAAACTTCCACTCAAAGTCTGTCAGAATGTGTGGCTTTTGCGTTTATTTTAAAACAAATCATCATAAGGAAACCAAAGCACACGATTTTTATATAATTTTATTAGCATTGAATAGATTAAGTGTTCAACAGGTATAAGAAGATATTTAGGTAATTTGTGGTCTCTTATGAAAACGTCAATTGCGTGACGCTTAGCCGTCTGTTTATGTAACAGATGACCCAAGCAGTTATTCTTTACAGAATAAATTCAACTTGGAAATTGATGACGCTTTGCTATCTTATGCTTTAGAATGTTTTAAACACTCACAGTGTCATATCTATAATCTATCGCAGGGTCGGACTGACAGCACGGTAGCTCAATTGGTAAGAGCGTTTGGCCCGGTCAGCCAAAAGGTTGCTGGTTCAAGTCCCGCCCGTGCGCAAGTTTCTGGTTTCTTATTTCATCTTTATGAATATAAAATATGACACTGTGAGTGTTTAAAACACTCTAAAGCATTAGATAGCGAAGCGTCATCAATTTCCAAGTTGAATTTATTCTGTAAAGAATAACTGCTTGGGCCATCTGTTACATAAACAGACGGCTAGATGGCGCTAAGCGTCACGCAATTGACGTTTTCATAAGAGACCACAAATTTCGCAGGGTCGGACTGACAGCACGGTAGCTCAATTGGTAAGAGCGTTTGGCCCGGTCAGCCAAAAGGTTGCTGGGTCAAGTCCCGCCCGAGCGCAAGTTTTTGGTTTCTTATTTCATCTTTATGAGTATGAAATATGACATTGTGAGTGTTTAAAACATTCTAAAGCATTAGATAGCGAAGCGTCATTAATTTCCAAATTGAATTTATTCTGTAAAGAATAACTGCTTGGGCCATCTGTTACATAAACAGACGGCTAGATGGCGCTAAGCGTCACGCAATTGACGTTTTCATAAGAGACCACAACTTTCGCAGGGTCGGACTGACAGCACGGTAGCTCAATTGGTAAGAGCGTTTGGCCCGGTCAGCCAAAAGGTTGCTGGTTCAAGTCCCGCCCGAGCGCAAGTTTTTGGTTTCTTATTTCATCTTTATGAGTATGAAATATGACACTGTGAGTGTTTAAAACATTCTAAAGCATTAGATAGCGAAGCGTCATCAATTTCCAAGTTGAATTTATTCTGTAAAGAATAACTGCTTGGGCCATCTGTTACATAAACAGGCGGCTAGATGGCGCTAAGCGTCACGCAATTGACGTTTTCATAAGAGACCACAAATTTCGCAGGGTCGGACTGACAGCACGGTAGCTCAATTGGTAAGAGCGTTTGGCCCGGTCAGCCAAAAGGTTGCTGGTTCAAGTCCCGTCCGTGCGCAAGTTTTTGGTTTCTTATTTCATCTTTATGAATGTAAAATATGACACTGTAAGTGTTTAAAACATTCTAAAGCATTAGATAGCGAAGCGTCATCAATTTCCAAGTTGAATTTATTCTGTAAAGAATAACTGCTTGGGCTATCTGTTACATAAACAGACGGCTAGATGGCGCTAAGCGTCACGCAATTGACGTTTTCATAAGAGACCACAAATTTCGGTGCGGATCGGGAGATATAAGGAAACAACTGAATCCGAGTAAATATGGTTTATTACTGCCTCAAATATATTGATATACTGTCTTATATACTAAGAGCGCATAGGTACATCACACGCCCTACCAAAAGGAAAAAAAATCACAATAAGTGTATTTTTTTAAAAAATATAGGTTAAATCTTAATAGTTTATACTGTGAGGCATTTAAAAAGATAGCTCCTTCCCAGCTTGCGCGCGCATTCGCGCCAAATGTGTGACATGTATCTTCTGTCTCTCTCTTGCGTCGTAAAATGGCGTCGCGTGTTGTTCTCTAAGAAATAAATGATTTACAAAAGTAACCCGTGTTTACCTGAGCTCCCTTTTAGCTCAGAAGTGGGATTACTGTCCCTATCGCCCGCGTGAATGATATCTCGGTAAAAATCGTAGTTTACTAAGTTTTCAGAAATCTGACCGTGCGCGAGGCGCAGAAGCCGGTTTGTGCCAGTTCGAAAAGTTCTCGCGCGTTTTGAAATGGACAAAAACTTTAAGTTGTGTATGTTTCAGTCACAAATTAGTAAGAGTGTGTATTCGGCTAATTATGTGTAATGTGATGTGTGATAAAAGTAAAGTGTTGACGAAAATTGTGTTGCTGTGCTGCGTATTGTTTCTGGTGCCAAAGTGTCTACTGTTTGAAATGTTGATATCGAGCTACTTCAATGCCGCGCCGGCGATGATGACATCGAATCGTATGGCGTCGATTGATTGCCGCGGGGGCTTCGGCACCGGTATTGACTAGCATCGACAGAGTCCTCATTGGCAGCGGCGGCGTCGCCGTGCCGTGGCCTGCCGGTGTGGAGTGTCGGTGGCGCAGGTACCGGCCGGTGTTTGGTTGGTTCTTCAGTCCTTTATTCCAATTTGAATTGGAAGTTCAGGTATGACTGTTCTGTTTTTTTTTATACAATTGGTAGTACTATGAGATGTTTATGAGTTATGATTAGAGATCTGAAGATGAATCTTATAGTAATTCCAGCAGTCCATTTAGAAAGGTAGCATGACAACATTTACATAACAACATCTGCCGCATACCCAAATCATAATTATTTTTACTATAACAAAGGTAATTGGAATTTGTGAAAAAAGAAGGACCTCAACGTCTCAATTGATTAAAACAGAATAAATAAGCTGTAAGTATATATTTATGCATATAATTATTATGTTGAGAGTAACAGACAACAGTTAAATATTATTTTATCTTGAGAATTTGATCTCTTTATCTTAAAGTTTTTGATAGTTTGTAGTATTCCTTAGCAAGCCACAACAATTTATTTCAGTAATTATAAATAATAAATAATTATATAATTATTCTGTATAATAAATAATTCTGTATTTTACAGCCATACAAATGCAAAACCAAATGGTAAGTCTTGTATGATGTAAGATGAGTTTTGAGGTATCAAAATCCCTTGAAGCTTACATTGTGATTTATAAGGACTATGCCAGGTACCTATGTAAAATATTATGACAATGTGTTCCTACTTGACTTGAAGTCTTATATTTTATGCTCCTACCTCCTTAGATGTTCAAGAACTGATCTGATCAACAGAACTAATGGATTTATTTATTTCTATACTATGCACTGTTTCAATCAATTGGCGCTGTAGTTTGTATTAACTAATGATTTACAAGGTATTGTAAGGTAAACAGAAAGATTTTTAGTAAGGGTATACTAAAAGGTAAAATATTAAATGTAGAATAAAAAAAAGAACTTATCATTTGAAAATTTTAAATTAACCTAACCATAGTAATAAAACTATGGGTAGATACCATAGTTACCATACTGAATTATCTGATTTTATTATTGTCTTTAATATAGAATTATGTTTTTATGAAAACTCATTGTTGACTAGCGGCTACAGAGTGCCATTGACACATTGGTATTTTTTTGTGGTGAGTAAGAGAGTCACATTTGCCTTGAAGAAGTGTACGGTTTTATGGCTACAAAGAAAATATGCTTAAAGAACCTACTTATATTCACAACAATTGAATTGAAATATTATGGTAATAGTTGAGACCAAGTTTAATTTAATTTTTACTTTGCTTGGTTTTTCATTAAATAAAATGAAATTTATTTGCATACGGAAAGGTTACATTAAATAATTTTAAGCGCAGAAGGTAATATGTTCATCTTTTTCAAACTTTAAATAATTTGGCATGCAAATATTTAGGTACACAATAAATATAAAAAAAAACAATTCATACACATTACTTTTAGGGGAAGTAAATATACATTATAGTTATAATACAATTTAATATTTTAAAAATATCCATTTAATTATTAATAACTCAAACAAAAGTTTTTAAGACATGTCTACCAGTCTGCAAAATTACTCAAATGTACTAAACTTATTGATGGTATTGCTCTATGTTGAACATGTAAACGTTTATTACAAACAGTTCTACATAATGGTTGCTTGAGTTTAGGTTGGTACAGTGTGTTACCATATTGATATATTAATAGGTCATACTATTATTCTATAAATGGGAGACGCCCGGTTGTACGTCCAAGGTACCGCTGGAAAGACATTGTAGCTAGAGCTCATTTTCAGCCATAGCGACTGGCAAGAATTATCGCAATACCGAGATGCAAGGCTGATCTGGTGTCGGAGGCCAAAACTCACTTGAGGTCGTTAAGGAGTTAATGAGTCTATGATACTTATTATGCCCTTTTCTTTAATGGTACGGTGAAATGTGAGGTCACTACTACAAGACATAGGTATATGCTTTATTAAAATAATGTACTGTTTTGATACCTAGAGATTTTCATTGATCTATTGTGATTTTATTTATAAAATACACGTTTGCAGTCTCTACTTGATTATATAAAAAAAGAGTTCTAAATTACAGACTAAAATGTAGCTCAAGAATAGTGTACATAACATGATTTTGAATAATGAAGCTTAGTGTAAAAGTTAACGATTAGAAGTCAGAATGATAGATTTTGGTATTGGTTTGTGCACAAATATTTTTTGATATTGTGTTGTGATGTAATATGCGAATCCAGATTCATCCATGATCCAGATAATAATAATATATTAATCCTTGATTGCACACCATAAACATAATAATTACACAGGATAGTATCTTATATATTCGCTGTAAGTATAATTTGGGCGGTCTTATTACTTGAAGCGATTTCGTCCAGACAATCTTCAGGTAAGGAGAAGCATGAAGATATCCCATTTATGTATATCAGAGCCACAAAATCTAGTAGATAAATGGATTTGAGAATGCATAGGCTAACACCAGTTTACTTAAATATCATGGTAATTATTACTTATTATTACTTAGTAGTTGGCAATTCGTAAATAAATAATGAAGTATGCATATTTTAAGTTGCTTCCGAGTTTTTTTTTTAATAGGCGTTAGTAATGGTAACACTGACTTGTACCAGCAGTGATTACGTTTTCAGGGTGACATCTGTGGTTCCATCTTTGGTTCCATTATTCTGTGTTGGCGGCACATTTGCGATGTATTAGTAAAATTATTATCTTTTTCTCAATTGAGTAAAATTGATTCAATTAGTAACCATATTCATTTTATTTAAATGTTTCCGTATTAATATACAAAATAAATCATGTAGTCTTCTACTTATTATCAGAAGTAAATTATTTGATATACATGTACATTTAAAAGTTTGAAACAAATTGTATGACATTGGTGCAGGGCATTGCAGGGAATTCGATTATTTCTTAGTAAAGCGGTTAGTCTCTTTTAATGATAATAATTTTGTAGATTTGAGATCAGAATATGAAGTTTGTTGTTGGTTTTGTTGTAATGTACATTTTATAGTGACAGTTCTGATGTAATTTTACAAGTTGTTGCATATAGAGAGTACCCATTCAGAACACAATACTTTGGTGTTTGACTCTTTAGTTTCTGTTAATAAATTATTTTTAGAACTGCCCTTAAAAGGCTAATGGTTATGATTAATGATTGATTTTACTCATAGTTTAACTAAAGGATCGTGATAATGAAATGATGACATTAATTGATGTACTTAACTTACTCATGATGTGTTGTTATTTCTTACTATAGTTTGTGCTTACCATTTAGACGGTTGTATAAAATGTTTGTATACCTAAGATGATAGTTCATTATGTCATTAAGCTAAACAGTTAGATGGCAATGCACGATGATACAAGTAAAAGTGTATTAAAAGATGACTGTCACTATGATGGTGACCTCATAAAATTAATGTACTTGTAATGATTCTAAATGTATCAGTGCTCTAAAACTTTTATTTGATACTTTACCTACACTTAATATGTTTAAGATTGATTTTACTCATAAAATAACTAAAATTAGATCATGACGATAAAATGATGACATTGATTGATTCTTTCGTTAACACTTATTTGGTGATGATTTTTGTGATTTCTTACGATAGTCTCTAACCATTCAGAAAGTTACTTGTAAAAAATATATATATATGTAATTACTCTATCATTTTTGTGTTATGATGATAAGTCAATATGTTACCTGTTACCTTGGAAGTATGGAAATTAACCAGTTAACAAAGTGATGTTTGGTCGGCAATAAAAGTTCATTGTGACTAGTTAGGAAACGGTGACTTATTGTCACGTATGTACCTGAAACCATTCAGATCACTACAGTTTGATTGGATCGATCCACTAGTTGTTAGGTAACTTATGTTAGATATTTGAAATGAAAGTTTACTATAGTAAAAAAAAGTGTGTGATATATTTTCATGACCTAGAATGATCAAAAATGTTTCAATTTGAATCATGTACAGTCGACAGCACATCGGGTTGCCCACTTTTGTTGCTAACTAGTCCTTATTGCAACTGCATAGGACACCGCAGTGTTTGCCTTGACGTGTTGTTGTCCGGACAAGTATAATGACTTGTTGTTAATTGTATTGTAATATCGACATAAAAAAGACGATAGCTTTAAGAGGCGACTGTTGTGAATATTGAAATAATGGATTCGATAGCCTTTAGAGGCACTTGTTGTAAAATGTCGGCATTAAGAAGTCGATAGCCTTATGAGGCGACTGTTGTAAATATTGAAATTAAGAATTCGATAGCCTTTAGAGGCACTTGTTGTCAAATGTCGACATTAAGAAGTCGATAGCCTAGATAGGCCTCCGTTGTAAATATTGATATTAAGAATTCGAAAGCCATTAGAGGCACTTATTGTGAAATGTCGGCATTAAGAAGTCGATAGCCTTAAGAGGCACTAGTTGTTAAATGTCGGCATTAAGAAGTTGATAGCCTTAAGAGGCACTGGTTGTTAAATGTCGGCATTAAGAAGTCGATAGCCTTAAGAGGCACTGGTTGTTAAATGTCGGCATTAAGAAGTCGATAGCCTTAAGAGGCGTCTGAATATCGGCATTAAGAAGTCGATAGCCTTAAGAGGCACTAGTTGTTAAATGTCGGCATTAAGAAGTCGATAGCCTTAAGAGGCGTCTGAATATCGGCGTTAAGAAGTCGATAGCCTTAAGAGGCACTGGTTGTTAAATGTCGGCATTAAGAAGTCGATAGCCTTAAGAGGCGTCTGAATATCGGCATTAAGAAGTCGATAGCCTTAAGAGGCACTGGTTGTCGAATGTCGGCATTAAGAAGTCGATAGCCTTAAGAGGCGTCTGAATATCGACATTAAGAAGTCGAGAGCCTTAAGAGGCACTAGTTGTCAAATGTCGGCATTAAGAAGTCGATAGCCTTAAGAGGCGTCTGAATATCGACATTAAGAAGTCGATAGCCTTAAGAGGCACTAGTTGTTAAATGTCGGCATTAAGAAGCTGACAGCCTTAAGAGGCACTTGTTGTGAAATATCAGCATTAAGAAGCCGATATCTTTTTTGAGACATTAATTCGTTTGTGTTTTAATGGTCTTAATCTTGTACGACATTAGGTACATGTCAAAATTTAATTGATTCAAGTTATTAAAGGCCAAATTATGGTGCTTAACATATTATCGCTACATGTTTACTTGTTGAGAGACGTTTTGTGTATTACAGTGTATTTATAAAATATAAGGCCTGCTCGGGTCGAGCAGTCGGTCAGAATAGCCGACTGTGAGGCATTTAAAAAGATAGCTCCTTCCCAGCTTGCGCGCGCATTCGCGCCAAATGTGTGACATGTATCTTCTGTCTCTCTCTTGCGTCGTAAAATGGCGTCGTGTGTTGTTCTCTAAGAAATAAATGATTTACAAAAGTAACCCGTGTTTACCTGAGCTCCCTTTTAATACTAATTTAATAACATTCATGATTATTGTTACATATTGTATAGTTTAGTACGGTTCTTATGTACAACTTCTTCTTTACTGTCTTTAATAATTTTAACATTGGGTGTTAAGTCCTCAACGACTTCATAAGGGCCTGAATACACTGGAGAAGTTAATTTATTGCCCGTTTCATTTTTTAACAATAAGAAATCACCTTTTTTATACATAACAGGGTTTAAATAGGTATCAAACACATGTTTTCTAGACACTTTACTTTTTATCTGGGGGCATGGCAGTGCCCCCACCAAGTCGAGCAAAAAAGCGTCACGGCCGTACCATCCTTTTCTCGAAGCAATTCAGACCATTTTCGACCCCCTGTAACTTCTTTGTGGATAAAACTAGAAGAGTGAAATTTCAGTAACCATGCAGGCATTATAAAGACACGGTATATTTCAATTTTCATTCAATTTGAACCAGTATTTTAGGAATTATAACGGGTCAAATTTCTTAATTTTGTCACTCACTGACTCACCGATCATCAAAATGCAAAGGTACTTCTAGCAGACCTAGAAGCTTCAAATTTGGAATATAAGTAGTGTTTGGTGTATGAATCAAGGAAAAACTAAAAAATTTAGAAAAGGCCGCAAAGAAAATTAAGCCCATACAGCCAAGTCTTCAGTTAATTTTTTCAATATTGGCTTTATTCGTAACGATGTTTTACGGCAGTTATTATTATTGCGTGCGAAGCCGCGGGTTTAAGCTAGTCCCATATAAATATAGGCGCATAGTAGTGCCCCTGCTAAACCGAGCAAAAAATGGGTATTTCCGTCATAAAAACACGTGTAAATTAAATTATTTAATGCAAAAAATGTACCTACATGCGTATTCGTACTTATTACGAGTAAGTAAGGTTGTAAATTAATTATTATACCACGCGCTGCGCGGTGCTAGCGCGAGGGCGCGGGGCGGAGACAGTGGCGGGGCGCGCGGAAAGGTGAATGTCGCCGAGCGAGCAGCAGCCGCGCTGTTCGGATGTGCCCAGAATTCTTACCTGTTAAGCCCTACGCACGGACATATATACAAGGTATGGAACGCAGCATGACTACGGGACGAAGGAAGTGGAACGCAGCCAGCGATCTCTCGTCTCTATACACATTCATCTACGCATCCACTTGTACTTTTACGTGTCTGTATTCTTTATATTATAAACACAATAAATTAGCGTGCAATTACACCGTGTTATCATTGCTATACCGTTAGTTACATACATAACAAATTGGCGACGAGTATAACGACGAAGTGTGAAAGGAAAAGATTGTGAAATGAACATAACCTCAGTGAAAGAAAATCTGCCCGAGTGTTCCTTACACCTTATTTCCATGTTCCATGGGTTCCTAAAACCGTGATGATAACCCGCTTCACAAATTCCTTTATCCTTTATTCACTTACGCAAATAAACTACGATGGCGCAAGATGCACAATTGGGACATGTGCTAACCACCATGATGGAAACCATGCGTGAAATGCAACTACAGCAAGCCCGACTACAACAGGCGCTACAAAATAATGAAAATAAACAAGTAAGTGGTATTACGTTACAACCCTATGACGAAAATAACGAGTCATTTGCATCATACTTGCAAAGATTGCAAAGATTGCAAAATTACATAACCTTAAAAGGAGTCACTATTGCAACAGTTAAAGTACAAATATTTCTAAACTGCATTGGCCCTAAGTACTATCAAGTGCTAAAGAACATAACGGCACCGGATGTACCAGAGTCTAAAACATATGATGACCTTGTTAAGTTATTGAGGAATCATATTGCACCAGAACCAGGTGAAGTAGCCCAGCAACACAAATTCTGCCTCCGACAACAACATGAATGTGAAAGCATTGCTAATTATGTGGCCGGATTAAAAGAAATAGGCGGCAAATGCAACTTTATTTGTGAAAATTGCAAACATACTACATTTGAGACTCATCTAAGAGTGCAATTTATACGGGGGCTGCGAAACTCTGAAATCAAAGAAAGGTTATTACAAGAATCCTCTACTACAAAATTGGATGATTTAATTAAGATTGCAATGGCTATTGAAACCTCCAAGACTGAAACAAAAGAAATAGATAATCAATCAAATATAAACAAAATATCAATAAGAAATAAGAAAATAAATACATACAAACAGAGTACCAATACACCCAATACAAATTCAAATAAAAATACTACAACTATATACAATACAAGGAATGGAAAAGAAAGGAAAGTTAAGTGTTTCCGATAAGGAAAGCTAAACCATACAGCTACACAATGTAAAATTAAAGATAAACTGTTCTGCAGGACCTGTAAAACAAAAGGGCATTTACAATCGGTATGCTTCAGGGATCAGAAAAAGATAGACCTGGTAAACGATAATTTAATTGATGAAGAGGAAATATATGAGATACACAAAATGTGTTCCAATAATAACATGCAAGATGATAAATATACAATCACTTTACAATTAAATGGAAAAATACTAACCTTTGAGCTGGATACCGGAGCAGCAGTTACTACATGCTCAGCAGAATTTTACAAGAATAACTTCTGCAACCTGAAACTGAAAAATACATCTGTAAAATTGAGAACATATACTGGAGAAATAATACACCCTCTGGGAACCTGCAATTTAAACATTAAATACAAAAATAAAGAAATTGAAGGAAGAATCTTTGTGATAGACAGACAAGTAGACCCATTACTAGGAAGAGAATGGATAAGAAAACTAAACTTACAGTTTGATATAAATGCACTACAAAAAGAAGATAAAGATATTACAGAAAAAGAATATACAGAAAAATTACAGAAGCTGATAGAAGAATACAAAGAATTATTTTGTGAAGAAATTGGAGAAATTAAAGATTATCAAGCTAATTTTAAATTAAAAGAAGGTGCAGTACCAGTATTTCTGAAGCCACGACCAGTACCATTCGCACTCAGAGCTCAAGTAGAAGCAGAAATAGATAGACTTGAAAAGGAAGGTATTATAGAAAAGGTCACCTACTCACAGTGGGGTACACCAATCGTTCCAGTTATGAAGCAGAATGGAAAGATGCGTATTTGCGCAGACTACAGAGCGACACTAAATAAAAACTTGGAAACAGACAATTACCCCATACCTCGAATAGAAGAGATTTTTGCAAAGCTGAGTGGTGGAAGATACTTCTGTACATTGGATATAAACCAAGCATATTTACATTTGAAAACAAGCAATGAAACTGCTGAAATGCAGGCAATTAGTACATGCAAGGGTACATACAAAGTTAAAAGATTAATGTTTGGAGTGAAAATTGCACCAAATGTATGGCAGAGATACATGGATCAAACATTACAAGGTATGGGAGGCACAACCTGTTTCTTCGATGACATCGCCTTACAAGGAAATACATACATACAATTACTTCAAAGAATCAGGAAGGTTTTTGAAAAACTTAAAGAATGCGGATTACACATAAATAAAAAGAAATGCCAATTTTTCCAAAAGTCAGTTACATACCTGGGTCATAAAATAAATGAGAAAGGATTACACCCTACAGAAGAAAAGATAAATGACATTATGAATAGTCCACGTCCTACAGATGTGACATCTCTACGTACATTCTTGGGAATGATAAATTACTACCAACAATTTATTCCCAACTTGGCATCTAAACTCAATCCGTTATACAAACTGCTACACAAAAATACAAAATTTAAATGGTCTAAAGAATGCGAGGAAGCTTTTCAAGAACTGAAAAAAGAGATCTGTGGTGATAAAGTCCTAATACCATTTCAGGAAAACTTACCTGTTACATTAGCTACGGATGCATCACCAACTGGTTATGGAGCTGTGTTGTCACACATCATGCCGGATAAGTCGGAACGACCTATAGCATTTGCTTCAAGATCCCTAACAAAAGCCGAAGTAGGGTACAGTCAGCTAGATAAAGAAGCTGCGGCACAAGTATGGGGACTGAAGAAATTCTTTCAATACTGCTATGGAAGAAAGATAATTCTTATAGTTGACAATCAACCATTAGCCCGTATTTTACACCCAGAGAAGGCAACACCAGCTACCACAGCTATACGACTAATACACTATGCCAACTTTCTAGCAGGATTTGATTATGAAATCAAACTAAGAAAGACTACAGAACATGCAAATGCAGACTACTTTTCTAGACTTCAACATACAAATAAAATGGAAATGAAAGATACACTTACCGATGATGAAGCTACCTAATGATTACCTATAATGATTACCTAAATCAAATTTCAGAAATGCCTGTTTCACTACAAAAATTAAAGAAGCAACAGCTACAGACCCAGAACTACAAAAACTATACATTGACATACAATCAGGAAGGGAAAATACTAAGAGACTACATGAATTTTCATTGCAAAATAACTGCATATTTTATGGCATACGCATTGTCATACCTAAGAAATTACAACCTCAAATATTAGAAGAATTACATACAGCCCATACAGGTATTGTAAAGATGAAGGCTTTAGCAAGAAGTTGTTTGGTGGAAGAATATTGACTTGGATATAGAAAATATGGTGAAACAGTGCAAGTCATGCTGTTTGATGCAGAAAAACCCTACGAAGGTACCTGTTCACAGCTGGGAGCACCCAAAAGAACCATGGAGTCGAATTCACATAGACTATGCTGGACCATTCATGAACCATTACTTTCTTATTGTGGTTGATGCTTACACAAAATGGCTGGAAGTCATACCAACTAACTCAATTACATCTACAGCAACCATCAACATCCTAAAGAAGATATACACTACATTTGGACTACCTGTAACTCAAGTATCAGACAATGGAAGACAGTTTAGATCAGAAGAAATGCAAAGATTTTTAAAACTAAATGGAATTCAAGCAAAGTTTACAGCACCTTTTCATCCATCTACAAATGGACAGGCTGAACGATATGTACAAACAGTGAAAAATAAACTAAAAGCTATGATGAATGAAGAAGGATCCTTACAAGACAAACTACAAAAATTCCTAATGATGTACAGGAAAACGATAAATAGTGCTACAGGATTAAGTCCAGGAGAAATGATGTTTAAAAGAACATACAGAACTAGAATAGATTTAGTAAAAAGGAAAGAAGAAAAGAATCACAGTAATGAAGACAAAATAATAAACAAAACATTTCAAAGCGGAGATAGAGTTCAAATCAGAATGTATGACAGCAACAAGTGGAAGTTTGGGAGAATAATAGATAGAAAAGGAAAATTACACTACGAGGTGGAAGTAGATGGAAGAATACACCAAAGACATGTTGATCAGATCCTAACGACTACTTGCACAAGTGAAAATACTAAGATACCAGATACTCACCATACGATGCCTAGAGACCTGCAAGAAAACGTCAATACGCCAGAATCACCCGAAAAAGAGTTGACTAATATCTTACCTAGCCCTGCAAGAACAACTGCACAAACTAGCCCTACAAGAGATGAAGCTGCACCACAAATTCAAAGCCCTGAAGGCAACAAGCAAGGAAATGTACTACCAGAGATAAGTCCTGAGATATCTCAACCTACAACAGCTATGACTCCAACTGTGCCTACTGTGCGTCGAAGTACAAGGATCAGGAAACCACCAAATCGGTTGAACCTTTAATTCAAAATAACGAGGGAGAGTGTTAAGCCCTACGCACGGACATATATACAAGGTATGGAACGCAGCCAGCGATCTCTCGTCTCTATACACATTCATCTACGCATCCACTTGTACTTTTACGTGTCTGTATTATTTATATTATAAACACAATAAATAAGCGTGCAATTATACCGTGTTATCATTGCTATACCGTTAGTTACATACATAACATTACCTATAACTTTGCGATTTTCAATGATAATTTCGATTGCTATATTAGTTTGACGACTAAAGGCTACTCTCATTGGTCTACTGATATTATTTGCTTACAATTGCTTACAATTTGGACGTTGTTCGGATAAATAATTTTAATTAAATATTGATACTTTAAGTACCTAAGTATTTATAAATTTCTTATTACCTATTCGTATTTCTGCATAAAAATAACTTTGCAATCTAACTTGCAGGTAGTCGCAATGGATTCAGTAAGGAAAAAAGTAGAACTGTCTACAAAATACAAAAAGAAATGAGATCCCATCAAAAACAATACTTGTCAAAAAAAACAAGTCTCGCAACTCAGTTGTTCTGCGGTAAAAAGTTGTGAGATCCATGTAATACCAAGTCGGTTATTAATTTATTCAGACTCTACTGAAGCGACTTTCTGTCTTAATACGTCCAGTCTCTAAGACCACGATCGTGGTCCATAACAATTGAAAATCAATTGTGTCTGGAATCGCCGTATTCGAAGCATTAAGTTATTACGTAATAATTAACAGCATCTTATAGTGACGCATATCAATATTAAAATTCTTTAATGTTTTATATAAATATATTGAGACTTGGCCATCGCGTCAATATAAGATGCTGTTAATTATTACGTAACAACTTAATGCTTCGAGTACGGAGATTCCAGACACAATTGATTTTCAATTGTTATGGACCACGATCGTGGTCTTAGAGACTGGACGTATTAAGACAGAAAGTCGCTTAAGTAGAGACTGAATAAATTAATAACCGACTTGGTATTACATGGATCTCACAACTTTTTACCGCAGAACAACTGAGTTGCGAGATTTGTTTTTTTTGACAAGTATTGTTTTTGATGGGATTAAATTATTTCTTGCATCAAGTTGCGATTTTTGCAACCTATACTTCAGTTCTAAAGGATAATTCTCGGTATTATATAACGGATCTACAACATTAGTCTTTAAATTACTAGGTAAGTTACACTTTTTTTCGAAAACTAGTTCAAACGGACTATATTTAGTTTCACTATGTACAGTTGTGTTATAGGAAAAACACCAGAATTGCAACCAATTACTCCAATATCTAGGGTTATTATTTGTTTGTATTCTCAAAAAGGAATTAAGTGATTTATGAGTATTCTCTATTGCACCTAATGACTCGTGATGGTAGGCTGTGGATGAAATTTGATTAATTTGAAGGATTTTACATACCTGTGACATTGTGTTTGAAATAAATTCAGTTCCTCGGTCGCTCCCAATTTCTCGTGGTATGCCGTACCTTAAAATAAAATTTTCTACAAAAGCTCTAGCTACACTACTACTATCTTTCGACTCTAGTGGGTATGCCTCTACATATTTACTTAACTCACACTGGATAGTTAGAATATATGTATAGTTATAATAATCTTTTTCTAATGGTCCTACAAGATCTAAATAAACTTTATCAAACGCGCATTTTGCCGTTGTTGTTATTTCCATCGGTTGTCTAGTTGGTAAAGAATGTTTTTGCTTTTGGCAACTATCACATTTCCTTACGAACTTTTTGACGTCCTCTCACTCATGTTTGGCCAAAAATAGTATCGTTTAATATTATTTATCATGCGATTAACACCTGCATGTCCGCTTGTTGGTAATAAATGAAAATCATTCAGTATAACCGTTCTGTCGTCAGCATTATTTACTCGAGATACTCCTTTAATAACACAAAGTCGTGGTCCGGACCACTTTGAATTATTTTTTATCTCATCGGTTAACCATTCAATCACAAACATATTATTTTCATTTTTGACGACATATATCTCATCTATTTTTAGATCTTTACATAGCGATTCAAATCCTCTCACGAATGCGTCTCGCGCGAAACATGATCGAGTTTTAGCATCAGCATATATAACAGATCGCGACGGTACAAACGTAAACTTGTCATACTTTAAAAATAATTCGTCTTGTTTAGGTTTAGGTAACTTTCCTATAATAAGTTCGATTCCTGAGTTAGGTCTTTTAATCATTTCCACGATATTAGATTGATCAGACCGGCAATCGGTGGAGATGTTATCGACTAATTCAGGGTCACTCTTCTCGTCATTTTGTAACCTCTTCATTCGTCTCGTAATAACATTCATCACATGCTTATTCATATCTTTCAACTCGTCCGATGTCAAAACTATGCGTGATAATGCGTCTGCAGCCACATTAGTCACGCCCTTCACATACTCTATCCTATAGTCGTACTCTTCTAAACAAAGTCTAAATTTTAATAAACGACTACTTGGGCTGTTAATGTTAAATATGTCGGCACTGGCAATATCGGTGATGGCAAGTCCGACTCCTCGTTTTCAGCCATAATGAGACTTCTTAGTGGGCACTCGATGGGTAATGTGTTGGCAAAATTATAACACCGCAATTGGTAAATCACACTATAATTTTTGATTGAAATTACACAGAAATAAACCGACATAGATTTAGTACGACGCGCGACAGTTTCTACACGTCTTCACTGTTCGACCGATGAACTTCGAATGAGCTCGTCCCGGCGGACCGCGACGTCATAGACTCTGTCAAGCGCCGCGTGGGGGCGCTGGCGTCGACTATAGATGGCGCTGGCATCGATTGTAGATGGCGCTAGCTGCGTCCGGTCACGTAACTTCCGACACGGCCATCCTGCTCGTACACGTCCTCGTGTATTAACCTGAAACCAGTTAACATCCGAGAGTACCTGTTTGTTAAACACAAACCTCCTACAGAAAATCATTGTTTATTGACTCAGAAAATAATAAAAAAATAACATAAAAAGAAACTGGTTTTAATCAAATAACTAAAGTAATAAAAATATTCTTAGATAGGTACTTAAGTTACAAAGAAATTTGTTGCCAGGGCCATGTATCATGATTTTCAATTTACAATAGCTAACAACTGAATATACTCGAGTAACCTCTTCACCACGGCTCCCACTAACAGCCAGACACATCTCTTTTATGTCTCATACATGTCACACTACGATCTGACACACAGATCACGACCTCCGCCAGAGTCAAACGCCCATCGCACACCCACGGACTACTCGAGTTTCCTCGAGAGATACCGACTTCTAACGGGCTACGACTACGTAATAACTACTGGTACGGTCGACACTATTACGGTTCATGAGACCTACTCGAGAATCCTTAAACATGACTAATAAAACAACAAAAAATAACTATTCTCTATCATTATGAACTTGAACTTCAATTTCGATTGGTACATGGCCCTCCGGCATCCGTCTTAAACGGTCATGTGCGTACTTGTAAGTGCGCTTAGAGTTTAAAGCTTTCAACGTATAACGATAACTTTCTAAAATTGTATCGCCTTAAAGAGGCCTTAATATTTAGGATCCAATTTAGTCCGATTACTTTACTAGTTCTCTAACAGCACAAAATCTGTGCTTTGCTGAATACTTGCCTATTCCAGTCATAACAATAGCATTATTGAATCTTTTTCCACTAAATTTAGGAGCAAAACTACTTTTGATCAACGAGCATTAAGCACTAGAATCATATGAAAAACAATAGCGCTCACCCTTATGTTCCAAAGTGCCGAGAGGCGTTTGAACAACGCACATATCGACACGCCGCTCGTTCCGAGCTGTCACTGCACCGTTCGCCTGGTTGTTGCCGCCGCTGGTGCACCGGATCGCGATATGTCCAGGTGTCCCGCATTTGAAGCACACGATAGGTCTTGCTGCTGATCGTTTGTGGCAGGAACAGGTTTGTTGTTGGTGGTGTTAGAAGCCTTGTTTTTGCACTCCGGCCGCTTGTGGCCTATTTTGTCACAGTTGAAGCATCGTAGTTGGGTAAACTTTGCTCGTTTAGGTTCAGACGCATTCGAAGACTCACACAAAGTACTTTTGCGTTTCAGATGCTGAAAAGCATGTAGCTCTTTTTGCAATCTTTCTGTTGAGGTTATATCCGTGGTAAAAGCAAGGCGTTGCAATCTGCCGTCGAATTGTGACATGTGGGCAAGAATGGTAGCCACTGCTATTTGTTCTTTGTCTGCATCCTTCCAACGGTTTAGCAGAGACGTCATTATGCGACTCGCATAAGCAACTAATGTCTCGTTTTCAGTTGGTTTGTCGCTGTTGAGGTTAATGAGGCTACCAGCCAGCGTCTCCGTTGAAACAAATCTGGTAATAAACAGATCTTTAAATGCATTCCAAGTCATACCTTGATATGCGATTTGCGAAAGCCACGTCGAAGCATTTCCTTTAAGCGCCTTAGTGATTGCCAAAACAAATTGTCCACCTTGCAAAGGATTATCCGCAAAACACAAATTGCTGTCGCGCACCATGATCTTGCATCCGTATTTACTTTGTCAGGATCGAATTCAGGCAAATCCACGGGATACAGTGGCTTCGGTGCCTGCAAGGCCTCGATGAGAGCCCGCAAGCTAGCATTTTGTTGATCCAAAATTGCACGCCAGCGAGCGTCCGAGTTTTCCATTTGAGCCAACACAGATCCCACTTCTGATGTCGGCACTGGCAATATCGGTGATGGCAAGTCCGACTCCTCGTTTTCAGCCATAATGAGACTTCTTAGTGGGCACTCGATGGGTAATGTGTTGGCAAAATTATAACACCGCAATTGGTAAATCACACTATAATTTTTGATTGAAATTACACAGAAATAAACCGACATAGATTTAGTACGACGCGCGACAGTTTCTACACGTCTTCACTGTTCGACCGATGAACTTCGAATGAGCTCGTCCCGGCGGACCGCGACGTCATAGACTCTGTCAAGCGCCGCGTGGGGGCGCTGGCGTCGACTATAGATGGCGCTGGCATCGATTGTAGATGGCGCTAGCTGCGTCCGGTCACGTAACTTCCGACAAATAAATACACCAATGGCCTATGGTCTGTTTTGATAACAAATTTTTTGCCAAATAAATATGGTCTAAAATAGCGTACTGCCCAAACAATGGATAACAACTCCTTTTCTATTGTCGGATAGTTAAGCTCTGCTTTATTTAACGATCGACTAGCATAAGCTATTGGTAAGTTGTTTTTATTGCAAAGCATTGAACCAATTGCTACGCCCGATGCATCTGTCTGCAACATGAACTCGTTTTCATTTGTAAAATCAGGGTATTGAAGGATTGGTGGTGTTATTAATGATTTTTTTAGTTGATTAAACGCTTTTTCACATTCATCCGACCATTAAAACTGTATTCCTTTGCCCTGCAGTTTATTAAGTGGTATTGTTATTTCAGCAAAATGTGGAATAAATTTCCTGTAATAGTTGGCAAATGCTACGAATCTTTTTACCTCGTCAGCATTTGACGGTCTTGGATAATTTTGTATGACCTTCGTTTTTTCCGGATCAGGCTTGACACCTTTAGCAGATACCACGTGTCCTAAGTAAAGTAATTCTTTTTTTTTAAAATTGGCATTTTGATGGGTTTAATTTTAAGTTAACTTTTCGCAGTCTTTCAAAAATATCTAACAAGTTTTTATTGTGTTGTGACAGACTTCGTCCAAAACAGATTAAATCATCTAAGTATATCAGGCATTTTTCATAATTTAGACCCGACATAGCTACAGTCATAACGCGACTAAATGCACTAGGACTGATCTTAAGTCCCATAGGTAATCGTTTTAATTGATATTGTTTCCACGAAAATGATTTGAACCTCTACGGTTACCGCGAAAACCCCTCTGAGATGTTTGACTCGTCGAATTATTTTGTGAAAAATTACGTATGCCTCGGCCTTGTGTATAAGTGTTATTATAAGACCTCCTTGAATTATTATTGAAACGTCCTTGATAACGACCTCGAATATTATGGCCATACGACCTACCTCGGCCTCGTTGGTAGCTCATAAGCCTTCCTTCAGGACGTGAAGACAGATCCTCGTCTAGCGCCCCTCGAATGGCGTCCTTCAGCGTTTTGTAGTTACGCGCCGCTATTATTGTACTTATACGACTATTTCGCAGGCCGTCGGAAAAACGTTTAATGGCATTTTTCTCGTTTACGCTTTTTAAGATTTCAAATTTGCTTGCGTCGCCGTCGGCTTGCGAGATAGTTAAGTCTACAAATAATGTTTCAATCTTCTTACCGAATTCCTCGACACTTCTTCCGCCTTGCCTTGCCCTCTGCAATTGATGCTGAATGGCTGTATCGGATTTTTTCGATAATAACAAAGATCGCATGTCATTTAAAAGACCTGTAACTGAAGTGTAAGTTTGACACATGCGCAACTTGGCACTTTCCGAGAGTCTAGATTTTAAGACAAATGTAACAAGCGTTTTTTGTCCTTCGCTGTTCAACATCGAATCATACATTTCAATATTGCTGATTAACTGCTTTGTTACTTCTTCGTCTCCCGTCATGACCGGCAATAAAGATACTGCGGTTTTTAAATCGAATTGAGCCATGGTTGCAATGTTGGTGCTTTCCTTATTATCGAAAATATAAGTCCCTTAATCTTGGAATAAACAGAATTTATTTGGTTGCACAAAATTTGTAATGTCTCCACGTTTTCTAAAGAAATATATTTTGCATCAATTTGTTGACTTAAACTTTCGTAAGTGACAATATACTCATTATATAAAGATATTGCTTCAGATAATTTACCTTGCAAGTTTTGTTTTAATCTCCTAGCAGGACCTAATTTAATTAAATATGTCTTGATATTTTTAAGTCATTCAACATTTTTTCAAGATTTTCCATTACTCACTTTCATAACTAGGAAAAACATTGTTTTACACATTACAATAAAACAAAATAAAAATGTACCTTATATCCTGTTTCAGTAAATATGCTTAAAGTCCTCTAAATATTCGTATACATAATGATTAAATTTTATTTAACGGTTTCCGCGCACTTTTCATTTTTATTTACACCACTTCACTCACTCACTTCACATTTTATCGCCCAAACCGCTGCTGCTTGGCTGCTGGTCAGCCGGCTGAGGCACGTAGAAACCAATGGGTCGTCCTCGTCCCGACGCGAACCGAACACCCCGTAATGCTACCTGCATGACCTCTTCTCTCATCCAACGCCTATGGCATTTCTTGTACACTTTGTTTACGAAGAATAGTAAAATAAGCGCCAACATCAGCGCGATGACACTGGTGATGATATTATTAGGACTTAGATGCCAACCGATGTCCTGGACATTAGCTCCATTCGAACCAGCTGCATTTTGGTTTACAAAGACTTCTTCTTTATTTTGGTTAGACTGGCACATTTTTAATATTTGTAGCGTTTTGCAAGTCCACAAAGCAAAGTCCACGAACGTAATGCGGTAATCCCAACATTGTAATTGATCACTAGTGTCTAAATATGTAAAACAAAGCACGGATCGCGCCCGAGGCGGACTCCTGTTGCAGGGTCGCCATATACGGTGCGGATCGGGAGATATAAGGAAACAACTGAATCCGAGTAATCATGGTTTATTACTGCCTCAAATATATTGATATACTGTCTTATATACTAAGAGCGCATAGGTACATCACACAGGGTCGGACTGACAGCACGGTAGCTCAATTGGTAAGAGCGTTTGGCCCGGTCAGCCAAAAGGTTGCTGGTTCAAGTCCCGCCCGTGCGCAAGTTTTTGGTTTCTTATTTCATCTTTATGAATATAAAATATGACACTGTGAGTGTTTAAAACATTCTAAAGCATTAGATAGCGAAGCGTCATCAATTTCCAAGTTGAATTTATTCTGTTAAGAATAACTGCTTGGGCCATCTGTTACATAAACAGACGGCTAGATGGCGCTAAGCGTCACGCAATTGACGTTTTCATAAGAGACCACAAATTTCGCAGGGTCGGACTGACAGCACGGTAGCTCAATTGGTAAGAGCGTTTGGCCCGGTCAGCCAAAAGGTTGCTGGTTCAAGTCCCGCCCGTGCGCAAGTTTTTGGTTTCTTATTTCATCTTTATGAATATGAAATATGACACTGTGAGTGTTTAAAACATTCTAAAGCATTAGATAGCAAAGCGTCATCAATTTCCAAGTTGAATTTATTCTGTAAAGAATAACTGCTTGGGCCATCTGTTACATAAACAGACGGCTAGATGGCGCTAAGCGTCACGCAATTGACGTTTTCATAAGAGACCACAAATTTCGCAGGGTCGGACTGACAGCACGGTAGCTCAATTGGTAAGAGCGTTTGGCCCGGTCAGCCAAAAGGTTGCTGGTTCAAGTCCCGCCCGTGCGCAAATTTTTGGTTTCTTATTTCATCTTTATGAATTTCGAATTTCTTTCAACTGAGTTGCCATAATTAAATTCGGGTTGCAACCTGTCATAACATTTTGAAAATGGGAGAAATTTTCAAAAGTTTAGTTCGATCGAGATTGTCTAGTAAGGATTCGAGGGCCCCCTGAGCCCCTAGGTAGCTACGCCACTGTATATGAGTGTGCTTTAAGGCATTATTTGTGCCCGCCAATTGCACAACTAATGAAAAAAGAAACATTAAACACTAAAACTGTTTACATATCGTATAACAATGTAAGCATTGATAAACACAACAACAATATTCTGCCATCCTAAGCCAAAACAAAGTATCAATAATTGATGGAATTGCATTTTCTAATCAAGACTGCGAAGCCAGGATCACCGATAAACGTGACTTTATTTATGAAAAATAAAAAAAAAACGTTTCATTTGACGGTGTCCAAATACCATTTAGCGAAACTGTTAAAAACCTAGGCATCCACATTGATAGTGCACTCACTTGGACTAAGAAAGTGGCTGAGGTAAGCAGGAAAGTGTATGCTGCTGCAGCGTCATTGAATAGACTTCGTAATTTTCTCCCAATACCCACTTAGATTGCGCTTGTTCAGGCCTTACTCCTGCCCATTTTGGATTATGCAGATTGCTGCTATTTAGACCTCAACGAGATCTTCCTAAGTAAGCTTGAGCGCCTTCAGAACTTTTGTATTCGCATCATATTCGGATTGCGTAAATACGATCATGTCTCAGAGTACCGCGCTCAGCTGAAATGGTTGCCCATTCGCCTTCGTCGTGACTTACACGTATTATCCCTTCTCTACACTATTCTTTTCAACCCTAAATCTCCTCCATACTTGAAAGAGCGCTTCCAATTCATGCAGCCGCCCCAGGGTCGTGATATGCGGTCCTCCAAAACACTTCGCCTCCTTTTTCCTCCTCATGCTTCTCGTACGTACTCACAATCTTTTACTATACAGGCAATCCGTTTATGGAACTCTCTGCCCCTTTCAGTCAGGAAGTCTAAAACGCTGCCTACTTTTAAACGTAAAGTAAAAGCCTTTTTCCTTTCTCGTTTATAATTTCTATAGTCTTAACAATATCTACTTACTTTCTTACTACTCCTTTTTATTCTTCACTAGCGGTCCCCCGCGACTTCGTCCGCGCGTTTTGAGTTTGCCCCCTCCCCTCCCGTCGCAGCGTGATGTTTTATATCCTCAAATCGGTCCAGCAGTTCCTGAGATAAGCGCTTTCAAACAAACAAACTCTTCAGCTTTATAATATATTAGCGCAAGCGCACGTTGTACTTAAGCTGCGAACATTATTTGGTGCGGAGTTATGTTTAAACTGTGATAGCTCCTAAGATATTTATTGAAATCAAATAATATAAAAGGCAACTTTGTTCTAAATGAAATGCTCGTGATGATGAATTTATTGTTTTTGATAAGAATAAATATCTGTGTGTATAATACACCTCTAAAAATAATGCATATTTTTTTTAACAAATTTATTAACATATAAAAGGTTGTAGTAAGTCAACCATAAAAGATAGACATATGCTGTCGCGGACTTTATTATAGAACTCTTAATGCTGAACAATCCTGTCATACATGATTTTTGTGTAACATAAGCGGTTTCCGCAGCGTACGCAGCGGAAGCTCATCAAAAGGAATATCTTTCTCCCGTTTTCGCAACATTTTTCATTGCTGCTGTGGTCTTATGAGTCTTATCTTTATGTTATATAGCCTAAAGCCTTCCTCGATAAATAGACTATCTAACGTAAAAATAATTTTTCAAATCGGGCCAGTAGTTTCTGAGATTAGCGCGTTCAAACAAACAAACAAACAAACAAACAAACAAACAAACAAACAAACTCTTCAGCTTTATAATATTAGTATAGATTGGCTCTCGGATCTGCTGGTTGCAACTGATTATGCATTTATTTTTACCTATTTATATATATATATATTTATGTAAATGTGTTTAAATATGTATTAGTTTATATATTTTGTATTATGGTGTGTATTTTATGATCATTTATTGACATTTATTTTTTATATAATGTGCACTTATCATCTTCTTTTATATTTCTTTATAAAAATCTGTCCACTTCAAATTTGTTTAAAATAACTTCATCGCCATGCCTCTTCTTTCATTCTTCATGCTTTTCCTTACCTGAAGGTTGTCTGGAAGAAATTGCTACAAGCAATAAGACCGCCTAAATTGTACTTATAGCGAATATCAAAGATACTATCAATACATCGATGTTTTATGCATAGAATAAATGTTTTAATCTATGGTTGGTCCTGCGCCTAAACTCTCTCCGGTCGTGTCAGATTGCTGTCCCATCGGGCTATGAGAGTGAAAGGAATAGAGAGTGCACCTGTGTTTGCGCACATACTTGTGCACTATGACATATGTCCCGCGCAGTCGGTTAGTCGTTGTGACTGGCCACCGTAGTCGAAATCGGCTAGGGGGACTTCTTCTACAAATCTATACTTAATATTATAAAGCTGAAGAGTTTGTTTGTTTGTTTGAACGCGCTAATCTCAGAAACTACTGGCCCGATTTGAAAAATTATTTTTATGTTAGATAGTCCATTTATCGAGGAAGGCTTTAGGCTATATAACATAAAGATACGACTTACAAGACCGCAGCAGCAATGCAAAATGTTGCGAAAACGGGAGAAAGATATTCCTTTTGAGAGCTTCCGCTGCGTACGCTGCGGAAACCGCTAAAGTTACACAAAAATCATGTATGACAAGATTGTTCAGCATTATGAGTTCTATAAAAAAGTCCGCGACAGCATAAGTCTATCTTTTATGGTTGACTTACTACAACCTTTTTTATGTTAATAAATTTGTAAAAAAATAATGCATCATTTTTAGACGTGTATTATACACACAGGTATTTATTCTTATCAAAATAAATACATTCATCATCACGAGCATTTCATTTAGAACAAAGTTGCCCTTTATATCATTTGATTCCAATAAATATCTTAGGAGCTATCACAGTTTTAACATAACTCCGCACCAAAATAATGTTCGCAGCTTAAGTACAACATGCGCTTGCGCTAATTATATTATAAAGCTGAAGAGTTTGTTGGTTTGAACGCGCTTATCTCAGGAACTGCTGAACCGATTTGAAAAAATATTTCTGTGTTAGATAGCTTATTTATTGAGAAAGACTTTAGGATATAAAACATGACGCTGCGACGGGAGGGGAGGGAGCAAACTCAAAACGCGCGGACGAAGTCGCGGGGGACCGCTAGTGTTTTATAAATAGAGGTCCCGGGTTCAATCCCCGGGTCGGGCCAAAAATATGAAGTAGTGTTTTTCTGTTCAGAAATTCACAGGGTAGGCTGGAGTTTGAAAAATGGATTTTACCCCCGTGCCTCGGAAAACACATAAAGCTCATACCTCTCCGCCGCTAGCCGCTACCGATATCTCTCCGGTCGTATTAGATTGCTGTCCTATCGGGCTACGACAGTGCAAGGAATAGAGAGTACACATGTGTTTGCGCACACACTTGTGCACTCTAGACTAACCGACTGCCGCAGTCGGTTAGTCATTGAGACTGGTCACCGTAGTCGAAATCGGCTAGGGGGATCATTATTATTATTATAATGAATAGAATATTGAAACGTCAACTTTTCTTTAAGACACTGTCAACATCTGTACCAGCCTTGGACGAATAAACCACTGGACGCGCAATGACGGGCAATTTCGCTTGTGCCCCCTTAGCCACGAAGCGGGCTTTTTGGCCTCACTTACAGGTGACGTCTTGTCAGTACGGTGATAGAGCTCAGTGAGAAACATTGACGGAAAAAATGGGTAAATGTGGCTTATTTTTGTGTAAAAATTATAGTGGCAAGACAATAAATATTTATTTTAATCCGTAAATAACGCTTTATCCCAAAAAAGTTGTTATTTTTCATGAAAATAGTAAAATGTGTTTTCCAAAAGAAAAGTAACATTGCCATTTAAAAAAGTGGTGGTCAGTTACTACAAAATCAACAAGATACTGTATACTTTATACGGTAGGATTATCATATGTTTATCATTCGTTCTCTTGTCAGTTTAATTTTAATTGTGCTTGACAATTGTCGATAAATCATATCGATAAACATTTATTGAATTTTTAATACAAATTCTTTTAAAATAAAATGATAAATCTATAAAATGTTTCACTCGAAAGTAGATTAAGGTATCTTAAAAATACAACAATTTGGTTTAAAATTTTAAACTTCATATTTGATAATACATCTTTATAATATTATTTCATATTTTCTGTAGATCCATTTAGGAAAATAAAGTGGGTAGAAGCAGTCCAAAGAGAGGCAAAATGGATCCCCACAAAGTATCACCAAATATGTGGCATCCAATTTACGCCAAGCGTGATTGAATGCCAACGCTGCTTAACTATCCCATAGGAGGATTTTAATGGTGCAAGGCTATATTGTGTACTAACGGGCTGTTTCAAAATGTCTTAGGAAGTTCACACTAACTAAGTGATACTTGCCAGATCGTTCATATAAAACGACTTTCTATGTTTCAATTGTTAATTTTATGGTTTGTGCATTACATGCCCATAATGTAATTTATTGGTTTGGTGATATAATTTTACAAAAGATTCGTTCATTCATTCGTTCCATACATATCGATAAAAAAATATCGACACTTCAAGGCACTAAATGTCAAAACTTGACACGACAAGCTCCCCCCGCCCCGCAGAAATTGGCTAACGATGTTTTCATACATTCGCTCTTGCGTTTCATATCCAGTGGTTAATTCATCCAAGGTACCAGCATCATAAAACATCTGTCCAAGCGAATTATTTACAGTGTGCCCAAAAGTACTGGGAATGCATTTTTTTCTCTTCACCTTTCATAAACAATAATTCCTAATCTAAAAGACGTTTTTTTTTGTTTCCGAAAACATCGATGTTTTTTACTCGATAAAATCCAGCATCGATACCTACTGTTGTTCCGATGTTTACAACATTGTTTTTTTCCTAATAACGATCATCCCTAAATAAGTCCTAAAATAATACAGGCATTATGGCCACCTCCAGGTCTATTTGCTTGTCCCAGTCAAAAGTTTGCTATTCATTGCACATCCGCTACAGATAGGACTGCGCGCTTTGGTTTTTTAGCTGACTTCAAATAAAGCAGATTTTCTATTTAGCCACACTGCTGCTTACCCTCAGATATCTATTATTTATATTGCTCCTGCAATAAACCTGCCCTTTTTGAGTTCGTGTTCGTTCGAATTATTTTTAACCGACTTCAAAAAAGGAGGAGGTTATCAATTCGACTGTTTTTTTTGTATCTATGTTACCTCATATCTCAGTCGTTTGTCGACCGGTTTTACTTTTTTTAATTTAATTTGCTTTCTTGCGAATAAAAATGAGGATATTAGGTATCATTTGTAGTAGGTATATTATAGGTAAAAACAAAACAACAGCCATATTTCAGGAGAAGCCTAAACTTGGTATGTCTACATTTTTTTTTGGTTAATTATAGAAATAAAAATGCTTTAAATCTAATGGTGTGCTTTGTTTTTGGAAGCACCTTAAAAAAGCCCTTTTTAATAATTTAACACACGATAGGTTTATGAAGTTTTCTTTTTCAATTTTCATACAAAGTATTTCATGAACCAGCGCCCCACTACTACCGAAGATTTTGAGATAAGTGATAAGTTTTAAGCTTCGTGTCAAAATTTTGTTTTTTTTATCTCTAGTAAACGTGTGCCAAACGGCTAGTCTCGACTTGCGGATTTTCTTTAAAATTGGACTCGTACGCAGTTCACTATAACGACTTTTAACCATCCCTCATATTAAAAGTAAACAACGCTTTGTTCTAATTGAAACCCACCAGCATGTTTATTTGCGAATATTTTCTCCGGGCCATCAAATAAAAACGTACTAGATACTGTTGTTTAAAGCGTAATAAAATGTTTTATGTTTTCCACGCCTGCGTAACATTAATTTAGTTAATTAAGACATTAGATTTAGTGAATACGTGAATTCTGTTGAAATAACAGTTTGTGTGTCGTTAAGGCCAGGGGCGCGATAATTTGAACTTGTAATGACCTTATTATGTATTCATTACTTACGATGAATTTTATAAAAAATAGGTTTTATTTTCTGTTTCGTAGTATTTTTTGTGTGTTATTTTTTTCAACAGTAATATTTTTGTATTTACACAGGTATTTTAGAGAAGCTGATACATATCGATTTTTGTATAGTCAGTTTTTCGACGCATAGTTTATCAATTCTTACTTGTATCATATCATGAATCATCATGAAAAGGTAACGAGCTCAAAAAGTCTCGACTCTTTCTTTATTCAGTATCTCAACAAAAATTTTGGACTTTCCAGACAGGGCCCACCATGAATTTTATTCTCGTCTTCACGTAAGATGCTGTTTGGATCACTCAAATCAAAATGAGCAAGAAACATGTCCAAACCGGTGAGTAAAGACTCTAGTTGGCCCTTGAGGGGCATTGTGCAAGCACAAAGTGTGTTGCATTAAATATTTATTAGTGGAGCGCTCTATCTGCCTTTATTATAGTTCCGCATCGCAAATGTTATAGTGTGATGCTGACAGGATAAAGACCGAGAGGCTGCAGTCCAAAGCGATGGTCTGATCAGATCCCCGAGCAATTGGAAACACAGATCAGCACCGCACTGCAATCGACAGTCGCAGCCGATGGAAACTGTCAGCTGACAAAATCCAGAGTCACAATACTCAGCAATTCGTAACCAATTAAGAAGAAGAAGCACTGTAGCGTAGGCAAGCTGTGTGTAAATCTGCCTGTATGTTTATGCATCAGTGGGCCAATTAATTAAGCAGTACAGAATAAATCAACTTGAAAATTGATAACGCCTTGCTATCCAATCGTTTAGAACGTTTTTAACTCAGTGTGAATGTTTGCTTCGCCCGGTTAGCCATAAGTTGAGGTTCGAGTACCGCCCGTGCGCAAGTTTTGGTTTTTTATTTCATCTTTAAGAATATAAAATATGACACTGTTAGTGTTAAAAACATTCAATATACATGCAAATATAACTTAAGCCTTGATTTGTATTCTTTAACTGTACCCTAGGCCCTTTCATCGATATTAATGGCAACGTTTCGTTACCAGTGGTTGAATAATTACTATTGCGTTTTTTTAAGATAAACTACCTTTACCAAATGTCAGATTGGCTAGTTAAATGACCATTGGTAAAGTGGTTATAAGGTATTAAGTTCCTTGGCGAGAGATGAAACCAAAAGCTTTTGCGCAACGTATTTTTTCTCACACAATAATTATAGTAGAAGAACGCTACCTTTACCTTGTCACCCAAACTAGTACAAGTTATGTCAAATCTCAATCTTCAATTTTGAGTGACAGCTGAAGGTGGGGGTGAGAAAGAACATTTTGTATTGAACACCAAAATCACGGCGAGTCGCCTCTGCTTGCTTACTAGTATGTGCAATAAGGAAACCTATAGATGAAAAAAACTATTTTTCAACCGATGGTTACGAGATTTTACCATTACTATCGATGAAAAAAATGGGCCTTAGTAAGTAAACAACTAATGAAGTTTACTTATTCATATGCACATAAAAAAGCTGTTAATATTTATCAGGGACATTTCCTTCACTTTAGTACATGTACGAACGCACATGATGACAAATTTATGTGTACCGCATTTAAAACAAAATGAAAGAATTTGTTAATATGAATTATTCCTCGCGCTCAAACATGAGAATACTCTTATAAATTTAACAGGTAATATTAATCAATTATTAATCTATTTTACATGGCAGACTAATTAATTCTGTATACTGTGAAGAGGATGTCTAGCTTATTCGGTACTTCGTGGAAAAAACTTTGTATCTATACTTAAGATGTAAATTACATAATATATTTATAATATTATCACTGTTCTTTGCCAGATCTTGACAACGCGTTTGGTGTAGTGGCTAACCACTACGCTCCTAACTACTTTGTCGGCGGTTGCAGGTTTGATTCCCGCAAGGGTAGGTAAAATGTTTTTGTGATGAGCACGAAAATTTGTACCTAAATCATGGATGTTTAAATTTATATTTATGGAAGACGGCCGCACCATTACCAATGTCTGGTATTCGTAGCACAAGGAAGAAAAGCTAGTGTGATGCCATGACAACTGGTGTGTTGCCTGCCGCATATTTATCTATTTGTAGTATAAGTAGTGGGGCAGTAAGAGATGTTCCTATTCAAACTAAAGATTTGGTTGCGTCACTATCACGCTGCTAAAGTCGCCTAGTGTGAAGGCGCTTGTGTGCCGGCACATTAGGGCATCAGCAGCGCGGCAGCAGCGGATGCTTTTACATTTTTACTACAGCAGCACGGCCACCGCGCGACTGCCGCGCACAGCCCACGCATCGCTGTCGCGCTGCCGTTAATGGTATGAAACTATCGGTAGAGAGACTGTCGCTCGTAGGTCGCGCAACCGTCGCGCTGCTAGAGTGCTCGTGCAACTTCACATTAGGGCGTCAGCAGCGCGACAGCAGCGTGGCAGCAACGGATGCCTTTACATTAAAAGTCATTGCTGGGCGACAACATGTCTATCCCTTAATGTGGCACATTAGTCAGAACACATGCTCCAAATTAGTTATAAGGTACTAACATAGTGTGTAAGGTGCATTTTTTACTAACCCAACTTGGATCTTTTGTTGTCCTGTTCAATAAATAAATAATAATAATTAAAACTACAGCAGCGCTGCCGCTGCGCGACGTGCGTGTAGTATGAAATTATAGGCAGCGAGACTGTCGCGCGTAGTTCGCGTGACCGTGGCGCTGATAAAGGTATGATTCCGAACTCGGCAACAAGCAGCAGTGCTGTTGCTGCAGTGCTGCACTTAAGGTGCTGCTCAGCAGTGCTGCCTGTCGCGCTGATTCCGACTCGCAGTGTCGCTCTGTTCGCGGTGATGCGTTGTTGTATATTCGTTAGTTCACTTTGAGTTAATAAGATTTTTTATTGAAAAACAAATAAAAAATTGTAACTAGTAGGTATGTAACAAAAAGAAAGTTAATATGAACATTTACTCGCTTGTTTTGTTGATTTTCTTCGATATATCCTTCCAAATATTTGATTTTATCAAATTATTACGATAATTAGCATGACTGCCATCGTAAAGGGCTGGATATAAAGCCACATAGTTAATTAACTGTTCCCTTTATGAATCAGAGAAATTCATCCTATAGTTGTCAATTTACGTCGCCCTCACGTAGGTACTCTTGCCGCTGCGGCAGACGCGTCACTACTGGTCTGTCGCGGCGGCAGGGCGACACTGATCCGCAGCAGTGCTACCGCTACATTGCTGCCGCGACATTGCTGCCTAGCTCGGAATGTAATCTCATATAAGCTAATCAAAATTGTATGTAAATAATAAAGAGGCTGATAAACGTAGGTACACACACAACCATCTTTATTTATTACTAGCGGTCCCCCGCGACTTCGTCCGCGCGTTTTGAGTTTGCTCCCTCCCCTCCCGTCGCAGCATGATGTTTTATATCCTAAAGCCTTGCTCAATAAATAAGCTATCTAACACAGAAATAATATTTCAAATCCGTTCAGCAGTTCCTTCCTTGCTTTATAATATAATTAGCGCAAGCGCACGTTGTACTTAAGCTGCGAACATTATTTTGGTGCGGAGTTATGTTAAAACTGTGATAGCTCCTAAAATATTTATTGGAATCAAATGATAAAAAGGACAACTTTGTTTTAAATGAAATGCTCGTGATGATGAATGTATTTATTTTGATAAGAATAAATACCTGTGTGTATAATACACCTCTAAAAATGATGCAATATTTTTACAAATTTATTAACATAAAAAAGCTTGTAGTAAGTCAACCATGAAAGATAGACTTATGCTGTCGCACACTTTATTATAGGACTCTTAATGTTAAACAATCCTGTCATACATGATTTTTGTGTAACTTAAGCGGTTTTCGCAGCGTACGCAGCGGAAGCTCTCAAAAGGAACATCTTTCTCCCGTTTTCGCAATATTTTTCATTGCTGCTGTGGTCTTGTGAGTCATATCTTTATGTTATATAGCTTATAGCCTTCCTCGATAAATGAACTATCTAACATAAAATCAATTTTTCAAATCGGGCCAGTAGTTTCTGAGATTAGCGCGTTCAAACAAACAAACAAACTCTTCAGCTTTATAATATTAGTATAGACTATCGATGTGAAGATAATAATAATAATAATAATAAAAATACTTTATTGCACACCATAAACATAATTACACAGGATAGTATCTTTGATATTCGCTATAAGTACAATTTAGGCGGTCTTATTGCTTGTAGCAATTTCTTCCAGACAACCTTCAGGTAAGGAAAAGCATGAAGAATGAAAGAAGAGGCATGGCGATGAAATTATTTTAAACAAATTTGAAGTGGACAGGTTTTTATAAAGAAACAAAAGAAGATGATAAGTGCACATTATATAAAAATTAAATATCGGGACGTAAGGGAGCTTGACCAAGACCATAAGCTCCAAGCCAACCTCACCTTCACGTGGTGCGTCCTGTTTATACAGACGAGGCTCTGGCGACCGACCGATGGCGGTATAACCATCCAATGTAAGGGGCAGCTAAATGTTAGACTGTGACGGGCAGCAGCGTCACAGCTGCAAGGGGCTGCGCCTCTGCGCTCGCCAACCCGCCTGCCAAGCGTGGCGAGTATTGGCAAAATCCCCTCACATGAAAGTACACCAGAAAACCAGGCCCCCAGTCTCCGGCAGCCCCGCTATTCCTGACTTTGGTAGCGGTCACGGTAACGGCGGGGCAGGGGGTGCTAAGAATCCCCGGAGGCGATCGCGCTGCCACCCCCGACGACAACTGGCCCTGGTGACGTACAACACGTGTACACTGAGGACAGATGAGAAGTTGCTCGAGCTGGAGGAAGAAATGAGCAGGTTACACTGGGACATAATGGGTCTATCAGAAGTCCGTAGAGAGGGCGAGGACACGATAACTCTACAGTCCGGAAACCTGCTCTACTACCGGGAAGGCAACCAACGAAAGTCCCAAGGTGGTGTCGGGTTCCTCGTTCACAAGTCCCTCGTCAACAATATCGAGACCATCGAGAGTGTGTCGAGCAGGGTAATATACCTTATACTCAGAATATCCAAGAGGTATTCGCTGAAGGTCATACAGGTATATGCACCGACCTCGAAACACCCAGATGAAGAGGTGGAGGAAATGTATGAGGACGTAAGTAGAGCCATACATACTTCCAAAACCTATTATACTGTTGTAATGGGGGACTTCAACGCGAAACTAGGTAAGCGAGGCGAGAATGAGTTGAAGGTGGGACCTTTTGGATACGGGCAAAGGAACGCCAGGGGACAGAGGCTGGCCGACTTTCTGGAGAAGGAGGGACTCTTTGCGATGAACTCTTTCTTCCAGAAGCCGCCTCAAAGGAAGTGGACTTGGTTGAGTCCCGATGGCTTCACGAGAAACGAGATTGACTTCTTCATGACCTCCAAGAGACGGTTATTCAATGATGTCTCCGTGATCAACAGGGTGAAAACCGGAAGCGATCACCGAATGGTTCGAGGCACATTGAATATAAATGTCAAATTGGAAAGATCCCGTCTAATGAAGTCCACGCTCCGACCGACTCGTGCTCATATCCAAAATCCCGAGAGCTTTCAACTCGAGTTGTCAAACCGCTTTGATTGCCTAGAAAATTGCGTTACAGTGGACGAAATTAATAACGGGTTTGTGGAAACTGTTCAAACGGTGGGGTCTAAGTATTTTAGGCCTGGCCGTAAAAATAGACCTCAAAAACTGTCGGTCCACACTCTCGACCTTATGGCAAAACGTCGATCTATGGCACTGCAGACCTCCGTTAATGCTGAAAATTACAGGCAGCTCAATAGACAAATATGGAAGTCCCTGCGACACGACATTCGTTGCTTTAACACTAATAGTGTTAAAGAAACGATAGAGCGGAACCAAGGCTCCAAAGTGTTTGCAAGGGACATGTCTATTGGGCAGAGCCTATTGACGAAGCTTAAGACGGAGGACGGCAGTGTAGCGTCGACGAAAGCAGAGGTTTTGAGGGAGATCGAAAGGTTCTATGGGCAGTTGTACACCTCAGTAGCCAAACCCGTTGATAGCTCGGCCAGAGACCCACGAGCTATCCTGACCCGTCACTACACCGAAGATATCCCGGACATCAGCCTCTACGAGATTAGGATGGCCCTTAAACAGCTCAAAAACAACAAGGCACCTGGCGAGGACGGAATCACAGCAGAGCTTCTGAAGGCGGGTGGAACACCGGTACTTAAAGTCCTTCAGAGACTCTTTAATTCCGTGCTGCTAGAGGGCATCACGCCTGAGGCATGGAACAGGAGTGTGGTGGTGTTGTTCTTCAAAAAAGGAGACAAAACCTTATTGAAGAACTACAGACCCATCTCACTCCTGAGCCATGTCTACAAGCTGTTTTCAAGGGTTATCACGAATCGTCTCGCACGTAGGTTTGATGACTTCCAGCCTCCCGAACAAGCCGGTTTCCGAAAAGGCTATAGTACCATAGACCACATTCATACGCTTAGGCAAATTATACAGAAGTCTGAGGAGTATAATATGCCTCTATGCTTAGCGTTTGTGGACTATGAGAAGGCCTTTGATTCGATCGAAACTTGGGCGGTGCTTCAGTCTCTGCAGCGGTGCCACATAGACTATAGGTATATAGAGGTGTTAAGGTGCCTTTACAATAACGCCACCATGTCGGTCCGAGTACAGGAGCAGAACACGAAGGCGATTCCATTGCGGAGAGGTGTGAGACAGGGAGATGTCATATCTCCGAAACTGTTCACAGCGGCATTGGAAGACGCCTTCAAACTTCTGGAATGGGAAGGAATCGGCATCAATGTTAATGGCGAATACATCACACACCTCCGATTTGCCGATGATATAGTTGTTGTGGCAAAGACGCTGGACGATCTTGGCACTATGCTCGAAGACCTTGACCGAGTATCCCAACAAGTGGGTCTTAAAATGAACATGGAAAAGACGAAAATTATGTCGAACTCCCTTGTCGTACCCACTCCAGTATCCGTTGGGAACTCAACTCTCGAAGTTGTCGACGAGTACGTCTACCTGGGACAAGTGATCCAATTGGGTAGGTCCAACTTCGAGAAAGAGGTCAATCGACGAATCCAACTCGGCTGGGCAGCGTTCGGGAAATTGCGCAAGAGTGTCTTCTCATCTCATCTACCTCAGTGTCTGAAGACGAAAGTCTTCAACCAGTGTGTGTTACCAGTGATGACATACGGATCCGAAACATGGTCTCTTACTATGGGCCTTATAATGAAGCTCAAAATCACACAACGAGCGATGGAAAGGGCTATGCTGGGTGTTTCTCTACGGGATCGAATCAGAAATGAGGAGATACGTAGAAGAACTAGGGTAACGGACATAGCCTTGAGAATCAGTAAGCTCAAGTGGCAATGGGCAGGGCACATAGCGCGAAGAACTGATGGCCGTTGGGGCAGGAAAGTTCTAGATTGGAGACCCTTCGACCAGAGACGCAGCGTGGGACGTCCACCAACAAGATGGACAGACGACCTTATAAAGATCGCAGGATCAAACTGGATGCAGACCGCTAGTGATCGGTCGCAGTGGAAATCCGTGGGGGAGGCCTATGTTCAGCAGTGGACGTCCTTTGGCTGATAATGATGATGATGATGAAATATCAATAAATGATAATATTAACATAAGCGTTTTAAATCGACAAGTAATCTATTCAATAGACACTGTTAGTTTTGCCCAGTATCCTCTTCGGAATATTTAAACAAACGTGTTTTTGCGAACATCTAAGTATACAAAATACTTCAGTTTATCCATTGAAGGCCGCCACAATGGAGGCCGTTGAAACATTACTAAAGTATCGCAATATCCAAAACACGTTAAGATTATTTTCTTTGCTTAATCTGACAGCCTTCCGGTATCCTGAGCAGGCTAATATATATGGTAAGCAATTACGTCATACACATCATACGAGCTTAATATTGTTAGATGTTCAAGAATTATGTTCAATAAAATAATTAATGTTATTACCGACTTCAAAAAGAGGATGTAATCAATTCAATGTTTATGTATGTGATAGTGTTGGAATATTATAATATTATATGTTGATCTAGTAAGGGCTCCTAACACGTGTGCTAAATTTCGTAAGTGTATTTATGTTTGTCTACGGATTTCTCGAAAACGACAAGTCATATTATTACAAATACAATAGTTTATTCGCCAGAACACAATATCATATAGAATTAACAGAAAATGACAATAATTCGTATTCGTAATTGTACCCAGCCTGCCTGCAAGCTTGCAAATATTAAGAATTAAATATTAAAATCCAATACAATTCAACGAAATAAAATAATCATGACCTTATTAAATAAATTGAGGTATGTCATAATAATTAAATTGAGATTGTCATATAAATGAAACAAATTACTGTGAATTCAAATACTCACTAACACTATAACAACAGTTACATAATAGCTAACTATTTAATATTTTCTTAAATAGGTTACCCTCAAGCGGCTTTAGATCCTCGGCCAATTTATTTATATTGCTATTGCATATTAAAGATGTTTCTCATATATATATCCTTACAGCATCGAGGTTGGAACAGTAGATTTTTAAACTTTGCTCGATTTTGACGAGTTATATATAACTTCTACTCGTTTTTAGGGTTCCGTAGCCGAATGGAAAAAAACGGAACCCTTATAGTTTCGTCAAGTCTGTCTGTCTGTCTGTCTGTCTGTCCGTCCGTATGTCACAGCCATTTTATTCTGTAACTATATGCATCACACTGTTGAAATTGTCTGCGTTTCCACCAGGTGAGCAGCTCCAGATTCAATTAAATGTATATTTATCATTTAGTTACAGGTTTAAAACAATTGTAAAAGCAAGGTTTTCTTTTTGTAATGCGATTGAATGAAACATATTTAGTTAAATGTGTGCTCACTCAGTCCTCACAAGCGGTCAGCCATATCTTCATACTGAAATAAGTTGGTCGAGTCGTTCAGTGTTCTTTTTTTTGTTACAGCTCTATTTAATTGGAGCCTGTGATTTCAGATCGTCAAGTTTCGTATTAAAACATTTACTATTAATTTATTGTGCTCACTCCATCCACACGCTATTGTATCTCTATGAACCAACTATAGATTCGCATTCTATCGTTTGCATTGTATGAATTGGCTAGAAATAGGACTATTCAGCATAAAAACAAACCACTATCAATGTGCGTTCATGAGTACAACGAAAGCCTGGTGCTCACTCCGTCCGCTATCGCTAAACACTTAAATATTTTTTGCTAAGTTAACTTAAAAGAAAGAGTCAACATATGATTTTTTTGTGCAAAAATACTTTAAAATATTCGGCGGTACACAGTTCAATATTACTTGTTACTTTTATAGATATACAAAACTAAATTTTTGGTGTAAATGACATATAATAGGGTGTCTCCACGTGACAATAATAAGAGGACATAAAGTAAGACTGAAAAATCTTTAACCAATTTTCGCGCAATTCGTATACGGAAAAGTTCACCGATCAAATTTTCTTTGTCAAAGAAAAAATATTTTAAATTTGTCAGAGTCACGATGTATATATAATTAGTTTTTGGTCGTGCGATAGTTTTTTACATGTATCTACATTCTTGATTTGATTTTTAGGTAAATAAGTTAAACTCGCAATCGAGGTACTACACGAAAAAAGTTCGATTGCCACGAGACTCAGCCTCCAGGCCGCCGAAAACTGATGAAGAAAATTAAAAGTTGCAAATAGATTTTGGATTTGGATAATGCCTTGTTTCATTCCTCATCAACAGAGTCCAAAAAAATACTAATAACGCTGAAAAATAAATGTCGGAAATAATCCCTGTGCCTGGGTAAAGATTTCCTTTTTTGTTGCTACATATAATTCTTGTAAATTAATTTAAATTACGTTATATATTTAAGGAGGTTATTTTGCTGAAGTGTTATAAGTATGCAATAAATAGAAATGTCAGGAGAAACACCTAGTATTCAAAAGAAAGTTATTTAATGTTGACATAAACAGGCATAAGTCGTATAGTTCCCACAAAACGCTTAGCTACAACGGGCTAAGGTCATATGTTCCTCACATGTTTAATTTCTTATTTCACAAAGTCCCGCAAGAAATTAACATTTATTTTGTAATTTCAAATAAAAAAACACAATCTCCATCATACCTAAAAATCGAACGGCGTATCTTCCTTCGTTTAGCCATAACCGATAAGAATCACGCACGTTGACCGGAAATCACTTGTCAGTTAAAACTCAAATGGCAGTCAGTGTCACACATGGTCTAATTTTTAACTTATTTTCTATTCTAGTTCTTTCCTAATGTCCATATTTTACCATTCAGCTTTAGAGCTAGTGTTGAAAATGTCTATTAAATAGTCAAAAACGGTCATTAACTGTCATAAATGGTAATTCATATTGATTCAGTAATATTTTATTACTTTTTCGGTTGTGCGTACGCGATTGGTCGAATTTGGTAGGTCACATGACTTTCGCGCAGGTTCGTGAAACACCGTTCTTTACATCTGATTTCAAACATATTTACAAAAAACAATAAAAAGTCATAATAAGTAATCAAAACTCATTCACACAACGACACAAAATGTGTTTTTCTTGCGAAAACTGAGTCAGGAAATTATATTTACGGTTCATCACATACGATCAAATTGATTGATATTGACCGTATTTGACCAGTCATGTATGGTTTCTGACAAATGTGACCGGTCAGATATATTCATTTTACATTTAGTACACAAAACCTCAAATTTTAAACTAAACCCAAACCCCAGCCCAAACAAATTACCTATTAAGAACAAAACCTTTTCCTTCAGGCAAGTAAGCGAGGATGACACGCAGCTAGCGTGAACACGTGAAGTTTAGTCAGCCAAGTCCTGCTATTTTATCACGTGTAGACACCCTATTCCATGTCCTTCATACAAAATATGAAATTTTGTTTTACTCTAAAAGTAAAAAGAAATATCAAACTGGGTACTTCAGAATATTTTATAGTATTTTTGTACAAAAAAAATCATATGTTCACTCATTCTTTTAACTTAATTTAGCACAAAAGATTTAAGTATTTAGCGATGGAGGACGGAGTGAGCACCAAGCATCCGTTTTACTCGTGAACGCACAGTAAAAGTGGTTTGTTTTTATGCTGAATAGTCCTATTTCTAGCCAATTCATACAATGCAAACGATAGAATGCGAATCTATAGTTGGTTCATAGAGATACAATAGCGTGTGGATGGAGTGAGCACAATAAATTAATAGTAAATGTTTTAATACGAAACTTGATGATCTGAAATTACAGGCTCCAATTAAATGGAGGTGTAACAAAAAAAAGAACACTGAATGACTTGACCAACTTATTTCAGTGTGAAGATATAGCTGACCGCTTGTGTGGTCTGAGTGAGCACGAGTTTATCTAAATATCTTTCATTCAATCGCATTACAAAAATAAAACCTTGTTTTTACAATTGTTTTAAACCTGTCACTAAATGATAAATATACATTTAATTGAATCTGGAGCTGCTCACCTGGTGGAAACGCAGACGTTGAAATTTGGTAGGAGTATGTATCTTATTAACCGCTTTACGATTCTCATACAAAAAATAAAAAATAATGACATTTAACACAAAAAAATTTTTTTAGTCAAACCTATACGTGTGGGGTGTCTATAGATAGGTCTTTTAAAATGACACCGAGGTTTCTTAAACTATTTCCTTTTAAAGTCTAACGTTTCATAGCTAGACGCTTCCAAAGTGGTAAAATGGGCGTCCCCCCCCCCCTCTAACTAACTTCTTAACAAATACTTTCAACAAAAATTAGTTCGGACGGAATCGAACGAGAAGTTTTTGAGATATAGCAGATTTTCAACAACCGCAAACATTACTTTGTACTTCATACAAACACTATGAAAAACAAAGTTATATTTGCTGTCCACAAAATATTGTGGATATTACTAAGTGGAAGTAAGTGGATTCCCAAATTCAGTTAAAGTTGGCACGGACTCAGTGCGCGAGTCCGACTCGCACTTGGCCGGTTTTTTATAGCAAACAGGATGAATCTTGAGAAATATGCAAACGTCTTTTATATGCATGCAAGGAAGCGGCAGAATATTGCATTTCTTAAACAGTGGTTTACAATTATCCAAAAACCATTTGCCGTTGATTACTTGAATGGAATACTTTTGTAATTTGAATGCTTTATCTAAATCCACCGAGTTACCCCATAGAAACAATCCGTAGCCTAACACTGATGAAACATGACCATGATATGCAGCTAAAGCCGCGTCAAACGAAATAGTTTGACGTATTCTCTTAAGTGCGAAACCAAAACGACTAAGTTTTTGGCATCGATGGTCAATGTGGTATTTCCAATAAAAGTGTTTGTCCAACGTAAAACCCATGGTGAGATGATTCTTTTTGAATTCAATAAGGTATACACATACAAAACTTCACCTTTGGGGTAGAGTGCAAGTTTCATCAAAATCAATCCTGTAGTTTTTGAGATATGGGTAACAATTAAAAATCATGAAACATTTTTTTTCCTACAAATGATCCTTTATAGCGGCGAGTGTTTCAGTTTATGGTCCACAGTAATTATGTTACATTATTGATGTTTTACTTCTGTTCTGCATTCCTACCATTTACGACATCAACAGATGGATCATCATTCGACTTTATAATTGTGGGCGCGGGGTCAGCAGGCTGCGTGATGGCGAATCGACTCACAGAAGATCCAAATGTGTCTGTACTTCTCATAGAAGCTGGCGGGGATCCACCCGCAGAGTCTAATGTAGGTATATCAGGACTTATTATACAAAGAAGACCTCCGTGATGTAGTGGCTAAGTACGCTGGGTTTCAAGGCGTCGACGCTCCGAGGTCCCGGGTTCGATTCCCGGTCAGGTCAATGTAGAAATCATAAGTTTCTATATTGTCTTGGGTCTGTGTGTTGTAGTACCACCGTTGTGTCTCATTTCCAAAACACAAGTGCATTGGCTACTTACTTTAGGATCAAAGCAATAACCACTGTGTCAATGAAACACGAAATAACAGTAACAAGATAAACAAAGTATCAACGCAAAACCTGAAAGTAAATGTTAGTGTTAATCAATGGTTAATGTAATTTATTATTATTTTCAACAAAAAAACTTTTGATCTGAATTCGGAAAAAATGTTTTTCTATACCATGTTAGTAATACAATTGATGAATCAACGTATTTTAAGCCAGCTCCGTGTCACAAAAGAGTTCTTTTTTCCAGAATTCATTTAAATGCTATCGATAATGTTCATGATCGTATAATTTATGACGGTAGATTATTTAAAAGTTAACATTCTAATTGGGGTGATTGAGGTTTTGCGTTATATACCAAATTTACTGATTTAGAGTTTTTATTAACAAATGCTTTAATAAATTATCAATTTTATTTTTAGCATCGAATTGTTACAATATTAAATATTCTTTAATAGTCAATTTCCTTAAAAAGCTTTTTGTTTACGGTATATTTAGTTTTAAAGTATGTTAAATATAATTATATATATTTACAGCTTTCTGGCTTGTACCCCTACGTGCTTGGATCCCATACTGATTGGAACTACACCACATCACGATGTTTTTACAAATGTCACCAAAATGGCGTGGATCACTTACCGAGAGGGAAGATGTTAGGTGGCTCCAGTAGCAGCAACTTCATGTTTTACGTAAGAGGTGACCCCCAAAATTACAATGATTGGGCAACTATCACAGATGATCCAAGCTGGAACTACGATAACGTCTTACCTTATTTCATCAAAAGTGAAAGATTAGAAAACACGGAAATTATACGTTCCCCTTACGGCGTTTTTCATGGTGATAAAGGTTATTTAGGCGTAACTAAACTAAATTCCAGCAGAGCAAAGGAGTACTTAGTCGCTTTTGAAGAAATTGGATACAAAACGGTGATTGATACAAATGGAAATTATACTTTGGGATTCTCAGAGCCGCTAGTAACAGTAGCTGATAATATAAGACAAAGTACAGCAAACGCTTTTTTATCACCAACCAAAGAGCGTCCCAATCTTTTTGTCTTGAAGAATCATTTAGTGACAAAAATTAATTTTAAAAACCGAGTTGCTGATAGTGTAAATGTTGCCAATCATAAAGATGAAATTGTGACATTAAGAGCAAAAAAAGAAATAATTCTGTCAGCCGGGGCTATCAACAGCCCGCAACTATTGATGCTATCAGGCATCGGGCCAAGAGAACATTTGAACAGATTAGGAATCAAAGTAATTTCTGATCTGCCCGTTGGAGAAAATCTGCAAGACCATAAAGTTGTCATGTCAATCTACAAGACAGAACCAGAATCGGTTTCGAAACCAGCTAACCCCGCTGAGTACCCGGACATAGATATAAACGGTTTCGTAGCCTTTGACAATAAACAAGCTGAACCTGACTACCAAGCAGTCATGATTATTAAGAACTCAGATGGAATGCTAGCTGGATGTTTAACTCTATTTACTTTTAACCAAGATATCTGCCAAAGATTTTATGACAGAACTAAAAACCGAGAGACTATGTTATCTTTTGTAGTTCCAGTTCAACCTAAGTCAAAAGGTAGAATTTTGTTAAAATCTCGCAATCCTGAAGACCATCCGTTAATTGAAACCAATGCATATTCTGTTGAAGAAGATTTAGACAATGTGGTGAAGTATTTAAAAGATCATTCCCGTGTGATAAACTCGACGTATTTTAAGAGCGTTGGTGCTGAGTTCATAGAGTTGGAGAAGTGTGGTGGTTTTGGAGCGGGTAGCGAGGGTTACTGGCGATGCCACGCGCAGTGCTTGGTGTCTACAATGTATCATTATGTGGGGACATGTGCAATGGGGTCTGTGGTAGATAGCCGCTTGCGATTGCGCGGTGTGTCGCGCCTACGCGTGGTCGACGCAAGCGTGATGCCCATCATCACAAGTGGAAATACTAACGCCCCAACTATTATGATCGCTGAGAAAGCTGCTGACATGGTCAAGGACGATAACAAACTGTTCGGGATAATTAATTAGAATGTTAATAACGAATATCATGTTTAAATTTAAATTGTTCACGGTGATAGGTTTGGTGTAAGGCCTAACTTAAAGTCACTTATTTGCAAGGCATAGATAATATTATAAGCAACACGCACTAAATGCATTAACATATTGTAAAGAATTCGCTGCCAATGTTTTTCCTAGCTATTACGATTTTAACATGTTAAGAAAAGAGTGAACAATCCTTTGTAATAAAAATTGGTTTGATTGAATAATAATTGGTTTATGTAAATTGAATTTAATAAAGTTAAATAAGATGATTTTCTCATTTCTCAATATATATAAATTGTTAAGTCTTAATAAAAGCAGGACCGGCTTGCGCATGTCATCTTTGTTTGTTCATTTGATATTTTGAGAGACAGAACGATAATTTCATCAAGAATCTAAAGAGGGTCTAAGTAATAAGCACCAAGTTAGCGTGTCTCTTCAACTCAAGTATTTCATAATAATAATCATATTCATTCATTCATAAGACAACAAGATCCAATTTATGGTTAGTAACATTGAACACTTAAGTTATATGTTAGTAGCACATAATTGAAATTAAAATTATATGAAATTAATTAATAATAAATAATTAGTAATTTATTCTGACACCAGTCAGTCCGTGAACCATATTGCAGTGGTACAGGTACTGGCAGTCAAATCGCTCCGCAGAAGCACTCAAGATGCTGTTGCGGCTGGCTCTCACCCTGCGCACCAGGGATGTGCACCGCTTGCGCATGGTTGCATAAAGCGCTGCAGAAGCGAGGCAGCCCCAGCAGCACCATAAACGCGTCATTATACTGGACACGAAGCGCTGCGTACTGCCTCTGCGTATAACTCACCCACAGACTACTCGTATAGAAGGACGTACAAAATGCCCTGAACAAGGTGATTTTGTCGTCCTTCGAACAGCGAGCAAATCTGCGGGCTATGATGTTCGCACGAGCAGACAAGGCCCTACGCTCCCGCTCTATATCCGCATCCTATTTAAGATCCTAGGTTACAACATGCCCAAGATATTTAAACTTCTCGAAACCCGTTGAGTTTAATGTTTGGAATGTTATCGAGATATCTTCCTCGGGCCTGAAAGACCATAAGTTCACTTTTTTCACGTTGTATAACAAGCCGTGATGGTCCACGTATTTTTGGCATATGCCAAGCAGCTTCGATAACCCGCACGCTGAGGCGCTCAGCAGCACCATGTCATCAGCAAAGCTATTATTGTTAAGACAAACGTCTCCAATATGGCAGCCGACATGCATGCTGCTGAGCTCCTCAATCAGCGCATTCACATACAGGTTGAAGAGCTTAGGCGAGGTCAGTCCCCCCTGCCTCACCCCGCACTCCAACCTGTACGGACTCGAATATGACCCCGCCCACCCAACGACGTTGAACTGTTCCTGGTACCAATATTGAAAAATGCGAATAAGTTCTTCCGGCATTTGCGTTTGATGAAGTTCTTGCCATAGGATGTCATAACTAACCAGGTCAAATGCCTTCGATAGGTCGAGGAAACAGGCAAACACAGGTGTTTTTCTATTGGTGTAGTACCTGACAGTCTGCTTCAAACACAATACCGCTGTTTCTGTAGATAGACCTGATTTAAAATCGAACTGGTTATCATGTATTTGAAGATATTTATCAAGCTGAGTGTTTAGCAAACTGTCAAGCACTTTGGCGACAATAGTGGCCAACGAGATAGGTCTGTAGTTGTTTAGGTCACTGATATCACCAGTCTTGCTTTCCACAATCGGCACCATCACTGTCCTCATCATTTGCGCAGGTATATAAGAGTGGTTCACACACAAGGAGTAGAACATCGCCAAAACTCTAGGCAGATGAGTACCAGTACATTTAAGGTGTCATCGTGGCCAGGAGACTTCCCACGCGACATAGATTTAATAAAATTATTAACTTCTTTAGCCGTAAAACGGGCACAGACCTCCTCACCATGACAACCAGAACCGCATTTCGACTGTGATGGCCCCAAACGCGATCTCACAAATAATGAATATCAAAAATAATCTGACTGATACTAATGAAGATTTTTAACTGATAAAGGTATAAAGTAAGCCAAAGAGCAACTGTGTTAATAAAGGAAAATACGTAACATTATAAACTCAGCCAATAATAATGAAGTCGTAAGTTTATTAGGAAAGTTGAAATTGTTATGATATAATGAGTAATTAAAATACAATTATTGTGTTAACCCTAAACATATTGTCGGAATTTATAAATATTACCTCATTTTTCCCAAGTTCTTGTGCAGTTTTATTAACGATACCATTCGGATTCGGCTTTGTTAGTACGATGGAGGGTGCCAATGTATTATCCTATATTACCATACCATAATGTATTTAAATAACTTGCCACGCTCAATCTAACCTCTTTCCGGTATCCTGACCAAGCAAATGTTCAAGGTTAGTTCATTGATTTTTTACTGTATTTTTTTTTAAATTCTTTGCACAACCTAAGTTTGTACGAAAGGTGGACTTATCTACATCATACACAAGTAATTTTATTCCGTGAGGCTGCTTGTAAATACCTGAGAATATTTTAAGACGATGAGTATTTTTTTTAAATCGACTAAAGTGGATTTGGTGATTTGAAATTTGACGCGTCTGAGTTTTGACCGCGCAAAAATGCTAGACGCCGCTGAAATTTGCAATTTCAATCTCACAAATTCCATGTTAATTATGTATGGTACTACAATAGTTCTACTGCAAATATATTTCGTCAGATACAAAATGGTGACTCTTCCGTCATTATACATTCTTGAAGTAGCTATTTTTGTCAAATGTAATCCTCATCTCTTTTTCCGTTTATCCGATATGTCACACGCAATCGACAAAATGGTGATAGATTGTGCCTATGCACATCGAAAACATTGTTATTGAAAACAGCTTCGTAAGTATGGCACCTAAAATCTTTAATAAAATCCCTTCTGAATATCAAATATTATCTACTGAGAAATTCAAATCTAAATTTAAAAGGTTCCTAGTTGATAAGTGTTACTATAATATATTGGTAAATGACTTTCTTAAAGATAAATTTTGACAATTAGAACTGATTGTTCTGTTTATTTTACTGACTTAGTTAATTATAATTATTATTTGCTCAAATTAAAGATTAAAATATTGACATTACATATTTACCTACATGCCGAATTTCGATAAAACATGTTGATACTACCTAAATGTAATTAATTAAATTAGCAACTATTGCTTCTGTGTTTGTAAATAATAAGCAACTGTGCACGTGTTAACGTAAATAAATATCTATCTATCTATCTATCTAGATGTTAAAACCGGTTATATCGTTGAATCATGAGTTATTTTGCCGTAAGTAAATATTTCTAGCAAAAAAAGCACTCATACTATTTCGCATTGATTTTCAGATGGAGCAGTGTTTGATTTCATAATAGTGGGCGCGGGGTAGGCTGGTTGTGTGATGGCGGAAAAGCTCACAGAAAATTCATATATATCCGTACTTCTCATAGAAGCTGGTGGTGACCCTCCTACAGAATCCAATGTAAGTACTGTAGCCAAAGCTGAAAATGGGAAGTGGTATCTAGCAGTAACCGTTATTGTAACCAGACTAAATAAGAAATATTTTTTCCAGTTTTATCAGAGGTAGCTGGTTTAAATCCAGACCGTGCACAAATAGATTTCTTATTTAATCTTTTTATCATATAAAGTGTCAAATATTCATAAAACCAATTCATTACGTTTGTAAAATTATTTATCTTTTTATGTTTTAGCTACCAGGGTTGTTTGCCTACGGTCTTAGATCAGAAAACGACTGGAATTATACTACTACACATTGCAAATACAACTGTCACATTAATAGTGAAGATCAATTACCGAGGTGTAGAATGTTGGGAGGATCGAGCAGCCTCAATCTTATGTACTATGTCAGAGGAGACCCGCATGACTATAACACATGGGCTAGCATTGCAAAAGATCAAAATTGAAACTACACAAAGGTCTTACAATATTTTATCAAAAGTGAACGATTAGAAAATGCGGAGATCCAAAATTTACCAACAGCTCGTTTTCACGGCTACAATGGATATTTAAGTGTCACGCAATTAAATTAAACTGAATAAACAAAATATTTGGAAGCTTTTGAAGAACTCGGATACAATAACGTATTGGACACCAATGGAGATCACACTTTAGGATTCATGCAAGCACAAGTCACAATAGCGGACGGTATACGTCAAAGCACAGCTAATGCTTTTTTGTCGCCAATCAAGAATCGAGACAATCTTTTTGTTCTTAAATAACATATTTTGGTGAATAAAATTAGTTTTAAAAACAATGCTGCTGAAAGTGTCAATGTGATGACAATGGACAAACGAAAACATTGATGGCAAACAGAGGGATTATATTATCGGGTGGAGCTATTAATAGTCCACAGCTGCTTATGCTTTCAGGCATAAGACCGAGAGAACATTTGAATGATTTAACCACTTTAGTTACAGATTTACCCGTTGGGGAAAATCTCCAAGACCATAAAATAGTTATTAGTATCACACAACGGGTAAGCACCTTTACCAAAACAAAGTGACCCTGGCGATTATCCCATAACTACAATGATCGGCTTTGTGTCATTGGACAGCTATAAAATGAACCCGGACTATCAGGCTACAGTAATAATTGACACATATATACTACGCGGTTGCCTCACGACATTCTCTTTTGATCAATACATTTGTCGGAAATTATCTGAAAGAGTAAAAGACAAAAACATATTTACATCTCTCAATGCTTCACTCCAGCCTAATTCAAGAGGTCGTATATCATTAAAAAGCACAAATCCAAAGAGCATTCGCTGATCAAAACGGAAGCTTATTTCGATGAAAGCGATTTGGATAATGTATTGAAATATTTAGAACATTATTCTCGAGTGATGAACACTACGTATTTCAAAGACCTTGAAGCAGAATTTATAGAGTTGGTAAAATGTGCAGGATTTGGTATTGGTAGTAAAGAGTACTGCAGATGTCACGCTGAATGCTTCGTCACCACTTTATATCATCAGGTGGGTACGTGCGCGATAGGTTCTGTGGTGGACAGCCATTTGCGGGTGTTCGGGGTGAAGCGGCTGCAAGTGGTGGACGCCAGCGTGATGCCGACGATCACCTGTGGGAACACCAACACACCCACTATCATGATTGCCGCGAAAGCAGCTGATATAGTTAAGGAGGACAATTGTATTTTTAACTCATAACAGTAACTTTCATTTCATTATTTATTTTTATTCAGTGCTTTTCATTCATTAATTATAGAACTAAATGCCATTTAACCAATGCCATCTTTTCTTTTTTGCAATGACGGTAGCTGGTAGTACTTCTATGAGGAATTCTTCCGAGGGAATGTTTGAGCATTTCAAGAGAAAACAAATCATTAATCTTTTTTTTTGCTTTGTTTTATAAATTGTAAAGGTTGTGAAAATTAGCAATTGATGTTCACTTTACAAACATAAGATGGTTAAGCAGAGCGTAGAAATACAAGCGCCAATAGTTCTAACCAAGATGGACGCAGCACTATTACCGTGCTATACTTTCCTAAGACAGAGGCGCCTCGGTTTGATTCCCAGGGAGAGCGTTACATAAAAAAACAAAGTTGTAAAGTTACAACATGATAGCAAACTCCAAAAGACACCGAGAATTTCAAAGTACTTGAAAAACGGTTTCTTGAAGTTGATTAAAAACTCCTGTTGATCTAATTTGCCTGTTTTTAAACATTCCTTTTCAAAGCAATCGTGTTGATTTTTGGAAAATTACAAAGATATTTTAAAGAGTAAGATTCGAAAGAGTTACAATCTTGAATCATACCAGCCATTTCTCAGTATAAAGACAACTAAATGTATTGGTTTCAGCGTTGCTTACTAGATATATTGGTTGGAGGGCATACCTTACGAGTTCTATTTTAGCCTTTACAAAAAAAACACACTAAATAAGTCAGTAAAGACGTTTACGGTTCTCTTGGTGGCTTATTTTGAAAAAAGTTTCACCCGTTACCATCCTTTTCGCACCAAATAGGTTGACAATGTCAGTGAAAAGGACGAATGGATAATATAATAAAACATCTTGCAGCGCCTCAACTTTTAAAATTGCCAAAGTTGTTTTCATGGGTCACAATTTAGTTTGGTTTCATCAAAACTTTTGTTTTGTGGACACGTCACGTTGTCTTGTTTTTAATAAGCTTGTAAGTTTTTTTATGGATCATGATCTTACATTAACTTGATACTGAGATACGGTTCTTTTAAGATTGACATTAATCCTAAATATTTGGCCATAATCTTATTTAACTTTCACTGAAAACAAATTAGAACTATTATTATACGCGTGCGTTGATAAAATTATAAATTACTATGATTATAATGTTCATAGATATACAGGACGACTTTAAAAAAAATGGCAATATTATGAACGAAGAAAGTACTCATAATTCATAGTCCCTTCCTCATATTTAAATAAAATATTGGCAATATTATGAACTAATAAACTACTCATGATTCAAAGTTCCTTCCACATATTAAAATTAATTGATTTGATAAAACCTAGAAAAATTAACCGAGGTATCACTAAGATTTCCAAGATCCGTTTAGGCGGAGTATTTATAAAAATACTTTAAGGTTATTCGTCAGATTTAGGAAATCAAACTGAAATTCATTAGTTTAATTTGAAGCAAAGATCAATTTTAAAGTGTTTAAAATTATTTTTCTCGGTTTCATCAAATTATACTTTATAATAATTAAGTTTAATTTTAATATGCAGAAGAGATTATGAATCATAAGTCGGTTCTTGTTTAAAATATTGCCAATGTTTTCGAAATATTGTTATGGCCTATAGCTTCAAACTACTTTTTTATTACAATCAATAAACCGATACTTAAATGCAATATATTGGCTGCCCAACCATCAAAACACCGACCCTATAAGAAGGTATTAGTTATTTACGACGTAGTGGTAAATTGGGGTACGGTGATTAAATTTACGGACACAGTGTCGGTTCAGGTAGGTAATGAATTGAGCTTGAGCTTGGTAACAATGCCACTTACCTAATGCAGTATTTTCTTATTTGCGATTACGGTAGCTGGAAAAATACTGCCATGATGACTCTTCCGAGAAACTTTTTGAGCCGGTTAAGAGAAAATATTTTTTTTATCAAATTTTTACCGACTTACAAAAAAGGAAGTAATCATTTCAATGTGTTTTTATGTGACATCGTTAAAATATGATAATATTTGAGTATAATGACCTATTAAGGCTTACAAACACGTGTGCTAAATTTCGTAGGTGTATGCATGTTTGTATATATGTATTTCAACTTAGGGTACAGTGAAAGTTTCATCAAAATCAATCCAGTAGTTATTGAGATATGGGTAACAACTAAAAATAAATAAATTAATAAATAAATAAAGCGTCATCAAAACCCCAAAAACGTTAGCTCGAGATCATGCATCGAGTCCAAACGACAATATTTCTCCTTATCAGAGGTCAAACGTTATTTTGAGCTTTTTATTAAGTTTTTTAAGGCAATTTAATTTTAAATATAAACTTTATAATTTTTTTACGTTGTGAAAATCAGAAAATCGTGTTTTTTTTTTAAAAAAAAAGTTAAAGTAGAGCCTAGAAAAGTTCAAGGGCCAATAGTCTAACCCAGAGGGACGCAGCACTACCCTTACTTGCTATACCTAAGACAAAGGCCCCTTCAATTCCCGGGGGAGAGCGATTAGCAAAACAATATACAGTATCTAATAGCTTTGGGAGCTATTTTCTACAAAGCGGTATTTTAAAGATGAGACGAGTAAATATGACAAAATAACCCAAACTGAAATCCGTTCCTTTTTTCTTGTCCAATTTTATGAACAATTTGGACATTCCTTTTTACCGAAATAACTGATTTTAAATTACGATAAACACAAAACTCACCAACTACTTATACATATAATTCATCGTTTAGCACTGAGATCTTTTTAAATCAAATAGTCAATGAATTTCATTCACTGGTATTATTTAAAAAGTTGTAAAATGATTTTTACATTATTCGACTAGTAAAGGAAAACACGATTTAAGTAATCATTGCACGTATGAATGCGAAATATACTTGAATTAGGGAGCCTCAATAGAAATGATACAAAAGAAAAGTATGCAATTTCTTATGTTTCGATAAAATGTTACTTGTTAAACATACACATTTATGTCAATAATTTTACTATATATTTTTTACGGTTCCAATGGATGCACACACTCTGCTCTGATGGTCAAATTAAATCGTTAATTTGATCTCTCCGGTCAAGTACTGGAGCCATGTTACCGGACTATAAAAGAAAATTACTGTATCTGTACTCAGAGGATATTATAGGGCACCACACCGCCTTTCCACTTATAGACGTAAATCGATTTTAATAAATTTGAACAGCAATCATAAATTAATGGGAGGAATATGGGCTTAAATTTTGTTTCAGGAAACCTCGGGAAATCGCTTGTATAACATACAGCGTATGTGACATTTGAATAATGATTTCAGTAAAATAATTAATCATAGGAATATTTTGAGTGAAGTTCTTGTTATAACAATTTCAAGTGCTTATCGCTCGAGCGATGTTTGTGATAAGATAATGGTACATCATAACTTGCATGGATTCAATATTTCCTACATTTCAGTGTAGGTAGGATAACGAAAATAGATAATCGCGGGTTTTAAGGTTCTGTAGCCAAATGGCAAAGAATTGAACCCTTATAGTTTCGTCAATTCTGTCTGTCTGTCCATCCATCCTTCATAGTAATTTAATTCCCAGTAATTTATAGAAACGGTATTTTTGAGATTTCGCACATTTTCTATAACCACAAACATAACTTTGTCTTAAATACAAATAAAAGGAAAAACAATGTAACTTTTGCTCAAAAAATATTGTGATATTTTGGCTAGGTAAAGGTAAGTGGACCCCTAATTCAGTTTAAAGTTGACACAGAACCCTCAGTGCGCGTATGTTTTTAATAAAAAATATGTATATTCAAAAAAGTCAGTGGCCAATATGCCAACTCCTATAAGCTTGTGACTAACACTCTACGATTAAACCATAAAATTTATTATCTCTTTGGAATAGAATAACAAGAGAGAGATGTCACTAGCAGCAAACTGTGTGATAAAAAGAGATGCGAGATTCGATGTAGCAGCACAATTTTTTACGGCTGTCAGTCAGTTTGGAAGCCCCTAAAGGCTCACTGAAAATTTCTTAGATTTGTTTTTTTTTTTAATTTAAGTGAAATAGTGCATATTTTGAAGAAATGGTTCTCCTAAAATATAGTGACTTTTTTGGAGATTTATTGTTGTTCATTACAGCAAAATAACCCCAACAAATAATAATTCAACAGATAAATTAATCCAAATCGAAGCCTCTTCATATACGATTTATATTAATAATGACCTTCAAATTTAAAGTACGCACTTTGATTATTTTATTCTATAAACGTTAATTTACCTAAAAAGTAAAGACGGAATAACACAGGTAATGCATATCTACGAATATTTTGTATTAATATTCAGTTATAATATAATATTTAGTTTTACACTAGAGTTGCATGTTCGATATTTTGTGTCGACTGTTTATCATGCATGCGGTAAACTAATATGTTCAACTTAGGAAGATTGGTATAAATCATTTGAACGAAAGGTAATCTCATTTTAAGCTACAAATGTTACTTACTTAAGTTAGTTACTGACATCTTAAATCGGTCTTGTTTGACAGCTTTTACTTGTCCTTCTCTTCCGATAGGAATATTTATTTTATGGAATAAACAGGCCGATAGTATTTATGTCAGAATTGTAGTATATAATTATCATTTTACACCCGAGAGGTGGTTAGCGAAATACAGATACTTATTGCATGGAATATTCCGATATCGACCAGTTTATATCGCGTCTATTCCATCCAATTTTCTATGTCATTGTTTGATATTCATTAAAAATTCATCTAGAGGCGAAACATTTATTAAACAGTTCCCCAAATTAATATAAGGAAAATTGTGCCTCGTTATAAATTTTACTTATTCCAAATGTCGAAATGCGCACTATATTATTACCTAATGATTAAACTCCATATTACTGTTATTTTGTAAAACAAAATAACTGTTATTTTGTAAAACAAAATAACAGTAATATGGAGTTTAATCAATCATAAAGATTAATTTACGTGTCCTTTAACTATTTATAATTATTATTTTATGTATATTACTCTGGTTTTACTGGGTTTAATATCTTATATTATTAATTAATTTTTACTTTCATTTGTTTTAAAACCAACATAAATTACATGTATAATGTTAACGGGAAAAATATCCTCAATACCGCATTAACTTTAATTAAAATGAAAACACAATTGACAGATATTTTCGCAAAAACAAATAATTTTGTTGAATTAAGAGAGATGTATCTAAAACTGGTTCTTACTGCTTTTACTAAAAACCGTGGTTTCGTTTGTGTTTTTCTTGTAATACCACCTGCAGAATGACTCGGGTCAAATGTTTATCCACATTATCAATCAATCGACTCACGCGAGCAGCACGAATGATAATTTTTGGTATATCTGAAAAAATAAAGGTTAATTATAAAAAAATCATTGCGATAAAAGAAAGAGTATTTATGGCTTTAGTATTATACCATACAGCGTATGGCCTGTAATACGCCAAAAAATTTAATCAATGATTCTTCAGAGTATACCTAGTTACCTTGACTGATGTTACCTAGTGCTCTATAATGCTTATAATAAACTAGCGGTCCCCCGCGACTTCGTCCGCGCGTTTTGAGTTTGCTCCCTCCCCTCCCGTCGCAGCGTCATGTTTAATATCCTGAAGCCTTTCTCGATAAATAAGCTATCCAACACAGAAATATTTTTTCAAATCGGTCCAGCAGTTCCTGAGATAAGCGCGTTCAAACAAACAAACTCTTCAGCTTTATAATATAATTAGCGCAAGCGCACTTTGTACTTAAGCTGCGAACATTATTTTGGTGCGGAGTTATGTTAAAACTGTGATAGCTCCTAAGATATTTATTGGAATCAAATGATATAAAGGGCAACTTTGTTCTAAATGAAATGCTCGTGATGATGAATGTATTTATTTTGATAAGAATAAATACCTGTGTGTATAATACACCTCTAAAAATAATGCATTATGTTTTTACAAATTTATTAACATAAAAAAGGTTGTAGTAAGTCAACCATAAAAGATAGACATATGCTGTCGCGGACTTTATTATAGAACTCTTAATGTTGAACAATCCTGTCATACATGATTTTTGTGTAACTTAAGCGGTTTCCGCAGCGTATGCAGCGGAAGCTCTCAAAAGGAATATCTTTCTCCCGTTTTCGCAACATTTTTCATTTCTGCTGTGGTCTTATGAGTCGTATCTTTATGTTATATAGCCTAAAGCCTTCCTCGATAAATGGACTATCCAACTTAAAAATAATTTTTCAAATCGGGCCAGTAGTTTTTGAGATTAACGCGTTCAAACAAACAAACAAACTCTTCAGCTTTATAATATTAAGTATAGATATATAAATAAAACTCAAAGATACAGCCGGTTTCTGAATTGAGCATTTGACGTTGAGAACAACTTAAGCTCGACTTAAGTATGTCTTAAAAGTATTTCTGTTTTTGAATTAAGTTTAAGTGTAATTTGAGTATTTAAGGTTGAGAATTCTCAACTTTGACATCAACTAGTGCTTAACACGAAATTTGCGTTGCACAACACAACTGACAGTACTCAAAGCCTGCTCACTGTGAACTTAAGCGTCTGAAAGCAAAGCAACCCAATGAGGGTACTTAAGTCCTGCTTAAATTCAAATTTGCGAAAATTTGCTATGGGTGTAAAAGATTACGCTACAACAGGTAATGAGGAAGTGCAGGCAAAACGCTATTAAAATTCGGACAAAGTTATATTAATCTAAAAAACCGGCCAAGTGCGAGTCGGACTCGCGCACTGAGGATTCCGTGCCAACTTTAACTGAATGAGGGAATCCACTTACTTCTACTTAGTAAAATACCACAACATTTTGTTGACTGCAGATATAACTTTGTTTTTCATAGTGTTTGTATGAGGTACAAAGTTATGTTTGCGGTTGTTGAAAATGTGTTATATCTCAAAAACTACTCGTTCGATCTCGTCCGAACCAATTTTTAACCGACTTCAAAAAAGGAGGAGGTTATCAATTCGACTGTATGTTTTTTTTTTTTTGTATGTTTGTTACCTCATATCTCAGTCGTTTGTCGACCGAATCAAAAAATTTTTTCGCCTACTTAGAGGGTGTACCTTCTAGTTGGTCCCATTTTTTCCATTTTGGGATCTGATGATGGGATCTTGGTGTAATCGAGGGAAACCCTCAAATTTTAAAGGCAGGTATAGTGTTTCTTTACTAGAATCTTAATGTTGACGTGTTGTTACGTCTGATAGTCAACATCTTGTGGGGCTGAGCTGATAGTGGAACTCCTTAACGCTTAGGAGTTCAGTAATTATAATGAAATAACTTATGATAGGTAATTTGTAGCTTCTTAAAAAATAGAATCATAAGGTGCAACTCCCCCCCCCCTCTTATGTAATCACTAAAAATGAAGAAATAAAATAAACTTTTAAAAAAAGTAAAAACCGACTTCAAAACTAAAATGCACTTAAAAGTCTTAAATAAACTCTTCACCATTGAAAGGAAAGGAATCCGTTTTAGACAAACAATTTCTTTTTGGAGTCGGTGCCATCACTTTGACCATCAAGCATCAACTATCACAGCACCGACAAGAGAGAGAGAGAGAGATAAGATCTACATTACATATTTTTTTCAAAATTTACACTTGCTTGGCTTATGAAACGTTAGACTTTAAAAGAAAATGGTTTAGGAACCTCTACGTCATTTTAGAAGGCCTATCCATAGACACGTACCCTACACGCATAGGTTTGACTAAAAATATATATTTTGGGTTTAGTTTCATGTATGGGAGCTTAACTGTCAATATTTTTTATTTTTTGTATGAGAATCGGTAATGTATGCTTATAGTTACTATTTAGTGTAATGCTTATAGTTACAGTATAAAATGGCTGTGACATACGGAAGGACAGATAGACAGACAGACAGACAGACTTGACGAAACTATAAGGGTTCCGTTTTTTGTCATTCGGCTACGGAACCCTAAAAATACTATAATTCAGACAAAGTTATATTAATCACAAATATACGAAGGTGAACACAAGTAGCAGTAAAAAGGATAGGCACACTGGATGTATTTCTACTTTGAGATAGAGGTCAATCGTCGAATCCAAATCTGCTAGGCAGCGTTCAGGAAACTGCGCAAGAGCGTCTTCTCGTCTGAATTACCTCAGTGTCTGAAGACGAAAGTCTTCAACCAGTGTGTGTTACCAGTGATGACATACGGATCTGAAACGTGGTCTAATGAGCCTCATAAAGGAGCTCAAAATCACACAACGAGCGATGGAGAGGGCTATGCTCGATGTTTCTCTATGAGATCGAATCAGAAACGAGGAGGTACGAAGAATATCTAAGGTAACGGAGAAATCTCTAGTAAGCTCAAGTGGCAGTGGGCAGGGCACATAGCGCGAAGAAATGATGGCCGTTGGGGCAAAAAAGTTCTAGATTCGGAGAAGGAGTGAAGAGACCTTTCGATCAAAAGTGCATCGAGGGATGTCCACCGACAAGATGGACGAACGACCTTGTTAAGATCGCGGGATCACACTGGATGCAGACCGTTTGTGATCGGTCGCAGTGGAAAATCGTGGGGGAGGCCTATGTTCAGCAGTGAACGTCTGATAATGATGATGATGAGTGTATTTCGAAGTTCTTCAACTTATAAAATTTCAGTCATCAAACATTGCAGGAAATCAAACTTTATCAAGTTTGAGTATGACATTGACACTGATTGATTGACAAAAGACATTCCTTTCTCGGCAGTCGTTTACAATTTCATTTTATTTAAAATATATAATAGTGACTATTTAACTTGAAATCTTATTTGCAATCTGATGCCCTTAGGAATTTATAACTGACAAAATGAAATCCAGAATTTATTAATGCCATGTATAAATACAAACTGGTAAAAATCGGTTGTTTTTACTTGTAGCGGAACGTTGTATAATCAAGGACAAAACTCAGTTGAATATGGTTTGAGACAATCTTAAATTGACGAATGAAACGTAGAAAACTTAAGTATTCATCAACTATTTGAGCAGATCTCAACAGATTTTCACTCAAATGCTCAAATCAGAAACCGGCCAATTAGAAGCATAGTTTAGTTAGTAATCCAAAGTAAAATCAATGTATACCAAAATTACTAACACGTTGTATTAAATGATTATGTTTTTGGAATATATTTTTTTAAGAAATTAACAATAATTTCATTAGGATTACTGAATAATTAAAGGGCCCATATTAAAAAAAAAATACAGGCCACACTCTGTATAAAGATTTTTTAAACTTTGAAGGTTTGTAAATAAATAAAATGTAGAGATATATGGACTACGTGTCGTAAAAAAATATGTATAAAAATAAATATAATACAGCATCTAAAGGAATTCCCCTCCAGCTAACCTTGACAAGACTTTATGTTTCCCGTTATGAAAACTTTAGTTGATCGAGAGCCTTATTCGTGTTTTGCCTCACTACCACGCTTGCTCGCATTGAGAAGCTGGCTTACGTGACAAAGATGGTCAGTGTCGATCACACGGAATAATAATAAAGAGTAGGCCCCTAACTGGGTACATTATGCGTAATCAAACAGAAACAATTGCCACTTAATGAGTACTAAACAAAGCCCTTCACTAACACTTATCTAAGTGATAACACTTGCATGTCCAAATGAACTACTGTTCATATAAAAACACACTCGATCAAATGAAACCGCTTTGATTGCATTAGCTTTCGTCATGACGGTGTTCCATCAACTTGCCGTTAGTCTGTGCTTCGTTTCGGCAGTGGTCTCGAAATCATCAGACCTGGATACGGCAAAGACCAAGCTAGAAGAATACATAGCCAAGAAAAGAACAGAAATAAATCCGCGCTACAGACCTCATTACCATGTTGCCCCACCAGTGGGATGGATGAACGACCCTAATGGCTTTTCTTTCTTCAATACCGAATACCACATTTTCTACCAGTTCTACCCTTATAACACTACAACGGGACCGATTCACTGGGGTCATTCGATAAGCCAAGATCTGGTCAACTGGAAGGAATTACCAACGGCATTATTGCCTGATAAAGAACAATGCTTTTCCGGCAGCGCCGTTGTCGATGGAAATCAATTGGTGCTTATGTATACTGCCCACGAGATCTTGGACCCTGCAATAAATACTTACAATGAAACTCAATTCTTGGCTACCAGCACGGATGGTGTTAATTTTAAAAAATATGAAGGAAACCCAGTACTTGCATCAGCCCCGAACGGATCTCCAGACTTTCGAGACCCCAAAGTTTGGAAGCATGAAAACTACTGGTACGTTGTTCTGGGAAGTAAGAACGATAATAACCAAGGAAGAGTACTTCTTTACAGATCACAAGATTTGGAAAATTGGACTTTCTTATCTGTTATAGGAGAATCGAACGGTACTATGGGGTACATGTGGGAGTGTCCTGATTTCTTCGAACTAGACGGCAAGTTCATTTTGCTCATGTCACCACAGGGATAAGAACCTCAAGGTGATAGATACAAGAATACTTTTCAAACTGGATACATTATAGGCAGTTTTAATTATACAACTTTTGAATTTGTGACTGAAGTTGAGTTTCAAGAGATTGATTTTGGCCATGATTTTTACGCGACTCAGACGATAGATAATGAAGGCAAGCGATATATGGTGGGCTGGTTTGGAATGTGGGAGGTGGATCACCCTGAGGCTGTCGATGGTTGGGCTGGTTTACTAACAACTATTAGAGAGCTGACACTTGATGGAGATCGTATCATACAGAAGCCAGTAGAATCAATGACAACACTAAGAGAGCAAGCTAAAGTTACCGCGGTATCAAATAATGGTGTTATCGAATTCGAAAAGACAGCTGAAATTATTTTAAATGTAACAATGAATGAAAAGGTTGAGCTTTTGCTAGAAGGGAGAGATGGAGGTGGCAAAGCGTGGCTGAGATGGGATCCAGTAGTGAGTAAAGTCGTCGTGGACAGAGGCTCTACTGACACACGTCAAGTTGAGTGGTATCCGATGGGATCACACGTCTGGAGAATCTACTTGGATGCCAGTGCAGTGGAATTGTTTTGTGGTGAAGGCGAAGTAGTTTTTAGTAGTCGGGTGTTTCCAACTGGTGACTGGAAGGTTACGAACCTGAGTCCGCAGACTCTGGAACTTCAAACATATCATTTAAAGAAAAGTATTACGGAAATGAGTGCGTGGAATAGATCTTCAGTGAATTTTTTTAGCTTTTTTGTTCTGTTATTTTCGTTAATATTAACACTAAAATGAAACGTTGAAAATAATTTGCTTAAAGTTGCTTGATAGGTGTATCAATTCAATATTTAAATTTAAATTTAAATGTTTTTGTATTAAATTAATTTTACATATTTGTCTGAGAATTCTATTTATACCTATTTTATTATTAAAATGACTTCCATGGATAATAATAGCATTATTTTATTTATTTAACTAAGGGACGATTTTTTCAATGGTCAACTAAAACTTATAAGACTGATAAATTATAAAGCGACAGATTTTAAGACATGACAGTTATGTATGATTGCTGACAATTAGGTGACGTTTTCAAATTAGCCATGTTGTATTCTGTTCGACGAATATTTCTTATCTGACTACGAGTATTGCAAAATCAGTCCCAAGTGTAATACCTAATGTCCTTTGCACTACATAGCAACACACGACTGTGAGGATTGAGAGACCAAACAAGAAATCGACGTTTGAATCATTAAATTTACCTAAAAAACACCGGCCAAGTGCGAGTCGGACTCGCGCACTGAGGGTTCCGTGCCAACTTTAACTGAATAAGGGAATCCACTTATTTCTACTAAGTAAAATACCACAATATTTTATCGACTGCAAATATAACTTTGTTTTTCATAGTGTTTATATGAAGTACAAAGTTATGTTTGCGGTTGTAGAAAATGTGCTATATCTCTAAAACTACTAGTTCGATCCCGTCCGAACCAATTTTCGTTGAAAGTTTTTGTTATGATCTACATCATATATATTTTTCAAAATTTACACTCGCTTAGTTTAGAAGTTAGATGGGGGGGAACGCCCATTTTTCCACTTTGGAAGCGTCTAGCTAAGAAACGTTAGACTTTAAAAAAAATGGTTTTCGAAACCTCAATGTCATTTTAAAAGACCTATCCATAGACACCCCACACGCATAGGTTTGACTAAAAAAATTTTTTTTTTGGTTTTAGTTCCATGTATGGGAGCCCCCCCTGAAATGTTTTTATTTTTTATTTTTTGTATGAGAATCGGTAAGCGGTTAACAGGATACATCTTCCTACCAAATTTCAACAGTATAATGCTTATAGTTACAGAATAAAATGGCTGTGACATACGGACGGACAGACAGACAGACAGACAGACAGACTTGACGAAACTTTAAGGGTTCCGTTTTTTGCTATTCGGCCACGGAACCCTAAAAATAGTAAAAGTAGTGTTGTGAAATTTTTAACACATCACATTTAAACGTTTTACCAACGCTCAATGTGAGGTTATCTTATCACATTAAGCGTTAGTTGTTAACGTTCGTATTTTAGAGTATAATTATTTTGTTTGAGGGACCACAAATCCACATGAATTTTACAAAGTTGGCTGTTATCTTTTTTGTTGAACTATGAATTTATTTCAATTGACAACATATAGCTTTTGTAAAAAAAAACTGATATAAGTTCGACTTAACTATATAAACCTGGCTGGCTGAATACAATTTTATCATTACGTTTACTAGATGTTTTATTGACTGTTAGTAACAAAATATGTCAGCAATCTTAGCACAAGTCCAGAAGCAGAACCCACACCTTTGGCCTTATAACGTTTTATGTAATGTGTTACAAACTCCAGATTTTGTTTTCAAAACGAATCTAAAATCTTTAGTATGCGTTTTAGTACTTTCAAAATTGAAACGTCGATTTAATAGTTGGGCTACCAATCCTCATAGACGTGCGATAACCTATGTGTAAACAATTCGTGCATTTTCTCTACAACTGAAAATGTTATCTCGAAAATGCAACGTGAATACTTATCATACTCAAATCAATATAAAATGTCTTCCATGGAGATCTAAACAAAACTCTTCACAAATATCTTATCAATAAGATTAGCTTCACCCGATAGCTACTTGGCACATATAAAAGAATATCTCAGTGAAACCGCAACATAATCTATCACCATGGGAGTCTTACGACAGATTATTATATTTGTTTGCGTAATATCTGCAGTTTCATCAAAATCATTTCGTCAACTGACCCAAGGCGTAGCTGAAATTGAAGAGTACATATCCACCAAGAAAGAAGAAATCAATCCACGGTACAGACTTAATTATCATATTTCTCCGCCTGTAGGATGGATGAACGATCCAAATGGCTTCTCATTCTACAACGGTGAATATCATCTTTTCTACCAGTATTATCCATTCGCCAGTGTATGGGGACCGATGCACTGGGGACATGTGTCCAGTACCAATTTGGTCGATTGGAAACAATTGCCAACAGCTTTAATACCAGAAAAAGAAATGTGCTTCTCAGGCAGTGCGGTAGTCGATGGAGATGAAATGGTTCTGATGTACACAGGTCGCGAAAATTTAGATAAAGAACCTTTTTTCAACGAAAGCCAGTACTTGGCTTACAGCAAAGATGGTATCACGTTTCAAAAATATGAGGGAAATCCCGTTCTCCCATCTGCGCCGAATGGATCTCCAGACTTCAGAGATCCAAAAGTATGGAAATATGAAGATTATTGGTACGTTGTTATTGGTAGTGCTACTGAAGACGCAAGAGGTAGAGTGCTTCTCTACAGATCACCAGATTTAAAGAGTTGGGAGTTTTTATCTGTGGTAGGAGAATCAAATGGTGACATGGGATATATGTGGGAATGTCCAGATTTCTTTGAACTAGACGGCAAGTTCATTTTGCTTATGTCACCACAAGGACTGGAGCCTCAAGGTGACAGGTACAAAAATGTACATCAAACTGGTTACTACATCGGAAGCTTTGATTATGAAACATTTAAATTCGTACCAGAAGTTGAGTTTCAGGAGATCGATTTCGGTCACGATTTTTACGCAACACAAACGATGGAGAAAGATGGAAAAAGGTATGTTGTCGGATGGTTTAACATGTGGGACGTACCACATCCTGAAGAAGTTGATGGCTGGACCGGTGCATTGACTTTGATTAGAGAACTGAGGCTTATTGGTAATCATATTATAATGAAGCCAATTGAAGAGGTGTTGTCTTTGAGAGAACATTCTGTATTTGCTGGGGAATTAGAACCTAATGGGGCTATCCAATTTGAGAAGACTGGGGAGATTATTGTGAATGGAGACTTGAGTCAGCATATGGAACTGTTGATCGAGGGAAGATATGGGGGCGAAAAGGCTTGGCTTACCTGGAATCCTGTGGAAGGTAAAGTGGTTGTAGATAGAGGATCTGATGATGTGCGCCAAGTGGAATGGGAACCAATTGGATCTAAATCGTGGCGGATTTTCTTAGACACCAGTTCTTTGGAGCTATTCTGCGGTGAAGGGGAAGTGGTATTCAGCAGCCGAGTATATCCTGATGGCGAATGGAGAGTCACCAACCTTAGTTATCAGACTTTGAATGTTGAAGCTTTCCACTTAAGAAGAAGTGTTCCCGAGTGAAACGTGATGTTGCTGATGATGCTTGGGTGTAAATATTATTTAAAATGATTTGCCATACTACTTTGCGTTTTATTGTGTTCTATTAAGCGTTTTTGGATAGATTTGAGTATCTACTGTGTCATTTTTCGTTATAATAATATCATGTATCATGAAGTTATTAACGTTTGTTTTTTGAGGATGATGGTTTTGGCAGATAGATTTAAAGCTAATGAACGATTAAAAGCAGTCGAATATTAAAATTTATAGCAAAATGAAGTAAAATACAAGTTCTTATGTTAAAATTATGTTTAGTTAATGTAGTTGCATTGGGCTGGTTACATACTCGTATGCCCCTCTTGCACTGTTTGAGCATGCAAACTTAGTCTTAATCACGAGCACAGAGTAGAGCAGCGAGATACAATTGATACTCGGTCGAGAATTCTGTCTTCCAAACAAAACCCTTGCTTAGCCTTCTGGATAAGCAAGGGTTTTGTTTACGCTCTTTCTATGGTTTGTCTTATATCGCTGGTGTATTTTTGTATCTCAAATATTGTCAAACATTTCAATATTAAAAACAAAAATATATCAACCATGATACACGAGTAAAGTTGAAAACGAATTAATGGGTAATGTCACCATGAAAATATAGAATGTATGAAACGCAAATGTAACAACCTATTGTTACAAATTTGGTAGACTATTTCTATTTATTTTCGACATGTATTTAAACGTAATTTTATGTACACAGATAGATAGATATAAAGAAGACTAATTCGAGGTTATCTTTCAAGAATAAAGTTCGCACATTTCTAAAAGAGTGAATAATTGCATAGTAATATTATTAGAATTGATTGTAACGGGATTGCTACCATGTATTATTACTCGTATTATACGTATGTATTATTTATGCTTAAAGTTATAGTAACTATTTTAAAGTTGGTTTATCTATTTATATAATATGTATATTTTAATATGTACATTTTTATTATAGGATAATAGGATTATTGTTACCATTTTCCTTCTTTCTTTAGAAGGTTTTCACTGCACCCGTTGACATCTTTCTGCATGGTCTAAAGGTTTGACTGGCAGTGAATGCTTTAAACATTAAATCCACCTTTTTCACTTAATTTGTGCAATAAAGTCTTTAAATAAAAATAAATAAAATAAAGAAGGAAAGAAAGTTGCCAAAATGTACGTGGCGGATTTGTTGTCAAATTTCACCAAGATGACTTGGGGCTCACTCGCCACACGGGGCTCACTCGCCGCACGGGGCTCACTCGCCGCTCAGGGCTCCGTCTCATTGGGGGGTTCTGATTGCATCAAGGATGTGACCACCTTCGGGTCGAAGGTGACTGCAGGATGGCCGAGTTGTTAAATGGGAGAATCGACATAGTACAACCCTAATATGAACCGCCGGTGCTGACAACACTATTTGTCAAAATGACAGTAGAGAGTTGGCGCCGTTTTTATGAAATGGAGCATTGTGAAATGTGATTATTGGATTTTGTGTTGTTACCTTTCTTTCTGATAAATAAATAAGTTTGTGTACTAAAGTAACTTTGTCTTACATAATACATTACATGTTTTTTGGAAAAAACGAGTACAGAACTAATGAACTTACAGGATATAATAGGTATTATAGTTAATTTATCATACATAGGTACTTTTTAAATATCCTGGTATTATTAGGGGAAAAGTATATTCCTTGATTTTGATGCATTGAAACTAATTAACTCGTTTCTATATAGGCGTTGCACCTAAATACAATTTCTTATCGCTTTGTCACATCCTGTTGATATAATGTATGTAACTACTTTTTAGGGTATAAATATGGGATTTCAGAAATATATATTATTCGTTCGTTCTCCAGTCAGGCTGTTAGAAACCTTATAAAATAGTTATTTGAAAGTTATAATTTAATTTAAAAAGGGCATTAAGTTCATAGGCGTTGGAATACTTCTATCACTGATTGGATTGTCATGTAAGTATAAAACCTGCCAGGCCAACGCAACTATCGCGCGATTAAATGACGCATAAGTGTGGGACCACGTGCGCATGGGTTATCGCGCAACCTTCACGCGATGTTAAATTATTATTATCATTCTCTAAAATGGGTATCTTGAATATGTTGACTATGCTTGTGTTTTTAAGCTATTGCATAGCTTCTATCGCGGGCTTTGAGCGTGGAAACCGAATCCAAAAATTCCTAATAACCTAACAGCCCCCACTCCAACCGGCACAGGAGACTTTTTAGTTTTTCCTTCGTTCGATGAATAGCAGAACTTTAATTGACTTTTTGAAATATCACGCTTGTCTCTTTAGTTCAGCAACCCGCCTTTAGGTAGCATTGGCTGTATGTAACTTAAGTAAATATCAAAGAAAAAAAAAATACTGCATGAATAAACTAAATAAATAATTACCTATAAGTGCATAAGTTGATAAAAAATGCTGTGCAATACCGCGGCAGCTTTACCGCGGCAGTCTCCGAGTGCTAGGTACACGTTTTTATTTTATTTTCAAATAACCTAAATGCGGATATTTATTTTATTTTGGGCCATGAACTCATTACTAAGGCCAGATTTGTTAGTTTTAGTCAAAAGCAAAGTGTTTTTTGAATAATCAAAGTATTCTTCCATTCAAACTCACCTATTAACGCAATTCATTCAATTCACAAACAGAAACACGCATGTGTGAGTATTTTTTTTAAACTTTACTCTGGTCCACAAGTGCCCTCTTAAAACTTTCGCGCGGGATTTCAAGTAGACGCTGACAGCAACCAGATTTTTGCTGTATGGTATAGAATCATCTGTTCTTTACTCATAAAAGTTAACATGCCTAAGGAATATGAACTCAAGTTGCAATGGGCAGGGCACATAACGGTCTTCGCGTTGACTGATGGCCGTCAGGGAAGAAAAGTTCTAGATAAGAGACCCTTTGACCAAAGACGCAGCGTACGTCCACCGACAAGATAGATAGATGACCTCGTGAAGATCGTAGAATGAAACTATATGTGGAAAACCGTGGGGAAGGCCTATGTTCAGCAGTGGACGTCTGTTGGCTAATAATGATGAGGATGATGATTTAATCGCTGTTTTCAAATTTACGCTTTTCTGCAACAGTTACGTGCGTCCGCGCCGTGAGCACATGTTCGGGGGTACCTGGACATCCTACTCTACATGGTAAGTGGAATTTTCCACAAGGCAACGGCCCCACAATAATCAGATTTTCTTGGCATCCCCACATTGAATTCATGAATAATCGAATTAGAAAACTTATATGGATATTTAAAACTCTTAGGAATGTAACTTCTCGGGAACTCATTAAACGAATATATATATCATTAGTACAATCCGTTTTAGGGTATTGTATTTATATATGGGGTGGAGCCACAAAAACAAAATTTCTTGAAATAGAAAGAGCCCAACGCTGTTTATTGAAAGTCATGTATAGCAAGCATTATAGATTTTCTACCTCAAAGCTGTACCAGGAATGTATGCTTATGTCAGTGCGAAAGTTGTATTTGCTACATGTAGTTTTAAACCTGCATAAGAGCTTACCTTTTGATAACTCAAAAATACACAAAAGGCGAAACAGGAAGGTTGCCAGAACACAAAATTTTAAGACAAAATCGTAGAAAAGGCAATATCAAGCTATATCAGCTCACGTCTACAATAATATAAATAAAAATATTGAAATTTATCCATTAAGCTTAAAAGATTGTAAAAAAGTGCTATCTACTTGGCTTCAGCTACTTAGCTATAACGATACGGAGATGCTTCTTCAGTAAATTTTATACATAATGTATGTCTGTTGTTTGTAAATATACACGCTGGCCGTCATTATTTTGATTTATAATTGTATGTAACTCTTCTTGTACTTGCATCATCATGAAATCACTGTCACAATTTTATGTACCAACAAATCTATACTAATATTATAAAGCTGAAGAGTTTGTTTGTTTGTTTGTTTGAACGCGCTAATCTCAAAAACTACTGGCCCGATTTGAAAATTTATTTTTACGTTGGATAGTCCATTTATCGAGGAAGGCTTTAAGCTATATATCATAAAGATACGACTCATAAGACCACAGCAGAAATGAAAAATGTTGCGAAAACGGGAGAAAGATATTCCTTTTGAGAGCTTCCGCTGCATACGCTGCGGAAACCGCTTAAGTTACACAAAAATCATGTATGACAGGATTGTTCAGCATTAAGAGTTCTATAATAAAGTCCGCGACAGCATATGTCTATCTTTTATGGTTGACTTACTACAACCTTTTTTATGTTAATAAATTTGTAAAAAAATAATGCATTATTTTTAGAGGTGTATTATACACACAGGTATTTATTATTATCAAAATAAATACATGCATCATCACGAGCATTTCATTTAGAACCAAGTTGCCTTTTATATCATTTGATTTCAATAAATATCTTAGGAGCTATCACAGTTTTAACATAACTCCGCACCAAAATAATGTTCGCAGCTTAAGTACAATGTGCGCTTGCGCTAATCTATACTAATATTATAAAGCTGAAGAGTTTGTTTGTTTGTTTGTTTGAACGCGCTAATCTCAAAAACTACTGTCCCGATTTGAAAATTTATTTTTACGTTGGATAGTCCATTTATCGAGGAAGGCTTTAGGCTATATATCATAAAGATACGACTCATAAGACCACAGCAGCAATGAAAAATGTTGCGAAAACGGGAGAAAGATATTCCTTTTGAGAGCTTCCGCTGCATACGCTGCGGAAACCGCTTAAGTTACACAAAAATCATGTATGACAGGATTGTTCAGCATTAAGAGTTCTATAATAAAGTCCGCGACAGCATATGTCTATCTTTTATGGTTGACTCACTACAACCTTTTTTATGTTAATAAATTTGTAAAAAAATAATGCATTATTTTTAGAGGTGTATTATACACACAGGTATTTATTCTTATCAAAATAAATACATGCATCATCACGAGCATTTCATTTAGAACCAAGTTGCCCTTTATATCATTTGATTTCAATAAATATCTTAGGAGCTATCACAGTTTTAACATAACTCCGCACCAAAATAATGTTCGCAGCTTAAGTACAACGTGCGCTTGCGCTAATCTATACTAATATTATAAAGCTGAAGAGTTTGTTTGTTTGTTTGTTTGTTTGAACGCGCTAATCTCAAAATCTACTGTCCCGATTTGAAAAAATATTTTTACGTTGGATAGTCCATTTATCGAGGAAGGCTTTAGGCTATATATCATAAAGATACGACTCATAAGACCACAGCAGCAATGAAAAATGTTGCGAAAACGGGAGAAAAATATTCCTTTTGAGAGCTTCCGCTGCATACGCTGCGGAAACCGCTTAAGTTACACAAAAATCATGTATGACAGGATTGTTCAGCATTAAGAGTTCTATAATAAAGTCCGCGACAGCATATGTCTATCTTTTATGGTTGACTCACTACAACCTTTTTTATGTTAATAAATTTGTAAAAAAATAATGCATTATTTTTAGAGGTGTATTATACACACAGGTATTTATTCTTATCAAAATAAATACATGCATCATCACGAGCATTTCATTTAGAACCAAGTTGCCCTGTATATCATTTGATTTCAATAAATATCTTAGGAGCTATCACAGTTTTAACATAACTCCGCACCAAAATAATGTTCGCAGCTTAAGTACAACGTGCGCTTGCGCTAATCTATACTAATATTATAAAGCTGAAGAGTTTGTTTGTTTGTTTGTTTGTTTGAACGCGCTAATCTCAAAATCTACTGTCCCGATTTGAAAAAATATTTTTACGTTGGATAGTCCATTTATCGAGGAAGGCTTTAGGCTATATATCATAAAGATACGACTCATAAGACCACAGCAGCAATGAAAAATGTTGCGAAAACGGGAGAAAAATATTCCTTTTGAGAGCTTCCGCTGCATACGCTGCGGAAACCGCTTAAGTTACACAAAAATCATGTATGACAGGATTGTTCAACATTAAGAGTTCTATAATAAAGTCCGCAACAGCATATGTCTATCTTTTATGGTTGACTTACTACAACCTTTTTTATGTTAATAAATTTGTAAAAAAATAATGCATTATTTTAAGAGGTGTATTATACACACAGTTATTTATTCTTATCAAAATAAATACATTCATCATCACGAGCATTTCATTTAGAACCAAGTTGCCCTTTATATCATTTGATTTCAATAAATATCTTAGGAGCTATCACAGTTCTAACATAACTCCGCACCAAAATAATGTTCGCAGCTTAAGTACAACGTGCGCTTGCGCTGATCTATACTAATATTATAAAGCTGAAGAGTTTGTTTGTTTGTTTGTTTGAACGCGCTAATCTCAAAAACTACTGGCCCGATTTAAAAATTATTTTTACGTTGGATAGTCCATTTATCAAGGAAGGCTTTAGGCTATATAACATAAAGATACGACTCATAAGACCACAGCAGCAATGAAAAATGTTGCGAAAACGGGAGAAAGATATTTCTTTTGAGAGCTTCTGCTGCGTACGCTGCGGAAACCGCTTAAGTAACACAAAAATCATGTATGACAGGATTGTTCAGCATTAAGAGTTCTATAATAAAATCCGCGACAGCATATGTCTATCTTTTAAGGTTGACTTACTACAACCTTTTTTATGTTAATAAATTTGTAAAAAAATAATGCATTATTTTTAGAGGTGTATTATACACACAGGTATTTATTCTTATCAAAATAAATACATTCATCATCACGAGCATTTCATTAAGAACGAAGTTGCCCTGTATATCATTTGATTTCAATAAATATCTTAGGAGCTCTCACAGTTTTAACATAACTCCGCACCAAAATAATGTTCGCAGCTTAAGTACAACGTGCGCTTGTGCTAATATATTATAAAGCTGAAGAGTTTGTTTGTTTGAACGCGTTTATCTCAGGAACTACTAGCCCAATTTGAAAAATTATTTTTACGTTGGATAGTCCATTTATCACGGAAGGCTTTAGGCTATATAACATAAAGATACGACTCATAAGACCACAGCAGCAATGAAAAATGTTGCGAAAACGGGAGAAAGATATTTCTTTTGAGAGCTTCTGCTGCGTACGCTGCGGATACCGCTTAAGTAACACAAAAATCATGTATGACAGGATTGTTCAGCATTAAGAGTTCTATAATAAAGTCCGCGACAGCATATGTCTATCTTTTAAGGTTGACTTACTACAACCTTTTTTATGTTAATAAATTTGTAAAAAAATAATGCATTATTTTTAGAGGTGTATTATACACACAGGTATTTATTCTTATCAAAATAAATACATTCATCATCACGAACATTTCATTTAGAACGAAGTTGCCCTGTATATCATTTGATTTCAATAAATATCTTAGGAGCTCTCACAGTTTTAACATAACTCCGCACCAAAATAATGTTCGCAGCTTAAGTACAACGTGCGCTTGTGCTAATATATTATAAAGCTGAAGAGTTTGTTTGTTTGAACGCGTTTATCTCAGGAACTACTGGCCCAATTTGAAAAATTATTTTTATGTTGGATAGTCCATTTATCACGGAAGGCTTTAGGCTATATAACATAAAGATACGACTCATAAGACCACAGCAGCAGTGAAAAATGTTGCGAAAACGGGAGAAAGATATTTCTTTTGAGAGCTTCTGCTGCGTACGCTGCGGAAACCGCTTAAGTTACACAAAAATCATGTATGACAGGATTGTTTAGCATTAAGAGTTCTATAATAAAATCCGCGACAGCATATGTCTATCTTTTAAGGTTGACTTACTACAACCTTTTTTATGTTAATAAATTTGTAAAAAAATAATGCATTATTTTTAGAGGTGTATTATACACACAGGTATTTATTCTTATCAAAATAAATACATTCATCATCACGAGCATTTCATTTAGAATGAAGTTGCCCTGTATATCATTTGATTTCAATAAATATCTTAGGAGCTCTCACAGTTTTAACATAACTCCGCACCAAAATAATGTTCGCAGCTTAAGTACAACGTGCGCTTGTGCTAATATATTATAAAGCTGAAGAGTTTGTTTGTTTGAACGTTTTTATCTCAGGAACTGCTGGGCCGATTTGAAAAAAATATTTCTGTGTTGGATAGCTTATTTATCGAGAAAGGCTTTAGGATATAAAACATGACGCTGCGACGGGAGGGGAGGGAGCAAACTCAAAACGCGCGGACGAAGTCGCGGGAGACCGCTAGTTAATTATAAATGTATTGAAAGAGCGTGGTTACCTGCCACAAGTATATGTCTATACTTACTAGGTAACCCCAAATATGTTTAATAATATGTGTACAATACTTGTTTACTAAAGAAATAAACAATTTTAATTAATTTAATTTTAATAATAAATATAGTCCCCCTAGCCGATTTCGACTACGGTGGCCAGTCACAACGACTCACCGACTGCGCGGGACATATTATAGTGCACAAGTGAGTACCTCTCACTCTTATAGCCCGATGGGACAGCAATCTGACACGACCGGAGAGGATTATGCGCAGGACCAATAGCTTTACGTGCTTTTCCGAGGCACGGGGGTGAAACACTGCCAACATCCAAACTCCGGTCTACCCGAAGAACCCGGGACCTCTGGTGCAGCCGTCGCTTTAATGTGCGACACTCTTACCGCTTCGCCACCGAGGCAGTTAATGATATTTATAATATGGAAAATGTGTCCCTTTATCATGTATGTATATCATGTATTTTACTCGATGACCCGTCTGGTGTAGTGGTCGAGAAATCGCCTACTACGCAGCGGGTTGCGGATTCGATCCCCGCACAATACAAACAATTGTGTGCATGAACATGTCTGTTTGTATTGGTCTGGGTGTTTTCTATGTATATCATGTATGTATTTACAAACAAAAAGTATTTAAGTATTATATCCGTTGTCTGGCACCCATAACACAAGCTTTGAGTAGCTTACTTTGGGACTAGATGGCGATGTGTGGGAATATTCAAAAGATATTTATTTTATGCATATATAACTTCGTCATTTATACAAATACTATAAAAAAAACTAAGTTATTTTTACTGTCAACAAAATATTGTGTTTTTTTGGTTATGTGGAAGTAAGTAGACCCCTCGTTAAAGTTTGTAACTATCTTCTCTTAACTTCACCTAAACACCAATCTAATAACCCCATCTAACATCCTGGTCAGTACGGGACCATTTTGTAACTGCCCTAACTAAACCTAACTGTTACGCTATCCTGGTCACTACGGGACCATTTTGTATCCCCCTAAAACTTTTAACTATTTCTAATACCTAATTTAACTATTACTAAATTACTAATCTATCTTAACTTAATCTTAGCTTATATAAAACTAATCTCTTTCATACTTTAGTGAAGTCCTCTCATGCTTTCATATTAATTATATCAAACTATTCTTGCACTTAATAATAATTTAACCTAAACTTACATACTATAATTACCGTGTTCAAACGAAACATAGAATCTTGATAGCTTTAGGACTTTGTGGTATGAATAATCCTAATATTTAATTTGGCCAGTGATCATCTAGTGAACCCTATGTTGTGAACCTTTTACAAATAACCCTGATACTTTTTAATGTTATAAGACTTGAAATCTGACAAACCTTGCATTAAATCATTTATTTACCTACACAACCCTAACAATTCCTACTACCTATACCTAGCCTGCCTTTCTTTAAAGTTGGTAAAATCTCAACATTCCCAAGTGAATGTAAAACTATTGTTGGGTAACTATGTTGTGTTTATATATTAGTAGTAATAATTATAGAGAAGTATATTAGGTAGTGAAAATAGATAAAATAAGGACAAGTATTATGTGAAAATACTAATAAAAGTTTATTAGGGTGTGGTAAAGGCAACAGGCCCCGTCACTCGCCTGCTCGCATGGAACTCATCTCCTTGCTAATAGCTCCCCTGCCACAGGGTTTTCCTGTGCAGATTCTAATAGATACCATCACCTAGTATCATCAAAAGGGATATAATTTAAAGTAATGAGCTGTCCTTCACTCAAAACTTGTATTATTAGAGTATATATATTTGGAACTGAATCATTTCTAGTCCCAGGTTTTGGTGATTTTCCATACATTTACATTTACTTTACTTATTTGGCAATTTTGCACAGGAAATAATTACTGAATTTACTCCTTAAAATAGGACATTCAACCAAACTATTGGTATTTTAACCATCTTAATTTACTGCAAAATATGGCAATTCGAACTGTTTTATTAAAAGTTCAAATTTATATAGGTATTCCAATAAATAAATATTTATAAAATGTATATAAATAAATATAATCTTTCTTTTAGTCGGTTCTATTTTAGTAAACCTTTCAGTAGTTCAGAACTTGTTCTGTAATTTCTGTCATTGTCTAACAACAGTAACACTAAGATTGTGAGTACCTCTACAAATCTATTGTAAGTTTTGCAATCATTTCTTGCAAGTAGAGATAACTTTTCTCATAATTAACTCTTATTCTGAGTAAATATTCAGTACCTTTGGTAACCTTAGTTTAAGCAATATTGCTTATTTCAGTAGTTTAAGATTGGTCTACATTGAGAACAATTGAAATTAAGTTGGTTTTCTTAATATTGAAGTAATTTATTTATTAATTACTTGGGAGTTTTACTCCAATTTAAAGTAGAATAGTACTTTACTATGTATTGTTATGTAATGTTCCCTTAGGATATATTTTTCTAGGTTTTTATGAAACCATTTCCAATGACATATTCCATAGAATTTGACTGACTTTATTCTTTGCAAGTCTCTTGAATATTAATGCTGAACTGATGTTTCATCAGTGATGTAGTGAAGAAAGGTAGCATAATTGCCCGCATGGTACAACTAGTGGCTACAGAATTGCCATATGGTCAACTCTTATATGTGTTTGAATTAACATCAGTGGTTAGTTTTTATATTTATTACAACTAGGTTCCCTAACTCAAATACTAAAATGAGTCGACATTCTATAAAATCTATCACTGAACTTAACAACCCCCCTATTGTCATGAATGAATTTACCTACATAAAATTAAACCTTATTCATTTCCCTAGGACATTACAGTCTCTATTTACCTACCTATTATGTATATAAATGATTCCTATAACATTCTAGTCTGTATTTACCTGCCTATTATGTTCATAAATGCTACCTACTAAAGGTGTAAATCCCTATAATCCCTAAGATATAAAATCCGTTCCTACCTGCCTATCAAGCTTTCCTTGAGATCCATCTAGAGCCTTTCTCAAGCCAACCATTCGTCACATACCAATTGCGTCTGGGATGGACATTTCTATCCTGACTCCCAGAATCATTCGCGCGGAACCCGAGGCTCGCCGACTTCACCACAAGGGGTGCAACAACTGATATGCTACTAGGGGAGGACCTGATTCCAACAGAAGATGTTTCTCATGACCAAGCTACTATTTATGTCTACTGTTAAGGCCTAACATTCCCTATTATGTGTGTATTTGCAAACTAGAGGCGGGGCCTCACATTTAATCTAAACGTGTGGTAAATGGATGTAACTCCTAAGCTAGCTAAGGGATCGAGGCGGAATCCTCTAGTGTACCTATCCTACTCCGTGTGTATGTGGATCCGACCGCTAATTGGACTTGGACCGCGGCCGGTTCCGGACAAGAGGTGGGGAGACCTCCCTAGCTTTTTTCACCAGCCTGATTTCTCAGTCCAGCTACTCCGGTCTAGGAAGTGTGTCGTTTAGCGTTGTGATATATAACGCTTGCAATATAAGACACAATCAATTGCATCCTGGCGTTAGCCAGTTAAGATGTCCCATTTACGTGTATCACCGTTAGGTTTCCATGGAAAACCCCGAGACACTTACGTCTCGTTAGGACTTCGAGTTACACAATTACTAAGTTAAATTTATGAATTATTGATAGCAAAATAATAACACAGATTTTAAAATAAAGGTTACACGGATTTTAAAGTTAAATTTATGAATTATTGATAGCAAAATAATAACACAGATTTTAATTTTAAAGTAAGGCACGTACCAACGTACTAGGATGCCAACACCGGGTCTCACCGAAGAGACGATTGTAAACGAACAAGCCCCCTCCCAGCCCGCTTTTTTCCTTTTATTTAGGCGGCGACAACGGCGACATTTTACTACGCATGCGCAGTAGCGATTTTGGAAAGTTTTGCCGCCAAAACCCCGCGTCGCTACGCGTCTATACTTAACGCTGGACACACACGGCCTAATTAATTATTAATTTTATTTAATGAAATATGATTTTTTAATTTGACTTTAATTTTCAATCACTGCCAGTTATAGGAGTGACGGACGTTCCGTTACAAGTTGGCACGGAACCCTTAGTGCGCGGGTCCGCATCGTACTTGACCGGTATTTATAGCAGTCATCCTATTCGGGCGGCGACGAATCCGACAAAAAAAATAATGAAAATCGGTCCACCCGAATGCTCGATTATAGCTACTTGTTCTTTGGCCTATAATAACGCCCTACTAATGAGTTCGTATGTTTCGACGATTTTGTATTTTATAACACGTGGACAGTCAGAAGGGCGTGGCGTTATTCTCAGTTACAAAACTCCGAACAATCCCGAATTTCCAAGAAATTACAGAAAGTTGCAGGTTCGAGTCCCGCCCGTGCGCAATGTTTTGGTTTCTTATTACATTTTTATGAATAAGAAACCAAATATGATATGACACTGTGAGTGTTAAAAACATTAAATTACAAAGATTCTAAAACAACATAATTTTAATTAAATTCGTTTCAATATAAAATAGGGGATAGATTGACAATAACTAATTAACAATAATTTACAATTGATAAAAACGAGTTCAGGAAAAAGCAAAACAACGAAAAAAAAAATTTCAATAAGCAATCCCAGACGGACTTGCAATAGCGTGAAGATTAGGCATAAAGTGGAGCTAGGTAAACGGGAGCGACAATCCTGTACCGTAACCATAAGTTTACGAGGGTTTGACTCGCTAGAGACGACGTAAAAAAAGTCTATGGAAAATTGCACAGCGCCTCAAGCAGTCACTGACGGCACTAAAGTTTTCCATACAAAAAATTATGTCATCGCTAGCGAGTAAAACTGTCGTCGCTATCGAGTAAACTTGTGGTAACGGTACTGGACAAGCAAGTTACGTTAACACTTGTACCACACAAAATGTTGACTCCAAATTAAACGCCAGTCTTCATTACAACATTATATTAAACAATAATCATATTCTTTACATTATTCCAGTTATTGTACAAACAATTATAATTTCCTTCCTTAGTCCGTACACATATTATGCCGCCATTCGATTGACATCCCGATCTTGACATTTAACAAATAACCTAGCTAAATTGTTGAAGTTTTGTGAATGCAGTTGAGTTGTAAAGTTGTAAAATACTACCCTCCTTATTTAAAAAATATATAAGTTTCATGTCTGGTTTAAATTGTAATAACTTTAGATATGACTACGAAATACTTTTATTTGATGGAGTGAACGGTTGAAAGCCTTAGGCTCCGTTCAGGTTATTTAAAACTTTCATTGGAAACCTCTAAAATAATCAGTGTTTTACTACTATATTATGCATTTATTATACATACAAAACCTTCTCCTTGAATCACTCTATCAATTAATTTAAAATAAACATCATAATCCGTTGCGTAGTTTTAAAGATTTAAGCATACATACATACTGACAGCGAAAAGTGACAAGATTTATTACGATGTAGTATAGCGTAATGTACTTTCATCATATTTTTATTCTATTTTAATTGTTTATATTTTATTTGTGTATGCAGGTACTTCGTGTTAAATAAAGTTGTAATTCATATGTATTTGTAATTATTTATTTTCATGTTACAGATGGAAAATTATTTCGTTCCGATTACTTTTACAATGAGAAGGTAGGAGGATGGCTGAAACATCATTTTTTCCCTACTAAATGGGAAGAAGCTGTTTTGACATGTCACAGAGAAGGTACGTATTATTTGTTCTTAGTCGTTTAATTATGCCCAGTCAAGGATATTATTTTTTCATATAAGACTTTATCTAAATTCAAAATGTGTGGGCATATTTAAGAGTTTTTTGTATGAGATTAAGTTTTAAGAGTTTTTTGTATGAGATTTTGTATGTTTTTAAATTTCAATTTTTAATATTTTTCTGTTGTATTTGTAAAGTTATTTTGATTCAGGTAAAGTTATAATCATTATCATTTCAGCTACAAATGCAAAGTTATGATTATCATTGAGTCATACTCTTGTCAGTTAAATATTTGTCATCGTCTGGATTCCCTTCGCCTCCATTCTCCCGTATAGATGTATTTAATTTAATTTTAGGAGCTGTATTAGCATCGCCGCTTGATGCAGACATGAGCACAGCTCTCACCGATATCATGGTGGATCTCAATATGTCATCTTTGTTCACCGGCATCAGTAACATATACTCTAGAACTGAATTCCAATCCATGGAAGGTAAGTTTTGTGGTAGAAACCTGATCTGGAGGAAAGGTATATTTTAATTTTAAAAAGTAAAGGTACTACCTTTAACTGTATTACTTCTTGGAGCTGATTCTGATGTTCAACACCGGGGATAGTTGACATTTTTTCTTACTAAATCATTATTTTTTTTGTGTCTTCATACATACAGACAATATAATCGCATTAATGGGTAAAAGAACAAATAGTCCTCCTAACCGATTTGGACTACGGTGGCCAGTCATAAACGACTAAACGACTGCGCGGGACACATTATATTGCACAAGTGTGTGTGAAATCACAGGTGCACTCTCTTTACCTCTCACTTTCATAGCCCGACGGGACAGCAGTCTGCCACGAACGTAGAGAGATCGGGCGCAGGACCAACGGCTTTACGTGCTTTCCGAGGCACGGGCGTGAAACACCGCCAACTTCCAAACTCCGGGCTACCCTGATAATTTCTGAACAGAAAACCCCACCCCACCTCTGACGCAGCCGTCACTTTAAAGTGTGACTTTCTTATATAAAATGTAGAAGAACTATTAAACTAACAAAAAATATAAAATATAGTTCATAAGTTAAGATCATGAACATATTTTATGCATTTTCCAGAACACCAGCTCTTAGTCAATCTAGCCCCGGGTCCGGGAAAAAAAAACAATTTATTTGCAAATACGATATTTATTTTACATGAACAAGCAAAAATGTTATCCATTTATTACAGCTGAAATGTCACTACAGTTCTACATACAGTGTGACCCTAACAGTGCCGTCATTTTTTTTAGCCCTACATCCTGGGCTATCCAAATATTCCCTATGTATGTTAGCCAAATTTTCATAGTTTTCGAGGTATTTTTTTTCGCAAATTTTCAGAATATTCGAACAAACATGTCCTCCACTTTTTATGGTGTCATCGTTCTTTTAGATTTTGCATTTTTTAGAATTTTGCGGCCATGATTAATGCTAAGAGGGTGCGGTGCGGTGAGGGGGATGTTTAATAAGTGTGTGTGTTTGTCTATTTACTGTTTTGTGTTTACGAGTCTGTGAGTCGAATAATTGTATTTTCTTTCTTTCTTTCTTTATTGCAGTATGATCCTTATAAATTAAATTTTCTCAGGTAAAATTATGAGCTAGCTTATAGTAAAAATAACAAAAAAAAATTTTAAATCCTCAAAAATTACAAAACCATGCTATATTTGGATAGCCCTAAGTAAATAATCTACAAATCAAATTTTTGGACGTCACTGTTTGGGCCATTCTGTATAATTTCCTTGATTTAATTTTAGGTGTGCCCTTATCAAATATGTACGTCATATGGTCGGTGATACCAGACCCAGCGACTTTGGCTTCAACGACGACCTTCTTGATCTTAAATGCGAACGGCTCTTTGACGGCTGTCTCCTGTTCCGATCCCCAATATTTTGTCTGCTACAGGAAAGAAGGGGTAAAACTAAACAAATGTGGCCCTGTAGACGCAGGTTAGTGAACATATCACTAATGTTTCTCGATTATAGTAATATTAAAGACTCGCTTCCTCTGAGGCCCTAAATCATCCGAGCGATGCGCTTATCGATAGCTGCCTTTATTATTCTAGAATATCTTGCGCCGCCGGCCGCGCTGGTGCAAATTAATTGACAAAAATATGTCAACAATTAACACCGTACGTATCTGATTGGATAAATAAACAAAATAAGTTTTATTGAATAAAAACAAACGTCAGATGCACTCGCCGCTCGCAGATCTTAACAAAGCTCAGGTGACAGTCCTGCCTGAACGGAAAGTTAAGCCGGTTAATGACAAATACCCATATTTTTCCAAACTGGTTCAAAGGAGCATAACCGTTTTCAAAAAGTTCCACTTCTATTTGCGTTAAACCGTTTTAAAAAAATACCGGTTTCCAAGCCCGGCGGGCGAAGTCTGAAGCATCATTTTTGACATTTCGCGTCGACAATTTCATTTTATGATTTTCTAATTCATTAAATATCATTTTAACTTACGTAGTTACATCTTTAATAAATCTTAAGAAAGATTTGTAGCTTTTTAAAAACCATTTAAAACAATCTTCTCTATCAATAAATATATAAAAACACCAATTTTGTCTCAGCATTTTTCGAGCGACACCTGGTGGTTTTACACGAAACTTTGTCGAGACTTCCGACACTGGTTTAAAATATTTCATTGCCATGCCTCTTCTTTTGTTATTTTCCTTGAATGACGGTTGTCTCGGAGAAAGTGCCAAATAAAAACGGCTAAGTGCAAGTCAGACTTGCAAACTTAGGGTTCCGCGCCAACTTTAACTAAATTAGAGATCTTTTTACTTCCACTTAGCCAAAATACCAATAATATTTTGTTGACAGCAAATATAACTTTGTGTTTCATAGTATTTGTATAAAGTTAGGTTTGCGGTTATTGAAAATGTGCTCTATCTCAAAAACTACTACTTCGATCTCGTTCAATTCAATTTTCTTTGAAAGTCTTTGTCAATATCTACATCACGTTTTTTTTTCAAATTTTACTCTCGCTTAGGTTATAAGTTAGATAGGGGGGACGCACATTTTACAACCGTGGAAGCGTCTATCTCTCAAACATTAGACTTTTAGAGAGAATGATTTTCGAAACCTCCATGACATTTTAAAACGCCTATTTAGAGACATTCTATACGCATAGGCTTGTCAAATAAGATTTTTCAGGTTTTAGTTACATGTATGGGAAAATAAATTATATTATATATATTTTTTTTTGTATGAGAATCGTAGAGCGGTTAATCCCTCAAGCGTATGTGAACGAGACACAATGCAAATTCTATTGTTATGCGGTTGCCTGCAACCGCTCGGGTGTTGAAGCATTAACAGGATACATCTACCTACTTAGCTTTAACTGTGTAATACTAATAGTTTACATACGGACAGACAGAAAGACTGGACGAAAATATAAGGGATCCGTTTTTTTTTTCAATCGGCTACGGAACCCTAAAAATTACTTAAAAAGAGGTTCATTAGCTTTATTTTCCTGCTTTTTAATTTTTAGCCCGTTGGATTTTTTATGAAAAGTATTCCAATTTCAGCATTCAAATCTCATTTTTTAAACAATCTTTGTTGTTGTTTGTTATGCTGCATTATTTTGCGGTTTCACTAACATAGAAATCACATACGATGGTCAAACTGAAAGTTCTTAGAACTGGCCACTTATAAACAATATAATAAAAAAAATATTCTAAAATTTGAAAATAGAACTCTTTGCCAATATTACTGAGTATATATTTCATTCATTTGTCATTTGTTTTACGATTTGGCGGCAAATTGAAAATTGTCTGTGTCACGTCAACATGAATTTAACACGAGAAAATTTTCGTGCAATGATTTTTTATGACTTTCGATGTCATTTAAGTCAACAAGAAAGTTATGATAGACTACGATTGGCCTTTCACGATGAAGCCTTATCTCGTGCGACTGTTTACAACTGGTTTAATGAGTTTAAACGTGGTCGCACTAATCTCACTGATGATGTACGTGAGGGACGGCCTTCTACGGCGACGACTGAAAATAACATCTGTGTTGTGCGGCGTATGATAGAGACTGACAAAAGAGTGACCTATCAGCAGATTCGGACAAGCTTAGGCATCGGTATGAGTCTAGTGCACAAAATCCTCCACGAACATTTAGCGGTCAGGAAGCTTTGCGCCCGGTGGATACCTCATAATTTGACTAAGGCTCAAAAACTCCATCGTGTGGATTGGTGCCGTAAAATGATTGAAAGATTTACGGAGGTGACTCAAATGCTGTGTTCGACATACTAACAGGTGACGAAAGCTGGATTTACTGTTATGATCCTGAAACCAAAAGACAATCTGCTCAGTGGGTGTTTCCTTTCGAGGAGTTGCCAACTAAAGTGAAGAGAGATCGAAGTGCGGGAATAAAAATGGTGGCCTCGTTCTTTGGAAGGATAGGTCATTTCGCAACAATTGTGTTAGAGGATCAAAAAACAGTTTCTGCAGAATGGTACACTACCAATTGTTTGCCACTTGTCTTGGAAAAAGTTCGAGAGAAACGACCTCGCAGTAGGATCCTCCTTCACCACGACAAAGCCTCGTCGCACACCGCCAAGCGAACGATCGACTATTTGGCGACATCAAACGTTGAATTACTGGGTCACCCGCCGTATAGCCCCGACCTCGCGCCTTGTGATTTTTATTTATTTCCTAAAATTAAAGAAAAACTTAAAGGAAAGCGGTTTATGAATGCTGAAGAAGCGGTGGCTGCGTATCGCGATGCCATTGAAGAGACCCCTAAGGACAAGTGGGCAAAGTGCTTTTCCCAGTGGTTCCATCGCATGCAGCGGTGTATTGACGTCAATAGACAATATTTTGAAAAGATATAATAAAACTAATAACTGGCTAATGTAATCAGTTTTTGATTTTCTAAGAACTTTCAGTTTGACCCTCGTACTTAAAACATCTAATTCTTTTTTTTATTTACTTGCAAAGTTGCGGAACATAATTTTCACAAATTTGACCTGCAACTTTATATGGCTGTAAAACTGACTGGACTCGTCAGATTTTATATGAAACTTCTCGAGACAGTGCTTGTGGTAAAGGTTAGCCACCTGTTATAAAAAAAATCTGAAAATATTCTCATTATGTGACTCAGGTCACAAACTGCTGCATACAAAGTTGCAGCACTAAATATTTTTCATAAAAAATATTAAAAGGTATATAAAAAAACCACCGGGCCAAAAAGAATACAAGGCAGGAAACGATAGCTAATTACCCAATAATAGCCATTTTCATTTGGCTCACGATGTACCAAACACCCTGTATAAGATTTTATGTTGTATAAATCAATTGTATGTGATGAGCAATTTTTATCTAATTTATCTTTGTTCAAGGATTTTAAATATTTTTTACACTCTCAGTGCTATACTTATTTCTGAAGTTTACGCGAATATTACTCATCGAAATGAAACACTATTTTACGTATTTCATCTTTGCGAATTTATTAAATTTTATCCCGACGTTTCGAAAACTTTACAGCGTCCGAGGTCACGGGTGGACTAAGATGTTTTTTGTCATTAACTGAGTTTAAAAAAATTATACTACCGTCACTCAATAATATTAATTAAAGTTCCTATCTACGTAAAATTTGATAAATTCGCGAAGAGCAAATCCGTAAAATAGTGTTTCATTTCGACTCTGTGTTGTTTGAAAAAAAAAATGAAAATGCTATGTGAAGTCGAATAACAGAAGTTATAATTAAATCAATCATGTTTAAGGTTTTGAACTGAACGCTGAGACAGGTAGTTGCTATAAACTCGTTGACGAGATTGCAGCCTGGCCGGAAGCCTTCAAAAATTGCGCTAGACAGGGAGCGCACCTGGCTATCATCAACAGTGACAAAGAAGCCAAGGTCAGTGCTACGGTACTTTGATTTCTCCAAGAACATACAAGAATTGATGGCCGTTGGGGCAGAAAAGTTCTTTCACTTAAGGCTTAACGTAGGACTTTCATCGGCAAGATGGACAAATGACCTTGTAAAGGTCGCAGGATCTCACTGGATGTAGACCACTTGCAGCCGGTCGGTGTCAACAACTGGGCGGACGAGGCCTATGTTCAGTAGTAGACCCTTCGGCTGATAATGATGGTGATAAAGATGAAATAAGAAACCAAAAACTGTTTTTAACACTGTGATTGTAAAACATTCTAAATCAATGTAATTCTTCAGAAATACATATAAACAAAAATATCTTGCTTTCTAGAAAAAAACCTGCTGGTTTTAGCTTTTTGGTTTATTTCACAGGTTCTTTTAGAACTATCCAAAAACCTTGTTGCAAGAGCTCCAGAATCCCTTTGGCGCATACACCTCGGGTTCTACGCATGGGGTGATAATCCACGGACATGGATTACCATTCAAGGTAAGTTAAGTAAACAAAGCAGAAGTGTTTGTAAACCATTTACTTGTAATAAACATAAGAAACGTACTCGTATGTCCTCCACGACCAACATTTCGAATTAATTTTTGAAAATTGGGATTTTTTTTGCACTTTGGCGCTAACCACTATAATTTATTTATTTTAGCCTTTCAAGTGATGAGATGAGTACGATTTAATTCTTTCAACTTTAATAAAATAATTGCATCTGTTGCAGGCCAATCTTTGAGCGACGCTGGTTATGCGAAATGGATTCCAAACAAACCTGATACCTCCAAAGAGCGATGCGGTAACCTATTCACTGGTCTCAGTGTTGAAGTAGGGATCTTGGACGATTTAGAATGCTTATGGAAACTCAAATATATTTGCGAGATAGATCCTGAAGCTTAAACGACTTGTGAATGTAATATAAACAGTTGTTTTATTTATTTAAGAATTCATTATTTTAGTTAAAGCGTTATAAGTGGCGTGGTGTTTGTAAGTCCAAATAATAAAGCATTTGGATGATTAAACTTTGCATGGAATTTGTGTTTTGTGTTGAAGTTTGCACTGACATCTAATGCTTCTCTTTCTTCAATCAAAAGTGACGTCAACTATTAAGACACTTAGGCGATGCTGTGAAATTATCTCAATTTTTTTTAAATTACAATATTTTTACTCTTTTTTTTTGATTTCTTTGGATAGGCAAAGACTACGGAGTTTTTAAATTAACAATTACAACACAAACGACGCTACTGAATTTCAAGGTAACATCCAATGATTTCATCAAAAGTTGAAGGGCGGATGATTATAACGGGAATGACTGTAGTAATCGATTGAAAAAGACTGCGATACGCTTCCTTAGCCGTTTATTACATTATCCAGACGATGACAGAGTTGTATCCGAGCACCGTAACGAGCGTTCAATTGAGTCGACCTCCGAGGAGATGCAGCTAAGCCTATGGGTTCAACTAACTGTCTCAGCTAATGTGGGAACAGAAAGTTTGCACCGTTAGACGGGGCCTGCTATGAACTTAGGACAACGAATAATTATTAGGTGTAAGGTCTTAAGTAATCGAAGCGACTAGAACATAGTGCGAGTCAAGTTACTCCCAGCGCCATCTAGCGATGCACGTCGACAACACCTCTACGCCTGGGCCAGTGGTGTTATTGATGTGCCTTCATAGGATACGATGTTACACCATTTATTTACCTGTTTTGAATGTTGATTTCTTGTTTTCAAGAAATACGTGGATAAACATACTTTTTTCTTTTTATTTAAGAGCTGTGCTCATGTCGGGAGTTTTTTTCCAATTTATTCGATCCCATGCCATTTCTTTGACTACTTGGTACGACTTGACTCCTAACTTTTCCTTGATTTGCGTCATGTATGCTTCTAGGTCTTCCTCTTTTTCTCCGCCCTTCAACTTTTCCCGCTATGATGATCCTTATTAAGTCGTCATGTCGTACCAAGTGCCCTATCATTTTCCTCTCCAGTTATCAATTGTTGATGTTCTTAGACTAGATATAATAAGAGCAGAATTCGATAAGGCACTAAATAGCATTCAAAACGGAAAAGCGGCTGGGCCGGATGGAATTTATATTAAATTGATCAAATACGCAGTTTGTGAGCCGTTAATTGAAGTAATCTGTGAGATGGTAAAAAACATGTATGTTAGCGGTATCCTTCCTGACGACTTTAAAAAAAGCAAAATGGTCACACTACCTAAAAAATCCAATACTTTGAAATGTGAAGAGCATCGCACATTAAGTTTGATTTCTCAATCAAGCAGAATATTATTAAAAATAGTACAAAACAGGATTAGAGCAATTACGGAAAACTATTTAGGACCCGATCAGTATGGATTCAGGAAAGATAGAGGAACCAGAGAAGCAATACTAACTCTTAGACTAGTGATAGATAGAAGGCTGGATTTAGATTTGGAAACACACATAGCATTCATAGATTTAGAAAAAGCATTTGACAAAATTTATTGGAAAATAATGATGAACATTTGAAAGTTGCAGGTATAAATATCAGTGAAAGAAAGAAAATTTTTGAGCTATATAAAAATCAAGAAACCATAATTGAAGTAGGGGAAGAAAAAGAGAAGGCTAACATAAAGTAAGGGGTTAGACTGGGGTGCCAACTTTCACCACTAATTTTTAATATTTTTATTGAATGTGCCATCAGAAAACTAGTAGAGACGGGAATCGGGGGGTTAGTATGAACGGGGAAAATTCAGTTTATTTGTTTCGTAGATGATATCGGAGCGGTGGCCGAATCATTCAAAGAGCTGGAGCATTTGGTACAGGAAATGGGTGTCATCTGTAGCGAGTTTGGGTTGAAGATTAATAATGCTAAAACTAAAACTCTGATAGTAACAAAAACAATACCCAAACACTAACCGATTAAATTGAATAACATGAATATAGAGCAGTTTAAATGTTTTCAATATCTTGGCAGCATAATTACGGATGACTCCAGGTGCACAATGGACATTAAAACAAGGATAGCCATGGCAAAGAAAGCTTTTAATGCCAAAAAATATATATTCAAAGCCAGAATATCGAGGCGAATTCGAAAAAGACTTATAAAATTGTACATCTGGAGCATCGCTTTGTACAGCAGTGAAACGTAGACGATGACGCAGCGTGATAGAGAGAGAATAGAGGCGTTTGAGATGTGGTGTTGGCGAAAGATGGAGCGGATTCGTTGGACAGAAAAGAACACGAACGAGGAAGTGCTAGGAATTGTGGGTGAAAAGAGACATTTATTGAAAACAATTGAAAACCGGATAAACATACAAATATAAAAAACATACTAACACTTTCAAAATTTTGCACACGTGATTGGAAGCCTTTCTAGATCAACAAACTTAAATATGATCAAATTTCAACAATGCTTATACTTAACTGTTCATTTCCTTCTCCATAAGACTTATAGTCAAGGGTCACAATCATTTGGAATGGGGCTTACTTTCGAAGAAAAATGTTGCATATTGTCGTATTCATCATCATCAAAAGAGCTAGGCTCGTGTCAGTGGATTTTTTCTATAATAACTCCAAATAAGGGAAGAAAGGGTAGTTTCCTTCAATCATATTATTATATCCTTAACACTTTGGGTGCCTAAAAAAAATTACGAAGAAAAGCCCCAGCCCAGAACAAAACCGCAATTTTACGAGTATTTGAATAAAAAATATATGTGCTAGTATAGTTTTAAAAATACAAAGTCACTTGTGGTCACACGTGTTTGTGGCCAAGCACTCGGGTATGATGTGTATATAAAATAACGTTAGAAAATAAGTCACAGCAAACATTCGGGGGCGAGCCACAGCTGGAATGGTTTTTTCGCACTCGGGCTCGAGTGCTCGGCACTAACCGTGTTTAATATATGAAAAGAATACATCCAGCAAGCCAAGAACAAAATTACCTTCCAGGATAGACTGAACGACTGACAAAGGCCTACCTAATATTAGTTCAAACACAGCAAATTTATACACAGCAAAGCATCTGCTTTGCTGTGTTTATAAATTAGACGAATTGACGAATTTTTGACGCTCGGTTCATATTATTTTAATAATGATTTAGCTTTTCTTTGCGGATTGGAGAAATGACACTTTAGTTACTTGTCAGACAAATCGGGCCGAGTACACATATTAATGTTGATACACAAACGCGCAAGGGTGTAGAAACAATACATTTTTAGCAATACTGAATCCAAATGCGTTCATAAAACTACGAGGAAGGCCTTAGTTCAGCAGAGGACGTCCTATGTCTGATAACTCTTGAGAGTTACGCCATCTCTAAAATCGATAGGTGAGTATTTGCTATTATCTATAGGTAGGCGTCTCGTCACACTTTGTGCAGCTCCCTGCATCATAAATGATTGTTGTCAATCTCGTGCGAGGATAACATTAACTCTTCGCCGAGACAGGGGTTGACAGAGACGAACAACCGGAATCAACTAACTAACGACTCGATACAGGCTGCAGATTTCGTGATGTAAATGCGAGCCTATGCGACTAAATTTCTAAGTATAAAGTTAACTATATATTATTAAATAAAGTATTTTAACAGTTACTATAATTTGAGGAGACATCGTGTATTGTTGTTTAAACAATAAATATTGAGCAAGCACGGATAAATTTTGTGATTGCGCCTTGTGTCAGTAAGTATCTTAGGATTGTCCGTTACAATCTCATTGAAAATCCGTAAGGTAAGTCACAGAAATAACAATGACAAATGTTCTGCTCATTTTAGGGTTCCGTGCTCCGTAGTATGGAAACAACGGAACCCTCAAAGTTTTGTCAAAACTGTCATTCTGTCTGTCAGACCGTCCGTATATCACAGGCGCTTTATTCTGTAACTATGAGCATCACATTGTTGAAATTTAGTAGGAAGATGTATTCTGTTAACGGCTTTACAATTCTTATACAAAATAATGATATTTAAGGAGGGGGGGGGGCTACCATACATGAAACTAAAACCGATTTTTTTTGTCAAACCTATGCGGGTGTCTTTGGATAGATCTTTTAAAATGACATAGAGGTTTCTAAATCCAGTTTCTTTTTAAAGTCTAACGATTGATAGATAAAAATTGGTATAAATGGGCGTACCCCTTTCTAACTTCTAAACTAAGCGAGTGTACATTTTGAATTAAATACATGATGTAAATCTTGACAAAAACTTTCAACAAAAATTAGTTTGAACGAGATCGAACCAGTTGTTTTTGAGATATAGCACATTTTCAACAACCGCAAACATAACTTCGTTTTTCATACAAATACTATGAAAATACAAAGTTTTGTTTGCTGTCAACAAACAATTTTGTTTAGTGGAAATAAGTGGATCCCTAATCCAGTTAAGTTGTCACGGAACCCTCAGTGGGCGATTCCGACTCGCACTTAGCCGGTTTTTTTTTGCTATATGAGATCTGCCATCGGCGCGGGACATCTGTAGTGGTGAAGTGTGCGCGCGCTCTGTTCCTTTACTCTCTTTAATTCAGTAGACACAAATACTCATCATCATCATGATCATCATTATCAGCCAAAGGACGTCCACTGCTGAACATAGGCCTCCCCCACGACTTTCCACAGCGACCGGTCACTAGCGGTCTCCATCCAGTTTGATCCCGCGATCTTTATAAGGTCGTCTGTCCATCTTATCGGTGGACGTCCTACGCTGCGTCTTTGGTTGAAGGGTCTCCAATCTAGAACAACTAGTACAACAATCTAGACACAATTTCTATGCGAATGAAACCCGAAAGTGCTTACACTTTATCAAAAGGGATTGGTTTAGGTAAACGGATCTTATGAATTTCCAAGCTGTCGTTTGATTGCCTTAGGTAAGCAAGAGCCGAGCATCAATCATGTCTGAACCGTGGTTTTTGAATTCAATTGAATGTGACAGGAAACATACGGTAAGCTACTTGCTACAATATGAAAATTTGAGTTGAATTTTTAACACTGCCATCATTTACACTACTTTAACGTATAAATAAGAGTACGCGGAAAAGACTCCTATACTAAGTCTTAAATTGAGAATAACTTAATAAAGATATGTTACCTCTATTCAATAACAACCAAAAAATAAATAAAATTAAAACGTGAAACATAATAAGTAAGTTTTTTTTTTGTTTTTATAGTGTTTCGTCATTATGTAAACTTATTACACAACAGGCTTTTTAATTGAACAGGCTTGCTAATGTGACGGGGGCCGAGTGGTATAGGCATACTCTCGGATAGAGTAAGACACGGAGAACGAACCTTTGTTTGTCACAGTCAAAGTTGCTTTTTACAAGGGCAATTTTTATAAAAAGTAAACTTAAAATCTACCTATTCAAAAACGAAACCATTTCCTTGCGGCAAGGAGGCTATGATGCTGGCTGCGTTTCCGCGTTGGATAGCCTTGCTAATTATTTGAGCTAGAAACCAGCCAGCTTTAGTATTAGCCATTACAGACTTTACTTTAGACGCAATTTTTCTAAACCGAAATTTAGCAGAAGGTTTCCAAGGCCCAAATGTTTTAACGCCAATCGGCGCGGACGCATATTCACTTGCAAGTGAGACTTTTTTCGACGCTTGGCCATTTCAGCCAACTCAGTTGCTGCTCCAGGTTTAAGGGCTGATTCTCTGAGATAGGGAAGGGCCAAAGTATCGAAACTGACTCTCACTACACTGACTGTTCCTCGTTTAAGGTACAAATTCAAAACAAACTAGACTTTATGTAATTATTTTCTGTAAAATTGTGTGTGCCTTGTCTCGAAGCGCTAGTAGGGCCCAAAAGCAAAGGAGACAAGTTCTAGCCCCATTAGGGTCATAATTGATTGATATTACACTAATTATTGACGTTCATAAGTGGCATTTTATGTCCTAAATTAAATAAATTATTTTTGACTTTGACTTTATTTCGCAAAGTTTTGTAAAATTTTATTTAAATAAATACTTAGCGAAATATGTCCGTTAACTGTGTTTTAATGAATTATACAAAACTTTATTATAATCGATAAATTGCTATCAAAACGCGCATCTGAGGCTTATTCTTATAGCTCCTTTGATTATCACATTAAATTTTTATTTAAATAAATAAATATGAGCCAGACAGCACACCAATTGTCTCGTTATCGAAATAAGTTTCTATTGTGTAAGTAATACCAGACAGCGATTATGACTGAAGTCTCCCATGAATACTTAAATCCATGACTAAAGTCCGATTTTCTTTGTTAGTCGAATAATGCAAACAATCTTTTTATGACTATTAAAATAATATCAGTGAATTAAGTTTGATTTAAAAAGATCTCAGAGTTCAACGATGAATGCCTATGTAGGTTATTAGTTTTCTGCTTATCTCATTTTAAAATGAATTATTCCGTATAAATAAATGTAAAGATTGTTTGTGCTGTAGTGGGAGGCTGATGACCTGTAACACAGGTAATTATTACCTAGCATAGGCATCAGTCTCACACAAACACTATAAATTGTTAGAAATTAATGCTGTGTACACATGTGTTTGTTTGTGTTGAGAAATAAACTTGATTTGATTTGATTTGTTTACAATATGCGACTAGCAAAGAAAAATAGACTGTGTGAATGTTGTCTCTAACTATGATAACTCATAAAGAAGCTCAAAATTACACAACGAGCAATGGAGCAGGCTATGCTCGGTATTTCTTTACAAGATCGAATCAGAAATGAGGAGATTCGTAGAATAACTAAGGTAACGGATATATCCCTACGAATCAGTAAGCTCAAGTGACGTCCACCGACAAGATGAACGAACGACCTTGTTAAGATCGCGGGATCACACTGGATGCTGACCGCTTGTGATCGGTCGCTGTGAAAAACCGTGGAGGAGGCCTATATTCAGCAGTGGACGTCATTTGGCTGATAATGATGATGATTATGATGATGGTGATGATGGTGATGATGATGATGATGATGATGATGATGACTGGTTCTGTGCATGGCACGCGATGGTGTTAGTCGGAGTTTTCAATACAAATAAATTTATTTACCCTATTGGCATGCTTCGGTGTAGTGGGCATTTAGCGCGAAAATAACTTTTCCAACTGTCAGAATGTTTAATTGAATGATTATTGGTTATAAGGTTTGTTTTTGATAACACGCACAATTGGAACTATTAAACCGCTGGTAATGACTATGTGAACTGAACTATCGATCACGAAATTGGCCCTTAGGTACAAATGGTCGTGCTCGTAACATAAATATTTGCCCATCACGCGATTCGAACCTGCAGCCGTTGTTATAGTAGTCAGGAGAGTGCTATCAGTACAACAAACATATCGTTATTATATTGAAAAACCAACAAATAAAAATATTTCTGTTTCCCTCTTATAAATTATTATGTTGAATATTAAACCACGTTCTTCCCCAAACAGATATATATTTTTCAAGGCAATGGCTCGCTCCGATACCAGCCCGTAAGTCATCGTAATTTTTAAACATCAGCGCGTCTCTGGTATTTGGTGAAAGACCTTAGGAATGCGGCCATGACATGATTTATTGACGGGCATCGACGGGTATCAGATCAGCTCTTGAATAGATGCCTTAACGGGTATAGCAGCGCACCTATTAAGCCGCGGAGAGCTTGATGATGAATAGTTTGTAATGTAAAAGTCAGGTGATAAATTATTATAATGATTTCAATTACTTAAAAAAACGACCAAGTGCGAGTCGGACTCGCGCAATGAGGGTTGCGTGTCAATTTTAACTGAATTAGGGAATCCGCTTACTTCCACTTAGCTGAAATACCACAATATTTTGTTGAAGGCAAAGAAAACTTTATTTTTCATAGTGTTTGTCATGAAGAGCAAAGTTTGCGGTTGTTGAAAATGTGCTATATGTCAAAAACTACAAGTTCGATCCCGTCTAAACCAATTTTCTTTGAAAGTGTTTGTTAAGATCTACACCATATTTTATTTTTAAATTTACACTAGCTTAATTAAGAAGTTAGAGAGAGGGACGCCCATTTTACTACTTTGGATGCGTGTATCAATCAAACGTTAGACTTTAAAAGAAAATGGATTTAGGAACCTCTTTGTCATTTTAAAAGAACTATCCATAGACACCCCACACGCATAGGAAGGACAAATAAAAATCGGTTTAAGTTTCATGTAGGGGAGCCCCAATTAAATATCATTATTTTTTATCTTTTGTATAAGAATCGTAAAGCGGTTAACAGCATACATACTTATTTCTATCGAATTTCAACAGTGTGATGCTTAAAGTTACATAATAAAGTGGCTGTGACAAACGGACTGATAGACAGATAGACAGACAGACTTGAAACTATCCGTTCCGTTCCGGGGTCTTGTGTTTTTTGCCATTCAGCTACGGAACCCTAAAAAATATTTTGCTCTGCTCACTTCTATTAATTTTGCTTGAGGAATGAAATTTGTGACTGGGTAAAGCGAAGTGTTTTCAAATCACTATAAAAATTGAATAGGATTTCATTACTGTTAGGATTAAGGTTCCATACTCGGCCTCATCATCACTACCATCACACAAGATTGCTATTATCATCATCATTACCAGCCAAAGCATGTCCAGTGCTATTCGTAGGCCTCCCCCTTCTCGCTATTATACTTAAAAAAAGCTCATAAAAGAACTTAGATGTGGAGCTGACTGTATATTCTCAACAGGGTGTTCATAAATCACGCTCCACGTGTGTCGTGTATCGGCTAACTGAAATATAGGCACATATGGCGCGGCCCTGCATTATTGAGACACCGGTATGGAAACACACGGTCGCTTAATGTCACAAGAGACGCATCCTTGTTGGTCTAATGGTTAGTTTTTTCCTCATTGCATTGCATTTGGGGGGGGGGGGGGGGACGCCCATTTTACTACTTTGGAAGCGTCTAGCTATGAAACGTTAGACTTTTAGTGAAAATTATTTTGGAAACCTCTACGTCATTTTGACCTATCAATTGACACGCATAGGTTTGTAAATTTATTTATTTTTGGTTTTTGTTTCATGTATGGGAGCCGTCCTTAAATATCATATTTTGTATTGTTTGTATAAGAATCGTAAAGCGGTTAACAGGATACATCATACTACCAAATTTTAACAGTGTAATGCTTTTAGTTACAGAATAAAGTGGCTGTGACATACGGACAGATAGACAGACAGACAGACAGACTTGACGAAACTGTAATTGTTCAGTTTCTTGCCATTTGGCTACGGAACCCTAAAACGACTTCAAAAACAAAATGCACTAAAAAGTTTTAAATAAACTAAATGAGGACTCCATTTTAGGCAAACCATTGATGATGCTTGAAATGACTATTAACATGACCACGGTGCTACCAACTCCAAAAAGAAAATGCTTTGTCTTAAATAGAGCCCTTTCATGAGTTTATTTAAGACGTTTTAGTGCCTTTTGCTTACATTTTTGGGAAACGTTAATTTTAAATTTTATTTGCAAATTTTTTAGTGATTTATTAGCTCCCTGAGCGTTATGAAGTTCCACCGCCACAGCTTAGCCCCACGAAATGGTGACTGTCATACGTAAAGACATAACTTTACTAAAAGGGGAAAAATAAAACAATAAACTAAACAATAACTTAGCGACTGATGGTAACTTACTGTTACAATGACTTGTGCGGTATGAATTTTAGTAGCGAAAAAATTACTAAACTAACAATAAATATTGATTAATAATAAAATCTTGGTCAATCTCCTTTACGTCCCGTACGGGGAAATTGCACAAGAGTGTCGTCTAATCTGCAATTACCTCGGTATCTGAAGACAAAAGTCTTTTACCAATGTGTGTTACCATCGTATTACCATCGTAAAGCGATTAACAAGATACATTTTCCTGCCAAATTTTAACAGTGTGATGCTAGACGGACAGACAGACAGACAGACGATTGACGAAACTATAAGGGTTCCGTTTTTTGCCATTCGGCTACGGAACCCTAAAACGCTCAAAACCACACGACGAGCGATGGAGACGCCTTTGCTGGGTATTTCTCTACAAGATCGAATCAGAAATGAGGAGATACGTAGAAGAACTAAGGTAACGGACATAGCCTTGAGAATCAGGAAGCTTACACGCACATAGCGAGCACGACGAACTGATGGCCGTTGGGGCAGAAAAGTTCTAGATTGGAGACCCTTTGACCAGAGATGCAGCGTAGGACGACTACTGAAATAACATGGCCGATGGACAGACGACCTTGTAAAGATCGCAGTCCCAATAAAAACCCTATCACAGCTTCGGGACAACGATAGGCTAGTGCTGAGAAGAAGATGTGTAACAAAGTCACTATTATCAATGCCTCTTTTCAAAAGATTTCCAATGTTTGTGACAATCATGCAAGTCCATTTATTACTCCTCTACTTTATAATTACCCTTTGTCATTTCTCAATTTCAAGGGTATCTTTGATGACAGTTTAAAATTTATTAATAAGTAAGATTTTAATATGGTCTGTGTTTTTTTGTAAATGAATTTACATTATTGCGCATGTTAGATTATTGTAAAAGACCTAAATTAGTAAAAACTGCAATAATTTTCAATATTTATAAAGCAAACTAATCAACTATTTTAAGAGCATTTTTTCTAATAACTAAAGACTAAAAATAATTTGTAATTGAAATAAGTCTTGTGACTTCCGCTTTATAAACAACGTCACTTTTAGAATATTGTTAAACTAATTAAATTATAGTAATTTCTTATTAACCGACTTCAAAAAAGGAGGAGGTTATCAATTCGACTGTTTTTTTTTTTTTTGTATGTTTGTTACCTCATATCTCAGTCGTTTGTCGGCCGATTCGAAAAATTTTTTCGCTTACTTAAAGGGTTCTTAATGGGACCTTCTTGTTGGTCCCATTTTTTTCAATTTGGGATCTGATGATGGGATCTTGGTGTAATCGAGGGAAACCCTCAAATTTTAAAGGCACGTATAGTGTTTTTTTACATGAATCTTAATGTTGACATGTTATTACGTCTAATAGTCAACATATTGTAGGGCTGAGCTGATGGTGGAACTCCTTAACGCTTAGGAGTTCAGTAACTATTATGAAAGAACTTATAATAGGTAGTTTGTAGCTTCTTAAAAAACAGAGTCATAAGGTGCCCCCCCCCCCCCATTCTCCTGTAATCTCTAAAAATGAAGAAATAAAATTAACTTAAAAAAAGTAAAAACCGGCTTCAAAACCAAAATGCACTAAAAGTCTTAAATTAACTCTTGACTATTGAAAGGAAAGGAATCCATTTTAGGCAAACAATTTCTTTTTGGAGTCGGTGCCATCACTTTGACCATCAAACATCAACTATCACAGCACCGACTCCAAAAAGAAATTGGTTGCCTAAAACGGGTTTGCAAAGTGCAAAGTGCAAAGTGGTTTGCCTTTATAAAAAATGTGCTCTATCTTAAAAACTACTAGTTCGATCTCGAACCAATTCCTTGAAAATCCAAACCTCGTATCAAATGTCATTTTAAAAGACCTAACTATAGACACCCTACACGCATAGGTTTGTCAAAAAAAATTTTTTAGGTTTTAGTTTCATGTATAAGGTGAAATATCATTTTTTTTGTATGAGAATCGTAAAGCGGTTAACAGGAAACATCTACCTACTTAGTTTCAACTGTGAAATACTAATAGTTTCCATACCGTACCTAAAGTTTCATAAAGTATCATAGTTCCATAAAGTGGCTGTACCGTACGGACGGACTGACAGATAGCCTTGACGAAACTATAAGGGTTCCGTTTTTTGCCATTCGGCTACGGAACCATAAATAAGCGAGGTTAAAATTAAAGTGCGTTCATAAAACTCTTATGAAACCATGAAAATGAGGTTGAGGATGGTCTTAGTTCAGCAGGGGACATCCTGTGGCTGATAACATCACCGAAATCGATAAGTGTGTTTTTGCTATTATCTGTAGGTAGGCGCCTCGTCACACTTTGTGCAACTTCCATTATAAATGATTGTTGTCAATCCTGTGCGAGGATAACATTAACTCTTCGCCGAGACAGGGGTTGACAGAGACGAACAACCGGAAACAACTAACTAACGACTCGATACAGGCTGCAAAAGTTGGTGATGTAAATGGAATTTACTCGAAGTTTTGTTAAATAGAGCCTATGCGACCAAATTGCTTAGTATAAATTTAATTATAAATTATTGAAATACGTATTTTTACAGTTACTATAATTTAAGAGGACATTGTGTAATATTGTTGTTTAAACAATAAATATTGAGCTAGCACGGATAAATTTTGTGATTGCGCCTTGTGTCAGTTAGTATTTTATGATTGTCCGTTACAATCTCATTAAAAATTTGTAAGGTAAGTTACAGAAATAACAATGACAAATGTTTTGCTCATTTTTTCTGCCATATGAGATCTGCCATCGGCGCGGGATATTTATAGTGGTGTGTGCGCTATACACAAAGGCACTCTGTTCCTTCACTCTCATTACTTCAGTAGACAAAAATACTATGCGAATGAAACCCGAAAGTGCTTACACTTTATCGAAAGGGATTGGTTTAGGTAAACGGACCTTTTGAATTTCCAAGGTGTCGTTTGATTGCCTTCGTCGAGCATCAATCATGTCTGAACCGTGGTTTTTGAATGTGACTGGAAACATACGGTAAGCCACTTGCTAAAATATAAAAAAATTGAGTTGTGGGGGTTTTCTTGAAACCCACCACAACTTTAACTGTGTCATCATTTACACTACTTTAACGTATAAACAAGAGTACTCGGAAAAGAGTCCTATACTAAGTTTTAATTTGAGAGTAACTTAATAAAGACATGTTACTTTTATTCAATAACGAACGAGAAAAAATAAAATTAAGACGTGAAACATAAAAAGTAAATTAAATTTCTGATTTTATAGTGTTTCGTCATTATTCAAACTTATTACACAACAGGCTTTTTAATTTAATAGGCTTGCTATTGTGACGGTAGCCGAGTGGTATATGCATGATCCCGGATATGATTCCTAGGTTTTCACAGTCAAAGTTGCTTTTTACAAGTGCAATTTTTATAAAAAGTAAACTTAAAATCTACCTATTCAAAAACGAAACCATTTTGTTGCGGCAAGGAGGCTATGATGCTGGCTGCGTTTCCGCGTCGGATAGCCTTGCTAATGCTTTGAGCTAGGAACCAGCCAACTTTATTATTAGCCATTACAGAATATACTTTTGGCGCAATTTTTCTAAGCCGCAATTTAGCAGAAGGTCCCCATGGCCTAAATGTTTCAATGCCAAACGGCGCGAACGCATTTTCACTTGCAAGTAAGTACTTGCGACGCTTGGCGTTCTCAGCCAACTCCGTTGCTGCTCCAGCTTTAAGGGCTTATTCGATGGGGTGGGGGGGATAAAGTATCAACACAGGTAACCTCCGTGTGTTTAATCGCTCACCACCACCCAATACACTGACTTATTCTCGTTTTAGTTACAAATACAAAAAAAAAAAAACTAAAACCATAGTATTAACAGTTTTCTTTTTTCTTCTTTGAAGTCTTATAAAATTATAATTAAAGAAAAGAAAAACCTAAGCGAAGTGTATCTGTTTACTGTGTTTTAATTAATCTATACTATAATATTATAAAGCTGAAGAGTTTGTTTGTTTGTTTGTTTTACACACAGGTATTTATTATTATCAAAATAAATACATTCATCATCACGAGCATTTCATTTAGAACAAAGTTGCCCTGTATATCATTTGATTTCAATAAATATCTTAAGAGCTATCACAGTTTTAACATAACTCTGCACCAAAATAATGTTCACAGCTTAAATACAACGTGCGCTTGCACTAATTATATTATAAAGCTAAAGAGTTTGTTGGTTTGAAGTTGAACGCGCTTATCTCAGGAACTGCTGGACCGATTTGAAAAAATAATTCTGTGTTATATAGCTTATTTATTGTGAAAGGCTTTAGGATATAAAACATCACGCTGCGACGGGAGGGGAGGGAGCAAACTCAAAACGCGCGTACGAAGTCGCGGGGGACCGCTAGTTATTCTATAAACGCGCATCTGAAGTTTATTCTTTCGGCTTCTTAGATAACCACATTAAATTCTTATTTCAATAAATAAATATGCGCCAGACAACACACCAATTGTCTCGTTATCGACATGAGTTTTTTTTCTTATTTTTTTCTTATGTATGTAATACCAGACAGCGATTATGACTGAAATCTCCCATGAATACTTAAATAATAATATAAACTTCCATGACTAAAGTCCGTTTTTTGGCTAGTCGAATAATGAAAACAATCTTTTTATGAATTTTAAAATAATATCAGGGAACTAAGTTAGTTAACTACAATTTGATTTAAAAAGATCTCAGAGTTCAACGATGAATGCAATTAAATTATGTAGGTTGTTTGTTTTCTGCTTATCTCATTTTAAAATGAATTATTTCGTTAAAAAGAAATGTAAAATGTCGTTTGAATATTTAGGATTGTTAAAGATCTTTCCTCACTGCATCATTTCCTACCATGACCGTCCTCGGTGCTAGGAACTTGTGAGACAGAAAAAGCAACACGACATATGCTCTACATTGCCCACTAAACGGATTGACAGCGTATTGTCTCATCGTTATATGGAGAGAGAGCGAGCAAGAACGTATTTTATTGACACGTTCTGTCACGTTCTGTGGTCTCTAACTATGGGCCTCATAAAGAAAAGCAAAATTACACAACGAGCGATGGAGTGGGCTATGCTCGGTATTTCTCTACGAGATATAATCAGAAATGAGGAGATACGTAGAAGAACTAAGGTAACGGAAATATCCCTACGAATCAGTAAGCTCAAGTGGCAGTGATGGCCGTTGGGCAGAAAAGTTGTAGATTGATAACCTTTCGACCAAAAGCGCAGCGTGGGACGTCCACCGACAAGATGGACGGACGACTCACTGGATGCTGACTGCTTGTGATCGATCGCTGTGGAAAACCGTAGGGGAGGCCTATGTAGTATTATATTATCTGGGCCTATGTTCAGCAGTGGACGACCTTTAGCTGATAACGATGATGATGATGACTCGTTCTGTGAATGGCACGCGACGGTTTTAGTCGGAGTTTTCAATACGTTTTTTTTTTTACACGACGCTTTCAAAGCACGGTCATGGCATGTTTCGGTGTAGTGGGCAAAACATTTAAAGCGAAAATAACTTAACCAATAATGACAGAATGTCTAATTAAATGACCATTGGTTGGACCAAGGTTTTTTTTTTTCAAAACACGCACAACGACATTATATCTTGATTAAAATATTGATCACGAAATCGGCCCTTAGGTACAAATGGTCGTGCTCATAACATAAACATTTGCCCCTCTCGAGATTCGAACCTGCAGCCGTTGTCATAGTAGTCAGGAGAGTGCTATCAGTACAACAAACGTGTCGTTATTATATTGAGAAACCAACAATTGAATGTATTTCTGTGTCACTCTTATAAATTATTAATTTGAATATAAAAACCGCGTTCTTGACCAAACAGATTATTTTTAAGGCAATGGCTCGCTCCAATACCAGCCCGTAAGTCATCGTAATTTAAACATCAGCGCGTCTCTGGTATTTGGTGAAAGACCTTAGGAATGCGGCCAAGACATGATTTATTGACGGGTATCAGATCAGCTCTTGAATAGATGCCTTAACGGCTATGGCAGCGCATCTATCAAGCCGCGGAGTGTTTGATGGTGAGTAGTTTGAAATGTAAAAATCAGGTGGTAAATTATTATAATGATGCAAATTATTTAAAAAACTGCTTAAGTGCGAGTCGGAATCGCGCACTGAGGGTTCCGTGCCAATTTCAACTGAATTAGGGAATCCACTTGCTTCCACTAAGCTAAAATACCACAATATTATGTTGACAACAAATAAAACTTTATTTTTCATAGTGTTTGTATAAAGAACAAAGTTATGTTTGCGGTTATTGAAAATGTGCTATATCTCAAAAACTACTTGTTCGATCCCGTCCAAACCAATTTTCATTGAAGACATTTGTTAAGATCTACATTACATATTTCTTTCAAAATGTACACTAGCTTAGTTTAGAAGTAAGAGAGGGGGGATCCCCATTATAACCACTTTAGATGCGTGTTTGCGATGCGATTAAATATAATTATTTTTCATCTTTTGTATAAGAATCGTAAAGCGGTTAACAGCATACATACTTATTTCTATCGAATTTCAACTGTGTGATGCTTAAAGTAACAGAATAAAGTGGCTGTGACAAACGGACAGATAGAAACTGTAATTGTTCAGTTTTTTGCCATTTGGCTACGGAACCCTGAAACGACTTCAAAAACAAAATGCACTAAAAAGTTTTAAATAAACTAAAAAAGGACTCCATTTTAGGCAAACCATTGATGATGCTTGAAATGACTATTGACATGACCACGGTGCTACCAACTCCAAAAAGAAAATGCTTTGTCTTAAATAGAGCCCTTTCATGAGTTTATTTAAGACGTTTTAGTGCCTTTTGCTTACATTTTTGGGAAACGTTAATTTTAAATTTTATTTGCAAATTTTTTAGTGATTTATTAGCTCCCTGAGCGTTATGAAGTTCCACCGCCACAGCTTAGCCCCACGAAATGGTGACTGTCATACGTAAAGACATAACTTTACTAAAAGGGGAAAAATAAAACAATAAACTAAACAATAACTTAGCGACTGATGGTAACTTACTGTTACAATGACTTGTGCGGTATGAATTTTAGTAGCGAAAAAATTACTAAACTAACAATAAATATTGATTAATAATAAAATCTTAGTCAATCTCCTTTACGTCCCGTACGGGGAAATTGCACAAGAGTGTCGTCTAATCTGCAATTACCTCGGTATCTGAAGACAAAAGTCTTTTACCAATGTGTGTTACCATCGTATTACCATCGTAAAGCGGTTAACAAGATACATTTTCCTGCCAAATTTTAACAGTGTGATGCTAGACGGACAGACAGACAGACAGACGATTGACGAAACTATAAGGGTTCCGTTTTTTGCCATTCGGCTACGGAACCCTTAAACGCTCAAAACCACACGACGAGCGATGGAGACGCCTTTGCTGGGTATTTCTCTACAAGATCGAATCAGAAATGAGGAGATACGTAGAAGAACTAAGGTAACGGACATAGCCTTGAGAATCAGGAAGCTTACACGCACATAGCGAGCACGACGAACTGATGGCCGTTGGGGCAGAAAAGTTCTAGATTGGAGACCCTTTGACCAGAGACGCAGCGTAGGACGACTACTGAAATAACATGGCCAATGGACAGACGACCTTGTAAAGATCGCAGTCCCAATAAAAACCCTATCACAGCTTCGGGACAACGATAGGCTAGTGCTGAGAAGAAGATGTGTAACAAAGTCACTATTATCAATGCCTCTTTTCAAAAGATTTCCAATGTTTGTGACAATCATGCAAGTCCATTTATTACTCCTCTACTTTATAATTACCCTTTGTCATTTCTCAATTTCAAGGGTATCTTTGATGACAGTTTAAAAATTATTAATAAGTAAGATTTTAATATGGTCTGTGTTTTTTTGTAAATGAATTTACATTATTGCGCACGTTAGATTATTGTAAAAGACCTAAATTAGTAAAAACTGCAATAATTTTCAATATTTATAAAGCAAACTAATCAACTATTTTAAAAGCATTTTTTAATAAAAATAATTTAAATGACTAAAAATAATTTGTAATTGAAATAAGTCTTGTGACTTCCGCTTTATAAACAACGTCACTTTTAGAATATTGTTAAACTAATTAAATTATAGTAATTTCTTATTAACCGACTTCAAAAAAGGAGGAGGTTATCAATTCGACTGTTTTTTTTTGTATGTATGTTTGTTACCTCATATCTCAGTCGTTTGTCGGCCGATTCGAAAAATTTTTTCGCTTACTTAAAGGGTTCTTAATGAGACCTTCTTGTTGGTTCTTTTTTCAACTTTCAACAAGTTCAATTTTCATCATTTCATTTTTTTCAATTTGGGATCTGATGATGGGATCTTGGTGTAATCGAGGGAAACCCTCAAATTTTAAAGGCACGTATAGTGTTTTTTTACATGAATCTTAATGTTGACATGTTATTACGTCTAATAGTAATAGGTAGTTTGTAGCTTCTTAAAAAACAGAGTTATAAGGTGCCCCCCCCCCCATTCTCCTGTAATCTCTAAAAATGAAGAAATAAAATTAACTTAAAAAAAGTAAAAACCGGCTTCAAAACCAAAATGCACTAAAAGTCTTAAATTAACTCTTGACTATTGAAAGGAAAGGAATCCATTTTAGGCAACCAATTTCTTTTTGGAGTCGGTGCCATCACTTTGACCATCAAGCATCAACTATCACAGCACCGACTCTAAAAAGAAATTGGTTGCCTAAAATGGGTACCTTTCCTTTCAATAGTCAAGAGTTTATTTAAGACTTTTAAGTGCATTTTGGTTTTGAAGTCGTTTTTTTTTTATAAAATGCATTTATTAACATTAATAATTTTACAATTTTCTATATTAACTGTAAACGTAAAAATAATTTGTTATTGAATTAATCCATCTGGCTTCCGCCGGACAAACAACGTCACTTGTTGTTTGACGGTTCGAGGCAAGTGGGAAGAGCCTTATAAATACGGCACGACCGATCAGTAGGGCACTTTTTGATCGAGGCATCGACTGGGACGGATCTCTCTCCGCAAAGTTAAGTAATTATCACTGTTATTATGAAAATTGCTAGACTATTTATATATTTCTCATTACTCTAGTTATGTGTGTGTATGTGTGTATAGTAAATATTATCTATACTAATATTATAAAGCTGAAGAGTTTGTTTGTTTGTTTGTTTGTTTGTTTGTTTGAACGCGCTAATCTCAAAAACTACTGGCCCGATTTGAAAATTTATTTTTACGTTGGATAGTCCATTTATCGAGGAAGGCTTTAGGCTATAAAATATAAAGATACAACTCATAAGACCACAGCAGCAATGAAAAATGTTGCGAAAACGGGAGAAAGATATTCCTTTTGAGAGCTTCCGCTGCATACGCTGCGGAAACCGCTTAGGTTACACAAAAATCATGTATGACAGGATTGTTCAGCATTAAGAGTTCTATGATAAAGTCCGCGACAGCATATGTCTATCTTTTATGGTTGACTTACTACAACCTTTTTTATGTACTAATAAATTTGTAAAAAAATAATGCATCATTTTTAGAGGTGTATTATACACACAGGTATTTATTCTTATCAAAATAAATACATTCATCATCACGAACATTTCATTTAGAACAAAGTTGCCCTTTATATCATTTGATTTCAATAAATATCTTAGGAGCTATCACAGTTTTAACATAACTCCGCACCAAAATAATGTTCGCAGCTTGAGTACAACGTGCGCTTGCGCTAATATATTATAAAGCTGAATAGTGTAACGGCTCGTTACAATACTTCGCAGAATAGCCTAAAAATTAGTTAATATAATATCTAAAATAAACTTACCTAATAACTAAACCTAACTTAGAATCTATATTTACAAAACCTATCCGAAAATCCTTGTCCTAAGCACAGTCAGGCACGAGCGCAGTTTTTACTTAAATTTGGATTAAGCGCGCTTGAACATTGAATGAATAGTTCAAAGAACGACTGCACTCTGAATGCGCTGCGTCATCTCTCGACCGGCCGGCCCGTGCGGCGCTGTCCTCCCAGTCCCCGCCACGCTGATTTTGCGTGAGGACGTATCGCTGCCGCTGAGAAATATTACCCGCGTATCACTACTCTAATCCTCAAAATTATCTAGTGTTAATCCCTAAACATTATTTATTGTTACCCCAATATCGGGTGAGTGTTGCAATTAATTTTAGTGCCTAGTTGTAGTATTTAGCTAGCCGCCTAGTAAGTGTGTTATGTAGTTTTTAATAAACCCAGTTCTCGCATGTAAGTGCTTAATTTACCTATAACTATGTTTCACTCATGCATTTCCTGTATTAATAGTGTGTTTAGAGCTTTTATGTAGAATACTCAATTGTATCACGCGTGTCCACTCCAAAATGGCGTGGCACCGTGACCTTACATGACCTTCGAGGGTCATACGTTTTTTGTACGTGAACCTAGCCTCAGGCTTCACCTGATTATTAGCTTCATAAATTTAATATGTAAGTTTCTAGGTGTGATTACATGTCACCTACATGATTTTGCTTATAGTGCATATTAAGTCATTATTAAATTCCCTCATACATTTTCAACATTAAGTGCTTAGCTTTTAGTATAAGGTTGATCTATCTGGCTGCCGCATCATTGATTACTATATTTTGCCTAAATCATTCCACCTGCTTCGCTTTCGCTGATGTCGCAGTCAGGGTGAAAAATCGGACATTTACTAAAGTGGCCAATAACCTAAATTACAGGGTTCATACCTCCGGCGTGGAGGACGGTTCGATGGTCGGTCCTACTGCCGCTCGACCGGACTACTTACCTGCCACATCGCAAGCGGACTGCTGCGACGCGACGTGTAGACGCGTGTTACGCGTGTGTCACTTATCTACCCGGGGCTTCTACGGCGACAAAGAACAAGGACAGTGCGGTTTGATTTAGAGACACTAGTAGTGCGTCGGTTGTGATGATAGGTTACCCACTCCCTGAGACTATCTAACTTTAAATTATTTAATAAATTTGTTATATTAGTTATATCATATCTTTCATTTCCACTTACTTAGTTATTAATTTGTTGCCGCCTTAGCTAAGGGGCTGGTACAATAGTTTGTTTGTTTGAACGCGCTTATCTCAGGAACTGCTGATTTAAAAATATTTCTGTGTTGGATAGCTTATTTATCGAGAAAGGCTTTAGGATATAAAACATGACGCTGCGACGGGAGGGGAGGAAGCAAACTCAAAACGCGCGGACGAAGTCGCGGGGGACCGCTAGTATGCTATATAAGACCCAAACTTCGTAATGTTGTTATTTAAAGATTAAATAAATAGTTTTCAGTTATATACTTGCCTTTGGACTTATATACCTTAACCGTATAATGTAACAGCTGTATATCTTTCAGCGAGTAAGTGATTTACATGATTTGAACCTTATATACTCACATGACATTAGTATATACTTACAGTTAACTTAATATTATTAATTTATTTACCCTTTATCTATCCTTTCTACTATACAATAGGTAATAAACATGACTATATCAACTAATACTTAAGGGGCACAATCAATTGAAATGAGGCTTACTTTCGAAGAAAAATGTAGCATATTACCTATCGTATTCATGATCATCAAAAGAGCTAGGCTCGTGTTGGTGGAATTTTTCTATAATAACTCCAAATTAGGGAAGAAAGGGTAGTTTCTTTCAGTCATATTATTAAGTCCTTATCACTTTGGGTGCCTTAAAAAATACGAAGAAAAGCCCAAAAAAACGCAATTATACGAGTATTTGAATAAAAAATATATGTGCTATTAAACTTTAACAATACAAAGTCACTTGTGGTCACACGTGTTTGTGGCCAAGCACTCGGGTATGATGTGTATATTAAATAACGTTAGAAAATAAGTCACAGCAAACATTCGGAGGCGAGTGATTGGCACAGCTGGAATGGTTCTCTCGCACTCGGGCCCGAGTGCTCGGCACTAACCGTGTTTAATATATGAAGAGAATACATCCAGCAAACCAAGAACGAAACTACCTTCCAGGATAGACTGAACGACTGACAAAGGCCTAGGTACCTAATATAGGTTAAACACAGCAAATTTATACACAGCAAAGCATCTGCTTTGCTGTGTTTAAAAATTAGACGAATTGACGAATTTTTGACGCTCTGTTTATATTTTTTTATTAATGATTTAGCTTTTTATTGCGGATTGGATAAATGACACTTCAGTTATTTGTCAGCCAAATCAGGCCGGGTACACAAATTAAGTTTATACACAAACGCAACAGGTTTATACAGAAACAACATGTTTTAGCAATATTGAATTGATTAAAAACCGGCCAAGTGCGAGTTGGACTTGCACACTAAGGGTTCCGTGCTAACTTTACCTGAATTGTAGATCCACTTCCTTCAACTAATGCCAGAATAGTACAATATTTTGTTGACAATAAATAAAACTTTGTTTTTCATAGTATTTGTATGAAAAACAAAGTGGTTTGCCTTTATAGAAAATGTGCTCTATCTTAAAAACTACTAGTTCGATCTCGTTAAAACCAAATTCTTGAAAATCCAAACCTCGTATCAAATGTCATTTTAAAAAACCTAACTATAGACACCCTACACGCATAGGTTTGTCAAAAAAAATTTTTAGGTTTTAGTTTCATGTATAAGGTGAAATATCATTTTTTTGTATAAGAATCGTAAAGCGGTTAACAGAAAACATCTACCTACTTAGTTTCAACTGTGAAATACTAATAGTTTCAGAATAAAGTGGCTGTACCGTACGGACGGACTGACAGATAGCCTTGACGAAACTATAAGGGTTCCGTTTTTTGCCATTCGGCTACGGAACCATAAATAAGCGAGGTTAAAATTAAAGTGCGTTCATAAAACTCTTATGAAACCATGAAAATGAGGTTGAGGATGGTCTTAGTTCAGCAGGGGACATCCTGTGGCTGATAACATCACCGAAATCGATAAGTGTGTTTTTGCTATTATCTGTAGGTAGGCGCCTCGTCACACTTTGTGCAACTTCCATTATAAATGATTGTTGTCAATCCTGTGCGAGGATAACATTAACTCTTCGCCGAGACAGGGGTTGACAGAGACGAACAACCGGAAACAACTAACTAACGACTCGATACAGGCTGCAAAAGTTGGTGATGTAAATGGAATTTACTCGAAGTTTTGTTAAATAGAGCCTATGCGACCAAATTGCTTAGTATAAATTTAATTATAAATTATTGAAATACGTATTTTTACAGTTACTATAATTTAAGAGGACATCGTGTAATATTGTTGTTTAAACAATAAATATTGAGCTAGCACGGATAAATTTTGTGATTGCGCCTTGTGTCAGTTAGTATTTTATGATTGTCCGTTACAATCTCATTAAAAATTTGTAAGGTAAGTTACAGAAATAACAATGACAAATGTTTTGCTCATTTTTTCTGCCATATGAGATCTGCCATCGGCGCGGGATATTTATAGTGGTGTGTGCGCTATACACAAAGGCACTCTGTTCCTTCACTCTCATTACTTCAGTAGACAAAAATACTATGCGAATGAAACCCGAAAGTGCTTACACTTTATCGAAAGGGATTGGTTTAGGTAAACGGACCTTTTGAATTTCCAAGGTGTCGTTTGATTGCCTTCGTCGAGCATCAATCATGTCTGAACCGTGGTTTTTGAATGTGACTGGAAACATACGGTAAGCCACTTGCTAAAATATAAAAAAATTGAGTTGTGGGGGTTTTCTTGAAACCCACCACAACTTTAACTGTGTCATCATTTACACTACTTTAACGTATAAACAAGAGTACTCGGAAAAGAGTCCTATACTAAGTTTTAATTTGAGAGTAACTTAATAAAGACATGTTACTTTTATTCAATAACGAACGAGAAAAAATAAAATTAAGACGTGAAACATAAAAAGTAAATTAAATTTCTGATTTTATAGTGTTTCGTCATTATTCAAACTTATTACACAACAGGCTTTTTAATTTAATAGGCTTGCTATTGTGACGGTAGCCGAGTGGTATATGCATGATCCCGGATATGATTCCTAGGTTTTCACAGTCAAAGTTGCTTTTTACAAGTGCAATTTTTATAAAAAGTAAACTTAATATCTACCTATTCAAAAACGAAACCATTTTGTTGCGGCAAGGAGGCTGTGATGCTGGCTGCGTTTCCGCGTCGGATAGCCTTGCTAATGCTTTGAGCTAGGAACCAGCCAACTTTATTATTAGCCATTACAGAATATACTTTTGGCGCAATTATTCTAAGCCGCAATTTAGCAGAAGGTCCCCATGGCCTAAATGTTTCAATGCCAAACGGCGCGAACGCATTTTCACTTGCAAGTAAGTACTTGCGACGCTTGGCGTTCTCAGCCAACTCCGTTGCTGCTCCAGCTTTAAGGGCTTATTCGATGGGGTGGGGGGGATAAAGTATCAACACATGTAACCTCCGTGTGTTTAATCGCTCACCACCACCCAATACACTGACTTATTCTCGTTTTAGTTACAAATACAAAAAAAAAAAACTAAAACCATAGTATTAACAGTTTTCTTTTTTCTTCTTTAAAGTCTTATAAAATTATAATTAAAGAAAAGAAAAACCTAAGCGAAGTGTATCCGTTTACTGTGTTTTAATTAATCTATACTATAATATTATAAAGCTGAAGAGTTTGTTTGTTTGTTTGTTTTACACACAGGTATTTATTATTATCAAAATAAATACATTCATCATCACGAGCATTTCATTTAGAACAAAGTTGCCCTGTATATCATTTGATTTCAATAAATATCTTAGGAGCTATCACAATTTTAACATAACTCTGCACCAAAATAATGTTCACAGCTTAAATACAACGTGCGCTTGCACTAATTATATTATAAAGCTAAAGAGTTTGTTGGTTTGAAGTTGAACGCGCTTATCTCAGGAACTGCTGGACCGATTTGAAAAAATAATTCTGTTATATAGCTTATTTATTGTGAAAGGCTTTAGGATATAAAACATCACGCTGCGACGGGAGGGGAGGGAGCAAACTCAAAACGCGCGTACGAAGTCGCGGGGGACCGCTAGTTATTCTATAAACGCGCATCTGAAGTTTATTCTTTCGGCTTCTTAGATAACCACATTAAATTCTTATTTCAATAAATAAATATGCGCCAGACAACACACCAATTGTCTCGTTATCGACATGAGTTTTTTTTCTTATTTTTTTCTTATGTATGTAATACCAGACAGCGATTATGACTGAAATCTCCCATGAATACTTAAATAATAATATAAACTTCCATGACTAAAGTCCGTTTTTTGGCTAGTCGAATAATGAAAACAATCTTTTTATGAATTTTAAAATAATATCAGGGAACTAAGTTAGTTAACTACAATTTGATTTAAAAAGATCTCAGAGTTCAACGATGAATGCAATTAAACTATGTAGGTTGTTTGTTTTCTGCTTATCTCATTTTAAAATGAATTATTTCGTTAAAAAGAAATGTAAAATGTCGTTTGAATATTTAGGATTGTTAAAGATCTTTCCTCACTGCATCATTTCCTACCATGACCGTCCTCGGTGCTAGGAACTTGTGAGACAGAAAAAGCAACACGACATATGCTCTACATTGCCCACTAAACGGATTGACAGCGTATTGTCTCATCGTTATATGGAGAGAGAGCGAGCAAGAACGTATTTTATTGACACGTTCTGTCACGTTCTGTGGTCTCTAACTATGGGCCTCATAAAGAAAAGCAAAATTACACAACGAGCGATGGAGTGGGCTATGCTCGGTATTTCTCTACGAGATATAATCAGAAATGAGGAGATACGTAGAAGAACTAAGGTAACGGAAATATCCCTACGAATCAGTAAGCTCAAGTGGCAGTGATGGCCGTTGGGCAGAAAAGTTGTAGATTGATAACCTTTCGACCAAAAGCGCAGCGTGGGACGTCCACCGACAAGATGGACGGACGACTCACTGGAGCATCCAGTGAGTCGTCCGTCATCGTGTACTGCTTGTGATCGATCGCTGTGGAAAACCGTAGGGGAGGCCTATGTAGTATTATATTATCTGGGCCTATGTTCAGCAGTGGACGACCTTTAGCTGATAACGATGATGATGATGACTCGTTCTGTGAATGGCACGCGACGGTTTTAGTCGGAGTTTTCAATACATTTTTTTTTTACCCGACGCTTTCAAAGCACGGTCATGGCATGTTTCGGTGTAGTGGGCAAAACATTTAAAGCGAAAATAACTTAACCAATAATGACAGAATGTCTAATTAAATGACCATTGGTTGGACCAAGGTTTTTTTTTTTTCAAAACACGCACAACGACATTATATCTTGATTAAAATATTGATCACGAAATCGGCCCTTAGGTACAAATGGTCGTGCTCATAACATAAACATTTGCCCCTCTCGAGATTCGAACCTGCAGCCGTTGTCATAGTAGTCAGGAGAGTGCTATCAGTACAACAAACGTGTCGTTATTATATTGAGAAACCAACAATTGAATGTATTTCTGTGTCACTCTTATAAATTATTAATTTGAATACAAAAACCGCGTTCATGACCAAACAGATTATTTTTAAGGCAATGGCTCGCTCCAATACCAGCCCGTAAGTCATCGTAATTTAAACATCAGCGCGTCTCTGGTATTTGGTGAAAGACCTTAGGAATGCGGCCAAGACATGATTTATTGACGGGTATCAGATCAGCTCTTGAATAGATGCCTTAACGGCTATGGCAGCGCATCTATCAAGCCGCGGAGTGTTTGATGGTGAGTAGTTTGAAATGTAAAAATCAGGTGGTAAATTATTATAATGATGCAAATTATTAAAAAACTGCTTAAGTGCGAGTCGGAATCGCGCACTGAGGGTTCCGTGCCAATTTCAACTGAATTAAGGAATCCACTTGCTTCCACTAAGCTGAAATACCACAATATTATGTTGACAACAAATAAAACTTTATTTTTCATAGTGTTTGTATAAAGAACAAAGTTATGTTTGCGGTTATTGAAAATGTGCTATATCTCAAAAACTACTTGTTCGATCCCGTCCAAACCAATTTTCATTGAAGGAATTTGTTAAGATCTACATTACATATTTCTTTCAAAATGTACACTAGCTTAGTTTAGAAGTAAGAGAGGGGGGATCCCCATTATAACCACTTTAGATGCGTGTTTGCGATGCGATTAAATATAATTATTTTTCATCTTTTGTATAAGAATCGTAAAGCGGTTAACAGCATACATACTTATTTCTATCGAATTTCAACTGTGTGATGCTTAAAGTTACAGAATAAAGTGGCTGTGACAAACGGACAGATAGACAGACAGACAGACTTGAAACTATCCGTTCCGTCCCGGGTTCTATTCTTTGCCATTCGGCTACGGAATCCTAAAAAAATATTTTGCTCTGCTCACTTCTATTGATGTTGCCTGAGGAATGGAATTTGTGACTGGGTAAAGCGAAGTGTTTTCAAATCACTATAAAAATTGAATAGGATTTTATTACTGTTAGGATTTAGGTTCCATACTTGGCCTCATCATCACTACCATCACACAAGATTGCTATTATCATCATCATTACCAGCCAAAGCATGTCCAGTGCTATTCGTAGGCCTCCCCCTTCTCGCTATTATACTTAAAAAAAGCTCATAAAAGAACTTAGATGTGGAGCTGACTGTATATTCTCAACAGGGTGTTCATAAATCACGCTCCACGTGTGTCGTGTATCGGCTAACTGAAATATAGGCACATATGGCGCGGCCCTGCATTATTGAGACACCGGTATGGAAACACACGGTCGCTTAATGTCACAAGAGACGCATCCTTGTTGGTCTAATGGTTAGTTTTTTCCTCATTGCATTGCATTTGGGGGGGGGAGGGGGACGCCCATTTTACTACTTTGGAAGCGTCTAGCTATGAAACGTTAGACTTTTAGTGAAAATTATTTTGGAAACCTCTACGTCATTTTGACCTATCAATTGACACGCATAGGTTTGTAAATTTATTTATTTTTGGTTTTTGTTTCATGTATGGGAGCCGTCCTTAAATATCATATTTTGTATTGTTTGTATAAGAATCGTAAAGCGGTTAACAGGATACATCATACTACCAAATTTTAACAGTGTAATGCTTTTAGTTACAGAATAAAGTGGCTGTGACATACGGACAGACAGACAGACAGACAGACTGACAGACAGACAGACTGACAGACAGACAGACTTGACGAAACTGTAATTGTTCAGTTTTTTGCCATTTGGCTACGGAACCCTAAAACGACTTCAAAAACAAAATGCACTAAAAAGTTTTAAATAAACTAAAAAAGGACTCCATTTTAGGCAAACCATTGATGATGCTTGAAATGACTATTGACATGACCACGGTGCTACCAACTCCAAAAAGAAAATGCTTTGTCTTAAATAGAGCCCTTTCATGAGTTTATTTAAGACGTTTTAGTGCCTTTTGCTTACATTTTTGGGAAACGTTAATTTTAAATTTTATTTGCAAATTTTTTAGTGATTTATTAGCTCCCTGAGCGTTATGAAGTTCCACCGCCACAGCTTAGCCCCACGAAATGGTGACTGTCATACGTAAAGACATAACTTTACTAAAAGGGGAAAAATAAAACAATAAACTAAACAATAACTTAGCGACTGATGGTAACATACTGTTACAATGACTTGTGCGGTATGAATTTTAGTAGCGAAAAAAATACTAAACTAACAATAAATATTGATTAATAATAAAATCTTGGTCAATCTCCTTTACGTCCCGTACGGGGAAATTGCACAAGAGTGTCGTCTAATCTGCAATTACCTCGGTATCTGAAGACAAAAGTCTTTTACCAATGTGTGTTACCATCGTATTACCATCGTAAAGCGATTAACAAGATACATTTTCCTGCCAAATTTTAACAGTGTGATGCTAGACGGACAAACAGACAGACAGATGATTGACGAAACTATAAGGGTTCCGTTTTTTGCCATTCGGCTACGGAACCCTAAAACGCTCAAAACCACACGACGAGCGATGGAGACGCCTTTGCTGGGTATTTCTCTACAAGATCGAATCAGAAATGAGGAGATACGTAGAAGAACTAAGGTAACGGACATAGCCTTGAGAATCAGGAAGCTTACACGCACATAGCGAGCACGACGAACTGATGGCCGTTGGGGCAGAAAAGTTCTAGATTGGAGACCCTTTGACCAGAGATGCAGCGTAGGACGACTACTGAAATAACATGGCCGATGGACAGACGACCTTGTAAAGATCGCAGTCCCAATAAAAACCCTATCACAGCCTCGGGACAACGATAGGCTAGTGCTGAGAAGAAGATGTGTAACAAAGTCACTATTATCAATGCCTCTTTTCAAAAGATTTCCAATGTTTGTGACAATCATGCAAGTCCATTTATTACTCCTCTACTTTATAATTACCCTTTGTCATTTGGGTTTCTTTGATGACAGTTTAAAATTTATTAATAAGTAAGATTTTAATATGATCTGTATTTTTTGTAAATGAATTTACATTATTGCGCATGTTAGATTATTGTAAAAGACCTAAATTAGTAAAAACTGCAATAATTTTCAATATTTTTAAAGCAAACTAATCAACTATTTTAAGAGCATTTTTTCTAATAACTAAAGACTAAAAATAATTTGTAATGAAATAAGTCTTGTGACTTCCGCTTTATAAACAACGTCACTTTTAGAATATTGTTAAACTAATTAAATTATAGTAATTTCTTATTAACCGACTTCAAAAAAGGAGGAGGTTACCAATTCGACTGTATGTTTTTTTTTTTTTTGTATGTTTGTTACCTCATATCTCAGTCGTTTGTCGGTCGATTCGAAAAATTTTTTCGCTAACTTAAAGAGTATACCTTCTAATTGGTCCCATTTTTTTCAATTTGGGATCTGATGATGGGATCTTGGTGTAATCGAGGGAAACCCTCAAATTTTAAAGGCACGTATAGTGTTTTTTTACATGAATCTTAATGTTGACATGTTATTACGTCTAATAGTCAACATATTGTAGGGCTGAGCTGATGGTGGAACTCCTTAACGCTTAGGAGTTCAGTAACTATTATGAAAGAACTTATAATAGGTAGTTTGTAGCTTCTTAAAAAACAGAGTCATAAGGTGCCCCCCCCCATTCTCCTGTAATCTCTAAAAATGAGGAAATAAAATTAACTTAAAAAAAGTAAAAACCGACTTCAAAACCATCACTTTGACCATCAAGCATCAACTATCACAGCACCGACTCCAAAAAGAAATTGGTTGCCTAAAACGGGTTCCTTTCCTTTCAATAGTCAAGAGTTTATTTAAGACTTTTAAGTGCATTTTGGTTTTGAAGTCGTTTTTTTTTTATAAAATGCATTTATTAAAATTAATAATTTTACAATTTTCTATATCAACTGTAAACGTAAAAATAATTTGTTATTGATTTAATCCATCTGGCTTCCGCCGGACAAACAACGTCACTTGTTGTTTGACGGTTCGAGGCAAGTGGGAAGAGCCTTATAAATACGGCACGCACGACCGATCAGTAGGGCACTTTTTGATCGAGGCGTCGACTGGGACGGATCTCTCTCCGCAAAGTTAAGTAATTATCACTGTTATTATGAAAATTGCTAGACTATTTATATATTTCTCATTACTCTAGTTATGTGTGTGTATGTGTGTATAGTAAATATTGTATGCTATATAAGACCCAAACTTCGTAATGTTGTTATTTAAAGATTAAATAAATAGTTTTCAGTTATATACTTGCCTTTGGACTTATATACCTTAACCGTATAATGTAACAGCTGTATATCTTTCAGCGAGTAAGTGATTTACATGATTTGAACCTTATATACTCACATGACATTAGTATATACTTACAGTTAACTTAATATTATTAATTTATTTACCCTTTATCTATCCTTTCTACTATACAATAGGTAATAAACATGACTATATCAACTAATACTTAAGGGGCACAATCAATTGAAATGAGGCTTACTTTCGAAGAAAAATGTAGCATATTACCTATCGTATTCATGATCATCAAAAGAGCTAGGCTCGTGTTGGTGGAATTTTTCTATAATAACTCCAAATTAGGGAAGAAAGGGTAGTTTCTTTCAGTCATATTATTAAGTCCTTATCACTTTGGGTGCCTTAAAAAATACGAAGAAAAGCCCAAAAAAACGCAATTATACGAGTATTTGAATAAAAAATATATGTGCTATTAAACTTTAACAATACAAAGTCACTTGTGGTCACACGTGTTTGTGGCCAAGCACTCGGGTATGATGTGTATATTAAATAACGTTAGAAAATAAGTCACAGCAAACATTCGGAGGCGAGTGATTGGCACAGCTGGAATGGTTCTCTCGCACTCGGGCCCGAGTGCTCGGCACTAACCGTGTTTAATATATGAAGAGAATACATCCAGCAAACCAAGAACGAAACTACCTTCCAGGATAGACTGAACGACTGACAAAGGCCTAGGTACCTAATATAGGTTAAACACAGCAAATTTATACACAGCAAAGCATCTGCTTTGCTGTGTTTAAAAATTAGACGAATTGACGAATTTTTGACGCTCTGTTTATATTTTTTTATTAATGATTTAGCTTTTTATTGCGGATTGGATAAATGACACTTCAGTTATTTGTCAGCCAAATCAGGCCGGGTACACAAATTAAGTTTATACACAAACGCAACAGGTTTATACAGAAACAACATGTTTTAGCAATATTGAATTGATTAAAAACCGGCCAAGTGCGAGTTGGACTTGCACACTAAGGGTTCCGTGCTAACTTTACCTGAATCGTAGATCCACTTCCTTCAACTAATGCCAGAATAGTACAATATTTTGTTGACAATAAATAAAACTTTGTTTTTCATAGTATTTGTATGAAAAACAAAGTGGTTTGCCTTTATAGAAAATGTGCTCTATCTTAAAAACTACTAGTTCGATCTCGTTAAAACCAAATTCTTGAAAATCCAAACCTCGTATCAAATGTCATTTTAAAAAACCTAACTATAGACACCCTACACGCATAGGTTTGTCAAAAAAAATTTTTTAGGTTTTAGTTTCATGTATAAGGTGAAATATCATTTTTTTGTATGAGAATCGTAAAGCGGTTAACAGGAAACATCCACCTACTTAGTTTCAACTGTGAAATACTAATAGTTTCAGAATAAAGTGGCTGTACCGTACGGACGGACTGACAGATAGCCTTGACGAAACTATAAGGGTTCCGTTTTTTGCCATTCGGCTACGGAACCATAAATAAGCGAGGTTAAAATTAAAGTGCGTTCATAAAACTCTTATGAAACCATGAAAATGAGGTTGAGGATGGTCTTAGTTCAGCAGGGGACATCCTGTGGCTGATAACATCACCGAAATCGATAAGTGTGTTTTTGCTATTATCTGTAGGTAGGCGCCTCGTCACACTTTGTGCAACTTCCATTATAAATGATTGTTGTCAATCCTGTGCGAGGATAACATTAACTCTTCGCCGAGACAGGGGTTGACAGAGACGAACAACCGGAAACAACTAACTAACGACTCGATACAGGCTGCAAAAGTTGGTGATGTAAATGGAATTTACTCGAAGTTTTGTTAAATAGAGCCTATGCGACCAAATTGCTTAGTATAAATTTAATTATAAATTATTGAAATACGTATTTTTACAGTTACTATAATTTAAGAGGACATCGTGTCATATTGTTGTTTAAACAATAAATATTGAGCAAGCACGGATAAATTTTGTGATTGCGCCTTGTGTCAGTTAGTATTTTATGATTGTCCGTTACAATCTCATTAAAAATTTGTAAGGTAAGTTACAGAAATAACAATGACAAATGTTTTGCTCATTTTTTCTGCCATATGAGATCTGCCATCGGCGCGGGATATTTATAGTGGTGTGTGCGCTATACACAAAGGCACTCTGTTCCTTCACTCTCATTACTTCAGTAGACAAAAATACTATGCGAATGAAACCCGAAAGTGCTTACACTTTATCGAAAGGGATTGGTTTAGGTAAACGGACCTTTTGAATTTCCAAGGTGTCGTTTGATTGCCTTCGTCGAGCATCAATCATGTCTGAACCGTGGTTTTTGAATGTGACTGGAAACATACGGTAAGCCACTTGCTAAAATATAAAAAATTGAGTTGTGGGGGTTTTCTTGAAACCCACCACAACTTTAACTCTGTCATCATTTACACTACTTTAACGTATAAACAAGAGTACTCGGAAAAGAGTCCTATACTAAGTTTTAATTTGAGAGTAACTTAATAAAGACATGTTACTTTTATTCAATAACAAACGAGAAAAAATAAAATTAAGACGTGAAACATAAAAAGTAAATTAAATTTCTGATTTTATAGTGTTTCGTCATTATTCAAACTTATTACACAACAGGCTTTTTAATTTAATAGGCTTGCTATTGTGACGGTAGCCGAGCGGTATATGCATGATCCCGGATATGATTCCTAGTTTTTCACAGTCAAAGTTGCTTTTTACAAGTGCAATTTTTATAAAAAGTAAACTTAAAATCTACCTATTCAAAAACGAAACCATTTTGTTGCGGCAAGGAGGCTATGATGCTGGCTGCGTTTCCGCGTCGGATAGCCTTGCTAATACTTTGAGCTAGGAACCAGCCAACTTTATAATTAGCCATAACAGAATATACTTTTGGCGCAATTTTTCTAAGCCGCAATTTAGCAGAAGGTCCCCATGGCCTAAATGTTTCAATGCCAAACGGTGCGAACGCATTTTCACTTGCAAGTAAGTACTTGCGACGCTTGGCGTTCTCAGCCAACTCCGTTGCTGCTCCAGCTTTAAGGGCTTATTCGATGGGGTGGGGGGGATAAAGTATCAACACATGTAACCTCCGTGTGTTTAATCGCTCACCACCACCCAATACACTGACTTATTCTCGTTTTAGTTACAAATACAAAAAAAAAAAAAAACTAAAACCATAGTATTAACAGTTTTCTTTTTTCTTCTTTGAAGTCTTATAAAATTATAATTAAAGAAAAGAAAAACCTAAGCGAAGTGTATCCGTTTACTGTGTTTTAATTAATCTATACTATAATATTATAAAGCTGAAGAGTTTGTTTGTTTGTTTGTTTGAACGCGCTAATCTCAGAAACTACTGGCCCGATTTGAAAAATTATTTTTATGTTGGATAGTCCATTTATCAAGGAAGGCTTTAAGCTATATAACATAAAGATACGACTCACAAGACCACAGCAGCAATGAAAAATGTTGCGAAAACGGGAGAAAGAAATTCCTTTTGAGAGCTTCCGCTGCGTACGCTGCGGAAACCGCTAAAGTTACACAAAAATCATGTATGACAGGATTGTTCAGCATTAAGAGTTCTATACTAAAGTCCGCGACAGCATAAGTCTATCTTTTAAGGTTGACTTACTACAACCTTTTTTATGTTAATAAATTTGTAAAAAAATAATGCATCATTTTTAGAGGTGTATTATACACACAGGTATTTATTATTATCAAAATAAATACATTCATCATCACGAGCATTTCATTTAGAACAAAGTTGCCCTTTATATCATTTGATTCCAATAAATATCTTAGGAGCTATCACAGTTTTAACATAACTCCGCACCAAAATAATGTTTGCAGCTTAAGTACAACGTGCGCTTGCGCTAATTATATTATAAAGCTGAGTTTGTTGGTTTGAAGGCGCTTTCTCAGGAACTGCTGAACCGATATGAAAAAATATTTCTGTGTTACATAGCTTATTTATTGAGAAAGGCTTTAGGATATAAAACTTCACGCTGCGACGGGAGGGGAGGGAGCAAACTCAAAACGCGCGGACGAAGTCGCGGGGGACCGCTAGTAATATTATAAAGCTGAAGAGTTTGTTTGTTTGTTTGAACGCGCTAATCTCAGAAACTACTGGCCCGATTTGAAAAATTATTTTTATGTTGGATAGTCCATTTATCAAGGAAGGCTTTAAGCTATATAACATAAAGATACGACTCACAAGACCACAGCAGCAATGAAAAATGTTGCGAAAACGGGAGAAAGAAATTCCTTTTGAGAGCTTCCGCTGCGTACGCTGCGGAAACCGCTAAAGTTACACAAAAATCATGTATGACAGGATTGTTCAGCATTAAGAGTTCTATACTAAAGTCTGCGACAGCATAAGTCTATCTTTTATGGTTGACTTACTACAACCTTTTTTATGTTAATAAATTTGTAAAAAAATAATGCATCATTTTTAGAGGTGTATTATACACACAGGTATTTATTCTTATCAAAATAAATAAATTTCATCATCACGAGCATTTCATTTAGAACAAAGTTGCCCTTTATATCATTTGATTCCAATAAATATCTTAGGAGCTATCACAGTTTTAACATAACTCCGCACCAAAATAATGTTTGCAGCTTAAGTACAACGTGCGCTTGCGCTAATTATATTATAAAGCTGAGTTTGTTGGTTTGAAGGCGCTTTCTCAGGAACTGCTGAACCGATATGAAAAAATATTTCTGTGTTACATAGCTTATTTATTGAGAAAGGCTTTAGGATATAAAACTTCTTGCTGCGACGGGAGGGGAGGGAGCAAACTCAAAACGCGCGGACGAAGTCGCGGGGGACCGCTAGTAATATTATAAAGCTGAAGAGTTTGTTTGTTTGTTTGAACGCGCTAATCTCAGAAACTACTGGCCCGATTTGAAAAATTATTTTTATGTTGGATAGTCCATTTATCAAGGAAGGCTTTAAGCTATATAACATAAAGATACGACTCACAAGACCACAGCAGCAATGAAAAATGTTGCGAAAACGGGAGAAAGAAATTCCTTTTGAGAGCTTCCGCTGCGTACGCTGCGGAAACCGCTAAAGTTACACAAAAATCATGTATGACAGGATTGTTCAGCATTAAGAGTTCTATACTAAAGTCTGCGACAGCATAAGTCTATCTTTTATGGTTGACTTACTACAACCTTTTTTATGTTAATAAATTTGTAAAAAAATAATGCATCATTTTTAGAGGTGTATTATACACACAGGTATTTATTATTATCAAAATAAATACATTCATCATCACGAGCATTTCATTTAGAACAAAGTTGCCCTGTATATCATTTGATTTCAATAAATATCTTAGGAGCTATCACAGTTTTAACATAACTCTGCACCAAAATAATGTTCACAGCTTAAATTACAACGTGCGCTTGCACTAATTATATTATAAAGCTAAAGAGTTTGTTGGTTTGAAGTTGAACGCGCTTATCTCAGGAACTGCGGGACTGATTTGAAAAAATAATTCTGTGTTATATAGCTTATTTATTGTGAAAGGCTTTAGGATATAAAACATCACGCTGCGACGGGAGGGGAGGGAGCAAACTCAAAACGCGCGTACGAAGTCGCGGGGGACCGCTAGTTATTCTATAAACGCGCATCTGAAGTTTATTCTTTCGGCTTCTTAGATAACCACAATAAATTCTTATTTCAATAAATAAATATGCGCCAGACAACACACCAATTGTCTCGTTATCGACATGAGTTTTTTTTTCTTATTTTTTTCTTATGTACGTAATACTACACCACCCCCTTTCAGAGACCGTCAAGGGCGAAAAAATCAGTAAACTTTATCCTATGCTCAGAACGAGTGACATATTCTTCTGGAGGTTCTGAATCAGATTTTTCAATGTGGTCAGACAGTACAAAGGCCGGTTTAAGGCGGTCAATTGATACTGTGACCTGTTTGTCCTTCAAAAGAATCTTGAAGATTTTATCCCCCCTACATATGACTTTGTGTGGCCCAGAATAGGAAGGTTGAAGTGAACCACATGATGCGTCTTCTCGGAGGAAAACGTGATCACATGTGGCCAGTTCTTTATAAATGAACATCCTCGCGTTGTTATGATGCGAAGCTGGAGTGGGCTTTAACCTTTGAGCGAGATTCGGAAGACGAGCTGTAAATTCGGATACGTCAGTTGTACCTCCTGTGCCAGTGTCAAAGAATTCTCCTGGTAGACGTAACGGCTCACCGTAGACCATCTCAGCGGAAGACGCCTGTAAGTCCTCTTTGAAGGATGATCTAATGCCTAGTAACATCCGAGGTAACGATTCTGTTCACCTATCGTTGGCATGGCAAACTATTGCCGCTTTAAGTTGGCGATGGAATCGTTCTACGAGTCCGTTGCAGGCTGGGTGGTAAGCTGTGGTCCGCTTGCGCTCGAATCCGACCATAGCAGACAAGCAATGAAAAAAATTAGACTCGAACTCGTCCTCGGTCCGTTGTAATGCTTGTAGGGCAGCCAAATCGAGCTATCCAAGTCGACAGTAATGCCTTGGCGACTGTCTCGGCTGTTATGTCCGCTATCTATTTAAGTAGTTAGAAGTAGTGTCGATCAATATTATTATAGTAGTGATTTAGGACTGTAAGATATATTTTTGTGTAATATAAATAATTAGTTTAAAGGTTTATGTAAATAATATAGGGATAATACATAACTAATAAGGAAGTGTAAGAAGTATCTCTACACTGAATTAGAAATAACAATTAATGATTTTTTATGGCTAAAATAGCACTGCAACTGTGGTTCTCAACATTTCGTTTTAATTACTTAGTGCTAAATTGCGACCGGTTGCGAACGGTTTGCATCCAGTGTGATCCTGCAACCTTTGGAAGATCATATATCCATCTTGTCGTACGTACTTTCAAAGGGTCTTCTATCTAGAACTTCTCTGTTCAACCGAACCCACAAGAGGTTTTATTCAAACGAATGTTAATAGAGTATGATTCATCCCACATGTTGAATCAAATTAATTAAAAATAATCTAAAAGATCGACTTAATGATTAAAACATCACATATTAAAGAAACAACTGGGACCACATCGCGAACCCCCCAGCCCGTGGCCACCATCTCCGAAACCCGTCCATGCGTGAAGACAAGATTACAACTGAAGACACATTTAGTTCCTAGGCGGATTATTTCACAGTCCAATTTAAATGGGAATTAGTTGTAATTTAGATTCAATGTTTTGAAGAATTATTTTTGGGATTTCGTAGTCAAAACCTGTCTGTCTGTCCACCCATACCCGTCTCCCCATCAAACTTTTGAACTTTGCAAGTAAAAAAGAATTTTGGTTTAAACGAGATCTTACAAGTCGCTTTTTCTATATACTCGTATATATAGCACATTTTTAACAACTGTAAACTTAACATTGTCCTTCATACAAACACTATGAAAAACAAAGTTATTTACGCAGTCAACCAAATACTGTGCTATTTTGGCAGTTGGAAGTAAGTAGTACTAATTTAATTAATTTTTCCCTCAGTGCACGAGTCCAACTCGCACTTGGACAAATTTTTGTTGTTTGAGCGTACACGTAGGTACTTATTACAAGACATAAAATAATTAATCAGACAGTGTATCCACATTGGAAGGGATATTTCATCGTAAGGTATAATACAACGGATCACAAGTCTGAAGTTATTCAATACTTACACAACATTTATGAAAAGTACTTGGATGTTATAATAAAGCTCAAAATCACACAGCGAGCGAGGAAAGGGCTATGCTCGGAGTTTCTCTACGAGATCGAATCGAAGATGTGGAGATATGTAGAAGAACTAAGGTAACGGTCATAGCCCTGAGAATCAGTGAGCCCAAGCGGCAAGGGGCAGGGCACATAGCGCGAAGAACTGATGGCCGTTTGGACAGAAAAGTTCTAAATAGGAGACCCTTTGACCAAAGGCGCAGCGTACGACGTCCACCGACAAGATGAAAAGACGACCTTGTGAAAATCACAGGATCAAACTAGATACAGACCGCGTGTGATCGATCGCTGTGGAAAATCATGGGGGAGGTCTATGTTCAGCAGTGAACGTCCTTTGGCTAATAATGATGATGATGATGATGGATGTTATAATACAACAATCTACCGGCCTTATTTAAACGCAATCCGATTGTTTTGGCATTGCATAGAATGATATCATTTCAGTATTGTTGAAACTCACGTAAAGAAAGCATACTCCATAGCATTAAGCAGCAATCATTTTATCGTATTGACATTGACATGACATTGACAATGCGCCTTCCATTTTGAAACCAAACATTGCAACAACAAAGATGAAACTATAGGTTAGAGCGAGGCAAAGCATATAAAGCATCCGCAAGCAATCCGATAATGCTGCAAATCATATGCATCGCAACAAAATCATGTTACGTGAGACCCTGTCAAAATCGTCATCATTATCAACCATAAGCCGTCCACTACAGCGACCGATGACAAGCAGTCTGCATACAGTTTGGTTCTGCGATCTTTACAAAGTCGTCTTTCCATCTTGTCGGTGGACATCCTACGCGTCTCCAGTCGAAGGGTCTCCAATCTAGAACTTTTTTGGTCCAACAACCATCAGTTCTTCAGACCCTCAGGCCCTGTCAGATACTTGTAAAATAAATAGGCAACTATTTACAACATTCCTATACCTGCACTAATTTTTGTAACACCTATGTTACCCACGCGCAGTGTCACAGACCGAATATTTGCAGGCCTTCTTCATATTATTTTCTAAGAAATACTATATTAATATTTCTTAATTTTTAAATAAGAGGATATAATAAAGCATATTATGCTATGCAAGAACATTATAAACAAATATTTTACATTCTTTCACAAAACTGCCTTCGAAATGTGCACTGTTTTTTTACAAAAATAGTCTTAAACCATATTATTTATTATTGAAAAAAAAAGACTTTTGAATACTCAAAATGATTTATTAAATAAATAATAAGTTTCCTTTTTAAAACGATCGGGGCTTACTATAATAGCAACTCTATAATGCAGATAGCACGGTCATACTGCATTTCCAGGCCTTTTTTTTCAAGAATTACATCCACAAAAACTACAGATATTATTTTAAGATGTTATCTCAGACTGAGGATTATCTATTCAACATTTGTTGAGCCTTAGTTTGGTGGTTGAAGGCAAGGATCTGCTGAAAACTCGTCGACATTTTCGTCACAATATTCAGAGTCAGTACATACTTCCTTCGGTAGACATGTAATTTGCTGTTAAAGAATTGTATGCAAGTTGTAACTTAAAAAGAAACAGCATTGGTCAATATACACATAAACGCATTATAAATAATGCAAAAACAAACTAGTTGGCAAAAGATAATGTAGTGGTTTTAAACTTATAACAAACGCCTATACCCGCGTTGGTCTCTCACACTATTTTTCACTAAATACACCTTAACGTCCGATTATCAAAAACTCACATTGTACACTGAAGTGAAGATAGAAACAAATCCGACAGTAGCAAAAACGTCAAATAAATTCGAAAATGTGTTTCGTCGGTCTCACGACGGGTATAAGAAGGTTTAACTAGTCACATGAATATAGACTTTCAAACGTTAAGGAATAATGGCGTAAATTGCATTATTTTTCCTTAGTTAACATATGAAATCTATTCTGAATTTAGAATTTAATTGAATACATGGCATTGAACACATTCGTTTAGGTATAAAATATATGTTTAGTTTATATTATTAGTTGAATACAATTCATAATCATCACAAAAGGTTATCTGGAAGAGATCGCTTATAGCGATAAGACCACCTAATTTGTACATTTTCTCGAAATGTTTTTTTTATAAACCTTTATGGTGTGCAATGAAGAGTTATCGTATTAATCTTATCATAATGTATTTGTGAGTTTTGGTGTTCTATTATTTCAATCAGATTGATAAATGACCTAAAGGTTTGACTGGCAGAGAATGCTTTTAGCATTAAATCCACCTTTGTGCACTATGATTTGTCAATAAAATTTTTAAATAAATAAAAACATAACCTTCGGAATTATAATTTTTCAACGTTAACCACGCTGAAGTAAGTTAGACGAGTATGTTAGAAATATTTTTCAAACAAAACGTTCAAAACATCTCGATCTTCTGAACTGATAGGCAAAATCCATTTGATGAATTATTAAAAAAAATATTCGAACATTTCAGGCTCAATTGATTGATTACAATCACCCAAGCGAATAAGACGAAGCAGCGAGTCTGACAAAATTATTCCTACATTTATTACAGCTTAGAGATAAATGCTTGGCTTTCTCAGTTCAAAATATATTTCTCATTAAATTTATTTTCATATCACAAACCTTTTGATAAAAAAAATGCTAGTGACTTGTATGAACAATTATTTCAGGTAGTTAAAAAACAATTTGATATTACTTTTCCTCAAAAGAAAATAGTTATCAATAACTGTAAACCGAAATTCAGTGACTGTGCTACACGAGGAGTTTATACAAGTAGGAAAAAAATGTTTGAATTGTATAACAAAAAAGCATATAGAAAGGATCTATCATTTCATGAGTACGTTAAGAGGTACTCAAAAATTTTCAAAAGAGTTTGCTATGTAGCTAAGTCGAATTACATACGCGATAAAATTAAAAAATCTAGTAATAAAATCAAAGAAACATGGAATATTATAAATAAAGAAACATATAAAACGAAATCTCATGATAACAAATTTAGTCTAGAAATAAACAACAAGCTTATTAAATCTGATGACGAGGTAGCAAACGCTTTTGAGGATTACTTCTGTAACATTCCTATAGAGACGACTAAACAGTTGAGTTCTTGCTCAAGTCACGCGAAATCATTACTAGTGTCGAGTGTTCATAGGTGCGAATCCTCATTTAAATTCAGAAATATTGGTCCTTTAGACATCATAAAAACATTTAAAGGATTAAAACAAAAGAAAACAGAGGATAAATCGGGTATATCAATAGACACAATAAAACCCATTATACCTCTAATAGCTCCTTACTTATCTTATATCTTTAATGAATGTATTGACCAAAATCAGTTTCCAAATTTATTGAAACATAGTAAGGTTGTCCCTTTATTTAAATCAGGAGACAAAAGTGACCCCAGCAATTTTAGGCCTATTTCAATATTACCCACGATAAGTAAAATTTTTGAAAAACTCATTTATAATCAATTACTTTCCCATTTTAAACTTAATAATTTACTACACGAAAAACAGTTTGGGTTCTCTAAAGGTAGAAATACAACTGATGCCGGAGTAGCACTCATCAGACACATTCTTGATGCTTATGAAGACAAACATGATGCCGTAGGTGTATTCTGTGATTTGTCAAAGGCGTTTGATTGTGTAGACCATCAGACACTGCTCATTAAGTTAGAACACTATGGTGTCTCGGAAAACTCATCTAAGTTGTTAAGTTCGTACTTATCGGGTAGAATACAATCAGTTAACATAAATGGTACCTACTCTTCCGGAGCCCCTCTTCAAATGGGGGTCCCCCAGGGCTCAATATTGAGGCCTTTACTTTTCCTGATATATGTAAACGACCTGTCATTTTATTCCACAAATCTTTGTGAGATAGTTCTGTTTGCTGATGACACTTCTTTGATTTTTAAAATGAAAAGACATGAAGAAATTTTTGACGAAGTAAACAATACTCTCTCCAAAGTATTGAATTGATTCACCACCAATAACTTGTTGCTGAATGCTAGTAAAACTAAATGTGTAAAATTCACTTTGCCTAATGTAAAGCAACTTACACCAAATATTGTACTAAATGGTAATAATCTAGTCTTAATAGACTCCACTGTATTTCTGGGCATTACACTTGACTCAAAATTACAGTGGGGACCTCATATTGAAGCCCTAGCTAGGAGGCTAAGCTCGGCTGCCTTTGCAGTTAGAAAAATAAGGTATCTGACTGATGTTGAAACGGCGAGGCTTGTGTATTTTAGTTACTTCCACAGTATTATGTCTTACGGTCTTCTCTTGTGGGGTTCTGCTGCAGACATTGATACCATATTTATTTTGCAGAAAAGAGCCATTCGTGCTATTTATAAACTTAGTCCTCGTGACTCCCTGAGAGAGGTCTTTAAGAAAATCAACATATTAACTGTGGCTTCTCAATACATTTTTGACAATATAATGTACGTCCGTAAAAATTTAGATAATTTCATGAAGAAGAGCGACATTCACTCATATAACACAAGAAATAAACACAAGCTTGTCGTTCCTAACTTCAGATTAGTTAAAACTAGTAATTCGTTCATAGGAAATTGTATAAAATTCTTTAATAATATACCACACAATCTTTTCGAATCGCCGGTTGATAAATTTAAGAAACACGTTAAAAACACGCTTATGTCTAAAGGCTATTATAAGGTTCAAGACTACCTGAACGACACGAATGTGTGGTCCGTCCAGCCTGCACCGACTGATGTACCTTACTTACCTTTGATGATTTTGATTTTACGGCAGCTAGTGGTGACTGAGTTTGTTCCGGCGTTTCTTCTCAGCACTTGCCTAATTGTCTGTGTTCTGTCTCGAAGCGCTGGTAGGGCCCAAAAGATAAGGAGACATGATTCGGCCCCTTCAGGGCACATTTATTTTTATTTTATTTTTCACTGTACATTTGACGTTCATAAGTGGCATATTGTGTCCTAAATTGAATAAACAATATTTGACTTTGACTTTGACTTTGAAACCTTAACACAGAATGTTCAAAATTACCCATTTGGAATGAAAAGAGCTACTCGAAATGAGTAACTAATATACCTTGAAAAATAGGTCGAATATTTTATTTTTTCCTTCCCCTACCAAATCGGTCACGCAACTCGTCTGATTTATATGGACAGAGTGGAGTGGAGTTGTTTTTTGGCATATTTTGACCCATACTTTAGATAAAAGTTGTTGAGTTTAATTCCAAGTAGTTCGCTACATTTCTAATGGCTAGTTTTAAGATATACCCAAGATGTCGCAAATTTCTTCTGTTATGAGTAAATCATTTAAAAGCTTACTTCAATTGATTCGATTTGATTGATTGATCGGTGAAATATCGGCGTAAGAAAGATGAAACTATTGCCTCTCGCGATGTTACAGCGAGACATAGCTTTTCACAAATCTCAAATGCCGCATTCAAATGTCGTATTCCGCATGCGATTGCGGCGGTAGACTTACGGCATAACGACGCGAATCGTCTTAATAGCATTGACAAGCGAAGAAGTACGTAGTCACGTCACCACGTTACCTTTTAGTGCGCCTTCACATTAGAGCAATAGCGCGTCTTTCTATTGTGAAGGGCTTACTGCTGTCATTTTATGTATGAAATTGACAGCAGCGCGACTGCCGCGCCTAAAGGTCCGATTTCACAAACGTAACATAATTATTATCTTACTGAATGAATATAATAGTAAACGAACGATTTTAAAATGTCATTGATATAAACGAGTGCTGGCAAATAGGTTACGTTTTCGGATTCGGCGTATTGTAATTTATTTAACGAATATTCCTCTACGTTAGTAAAATCAAACCTTAGATACATAACTGTGTCAGAAACTCCCTTCCTTATACTCTCTTTGGTATTTACTTCATAATACAACTCAAATTACACAATGTTAAAGCACAAAAAGTAAATTAAGCATCGTATCAGAGAGGAATAATTGAGACCCGACAGAGTTTGCGAAAACAATATACCTGGCGCAATTTCTTACATCATTACGCAATAAGTTTTTCTCATTTTCGTAATGAGAGTGACATCACAATTGAGTATTATACAGAAGATTCTGGAGGTTTTGATAATACTAAGGTTCCTTTGCATTTACTTTCTACTATAAGTACTAGAGAAAATGTCAAAAACTTGTCCGTGTTCTGTGTCTTTGTTGTACGATTAATATTGTACCCTTGGTTTTTTTTAGACATGGAAAATTTCATGAATGGCAGATGAAAGTTCATATGAAATGAAAATCATTATTCACACCTGCTATTTTTTTCATATAGCCTGCTTCAAATCGCAATCTGCGAAATCATAGATCACATTATTATTATGTATTTTAGTTCATTGACGAATTAAATGTAGCAGGCGAAGTATTTGAGCCTGAGTAAGCGAATAGGAATGATAATGCTCTATGCGGTGCGACACCGTAAAAGAAAATATTGGCAATTAAATTTCACATGCGATTTTATAGCAAAAAAAAACCATGAAATGAAAATGAATAAAAAGTAGCAATCATTTCCATGGTCATTTCTATTTTGCCCCATAACATACCACCCCAAAAGCACACCGATAAATGAATTTCATATTTTTTATACCAATTCTTCTTAATTTAAACTAAAATAAATGCATTAATCTCATTTATATATCGAATTTTCACCTTTTTTTAAAACATACTTACTGCATCCCTATTTACACTGTGGTACTAAGTACTCGTACATTTCATTTCCATTTCATCCTCAGTACAATGGTTCCTTATTATTTGCCGCAAGTATTTTCAGAACGGCTAAAACGACCCCGCGTCATCGTGCTTTCAAAACGTCAGATAAGATCAAAGAGGTTATTCTTAGGGTAAAAAGGAACCGGTTTATTTGGAATTGATGAGTGTGTGCTGTTTAGCAAGTAGTTGAAATGTACTGTAAAGGAATGAAACGAATAATATGTCCATGTTCGCCCATATTCGTAAGTTATGGCTAAGGCCCACTAAAGTCAATTGCTTGATCGATAAATAAATAAATAAATATCCTTTGGACATTCCCACAGTTTGATTGCCTAGAGAATTGCGTATCAGTGGACGAAATAAACAACGGGTTTGTGGAAACTGTCCAAACGGTCGGATCTAAGTTTTTTAGACCTGGCCGTAAAAATAGACCTCAAAAACTCTCGGTCCACACTATCGACCTTATGGCAGAACGTCGATCTATGGCACTGCAGACCTCCGTTAATGCTCAAACCTACAGGCAGCTTAATAGACGAATAATGAAATGAAAGGAAACACGACTAGTGTTAAAGAAACAATAGAGCGAAACCAAGGCTCCAAAGTGTTTGCAAGGGACATGTCTATTGGGCAAAGCCTGTTGACGAAGCTTAAGACGGAGGACGGCAGTGTAGCGTCGACGAAAGCAGAGGTTTTGAGGGAGATCGAAAGGTTTTATGGACAGTTGTACACCTCAGTAGACAAACCCGTTGATAGCTCGACCGGAGACCCACGAGCTATCCTGACCCGACACTACACTGAAGACATCCCGGACATCAGCCTCTACGAGATTAGGATGGCCCTGAAACAGCTTAAAAACAATAAGGCACCTGGCGAGGACGGAATCACAGCAGAGCTCCTGAAAGCGGGTGGAACACCGGTACTTAAAGTCCTTCAGAGACTCTTTAATTCCGTTCTGCTAGAGGGCATCACGCCTGAGGCATGGAACAGGAGTGTGGTGGTGTTGTTTTTCAAAAAAGGAGACAAAACCTTATTGAAGAACTATAGACCCATCTCACTCCTGAGCCATGTCTACAAGCTGTTCTCAAGGGTCATCACGAATCGTCTCGCACGTAGGTTTGATGACTTCCAGCCTCCCGAACAAGCCGGATTCCGAAAAGGCTACAGTACCATAGACCACATTCATACGCTAAGGCAAATTATACAGAAGTCCGAGGAGTATAATATGCCTCTATGTTTAGCTTTTGTGGACTATGAGAAGGCCTTTGATTCGATCGAAACTTGGGCGGTGCTTCGGTCTCTTCAGCGGTGTCACATAGACTATAGGTATATAGAGGTGTTAAAGTGTCTATATAACAACGCCACCATGTCGGTCCGAGTACAGGAACAGAATACGAGGGCGATTCCATTGCGAAGAGGTGTAAGACAGGGCGATGTTATATCTCCGAAACTGTTTACAGCGGCATTGGAAGACGCCTTCAAGCTCCTGGAATGGGAAGGATTCGGCATCTCCGTCAATGGCGAATACATAACACACCTTCGGTTTGCCGATGATATAGTCGTTGTGGCAAAGACGCTGGATGATCTAGGCACTATGCTCGAAGACCTCGACCGAGTATCCCAACAAGTGGGTCTCAAAATGAACATGGAGAAGACGAAAATTATGTCGAGTTCCCTTGTTGTACCCACTCCAGTATCCATTGGGAACTCAACTCTCGAAGTTGTCGACGAGTACGTCTACCTGGGACAAGTGATCCAATTGGGTAGGTCCAACTTCGAGAAAGAGGTCAATCGACGAATCCAACTCGGCTGGGCAGCGTTCGGGAAACTGCGCAAGAGCGTCTTCTCGTCTCAATTACCTCAGTGTCTGAAGACGAAAGTCTTCAATCAGTGTGTGTTACCAGTGATGACATACGGATCCGAAACGTGGTCTCTTACTATGGGCCTTATAATGAAGCTCAAAATTACACAACGAGCGATGGAGCGGGCTATGCTCGGTGTTTCTCTACGAGATCGAATCAGAAACGAAGAGATACGTAGAAGAACCAAGGTAACGGACATAGCCTTGAGAATCAGTAAGCTTAAGTGGCAGTGGGCAGGGCACATAGCGCGAAGAACTGATGGCCGTTGGGGCAGGAAATTTCTAGATTGGAGACCCTTCGACCAAAGACGCAGCGTAGGACGTCCACCAACAAGATGGACAGACGACCTTAAAAAGATCGCAGGATCAAACTGGATGCAGACCGCTAGTGATCGGTCGCTGTGGAAAGCCGTGGGGGAGGCCTATGTTCAGCAGTGGACGTCCTTTGGCTGATTATGATGATGATGATGGACATTCCCACACATCGCCATCTAGTCCCAAAGTAAGCTACTCAAAGCTCATGTTATGTGTGCCAGACAACAGATATAATACTTAGATACTTTATTTTTGTAAATACATACATGATATACATAGAAAACACCCAGACCAATACAAACAGACATGTTCATGCACACAAATGTTTGTATTGTGCGGGGATCGAACCCGCAACCCGCTGCGTAGTAGGCGATTTCTCGACCACTGCACCAGACGGATCGATAGTAATGGTAAAATGACGTAACCAGTGGTTGAATATTGACAATTGTGTGTTTTGAATAAAAGACGCTTCAACCAAACGTCAGAATGACTGTTTTAATTACCATTGCTTAAAGTTTTTTTCCTAAAAACATACAAAAATCGTAAATATTCAACTGTTGGTAACGACATTTAACATTATCATGTAATTTGGCCTAAGTAAAGAAAGTATTTTAATGGTAAGAAAGGATCATAGTAGGAATGGTTTTAAAGTCATAAATTATTTTGCTGGGACTGTCAATCATAGCGATTTTTGAGTAATTACGTAATAATTTACGTGAGCGCATATAGTTCTATTAAACAGTAACCTTTTTCTTCCCTTGCAACTTCACGAATTTATGTGACGAGCATTCCGGTAGAACGGAGTATGATAGCTTTTCTAACCTTTCAGGAGTCCACATAACCTGCCGCTATTTCTTTACAAGTACATACGATCACACATATTTTTTCTACCTTAAAAGGGTAACTGCTCATGAAACATCGAAATAAATAAATCAAAATAATAATAAATAACGGTTGCGAAGTAAAGAATGTTCTTTCTTGTGCTACAAATACCAGAAAACGATTATAACGTGGGCGTCTCCCATAAATACCCAAATACATATAAACATCCTTGACATAAATACAATGTTCGTGCCATAAAGTTATTATCCCTTTTGAATAGAACGACAAGAGCGAGATGTCACTAGCAGAAAACTGTGTGATGAAAAGAGATGCGAGATGCTATGTAGCAGAACCGTTTTTGGCGGCTGTCAGTCAGTTTGGAAGCCTATGAAAACTCTCTGAAATTTTATTTTATTCGATTTTTTAATTATTTTAGTGAAATTGCGTATATCGGATCGGTGATTGATGGTTGTTCATTACAGCGAAATAGCCCTAACAAATAATGATTCAACAGGTAAATTAGTCCAAATCATAACCTCTTAATATACGATTTATATTTACCAATGCGCGTCAAATTTAAAGTACGCAGTTTGATTATACTATTCTATATCCGTTAATTTACGTAAAGAATAAAGACAGAATAACACAGGTAATGCATGTCTTCGAATATTTTGTGTAAACAAATAATATTTAGTTTTGCACTAGAGCTGCATGTTCGATATTTTGCGTCGACTTTTTGTCATGCGGTAAACTAATATGTTTAACTTAGGAAGATTGGTATAAATCACCTAGACGAAAGGTAATCTCATTTTAAGCTACAAATATTACTTACTTAAGTTAGTTACTGACATCTTAAAAAAATCGGTTTCGTTTGACAGTTTATGCATGTGCTTCTCTTCCGATAGGAATATTAATATTATGGTTCGTGCTCATCACACAAACATTTGTCCACTACACCATAGGCAACTTAACGCGTGCGCGCGCGCGCGCGGTCCATCTATTTCTATAAAAGTATATATAAGTAATTCACTATTTCTTTTTACTAAATAAGGTATCTGGTCGTTCATGAAACACTTATTCTCCACTTACCTTCCTAAACGCGACCCTGAAGTTCTCGGACAGAAAGGCGTACAGCACGGGGTTGACACAGCTGTTCATGTACGCGAGTACGTGTGATACTATCTGCGCCGTCACCGTAAAGTACGTGATGTTGTACGCGTCTAGCGCCTTCACAAGCAGGATTATCTGGAAAAGATTTCAAAGGAGATTAGCAAAGTCTAGGTACCTAAACCAAACCTATTGAAACTCCGGAAGTACGAAGTTACTTAGCTTAAGAGCTTACGGAGATCAGACACACGAGATGTTATGTCACACATCATCAGTTTCATTATTAGCTAAAGGACGTCCAATGCTAAACAAAGGCCTTCCCAATAGTTTTTCACAGTGACAATTTTCACAGAACGCGTTCTGCATCCAGTGTGATCCTGCAATCTTTATAAGGCCGTTAGTCCTTTTATTTATTTATTTATTTATACTTTATTGCACAATAATTAAATTCAGTACAAAAGGTGGACTTAACGCCATATGTTGCGTTCTCTACCAGTCATGCCTTTGGGCTAAGCAGATATGATTGAGAGAAACAAGAATCCTGAGTACACTCTTCAATATACTTCGTAACCCTCACTCTCCTATATGACACAGCGGTTCAACTATCTGACTTCTACAACTTCTCGCAACCTGCGCTCTTCCCATTTTCTTACTCTTCACACTCCTCTTTACAAGTCCGGCTTTATGTCGGACTCTTTCACCATCTCTGCGATTCGCCTTTGGAATTTTCTTCCCATGGAAATCAGAATGTCCTCAAACAAACATTCTTTTAAGAAGTCTCTCCGCACCCACTATCTTAACCTTGGCTTCACTTAACCACTATTTCGTTCACTGCTGTCGGTAATATTTTAATAGATGTCATCAATATCTTCACTTCCCTATCTGTAGTTTATTTTTTATTTTTTTATTGAATATATGTATTCTATGTAAGTTTATTAATCCAATGCTTATATATTTACAAATATTTTTGTTTATAAATGTAAATTTTGTATGTATATTTATGTTAATGCATTTTAAATTTTTGACCCTCTCAGTACTTTTAAATATTCCGCCACTGATTTCACTCTCTGCATTTCCCAAGCGGTTGACTGGTAGAGAATGCCATAACGCATTAAATCCGCCAATTGTACCATTAACAGTGCAATAAAGTTTAAATAAAAATAAATAAAATAAAATAAAGATTGTGCGACAAAGAAACAAAATTAACTATACATAAAAAAAGTAAATTGTCTTCATAAATAATCCATCCATCCAGTCACTAGTCGGTTAATGCCCTACGCTGCGATTATGGTCGAATGGTCTTCTAAAACTTTTCTGCCCCAACGGCCATCAGTTCTTTGCGCTATGTGCCCTGCAAATTTCCGTTTGGGCTTACTGGTATAATAAATAGATAAGATAGTTCTCAAATGAAACAAACGTTAAATACTGATTGTCTTACCATTTTTAACCGACTTCAAAAAAGGAGGAGGTTATCAATTCGACTGTATGTTTTTTTTTTATTTTTTTTTGTATGTATGTTACCTCATATCTCAGTCGTTTGTCGATCGAATCGAAATTTTTTTTCACCTACTCAGAGAGTGTACCTTCTAGTTGGTCCCATTTTTTCCATTTTGGGATCTGATGATGGAATCTTGGTGTAATCGAGGGAAATCCTCAAATTTTAAAGGCACGTATAGTGTTTCTTTGCTAGAATCTTAATGTTGACGTGTTGTTACGGTTGATAGTCAACATCTTGTGGGGCTGAGCTGATGGTGGAACTTCTTAACGCTTAGGAGTTCAGTAATTATAATGACGGAACTTATGATAGGTAATTTGTAGCTTCTTAAAAAATAGAATCATAAGGTGCAACCCCCTCCCTCTTATGTAATCACTAAAATTGAAGAAATCAAATAAACTTAAAAAAAAAAGTAAAAACCGACTTCAAAACCAAAATGCACTAAAAAGTCTGAAATAAACTCTTCACCATTGAAAGGAAAGGAATCCGTTTTAGGCAAACAATTGGAGTCGGTGCCATCACTTTGACCATCAAGCATCAACTATCACAGCACCGACTCCAAAAAGAAATTGTTTGCCTAAAACGGATTCCTTTCCTTTCAATGGTGAAGAGTTTATTTCAGACTTTTTAGTGCATTTTGGTTTTGAAGTCGGTTTTCGTATTTCGCTTTGATTCCGAGATGTTATTAAAATCTTTTAATTTTTTGAGCACCGCCTTTCTACTTTCAATTAAATAATTGTAATTCAATTGTTAAAATCATAGCCAACATCGCATAATTAAATCAAATAGACACAATTATTGATAAATATACTTAAATTCAAAACCGAAATTATGAATCATAATTCTGATAAATGTGTATTTTTATAAATTAAATTAAACAATAATTATACTTAAAAGTACTTCAATTGACTAGCGTTGCGACCTCGCTCTGCAAGTGCCCCACCAATTGACGTTCGGATACTGAGGAGGGGAGGGCACGTCGTAGCAGCGAGATCGCAGCGCAGACATTCAGTGTTGAGTGCTCGAACAGTACAGACGTCTTGAAAATACTCTTGCCAGTTTAGCTCAGAGCTTTCGATAATTGTATCGTTAACTATCGCCTATAAATTATGTGATTTAAAATGTGAGTGTGAAATAAAGTGATTTGAAATATGCTGAAGTTGTTTGAATTTAATAACTTCAGAAGCGGGACAGCGAGAGTTTAATCAAAGTAAACTTTCGCCCTACGCCCATGTAAGTAACGTGTATTTAACATTTTGTAGTTATTATTTTAATACCTTATTTTATTTTACCCGATGCCCTGTAATTGTCTTACCATTATAGACTTTAGCTCCATAGTCATCTTGCATTTAGCCAGGGCTACTCTCTGGATATGCAAGGTGTATTATTTTAAGAGCGAGTTTAAAAAGCTGGTTACAGAGTATCAAACAAACTACTTACCACATGGTGTTGTGCCATGGCAACTCTATGGGAATAACATGTGGTAGCGATATTAATATACCCAACTTTCATGCATGTTTTTTTTTTCATCCCCGTTTTTTTTACTACGTGCAACGATCTAACCACGACTCGCGAGTCTCTGGCGCGGTTTCATTCTGCCAGGGCTACTCTCTGGGGATGTGATCGTGTTGGAGATTTAGTGAATTCACGTGGACGGGTCGATGTGTAGATAACTTATTATTGCACACTTGATAGTAAAAATATCGACATTCATGCATTCACTATTTATTTAAATGAACTGTCGCTTTTTATTTTTGCCATGGCTACTCTATGGAGATAAAAAGTGAATAGTCATAATTGATTTCTCCTCATACATTGTCAATAATGGCTGTGTATCGGAGATTTTAATAACCTGGGAATGCAGATGATTTTTAATTTCATTCTTTGACATAAGCTGTAGGAGAAGTCACCCATCTTTTCTTTTCTTGTTTTATCAGTGTTTTTTTTCTGACGCATACAGAAGTTTCACACCAAACATACTCTGACCTTCTCTTAGCATAACAAAGATTAAACCGTGTGTATGAGTTTCAGAATGGATGAACGTCAGTACGACAGAAACATGGGATCGAACTCTGCACTAATCGATGACGATGATGAACTCATTCTTCGACGACGACTTTTGATAAATGAGTTGGAACGATCGAAACATACTAACGATGATGAGAGAAGTGTACGATCCAGACATTTAAGCGATGAGCTCGAGCGACGCTTATTGGCAAGACATACGAGCGATGAGCTAGAGCGACGCTCATTGTCCAGACATATGAGCGATGAGCTAGAGCGGCGCTCACTGTCCAGACCTGCGAGCGGTGAGCTAGAGCAACGCTCGAGGTCAAGACAACGGAGTGGTGAGCCAGAGCGACACTCCTGGACAAACATGAATCGTAACAGACGTGATGATGAGTTTGAGCGACATCAGTCTGCCCTGCGATATTTTACTATTGACCAACTGAGCGAAGAGCTTGAGCGACGCTCTCTTGGAAATCAGACGCCGACGAACAACCGTGGCCATCTTAGAAGAAAACGAACACGACAACAAAGTCCAGAGAGAACAACATCCTCAAGAAAACGCCAGGGTCCTTCATGTTCAACGAGGCGAGATGATTCGCCTCCACCTACGCATCGGATGAGGTATGAAAACAATGATTTCTCTCGTAGTACAGAAAATAACATTTTGAGTCAGTTTGTAAATGCCCTTAAAGATATTGCTAATACAGGTAGCCATAGAATTACTGCCGGAAATAACGTAATACCCGAATTTGACCCTCTGTCAAAAAACCAAAATATTGTTAACTGGTTGACCAAGGTTGAAGAATGCGCTGATATTTACAATTGGAACGAACGTGAAATAATTCATTATGCTTTGCCTAAGCTTACAGGCCTTGCCAAATCGTGGTACCAAAGCTTACCTAGCGTTCGTTATACGTGGATTGAGTGGAAAGAAAAGTTATTAGATTCATTTCCGTGTCGTGAAAATTATGCAGACCTCTTGACCGACATGTTAGCCTTAAAAGCAAAATTTGGGGAACCATTGGAACAGTACTTTTACTCTAAACTGAGTTTACTAAATCGTTGTAAAATCAAAGGGAGGCAAGCGGTTGACTGCATATTACAAGGTATAGAGGATAGGGGCATAAGGTTAGGTGCACAAGCAGCGCAATTCGACCTTCCGGAACAAGTCCTCAAATACTTAAAAACTGTCAAAGTAGGAAACCCTAGGGAGAATGTTTCTAGTACCAATAGGTCTAGAACAGATAAGCGACATGCGGCCAACAGCATGCCTGTTAGTAGCAAAAATGGCTCTTATATGAATAAGCCACCGATAAAGTGCTTCAATTGCGGCGTAGAGGGTCATCCAAGTTTTCTTTGCACGAAACCCATAGAAAAATGTAGCAGTTGTCATAGAATTGGCCATAAAATTACTTCTTGTCCAAATGCCCAACATTCTAAACCCCAAACTAATGAGAAGTCAGGAAACAATGAAAAAAATGTCCTTAGAGTTTGTGTGAATAACACACCGATTAAGACAGCGAGCCAATGCTTACAATCTAAAAATCATAACGATTTGTTAAGCGTAGAATCTACCAATAATAAAGACAAATATTTTATGATAGTTGAAGTCAATCAAAGCCCCCTTAATTGCTATGTAGACCTAGGTAGCGAGTGTTCCCTTATTCGAAATTCAGATGCGATGAAGTTGGGTGTCGAACATAGTACTGATAACTTGCCAGTACTTAAAGGTATTGGTAATAATTGTATTCAAGCTTTGTCTTGTATTAAAGCTAGCGTCAATGTACAGGGAATTACACTTTATATCGATTTGTATGTAGTTGATGACAATGCAATAAAGCAGTCCCTTTTGCTGGGTCATAATTTTACGGAACATCCTAGTGTGTTGATCACCAAAACTCCCTCTCAGCTAATATTTGAAGAAGCCTCTTCTTCCGAAAAATTGTGTCTCACTGCGGAGGGGACTGTCATTATACCACAATATGATATCAAATCTATACCAGTAATGTGTAGTAGGAATTACTCCGGAAAAATATATGTTGACGGCTCGGTTAGGGGTGGTGTAGGTAACGAGTACTTTCTTTTACCAGGGGAATACCAAATGAGTGGGGGTAGGTGTAGCTTACTTGTACAAAATTTAGCCGCGGGTCCTATTAAAATCCTTCCTAATTCGCTAATGACTCGCTCATTGCCTGTCGTAACAACTAGGGAAGTCTTAAATATATCAGCGCAGTTTGATGAAACTAATAATACCATAAACTGCGGACCATCTATAAACGAGGAGCAGAAGCAAGAACTCATGACTTTATTGGATAAATATAAAGACTGCTTTTCTAATGGGCTAAAGGATCTTGGTTTTACTTCAGTCGCAGAGATGGAAATACGTTTAACAGATTCTGACCCTGTAGTCTATAGACCTTACAGAATGGCACAGAGCGAGAGGTCCTTGGTAAGGGATATGGTACAAGAGATGCTAGATGCCAACATAGTGCGTGAGTCGTCATCACCGTACGCGAGCCCTATTGTTCTAGTTAAAAAGAAAACTGGAGAAAAACGTTTGTGTATAGACTACAGGGCGTTGAATCGTAAGACCATAAAAGATCACTACCCGTTACCCAGAGTAGAGGATCAACTAGACCTACTTGCAGGTCATAAGTTCCTCATTACCTTGGATTTAGCTTCTGGGTACTACCAGATACCAATCAAAGAGGACCCCAGACATAGGACTGCATTCGTTACTCCAGACGGACAATTTGAGTATCTCAGAATGCCGTTTGGGCTAGTGAATGCACCTTCAGTTTTTCAACGCACCATTAATAAAATTCTAGCAGAAGCCAAAATTAAGTACGCTATGGTTGACATGGATGACGTCTTGATACCAGCCCATGATTTCTCTGAAGGTTTGACACGACTTCAAGAGGTTTTGGACCTCTTACGCCGTGGTGGGCTTACCCTGAAGCTCCAAAAATGCTATTTCTTTTACGAAAATATTGATTACCTCGGGTTTGAAGTTGGGCCTGACGGTATACGCCCAGGTTCTCGAAAAACAGAGGCTGTTAGTAACTTTCCCACACCCAGAAACCAACATGAAGTTCGCCAGTTCATTGGACTAGCAAGCTTTTTCAGAAGGTTTGTTAAAGATTTTGCAATTATAGCTAGCCCCCTGACAGATTTATTAAAGAAGAATTCTCAGTGGGAATGGTCCGATAAACAAAATCAGGCATTTAGAACACTCAAAAATGCATTAGTCAAACGCCCAATCCTAGCTTTGTATGACCCATCCCTGGCCACCGAATTACACACAGATGCTAGCAAAATCGGTGTTGCGGGTATTCTCTTTCAAAAGAGCACCGAAGGAGTGCTTAGACCAGTGTCATTCTATAGCCGCAAAACCTCGCCAGATGAACAAAAGATTCGAATGAGAAGCACTCATTCGAACTCGAAACATTAGCCGTAATAGCATCCCTGGCTAGGTTCAGAGTTTATTTGCTAGGAGTCCCCTTCAAAATCTATACTGACTGCAACGCTTTACGCACGGCGATGACAAAACGTGATCTAGTCCCGAGGATAGCACGATGGTGGGTCCAATTGCAGGAGTTCGACTGCAGCTTTGAATATAGACCAGGCGTTCGCATGGCACATGTGGATGCGCTAAGCCGGAACCCGGTTGGATCTGCTACCTCGGAGACTCACATCTTAGATGTGCTTACCATCGATAAAAGTGATTGGATTAGTACCGTACAGTTGGCGGATGAGGAGATTAAATCTATTAAAAATATTCTCTCTGATCCAGGATCGGACAAAATTGCCGATATCTTGAATAACTACTGTTTGAAAAATGATCGCGTCTACCGTAAAGTTGAAAATGAACTTCGCTGGGTCGTGCCTAAGTCGGTCAGGTGGCAAGTTCTTAAAATGAACCATGACGATGTAGGTCATTTCGGGTTCGAAAAGACTTTGTCTCGCATAAAGGAATCGTATTGGTTTCCAAAATTACGTCGCTTTGTCAAAAAATATGTATCAGCTTGCCTAGAATGTTCTTACCACAAGGCACAAGGTGGCCCTCGTACCGGTGAGTTGCACCCAATCCCGAAAGTAGAGATCCCCTTCCATACCGTCCACGCGGACCACTTGGGTCCCTTTGTGCGTAGCAAAAGGGGTAACTCGTACCTTCTTGTCATTATTGATAGCTTCACAAAATTCGTTAATATAACGCCTGTACGCAACACCAAGGCATTGACGACAGTACGAGTATTTAGGGATCACATTAGTTATTTCGGAACTCCTACACGTCTCATAACCGATCAAGGGTCATGCTTTACTTCTAACATATTTAAAAAGTTTATTAAGACCACCGGTATAAAACACATATTAAATGCAGTAGCTTCACCGAGGGCAAATGGCCAAGTAGAGAGGTTTAATAGGACTATACTTGATGCGCTGTCGACGAAATCTCACGGAAAAGATGACAAAACATGGGATGACTACATCCCAGACATACAAATAGGTTTAAATACGACGGTTCATAGCACCACCAAGAAAAGCCCGTCAGAACTATTATTTGGATGTAGACTAATGAATACGTCTGAGGCAATCCTTAATGACGTTATCAATGATACGCTTACAGTAACGACAGGAGATGAGTTAAATGATTTGAGACAGGAAACTGGGAATAAAATTAGACGACAGCAAGAGAAGGATAAAATAAGGTTCGATAAAACAAGGAAAACCGGTACAACTGTTACATAGTAAAAATGGAACCTTTCTTTTAACTTACCTCCTGCGATAGTTTAGGGTTTTTATTGCATTCTTTCGTCTCATTCCTGCACTGCAATTCGTTTTATCATTAAATAGATTAATTTATTTACTACATTAATTAGATTATTTCATTAATCTTGAGATTGATTTGTAGCTAGCTTCCAAAACAAATATTTCATCAAGTTTGACACTGGCGTTGACAGCTTAGAAGTATTATTTTCCCGTTGCCACAGATTATGTAGCGATTCGGTTTGTTGAGCTCGTTAGCTCAGCAATTTCATTTTTCCAATTATTTTTGTTTTGATTCTTAATTTGTTTAATTTGCTTCCAATTAATTCAGAGTACAAATATTATCCCTTTTAAATATTTATCTAAAATTCAATTAGATTGTAATAGTTTTTATTCTACGTGTCTATGGTCGTTTGGTCAAATGCAGTGACAGTGACAGATGTTGATATAAAAGTACTGGTCAGCAGATTCCGGGTCTTTTTTCTTGGATTTTGCGTCGTGAAGTTCAGATCAACCTTTCCACCGCCCAACAGTGCCACCAGCTTCATAGATCAGTCCCCGAGACCGTTACTCAATTTCAAATCTTTTATTAATTCTTGGAGGTCACAGGAGACGGCGTGGCAGGCGTGATACAGCAGTCGACTCGGCGCTGAAACCCGTCATTCCAACCCCTTTTGAGGTAAATTTTTCATTTTTATTCTTGCTGGAGGGTAGATGAAAAGGTCGCGCCCTATTGTTACAAATTTAGGTTTTCCATTCCAAATTCACTTTATTTAAGATTTCCCATAGCATTATCGAAGTAAATTCATATTTGAAAAGCCTTTATTTGAGATAATTTTCCCCCTTTTTGAATATTTTTAGTACTGGTTGTGACAAACCATAAAATAGGTCTTTTGTCACTTTCCAGGGGTTTTTTTTTTTTGGTTTTGCTTTGATTGTATTACCTCATCTTCGGGTGCCTTCGGGATCTACGTTTGCGGAGAACCCCGGCTTGCCAAATCCGCTCCAGGGTCTCCGATTTCTCTCCGTCCCGAGGCATCTACCCCGGTAACCCGTATAGGGATCTTTACTCTTTCTTATAATACGGTGCTGCACCCAGCAGTGCCTGGCGCCCACACCTTCATTTTTTATTTAATTTTTACATTACTCAAAGTTAACATTGTGATTGCTCCCTAAATCATTTCATACGTCTCGGCTCCGGTCTCACCCCAAAGTCTACCCACAACTCCCTTTGTTTTCTGCCATAGGCTAGACCGGCTCTTTTTTTTATATTGTTAAGTTTAGCTATTTAATTAAATGTTTAAGTAATTTTGTAATTTAAATTTAAATTATCTATTTAATAAATCAGATATCGAAAGAACTATTTTTTATTATTTAACACAACGTATAAAGAAGGACAGTTAGTTCGCGTAGAAAGATTCATTAACCGTAATGATGGGAAATCAAAGAAATTGGTAGCTAAGTATCAGGGCCCTTACCGCATAGTTAAACTGCTTCCAAATGATCGATATTTAGTTGAGGATACCCCTTTAACTCGTAAAAATAACCGCCGTTATGAGGCCATTGTTGCCGTAGATAAGATTCAACCTTGGTTAAACTTTTCAACTAATCTAGATAGTAGTGATGATGAATATGACAATGATAGTGATGTAAATGACTTAAACCCAAATTGTAACATAGATAACGCCAATGAAAATTTAAACGAGATGGATGGTGATGAAAATATGCCAAATGATGAGGTTTAGCATTAGATATTCCATTTGTTGTTGAATCAAATAGTTTTATGCTGATTTATATAAAATTTCATAAAAATAAGCATGTTAGACTTAAGTGTTACTTATTGTTATTAAGCTGAGCAAGAGGACTTGCTAATAAATGGATGGCCGAGCTGTTAAAATCATAGCCAACATCGCATAATTAAATCAAATAGACACAATTATTGATAAATATACTTAAATTCAAAACCGAAATTATGAATCATAATTCTGATAAATGTGTATTTTTATAAATTAAATTAAACAATAATTATACTTAAAAGTACTTCAATTGACTAGCGTTGCGACCTCGCTCTACAAGTGCCCCACCAATTGACGTTCGGATACTGAGGAGGGGAGGGCACGTCGTAGCAGCGAGATCGCAGCGCAGACATTCAGTGTTGAGTGCTCGAACAGTACAGACCGACGGTCCCTACGTACAATCCCCTATCTGAAAAAGACAAATTTTACAGGAGAGCGTTTTGAAGTTTCAAACACGTGTAAATCAAGTTCTTTGCAACGTTAAGTGTTGAAATTCGGCATAAGGGATTGATATATCATGTATTTTATAAAAAATATATAGATAGTTCATAAAAGTATCTTTTAGTGTATTATTCGTCACTTACTTACTTATATATCGGAATCACCCCTATTGAAAATAACTTAAGTGGTACTTATTAACTTTTACGTGGGATTTTTTAAATAGATCAGAGTGGTAATTGCCATTTCTGTCATTTTACGTGGGACAGAGAGTATAAAAAAATTGTAAGCTGTATTTAAGTGTTTGACGCACACACAATATTTTTGTATAAGAAGTCCATTTGCTCAAATGGGCGGCGGGCGGTTCCTTTGATGCTTTAGCGGCACCAAAAGCACCAACAGTCTGGTTGCAAACCATTTGAGCGAATCAACTATGTGAATCTGGTTCTCTCATACAAAATGGCGTCAAACCGCAGAGTATAGTATAAAAAGAAACGTCGCGTAGAACCATTTTTCTTTGGGAATGTTGCTCTGTACATTATTGAAGTTCCTAGATGATGAATAATTTTGTACTCTAGAGAGTACATACAGGGTTTTGAGAACAGGCTAAAAAAAGAAGAAAGTTGTTTTACAAACTTTTAATCAACACCATGACAAAACTTAGTCTTTTCTCTTTAATTATTTATTAATCAGCCTTGCATCAATATTTTTGTAATTATAAACTTAACTAAATAGAAAACAAATCGTTTCACATAAAGAATCTTATAAAAACATACATTTGGTACGAATATGATCAGTTCAGGAGTATTTTATTTTATTTTACATAGCCTATAATTATTTATATATCTAATAACATTATTTTTCACAGTAGTTGAGAGTAAAATATTTATTATAAACTTCAAATAGTTAGTAGTATTATAAACAACATAATAATAAACCAATAATTACACATTTTTCTGGATTGTGAGAATCACTCATTAAACTTTGCTAAACAACTTAAAAATTATTAGATATTTCTTTTGTATTAAATATCAGCTATATAACAGAAACCACGACAACTTCTAGGTTAACAGAATAATTAAAATAATCACGATCGATCAATCATTTCTTATTTTTAACATTTTTATCATATTGTGTACTTACTAAACTTCAATCTAGAAACCTACTCCTCTTCATCAGAACTTGTAAAAGTTACATCACCAGAAGCAAGAAAATTATAAAATCCATGATACTGTCTAGGAATTATGTTATGTTCACAAAGATATTTGAGATCTATCAATTTTGCATTCGGGATTGGTAAGGGCCCAGCGTAAGCCTGGCTCAACTCATCAACTGACTGATTTTGACGCCTCCTATTTTGAGTTCTTTTGACAAAGATGCGGTGGTATGTTTCGTCAAACTTGTATTTGTATTTAAGCACGTCTGGCTCAGAAGAGGACACATGAATTTCTCTTATTTTAGACCACGTCATTTTCAGGTTTCTGTCATCTTTTGTCCAGTTTTTACCAGTCAGCAGTTTTTTGAAGTCTAGTATATCCTCTGTTGCAATTTCCTTTACAATATATGGATCTCCTGTATCTTTGGCCCACCTGACTAATGCAAACCATTGATCAGGCGTGTAGATCTCTTTATTTTTAGAACAACGCTCTATCAATGCATGAATACTGTCGTTTTCGTTTTGAGTGTGGCCTTTTTCCAAAAATCGATGTGTTATATTCACGTTAAACTCTTTGGCAGCGATCAAGTACATCAGAAAAACAATTCTATTTCTATTTTGCCCCCCGCAGTTATCTGAATATAAGTTAATGGTTTGTATGCCTATGGAAGATTGATCCTTGATAAAATCATAGACACAACTGGCCACCTCATTTGCGCCTCGTTTGGCAGTACCTTCATGCCACATATAGCATTTTCCAACTTTCTTACCCATCTCGAAAATAGTGAAATTGAAAACGTTTAATTTTCTTTTATAGTACAATATGCTGGTTTCTGCACGAGGAGAAGAGTGCACTTTTTGGAAGTCGAATGCCGCGGTTACAGTTGAACTCGGTGAGTTGATAGCTGAAAGTTTGTCTGCATTTTTGAGACTTCGAGCCATGTCCTTATTTTGCAAATGTTCATTAAATTGTTCCTGAAGATCTTGATTCACTGGCTTAGACTGATTTTTATAGGCAATGCACACGTTGCATTGGTCTTTCTTGGGCCTATGAAACTCTATATTGAGGTTTTCATTGACAATGTTGGTGTATTGTCTTAAGGTTTTAGCCCTGTTCATATCTGTCTCTGGCACCCACTCCTTGTAGAGTTTGAACATCTTAGTCATGGTCAATTCACTATCTAAGTATAACTTTGACGATTCTTTCCGAGTATAGTGTGACTCAACTGGGGTAAATGATTTGACATGGTCACAAACGCTTTTAATAATTTCGACTGTCTTGACTTTGGGATGATTGTTATGACGTCCTCTCTCATCACAATCTATCGCGAGTCCCACGCCGTCAGCAAATTTTCGCAAAGCTGTTCGTACAATGCCTTCGCCAATAGCAAAAGTGTGCAAAAATATCGTTTTGCATACAGTAATTCGTTCATTTTTGACATCTCCTAGAGTTTTCGGCAGAAAGTATTTGACAGAAAATAATCTCTTTGATAGACCCTCCGTTGTAATGCGTCTCTTACTGATTCGTTCACACCACCGAAGCAAGAACTCCCACTGCCGCACACGATCACCAAGAGACCAATATTCTTTAAACATCTGTTTTCGAACATCTTCATCTATTTTCTCTTTGCACTTTAATCGACACCCATCATCGCAAGCAGGTAGCATAGATTTTTCTGATCGTACTTTTCCATTCCGACTGGCGTAGCTTAATCCCTGATTTTTTAAGTGTTTTCTCTTGTTATCTATCCATTCTGGTTTATTAACTTTGCGTATTCTTCCTAAGTTAGATTTCTTTTTTATTTTTCTTTTGTTTTTTATTTCTGTGGTAACATCTTTATCCGTCGTTGCATCAGTACTGGATGGTACATAGGTTTCATCGTTGTCAGGTAATGGTGTATTGGCACACATAGATGAAGTTGGGGTGTTAATATGAAATGAATTAAAGTTTTCTGATTCAACATTCTGCATTATAGTTGATATAGAAGGAGACCCTAAAGGAAAACTTGTATCTAGAGGTTGCTCTGATTCGGGCAACATATTTATTTCTTCTATGAGTATATTTTTCTCTGCATCGTGCGACGTTCTCACAATAATTTCCTGAGAATAATTACAATAATTGTCAAATGGCTCTGGATCTGTATAAGTAGTAATCTCTTCTATATTTCCAGGAACAGAATTAACAGCGCCATTCAAATGTGTGGCAGTAGTATTATTGGTGTTTTCATGAGCTTGGTCTTTTTCAGAGAGATAAGTGGCTGAGTGCGGGTGTAGAGGAATATTTGACAGGTTTTGTGACTCTAGATAATACATAATGATATTTTCCTCAACCTTGTCGTCTTTACTAGGTAGTGAAGCTGGAGTAGAGCATAATGCGGAATAAATATTATTTGGTTGTATGTTGGTAGATTCTAATATTGACTGCGATGTTTCTAATGCTTCTAAAATTCTTGAATCGGAAAGGGTTGCAACATTGGAGCGAAAAGAGGCAATTTTATTACATAAATCCAGGGTAGGTGCTTCTTTCGTGTGCATTTCAGCGACAACTTCAATTATATTTTCTTTGTTTTGCTCTTCTTGTTCATCGTCAGTAGAATCCCCTTTACTTGGTGCTGAGGAGTGGAAAAATAAAATATCTCAGTTCTCAGTTGAGAGTAACCCAGATTAATGAACGGAAGGCAGACATATCCGGCGAGATACTGGGCGAACAAGTTTGGATATATCAGTTTTTGACATGATAAAAATGAATTTATCGGGTTCTAATAAAAAAATGTAACTATTGTTCTGTCTTCATAAGCAGAAGTGTGACATCTGTAAACTACCAAGTTATGTTTAGCACATTGAGTAATTAAGTTCTTTTTCAGGTTAATAACATTCATGCATAAATACATAACTCATCTTGTTATTAAGCTCATTTTCAGGTTAAGAACATTCATGCATACATACATACACAACACATCTAGTTATTAAGCTCTTTTTCAGGATAACTACATTCATGCATAAATACATAACTCATCTAGTTATTAAGCTCATTTTCAGGTTAAGAACATTCATGCATACATACATACACAACACATCTAGTTATTAAGCTCTTTTTCAGGATAACTACATTCATGCATACATACATAACACATCTAGTTATTAAGTTCTTTTTCAGGTTAACAACATTCATGCATAGATACACAACACATCTAGTTATTAAGCTCATTTTCAGGTTAACAACATTCATACATACATACATACACAACACATCTAGTTATTAAGCTCTTTTTTTTTCAGGTTAACAACATTCATGCATACATACATAACACATCTAGTTATTAAGCTATTTTACAGGTTAACAACATTCATGCATACATACATAGCACATCTAGTTATTAAGCTCTTTTTCAGTCGAGCATAATATGATGATTCTAAGGCCTCTAAAATTCTTACTTAGGAAAGGGTGGCAACAATGGAGCGGAAAGTGGTCACTTTATTACCTAAATCCGGGGTAGGTGCTTCTTTCGTGTGCATTTGAACGGCAACTTCAATTATATTATCTTTGTTTTTCTCTTGTTGTTCATTGTCAGTAGAATCCCCTTGACGCGGTGCTGAAGAGAATAATAATTAATTACATAAAGTAACAGAAATAGTAGTTACTTACGAGCTCGGAATGACATTTCCGAAGTAAAAAAACGTAGGTGGCAGTTATAAATAAAAATTGTGTTTGTTTTCCAGCGTTAAATCACACATTTACCACTTACTGGACTTTACTTTTCAAATTTCCGACGTAAAACAACGTACCTGCCATATACGGAAAATTACGTTGGAACCCTGCAAAATTAGTTCTATTCGCACCAAAACTGAAAATCTAAATAATTATCTATAGGAAATATAATTAAGAGTAACAGTGAATTTAATTTATTTAAGTTCGAACATAAATAGTTCAAAAATTCGCTAACCGGTACGGGTTTTGACAGAATCACTTTTGTTTCGTACACTCGACACTGTTTTTTTAACTTTACGAGGCTGCACATGATGATATTTTGAGTTATTTTTCCTTCGAGGCATCTTTTTACGATTAATTAATTGACATATACGCGGCAAAACAAAACACTACTGTCTACCAGACCGGCACTAGCGTAACTGTCCCACAAGTGGCAGTTGCGAGGGAGGCGCGCGGGGGTACGGCTGATTGTCCAACGTAAAATTACAGAACTGCCAGTACTGTTTTTCTACGTTGGAAAATTTTGTAAATTTTGTAGTTATGGCAAATGTATTGTGTGCTTTAAGGTTGAATTTGACAACTTAGACTTATTTTTGTTTAACTAAACGATAGTCTAGGATAGTCTGAAGGTCACGAAAGCATAACAAACAAATCACGGATCTACCACTTAGGGGATTGTACGTAGGGACCGTCGAGACGTCTTGAAAATACTCTTGCCAGTTTAGCTCAGAGCTTTCGATAATTGTATCGTTAACTATCGCCTATAAATTATGTGATTTAAAATGTGAGTGTGAAATAAAGTGATTTGAAATATGCTGAAGTTGTTTGAATTTAATACAATATTTGTTTCAAGCCTGTAAAAAACGGCTTTTAAGCAAGCCTTTTTGCAATTAAGTCAAACAGAGTGTTTCGAGCCCTCTCATTCATTAGAAAGATTTAATCGGAATTCTAATCTGGCTGTTCCATGGTAGTTAATTAATTATAACAAGCATTACGATGGTCAAAAGGATTAAGTGAATTAATAAACAAGTAAGTGAAGTGCATTTGTTTCAAACACTTTATTGGCTTCTTAAAAGTGTACCTTATTGGAAAAAGTATTCCTTAATATTAAAGGCAAAAATATTAAAGCCCGATTACACTTCAATATAATATAAAACGTCACCTATTTGTCAAAAATAATTTATGAAAATGTAATTTTTTAAAAATCGGTTGTTTCATACTTATTCAGTCGGATAAGTCTTTTCTGTCGGTGGGTAAAATCGGTCTTGAATAGATAAAAACATTCGTTTGAGATAGGGTCAAGCGGCAACTAACGACCGTGATATTTTCAATAAGTTTTAATTTACTTGTATTTTATTGACCTTTTATTACGAGTATAATGCTGTGCCACAAATTAATAATTTTGTGTGACATTATACATATATTTTTTTCATTAAAGTCCGACTTGACTTAAGAATAAATGCAATTTCTTCTCTTGCCATAAATATTGTTACAAAGAAAAATAAGTTTTTAATGCAAATAATATTTATTACTTTTATACAGTGTGTTAGTTTTATACATAAATTTAAAACAATTTAAAATTTAAAAAACTTATTCGAAGTGGTCTCCATTGGCTGCAATACAGTACTTTAAACGTTGAGGCCAGTTATCAATAGTAGCACGCACTCGTTCCATGGGAAAATTCTTCACTGCCAATCGTATGAATTGTTTCAGTTCCGTCCGATCGTCATTGTGAGCAGTTCCGTCCGATCGTCATTGTGAGCAGACGTGCCGCAGATTTTTTTAAATAATTATAAATCACAGTCAAGGAATACTCATTTGCTAAGTGTATGTGGTGTTAAGTGCATAAAGACTAAATCCGAGTGCACGTTGCGGTATCGAGTATCGGCTGTTTGAGTGAAACGTATACGAGTGGTCTATCGCTGTCCCTGTCTCACATCACATCTATCAGTCGCAACAGCGGGGGACACTCACCTCACCCCCTCTCTTCAAAGGACGGCACATACTTTTATCCCTGTTGCACTTGTTGGTAGATCATCATCATAATGGCCTTGCAGAGATCGCCGCTTAACAAATCTACACCATCGTTAGCGAATCCTGAGGGTAACGCGAGCACACGAAAGCGAAAACAACCTGAGTGCGATTTGGCTTTACTTGAGAAGAAATTCGACGAACGCTTATCAGCACTGGACTCCAAAATCAGCGACTGTATCATGGCCGCAGTTAGCGCGGCATTTGCAACTGAAATGACGAAAATATCTAGTGTACTTGAACAAATCAACGCCAATGTAGCCAAATTAAACGCTGACAATGCAAATATCAATAAATTATTAAAAGAAACCAATGACAGGCTGGGTGAAGTGGAGAAGGGTCTTAATTATTCCTCCGAGCGCCTAGACTCCTTTGAGCTTCGTATAAAGAACGTGGAAACTAACTCATCAAGCACCACCGTCGTGGTCAGCGAGATCCAAGTACTTAAAGACCAGATATCAAAAATGGAACAGCATGCTAGGCAGTGCAATGTAGAAATAGCCAATTTACCGGAACGGCGAGGTGAAAATTTAGTTAACATACTGGAACGCCTGGGTGATATTATTAAGCAGCCAATACGACCTACGGACATTATCGCGATCCATCGTGTACCACACGCCGATTCTAAGAACACGCGCCCAAAAAACATCATTGTTAAGTTCACCAGTAGGATAATGCGTGACAACATCATCGCAGCCTTCCGTTCTATAAGAGGACTTGACTCCAGCAAGCTCCAGATAAGCGGTGCTCCATTCACCGTATACATGAACGAACACCTAACTCTTAATAACAAGCAGTTGTTTCGCCAAAGCAGAGAAGCAGCAAGAAGAGAAGGCTACAAATATGTCTGGGTCAAGCACGGCTCTGTCCTGGTGCGAAGATCGGATACATCACCTGTTCTTGCCATTCGAAGTCTCGCCGATATTGCCAAAATCAAGAAATAACAATATTGATGGGCGTAAACATAGGTGCTTACGTAAACATACAACGGAAAAAATGTTCTTATCTTATAATTTTTTAATTGGTCCCGATGGGTATGTACTATTTGTAAGCAAAGTTTTTAATAACCAACAATTATTCCACGACGTAATATCTTTTAACGCCAGTATTAGTTCGATCAAAAATACTGTATTAATTGTTACTATTAGGGTGTTGTGGTGTTGGCTATCTTTGATGTTTTTCTGGCTTAATTACTTAAAAACTGTAATTCTTACCTATCATGTAAACAAGCGATCATTGGGGCATCATGGGGGAATAATGATGAGTAATAAAACGTATCAATATTACATGAGAGTTGTGATATTATTCTTTTGCATAATTTTAATTCGCAATAACCTTACTGCAGAAACAAAGCAATCAGGATACAATACATGTTACATAATGTACCTCTATAGGTATTTATAACTGGGTTGTAGGCTCGAGTCGAACATTGATTATAACATTATTATCATACATTTAATACACAAATCAACTTTAAAACGAGGTCAGAATGGAATTGATTCATTAAAATTTTACTTTGCATTTGCTATTCTATTGTTAATTAATGATATTCAAGCTTATTTTAATATGTACCCGTACACACTTAGGTACATAAATATAAATATCTCAATTAAGCATTGGCAGTGGGGACATTACCGGGTAAGGCTAGCTAACCGGTTTCTTATACTTTTTATTATTTCTTTCTTAAACAATAAGCATTTAATATGGCTAAACTAGTCCTATCAATTTACTATCAGAACTGCCAAGGCTTGCGTACAAAGTTACACACTTTATACATGAACATACTTGCTCACAATTATGACATCATAATCTTGTCCGAGACCTGGCTACACGAGAAAATATCAGATACTGAATTTGTCGACTCGCGCTATCGGGTATTCCGGTGCGACAGGGACAACACTGCCTGCGGACTCAAGGACGGTGGCGGTGTCCTCATAGCTGTGAGCCGCACGCTGTGCGCCACGCAGCACGTGCACGCGCGCTCTGATGGCGCACCTGCTGCTTCTGATCTGTCGCATTCCTTAGAACACGTTTTGGTAGAAATACGCTCGCAGAATTATTGTTGCTTAGTCAGTGCAGTATATATCCCACCTAAAACACACTCCGATATATACTCAGACCATCTCAATTACCTCACATACGTATTGCAGTCCACCGGTGCCAACGATTTCATTATAGTAGGCGATTATAATCTACCAACTCTGCACTGGCAACCTTGCACTACGCATATGGATCCGGTTCCGGTTGAAAATAATCTTGCACATAAATGTTTAATACGTTTTTTATCAGATATAGACGGCATACAGGTAAACAAATTTAAAAATGCAAATAATAGGATATTGGACTTATTTATTACTAATAACCGTAATTGCTCAGTCACGGCAGCACCGATTCCACTAGTCTTACCTAACAGAAATCACCCCCCCGTTTTTCGGTCTCCTTACTATTACTACTGGCATTGTGCCTATACAGTTAAAGCCGAGAGAAGTATATAACTTTAAAAAGGGAGATTACGACGCTTTAAATGTAGGTCTCTCCAGTATCGACTGGAACAAACTATTCCTAGATTGCCCTGTGGAAATCGCTATTTGCAAATTCTATGAAACACTCTATACTTTAATAAATATGCACGTTCCCAAAAAAAACATAAGGGCTTCGCAGTTTCCGGTGTGGTTCACAGGAGCGTTAGTTCACATTTTTAGAAATAAAAACACCGCCTGGGTTAGGTGGAAGAAATTTGGGAATCAAAGCGATTACGTGATGTTTTCCATGTTTAGAGCTAGATTCAAAAGAGAATCTAAAAAGTGTTACAAGGCTTATATGGAATCGATCAAAAATGGCGTCACTAACAACATACGGCACTTTTGGACATATGTAAATAGTGTTAAAGCTACGCCAGATATTCCAAATAGAGTTACATACAGTAATCAAATAGCTGATAATCCTGATGATGTGTGCAACCTGTTTTCCTCTTTCTTTGAATCAGTTTTCGAGCCCTCCTGCATCACAGGCGACTTTGACATAAACACCCTTCAGGAAACTAACCCAGCATCCACATGTGTTCTAAGTAACATCAACTTCACCCTCGACGAAGTACTGAGGGAATTGCAAAGCCTTGATGCCACCAAAGGAGCAGGTATCGATAACGTTCCACCGCTCTTTTTGAAATGTACTGCTAAGACGATATGCCACCCAATCCAGCTCATTTTCAATATGTGTCTGAAAGAAGGCACATTTCCATCTATATGGAAAGCCGCTCGGATTGTACCAGTCTTCAAGGGAGGTGACCGATCGAAAGTTGAAAATTACCGTCCTATTTCTATTTTGTGCACCCTGTCAAAGGTCTTGGAGAGGTTAGTTCATAACATCATCTACCCTGCATTACATAATATAATTATTGAACAACAACACGGCTTTGTTCAGCGCAGAAGCACCAGTACAAATTTGTTACTTTACGTCACTTACCTATTTGAAGGCATAGACTCAAACAAGCAGATTGACAGTGTATATACTGATTTCCAGAAGGCGTTTGACAGGGTAGATCATCGGATACTACTGGAAAAGTTGGCTTTTAATGGTATTCGTGGAGACCTCTTGCGCTGGTTCAGGTCCTACATTCTCAATCGTACTCAGAAGGTTGTTATTAAAGGGCACGAGTCAGATTACGTCCCGGTGAGTTCCGGCGTGCCACAAGGTTCTATTTTGGGGCCTCTTCTATTTATTTTATTTATAAATGATATATCTAGCTGCTTTCAATACTGTAACTTTTTGCTGTACGCAGACGACCTAAAAATATATCACACAATCGATAATGCTAATGATCATCAAAAATTCCAGTCGGATCTTGACCGTTTCTCTTCGTATTGTAACAAAAACAAATTAAACCTTAGTATTAATAAATGTAAGCAAATAACTTTTACTAAAAAAACAATAATAACGAACTTTGGATACAGTTTAAATAATGTTCAGCTCGAGTCGGTCAGGTCTATTAGGGACTTGGGAGTAAATCTGGACTCAAAATTACAACTAGATGTACATGTACACAATATAATAAGCAATGCTTACAAAATGTATGGATTTATAATGCGCATTAGTAAACAATTTGTTAGACCAACTACACTCATGTATTTATACACATCTTTGATACGCTCGCAATTAGAATACGCAGTACCCATTTGGAATCCCTACTATGATAAATATAACAAATCAATTGAAAAAGTTCAAAAAAATTCTTACGTACTATTCACTACAAATGCTTCCATGGTCGCCTGTCCTATGACCAGCTTCTCAAAAAATATCACCTTCTTAGTCTTAAGAATAGACGCGTGCTGCTCGAGGCAAAGATGTTATATGATCTGTACCACAATAGATATGACTGCATTTCATTGATTAACAAATTATGTTACAGGGTGCCCATCAGAGCTCACAGACGCACACCTTGTCAATTGTTTGCAACCTCTCGATGTCGAACAAATGCTGGCAAGCGCTCACCCCTTCACAGACTTGTACACACATACAACGAGATGTTTAATTCAATTGACTTGGCAGTGACGCTACCGAGTGCATTTAAAAAGATTGTAACTACTACACTTACTGCAGCATCACATATTAATTAATTATATTGTTTACAAAATAATTAATACACCAGGGGGGTAATTCAAGCTTGTAAACTCACGGCCACATGGCCGTGAAAGGTCGCCGCGGACTGCTCACCAATAGGTCGCCTACATTTTGACATCCGCGATGGACACCGCTCCAGTGATGCGTGGTATTCACAACATCGTCGCTGCATGAAATTACAACTAGCAATGTCACGCGTTTTTACCCGCTGATGACTTTCAAGGACGCTATTACTGTCATCAATGTTTCAGCACTCGCGGATGCATAATTTCACAAGTTAATGTTTCTTAATAGGTAGAAAGTCATCATCAAATGTATACTTATTGCGTAAAAACACAATTGTCTTTATTATTTACAACAAACAAACGTACATACTATAAGTAAGGATGCGAAGTTTTGTCTAACCATAGAGCATAAACTTGAAATGAAAAGTAAAATAATGTAAAATAAGGTTTAATGTGCTGATCTGAACTCTAAAACTTAAACAAAAAAATACCAGAATTATTTAGTTTAATTTATTTTAAACTCTAATAAATCAACAACACAATGTATTAACCTAGTTTAATTTAAATTTACCTATTTGCCCACATACATTTTAATGGTGTATCCACACCCTGACCAGCAGCGGCTTCGCCGCAGGCCTACGTCAAGATCTTTTGCCGCCAGGCGGAGAGGATACACCACCAGAGACAAAAATCGTTAAAAAAGAAAATACGTTTGACACAAGTTTTGTGTCATGCCATGGTTTGTCAAGAAGCTTGTCATCATATATAAAAAACAAATAAATGTAATTTGTCAGAACAGTGAGCCACTGATCATGTAAATAGGAAATCTTTTTTCAGTGAGCCCACGCTGGTGAACTTATGTTCGATCGCCACCAACCAAAACAATAGTTATGTACATGTTGCATGCCTTAATAGTCACCAATGGAAATGTTATATTCATTGTGTTAGACGTGCATGTTTAATATCTGTCTTTACCTATAGTAAGCCGCCCAGAGATACTATTATGTAGGTAGCAACCTACCTATGTACGTATTTATGTTTGTATTTTCTTTCAAGATTAAAGAAACTTCCTTATTCACATTACAGAAGATTCAAGATATTTGATATTAACATTCGAAAAATACATTCTCAAATGGTAATGAACACAAGTTAAAGAAATAACATGAATTTGCCTTTAGCAGCAAGGGAGTAGACACTTACTACATTTCAGCACAACATCAATGACAATCTGCACTGAACTAAAGTTTTTAAAATTTAGAAGGAATAAATACAATCATTAACATTGATAAATGTTTTTATTCATAAAAGCTTATATATGCCTAAGCACTCACGCTATCTTTCTTTTTATGTGGCTGATCCTTTGTCATTATAATCATGGTTACTCATGCTTGACCTACCCGGTTTGTTAGGTTCTCTTATTCGCAGTCATCAGCTGTAATACAGATCACTTCCTCATATCAAGGAGCTACTCTCACAATGAATATCTCCCTCTGAAAATTCTTAACTGTTTAATGTCGTTTTGAATAGTTCAACGGACGTAACATAGAAAAATGAGACTCCTTTTGTTTTTCGATATATTAGGTGTTTGTTCTTCCTGCACAAGAGGTACAGACATTGATAATTGAACCATAGAGCAAAAACAGAGAGATAAAAATTAAATATTTTTATTGAAAAATAAGGTTTTGATCTGAATTAAAAAAAACGCGTTCTAATAACAATATCTTATTAAAAAATGCACTATCGGTGTCTTTAATCGCCAGGTCAAACCCTCAGCCTTACTACAAATACTAAAACATTGTTTCATGTCTTGGATTAAACAATATTCGAAATTATGTGCTAAATACTGTTTAGAAAAATAGACGGAGCTGCGATGAGGACCGTTATATCAAACTAAATGGTATGAACAGCAAACTTAATTAGAGATTTGAAATGAACTAAGTATGTTTAATGTTCGCTGCATGGCTTTAGACCTCGAAACCGTAAAATGAGAAAAAATATTTGTGCATATTTAGGTGTTTCCACACGGCCGGTGGCACTGTGGACGGATGTTCTGCTCATACCGAGAAAAATCTAATAATCTAGATATTATATCTATATAAATATATCTCGATATTATGGTATATGGATTGAAGTGAAAGTCAGGGCTTCGCTAATCAAAAACTTTTATTCACTTTACTTATAACAGAGTATCTAAGATGTTGTCGCTTACAAATCACAAGATCAAACTGACTGTCACTTAAAATCCATCGCACAAGAAACATTATTATAATAAAATAAAACTGAGTTTCCGGCGACGTAGAATCATATAAATTACTTTCATATTATTAAAAATCATGCATTACATTAACAAATACGTTAAAATTAAGTAATAATAATATAATTGATTTAAAAAATATTACGTTTGTAAATGTTTCAAATAACGAATCACAACAGGATATCTGACATTCTTGACGTGTGGACGCCGGCTATGCTGCTGGGCGGTGTGGATACGACATTTTATTGACACAAATGTCTATATCTTTTGCTTTATGGATGAACCTTTAATTTGATTTAGCTCTAGCCCTCGCCCTAGCTATCCGCCTTTGTGATGTGACGGCTATGGTTAAGCAAAAATAAACTCTGCGATCATAACCACTAAGATACTTTCTGTATCCATAACCAGGACGTACTTCGCCCGATTCAGAACATCGCCTGAGCTAAAATACATTCGTGAGACGTCAAATAAATGTATACGTCTTAAGCTACTTTCAAGCATTTTTAAAGAATTTTTCAGCTCTGTATTCATCATTATTTCTTTAAGTCTAACCAGCAAAAGCCTAGAAATAATATATTTGATGTTACCTATCAAGTAAATGTTGCTGCGTCATCAAGACACTAAGGGCTGGTTTCAGGAGCATGTTGTGCTGCTCGTAGGCACGCGAGCCCTGGGTTTTAACCAGAAAACGGTCTGGGCAAGGAACGATTCCATAAACTTGCCATTTATATTATGTTACGGTATTATGGTTTAGTTTAGCAAATAAGTATTTTTGATAAAATCTTGAATTAAATACCTAATTATTGTAATAAAATACAACAAAAGGAACGTGCATACACCAGGTCAAAAGTGCAAAACAAAAACACAGCATCTGGCATGTTTAGTAGACTGAATCATCCATCCATCATACGTATATACGTATTAACCCATTTACGCTCACTGTCCCCAAACGAGGACACCTACAAATCTACCCTCAAATTATTTGATAATTTCGTATAGCTGATTTTTATCTCAAATTTGTGGACATGAATAGTGTACTTTGAAGTTAGTAGCATTTCACATTGGCAACGTGCAGTACCTTTGATTTTTTAACGTTTGCTGTAAGTTAAATAGACAAGTGGATATTTCCCGAGATTGTAAGTATTCTTTGTAATAGTTTTATTTATTAATCTTTTGTTATTTTGCATATATATGAGAAATACAGTGTTAACTTTATAATCACATCAAAATACAACACAATTATAGTTTCATTTTGATCCCAAGTCGTAACTTACGTTAGTGTCCCTATTTAGGGACAATGGGCATATAGATATGTAAAAAATGCAATTTTTCTTTGCAGACTATTACTTGGCAAAATCATGTCTAAAAAGACCTTTTCAACGAGTAACTGCTACCGAGGCTTCGAAGTGGCCCTGGAAGCTGTAATCCGGGGAGAAGATTCCGACATTGATGTGGACTTGGTGACGCTTCCCCTAGAATCCAGAGTTCTCACCGATGAAGAAGAAGGTGACGAAGATGACATTGTTACTTGTGAGGTGCCCAGGGATATTCCAGGGAATATTGAAGTTTTTATCGCCAGGGATGAAGAAGAATGGAACAGCAGCGATGACAAATCTTTCCATCATATCGAATCAGTTCAGGCGTGGTAAGCCGGGGCGCTTTGGATACAAAAATTAGATGCTAGCTAGTGCTGATGGATACTGTTATGCCTTTGATGTATACTGTGGTAAGTCACAGACTACAGATTTTACCAGCAATGAACCATTAGGTACTAGGGCCTTCTAAACAAACTCGACAACCAACCTTAGAAACACGTCGTGTTCTTTGATAACTTTTTTACAAGTTTTGCATTGTTACGTCAGCTACGAGAATCCGGCTATCGTGCTACTGGTACTGTGAGAGAAGGAAGAACAAACAAGTGTCCTCTGGTACCTATAAAGGAGATGAAGAAGAATTCGTGCGGAATTTGATTATCGATTTGATAAGGATAGTGTGATGGCTAGATAATAGCGTTTGCACAATGGGAACGAACTATGATAGTGTTCTCCCATTGGGTAAAGTAAAACGCTGGAGCTCAGTAGAAAAGAAGGAAACAGATGTGGGCATTCCTCAAGTCTTCGTTATACTAAAGGTATGGGAGGGGTTGATCAAGCCGACCAGTCAATTTCGCTGTACCGCATATCTTTACTTGGAAAAAAGTGGTGGTAGTCTTATTCACCTACATGCATGATTTGGGAGTAAGTAATGCATGGCGCATACATACAATGTGTTGTGATCAAAAGACGGACCAGCTTTAATTTCGACGTAGCATAGCCCGGCACTACTTGAGGAGTAAACCTGAAGGACGCAGACGTCCAGCTGCTTCTGCTTTTTTTGGCAATAGCCAAGTCTGCAGTTTGACGGCTTTGGGCATTTTTCGCAAAAGTTACTGAAACAATTGCGAAGCACAATTTGCCACAGTAAGGCACGTTGGCAGTGTAAAAAATGTGTAAAAACACTTTGTGTTGAAAAGACATGTTTTGAAATTTTTCATACTTCTTGAGCCCAATGTCCCTATTTAAGGACGGCATTTTTTTCAAACTTAAATATAATAAAATTTATCTTGTTCATCTTTTTTTTATTTAATTGACCCTAAATTAACCCAACCATACAGTTTTTATAATTTTTCTATGTTCAGTTTTGGTTTGGGCGCAAATGGGTTAAATAAAAAATGCATTAAATGACTTTAATTTATTAAAAGATTTTTAGCAATAAACCTAAGCATTACACACTAGGGTTTTACATTCTCTCCATTTCTTGGGGTCAGTAGCAATACTGGATCTCTTTCTCAAACCTATAGGAGCTGCTCTACTTAGTTCAATCATCTAAATGAGATTTTCCCTCTAGCTCTTTTGCTCTTTACGTTGGCACAAATAATCGAGTTCATTTTGGAAGTGGATAACCGAAATAACAAAGTAAGAACGCGACATCTGCATATTGTGGACAAACGAAACGATATTTAAGCACTGTGCTGTATTTTCTACTCTACTCCGTCTCAGTAATGCTTAGATAAAAAAATAGCTTTTCATAATTTTCAACATGTCTGATGTTGAGATGACATCAGATATGTTAAAAATACACTATACCTACATAGAATCTGAAACAACAGCAAACTATAAAATATAGGTTATATTTCGTATGCCTCCGGAATTTTATAAAATTGATTGATTACACGTATCGCGTGCTTAGCCAAAGCATTGTTATAGGCTACCTAGCCTTTCTATTCAGTACCTTTGGATAGTGTAGGACTGTAGTTTTAAAGTTGGATGAACGTATCTTCATTCTCTTTGAGAATCCGCACCACGAGTATCTTCCGTTAAAAAAAGTTCCAAGGTATTGCTCCGGCGTGTACTTGATACTCGCTCAGGCAGAAAATGTATATCTCGCAAAATTATGCTCCAAGATCCAGCTTATATTACTGTGGCGGCTCCAGGAGTCTTGACGACGCAGAGTATTACAAGCTTAATCGGATTCTTCAATAGCTCTATTTTTTGGTGTGTGATGGCCAAATTTGGTGAAATCATTTTTTGTTTTATTGAAAAAAATATAATATTTTATGCTAATAGGTATTGACGTCTTGATAATCTTGACATAACTTTTCACGGATATATGTCAGACGATGTTGTGAATAGGCGATGTCCGTATTCACAGTACACTTTAAAGTCAGTAGATACAGTGCAATGTTTTGAGTTTTTGAGCGGTATCAGTACATATATTTTTTTTAAAATTTAAATACCCATGTTATCATATAGTAGTAATGCCTACGGTATTATAAATATTTGACACTCACAGTATTATTCTTATTTTTATACAAGAGGAAATAAGATATTAAAAATTTGTTATTGTTCATTTTATTAAAATATCTAGTAGATACTGCATTGATTTTGATTCGATAGCAGAAAAACGTATGACTTTTTTGTGTCTGATACTTTTAGAGTTAGTTCTGTTAGCAAGTTGATGGATATTTTTTATGAGAAAAACCCTCATTCATACGGTCTCTTATCTTCATTACCTTCAAGGTCCCAAAAAAGAATATTAAAAGTTAGTTTCACAACTTTTTTTTCCTTCTAAATACTACGTATCATTTATTTACTGTGACATCGACTGAGGCGAGTCTGCAGCTTTGGCGATGCTATAGTTTTTCAGCTGCCAAACGCGTCAAAGTCCATAGAAACGTGTCAAATAATTCGCCCAGGCTCCGAAGTCTCGACATGGTTCCATGTGAAACCACCAGGTGGCGCTCGAAAAATGCTGAGACAAGATTGGTGTTTTCGTGTATTTATTGATTGAGAAGAATTTTTGAATGATGCTTAAAAAACTACAAATATTTTTTAAGATTTATTAAAGATATAGTTACGTAAGTTAAAAAGATATTTGATGAATTTGAAAATCATAAAATTGAAATTGTCGACGCGAAATGACAAAAATTATACATCAGACTACGCCCGCAGGATTAGTTTCAGATCAGTGTTACAAAAAACTATTTCATACTTAGTATTAAATGACTTCATCTCCTGCCATTCTGATTTAGAAAGAACAAAGTTCGCAAACAGTTCAAAATTTATTTTTAACGAGTCATATGCTTTTAATGAACGTTGTATTAACTGAATAATGACTTTAGAAACATCATATAAAAACTCTTCCGGGGCTAAATATTCTCTATTCTGGAGCGGATTAATTTTGTAAGTGATAATTCTATTTTTAAAGGCAGTTGCAATTATATCTACGTTTTCTAACTCAGTTTTTAAGATACAGTTTTTCTTATGCAAATTAGTTCTCAAGTGATATTTGTAATTATTTCTGTTTAGATTTATATTGCATCTATCACAGTGGAAACTATTGTTAGTGTTCCGCTCTGAAAGGAGAAAAAAAAGTATTTTTAATATTAGTAAGTATATTTTATTATAAGTCTAAAGTAACATTATAATTATATGACTGTATAAATATATGTTTATAACTCAATATGATATTAATAACAATATTTAAGAGTAAATATAGGCTTAACAGAGTACAAACTATTCAAAAAAAAAAACGTTAAACCAAATCAGGAATAGTTTGTGCCTACAAAATTAATAGGAACGTCTTTAAATTCATTTTTAATTTCTTTTAGAAACTGTACCAAATGATGCCAACCTCGTGTGTTGTCATCACTTTTAGTTTTCAATGTTAAAATGGACTTGCGCCATCTCTGTTTTGGTTGAACGTTCTCCAACTCATTACACTTAAATATTTTTAAATCTATGTAATGGGTACCCCGCTGATTATTTTTATATTATTTTGTATACCCATTAGCTACCCTACGATAAATGTAAGAGCTTAACTCCTCGTTACCATAATTAGATTCTCGGGGCTCATCACTGTCACTACCCAGCAAATCACGTGCCGTTGTCCGCTTAATTTATTTCTCCTTTAAAGGCTTTAGTGACTCGGATTTGGTACTGAAACAAGAAACAACAAAATATTATCGATTAATTAACTAGTGTAACTAAGCAGTAACATTAAAGAGTAATTAACACAATAACTATGTTTTTAGAATCTGTACGCACATTTTATTATAAAGTATACGTGAGGTTAGGTTAAGTTTTAATGTTTTATGATCTAGTGTAAATTTAAAGACAACGGAATATCTTAAAAGTTACTACATATACTGCATAGGACAAATAAAACAGGTAATAAATCAGTTCACAGCTTACCTTTTTTATTAATCTTGGTATCAGTTTTAATATTAGACTTTGCTCTTGACTCCTCATATTTGACTCTGAAATATAAAAAAGATACTTATTAATTCAAAAGGTATTAGAAAATACTACAATTATTTAAAACAATAAGCAATGATGTATTTTTGTTAACACTACAAAAATATTATAGTACCTAGTAAAATAAGAAATAAGTATTGATAGATACCTTTTAGAATCTTCTTTAGCCGGAATATTAGTTTTCCTCTTGTTTCTTTTTGATTTATCTTGATGGGGGAGAGGAACAATAGTAGTGCAGTGAGACGGACCGGGCTCCGGAGTGACGGCACGCTGCTCGCGAACCGGCGACAGATGCGCTAGTGATAGAGCATTTGACGAACTCGAAGAACTGCTTTATGATGATGATGAAGAGGAATCGTATTATTCGTCAGACAATATAGTCTTAGACCTAAAAAGAAAACAACTGATTTTTGTTATAAAACAGTAATGAAAGCTTTATTAAACCGAGTAAGTAAGAGTAAGAGGTTTGGCACTGGATTGGTTTCGATCATATCTAGAAAATAGGTCCCAACATGTGGAAATTGAAACAACCAATTTTAGCACAGGACAATTTGGACATACAAGATCAGAGCTTATCCCTGTTACTGGCTCAATCCCTCAAGGGAGTGTCCTGGGCTGTATTCTCTTTCTTGTCTATGTAAACGACCTCCCTCATCTTGCATCCCATTTGAAAGTGTCTCCTTCGCGGATGATGTCTCTGTCATTTTACCGTGCAAAAACATTAATTCACTCGAGGGAGACTTAAAAGGCGTACTTGACTCTGTCACGGACTGGCTCAATAAACATAACCTCCAACTTAATCTCGATAAGACTAAATTGATCCAATTTAAACCCTACCAAAAAACACCTTTGAAAAAAATTTTAAATACAGGACAAAAACAATTACAACAGTAAATTCAGCTACTATGCTGGGCGTTGATGTTGACTCAAGTATTAGTTGGAAAGCACACATACAAAACCTAGAAGGCAGATTGACTTCATTCGTTTACGCCTTAGGTCGATTAAAACGTGCTACAAACTTGAGTATCGCTCTCTCCGCATACTACGCATATGTCCACTCGAATCTCTCCTATGGTATTGTGCTATGGGGAAATAGTAGCTCCATACAAGACATCTTCGTACTACAGAAAAAATGTATTAGAATATTAACCAACATAAATCAAATGAACTCTTGTAAACCCCAATTTAAAAAACTCCAAATTTTAACTTTAACGTGTATTTATATTTTTGAAGCATGTAAGTTTGTAAAAAAAACACCCCAGTTTATTCTCTCCTGTGGACCTAAAGAGACGAAACGACCGTTACAAAAACAAACTTAAGGCACCATTTTCCAAATTAAAACTATACTCGTCGGCTCCACATTCAATGCTCATTAAAAAATATAATCATATCCCAAATGATATCAAAAATATAGAAAAAACAAAAAGTTTTGAAATTGAATTGAAAAAACTACTTATCAAGAAATGTTATTATAGTATTTCCGAATTTTTTGAAGACACCACCTAAAAACTGCAATACTGTTTAATCTTAAAATACAATATAATGAATTCAAGATCTTTATATAAATATTTTTTTTGTAATTAAGTATTTCAATTTGTAATTAATATTGTCCATCTAATATTTTATAATTAATTAATATTGTATGTTGAATTAGTATAAGTTAAGTTAAGAATCTTTGCAATGCCCTTTCAGGGCGTCACATGCTACTTTATTTTGTAATTCCGAACAGCTTACCACTATGTGACTTGCAATAAAGATATTGAATTGAATTGAGTACTGTGGACGCTGGTCATAAGTGTCCATTCGACCTTTTATTTGTTTATTTAGATATTGACTTACTCTAGCTGTGCAGATACTAATGATTCAAAGTTATAATAAACTGAGTATTGCAGACCCTGAGTTCGGAAGTATCCATCCAATCTTGTATTAGTTCATTTGAATATTGAATTACTCTGGCTCTACAATACCCATCTAGTAAATAAATAAAATGAAAAAGGTACTTACATTGTAATGTTCTTTTTTTAACACTTATTGACACTTAAATTCAAAACTGATGTTTGTGTACTGTAAAGATGTATCATGATCGGGCGACTAAAAAAATGTGACCATCAAGATATATTTATAGACTATTCCTTTACCAGTGTTCTTGTTGGTATATGTACACGAAGCCGCTGTCGCTGGCTCAGCATTAACACCAAATATATCCCACATCTGATATCAATGAAAACGATTATAGTTCGATGTATGTATGTGTTAAAATATCAATTCTGCTTGTGGATTAATCAATTGACTTTCTACCTTAACGACCAGAACATAGAAATTCAAATTATTTGTTTGTACTACCTGTCTTAAAAAAATCATTTAAAAAGTTTCTTGGTAAGGTAAATTTCATCAAAAATGTCATTTCAGTTATGTTTCCATTGCGAGCGGTTTATTGTAACTTCAGCGAATTATGTCGGTAAGTAATACTAATATTTAAGTTCACTCATTGAGTTACCTGTGTAACTAAATACCTGTATTCTTGTGTATTTTAATCAAAACGTTTTGTTAGTTCCAGGAGGCTGAAGACCTCTTCCCATTCATTCCCAACATGCCGCTGGAACTAAGCAGTGACAGTCAAGGCCAGGATGATGCAGGGCCTCTCCGAAACAAGAGGAAAAATAAAAAACTCGTTTATTATACGAGCATCAAAAAGGCTTCTACGAGAGCTTCAAAAATAATTAAAATAGAAATCATCGATGGAAAATCCTTGGATAGTGACCAAAAATCTTGTGAGCCCGAGATAAGTGTTCAATATGTCGCGCAAAGCATATTTGATAACGTTTATTGTGATACGAGGAATCATTAAAAATATACAAGACTCCATGTGTGACCTATGATGTAACGTACATACCTACATAAAAATAACAATGAATTACTTAATACAATATGAGTTTTATTTGTATTCCCCGATCGCTTATGTCATCATTAGATACCTATTTATTATGCTGTAATTCAAGTAATTGTAACTTAAGAGTTAAAATCATTTGTCTATACAGGAACTTTAGTACTCAGAGTAATGAACTTAAGTGTACTTAAGTATACACTATATATAGTGCATTAGTGCTGATGTATGCAACAAAAAAACTCATAAATAATGTAGAATTATAAAATTGGGAAAGTTGGCGCACGGTTCCCTGTGAAAGGATCTAGGGTCTGAGTCTAGAGTTGTCAGGTACTCGAGTACCCCGGCAAACCAGATCCAGGAAGAGCGAACACACGAGAGCAGCGCCTCGAAAAAGGCGCTCTGGTGTGCCCTTTTCACAGGGAACCGTGAGCCAGCTTTCCCAATTTTATACTACTCTAAACTAAAAAGACCTACAGGGTCACCTTGGTGAACGCCGACTGCAGAAACAATCGAATGTTCGTTGTTAATAATTTTGATTGATTTTTGTAACACTGAAAAACAAAAGGATAAAACGATGATTAATGGACGAATGATACGATCTGATTTATTTGATAAGTAAGGTAAAACTTCAAAGCTTTGGATTCAAAACATTTATTGGTGTTGAGGGAAGCCTTTGCCTACTTTGTGAAAGTGTCCATAATTAGATGACCAGGACTGTATATGATTAAACTACTAACTAACTAATAATTTTTCTTACAGATACTAAACAATTAACATGCTATTTTAACCAATGATTGTATGTATTTTATGGTTTAGGATGTATCTCGCAAATATATTTGCGTTTCTGTTTACAGTTGCCATCGTTCAGAACGCCTTTTTTCACACTGTCACCAGTGTAAATGGTACCACATCGCTCCCAGGCGATATTTGGTTCATTTGGAGCCCATTTGGCGTAACCAGCGCCGCTCAAAGATTGACCTGAAACATATTCAATTATTTTTCTCAATAATTTAAAAATCTTATTTTGTTGTTACCGACAAGGTGAAAATAGTTCTTTAAAAAAGTTTGTTGGCTGGAAGTAAAAAAAATATACTTTTTTTACGTTCGTTAGAAGTAAACGAATCACAAATTTTTTTTTGGTTTATTTTACATACCTTGAATAGTAATCCATGTCCTTGGATTATCACCCCATGCGAAGAACCCAATATGGAGGTATACGAACTTATCGACCGATTGTTCAGACTTTGGAACACTGTTTTTGCCTAGCTCCCAAAGGACCTGTGAAAATAATCGAAAACTATAAACCAGCAGAATGTTCTAGGATGCCATAGAATTTCCTTCTTTATCTTTCCAAAGGTTTGGCTGGTTCGTCATCATCTTCCAAAGGACGTTCGCTGCTGAAAATAGGCCTCCACCACGGTGTTCCACAGGGACCATTTGCAAGCGGTCCGCATCCAGTTAATCCTGCGATCCTAACAAGGTCATCAGTCCATTGTTGTGGACATCCTCTGGTTGAAGGGTCACCAATCTAGAACTCTTTTGCCCTAACGGCCGTCAGTTCTTGGCTGGTTAATCTTGCAGAAATTAAAATAACGTGGTTAGATACTTTCTAGATGTATCGATTCTAGAATGGAGACCCTTCAACCAAAGATGCAGCGTAGGAAGTCCACCGACAAGATGGACAGACGACCTTGTAAAGGTCGCGGGATCAAACTGGATACAGACCGCTTGTGATCACTGAAAACGATGGGCGAGGCCTATGTTCAGCAGTGGATGTCCTGTGACTGATAATGATGATGATGAAATATATACTAACTTGGGCTTCTTTGTCACTGTTGATGATAGCCAAGTGCGCCGCCTGTCTAGCGCAATCCTTGAATGCTTCCGACCATTCTACAAACTCGTCGACTAGTTTGTAGCAACTACCTGTCTCAGCGTTCAGTTTAAAACCTGTTACAAGATTGATATCATGATATCTACTGTTTTTTTGGGGTCCATATTGGCTCACCTAAAGTTATTTACCCGAAATTGTTCTTCCTAATGATTTGTAAACCGAATGATCACTCTTCCTAAAATTTTTCATCCTAAAGTTTTCATACATACTATTAGAACTGCTACCGGCTATGTGCATAGCACTCATGTTTCCGAAAATCGTAATTAATAATATCATTAATGTAAATATATTTAAACTCCTAATGTTTTTTTATCAAAACGCTTTTATCTCTAAACATAATTACCATAATATGTTCACTCATACTCAGAAAAACATTTATCAGGTGTAATAAAAAATGTAATGTAGGTAGAAGAGAAGATATGGTTATTATTAGGGGGTATGATTTGCAAAACGTACTGATTTGTGTCTATTGATAAGTTCATGTCGGTGTATTATCATTACGTGCATGTTTGTGTTAATAAGAGCGTTTTACCTTACAATAAAACGCTTATTAAATACCTACCTTATTTGAAGCTTAAACATATAATGAGATAGGCCTATCTGTTTTCCGCACGTCTTACCTCTCTGTCTACCCTAGTAGCCCCCTCTCGTTCGCACACTTTCCCACACTCCGCCACCAGCGCGGCCGCTCGGCTCGCTCTCGTCATTGTGTCGAATTATACCAGGCAGAGGGTAAAAGTTAAGCTTCAAATAAGGTAGGTATTTAATAAGCGTTTTATTGTAAGGTAAAACGCTCTTATTAAACACCTGACCGTTATTTGAAGCTTAAACATATAATGAGACCTGTTTGTTATCGCCTGGTGGAGGAGGACGCCAATGTGAAGGTATGCTGCACATCTTCACGCCGAAGGCGTTAAGGTAACAATGAAGGTTACAGAAGTAAATGTTTATAATTAAGCAAATAACACTAAAATTATAAGTGTGCGCAACTAAGTAAATTTATTCAATCAACTTATATATGTACATAGAAAACATAATTATCTATAAAAAACGAACAAAATGTATTTTAACTCCTTCTCCGTTTCATTTAAATTGGGTGGAAACAATTTGACATCCCAGAGCTAACAGGGGCCTGGACGACCTCACGCCTATAGAAGCGGCGGAATGTGTCACCAGACCTCCAATTACCTCGTGATAAAATTTCATCAACCGAGACATTATCGGCCCAACTTCTGGAGGCGACCGCTGAGCGGACGCTACCGGGAGCTGCGACAATACCAGCCTCTGATAGGAGAGATTTTACCCAACCCGCAATTATAGTACGTGATGCTGGCTTATGATCACCTCTTAAGTTAATAAACAATGAATAATCATTTGAGGAATCACGCTTTTGATTAAACAATTTGATACATTGCTTCACCCAAAACACTGGGTCGAGGTTTCTTGTATTCTCATTTTTTAGTAATTTCCAGCCCGATTGCCTGAAATCAGAACGGTCAGTTTTAGAACCAAATCTAGGCCACAGAATAATATGGTCAGTATTGTCAATATAATGCTCTTGATTGACTGCTAGAAGGGTCAAGTCATGGATACGTCTACCAGAAACTAAAAGCAGCAACATAGCAGTGTGTCTGGCGGTAGCAAAACAGTTATTTTCGTTAACTTCATATGCAGTCAAAAAAGAAATGAGTACGTTGACATCCCAAATAGTGTTCTTATGAGGCACAGGCTTCTTTAATGCAATGGATTTCATAACATGCTTAACCAGAACATGAGCACTTAAGACTCCGGATATTTCGGTATTACAGAGCGTAGACACCACTGATTTGTGTAGCAGTATGGTATTGTATGACAGGTTTTCTTTTAAATATAAATCGGCTAAAAATCTTGCTAGAATTGAACCGGTTGGGCCACATGGATCAGCTTTTTCTTTTTTACACCATTCTAGCCATCTTTGCCATGCGACTTTGTATGTATTACGTGTAGAGGGACGCCAAGATGATGAAAGTAGGTCCAGTTGAGAACTGTCCCAATCATTTAGGTTGTGAGACCACCCCCACATTTCCATACTTCTAGCGTCATTTCCTGAACTTTCGGAGGTGGAAGGCCCGTCGAGACGTCTACTAGAAAGCGGTGCAGATGCCTGATTGTGAAAGGAGCAGCTAGCGCTCGGGATTTTAGATCGGCTCTCCAAAAAACCCGTTCCCACCGTGGCACAACTAAAAGAAAGAGGCCCTTGGCCGAATTGAGATGGGTAAGGACCTTGGGGATCAAATATGGAGGAGGAAATATCCACGCTAGGTGGTAATTCCAAGTCTGGGAAAAGGCGTCGTGGAATAAGGCTTGGTCGTCGTTCTGGTCCAGAGACACATAGTTGGCCACCACATGCGCATCTTCCGACGCAAACAAGTCTATTACTGGAACCCCGAATCTGTTGAAAATCAGGTCTGTGCACACAGGCAAAAGGTGCCATTCTGGGGGAGATCGGTAGCGAGACAGATGATCTGCGTGGGAGTTGAATCTGCCGGGAATGTGATGAGCTGCTAGGTGAATTTGATAATGATCTAAAACCTCGAAAATATCTATTGTCAAGTCCAAGAGAGCTACTGACTTTGTGCCGCCTTCTTTGCGAATGAAAGCCACAGCTGTTCTGTTGTCGCACTGCCATAAGACCGTGGATTGACGCAGATACTGACCCTGGTCCTGTAATATCTTGAGTAATGCTAGAAGTTCCTTCTGGTTGCAATGTAACGGTTGTTCTTGTTCGTTCCACGGTCCCATGAACGAACGGTCGTCTAGTTGCGCTCCCCAAGCTAAGTCTGAGGCATCGGTCGCTAGGAAATGCGTTGGAGGTGCGAAGTGAATCGGAGACGGAGAAGGGTAGTTCTGTAACCACCAAGTTAACTCTTTCCGGGCCTAAACCGGAATCATGAACTGTTTGGCAACTGGCATCTTGGCGACCGTGTTCAGGAAAGAGAGGAGTGCTCGAAAGTGAAGCCTGCCCCTTGTCACAACAAAACTTGCAAAGTTTAATAGACCCACTAGGCTTTGTAAGGCCTTCAAATCGAGAGCTCTCTCTTCTAGGGCTGTCGATATCTTGGAAATTAGATTCAGGCACTTTTTCTGTGGAAGAGACTTTTCGTTGAATAGAGTGTCCCACTGAACACCCAAGTAGACTAGGCATTGACAAGGTGTGAGTATGGACTTTTCGAAATTCACCAACCAACCTAGATACTGCAACCTCTCTACTGTGATTTGGACATGATTCTGTAAAATTTGTGGGTTTTGATGCACAACCAGATAGTCGTCCAAAAAGACGATAATTCGAATCCCTTGATCCCTTAGTGTCTGAGCTACCCAATTGGACAGGGAGGCAAATACCTTGGGGGCCGTGCATAGACCGAATGGAAGACACGTCATTTCCATTAAATTTCCTTTGTAGATTAGACGTAGGAACCGTCTGTGGGATGGAGCTACGGGTAGGTGAAAATAGGCCTGTGACAGATCTATTTTGCACATCCAATCGTTTGGTTGAAGGAAGTCTGGGACCCGATAAACATTTATTAATCTGAACCTGTCGGTGATTACGTAATTGTTTAATGCTGCTAGGTTGAAGATGGGTCGGTGCGACTCGTCGCCCTTTGGCACAAGAAACATTGTGGACACAAAACTTGGCGAAACTTTGACAACATCTAATACACCCTGGAGTTGCATTTGGGTGATTACGGACGTCATTGCATCTGATGGGACCGTGCTGAACTGACTTCCGCTTAATAGAGGTACTACAAGTGGCGGTCGATGTGAAAAGGGTATGCGATACCCTTTTATTATCTTTAACAAATAACTCGGGGCGCCCAGTTCCTTCCACCGACGGTGAAACAAGGCCAGACGACCCGCTCTGAATGTTCGGGATTGATAGTCAATACTTACGTTTTTTGTTCCGGTTGTAATTCCCAGAGGGGGATGCGGCTCGCTTGCGGCTATTCTTGCTGTCTTGCTGCCTGTAGCCTTGCTGACCTCCTCTGCCTCGAAAGGAACCTCTTGAGCCGCCAGAGTATGATAGGCGATTATCGCTTTGATTAGACCCATAACCCTGCGAGGGTCGGGCATTGTAGCAACCCTGCGAGGGTTGATTGTAACCATGGGGAATATGCGCAGGCGCACAACATCCATGAGCAGTACCCTGCGAGGGTACGTTACGTAAAGCCTGCCCCTGCGAGGGGTGGCGTGCGGGCTTGCTTTGACCCGTTTGCGAAACGGAAGCAGTACTGCCCGGCTTTTGTAAAGGCAAGAAGGCTTTTCGAACACCACCTGCCTTCTCTAGTGCTGTGGCTAGTGACTCCGCATTAAACACGTGCTGACACGACGGAGGGATCTTACGTAAAGCGGCCTTGACAAGGGGATCTCGCACGTGGTTCGTAATTCCATCCCTTCTCATTTGAATTACTTCCGCTCGGTGACCGCAGGTTAATTGTAATAGGTCGGAAGAAACTTTATAAAAATCGCCCTTCATAAATAGCTCATTAACTTTTTCGTTTATACCTTCGTAAGATAAATCCGAACCATGCACCCACTGTAAAAAACTTCTGACGGCAGTTTGAAAAGCTTCGCGCTGTTTAAGAATGCAGAACGATAAGGCAGCGAAAGCCTTGTCAGCGTGAGCAAGATGGCGTAACGAATCATACGCCTTGATTTCTTCATTCATCTCCAAATCGACAAAACCGGGGGTAAAATTATAAAGTTTTTGGGTTTCCGCATAACGAACTTCGCACCAATCACTGCTATCCAAATGTTGCAAATCCTTTAACGTCTGAAGAAACTCCTGCGGGGTCTTTGGAATACTAGGTACTTTCAATTTCGTCTCAATTTCAAAAGTAAAATCTGACTGAGTAACAGGTGCCGGCATCTCGACCGAATTTGTAATCGAATCTTCGTAAAGTTCGCCACTAACATTTCCGTCAACTAGATTCTCGTTAAAGTGTACAGCGGAACAAGGCACAGAATTATTATTGCAAAAAGTTAATTGATTTCGAAGTTCATCTACCTGACGTGTTAATTTACGAAATTTCCGAGAATCCCGTCTCCGATGCCTGCGTTTGCCCCCCCTTTTTTTGTTGCTGTGACGCGACGCGGATTTTCGAGGAGTCGAGTCCGAAGACGACGAACTCGAGCTACTAGAGGAGGTAGATGAGTCACTACTCGACGAACGAGACCTAGTTCGCGACTGATGACGAATAGTCGATCGTTTTTTATTGGTACTATTAGCGGGAGCACTAGCATATGGGGCTGTTGAGGCCAGCTTTGAAACACTTTCGTCACTTTCCATGTTTTCGCGAGCTGAAAAATGTAGGGTAGAAAACCACACAAAATTATTCACAAAACAATCGCAATATAAACCAACATGAAAGATATGTAGGTGGTTACTAAAAACTTACGTACATAAAAGTACCAAACGGTAACACCGTTTGTATAAAATTTTTAAAGATAAAGGTAAGAAAAGCTTTTCAACACTTACGTGGAACAGGAACGGTATGAAAAATGAAATGAAGTTGCAAAATTATTTTACTGAGTCCTAAGCACGACCGTGCGCAGCGGAAAACAGGACGCCAATGACGAGAGCGAGCCGAGCGGCCGCGCTGGTGGCGGAGTGTGGGAAAGTGTGCGAACGAGAGGGGGCTACTAGGGTAGACAGAGAGGTAAGACGTGCGGAAAACAGATAGGCCTATCTCATTATATGTTTAAGCTTCAAATAACGGTCAGGTGTTTAATGCTTTATTAATATGGAGGAAAATTATTTAAAATCATTTAAAACCAGTCGCGGAGGATTAAAATTAGACGTACATGGATTTATATATGAAAAAAACCGAATAACAGTGGATAAGCAATATTGGGCGTGTGAATTAAGAAGCAACAAAAAGTATAAGTGTAAGGCGAGATTCATCACTACTTTCGATAAGGAAGTCAATAAGTATAAATAACTGGAAAGACCGCACCAAGAACATGAACCAGATGCTTTGAAGGAAAAGGTTTGTTTTTAAACTATTTCTTGTGATTACAAAACAACTTTTCACATTTTTACATTTAGCCATTTTATTTTTGGTTATTGTTGTTACATACTTATTTATTACTATAACTATACCCGAGATAATTATGTCTAAAAAACCAACTTTTTAAAATGATTAAATGGTCGTTTCACTGATTTTTGTCTTAAATGAATGAAATTCATAAAAAACGAATCAGTTACGGCTATGTTTATGGCCTGGGAGTTTATACCGCAGTTTTAACCGTACCTAAACCAAATACTAAAGGACCGATTCGGTTCTGGCACATCGCCGGCCGCTGCCGCGGCACGCGCGCTTCGCTCGCTCGGCTCTTGCGTTGTGTTCACTAATTATGAATTCAATATCAATGATTATAAATAGGAGTAAAGTTTCAAGCCTCGCCACAATTTCCCAGCATCGGCGCGCAGTAGTAGCGGGAGACCGGCGAGAGCTTCACTGTCGGTGATATTTTCAATTTCCTTGAATGTGTTGACACCAGACAGGAATGTTTCTACTGCCCCCGAGTCCTTTTCACCGACGTAATAGGCAGGACACGACGCAAGAGTGCGGCGTCGACTCGAACCAACTGATGACAGAAGTTGTTGGAGTTGCTCGGTGCTTAAGTTTACGGCCACGTTGTCTTGCATCTTCCCTGTCGTCCTGTTTTTCGTTGTAACCGTAGTAGTTCGACCAAACTTCGTCACGATGAATTTGGGTTGCATCATCTTTGCTTGAACGGGAAGCCACTTTGCTGATTGCTTGGTGATGTCGCGTAGAGGTAATGCCACTAAGTTGGAGCGCCAGTTGTAGAAGAAGTGAAAAAGTGGTACGATGACGTCGTTAGAGGTACGGCCGGTGAAGAGTCGGACGGAAATAAAACGCGACGTAGATATTACGTGTTGTATTTGACGTAGTAGTACATTTACTTATGTACGCGGTATAACTACTGAGCTACCTGACAATAGGCACAGTAGAGACATCCAAAGGTCGCAAGTAGTGAGAGCCAGTGGACATGCTGCTATTGAGCGCTAAAGCTAGTGAGAACAGAGTAAACTTACAATTTGCGTCTAGGGTTCTTATTCTAAAAGGCAATCGAATCGTAACCGCGAGTCAACTAGATGCAACACCATCTAGTGAGGTGTAGTGGAAGCTTCGTAATCTTGTCCAGTCGTCTAATGATGTTTGGGAAACGAAGTACCACCGTGAGTCAACTCAGTACAGCGCCATCAGTAAGGAGAGGATGTAGTCTTGTCTTTGTTTTGATAGCATATCGTACGTACGTTATGCTACAACCATTTACAACGATTTTTTAATCGCACAACACAAACAACCACTTCCACAATCGAAAATTCCAGTTTCTAAAATTTGACATAATATGTGATTTGGTGTGACATTGGCTTACCTGCGTCTAGAGGGCCGCATCTGTTCAGTTCTAACCCTCCCTTTCTGTAGCAGACAAAAGTTTTAAGATCGGAACAGGTTCCAGGCGTCACAGTGCCGTTCGTATTTATGGTGAAGCATTTCGTCGTTGAAAACAAAGTCACTGCGTCTGGTGTCACAGACCATTTGGCGTACGTATTTGATAAGGGCACACCTAAAAATAAATCAAGGAAAACATATGTAGAACGATAGTGCCTTTTCAGGTGTGATAAATGCTTGATAAAAATTATACTTATTTATGTAAAACGAATCCTACCAAACCATTGTCATGTTAAATGTTAAAAAATAATAAGAAATAAATAAATAAAATCCATTTATTTCAGACTGAGTCCATAAAGTATAAAATAATCAATTAGTATCAAAACATAAATAAATTTATAGACGAAAATTATAGTAAATTGCAATTAAATTAAATTAAAACAAATAAAATTAAAAGTAGAAGAATTAAATACAAGTAAGAATTAATTAATTATAATTAATTAAATAAATTATAATTAATTAATTGCAACTTTATTAAATTATAATCAATAAGCCGAAATTATAAAACGCCGATATCGTATGGTGTTCAGTGTAGAGCCAAACTTCGTACCCTACACGCCCTAATACATTCTGTGTACTAAGTATCGGGAATTTGTCAATAAAACAAAAAATACAAATTATTCATCTAAACTTATTTTATCGCCTTCTAAGTACCCATCGCTTGCAATACAACATTTCCACCGCTTCACCCAGTCTTCCATACATTTTTCTGAGGCTATTTGCGGTATGGCCTTTAGCTCATTCGGCGAATTTTCTTTTATGGCTTCTATCGACTCAAAACGTTTTCCTCGAAGTGGTAATTTTAACTTGGGCAATAAAAAAAAGTCAGACGGAGCCATATCAGGTGAATACAATGCTTGGTCGAGAACTTTTGTTGAATTTTTCGCTAAAAACTCTTTCACTATAATGGATGTGTGTGATGGTGCCTTATCATGGTGCAGCATCCGTGAGTTGTGTTGCCACAAATCTGGACGTTTTCGGTGAATAATCTCACGCAAACGCTTCATGACGCCTAAATAATATTCTTTTTTCACTGTTTCTCCCCCTGGAAGGAATTCGGAGTGAACCACACCACGGTAGTCAAAAAAAAACTGTCAGCATCACCTTGATTTTAGAGTGACTTTGACGCGGTTTTTTGGGTTCCGGCTCGTTTTCGAGACGCCTTCCTGAGGGCTGTTGGCTTGTTTGCATGTCGTACTCATAAACTCATGTCTCGTTGCCAGTTATTACACGTTTTATAAAGGTCGAATCCGTAGAAGCTCGAAAAATCATGTCTTCAGTGACATGCTTTCAAATTTTGCTTAATCAGTACAGTGCTATGCTACCAACATGCAGTAAAAAAATTAGAACGACCTCTTTTACGCGGGTCTTTTTATTGACATATTCCCGATACTTTTTACACAGAGTATTTCTTCACAAACCTACTCCAAAATAGGTCAAGTCGTAGTCTGGAAGTCTCATACAAAATTATAAATAAATAAAAAAAATAAAAAAAAACGTTAATTTCATTTTCTACAAAACAATTTCAGTGCTAAGGCTGAATCCTACCTAGTAAGTATGCATACCCTACTGTAACGGATTTTAGGGGCTAAATTCTAATTTGAGAATTATCTAGTTGTCTGTGGACCTAAACTAGCTAACATACCAAATTTCATTTTTATAGGACTTCAGGAAGTCGCTTGAACTTTTGATATCATCAGTCAAGGACAAAATCGGTGATTCTTGAATATCAATATAACCTAAAGATTAAAAGCTTTGCAATTGCAACATCGCACGTTTGATAACTTGTGGCGAGCTGCCACATAGATACTTTTTGATATGCAAAACTTTCTTATTTTTAAATATTTAATTCTTTTTATTGTGACATTGTCTATCTTTGAGCTGTCTTCAAAGACAATCAATAATTGCGACATTTAATTTTTACAAAGGAACTTTATAATTACTTAATTTTGCATCCTTGTTTTATGTCTTCATCCTTTTCGTCTTATGTAAATACACAGTCTGGCCATAAATACTGTTACAATTAAAAATAAGAAAGATATTACATTTGAATTTGGAATCTGTCATTTTTACACGATTGCTCATTGTGCTTTCTAATTTTGGTGCCAATACATTTAATAATATTTTGCGATATTAAAATGGAGTGGGGTTATAAAGAGAACCGAATCTCTGTGATTGCATTACACAAAGTTCGTATGGAGCCAAATGCAATTTTTGAAATTCTCCATACGCTTGGTATTAGTCAAATGTTTGTGTACCGGGCTATCAAAAGGTACAACGAGACCTCCTCTGTTTGTGACAGAAAAAGATCTGGCCGTCCACGTAGCGTTCGTATGAAAAAGGTGGTCAAAGCAGTAAGGGAAAGAATTCGCAGAAATCCTGTCCGAAAGCAAAAGATTTTATTTAGGGAGATGAAGATGTCGCGTATTTTAAAAAATGACTTAAGATTGTAGCCTATAAGAGACGCACTGGTCATTTTTAAACTGATAATTAAAAAAGAATAGGGTGGTAAAATCGAGAAAAACTACTGAAGCGGTACGCAAAGGGAGGTCACAGAAAATTTTTGTTTACGGATGAGAAAATCTTTACAATTGAGCAACATTTTAACAAACAAAATGACTGTATGCTTAAACCTCTAAGAAAGCTTCCCAATTAGTCGGTAGAGTGCAACGTGGGCATTACCTGACTTCTATGATGGTTTGGTGAGGTGTTAGCTATGAATGAGTGACTCAGCAATATTTTTGTGTAAAAGGTATCAAAACATCGGCACAAGTGCATTAAGATACCATTCTTGAGAAGGTTGTTAAGCCCCTTAACAACACCATGTTCAATAACCAAGCATGGTCTTTCCAACAAGACTCGGCGCCGGGTCATAAACTCGGTCCACACTGTCTTGGTTAGAAGCGAACGTTTCGGACTTCATCAGAGCTAAAGACTAGCCGTCGTCTAGTCTCGATCTTAATCCACTGGATGATTTATGGTCAGTTTTTGAAAGTACGGCTTGCTCTAAACGCCATGATAATTTGGAGTCCCTAAAACAATCCATACGATTGGCAGTGAAGAATTTTGCCATGAAAAGAGTGCGTGCTTCTATTGATAACTGGCCTCAACGTTTAAAGGACTGTATTGCAGCCAATGGAAACCACTTCGAATAAGTTTTTAATATTTTCAATTGTTTGATATTTATGTATAAAACTAACACACTGTAAAAATAATTGGATGATCAAACGAACTTACCTTAAGTGAAGTTCGATCCAAATTGTCCTGACTTCGTCGAAGTGATTTATTTGACCATGTAGTATGCCCTGCTACGCGTCTATTCACTCGCACACAGGTTTAGCGCAAGAAAGAGAAAGTAAAAAACCTCACTTCCTCCCACGCCTCACAGCACTGCCAGCCGCCTGTCGCTCATTCATTTCAGAGCAAGGAGACCGATGTATGAGATGTACAACATTGATTATACTTAACGTACACGGGAATTGGGAAGGGTGGGACCTTAAATCACTTCGACGAAGTCAGGACAATTTGGATCGAACTTCACTTAAGGTAAGTTCGTTTGATCATCCAATTGTCCTGCCTTCGTCTCTGTGATTTAATTGACCAAAATCAATGTTGTTAAAACAGAATAAGTTGACATCTCTGTTGTTAGTGTTTGATCATTAGAACGATCATATTAAATAAAAAAAAATATTTCACGTCACCATCTTTGAGATTTAGATGTATCACTTTTACTAAAAAAGAATGGATGTATGATAACTATGATAAGTTATAACTTTCAACTATAAACAAATATATTTACTAGGAAGAAAGAAGATATTTGTTAGTTTTTATTTAATTTATTAGTGATTAACTTAAAATATATAATTTATTTGTTTTAGTAATCTGAAACTGAAATAGATTTTTATAATTATTATTGTGGCGTGTTATAAAAATTGCAAACAATACGGAATACGTATAGTTGAGCTGAGACGGTTTGCGAATATTATAGTTTTACACACTGAATTTGGCACGTAAAAAATGATTATTTTATTACGAGGATAGCTACATACAGAAAACACTTTTTAGTTAGCGAATTATCTTTGGTGAGGTAACGGGCTTGAAGGTAAGTCTGACAAATTGTTATCTTTGTCTTGAAGTTTTTAACATATTTTATAATTAAAGATTTGAAATACATATATGATATTCTATAGCTTTTAAGTATGGGATATTTAGGTAAGTATGCGACTGTTTTAAAGATATTCGTCCGAATACCGAATATATAAATAATATTTTATAGGTACATTTCAATTTCGAATACCTGAGAAAACATTTGGTTGTAAAAAGTGTTAGATGATTGGTATAAAAGCAATTGATTAATAAATTCATTTTAATGTAATTCTAATAAGATCGTAAAAATATTCATAGGTGTCTATCAATGCTATATGATTTAATGCTGAGTTACAAAAAAGAATACGATAATTCAATGGCTTTGAAATATTATCGTTATCAGAAATTGTAAGGCAAGTAAGTAGGTTTTTTTTTTAATTTATTTATATATAATTTAAAATTTAATAAGAATTTAAGTTATGTTTCTGAATAAGATTAAAAATCGGCTTCTGAGAAGTAACTTCTGAGTATCGAGTAAGGTTTGTGACTATATAAGGGCAAACGACCGCAAACGATTTCTCCGACAGAAGATTTGGTACTACCCGGCCCCGGCCAAATACGTTTATCTAATATTCGACTAATCGACCACGAATGTTCGCCGAGTATTCGATAGTCGGCACATGGTCAGATTTCCCGTTGTAAATTTACTCACAATTTTATTGCCTGGATAGATGTCTGGATTGCCTTTAAGGATTACAATAAATATCAATCCTATCTTTCGAGTTAGTTACTATGAGTTTTTTATTTATTTAACTATATATAATATATATATTTAACTTTGACCAATATTGGCTTGTTCAATATTATGAGTAGTGTCAAAAAATATCTGATTATGATTTAGAATTAGGGTACCTATTTGGACAAGAAATCTAAAAATGAACGGATATCGTATACAAGTGCCTTTGTCATATCGAGTACCCAAGGGGACTGGTTTCATACATATTTAAAAACATTCTTATATATGGTTCATAAAAAAAAACAAGAATTATTTGGTTTACAATAATTAATTGATTCAAATTTTATTGAATGGTTGTATCACATGACGTCCTCTGGCGTAAGAGTGAAGGGAAAGTCCTTTAAAAAAAAACATTTTGAAAATTAAATATATTTTTAACTAGGAGGCAGGCCGGACTATCGTGCCCCTAGACCTGTTTTGTTATTTATTTGAATTTTACAATTGTTCCACCATACCTTAGTAACTGGTGAATATTAAGATAAAATTTTCTTTGAAAATTTATTAAACACAGATTATCGAATACTATAAACATCAAACAATAAAATTCATATATAAGAATCTATTTTATTACTTATAGGAGAAACGTTTCCAAGGAATCGTTCCTTAGTAACTTAGTGGCTTTCTGAGGAAGATTATTGTGAAGTGGATGAATGAAATTGGGTGGAATAAACTGATGATTAAAGAAAATATTTACTTGATGTAGTTTATTCTTAAATCAGTAGTAGCAGTAATTTATTATTAGCATTAAAGCCCAATTGGCTGTAACTTCACTCAACGTTCCCCTTTTTTCGCAATGAAAATGAGGGTAGGATATTGGAAGCAACGCATACCAAAAGTCTCAGCTGAGATCAAAAATGATCTAGATAATTAGGACTGGCTGACATCGCGTGTCAGCTCGGCCGGTATTTGCTACAGATCAATATCGCGTATTGATTCGGAGCGGAAAATGCGGACTGGCTAGCATCGCGTGCTAGCTCGGCCGCGAAGCGTAAAGCATGCATGGTGGAGCCACGTTAGGTAGTGCGTTTTACTTCACATTCACTTTATGAATAAATACGTATCACTATAAGTTAAGTTTCGTTTAGCACGAAATAAAAACTTAACGATTATATACTGTGGTTACTGCGTGCGTTGTAACGGCGCGCGCACACGGACACGAATGAGCGACAGGCTGGCAGTGCTGTGAGGCGTGGGAGGAAGTGAGGTTTTTTACTCTCTCTTTCTTGCGCTAAACCTGTGTGCGAGTGAATAGACGCGTAGCAGGGCATACTACATGGTCAATTAACTCACAGAGACGAAGGCAGGACAATAAATATTATTTTCATATTATTATTTTTTCTTTGTGACAATATTTATGGCAAGACTAGGTATTTCTTATTCTCTTATCTGTGTGTTGTGTATTGTGTGAGTGTATATATATGAACTGTTAATAAGCATCATGTAAAAAGCCTTCTACTTCTTTTGATACGAACATCCTTTTACATTCACTACCGACACGACACTATAAAGTCAACTACTGACATTATATCTAGAGAGGTTTTGTTTGTCAGGTAAAATAGGACCAAAGTTATAGGCGTTAAAAAGATCGACGAGTGTTCGTGAAAAAGTGGGTTGGTATTGCCCTTACGTTACGCTTGACTTAGCTTTCCCCGGGCCCTCTTCCATGGAAATTGAGCCATTCGATTTCGAAGGTAGTCCCTTACCCATGTTGTGGTATTTGAACATCAAAATGACCTTAGAGAAGAAATACAGTTTTTGTTAGAACCTACTTTACCTACCATATTTTTTGCATGATATACTTATCTCCAGAAAAGATTTTGACACGAAACCTACCTTCCATGGATTGAAATTCGGTTTTAGAGTATACATTACTGATGCCTGTATACATAGATGGTATTTTGAGATTTCCCATGATATCGGTGAGAGCTGTGCTGATGTCTTCATCAAGCGGCGATGCTAAAATAGCTCCTGAAATTAAAATACGTAATTCATTTTTTTATTTCATACATAAGCTGTTGATAGCCCTTATACATATCCCAACATTGACCCTACCACAGCTTCGGGACAGTTGTGGGCTAGTGCTGAGATGAAGCTGCGCAACAAACTCAGTCACTATTGTCAATGCCTTTCTTACCATTTTAATTTTTATGTTCGTACAAGCTAGACAATACATTGCTATCTTTCATAAAGTAATCGTTATATAATATCGTAAAGCGCTTAACAGGATACATCTTCCTACTTAATTTTAGCAGTGTGATGCTTATAGTTCCAGAATAAAGTGGCTATGACATACGGACGGACAGACAGACAGACAGACATACAGACAGACTTGACGAAACTATAAGGGTTCCGTTTTTTGACATTCGGCTACGGAACCCTAAAAACCGCCATCGTGCAAGGATTGACGTCACATCCTTTAGGCGTTTACGGTCACGTGACCAAATGTGTGATTTGGACAAACTTAACTTGAAACAATTATTTAAAATTTTAATAATTTTGGTATCTCCTTATCATAATTTATTCACTACAAACTTCCTACATTATAATTTGTTCTTGGTGGAAAATAATTAAAATAAACATTGTAAATATAACTAAAAATTGCACTTGTAAGAAGCAACCGTGTCAGACAAGGAACGCACCCTGTGTCTTCCCGCTATCCAGGCGCATGCAAATGACACAGTTGCTATATACAAGTGCAATTTATAATATTAAGTTTGTTTAGTAACAAAAAAATATTCAGGATGTGGCATTTAATAGGAGCATTAAAATATTTTTTTTAAGTACCCTTTTTCAGTCTAGTTATAGAACATGACGATGTCACCTACTTCTACGTGTTAGTGATTTTGATAAACATTGATTAGGGATTGTTACTTTGGATTGCTATATCTCTGAGTTAAAGCATTTTAGAGCACTATGAGCACTATGTATATAGTTGCCTAGACCTACTCGTGCTATGTAGAATTATTGATTATTTTTTTTCTCCTATTACAGGCCACACGCTGTTTAAACAAAATGAAAATATACGGATTTTTGTTTTGGTCAGTGACGCTCGCCTCAGCGATGGTTGTACTAACGATACTGATTCCAAATAAATTAAAAGAAAAAACCCACAATTGATTTTGTGGGTTTTTTATTTATTATTGCGATAATAGCGAGCGAGTCAAAACTAGCAATGCCAGGTCGCCTCTTCGTAGCTTACTAGCTATGGCGTAATATTTCGTAAGTACGCAAGAACTACGCTCGAGGGTGCGAGATTCCTCATTTGTTTTATTTTTAGAATGTTGTGAAGAGGTTTTCCGTAATAAAACCTGCATATAATTTCAAGTAATTATTTGTTATCATCCCTGATTTGGATGTCACTGACCCAAACAACACTCTGTATTTTAAATCACGCATAAAATACCGTTAAATGGTCACAAATAAATAGCTATTCATATGAACAGATTTTGTGTGTAAATAAACTCTTGTATTTAAAGAAATAAGCTAGCCTAGACGTTTTGAAACGACCAAAATTAAGAAATACCTTCTCTGTGACATGTCAGAACAGCTTCTTCCCATGTAGTAGGGATTAGATGATGTTTAAACCACCCATCTACACACTCGCTGTAAAAGTAATCGGAACGAAATATCTTTCCATCTGTAACATCAAAATAATACATGATAGATACTAGCAGTTCCCGCGACGTCGCCCGCGTAAAGGATTGACCAAAGCCGGGCCCAGATTGCGTCTTTGTAGTTCATACTTCAAAAATCTTGTTTGAATTATAATTGCACTGGTATTTTAAGGGTAACTAAGTAAGTAAGTAATGAATTACTTTAGTTAAATATAACAATTACCTTCTGAATTTATCAAAATATATGTAGGTGAGGTGCAATAACTCTGCAATCACAAAACATAACCACAAAATGTCTAATCTACCACTGAATTCCTTGTAAACCCCTAATTATTTTTTCAAAAATATTTTTGTCTTTATTCTTTTAAATATTTATATATTTTATCCGAATTTTTTGTTAAGACGCATGCAGATGCAAAGTGGGCCGAGTTTCTATAGTTTTGGTCAAGATCCTTTCGGATGTCTCGAAATATGTTTAAAAAAAACACGTATTTTCACAACAAGTACCTCAAAAAGGTCTGCTATCATAGCGGCTAGTAGAGGAAGAAAGAAATAATGGTTTTATTTTCTCATGAAAATGGGTACAATTAGGTGTCAAGTCTAAATTTCTGAAAAGCTATTTCGCTATAAATTAGTAAATATACATACGTGTATGTAAACATACATATTTTAAAAGTCAACAATTTACGTAGTCAGATTTTGTAATATTAATACACATAATAATAGTTAGACACATAATATTGCAAATTTTAATATAATAATAAAATTTGCAATATTAAATACTCTACAAAATTGTAGTGATGTCCGTGATTAATAAAAGCTTTTTCTTTCTTTTTTCATTATTTTGCTCTATTGTCAATAGTTTTCACACCTCCAATTACATTACCGAATTTTTATGCGGACCTAAAACTTTTTTGGAAATTTAAAATATCATAATATGTTTATCACAGCTACAGTAGGATTCCAATGATGAAAAATTTCTCAAGTCGATTCAGTAGCTGCGGAGCTCGATGCAAATAAACAAATAAACAAACAAACCATCAAATCTTTCCTCTTTATTATATTATAAGTAATAAGTATAGTAGGAATATAAAATACCTTTGATTTGTACCTTTATTTTGGAAACACAATTAAAATGATTGTACAAATGGTAAGGATGCTATTAAAGCTAAAATAAATAAAAATCTAAACTTACATGACATCCCGAATATTATTGGTAATACAACTAAAAATCCAGTAGAAACTATGTTTCTTTCCATATTTGATCACAATATTAATATACTTTACTATTAACAATAACGCAACCGTGTTCGTATATTAAACTGATATTATTTTTATAACAAAATTCTGGTACATTTCAAGAATTTATACTTTCATGGTTATCAATATCTTCGATGAACTATATGACGATATTGCATGAAGTGGACGGGACGGCTGTGCAAAGCATTTATCTCTATCGCAACCTATTCTACACATCGAGTTTCAGAAACAGACTATATCATTATTTAGCGAATTAAACACAAATTGATCATAATTTTCATAACACGTAATTTTTTGGGTCGTTCTTCTTTTTTACCGACAATAAATTGTCCCCAATAACACGAATGTATAATTATAAAAACAAAAATATGAGTACTTCAAACTATGAAAATATTCCTGATGTATGATAGATTAGGAATTATGTTATCATGTCGTAGGTACTTCTCTTAATTATTCAACTTACGAAAAAAGTTACATCGCGTGACGGAGGTGTAAGTAGTACTATTTTTGAAAACCGTGACGGAGGTGTACATTTTAATCGATATTGTTTGCTTATAAATTAATTTGACATCATAAGATAGACCATCTGAAAAATGATATCTCACACAACAATTTAGGCAATATTACCAATAATTACTAATATGAAATGTAAATGTAAAATATTGATTTATCAGTCATGTCCATTGTCTGTAAAAAAGAAGAACGACCCTTTTACCTTTTTCTTGACAATGTTCTTATAACGGGGATATACATTTTCATAATTAGATTTTTAACTTGCTGTAAAAGTTATATCCGCTGGTATAGTTTACCAACGGTCAAGACGTAAGTAAACTCCTGTAATCGAAATCATAATCAGTTGTTATTTTAACGCATTTTGTCATATTCTTTTTAATTATGACAAATTATGCAGTAGTAACCATTTCCTTGCGGCAAGGAGGCTATGATGCTGGCTGCGTTGCCGCGTTGGATAGCTATGCTAAACCTTAGAGCTAGGAACTAGCCAGCTTTATAAATGACCTAAAAAAATAAGGTTTGGAGCAATTTTTCTATACAATTATTTAACAGAAGCTTCCCTCGGTCCAAATGTTTCAACGCCAAACGGCGCAAACACATAGTCACTTGCAAGTGATACGTACTTGCGACGCTTGGCGTCTTCTGCCAACTCCGCTGCTGCTCCAGTTTTAAGGGCTGATTCTCTGTGATGGGAGGAGGTCAAAGTATTGACACAAGTGGCTCCAAACCCTTGGCTAAGGCCTAAGGCCTGACCCCGTTCCCAGGGAATGAGCGTGAGGCCATCGGGACTCTTACCATCATCACGGACCAAACCACATGGTTCCAACGTGGAAGGAAAATAAATGGTGGCAAGAGCTCTTCTGGTAACTTATTATATATATATTTTAATAAAAAAACACAAATGCAGATGATTTTTTTTCTTTTGAGTGATGCAGCGATAAATATTAGTTTGATCGACACAATCTTTTTTTAGACCTGTATCAGGCGCCAGCCTTTCGCATGTTAGGAACCTCATAAATTGTTAATTTATTATGTATGTGCTAGACAGAAATAAATGATTTATTTACTATAAATCTTACTCACTTCATACTTCTTGAAAATATACTACGTTTTTACGCCTAAGCAATTATACATAACTTTTATCTACACCTATTTTTTCCTGTTACATAGCATTTACTAGCGGTGCACCGGGACTTTGCACGCGCGTTTTGATTTTATATCGTACCCGTAGGCCGTAGCGTGATATAATATTATTTCTCGATAAATAAACTTTATATAAATATAACATTTTTCAAAATGAACTAGCTGTTTCTGAGATTAGTGCGTCTAAACATTTTTTTCCACTTTGTTATAATATAAATATAGATTCAAAAACATCTATCAAATCATTGATATTTTTTTAACATTCTATATGAGTATATTTTATTTAATAATGTATGTTTTGACCAATTTAATCTAATCGCCAACAAAATCATGTCAGCTCTTAACAAATAAAATTTCCAGTTTATTCAGATGTCATAATGTCAGATAGGCACATGAGATAATTGCTTTTTATTTTTATTTAGATATGAGGAGGAAAGATCACAGATCACGTGTGGGTGCAATTTTTAACCCATATGTTTTATTATCATCTGCTCAGCAACGTTCAATTATACGTCATGTGTAAGGATAATGTTTGCTTAGAATAAAAATGTTACGTGTCATCTTCTGAACCGGCTGGTAGACATGAGTTTAAGCTGTTGGTAGACATGAGTTTAGGCTCCCAATACCCAGCGTATAATGATAATGACGACCTCCGTGGTATAGTGGCTAAGCACGCTGGTTTCAAGGCGGCGCCGCACCGAGGTCCCGGGTTCGATTCCCGGTCGGGTCAATGTAGAAATCAAAGTTTTCTATATTGTCTCGGGTCTGGGTGTTCTGGTACCACCGTTGTGTCTGATTTCCATAACACAAGTGCAGTAGCTACTTACTTTGGAATCAAAACAATGTATGCGATTGGTGTCCAATATTTATATTTATATTTTAAAATGGAGGTCGAGACGGTGCAGTCTACATTACTGCAGGATGTAGACTCAGGGCGGCGGCGGAAGAATGTTTGACACATCAACGACGACAGAGCCTACAATCATAGTTAGTTTCTGACTTAGTTGGTCTACTGCACCCCCATCAACTCGCAATAGACAAGCGTGATGGATTAAGTGTCACGGCAGTTACAACCACAAACACCTATCCCAGTGCACGGCAACGCCAGCGGAGAAACTGAGTGACGGTGACTAGGACTAGATAGCTAGGTGACTAGCTATGACTTCCTGGAGCTACGGAAATTGCATCAAACTTCAAAACCAAACTGCACTAAAAGTCTGAAATAAATCCTTGACCCTTTAAGGAAAAGAAAAGAAATCAATTTTAGGCGAACAAATTATTTTTGGAGTCGGTGCTCTAATAGTAGATGGATGCTTGAGATGGTCAAAGTGATGGCACCGACTCCAAAAAAAAATTGTTCGCCTAAAATGGATTTGTTCCTCCTACTTGTCAAGAGAGTTAGGAATACAGGATTTCTTTAATAAAAATGTATTTTTTTTCCTGTACCTACTCTAGACTCGACTATTAACTACCCCCTTAAATCTTCTCTTTTTCTTTCTTATACAGGCCGTTAACAAGGACGAGTCAAATTCAAGGGGGTGGTTTAGAGTCAGAAAAAAAATCTCTCATTTTATCCTGTATTCCAAATTTTATTGACACATTCTAGCCTCGAATTTGGCTCATACTTTTTACCCCCGTATAAACGATAGTTTTATAGAAACATTCTTTACTCAGATCGTTTTGTGGCCCATGGCTTGCGTACATAGCACAATAAATGATCACGCTTCTACTTCCAGGAACGTAGTACGTATAAGTCAAACATGTCACTGAAAATAGGTGTAACATTTTATTTTGTGATAAATTATTTAAACATTAAGATGAGATAATATATATTTATTTATTCACAAAAAACATGTGTGCAGTTACATAGTATTCATATACACAGTAGCAGTAGAAGTTACCTTGAGTTATTAAATTCCATTGGTATCAACATGTCTGACCGGAATTTGGCATGTAAATGTATATGTCAACTTAAATATATAAATTTTAGCTAATAATAATTACAATAAGATAGTCAATAAAAATCAATTGTAATTTCATACTTATCACAGATAGCAAATTGTTATGTATTTAGTTACCTACTTTTGGGGGTGTTTGGGTTTTGGGTGTGCATTGTCATGACAATGCACACCCCAAACCTACCTACTTCAGAATGGTATGAGCTTTGAAACAATACACTCAACGTTAAAAAAAGTTTTAGATATAATATATTTCTTTTCTACCAGAGAAAAACCCCAATACAATACAACTAAAATAGTTTATCAGATATTCCTACTTCCTAATCTTCAGTCTGATCCAGTGACCTCCTTTAAGACGAAGGTTAAAGTTATCCGTGGCGAGCACAGCAGGGATGCAGGTCTTGGCTGCTGGAGACACCTCCATGTGTAACAAGAGCTGGTACAGCATCACTTTCACCTCGCAGAGAGCAAATCTTGACCCTGAATCGAAAGAAATAGTAATTACTATGAAAAACAGAAAATGGGACCAATAAAATAGTACTGCTTCTTCCTTCGTTCGCCTAGTATTCCCATACGTATTCATAATTGGTTATCGTGTAGGATTAAAGTTTTGCTTAATATATATTATGAGTTTAAAGGACTGGATAGAAGTCTAGGCAGATAATTCTTTAAATTATATGCATATTAGGTACTAGTTGTGTCTGCGACTTAGTCCGCGTGGAATAGTAAACTTTGGGTGGAATTTTTAATTACTTAGACTAATCAGTTTATAAATAAGATACATAATTATTTGTATTTAATTAAGAGAGAGCCTTACGTTGTAATAACGGTAATTCGGCACATAGTCCATTTTTCTGCAACTTAAGCTTATATTACATCCGATTTCTCCTCTTAATATTCAGTTATAATCAAATAAAATAAGTACCTATCATAAGCATGTACGGACAACAGCACGTCAAGGTAAACACTGCAATATCTTATGCTCTTGTAATAAGGGTTAGTTAAACAAAACCGGCCAAGTGCGAGTCGGACTCGCGCACTGAGGGTTCCGTGCCAATTTTAACTGAATTATGGGAATCCACTTAGACTTAGTAAAATACCACAATATTTTGTTGACAGCAAATATAACTTTGTTTTTTATTGTGTTTGTATTAAGAACAAAGTTATGTTTGCGGTTGTTGAAAATGTGATATATCTCAAAAACTACTTGTTCCATCCAGTCAAAACCAATGTTCATTGAAAGTAATTGTTAATTTGGTTTGACTTAAAAAAAAATGTTTTAGTTTCATGTATGCGAGTCCGACCCCCCTGTATAAGAATCGTAAAGCAATAAATAGGGTACCTCTTCGTGTTCGTTCGTAATCGTTTGATGCTTGCTTCTGTAACTGAATGAAGTGACTTACGGACGGTCAGACAGACGAGACAGACAGACTTGACGAAACTATAAGGATTCTGTTTTTTGCCATTCGGCTATGGAACCCTAAAAATGTCCTTATGTGCTGGCGACTGTACAATATGGTTTTAAAAGGGTCATACCGATGCAATTCCTAGGGCCATGTCCAAAAGGGAGGTAGGTGAACGGTTTGATGTTATGCTTGTTTTCTTCGGAGAACCTCTCTGGTATGAACTTGTCAGGATCAGGGAAGAACTCAGGGTCACGGTGGATGGACCACACGGGGATGGCGAGAACTTCACCTTTGCGAACCTGAGTACAAAATATTGTAGAGAACATGGAATCCACCATTTTGGTTAACGTAAAAATTCGAACTAAATAACCGACTTCAAAACCAAAATGCACTAAAAAGTCTTAAATAAACTCTTGACCATTAAAAGGAAAGGAATCCATTTTAGACAAACAATTTCTTTTTGGAGTCGGTGCTGTGATAATTGATGGTCAAAGTGATGGTTAAGTGCATTTTGGTTTTGAAGTCACTTTTTACTTTTTTTTAAATTAATTTTATTTCTTAATTTTTAGAGATTAAAGGAGGGTATTGCACCCTATGACTAAGTTCCTTAAGACGCTACAAACTACTTATCATAAGTTCTGTCATTATAATTACTGAACTCCTAAGTGTTAAGGAGTTCCACCATCAGGTCAGCCCCATGAGATGTTGACTTTCAGACATAACAAAACGTTAACATTAAGATTCTAGTAAAAAAACACTGTAAGCGCCTCTAAAATTTGAGGGTTTCCCTCGATTAAACCAAGATCTCATCATCAGATTCCGAATTGGCAACAATGGGACCAACTAGAAGGGATACCCTCTAGGTAGGCGAAAAAAAAATTCCAATCGGTCGACAAACGACTGAGATATGAGGTACAAAAAAAAACATACAGTCAAATTGGTTAAAAAAATACGAGTCTTTTCTGTTTGGTTACTTACGCACCTTTTAACTGTAAAAAGGTACTTTTTCAGCTCAAGGTTTTGTTTTCTATTCCAAGGCTTTTAATTTTTTCCTAAATCTTTTTACAGATATAGGTACTAGGGGTCCGCGGTTTAGAGTTTGCTTAGCGGGTGTTTTACAGCATTAGGCGTTTCCCGATTATTAAGCCATTCAACACAAAAGTAAAAATCTAAATCCTATCCTAAGATTAGCGCGTTCAAACAAACAAACTCTTCAGCTTTATAATATAAGTATACAACAGGGAAACTTGTCAAAATATGAGATAGTATTTTACTCACGTAATAATCTTGTTTCGCTTGACTGTTGGGTTTTCCCAAATTGTAGTCCTTAATGCACAATCTGTCCGTAGCAATAGCTGGTGGCCAGAGCCTTAGAACCTCTGAAATACAAACAAATTAAATTGCACTTTTAAAAAGCAACTGTGTACAAGGAATCGAACTCTGTATCCTAGCCTATATCACTCAACCACCGACAAATTGCCAAGCCTATTGAATTTAGCGAGTGCTTTCTTTAACGAGTAGGCTGCGTGATCTCTTCAATGTTGTGATGTTATGAGATTGGTCTCTAAACACACTATAGAATTAAAAATGACTGAGTCCGCCTAACCAAAATAGTTTACTAAAATATTCATTAAATACTTTCAGTAGGTAAATAGAAAGTGAAGTTTGTAATCAGAGACGATGTAAGCATAGAACATAAGAGAACTTCGTATTAAATCTATTAAACGATGGAAGAATATCGATAAACTATAGTTGAAGTCTCTTTTTAAAGCAATCTAAATGTTCTAAACCTACCTCGAGAGTAGACTACAAGTACTAGTGGCATTAGTAGATTACTATTAAGTTATAATAATAGTAACAATTTATTAACTTTTAGCTCACCAACCTTAATCTTCGTAATTAACTCATGCCTGGGTTTAAACTTAATTATGGGCAGATATACAATAGCCATTTAAGGAAAAACCTATTAATATTTGGTATTTATTCGTGTAGGAAAAAACATATTCATATTTGGTATCAGAAACAAGATGTGTTCCTATAGTTGTAATGCACCATTCTGTTACGATCGCTTCGACAAATTATGTATGTATACGACGACGGTTTAACTCGCTTGCGACGAGGTAATTTTTTGTATGGAAAAGTTTGGTTCTGTCAGTGACCGCCAGAGGCGCTGTGCAATTTTTCATAGACTTTTTTTACGTCGTCGCTAGCGAGTAAAACAGTCGTTTAATTCTAAAACTCATGGTACCGGTACTATATTTTCATAACATACCTGAGACGACCATATCCATGTACGCCATGTTCTGAATGGAGTTGAAGTCGAATTTCCCGCCATTTTTCTCGTCGTGTTCCCTGATCTCTGTCGCTAACTTCTCCTGGACCTCAGGGTTGACAGCCAGTTCATGCAGCGCGAAAGACATGGCTGATGAGACTGTCTCGAAGCCGGCGAAAAAGAACAGCACCGCTTGCGCTACCAGGTCGTTTTCTGTCCATGCTGTAACAAGATATGTATATTATATACGAAAATAAATACATCTTTCTTTTTTTCTTTCTTTATACATTCAGGCTTGCAACTTGTAGATCTTAGACATGATATTTATGTTAAGTTAAATTTTCAATGCTTGTCGAATATTGTAAGCGGTCTTGATATTCCTTATCGAAATTTGATTACCCTTTAACAAAATGAATTATCTGAATTCTAGAAAACTCGAAACTCGTAACCTTTTAGTAGTTTTGACTCGATCGCTATATCGCATCAAAAATTGATATTTAAGGTTTTTTTCAATTTAAAAAAATATATTTTTATATATATTTTTTGGCATCATTATCAGCCACCCCTAAGCCGCTCGTTGCTGACAAAAACAACACCATGTATATACATATGCTGCCACGGACTTTATTGCAGAACGGGTAATGCAGAATAATCTCGTTATGCAAAAGTAATATTATTCCCCCGTTTTCTCAAAATTTTTCGTTACGGCTCTAGACTTATGAGTCGTATCTCGATACTATATTATAGCTTAAATGGACTATCTAACGTAATTTTTTTTTCAAATCGGTCCAGTAGTTTTTAAAATTAGATCATTCAAACAAACAAACTCTTCAGCTTTATAATATTAGTGTAGATTTCAAATAAATGGCTGTGTATCCTACTTAAAAACATTTTGAAGAAGTAATTAAAAGCTCTCACTTCTGTTAATATTTTTCTTCATCACTGTTGACTCTTCAACCGTCGCGAACCCAGCGTCAGCGTCCTGGGTGCTTTTTTCCTCATGCACTAGTTTTCCTGTAACGAAGCGATAAAACATTCACATAACTGTAGTTTTAATGCATTTTACACATATATTTTTTACCATATTTGGTCGCCGGTTATGTCAGAGTCGTCTCACCGAAGTATTTTTGATATTACTTTATTTAAAGCATTTTTATTGCTTTTTCAGTATGAGATTGTAGGATAAGAGACTGCATCTAGAGTTCTATTTTACCTTATTTTTACTATCTATAAAATCAAGGGCGAGACAATATAAAATAACATAATCTTATATTTCCAGGATATCTGCGAACAGTCAATGGACTATAAATTAGACTAGAATGGTTTTTTTGTCACTGCAAGCGCTGTCATTGATTCTTGTTTCCCCATAACCTACTTTGCACGACTAGTTTGCACTTTTTTAACTGTGCCAGAGGTCCCAAGTTAGTCCCGATACCTGGGTCGGGCAAAAATGCGTAACTGAGTTTTACTGTTCAGAAATTCACAGTGTAGCCCGGAGTTTGTTAGTTGGCGGTGCTTCAGCCCTGCGCCTCGGAAAAGCACGTAAAGCCGTTGGTCCTGCGCCTGATCTCTCTCCAGTCGTGTCAAATTGCTGTCCCATGGGGCTATGAGAGTGAAAGGAATAAAGAGTGCATTCGGTTAGTAGTTGTAACTGGCATCCGTGGTCGAAATTGGCTAGGGAGGCTATTATTACTTTTGACACAGCAAATAGAAGCGAAGCGACACCTTGACAACCGTGCACAAACAACTCGCTCGGCCACAGGAGTCCTACTAACAAACAGGCTTCACCTTTCTTGGCTTCCATCAGCAGATGGATCATGTCTGGTCTGAGGATGTTCCTCGTCTCTCGATCCTTCATGGTGTCCAACACCAAACGCGTGAAGAAATCCCCTACTTTTTTCGGGAACAACGTCATTTTCAGTTTCTGAAAAAGAAAGAGTTACCATCTAGTATTAATTGTATCCTTTGTTTTGATTTATCTTAAAATGTGGCAACCTGGCTGTGGCTCTTTTTTTTTTAAAGTATGTAAGTGTTCGGGATGTCGCTTTATCCCAAGAAATAAATATGTTTCACACTTTGAGTGGGACGTGCCAAAATCCCCTCATGTTTGCACACAAGAAAACCAGGCCCCCAGTCTCCGGCAGCCCCGCTATTCCTGACTTTGGTAGCGGTCACGGTAACGGCGGGGCAGGGGGTGCTAAGTGATCGGTCGCTGTGGAATGCTGTGGGGGAGGCCTATGTTCAGCAGTGGACGTCCTTTGGCTGAGAATGATGATGATGATGATAACGCTTTGAGTACATAAAAATTTACTAAGAAACTTCCCAGAAACCGCCATTTATAATAAACTTTACAAAAAAAAAATGGACTATTGTTATACTGAAAAACCGGTCAAGTGCTAGTCGAAGGCGCACACTATAGGTTCCGTGCCAACTTTAACTGAATTAGAGATTCACTCACTTCGCTCAGCCAAAATACCACAATATGTGGTTGACAGCAAAAATAATTTTGTTTTTCATAGTATATGTATGAAAATCAAAGCTATGTGTGCGGTTGTTGAAAATGTACTCTATCACAAAAAACCACTACTTCGATTTCGTTCAAAGTTCAAATTTTCGTTGAAAGTCTTTGTCAAGAATATGTATATTACGTTTTTTTTTTCAAAATTTATAATCGCTTAGTTTAAAAGTTAGAGGGGAGGAGGGACGCCCATTTTTCACTTTGTAAGCTGTACACTATCTCTCAAACGTGAAACTTCTAGAGAAAATTGTTATGGGTACCTCGATGTAATTTTGTAATTTTGACGACCTCCGTGGTGTAGTGGCTAAGCACGCTGGTTTCAATGCGTCGCCGCTCCGAGGTCCCAGGTTTGATTCCCGGTCGGGTCAATATAGAAATCATAAAATTCTATATTGTCTTGGGTCTGGGTGTTGTGGTACCACCGCGTTGTGTCTAATTTCCATAACACAAGTGCAGTCAGCTACTTACTTTGGAATCAGAGCGATGTTTGTGATTGGTGTCCCATATTTATTTATTTATTGCAAAAGACCTATCAATAGACACCCTACACGCGTAAGCTTGTCAATTTTTTTTAGGTTTAAGTTTCATGCGAGGGAGCGTCCATGTAAGGATAATTATTTTTTATTTTTTGGATGAGAAGCGGAAACCGATTAACAGAATACATCTACCTACAAAGTTTCAACTGTGTAATACTAATAGTTTGCGAATAAAGTGGTTGTGACATATGGACGGACAGACTTGACGAAACTATAAATATAAACGAGGGTTCGGTTGTCTACCATTCGGCTACGGAACCCTAAAAAAAACATATTATAGACTTACGGATCCGTGGTGGCCAAGCACTTGGGGCATACCGTCAAATTGACTGAATTTAACAGTATTTGACCTATTATTTAAGGTCATAAACCGGTGATGACTGGTGAAATACCGGTAACAATGTTGACGGGTAAGATTTAATCATTTTACAACAGTAGTCGGCACTGTACACTCGGGCCCGAGTGGTCATCACAAAATTTGTTAATGCATTGCCATAAAAAAACTACTGTAACTGAATATATTCCAAAGTTTTTGCATATAAGGACCAACAAAGTCCTTGCGTACAAAATTTTTTATTGCTATATTTACAGTAAAAATGTAAAAATATGCGACTTGAACACCCAGTAACTACCAGTAGTTCAATTAGTCTGACATGGATCAATGATCTTGACCTCGTGTTGACGCATCATGCCACTGTATATTATGACAGGCTAAAAATAATGGTCTAGTAAATAGAGTTGAGAATTTGTTGGTAGTCCACGTTATATCTTCCGCGTAATTATAGGATTTGCAATACAAATGCTTGTATCTTCTTTTATAACCTTATCTTATCTTATTCCCTTCCTATTAATGCTCCCTAAAGAATAATTTTCTAAACTACTTAGTTAAGTTAGCCTGTAACGTCCCACTGCTGGGCAAAAGCCTTACTTCTTCATCACGCGGACTCAGTGCGGATTGGTGGAGGGGTGTTTGCAAGGCAAACGACTAACCCTGCTGTCAGCTGTTATCAAGCCGCTCATAAGGCCTCTGACTAGGCTTAACGACTTATATCAATCGATATTAGCCGGGACCAACGGCTTAACTTGCTTTCCGAAACACGGAGATGCTCGTGATATACGTCACTTATATGGTCGGAATGGTCACCCATCCAAATACGACCGCGCTGTCAGTTGCTTCACTACAGTATCATTACTAAAGCGCTGCTACCACTGCGCTACGAGCTCCAAACTACTTAACTTAGAAGAATTAATCGAAATTGGTTCATCCGTTCAACGTCAAAATACTTATTGCATTTACCATAACATAATGCATCGGAGTATGGTCAGTATGATTTTTGATTTACTAGCAGTTTCCCGCTGTTTCTCCCGCCTTAATAATATCATCCTAATATATATTATTGAAAGATGCATCTGATTATTTTCAGTGGTTGTGGCGTAAGGGAGTAACAAACATACATCCATATATCCAACCTCACAAACTTTCGCATTTCAAATATGAGAAGGATTTATCATTTGAATTTAAGGATTAATATGTACCTAGTTCAGCAGAAAGATCGCCATAATTGTACATTTTCTGTAATATAAACAATGACTATGCAAGGTGGTGCCAAATTTTAGGAAGCGAATGAAACCATTTATATTATCAACTTTTAATATGGGATCATGGTTGAAATCTTAAATAAAATTTCAGATGCCTCATGCAAAATCAGTCGGCTACATTGACAGAAATGTATGGAGAGGCAGAAAAAAAAGGTTTGAACCATGGAACCCATAGTAAAAATTGCAGGTATTTATACTCTCACTCATCCCCTAAAATTTGGCACCACCTTGCAAAGTCACCCTGTATATTGTTACAGACAAAACGCTACCTACCTAGTTTATTTATCTATATTTATTTGGAGGCTTTTACCAGTGTCAGGCATGTCAGCCCCATCGAATCTCACACAACAAATAACAATAACCAAGAGAGAAGGGAGTCAACGGGGCAAAATTATGTATACTAGGAGCGTTGCTGTCTCACTTGTTGGTTGTTCTAAAATATTGCTGAAGGCTCCTTGTGCGCATTGTATTTCGCGTAAGTAACGCCCTTCTCTCTCGGAATTATCACATTCTATCATCATTCTATTCATCATCATCATCATCATCATTATCAGCAAAAGGACGTCCACTGCTAAACATAGGACTCCCCCACGGCTTTCCACAGCGACCGATCACTAGGGGTCTCTTCATCTTTAAGAATGACAAGCAATTTTAAATTTAGTTGACACTTCGATGTCATGAGGTAAAATGGTATAACATGCACCCTCATATGGCGCCAATTTAGCGAGTTGGTCAGTCTATCTATCTAGTCTTCATGAATACGTTGGCTATATGTCCAAGCGGTTTACTCACCTTAGCCACTCTCGGGAAGCTCGCCATAATAACAATAATGATCATCTGGATGAACTTGAAGTTGGAAGCCACCTTCCCCATGGCGTAGAAGTCGTTGTTGACGTCAGTGAGGGAGTCGACTTTCAGCCCGAACGCGCAGGAGGCGATCACGTCGTTCGCGTACCGAGTCGTCAGGTCTTTGCAGTCGATATCTATGTAGTCTTCTGCCGTAAGAAGAAAGAGTTGGTTGGTGAGCTGGATTGAGGTTTTTTTTGACTTGACTTTTTTTAGAGACTAGGGCAAAGAGAGGGATTTTCTCTAGACAGGGATAGGTGTAAAAAACACCGCCACATATACCTTTCTCATTTTGAACTAAATATCATACTTAATTAAAATGCATGACAGGTCATGTAATATCATTCCCTTTCGTAAATCTTTTCTTCATTTACACAGGTCTGAATTAAATTTACTTTCGATGAAATTGTTTGTTTTTGTTAATATTTTGTTAAATAATTTCAATCATTTGTTAATTATTATTTTATAATAAAAATAAATCATTTATTATAGATTTAATACAACCTATACAATTTTGTTATTCTCAATAAAATAATAACTTTAATCTCTATTTTCAATAAATTACAATTTAATTTTGATTTCATTAATTTGTTTAAAGAACAGGTTTTTAGTTCCTTGAGCATGCAAGTTAACTTAGTGTCTGAACAAGGAACATAGGGCCTTCTTTCATGGCCATCATGTGGTTGACGCTCCGCCGGAGGCTGTTGCATTGAAGCCGTGGGCTTCCGAATGATGGCGTAAATTTATAGCGTTTCTGACTGCGGTTCAAACACCGATAGTCGAGCCATTGCTCACATTCGCAAGTAGGCCCTAGAGATTGCTGAATTATAGATTAATCAAATCTATAAACATTACCTTTAGCCTCCTTGATCTGCTTCTTCAACGAGATGATCATCTGGTTCCCTACCTCCACCATGAAAGGCACCATGACTCGTATCTTCGAGCTGGTAAAGGCTGGGCTGAGGGTTGACCGCATATCCTTCCATTCTTGACCTTAGCATCAAAATACACTATTTATTTTTAAAAAAATATTAGCAAGTCTATTTTTCAAACAGTATTATTTCAAAATGACCGAAGAGATATCTGATATAACATTAATTTTAGGTTTTTCCAAGTTACCCAAGGTGGCGTTATAATGAAACAAGTTGAAATCTCCGAGGTCCCAGGTTCGATTTCCAGGCGAGTCAATGTTGTTGCAAAACGTATACGAAGTGTAAAATTAATACAAATGCGCAAAACTTGCAAATAGTTTGATTGGAATAATAAGAAGAATCAATTAAACCATTTTATAATATAGGTCACATTTTTTTTAATAACAAAAATTTTGCCCTGTCTATTTATTCATAAGAGAAGCCATTACTTTCGGCAACCTGCCAAAGTAGGTAAAGCAATGGTTTGTTCTTTATGAGCGTAGATAGCAATAATAATAATGTCAGCACAGCGCAGTGGCCCGGTGATATACATATATCTACCTACCGTCTCCTCTCTCGATAGAGCGTCGTCCGCAGAGCAAGAAATTATCAGAAGTGCCAGTAAAACTTAAACACTACATAAAACCTTAAATGATTTTCAAATTACTTTTTTTCCTTTCTGAAATAGGTTAGTTATATTGCTATATTTTATCTGAATTAATAACAAACAAGAAAAAATTAAACTAAGACATGCAACATAAAAAAATTACTTAATATTAATACCTATTCAAACACGAAACCATTTCCTTGCGGCAAGGAGGCTATGATGCTGGCTGCGTTGCCGCGTTGGATAGCTATGCTGATCCTTTGGGCTAGAAACCAGCCAGCTTTATTATTGGCTGTTAAAGAATTTAATTTTGGCGCAATTTTTCTAAACAGTAATTTAGCAGAGGGTCCCCACGGCCCAAATGTTTCAACGCCAAACGGCGCAAACACATAATCACTTGCAAGTGAAACGTACTTGCGACGCTTGGCGTTTTCAGCCAACTCCGCTGCTGCTCCAGCTTTAAGGGCTGATTCTCTGAGATGGGAAGGGGCCAAAGTATCGACACAAGTTGCATCCCAAACTAAGGCCCTACCCCGTTCCCAGGGAATAAGCGTTAGGCCATCGGGTCTCTTGCCAATAGGTTAGTTGAATTATAAATCATTTGGGGTGTCCGAGGTTTGGGCACTTAACATTACACGTTATATATCTACATTGACTCGGGTCTGGGTGCTATGCTGCCGTCGTTCATTCTTATTTCCATTACATAAGCTAATAATAAGAGCAGTGTATGTTATGTAAACATTATTATTTAAACATCACCTTTGAGCGCAAACAGGTTCCTCCCAAAAAGAGGGTCTGTGTTTTCGTCGATCAAGCCGCGGTGGTCGAGGAAATACTCGAAGTCTTTAACTGTCACCTTCTTCAGCAGCTCAATGTCTCGGATCATTACCATCGGAGACAGGAACTCAAACCTCCCTGAGAATCTGAGGATAGCAGTATTTTAGACCTCCGAAAAACTGTATTTAGGCTCTACTAGGCCTCGAAAGCGTTCTGAGGGGGCGGATATTTTAGTAATGTAGCATTTTTTTTCTGAATAACATGCTGCAATAGTATCTTGGACATTTCGCACAGTTTTTGGTAACACCTACCTAATCACTTTTTTACAACCTTAGTGGCTCATTTATTTGCTCGGTAATATTTATAGTCAACATCTCGGAGGTGCCGGGTAGGTATCGAACCCAAGTTAGTATTATATTTCTTCGACACTGTCTGGGGTCTGCGTGTTGTGATACCACCGTTGTAACAAGTGCTTTTAAGCTCCTTATCCATTATCAATAATATACCTACAGGGTGTTGTTTTGGTCAGTGACATCCAATTTTAACAATTGACTTTATTATCATCCCTGAGTTGGATGTCAGTTGGATTGGAGTTATGCTTATTCCAAAAAACAAGTTTTATATAACAAAACCTCTTCACAAAATGGTAAAAAAATCGAAACGAATAGGGTAACTCGCACCCTCGGTCGTGTCTACGAAATACTAAGCTGTAGCTAGTAAGCTACGACCGAAGAGGCGACCTCGTTGGTAGTTTTGACTCACTCGCTAGTATCGCAATAATAAATTGTTTTAGTGGGTTATTTCCATTGAACAAAAAATTGCATCCGTATCGTTTGTACAACCAACACTAAGTCGGGCGTCGCTAATCAAAACATCCCCCTGACCATGGTGTTTCAAAAAAAAATATGAGTAGCTATCATAATCGGATACGCTCAGTCCGCCGTTAGTCTGTGCGAGTGCAGAGAACTATAGTTTGCGGTTTTACGTGTAGCCACTACTGATTTGTGGCTAGGATCGGATGAAAAGGTCATCAACATCTATAGTTACAGAGAATACTCACATTTTGAATGTTGCTTAATTGTTTTCATCACCCCATCATCTCTTCATACTCGTCGTTTTTTTTAAACAGTCCTTCGCTGCGTCAACGTCTGTTCGCTGTTCTCAATTAACCCATCTGCCCTGATTCTGATTTTCATTAAAATATATCGTTATAAAGTGTATAATTTGTTTTAATTTTGAATCAGTAGAAATATAATAATAATTGTTGAAAGTGTCGGAGTATTTTTTAGCAATATACATATAAACCCATGCGAAGCCAGGACGGGTTGCTAGTTATCAAATATATCCGTCTCGGACAATGACAATGACAATGAGTTAATACTTGTTTATAGATAAGATAAAAGCAAAATTTTTGCAGAAAAGCAAAGCATTTGCTGGAATCATCGTAACAAAGAAACAATCTTAATTATTGATAAAATGCAATGCTTATCTTTTCTGTGTGATTCAATTGATGCGTGTAGATTTATGATGAAGTACCAACAAAGAATTAAATGACTAAATTAAATATTCAATTTCGACAATGTTCCAAACAAACATTCCTTAAGACAGATGGCGTGATGAGCTGGACTCATTTAACAGGGACTGAAAGGCAGTAGCCCAAAATCGTGGAGATTGGAAAAGGGGTAGGGAGGCCTTTGCCCTGCAGTGGAACACTATAGGCTCATAATAATAATAATAATTTACATTGCCTTATGAAAAACTTACTCGAACTTATTTTTACTACAAAATTGGCGTATTATAAAGAAACATAGTAAACAGATTTTTTTTTGTTTGTTTTAAATAAATCTCAGGCAACATCTCTCCGATTAAAGAATCAAAAACGATGTGGTATCACGACACCCAGGACCGAGAGGATAATAGAGAAGGCAGATAAGAAAGATAAGCTGCGAATAGAGCCCGTAAGCTCTACTGATGCCGACCACCTTGAAAACCAGCGTGCTAGCCACTCCACCACAGAGGTAATCAAACTAATAATCTACAGGCGAGTATCATCATCATCATCATTATCAACTAAAGGATGTCCACTGCTGAACATAGGTCTCCCCTACAATTTTCTACAGCGACCGATCACAAGCAGTGTGCATCCAGTGTGATCCTGCGATTTTAATAAGGTCCAATTGTCCGTCTTATCGGTGAAAGTCCTACGCTGCGCTGCGCTTTTGGTCGATGGTCTCCAATCTATATTTCTTCTGGCTCAACGGCCATCAGTTCTTCGCGCTATGTGCCCTACCCACTTGAACTTATTGATTCGCTTACTAATTTACAGGCGAATATAATCTAACTATGTCTCAGAACCATACCTTTCTTCAGGGAAGGCATTATACAGTTCCTCGATAGCATCCACGAAGTGTTTCCCAGCTGCCCAGCACTGGCAGTGGGGTGATGTACTTAACGCCACTTTTGTCGAACTTCGAGTACACTTGCTTGCAATAAAGCAACACTGCTACCACCGCTACAGTCAGCCATAGCAGAATGTAGAAAATCATTTTCTGCAAACAAAATAAATAAATGTATTTTTAATCGGCTTTTTGACTGTGATAGGTTCTAACTCAGCGAAGAAAAGACTTTATTGCGCAATAGTTAGATTAGGGGAGATTGTCAATGTATGTCTCGGGTTTGATTCGCAATCACGAGATTTCGAAGGCAGGCATGTGCTAAAATTGATTACTACATAGGAAATTGCTATACTTACTATTTTCTATGCTTCGTAAAATAAACGGTAGACAAAATCATTTACAGTGAAACCCCGATAATACGATTCTATCGGGACTCGGCCAAAACCCGTTTTTACCTATGGAACATAGAAAATAAATTATTTACATGCCAAAATCGACATTTATATGAATTCGTTATAGTAGTTACAATCATAAAATGTACCTTAAGAATTCATCGAATCTTAGAACATTACTTATTGCCTTTCCAATCTTCAACAATATACATTTTCAACATACCTCAAAAAGAAGGTACGAGTGTCGGTCAAAAAGTTCGCGGAATTGAGGGGGGAAGGGCAACTTTTTACTACCTACACTAGTTGTGCCACTCATTAAGAGTATAAATACAAAGTTTCAAAAAAAAACGGTCATAATTCACTGAGCTACACATCAATCAACAAGTCAATCCGGAAGAAAATTTGCAACATGAAGAAACTTGAGTTTCGCGCAGTCATCAAGTTCCTTACCAAGCGAGGAAAATCTCCCCAGACTATTTTGGAAGAGAAGTCTTCTGTTTACAGGGACTCTTGCCCTGGTAAAACCATGGTTTACAAGTGACACAATCTGTTAGGGTGTTTCTTTAACTGGAGAGTACTATGCTGCACTATTAGAACGTCTGCGAGATGCTGTGAGGGAGAAAAGACGGGTAAAATTGACCAAAGGTGTGCTCCTTTTGCACGACAATGCACTTGTACAAATAAATTAGAAAAAATCAAATTTACCAAAAGTACACGTTAATAGTAGAAATATAGACACAAATTATTTGAAAACGGAGGGAAATTGGAACTCTATTTTAGACCTCATCTTGACTACCAGACAGTCTTTTTAAATCATTTTTTTTTAATCAATCCTGTTAGTATTGAAGTCCTGCCTGTATTGTAGAACGAGGGATCTAGGCATGGAACAATTTATGAATGGCGGATGAAGTTTTATATGAAACAAAAATCATTTCTCACACCTGCTACTTTTTTTCATACAGTCTGCTGCAAATTGCACTCTGCGAATCTTAGATTTCATTTCATTTCATTGACGAATGAAATATAGCGGGTAAAGTCTTTGACTGCAAGCGAGCGAGAAGGAAAGATTATGCCTTATGCGGTCGTAGAATATGACTTACGACGCCCAGCAATTTTAATGTGAAATCAATTTACTTAGGAATAAGTTTGAGATCATTTCGTCGTGATCGTAGAACAAAAGCGTATGTGCATTTCGTCAAACTTTACAAGGCGACCATTTCAAATATTTTAAACGGTTTTTTTTTAAATAACTTTTTATGTGTATAACCAAGGATCATAAAAAATTGCATAGGACAATTGTAAAATTTCACTTATGATATGGAATAGATATCAAGAGCCTAAAATAGCTGGTTTTTGAGAAAAATCACATGCGTCATTTTACTTTGGATAAAAATGCGACTCATGGTAAGATCCGACGTTTTCTGCGGATAATCGTATGTCGGATGATACAAAATGGCAATTTTCTGTGGATTTTGCATTAAATATTTTGACGTATGTGAATAATATTTACCGTTATGATATGAGGAAACTATTTCAAATTAATATGTTATGCATTTTAGTAAAGTTTCAGATGGTTAAGGTATTATTTATCAATGATTTTCCTCTTATTAAGAATTATTTGGTGAAAAAAATATCCTTTAATTTTTTTATTGCTTTAGAGCATTATCATCTCATCTAACTACGAGTAGTAGTTTCTTATATTAGCGCTTACAAACAATCTCTTTAACTTTAGTATATAAGTAGGTATAGATTGAATGACAATTTTAAGAAGAATAAAACAATTTTCTTAACGAAAAGTCTCCGTTTCAGTAACCTGACAAAAGTAAATCATCCTAGAAATGAAAGCTTTGGCAAAATCTTGTCTTTGATGTTTATAATTGTTTTACTTACTTACAACGTAAAACTCATGTAGTGGAACGGCATATTATGAAGACTAGAACTTAGATAATTTTGCGTTTATGTTATAAAGTAATCAAATAAGCCATAGATTTGGTTGTCCTTATTCCGTACAGGATGTCCAAAAAAGTAGTTCTCGTAACTATCGATGAGCTTGTTAAAAATGTCAAGGCATTGGGACTTTTAAGCTTATATGATTCGGTCCTATTACGTGAACCATATAAATAAACCGTTGTTAATATTGCTTACCATTAGAAAATTTGTTATAACTGAAATCAATCAGTGTTTTTGTTTTACCAAGATAGAAGACACGAAACAGAGTTGGTAACTAATTAGCTAACTGTCATCAATCCAGTCTCAAAATGAGAAATATCTTGGTGATTGGACAAAAAGGTACAAAAGAATTTGTTGCGAAAACGTTTGCAGTTGATTAGAATGTAACATGGAGCTCTTTATTTACAGGAGATCTATCTCTTGACAGAACACTATCTGGTCTTTATGTAAAAGCTGACTTTATAACGACAGTATTTATTTCCTCTACTTGCGAGCCCATGGCAGTCAGGTTAGGGTCTGAACGAGGAATACTAGAGAAACTAAACTGTACCTCTTCAATTTTTATAAGATAACTTATTTGTCTTACTTATTAACAAAATTTTCTAGGAAAAATGTATATTTGTATCAATGATATTAATTTCTTTTCTATTTCTTTTCAAAATGATATGATAAGAGCAAAGAAAGAGACAAACTTTAATGTAGGTTAAATTGATCTAAAGGTTTGACTAGCAGATAATGGTTAAGTCTTTGCTAAATAATGGATTTTAGAGACATTAGGTTATATCCCGTTGAAGATGTGAAAACTGACGATGTATAATGAAATTGCTATTATCACTAATATGTTGAGTAGAAATCCTTACAAAAACTTAGAAAAGATAAGAGCTATTTCCATCAGACATAAAATTTAACTATTCGTTTAATATATTTTTTTTATAAACCAACTCTGCAAGGAGCACCTTGCAGAGTTGGTTTGTAGCACAACCAAAAAACTTTTTTTTACAAGTCAAATAAACAAAATAATATAATTTTATCTTGTCAAGTAACTTTAAACAAGCCTAAGTATTACAATTAAAATTAATTTTCGTAAAAATATTTACAAATAACCATTTTTTTCAAAGGTAGAATGTCGTAAGTTATTCAGTGCTCGAAGAACATGGGTACAAGTGCACATACGACATCAAACTACGATAATTTGTCCACAGAATAACGTCCTATGTGATTATCCGCCAGCATCATGTACACAGAAAAATTCAGTTTGGCTACATATGACAGCAATTATTTGATTTTCCATAAAATTTAAAAATCAATAACAGAACCTATATTAAGTACTTATATTGCGTTTAAGCAAAACGTGTCATCTTTTGATCAATTTATTCACGTGCCATAGAAAAGTGACGGATGGTAAAAATCGACTGCTGATTTCGGTTTTAGCATTTTTCTTTTAAACGCGTGTAAATCACATTAAACTGAATTTGATTAATTTTTTGTAGTTCCTGGCATCTCGCAGGCTAGTCCGATGAACAATGTCGCTTGCGCAGATAAGGCGGACGTAAAACGTTGCCCTGCACGACGTAAGCGTACATACGTCATATTACTACGGACATTAATCAGAATCGTCATTGTACCTACTGCGTAACTTCGGATCCATTATGAAAAATATATTTTTTCTTTATTGGTATAAAAGTTTTCGGTGTATAAAGACCAAAAATGCAATAAAACGATTTTTAGATTTTTGACGTTCGTTGTTCTACGATTTTGTAATGATTTTGTAGCGAGTCAGTATGAAAATAGCATTATTTGCTTACAGTGAAATTCATTAGTCGCGTTTTCGCATCGCAATTGACACTACCAAAAAAACATAGGCAATAAAATTTCACATGTGATTTAAATAAAATAAATATATAATTTCATGAAATGAAAATAAATAAAAAGTAGCTATCATATAAATGCCTAAAGGGCACCCCATTTTAAACATAATACAATACACAAAGTCCGGTAAACATACATATAATTACTCTGCTATTTATGGTTTCACAATAGACACAGGACCATCATTTTTTGTTAGTTATATCAAGGTCAAAGGTTATGAAACAGCATAGGTACTAGGACTTAATCAATGTAGCACATGACACTTAAAATAAGTGGTCTTTCTCAAGGTCTAAGTCAATTGGTCAATCATCTTTGCCAAAGAGCAGGAGCTCTATTTTTGAATCACTTGCTTGGATATAGCGTGTGATTTTCGTTGGAAAGCGAACTTAAAATCAATGAAAACCAAAATATTTACGTGAGAACTCACAAAATGAGTAATATTTTTTGAATCACTCTTTTGTGCAATTTATCTGTTTATCATTCGAAAATCGGACATTATTCACTGAATATCACACGCCATTTAGATGCGGGTGATACAAAAATAGGGCCCCGATGTCACAGTATTTTCAGGCTTTTCGCTATGTGAAGTCGTCATCTCTTTCTTTCAAAAGATGACAGTTATCAGGCCCTTAAAAATAATACTTTCTGTCTTTCACATAGGATACGAATTCAAATACTACCCGTATTTATTTTAAGATTTCTTCCGAATAACCCAAATCGTATTAAAATAGAATGTTCTAACATAATTATTTTTATATGAACTATTTTTGACCTTTCATGTTAGTACATGAATAAACAAAAAGGTACATAATCTGTTATACATTGCACGTGTAAGTGTTTACAAGTGCAATTTATATGACTTTACGTATTTCTCTGTTTATTCATGTACTAACATGAATAAATATATATAAATATATATAATTACATAAACTGATCTTAATAAATCCAAAGGTATATATCAATCAATACTTAGTAATACTTATACTAGATGTATATTAACCTTGCTTTTATTTTAAAAAAATATAATACGATTTTTCTTGTTAAATTGGTAGATGTGTTCAAGATAGTTAATATATTTTTTGTAAAGAAGATAATTAATAAGTTTGTATAATTAAGTAGATTAAGATTTATTTCTTGCAAGTTACAATTAAGAGTACCTTTTATGGTGGCAAAAGATACTGTTGGAAATATAAATATCGTCATAGATAAGAAGTCTGATGATAACACTAAAATTATAAAGATAATAAAACACAAACAAAAGGCAGTTCACATTTTTAATGATTTTCTGGACGTAAACATACTAAAGAAGTAATTATAAATAATTAATTTTCGGAAGTGCTCATGATTCAGATGTGTGACCGTTATGGTTTTGTGTCAAGCCATTAACAGATTTTTTAACTATTCACACTACTTTTGTAGCATTTTTCGAAATCTTTGACCTTTATGATGAACGAAGTTTTTTCTTGGTTCTTATTTATTTCATAAATTCATTATCTCACAGACCAAAGAAAGAACAAGTGGCGGAACTAATGCTTAAAGCATTATCTACCAGTCAACAATTGGATGAAGCAGAAACGATTGTCCTTCATCATCAATTTTCGCAAATTAATTATTATGCAAAAATACATCATGAACACCTTGTGTTAAATTCTATTTATTATTTGTTTATTTTAAAACTTCATGCTCCACAAACGGTACAAATGGCAGACTTATAGCTTCTAACATATATTCCTTACATTTCTACTTCTATTTTGACTAAAATGCCCCAAAAAAAATCCTACTAAAATAACGTGTCATTGTTGTTTGTAAACAGTAACTTACCCACACAGAGACAGTACAATAAACACAGAGTAGTAATAATAACGTACAACCAGTCGGTCGCCCGACTGTTGAATGCGCAAGCGACGGCGGATGAGCCTAGGTAACAAATATGTACCTGAGTAGATAACGCGACGCATGTACGACTCTATGTACAGACACGATAGATAATTCATATTCATATTGTATCAGCTTTAAAAGCTATACATGCGCGTTCGATTTAATAATAATACCTTCCGACCGATTTCGGCCTTGGCGACCACTTCGACTCCTATTCAAGTCGGCGCTGATGCGCTCGAAGATGGCTTATAAACCCAATTTTTGCAGCAAACTCTCGTGCACAGTGTGGGCACGTAAGTTTGCCGTTAACATAATTGTAGGTCGTGGCAACAGTAATGCGTGTTTTCAGCTCATCACGCTTAGCGTCGAGATCAACTTGACGCTGCTCTTCGAAGTCGCATACTTGCTGATAAATCCGCCTGCGCCACTCAGGCCGCTTCGCTGCCAAACCTTCCCATTGAGATGGCTCAATGTTGCATCTTTTCATATGACGTTTCTGGACGTCTTTGAACCTGAGGAGTTGTCCGCCACGTTTACGCTTGCCCTCCTCAAGTTCAGAGTAGAAGATGCGCTTCACCAACCCTCAATGCCACAAACATTGGCGCGTCGCAGTACTTCAGTATTACGCACGCGATCAGACCACTTTATATTAAGAATTTTACGCAGGCATTTTAGGTGAAAGCGGTCTAATGTGCGTATATGGTGACGATACAAGCACCACGTCTCGGAGGAGTATAAAAGGTTCGGCAGCACAATTGCCATGTAAACTGAAACTTTTGTTGGCAGCTTTATATCATGCGAACAGAAGACTTTTGAGCACAGCTTGCCAAACGCCGCAGCTGCAGCGCCGATTCTGCTGTTTACTTCGGCATCAAGGTCACACTTAGATGTTATGGTGCTCCCTAGATATCGAAATTTTTGGACCTGTTTCAATGATTCTTCACCGAGCTTTATGTTAAGCGTCTCTTGACCATGTATGTCCAAGGACATAACTTCTGTCTTTTTGACGCTTACCTTCAGGCCAAATTTACATCAAGCCTCGTGAAACGCCGTTATAAGTTGTTGCAGGCCATTTGGAGATTCTGCTAAGAAGCACAGATCATCAGCATACGTCATAATTTCTGTAACTACCGCATGGGAGACTTTAGTACGTGCCTTCAGTCTGGCTAGGTTTAAAAGGCCGCCATCAGTGCGAAAACGGATACGCACACCTTCAGAGATATTCTGTGAGACTTCTTTTACTACTGCCGCAAAGTATAAGGAAAACAATGTGGGTGCGATGACACATCCTTGTTTCACCCCACAGGTAACGGGAAAGAAATCTGATTGTTCGCCGTCTACTGTTACGCAGCATTTCATGTCGTCATGCAGAAGTCGAATAAGCCTCACAAACTTATCTGTGCATCCTATCTTTTTCAACACCATCCATAGGGCTTCGCGAGGCACGCTGTCAAAAGCTTTTTCCAAGTCAATAAAGCAGAGGTACAACTGACGACCTTGTTCTCTGCTTTTCTCTTGCAGTTGACGTACTGAAAAAATAGCCTCGCAGGTGCCTAGATCTGGTCGGAAGCCAAACTGGGTTTCAGGCAGAATGTTTTCAGACAGATTAAGCAGGCGGTTGAGTAAAACTCGGGCAAAAGCCTTCCCAGGAGTTGACAGAAGGGAAATACCACGGTAAGAATTGCAATCAGAACGGTCGCCCTTGTTCTTATAGAGGGTGCTAATGCTCAACACTTTAAATTCATCTGGCACTCGTTCTTCCTCCCACATTCGAACAAAGAGTTTCCAAATCCGTGTATGCATGTCCTCGCCGCTATACTTCAGTAGTTCCCCCGGTATAAGGTCAATGCCTACCGCCCGCTTGTTATGTTGCTGTCTGATCGCAGTGACTACCTCATCACGCGACAGTGGCTCATCCAGCTTGATTTCCAAAGGGAGTTGTGTCATTGAACTGATATATAGTAGATCAGCTGATCGATCGACATTGAGCAATGTGTTAAAATGATCTGCCCAACGTTTTATCACTTTCTCCTTGGTGTTTATAAGATACCCGCTGTCTGCTGATCTAATGGGTACCCTCACTGGACAGGATATACCAATCAGTTTACGCACTTCATTGTAGTACTCTCCAAGCTGATTGGTGTCTGCGAGCCACTGCATGCGACAGGCCTTGTCATGCCACCACTTGTTTTTCAGTTGTCGAGACAGCTTACGTAATTCTAAGTCACTAGCTTTGACCTTTGAATTGCTTCCGCTACGTCGTGTTTACTGCTGCAAAATAGCACGATGTTGGTCAAGCGCTTTTGTGAGGATTCTGTCGTTCTCATTGAACCAGTCTTCAGTACGTCGAACTTTAACACCCAAAATATCTGAAGCAGTTTCTTTAAGGTGAGATGCTAATATCCCCCAGTCAGCCGTAACATCCTTCGTCTTATAAATGGGCGGCATCTTGTCGTTTAGAGCTTCAGCAAATTTCTCCTTGGTCTCACGACTATTCAGTTTCTCAAGGTTTAAAGAAGTCGGCTTGTTCACTTTAGTTCTACGTGGTTGACGAAGACGAAGTCGTAGCTTTGTGACAATGAGCCGGTGATCAGTCCAGCAGTGAGCACCACGCATAACGCGGGTGACTTGGACTTGGCAGATGTCTTTTTGCCGTACGATGGCATAATCAATTAGATACCAGTGTTTTGATCTTGGGTGCATCCACGTTGTCTTGTACTTTGCGGGCAGTCTAAACATAGTGTTCGATACCGCTAGTTCATGTTGAGCACAAAAACTGAGCAGCAAATGCCCATTGCTGTTCATATTGCCTACCCCGTGTCTGCCCAAGACTCTAGGCCAAGCCTCAAAATCCCGACCAACCCGGGCATTGAAGTCACCCAGCAATAACACCTGCTCTTTGGTGTTTATATTATTAAGGCATTGTCCTAACTCTTCATAGAATTTATCTTTAATGTCATCAGTTTTATCTAAAGTTGGAGCATAAACACTGATGACATTAAGAAAGTTGTTTTTATCCAGGTGAAGGCGCAACGTGGTAACGCGGTCCGAGATATGAACGGGATACTCCTCAAGTTGCTTTACCAGTCGATTCCTAATTGCGAATCCAACACCAGAACGTCTTGGTTCTGTGGAAGCGGTACCTTTCCAAAAGAAAGTGTAACCACCACCACCAGCTCACCTTCATCGGCGAGGTGTGTTTCGCTGAGAGCAGCCACATCTATATTATAGCGATGAAGTTCCCGAGCTACTACGGCAGTTTTACGTTCTGGGCAGGCGTTGCAATCTCGATCGATTAGAGTCCTCACGTTCCATGCGCTAAAAGTCAAATAGTGTTTGGTGTTTTTATTAAAAAATTTCGTTTGTTCCGACCGCGCTTATAACGATGCAGTGGCAACCGCGGCTGCTACCACTTCTTAAAAGGGGATGAACATTTGTTTAGGGCACCTTTTCTAGCCCCCTTCTCGGCTGAGCGAGGAAAGCAGTGCCTCCCTGAAAAGGGCTGCTTTGTCGCCCTGGGTGCTGCCGAATCCGTACTGTCCACCCCAAGAATGCAGTACAGAAGCGACCACGGTATGTTATCACACCCCCAGAGCCGCCCATGTGCAGGAGTTGGACAAAGCCCAGCGTACATCAAGCTGGACTACTCTACCTCATCCCATCGCCACGGGTCTAAGACGTTACTCGGAGTCCATTTTACGGAAGCGGTCAGGTGCGCAGGATATTTTAGGGTGCACAAGCGTTCGCGCAGACGCAGGCGCACGCACTCGTCCTCCCTCTCCCATGATCAGTGGAATGGAGAACCGCTACGACTGAAGAGAAGTCGGATGATGTGTCTGGCCGACGGTGGCTATATGCCCTCCGCCGTCGCCCTAGGCCATCCACCTTGCCTTGCTAAACCGCCAAATCCACCAGACCCTTTCGCATATCTGTATTGGGCTGCTGTCTTTGCCGGAACAGACTTTGGAGAGTTTAACGGTAGGGGTCCGTGATGAATAAAGATAGGGGAAGGGAATTTGGTATTGCGGTAGGAAAAGGGGGATAAAGGATACCTCAGCAACGGATTAGGAGAAAGAATGGTGCTTTAGTAGCTAGGGTGCTTCGGGGTTGCGTACCCGTATATTCCGGACTTCGGAATATCCCTGAAGGAATACATGCGCGTTCGATTTATAGCTATTATAGCAGGGTCATAAGACCACGTGCGTATACTTTTTGATGCCATAAAAATTATGTACAGTCATGCCATGGTAGCTCCAGTGAATTCGATTATCATATTATTTGTGACAAAAAATAGATGATAACTGAAAGTAACGCGTCCAATTAGGAAATCTCTCAGATACCAGTTAGGTAGTCCTTAATGCCAGCAGACTGAAAAACTTACGGTGGAATGAACGCCTATGTAAACTATGCGTGCGTGCGTTACAATGATAGAGCATCCATCTATTTTAAACGATTTCCATTAAATATATTTGATTTAACTGTGTCAATATAACAGTTTTATGTCTAACAATCAGTAACATGTTTCCTAGTTTTTAATCGACTTCAGAAAAAGGAGGAGGTAATTAATTCGACTGCATGTTTTTTTTTGTGGCTGTGTAACTTCATATCTCACTAATTTGTAGACCATTTGATTTTTTTTTCTAGTTATTCCCATTGTTACCAAGTTGGGATCTGTTAATTGGGATCTTGGTGCAATCGAGGGAAGACCTCCAATGATAAAGGCACGTGTAGTGTTTTTTTATTATTATTAGAACCTAAATGTTGACGTGTTGTTACGTTTGATAGTTATCATTGTCTGGAGCTGAGCTGATGGTGGAACTCCTTAACGTTAAAGAGTTCAATGATTTTAATTACAGGACTTATGGTAGGTAATTTTTAGCCTCATAATAGTCTAAAATTAACAATTAAACTATTGACTCTCAAGCCACAACTATCAGAGCACCAACTCTAAAAAGAAATAGTTCGGTTAAAATGGATTCATTTCCTTGAAAAGGTCAAGAGTTTATTCGTTTATTTAATTATGTCTTAATTACTACTTTTATTGAACACTGTTTGTTACAAAAGTGTTATATGTAGAGCCAGTTAAAGTAACTTCACTTGCGTCATCTAATCAGGCACATATTCTGTGAAGACGATTAATTGAAGACGTCACAGCTGATAATGTGTAGGTAAACTGATATTACTTTAGTGCAAAATAACTATTTTGATTTATTTACACTTCGTACGGACAACAGGACGTCAAGGTAAACACTGCGGTATCTTATGCATATGTAATAAGGGCTAGTTTGCAACAAAAGTGGGTAGACTGATGTGCTGGCCACTGTACATACAATAGAGGAAGATTCGATGACTTTATGAATCATACACCTTATGATTACAAGTATTTCAATATATTAGTAAATAACAATTATCTTTGAATTTGAACAGGTGGTAATATTAACCGGTGGATTGACAGAAACCCACTTTCGATGAGTATGTACGGACAATAGCACGTCAAGGTAAACACTCCGATATCTTATGCCGTTGTGATAAGGGCTAGTTTGCAACAATATTGTAACCTGAGGTAGAATTGTGTAAAGCAATCGTATTTAGTGATGAAAGAGACTCAGGCTTTTAAGACTTTTACCAAAGACTCGCCTTATTTTTGACGCCTCACGATTGACTCAGTCTTTTAGTCCCCAAACTTTAGTCCTAAGACTAGCCTTATTAGTCGAAGTCATTTAACTAAATAATAAATAAATAAATAAAATGCGTTTATTGCTTCCCATACAAAAAATAACTTATCTCTATCACTATTACTTAAAATTATAGCTTAAACTAGGAGAGCAAATGGATGTGGCTCAGCTAGTGTTGGCAGAAGTCAACGCTAATTTTCAGCCACTCCCATCCCTCTTAGATCTTGTGCGAGGGTTGAAGTTACGAGGGCTTAAAATATACAAATAGAATATATACAAATTTAAATGACTTAGAAAAATATATATATATAAAAAAAGAAACAACCTATCCAAAAAAACACCTCACTAGCATCCTGTGTGCGTGGGTGCGTGTGTGTGTGTGTGTGTGTGTGTGTGTGTGTGTGTGTGTGTGTGTGTGTGTGTGTAACTAACTAAACGCTAAGCAGTTACTTAAATAGCTTATACAGCTTAAAGGACTTAAACAGCTTAAAAGACTTGCGACTCATCGCTTGAAGAGTCGAGAGTGGTAAGCCGGTTCACTATCCATTTGCATAAAAAAAAACCCTAAAATATGGAGTACAGTGGTAATTTATACTAATGATATTTACACATAATAGTAATATTCATAACACATTTTGCATAATGGTTTTAAACATAAAGACAATCAGCTTAATCATAATAATATTTAAGCACTAAAATCTTAGAAGAACAAATTCGGCTGCAAGCTAATAATGAGATTTTTGGAAATTGCGCTTCTGCAATACATGATCGAAAAAATGCACAAATATAGTTTTTTTGGGATTACGATGTTGGTCCCATAAAAAAAAAATACTGAGCTTGGCGGTCAGAATTAACCTCAAGGATGAATGCAGTTAATTTGATAGACCCTATGTACACTGATTTTGCAAAATTTGCCGTCATATTGGATCCACGATTAAAAAATATCTGTTTTGCCGAACAAGGCTACGAATGCGAAGATATTCTGCCGCGTTTTTAAACTTATTTCACGCGTTTTTAAACTTTATTCTTATGTAAATTCAAGTAAAGATCAAAGGTTAGCCACATCATGGTCAAAAGTGGTATATGAACAAATGTACAATGCTTTAAAGAGTTCTTTCAGCATATACCAACATGGATTCTTGCGAAGACGATCGACTGTTTCAAACCTTGTTCTTCTTAATGACTTTATAACACAAAGTATGGATAGTGGAAGCCAGGTAGACGTCGTGTATACTGATTACAGTAAGGCGTTCGATCGAATTGACCATAGTCTCCTTCTTAGTAAGCTGCAATGTATAGGCATCAGAGGTGATCTGCTGCGATGGTTTTCGTCCTATATCTCAAATCGATCTCAGGCTGTAGTTGTTAGAAACTATATTTCCAGCTGGGTTCCTATCCCCAGTGGTGTTCCCCAAGGATCGCTACTTGGTCCTTTGCTATTTGTAATATTCGTCAATGATATTGATTCCTGTCTGCTTTCCTCTCGCCTTCTTTGTTTTGCCGACGATATGAAAATATACTCCTCGATTAGCTCCCACGAAGATTATGTTGCTCTGCAGGCTGATCTGTCACGTCTGTGCGATTATTGTGACTTGCATAAGTTAGATTTAAACCCATCGAAATGCTGTGTAGTTACTTTTAGCCGGAAACATAAAACAGAGTTCTACTCCTACTCAATAAAAGGCCAGGAGCTACAAAGAAAAGCCTCCGTTCGTGACCTTGGAGTAATTCATGACTCAAAACTACTTTTTGAGGATCATATCGATCATGTTGTGGGTAAGGCGTTTAAGGCTCTCGGGTTTGTGATGCGTAATTCAGTGTGTTTTAACAATATAAAGACTATAAAAATACTGTACTGTACCTTTGTTCGGAGTTACCTGGAATATGCATCGCAGATCTGGAATCCAAGATACCTTACATACGTTTCACGACTGTAGGGCATACAGAGAAGATTTGTTAAGTTCCTTTGCTATCGCACGGGGACGAAATATAGTTCCGAAGATTATTACAAGTTATGTAGGCAACATCATATTCTTCCCCTATGTTCTAGGCGAGAAATTGCTGACATTATTTATTTGATGAAGATTATCACAGCTGAGATCGACTGCCCGGATCTTTTAAGCAAAATCTACTTTAACACCCCTAAAAAACGTGTTTTGCGTAATAATTCTCCGCTTTATTTGCCCGTTGTGGGCACTAACTATAGGCGAAATAGTTTTATTTGGCGGGCTAGTAGCGAGTTAAATAAAATTTTTAAATGTGGAGATTTGGACATATTCTATTCTACCATTATTTTCACTAGACGGCTACTGGGCGAGCGCTTTTTTGATTGCAAGTTGCTTAAATAGTTTTAATATTTTTATCTTCCTTATTATATTATGTTGTTTTGTTGCTTGGCAGTATTCTTGACTGAATGTTTATGTTAATTCATACTATTTCTATATGTGAGAACCTGTAAGAGGTTTATGAGTTAACCATACAATCTCATATCACCTATTTAAAAACCCTGGTTTTCCTGTAATAAAAAAAATTAAATTAAAATTAAATCATATAAATCACAAAATACTGAGAAGAAAAGTGTTTTTTCTGTGGTACACAAGCAAACAAATGCGGAGCAAGATAAGATACAAAAGTATGTGTCCATGCCACTAGAAACTGAGGATACAGACGTTTTACTTTGGTGGTGTAATCAGAAGTATCACCTGCCTTGCCTAACGCAAATGGCTAAAGATATATTAAGTATTCCAGCAAGCAGTGTTCCAAGTGAACAAGCCTTTTCGAAATCTGGTAACCTGATCTCAAAAAAACGTTGCAGATTAAGTGATAAGAGCATCAGAGCGTCAATGTGCCTAACGTCTTGCATGACTTTTCTGTAGCAGTTTTTTTTCACTTTGTTTATTCCTTTACATTTTTGTTAATGACCTAAAATAGAACTTTTATTTTTATTTTTACATAATAAACCTTGATTATCTAATATGTAGGACATAGTTTCACTCCATATAATATTTAAAAACAATTGCCCTTTCAGTCTGTTTTAGTCGTATAAGGAGTTCAAGTCGTTCTAGGCGTTTAAGTCGTTTTAGCGTAACAAGTCTTAAAAGTTGACTGACAGAGTCGTATTATTTAAAACTAATCAGCTAAAGTCTTAAATTTAAATCATTGAATCATTAAAGTCGTGTAAAAAGAGACATAAAGGACTGACACCCGGTTTCTGAAACGCATGTTATCGTAAAAATTACGTAACAAGGTGTTAATCTCTATTTAAACGCAGTTCGGGTTTCTGAACCTGCCAATTGACAGGTTGTCATTGCAAATGTCACATCTTTCATTAATCGCCAATTATGGAAGATTTGGGTTTCCGAAAACGTTTTTTGCATGTCAACTTCTTGTTAATACTAAATTAGCTAATTAGCGAAAATCAATCACTTAACGGAGTGTCAAAAGACTTTTGCATACTTCTTTTTATGAACTGAATTGAAAAAATACAATGTCATCTGAATTATCTGCTGATGATATATCCATAACAAGCGACGAGGAAGATCTGATGCCAACTCGCTTGTTTAGAGAGCGAATGCATCCAATAGATCACTATAATGATTTGGAATTTAGGGCCCGCTACAGAATTTCAAAAATTGTTTTCTTTGAACTAATGGGATTACTGTCACATCTGGAACCCATGACCCAACGTAACCATGCCATCAGCGCTGCGGAACAAGTGCTGCTGGCCATAAGTTTGAAAATTCTGTGATCTGTCAATCATAATTTCTTGACATCACAGATTACACGTTGTGGTCAAAAAATAGAGACAAAGGTATACGTTAAACAGAAACAAAATATGAATGATTGAATGAAGGTGACTGATTTAAGCAAGGGTGGTCAGACCAAAAAAAATATCACCTGTTAACAATCGATTCGCTAATTTTAGGATGAATTGTTTTTCAGCAACCCACAGTTGTTTAACAGATTGTCAATCATGACTGACTGTTAACGAATTCATTATTTGACAAGCGTTTCAGAAACCGGCCGTGAGTCTCTTTCATCATTATCGTATTCATTTGACAGTTTATAACGTACGGTATGATCTGTCAAACGCTTTGTCTTTGCCGTTTGACAGATCATACCATACGTTTTGAACTGTCAAATGAATACGATTACTTTACACAATCGCACCTCAAATGTGCTGGCGACGGCACACGACGACTTAATTGATAAATTAACCAAAATACAATACCTAGGGACTTTAGATTTTATTTATAGGGTTATCTTTTAGGTTCCTACGAGTTTGTTGTTTCTTTATTCCTGCAAAGTAGAGGGTGTTGTTTAAGTTTTTAAATGGTGAAAATATACTTCAAAAAATTAGACCGCCTTAAAAAAACTGGCTAAGAAGTACAAAATAACGCATTTGCCCTATATTAAGGAGAAACCTGCTCGTATTTATTTGGAGTCGGTGCATGATTTGCAGACGTGTACGTAAGCTTGAGATCATGTACCGACTTTAAATAATATTGATTCATTATTTTTAGTTATTATTACCTAAGAATATTTCAAAAACTACTTGACTGATTTTGATGAATCTTACACTTTACCCTAAGTTGAAATATCACTTCTGGGTTTCGAGAATTCCGTGCACCGACATACAAATATACGTACACTAAACAAATTTAATTTTATACAATTATTTTGTTTTAAATTTCCGCTAAGCGACGCCGGCGCAGGCATCTTACAACGCTAACCGTCACCACGTTGATTGAGTATTAGTTTAGGCAAATGCAGGATGCACCACCCGCCCTCCCTCAATACGCATGCGGCACAGCTGATGCAATTATTAGACTTAGGCGACTTAATCGTCCGTGCTCCGCCGAGGCGACAATATCTCCTGAGGATGCCACGTGTAGTGGCGAAACGAGTCCAGGTATTTTGCACGTTGGTGTTGGGCACTACGAGTAATAATTGCAGTAGCTGTACTGCATGCGTATTGAGGGAGGGCGGGAGGTGCATCCTGCATTTGCCTGAACTAATACTCAACGTGGTAACGGTTAGTGTTGTTAGTTGCCTGCGCCAGTGTCGCTTAGCCGAAAATTTTGAAGAATTTTTTTTATATAAAATTTAACTTAATAATGGATTTTCGCAAAGTTACGCCTGATTCAATTAATTATACTCCAAAGAAATTTAGCACACATGTTAAGAGGCCTCAATAGAACAACATACTCAATATACATCATACATTATAAAAAAGGCCAAACATATCACATACATACTCATTGAATTAATTTATCTCCTTCTTTTGAAGTCGGTAAAAAAAGTTTAGATAAAAGGCTCTCAAACTTACTTTGTCTACTGCCCCACTTCAATATCGACCTCTTTTACTCTTCGATATTACTTCAAGAAAACCTATCCAGTTTGATATTGCGTGCCTACTGTGTTATATTATGTCGTTTCCAGCCCTCGACATTCAGGCTGAGCTTTGTTTTATGCTTTCCCGATACATTTTTCTGCAGTGATTTTGTTTTACTTTACGTACAGCATCATCGCAAACATGTTACACTATTGGCGGTTTGCCAACCTTGTCGCATGGTATTATTTGCCGAATGTGTGTTACATATTTTTTATGGAGACTGTACTTATGCAAGAATGCGGGTCGTTTTTTTTTCAATACTTGTTCTGATATGGAGTTTAATACTAGTCTTCAATACAAAAAAAAAACCCGCGAAAAGGATAGACTTTACAGGATCACTTATAATACTCGTAATATATCGTGTTACCTTGGCTAATTATTTGCAGCCTTGGTAGCGCAGCGGTTAAAGGGTCGCACTTTAAAATGACGGCTGCGCCAGAGATATCGGGTTCGATACCCGGGTCGGGCCATAAATATGTATCTGGATTTTTCAGTTCAGGAATTCTCAGGGTAGCCCGGAGTTTGGAAGTTGGCGGTGTTTCACTACCGTGTTTCATCGGTGTTTCACCCTCGGAAAGCACAGCCGTTGGTCCTGCACCTGATCTCTCTCCGGTCGTGTCAGATTGTTGTCCCATCGGGCTATGAAAGTGAAAGGAATAGAGGATGCATCTGTGTTTGCGCACACACTTGTGCACTATAATTTGTCCTGCACAGTCTATTGGTCGTTGTGACTGGCCACCGTAGTCGAAATCGGCTAGAGACACTGTATTTATGTATTTCCAGATAAATTTTATATAAAAATATTATTAGTGCGTCATGTTTATATCTGGTTATAGTTATTTTGTTTAATATTACTAAAACTAAACTTTACACTTATTATAGGTCGTCACCAAATTACAGAAACCAATTCCATATTTCATCAGATATTAAAGTGCGCAATATCCATATATCCTTATTATCCATATATTAAAATACCTTGGAATAGAAAAGCTACACTCACGGTACTTTCTGTTGAAATAAAAATGTTGAAAAGAAAATGTGTTATTTTCCATACTATTGTTCAGAATTCAGGCTTGTCTTCTGAGAAGATGTACAAATTGTGCTTTTTAATAACGCCCCACGAGCTCCAGATTATCTGCAAGTCTGTATTGTTGGAAGAAAATAATATTTTTATACTTAAACGGTCACTAGTATTATGATAAACATCTTAATATTTTTTATAAAAAAAATATGTTTCGCTAATTAGTAAGTAGATATTATTTGTTTAATCTAGTGCATCGTACGTTTAATCTAGTTATAAATTATCTTAAAGTAGGATTATAAGGGTGGTAACTAATATCCACAAACAAGGCTTGGGTAAGTAGGTAACCAAATTCGACACATTACAAGTCTCATTTGAAGTTAAGTTTTTGAGTCTGGTATCAATTTAAATATAAGAAAACCATATAAGGGTACGAATTCGCTCACTTTTCGGTCCACCATTTATATTTTGTTCGAAAGTAGCAGCTATCAATGTAACCGAACATTGTTTTAGAATTAAACTATTTATTCCATGACAATATCTCCAAAACCGTCACGTTTTGAAGGGCGCTCGAATCTTCCAGTTTACATATTTAGCAGCTAATAATTTAAAAACGTGACACTTTAAGATGTTTTTTTTAATTATATTTTCGATTTATATTGATACTAGCTGTGCCCGCGACTTCGTCTGCGTGGAATAGTGACTTTGGGTAGATTTTTAATCACATAGACTAATAATGATTTATAGCTAGGATACGTATTTATACGAGTACGGCGCTTTGAAAATGATGATACTTCCATAAAAGCTTTCATCCCCATTTCAACTCCTTACAACCCTTTTTTTTAATAAAAATGTAGCATATTTCCTTTTCAGGCTCTAGATTATGTGTGTGCCAAGTTTGATTTATATCAGTTCAGAAGGTTTGTCGTGAAAGCGCGACAGAAAGACAGATAGACAGAGTTACTTTTACATTCATCGAATGTATAAAATTCTCGTGTCACAGTTTTCGTTGCCATACTCCTCCGATTGGCTTGACCGATTTTGATGAAACTTTTTAACAATATACATCGGCACAAAAAATCGGCCAACATCTATTTTTCATCCCCCTAAATGTTAGGGGTAGTCCACCCCTAATTTTATTTTTTAGACAAAATTTTTAATTTCTATTTTTTTATGATACAACATACAAAAATACATACAATTCTTAATTTTCACCATTCTACGATCAACCCTTATTTTTTAATAGCCATTTTAGTAATTTAAGAGTGAAACAAAATTCGCTGGGAATGTGGGAATGCTTACCTTTTAAAATTACGGGACTCGGCGGGACGGGGCTGGGGCCGGACGGGGCTGGGGGCGAAACAAATAAATAAATGTCCTTTGGACATTCCCACACATCGCCATCTAGCCCCAAAGTAAGCTACTCAAAGCTTGTGTTATGGGTGCCAGACAACGGATACAATACTGAAATACTTTTTTTTTTTTTGTAAATACATACATGATATACATAGAAAACACCCAGACCAATACAAACAGACATGTTCATGCACACAAATGTTTGTATTGTGCGGGGATCGAACCCGCACCCGCTGCGTAGTAGGCGATTTCTCGACCACTACACCAGACGGGTCGTCAAATAAACGTCAATAAACGTCGAAACAAAGTTTGCTGGGTCTGCTAGTTATATTATAAAATAGGTAAGGATGATCTATCGATTTTAGTTAGTTTCAGCTGCCGTCATTTCGATAAAACCTAAATACCAAGTGAACCAGACTTCATAGTATAAATTTCAAGCCCATTTTATTTAGTGACTCACCTGGTATAGGTAATACCACCTTATGACCTATACATCACAAATAATTTCATTCTCTTCGCTACTTACAATTTGCTCCACGTACGTTCCCCTAACAAACTGCAAGGGGTGATCACCGGCGACTCCGGGTGTTCGTTAGCTGATCGCAAACTAATTAATCCTGAGCGAGAACCACTCTACCCAATTGACCTGGATTTCTTGTGATGCTTTTTCTATCCGATTGTGTACTTAAGAAGTTGGCACTGAAGAATGTTTGATTTTTCTGTTTCTTTCGTTAAAGATATATAGCCTCACCACAAATAAGTAAGCTTGGTTTGAACAACCGCTTAAGGCCTGATTTTACCGAGGTCAGATAAGAAATATTCGTAGAATAAAATACAATACACCTAATTTGAAAACTTCACCTATTTATCAGTTATTATTATGTAAAAGTCATTTTAAAATCGGTCGTGTTATACTTATTCAAACGAATACTCGTAAGTCTTATCTGACGTTTGTAAAATCAACCCTAAATATGATATGACTAGTTCAAAATCAACGTCAATCAAGACAAATAACATGAGGCTGACATACAATTCACTTTAGCCGCATAACATTTAAAGATTTGGCACAATGGTTGCGGTCAGCGGTCCAGCTCATACTTAATTGCCCGCATGCGGTCAATATTATATAGACCGGTCAGTATCTGCGTGACGTCAACAATGTTGCGAGATTGCTTTCTCAACATCCGAAGGAAATATTTGTACAAATAATTAACAATTGGTTAAGATGATGTAAGCCAATTTATAATTTGTATTTTTTATTTTTATAGTATTTTTTCACTGTACAAACTTAATAACATAAATTTCACTTGCAAAAAACAACTGTGTCAGACAAGGAATCGAACCCTGTGTCTTACGCTATCCGAGCGCATGCTTATACCACCAGGCCAACGACACATTGGCAAGCCTTTTGAATATTGCAAATGCTTTCCAATGATTTCTTAAACGCGTAGGCTGCATACATATACGAGTAAGTCTATGCATCTCGGATCGAATTTCTTAGAATAGTCCAACCCACTCCTCCAGCCATAATCCTCACAGCTTGCATTGTACCGCGCACGCTGTTAAGACGATTAAGTTCTAAGCTCGATTTAGTTTCCTCATTATGAACATGTACCATTTTTATAATGTATGAATGAAATTCTATCCGGAGAAGAAATCTAACCTTCTATCTTTTAAAAAATATATAAGCTTTTTCTATCTAAACAATAGTTTAGTAGTTAGATAAGCTAACATAAGATGCATTGATTTACTCAAAACTTACGCAGTCATGTACATAACAGGTGTTTTTAGTTGAAGTATCAACATTTCTTGTCGATAGCCGGCATGTAATATTAAATTGACATCAAATACAATAATAATAAAATATTCATTCCAGAGTTATGTCAGAATAATTATTATGATAAACTTATAAAATAATATTATTTAAAATTTATCATTTAAGAAGTAATTTATCGTGTAATAACATGTTACACGACGATTTCCGATCCTAGTCTGCCCCACATATTTACTTAGTTCTGTAATAGTATACTTGAGTACTAAACCACATACTCACTGCGTGTGACTTATGTAACCCCATTGTATTCACTAAATTACACATTCTCTTCGTCATAATATGTTCAATACTTACATTACAGTTCATATGCCTATCTAGATTTGAAATTATATGATTAACATAAATGTCGGAAGTGTCCACCATGTTGAATGTCATTCGGCTATGATATAAGAATAACTTGGATTAATATTTAAATAATTTAATTATTAGAATTACATTTTATTTATTCTATATTAATTATTTAAAGATTATTGGGACACTTATTAGACTTTTATATCTGCCGTATAACAAATGTTCATTTTGGCGCCAAAAGGAAGTTGACTCTGATTGGTTGGTGGAGGTTAGATTTATTTCAAATATTGTAACTATTAAAATAACAATCTAAAAGGCTTACTAAATTCAGTACAATTAATAACTAAATAATTAATGAATTTACATATTTAATTAGCAGATTGTTTATCCCTACAACTAAATATATTAGTAAATGTTTAGATATGGAAACGGATGTCGTCCCCACTATTTTTTTACTGTTGTTCAGGGTTTTGATTTGTTTAAAAGCGAGCTTCATTCCAGAATATAGTCTCTATTTGTACTTTCTCTGACTTTGTGCCTTATCTTTGTACTATTTTGCTGGAATAAAACTATTGGATAAGAACCTGAAGATTCATACTACGTGTTTATTATTCAAGCACCCCACACGCGGTCACAAACATTTATCTAGTACTTACTTACTTTACGAGTACTTACTTTGGGATCGGAGCAATGTATGTGATTGGTGTCCAATATTTAAATAATAATTTGAATTGACTGAGGATCTTATCAAACATTTTTGTTGCCATACATAGAACTCTGATTGTTACTCTCGACAAAAACGTTTCAAACTAAAAAACTTTGTTAGTATTAGTACCTACATATTCTGTATTTTTATTGTTTAAACTTTTCTTATTTTTTGGATATTACTGGATATCATCGGTAAGCCTAATAATTAAATTAGATATAAAGTTTTTTAAAATATATCTAAACAAAATCAATGCAGAATTGCGGATCTTCCTTCCTTCTCATAACATTTAAGCGAAGTCTGAAATGAGCGCGCTCCCAAAGTACAACAGCTACACTATTATTACTGATGAATGACAGAATTTCTGTGGGAAATAGTTCAAAGGCGATTCCGCCGTTCCACCACATCATTATAATGCGGAAGCCTTGTAGCTGCCACTGGAGTAAGGAAAATACACACATCAAAAGTGTCTAGGGATCAACATATATTTTTGCAATAACTTTTCTCCTGATTGATATTAATTAAAAATTTCTTTAAGGATTCATCAAATAAAGTGTTTTCGTTTGTCTACAGTAACGATAAACCAAGTCACCTTTGCATTATTAAGAAACTTGCCATTTTCCTAATAAAGGGATTTTTGACATTTGAACCACTAACATTAAAGTTCGAAAAAAAGACTGAAATAACAGTTTTCTTTAAAATTTTATTGGGTAACTTAAACAATTAATAATCCGTGTTTCTACCGCGAACACTAACAACACAAGAACATCGGTTTGGCATACTCAAAATGAGTTTATCCAAATCACGCTGTGGAATGGCCTCCCATGTTCGTTGCAACAACAAAAAAAGATCTTCTTGCGACTGGATACCCTCCATATTCGGCAGAGCTCTTTTCTGTAGCATATCCCATGCATGCTCAATCGGGTTCAAGTCTGGCGACTGAGCAGGCCAGGGCAGGACATTGATGTTAGCTGCGGCGAGAGTCTGTCTTACAACTCTTGCGGTGTGCGGTCGTGCATTATCATGCATTACCAATAAAGGGACCGATTTGCACTTGTAGAGGAACGAATACGTCTGATACAATCGTCTCAGCATAAATTTGAGCGTTGAGGTTGCCTCTGATCCGAATCAAATCAATTCTTCCGCCGATCCAAATACCCGCCCATACCATGATGGTTCCACCACTATAAGGATGGACTTCCTGGCAGGATTTTAATCGCTGTTGGCGTCCAGGGGTTCTTCAGTGTTGTATACGTCTTGTATCCAGTCTCATACCAAAACGAGACTCATCAGAAAAGCACACGAAACGCCATTGTTCTTCTGCCCAATTTCTGTGTTCAAGAGCCCATTGATATCGAATCCTACGATTGTGCATTGCTATAGGTGGTACCCTTAGCGGTCTTCGGGAATGAAGGTTCACTTCATGCAAGCGGTTTCTGACTGTTTGGTCGCTAATTAAGTTCCCTGAAGAGTGATGAAGCCTCACGGCTAACATCATGGCGGTTATTGTTGGAGCTCTTCGAGCTGTGATTTGAATGTATCGGTCTTGTCTCCGTGTGGTGCAGCGATACCGTCCTCCATGGCGCTCAGCCACGGTACCAGTGCTTCGGTAACGTGTCCAAAGTCGACTGATAACACTCTGACTTGTATTCAGAGCTAAAGCCACAGTACGTTGCCGGGAACCAGCTTCTATCATTCCCACGGCTCTGAGCATTTGTTCCCTGCTTAAATGACGTCGCCGCTCCATAATAACGTTGGTTTTAATCAGTAGTAGGGAAACAGTAGCACTAATAATGTCTTTAATGCGTTGTATGTTTTTATAGGGAAAATATTGACAGCTGATTTTCATCTTTACTCGAATTTGATTGACAGTTCCTGTTTCAAATTATGAAATGCACCAAAAAGGATCCATATAAATTTATAAAATCATAAATTTAAAGCCACATCTCAATTTCAAGAAATCCGCATAAAAATGCTTGATCTCTAGACACTTTTGATGTGTGTAGATGGAGTCACTTGGAACACAATTTTTGACTTTGTAACTTTGCTTGGACTAGTTTGGAGGTTAACCTTTTCAAAGTCCTAACCCTTACCTATTGAGCCGGGAGGAGGGGAGGGTTTGAAGGAGGAGGTTATCAATTCGACTGTATGTTTTTATTTTTTTTGTATGTATGTTACCTCATATCTCAGTCGTTAGTCGACCGATTTGAAAAATTTTTTCGCCTACTTAGAGGGTGTACCTTCAAGTTGGTCCCATTGTTGCCGATTTGGGATCTGAAGATGGGATCTTGGTGTAATCGAGGGAAGCCCTCAAATTTTAAAGGCACGTATAGTGTTATATTACTAAAATCTTAATGTTGACGTATTGTTACGTCTGATAGTCCACATCTTGTGGGGCTGAGCTGATGGTGGAACTCCTTAACGCTTAGGAGTTCAGTAATTATAATGACGGAACTTATGATAGGTAATTTATAGCTTCCCCCCCCCCCTTTTGTAATCACTAAAAATGAAGAAATAATCACTTTGACCATCAAGCATCAACTATCACAGCACCGACTCCAAAAAGAAATTGTTTGCCTAAAACGGGTTCCTTTCAATGGTGAAGAGTTTATTTAAAACTCTTTAGTGCATTTTGATTTTGAAGTCAGGTTTTACTTTTTTTTTCGCATAATTATCGGATTTTTTGTGACATGAGAACTTGAAACTAAAAATTGAAAGCTGATAAAATTTGCTTCAAGTTTAACATTTATCAAGTTTAAAACCGACTTCAAAAAAGGAGGTTATTATTTTGACATGTATTCATATGACATATTTTAAATTTGATAATATTTGAGTATGTAAAAAAGAATAAAGAGCTTCCAAAAACGTTCTTAATTTCGAAAAGTTTACTGTTCGTATATTTGTATATTCTTTTCACTGATATCTCGAATCCCATGTGGTGAATTAAGAATTTTCTTTTTTAATTCCTTGAAGCATACTTCAATTCAGTGCTCAGTGTAAATTACATCGAAATCGGATTAGTATTTATTGAGATATGTGCAAAAAGAAATACTATGCAATAAAAAAAAAATGTTCGAACTTTTCAAACGCTTTCAAAAAACAGATTTCCTATGGATCCATTAAGGAATATAAAGTGGGTCGAAGGGAGACAAAATGGATCCACACAAAACATCACCGAATATGTGGTATCTATTTAACACCAGTGTGATTTAATGCCAACGCAAAAATCTACTGCTTAATCATCCCCTAGGAGGATTTAGGTGCTGGGCTGTATGAACGGACAACAGCACGTCAAGGTAAACACCGCGGGATCTTATGCAGTTGTTATAAGGGATAGTTTGCAACAAAAGTGGGTAACCTGATGTGCTGTCGACTGTACTTACGGGCGGTTTCACAATGTCTTAGGAAGTTCTAGTGATTCTTGCCAGACCGTTCATATAAATGTTCTATGTTTCAGTTGTTCATTCGATGATTTATGCATTAAACATGTCCATAATGTAATTTATTGTTTTGGTGATGAAAATTATATGTCTTTTTACAGAAGATTCGTTCATTTATTCGTTCCACACATATCGATAAAAAAATATCGACACTTACATGCACTAAATGTTAAAAATTTACTTGACAAGCTCCCCCCGCCCCGCAGAAATTGGCTAATGATGTTTTCATACATTCGCTCTTGCGTTTCATATCCAGTGGTTAATGCATCCAAGCTAAAATGTCTTCAAATTTTGTATTAAGTAGAAAATTTTATAAGCTTTCATATTCTAGAAGGTCTTATGTTGCTAAAACGCAAAGTGTCCGATAAATAAGCTAAAAACTTAAAAAAAAAATCCTTCAAACCTCTCCCCCCTTCCTCTCCCTGGTCCTGGCTCAAAAGATATGGGCTGGGACTTTTACTGTTTTGACCTCTTCACTAGTCTAAAAAAAGTTACGATGTTAAAAATCGTATTTCTAGGTTTAACGATACTCATTAGACTGGCCTATAGCGGTTGGTATACTGTGATTCGGGCGGATTCGGTCTATTTAATATATACTATTATCCATTATTTGGAATAGGTACGTTTGAAGCTTACTGTGAAGCTAAAGCTTATTCCAAAGTTTAAGAGCGAATGGCTAATTAGGTACTAAATAAATCAGTAGGTTACAGTTTTTATTAAGTATTTCCTCCGCGAAAAAGGTATCTATTAAAAAATACGTTCTTAAATAATGCGTGAGTAAAGAAATAAGTGCCCACTACATTAATTCTTATAACGCCCTATAGTCTTTTGGACTTAGCATTTTGAGAACCGTTATCAAGTCACTATTTGTTATTCAGATTAAATCATAACTAAGTACCTAGGTACTTATTTAATAAGCTGTTACGTATTCCCATGTACTGTGTTATAACTGATTATTTTCTTACGATCCTTTTTTTCATACAATAAAATGGTATGTTTTACCACTAAAACAGACATGGAACTAGAGAGGGCATCAATATAAAATATGAGGGTTGCCCTCGATTGCACCAAGATCCAATCATCAGATCCCGACTTGGCAACAATGCGATCAACTACTCTATTACCTCCGGGGTGCCATTTTTTTTTTCAAATCGGTCCATAAATGACTGCAATATAAGGTAACACAATCACAAAAAACATAGAGTTGAATATCAATTCGACTGTATGTTTTTTTCAGTTATTTAAAAAAATAGTAAGGCTATAGGATTTTCAGTTATATAAAATAATAATAGAGGACTAACAGTAGGAACCCCTAAATGATTGCGAAACAGCGTGATTTATTAACTATTTGTTGAAAAACAAATCTGGTCCAACTACATGTAATCTCTCTTTTCATTTTAGACGACTATAACCATTAATCTTGAGTTAAATGTAACAAATAGCTTTCTACATTTCTTATGATGCGCCGCATCCCGTAAAGCGTGCAAGGAACAGATAAATAATGGAATCTGTTATCGGCAATGAGAAATATTGTTGAAATATTTCTTACAGGGGATGGATAAAAGAATTAACTTTGCTGTTAGTTTGTTTAGTTGGCTAATGATAGCTTTGCCTGTTTTTTTTTGCGAACTTTAAATTAAAAGGTTACCTGTAACATTTTTGCATCAGTGAACTTTCGGCAGAAATGTTTGGGTATATTTTAAGAACAAAAAGAAAGTAAAAACCGACTTCAAAACCTAAATGCTCTTAACCCTTGAAAGGAAAGAAATCCATTTTAGGCAATCAATTTCTTTTTGGAGTCGGAAAAGTTGCACCTTATGACTCTGTTCTTTAAGAAGCCATAAATCACTCATCATAGGTTCTGTCATTGTAATTACTGAACTCCTAAGCGTTAAGGAGTTCCACCATCAGCTTAACTCCACAAGATGTTGACTATTAGATGTAACAACACGTCAACATTAAGATACTTGTACAAAAGCACTATATGTGCCTTTAAAATTTCAGGGTTTTCCTCGATTACACCAAGATCCCACCATCTGATCCCGAATTGGCACAAATGGGAACAACTACTAGGTAGGCGAAATTTTTTTTCGAATCGTTCGACAAATGACGAATTGATATCCTCCTCCTTTTTTGAAGTCGGTTAAAAATACGCTTTATTTTTAGAAATGGGGCATGTATCTCGAAATTAAATGGCTGATAGACAGGGGCTACCTCATTCCAGCCAGGTGCTGTAGACTGCTAAAAAATAAATTCTGATTTTTCTTCTTCCTGTTGTTTACGTACCTAGTTCATTTAACGGTGAATTATCACCATTTCCAAAAAAAACTTAGTTTACTTTATTTTCAACATCAAGATAGAAACAAGTTTTTGAGTCAACGAAAACAATGATTTGCAATGGAAAGAACTGACAAAAGTTTTATACATACATGTTTCTATGCTCTATGAAAAAATATACACGGATAGCACGCTCTCCTGTCTCTCCCACCTAACCACCTCACGACTTTTCGTCCTTCGTCTTGTTCGTCTTTTGTTCGTCGTCGTCGTGTGTGCAAGCGATTTTCGTTGAAAAGTGATTAGGCACGAGAGATCACGACCGTACCTCCCTTTTTAACCGACTTCAAAAATGGAGGAGGTTATTAATTCGGCGGTATGTTTTTTTTTTTTGTATCTATGTTACCTCATATCTCAGTCAATTGTCGACCGACTCTTTTTTTACAAGAATCTTAATTTTGACGTGTTGTTGTCTGATAGTCATCATTTTGTGGAGCTGAGCTGCTGAGCTGATGGTGGAACTCCTTAAGAGTAAGCTTAGGAGTTCAGTAATTATAATGACTGAAATTATGATAGGTAATTTGTAGCTTCTTAAAGATCAGATTCATTAGGTGCAACTTCCCCCCCCCCTCTCCTGCAATTATTAAAAATGAAGAAATTAAATTTACTTTAACAAAAGTAAAAACCGACTTCAAAACCAACTACCTAGCCAGCCATCACTTTGACCATCAAGCATCAACTATCAGAGCACCGACTCCAAAAAGAAATTGTTTCCCTTAAATGGCTTCCTTTCCTTTCACGGGCCAAAAGTTTATTTAAGACTTTTTAGTGCATTTTGGTTTTGAAGTCGTCACAGGTGCAAAAAATTTCACTGTTGTCACAGGTGCAAAAAATTAACGGTACTTACTGAGTTAAAGGGAATATATAAAATCGTCAGTCTTAAGCTGAGCAGGTATTCAATAAACCCATCGCAAAAATATCTGCTTTCATCCAAAATCACTCAGTCGTGTTCGACACACGTTCTTTGTTCCAATTTAGTCTGAAGTCTGATTCGGATGCTCTCCCGATCAAAGTGATAGCCAATATTCACGGCGCATCTTCGGGTAACTGAATACAAAGACCGTTTCTAATAAATTTCCATTTATGTACGGACAACAGCACGTCAAGGTAGACACTGTGGTATCTTATTTAGTTGTAATAAGGGCTAGTTTGCAACAAAAGTGGGTAACCTGATAAGCTGGCCACTGTACGTACTGCCTGGTTCTTGGTACCTTGGTTCTACTATCAGTTCAGATGAAGTTGTCTAAGGCTATTATTTATTGATCAGGAAATAACACTAGCATGCTCATTCACATTTTTTAAAGTTTAATAATTTGTAGACACAAACGCATAAAGATGCGTACTTGCACAAACTTCACTGGACTTTTTGGTATCTTTTTAAAGTGTTTTAACACTATACAAAATTGAATCATGTTACACCACAATTTAATTTGGTCGAATGTTTATTATCTACAAACTTACTTCTTCGTTTCTTCTTTTTATATATTACTAGCTGTACCCGCGACTTCGTCCGCGTGAAATAGTGACTTTGGGTAGATTTTTTAATTATTTAGGCTAATTGTTTTACAAATAAGATATACCGCGAATATGTTGCTGCAATATTTTCAGATAATAGCATTCAGTTTGAGACGGATGGACGTTGTAGACGTGGCAGACTGCCGAGAAAGCCGAGTCCTTTTTCTAGGCATTCTACTTCTTGATTCAGTAGGTACTTTTTTATTAAAAATTATAATTTGGTAGGTAATTTTAAAATGGTGAGAAGATAAACAAAACTTAACATTTTTTTCATAAAAAATGTCTAAAACGTCAAAGCTTTGTAGAGATACAACAAAACAATACCCAATAACAATGAAATCAAGTTTTGCATTTAGATTGGTAAATATAAATTAAGTCAACCAACCTATTAATTAAGCATTAACCTAATGTAATCAATCACTTTACAGAAAATAAAAAGAACAATATCAAATCAAATTACCTACTACAAAATCAAATTATAAATGCACATTTAGATTTAATACCTACCTCCTACCTACTTTAAATGGTACTTATTACTAAACCAAAAAAAACTTTTATTACATGCTGAGATGAGCTATTGCAGATACTTATACCTGCATAAACCAGAAGAAAGAATATCAAAAGTAATTACCTACTTAATCTATTAAACTTAATAATTAATAGATGCATTTAAAATTAAAACTTACTCAGTGGCGAAAAGAAAATTTTAACCTGCATGAATCTGAAGAAATAATTTTAACCAAAAGTATAACTGAATCTACCTAATAGAAAATATGTGCAATCAAAATAATGAGCTCAAGTCCTTTACTACTCAGTAGCGAAAGGAAAACTATGAATTACGCGCTGAAATCACTTAAAGTATCCGTAGGGAGCCGACTAAATTAATCAAATAGGTATGTATAAGGAAAATATGTCAACGCAAAACACATATTTTAATGTAAGTTAGAAGCCACTAACCATACTTAGCGCTAGCTCGCGTTGAAAGTACTTAAGCTGCGAGTATTATTTTAATGTGGAGTTATTTCAAAACTGTGATAGCTTCTAAGATATTTATTGAAATCAAATGATGTGAACTTTGTTCAAAATGAAATGCTCGTGATGATGAATGTATTTATTTTGATAAGAATCCATACCCGTGTGTATAAAACACCTTCGAAAATAATGTTCGAATGAAAATAGTAAAATATTGTAACGCAAAACATACGCAGTTTTATTGTAACTAAGAAGAAGCCAGCAACCATAGCAATTACCGCAAGCGCACGTTGTACTTAAGCTGCGAACATTATTTTGGTGCGGAGTTATGTTAAAACTGTGATAGCTCCTAAGATATATATTGAAATCAAATGATATAAAGGGCAACTTTGTTTTTAATGAAATGCTCGTGATGATGAATGTATTTATTTTGATAAGAATAAATACCTGTGTGTATTATACACCTCTTAAAATAATGCATTATTTTTTTTACAAATTTATTAACATAAAAAAGGTTGTAGTAAGTCAACCATAAAAGATAGACATATGCTGTCGCGTACTTTATTATAGAACTCTTGATGCTGAACAATCCTGTCATACATGATTTTTGTGTAACATAAGCGGTTTCCGCAGCGTACGCAGCGGAAGCTCTCAAAATGAATATCTTTCACCCGTTTTCGCAACATTTTTCGTTGCTGCTGTGGTCTTATGAGTCGTATCTTTATGTTATATAGCCTAAAGCTTTCCTCGATAAATGGACTATCCAACGTAAAAATATTTTTTCAAATCGGGCCAGTAGTTTCTGAGATTAGCAGGTTCAAACAAACAAACAAACAAACTCTTCAGCTTTATAATATTAGTACAGACTAGCGGACCCAGCGAACTTTGCTTCGCCCCTAGCACCGCCCGTAGACGGGGGTCTCGCCCAGCCTCGTAATTTTAAAAAATAAGAAAAACACTAAGTATCATTGATCAGTTATCGAGCGGGATCAAAAATGATCAAATTACTAAAATGGCTATAAAAAAATACGGGTTGGTGATAAGAAAGTAAAAGTTAAGGATTGTATTTGTAGTATTTTTTAATGCCACATTATAAAAAAATAAAAACAAAAAAAATCGTCAAAAACAAGGGTGAACAACCCTTATCACTTAGGAGTATGAAAAATAGATAGTAGCCGATTCTCAGACCTACTGAATACACATATAAAATTTGGTAAGTATCGGTAAAGCCGTTTCGGAGGAGTACGGGAACGAACATTGTGACACGAGAATTTTATATACGAGTATAAGATTAACTACGGCGTAGCACTCCGCTACGAAACATAACGGACGCGGCTAAGGTAGCCGTAGTGTATTCGTACGCTTGCTACGAAAAGCTCGCCGTAGTCGGGAAGACTACGGCGAGCAAGACTTTAAATGAGTAAGGAGGTAATAAAAGTTAAGCCACCTCTCTTAATTCCGAAGGTAAATGAATAAATAATTTATTTCTAAAACACAGCTATGACTTTTTAAAAAAACCGGCTAAGTGCGAGTCGGACTCGCACACTTAGGGTTCCATGTCAATTTTATCCGAATTAGAGATCCACTCACTTTTTTACTTAGCCAAAATACCAGAATACTTTGTTGACAGCAAAAATAACTTGGTTTTTACATAGTATTTGTATAAAAAAACAAAGTTAATATGTTTGCTGATATTTAAAATGCGGATATTTATGAAATCTTTAAAACTACGAATTCGATGTCGTTTAAAAAAATTTCGTTAAAAGTATTTGTAATGATCTACATCATGTATTTGTTCAAAAATGACACTCGCTTATTTTAAAAATTAGATGGGGGTAGGACGCCCATTTTACCACTTTAGAAGCGTCTATCTCTCAAACGTTCAACTTTTAAATTAAATGATTTAAGGAACCATGATGTCATGTTTAAAGACATATCCATAGACAACCTACATGCATATGTTTGACAAAAAAAAATTAAGTTAGGTTTTAGTTTCATGGTTTCATGTACGGGATAATAAATATCATTATTTTTATTTTTCGTATGAGAATCGTAAAGCGGTTAACAGGATACATCTACCTACTAAGTTTCAACTGTGTAATACTATATATATAATACATACGGACAGACAGACAGACTTGACGAAAATATAAGGGTTCCGTTTTTTGCCATTTGGCTACGGAACCCTAAAAAGGAGGTTCTCAGTTCGAGTTGTATGATTGCATGTATGTATGTTTGTCCGCGAATATCTCGCGTTTGGCTGGGACGATTTTGATGCAGTGAATTTTGACCGACTTCAAGAAAATAGAGAGACAGTGGAGAAGGTATCAGGCTAGGCTTTTAGTTAAATCAGATACATTGTAACTTAAACCTTTCAAGTTGCTTGCTACGACGATAAACAATTTTTAATTACCCTTTTTCGCTTAACTTTATGTTACCATGAATAGCTTGATTTGACATAAGGTACGTGATAAATTATCCACGCCCACGTGAAGATAGATTAATGATGTTACTTGCGTTCTAATTTTATATAGAAGTATGCAGAGACAAAATCCAATAACTCATTCCATCCAGTACACAAACGCTTAAAGTTAACCCTATAGATCGATATATGGTGCTCATTTATATCCATTACAGAAACTTTATTAATAACACACGGCTGCTCGACAACTAAACACAATCCCTCCCTTAATCTGAGCCCGGGGTGGATAAAATACCGTTCTATTATAATCCGAATGTTCGAGGAGGCGATCAATTTCATAACAACTTATAGGCGGCGAATTGTTGGTTGAAAAACGTTTTAAATAGCATTTTAGGCTAGTTCTCACCAGCGAATTTATTTTAAACTTGATCAGGCTCGAATATCTGCTTAGCCACACAGGCTGAAATTTTAATGAGTGACCAAATTTTGTTTATTAAAAAAATGTGCTGTTGACAGCAAATATAACTGTTTTTCATAGTGTTTGTATGAAGAACAAAGTTATGTTTGCAGTTGTTGAAAATGTGTTTTTTCTCAAAAACCTCTGATTTTTAATTAGATAGACTAAACTGACAGCTACAATCGTCCTTTTTCTTTTTTAATGTTGCTAGCGTAGTGCACTAGTGTTGTGATAATTGAATTTTAAGCGAGCAATTGAACTTGTTACATACATTTTCAACTGTGTGAGATTAACCATGAGTATATTATTCGTGTTAAATATTTAATAAATTTGCGTAATAGCTTAAGAAGGTAAAGGTCGCTGAGTTTCCACACTAGCACCAAAAATGATGAAAATAGTAATATGTCGTAAACGGAGACAGTTGAAAAAAAAGACTCAGTCAGCTGACTTTAGAAGATGATGTTTTTATCGATTAGGGATGCTGTTCCGGCGTCAACAGCCTTAAATAAAACATTTAATGGATAAAATATCAACAATAAAATACATGTTTGCAGAATTGATTTCAAACTGCATTTTTCTGCTATCGATTTGAAGTAAATCGTTAGAATGTAATTAGAAATAAAAAAGGCGGGTTTCCTTACAATGGCGATATTCTTATAGTAAAAAAATATTTTTTTTTAAATACATGTTCATAAATTATTGGAAATGATGATGACGATGACAGGTATCATGATTCTATGGTTTACTAACATGATCAGCTTAAAAAAAAACTATTTTTTTTCTCTGTGGCAACACTTGATGGCATCCGCCATTTTGTGAATCACCTGCGTCGCGTCATTCGTCTTCCTTTTTCGCTTGCGATCGGTTGTACGAATATCCCTTGCGCTCTTAACGCTAACTCAGTTTGTTATTTCCTGTTACGTTTTTGTTGTTATTTACTGTTAAGTTTTTGTTACGTTTTTTGTTTGAGTTTCTATTCCCGTTTGTTGTTTTTTGTTAAAAATACGCCATAGGAGACCCTCAACCAAGCACCTCGGGTGCAGTTTTGTCTCCTAGAAAGAGAAGGCGCTCCGCTGGTTTAAGTGTCACAGAGAAGACAATGGTTCAAAACGTTCATATACGTGTTTAATGAAGAGGCAACTAAATTGGATTCCAAATTACATGAAAACCCGAACAAGCGCATATGTGCTCAAAAAACAGCAGATATTTTGGGGATCGGAACTGCCACTGTTTTTAACGTTTTAAAAGACATTAAGGAAAATGCTTCGCCTACGCTGCTACAAAAAACTGGACCGAAGCAGACAATCAAAGATAAATTGGATGAATTCACTCTTTCGGCTATACGGCGTAAGGTGCACGGCTTTTTTTATAATAAAGAAGTTCCTACTATTACGAAGGTTAGTCGCTTTTTACTTACTAATTTCTAATAATTTGTTTTTCAATAATAGCAATAAAATTAGATTGTCGAAATCTATGTAGACACTTAAAACTTGACACACAACATCTGAAAAAATATACCAGTGATGCAAGCGCTGACTGACAGATGAAAATGCTGAGTGGATTATAAACACGCTTACAGTCATCGTTTACATTCCGCTATTTTGCTCATCGCAGTTTGATAACAACAAACAGCAGGATTGCGATAGAAATGTGTCAATTGTAAATTCATGAACCTATAAAATCGCTTTAAATTTGTAAGATATGTTCATTTCAGCAATTCCTTCATTTAGTGTTCAATTCTGTTAACTTAAGAATCATCTGCTTTTTGTGCTACTTAAACGCATAAGTGGAAAGAGCTTTGTTTAACCTAAAAAATCAGGGTTTACCCTAACTTTCACATTCTAGTACATTAAGTAGATTTAAGATCCATTGTCAAATTTGTATATTTCTTGTATCTTTATCTAAATAAATTATATTTATCTCATTGGTGCCATCCCGTGTGTAATATACCTTGAGTTAAAACTTGTGTTCGTCCGTCAATTGTTTGGACCAAACTTTGTCTAACTGAAACTCCTGCCAAATTGGTTGTAGCGAAATAATTAAATCATTGCGTCGAAGACGAATATTTTCAGTCAAACATTGTAGATTGTTAAGATTGACCTTAATTACAAAATACTGAACAACTTTGTAGAAACAGTTTGACTGAACAGGAAGTATTGAATTGAGCGAAGAAAAGTTATACAGGATGTTGATTCACGAAAGGATTTTGTAATAAAAATATTCAGATTATAATCATCAATACTTAAATTATAGTCACTTATGATACATTTTCCCGCTATATCATTCACTATTAGGGCCGATCCGCACACATCTCGTAAGACGCTATCCACACTCGTCAGTGACAGTAACGTTCAGTTATCACTGACACCGGTTAGTGCGGGCAGCATCGTACAAAATTTATGCTACAATAGACGACCTCCGTGGTGTAGTGGCTAAGCAGGCTGGGTTTCAAGGCGTCGTCGCTCCGAGGTCCCGGGTTAGATTCCCGGTCGGGTCAGTAAATAAATCAAAATTTTCTACATTTTCTCGGGTCTGGGTGTTGTGGTACCACCATTGTGTCTGATTCCCATTACACACGTGCATTGGTGTCCAACATTTAAAAATAAAAGTTTTTCACTGAAACTGATGGATACGTTACAGATTGGCACGTGCCGGCACTGTTGTGTGCGGAGAAGTCTTAAACTCGATCTACATCATGGCTAAAATCGTCAAACCCCATGAACGCAATTTTTATTCCTAGGAAAAAGTGGTATGGAATAAGTTTACTATTAAAGGTGTTTGCCTAGTACACCGTAGCATACCATAAGCGAGCCATGAGGAATGTGGCCAGCAAAAAAATATCTCTTTAATTTCCGTATTAAAAACTATGACACCTTGCCCGTTCCGTCACCTACCAACACCGGACGTTGGTAGACCAGCGAGCATACGGGGTGTAACCGCGTACGATGACCATTTTAAACGACGACCACAACGACGGCGTCGACGTAACAGTGTACATCCGGCCGTCTGAGCCAGGCTTCTATAGAGATCTTGCATATCTAGGCCTATAAGGAATCGTTAGTGACGCCGATGTATCCAGGTTTCATCGTTTGTGACGCAATAGTTTTCTTGGAAAATCAAAAAAACTAGGCTCAGACAGCCAGAATTTCGCATTTTCTGACTTTCCAGATCTCAACTATCAGAGGGTTTCAGGTCGCTGTTTCTTATAAAATGTGATGTGACGCGTTAGTGACGGTCATCCGAAGTAGTTCCATCCATTTTAATCCAGTACTTTTTGAGAAATCGTGATAAACGTGTGGCTCAGACAGCCTGATATCCGGTCGTCTGAGCCAACTTGTTTTTCTCTATATTTCACGAAATGTTACGTTTTGGACAAATGTTTTTAGGATTTACTGATGTGACGACGTTAGTGACAGCTCTCGACCAGATTTGAACCTTCGTGACGCACGCGTTTTGGAGAAATTGAGAAAAAACTGCTGGCTCAGACAGCCGGATGCTGGCTGTCTGAGCCACCCAGTTATACCACTTCCAGGTGTTGTACGAAGCTGAAAACTCATCTAATCTGATGTGACGCGGCCTCTAAGTACAAAAAATCGTAAGTGACGGCTCTATATGCCGCCAATCAAAAGTTATAAGCATTTCAAATGTTTTCCATACATCGATGCATTTGGGTGGGTGGCCACACTTCGCACTCTTTATGGAAACGGAAAGACAATTTAGTAGAAAATGTAAGCTTAAGCCCCTCATATCAAAGCGGATGCTTTCTCCTGCTATTTAAATATTTAATTACGTAGTCAATAACTACGCCGATGAAGGAAAATATGTTAATTATGTATGGTCTCAGGTATTCCAAGGAAAAAAAATCGTTAAGATTACTATTTATTTGAAAACAACCGCTAGTTTATCGAAGGTACTACAATATTAGAGAATTTTGGTAAGGTACATACTACTTACATATTACTCGACTCTTCCCATGTGATTTTACGGCCCGCTTGGGACAAGATGCAAAAAATCAATATAAATAGTAACTTAATCCTGCAAGTCGTTTCCTTTTTTGTTTGGATGGAAAACTTAGTAATTCATTGACTCGTCCCACCATGCTTATATAATATTTGGGACGAAATGCGGAAAATCAAAGATATATTTACAAACTGCAGCTCGTCCTGAGTAATTCTTAAACTTTCTCAGCGTTTAAAAGAAGGCTTTTATTTTTATTTCTAGTTTAAATGAGATGATCTTGCCAAGATCATAGTTTATCAGACCATGTACAGACTCATATTTTATTTACCATTTAAAAAATCAGGAATATGCTGTCAAGTTAAAGAAAATATGTTAAATAAGAATATTAAAACACTTTTTAATCACTGTTAATTCGACATGCAAGATAGCGTCAGACGAAAAAGTAGACATTTACAGTGATGACAGTTGCCGAAAAAAAAACCCGCACTACTGATTAGTGACTGATGTACTGACAAGGAAACCTGCACTTACGAAGTTAATCATTAAAAAAATGCATTTAAAGAAATTTATGATGATAATATTGGGCTAGTTATACTAAAAGGGGGCACAAAGACTTATGACAACAATCAGGCATGTTTTGACGTGAGCTCCAGACTCAGACCTCAGTAAGCAGAGCAGTATTTAGTTGGACTACTTACTACTTTTACTAGGCGTAGTCAGCGTTCTCTTGAAAAAAGCTAGGCTGGCTCCAGGCTGACTAGGCATACTCAGCGCTTTGCACTTACTTTTTTACTCGGCGTTTAGATAGCTGTTTACTGATAATTCTAATATCACCCAACGTCTAAGAATTACCATGTGGAAGTCTCCTGTTATTGATATTTTAGTAAATAATAAAGTTATTTTACGAATTGTTTCTGGTGTAGCATTTATACAAATAGTAGTTCATCAATGACCCGTCTGGTGTAATGGTCGAGAAATCGCCTACTACGCAGCGGGTGCGGGTTCGATCCCCGCACAATACCCCAGGACACTTACGATTTTTTTGGAAAAAATTCAATAACAGGCCAATTTTTTTTATATGGGCTTAATTCGTGATTTTAAGAGACAATGTTTTTGAATCCACCGCATTGTCGCACTGGAATATATTTAAAAAAAATAGTGTCCCGAAAATGGCGAAATTTCACAGCAAAAATGCTATCACCATTTTTTCAGTGGAAATGTTTGTATTTTGATCGGCATTTGGCACTGCTACCAAAATCCACCTTAAAAGAAACGTGGAAGTTACACTTTTTTATAACGGAGGTTGTTTTACTTTTTTGTGCAATCTACTCCAGGAAAATAATACTATCAGAATGTTTTAAGCAGAAATTGGCTAAAAGTATTAAACTAAACACAATACTCTCAAAATCCACCATTTTTGGAAATGGATCATAGATTTTTTGTTTTCGCGTTATAACACAGGTAGCAAAAATTTAACAGCGGTCAACTTTGGTGGATTCTTAATTTAAGGATAATATAAAACTATAAATCCCAAAATCCACCTTAAATAATTATTATTATGAAAATAATAATACATTATACAACATATAGCTTCCGCATTGCTAAATTGAATCTTATGTGAACGTCATACGATACCACTTGAATATTATTCATAGTTTCTTTGATGAATAGGTAAACGATTCGAATCACTTGACGCAAGACGATGTAGCAAGCGACTCCGGTAATAAATACCTACCGGCCACGCTGCTCGTCTTGGTAAAATGTACTCTCAAGAGCATATCAAGTTTACAGTATAAACTTTGTAGGTACTGGCCACGTCATGTATCGCGCCGCGCTTGTTCAATGATATTTTTAACCGACTTCAAAAAAGGAGGAGGTTATCAATTCGACTGTATGTTTGTTACCTCATATCTCAGTCGTTAGTCGACCGATTTGAAAAATTTTTTCGCCTACTTAGAGGGTGTACCTTCAAGTTGGTCCCATTGTTGCCGATTTGGGATCTGAAGATGGGATCTTGGTGTAATCGAGGGAAGCCCTCAAATTTTAAAGGCACGTATAGTGTTATATTACTAAAATCTTAATGTTGACGTATTGTTACGTCTGATAGTCCACATCTTGTGGGGCTGAGCTGATGGTGGAACTCCTTAACGCTTAGGAGTTCAGTAATTATAATGACAGAACATATGATAGGTAGTTTCTTAAAGAACAGAGTCATAAGGTGCAACTTCCCCTTGTAAACTCTAAAAATGGAGAAATAAAATTGACTTTAAAAAAGTAAAAACCGACTTCAAAACCAAAATGCACTAAAAGTCTTAAATAAACTCTTGAACATTGAAAGGAAAGGAATCCATTTTAGGGAAACAATTTCTTTTTGGAGTCGGTGCCATCACTTTGAAAATTGAGCCTCACCTGTCGCAGCACCGACTCCAAAAAGAAATTGTTTCCCTAAAATGGATTCCTTTCCTTTCAATGTTCAAGAGTTTATTTAAGACTTTTTAGTGCATTTTGGTTTTGAAGTCGGTTTTTACTTTTTTATACTGTAATAATATCGGGCTAGTACAAACCGGAGTTCAGTTTACAGGGTGGAAAGGGTATATCCATCCGAAAAGGGGTTGATGTACCCGATGTACTGAGTAAAATGGTCTGCGTTTCCACCAAGTGAGCAGCTCCAGATTCAATTAAATGTATATTTATCATTTAGTTACAGGTTTAAAACAATTGTAGAAACAAGGTTTTCTTTTTGTAATGCGATTGAATGAAAGATATTTGGTTAAATGTGTGCTCACTCAGTCCTCACAAGCTGTCAGCCATATCTCCATACTGAAAAAAGTTGGTCGATTCATTCAGTGTTCTTTTTTTTGTTACACCTCTCTTTAATTGGAGCCTGTAATTTCAGATCGTCAAGTTTCGTATTAAAACATTTTCTATTAATTTATTGTGCTCACTCCATCCACACGCTATTGTATCTCTATGAACAAACTATAGTAGATTCGCATTCCATCGTTTACATTGTATGAATTGGCTAGAAATAGGATTATTCAGCATAAAAACAAACCACTTTTACTGTGCGTTCATGAGTGAAACAAATCCCTGGTGCTCACTCCATCTGCCATCGCTAAATACTTAAATCTTTTTGCTAACTTACCTTAAAAGAATGAGTGAACATATGATTTTTTTGTACAAAAATACTATAAAATATTCGGAAGTTCCCAGTTTGCTATTTCTTTTTTACTTTTAGAGTTAAACAAAGTTTCTTATTTTGTATGAAGGACATGGAATAGGGTGTCTACACGTGATAAAATAGCAGGGCTTTGCTGACTTAACTTCTCGTGTTCACGCTTGCTGCGTGTCATCCTTGCTTACTTGCCTGAAGGAAAAGGTTTTGTTCTTAATAGGTACTTTGTTTGGGCTGGGGTTTGGGTTAGTTTAAATTTTGAAGTTTTGTGTACTAAATGTAAAATGAATATATCTAACCGGTCACATTTGTCATAAATTACATATGACCGGTCAAATACAATCAATTTGACCGGATGTGATGAACCGTAAATATAATTTCCTGACTCAGTTTTTGCAAAAATAAAACACATTTTGTGTCGTTGTGTGAATGAGCTATGATTACTTATTAGGCCTTGTTATTGTTTTTTGTAAATATGGTTGAAATAAGATGTAAAAAAAAACAGTGTTTCACGGACCTGCGCGAAATTTACGTGACCTACCGAATTCGACTAATTGCGTGTACGCACAACCAAAAAAGTAATATAATATTACTGAATCAATATGAATGAATATTACCATTTTTGACAGTTGATGACCGTTTTTGACTATTTAATAGTCATTTTTAACACTATACATTAGGAACACTATACTACACTATACTTTATATTAGGAAAGAACGTGTGTGACACTGACTGCCATTTGAGTTTTAACTGACAAGTGATTTTCGGTCAATGTGCGTGAATTTATCGGTTATGACTAAACGAAGGAAGATACGCCGTTCGATTTTTAGGTATGTTGGAGATTCTATTTTTTTAAATTGGAATTACAAAATAATTGTTAATTTCTTGCGGGACTTTGTGAAATAAGGAAAATAAACATCTAGGGAACATAATATGACCTTAGCCCGTTGGAGCTAAGCGTTGTGTGGGAACTATACGTCTTTTGCCTGTTTATGTCAACATGAAAAAACTTTCTTTTGAATACTAGGTATTTTTGTTGACATTTATATGTATTGCATACTTATAACACTTCAACAAACTTCTTTATAAGTAGCGACAAAAAAGGAAGTCCTTACCCAGGCACAGGGATTATTTCCCACATTTATTTTTTAAGGTTTTTTTTTCTGGATTCTGTTGATGAGGAATGAAACAAGGCATTATCCAAAACCTAAGTCTATATGCAACTTTATATTTCCAGCAGTTTTCCACTGCTGGAACCTTTTCTTCTTGTTCTTATTCTTCTCGTGGCAGTCGAAATTTTTCGTGTGGTACTGCAATTGCGAGTTTAACTGTTTTACCATAAAATCAAGAAAAATGAAAGAATGTAGATACATGTAAAAAACTATCGCAAGACCAAAAACTGAATACCTAGTCTTGCCATAAATATTGTCACAAAAAAAATGAAAATAATATTTATTACTTTTACAGTGTGTTAGTTTTATACATATATATAAAACAATTTAAATATAAAAAGCTTATTCGAATTGGTCTCCGTTGGCTGCAATACAGTCCTTTAAACTTTGAGGCCAGTTATCAATAGAAGCACGCACTCTTTCCATGGGAAAATTCTTCACTGCCAATCGTATGCATTGTTTAAGGAACTTCAAATTATCATGGCGTTTAGAGCAAGCCATACTCTCTAAAACTGACCATAAATCATAATCCAGCAGATTAAGATCGGGACAAGACGACGGCCAGTCTTCAGCTCTGATGAAGTCCGAAACGTTCGCTTCTAACCAAAACTGCGTGGACCGAGTTTATGACCCGGAGCCGAGTCTTGTTGGAAAGACCACGCTTGGTTATTGAACATGGTATTGTTAAGGGGCTTAACGCCTTCTCAAAAATGGTATCTTGATACACTTGTGCCGATGTTTTGATACCTTTTCCACAATAATATGGCTCAGTCACTCCTTTATAGCTAACACCCCACCAAACAATCACTGAAGTCGGGTAATGCCCACGTTGCACTCTGCCGACTAATTGGGAAGCTTCCTTAGAGGTTTGAGCATAAATACGGTCATTTTGTTTGTTAAAATGTTGCTCAATAGTAAAGATTTTCTCATCCATGAACAAAATTTTTCTGTGACTGTGTTTTTTTTGATATTTTTACCCCATTCTTTTTTAAATTATCAGTTAAAGGTGAAAATTTAAAATTAAACCAGTGCGTCTCTTATAGGTTGCAAGTCCTAAGTCATCATTTAAAATACGCGACATGGTTCTGGGTGCTATCTTCATCTTCCGAGATAAAATCTTTTGCTTTCGGACAGGATGTCTGCGAATTCTTTCCCTTACTGCTTTGACCACCTTTTTCGTACGAAAACTACGTGGCTGGCCAGATCTTTTTCTGTCAAAAACACAGGAGGTCTCATTGTACATATTCATAGCCCGGTACACAAACATATGACTAATACCAAGCGTATGGGGAGTTTAAAAATTTCATTTGGCACCATACCAACTTTGTGTCATGCAATTAGAGCGATTCGGTTTTCTTTATCACCCTACTCCGTTTTAATATCGCAAAATTTTATAAAATGTATTGGCTCCAAAATTAGAAAACACAATGAGCTATCGTAGAAAAATGACTGATTCCAAATTAAAATGTAATATCTTTCTTATTTTTAATTGTAAGAGTATTTATCGCCAGGTTGTGTGTATAGAAATCGTGACTCTGAGATTTTTTTTCTTTAACAAAGAAAATTTGATTGGTGAACTTTTTTCGTATACGAATTGCGCGAGAATTGGTTAAGGAATAATCCGTCTCATTTTTCAGTCTTATTTTATGTCCTCTTATTATTTTACACGTGGAGACACCCTATTATATGTCATTTAAACCAGAAATTTAGTTTTGTTTATCTATAAAAGTAAAAAGTAATATCAAACTGTGTACTGCCGAATATTTTATAGTATTTTTGACCAAAAAAATCATATGTTCACTCATTCTTTTAAGGTAAGTTAGCAAAAAGATTTAAGTATTTAGCGATGGCAGATGGAGTGAGCACCAGGGATTTGTTTCACTCATGAACGCACAGTAAAAGTGGTTTGTTTTTATGCTGAATAATCCTATTTCTAGCCAATTCATACAATGTAAACGATGGAATGCGAATCTACTATAGTTTGTTCATAGAGATACAATAGCGTGTGGATGGAGTGAGCACAATAAATTAATAGAAAATGTTTTAATACGAAACTTGACGATCTGAAATTACAGGCTCCAATTAAAGAGAGGTGTAACAAAAAAAAGAACACTGAATGAATCGACCAACTTTTTTCAGTATGGAGATATGGCTGACAGCTTGTGAGGACTGAGTGAGCACACATTTAACCAAATATCTTTCATTCAATCGCATTACAAAAAGAAAACCTTGTTTCTACAATTGTTTTAAACCTGTAACTAAATGATAAATATACATTTAATTGAATCTGGAGCTGCTCACTTGGTGGAAACGCAGACATTTTGTGCTAATTTTTCGTCAAAATAAGTTGACATTACAAAGTTATTTTTTGCCATTAAACTTTATAAAATTGTTATTAAACTTTATATATTGTAGCAAAAACTAAGTTTGTAAAGACAACGATTTTGGCGTTTTTTGAAAAAAAAAATGTATCAGTACACTCAGTACATTATAAAAATTAGTACATCAGTACATTATAAAATATTAACTTAAAAAAATATATATCAGGTCTGGAGGCACCGGGTGGCAAACACGGGCTAGCGGGCAGTTCGACGCGATACTACCGCATCAGACGGTAAAATAACTCAAGATAGGGACTGCATGCCCTGTCAGAAATTACTTGAAGCGCTAGATCCGGACGGCTTCATCAGACCGCGCTGTTTAGACGGTAGACCGGACCGACATGTTGCTAACATACATTGTAAGCTGCGGTCTCTTGAGCGGGCCGCCCGCGCCGGCTGTAGACCGCATCCTGTGTGATATTTGCTTAAGAGGCGTTACAACGCGAAAGTAGCACCACTTCACATAAATAATTAGGCATTTCTCCACCAAAACACAAAATATTAAAAATCGGCCGGCGGCCTTGAGCCGATGCCGCCGCCCGGCGGGCGCGCCGAGGGGCCCAAAGAGGTTGTGTTGTGTTCTCTCTATTCCCGCCGTGCGCACCGCGCAACCCCCTCGTACGTCTATTTTTAATTTATCCATTATATCATGTAAATTATTGAAATTATTAGTGGATTTTAATTACTTAATAGCTAATTCAATAGTAAAGTAAAGTCTACTTTGTCAGTTTGACTGGTAGATTTTTGCTATCATAATAAATAAGCCCTGAAAAAAAGTTGTATTTCCACTTATTTTATTTGGTGGATTCGGTACAAGTTTAGTTAAGGAATATGAATGAAACATAGTAAAATAAAAAGTTGCCTGTTAGCATTTTTTTCCTGAATATAACGAATTTATATTCTTTTTTTAAACATTATTCTGAAGTTTAGTTGTGTTCCATTTAAAAAAATTGGTGGATTTTCTTGTTATTAGAAACAAAATGATCAACTTACATTATGTAAAAAATAATAATGCTTATAGAATTTTTGCCTTGACTTTTAGGTTTTTTTTAAATTTCTTTTAATATTTTTAAAATGACGCAGTCATAAATCTAGGTGGATTCTTCACTTATCCTATAATAAATATTTAAATCTAATTATTTAATTAAAAAAATTGCTGTTACGAATTAATGTTTAATCCCCATACAACGAAATCGTACCGCTCTCGGGCTACAATACAAACATTTGTGTGCATGAACATGTCTGTTTGTATTGGTCTGGGTGTTTTCTATGTATATCATGTATGTATTTACAAACAAAAAGTATTTAAGTATTATATCCGTTGTCTGGCACCCATAACACAAGCTTTGAGTAGCTTACTTTGGGGCTAGATGGCGATGTGTGGGAATGTCCAAACAATGTCCAAACAAACAATTCATCCCATACATGTCTACAGCTTATTTTGGACGAGATGCAGATAATTTAATCAAATGATTTTTAACGTCATTTAATGTAATCAAAAAGTTAAAACTATCAATATGAGTATAATCAGAAAAAAAACAATAATATTGTTACAAAAAAGCTAACACAATTTTGTTGTATGAAAGGAAACCCTTTTAATGATTACAAAGTAAAATATAATATACATCTGATAAAACAATTTTAGTCAAATGTGAATAATACTCCTCGTAAATAGGTATACTATACTCGTCATAAAATCAATAAAGTCTACGAACTAAGTAAAAATCCACGAGCACAAAACTTATATCATTGCTTTATTAAAACAAAATAATTATTACTTGTCCTATGAACATAAACTTTAAAAGAAGATAAACGCTACAACCTGTGGTAATAAACATGATAGGTCCAAAACAAAATATATATTTTTCATTTTATTTCATTATTTTCGTAAGTTGGTTTCTACGCACGTCTTACCGCCATATCCATTGTTACTTACTTACATTTTTATTTATTATGTATACATTTTGTAACATACATATTTAAACTTTCTTATTAAAATAAATGATATTAAGTGGATGATTTCTTTCCATCCTGCATAATTTTATAGTCTATCTATATATTTTTATATATGATCAGCCATTTGACCACTATCACAACTGGTGGTAAGTGATGATGTCGTCGAGGATTGGTCATGTCTGATCAGTAATAGCGTAATCATTCTTCTTTTGAAAATGCCCAAATTAAGGGTTTCGGGAACACCTCAGCCGGTAGCGCATTCCATTCTTTATTCCCCCGCATCAGAAATATTGTTCGAACAAAGATGGACATTTTTGTTCGTAATAATAATAAGCGGTCCCAGAGAACTGCGTTTCACCTTCTGCGCTGTTTTATGGTTATTATTTTGCACCCAAAAAAGCAGGAGACGATTTGCATAATGATTAAAATTAATTATTGCATCTTGTCCCAAATGGGCCGTAATAATATGGGACGAGTTGAGGAATGAGTACTTAGTATGTATTTAATACCGAAAAAGTCTTATATTGTAGTAATCAGCTGGAGCTAGCGATTATTTTTCAATAAAGAATAATTTTAAAACCTGGAATACCCCATACATAATTAACATATTTTCCTTCATCGGCGTAGTTATTGACTACGTAATTAAATATTTAAATAGCAGGAGAAAGCATCCGCTTTGATATGAGGGGCTTAAGCTTACATTTTCTACTAAATTGTCTTTCCGTTTCCATAAAGAGTGCGAAGTGTGGCCACCCAAATGCATCGATGTATGGAAAACATTTGAAATGCTTATAACTTTTGATTGGCGGCATATAGAGCCGTCACTTACGATTTTTTGTACTTAGAGGCCGCGTCACATCAGATTAGATGAGTTTTCAGCTTCGTACAACACCTGGAAGTGGTAGAACTGGGTGGCTCAGACAGCCAGCATCCGGCTGTCTGAGCCAGCAGTTTTTTCTCAATTTCTCCAAAACGCGTGCGTCACGAAGGTTAAAATCTGTTCGAGAGCTGTCACTAACGTCGTCACATCAGTAAATCCTAAAAACATTTGTCCGAAACGTAACATTTCGTGAAATATAGAGAAAAACAAGTTGGCTCAGACGACCGGATATCAGGCTGTCTGAGCCACACGTTTATCACGATTTCTCAAAAAGTACTGGATTAAAATGGATGGAACTACTTCGGATGACCGTCACTAACGCGTCACATCACATTTTATAAGAAACAGCGACCTGAAACCCTCTGATAGTTGAGATCAGGAAAGTCAGAAAATGCGAAATTCTGGCTGTCTGATCCTAGTTTTTTTGATTTTCCAAGAAAACTATTGCGTCACAAACGATGAAACCTGGATACATCGGCGTCACTAACGATTCCTTATAAGCCTAGATATGCAAGATCTCTATAGAAGCCTGGCTCAGACGGCCGGATGTACACACGTAACATAGTCTGTGCATTGACAGTCCGTGGAAGTTATCTGTTCCAGTAGCAGCTACGGTAAGTCTTGCCAGAAACAGCCACAGTATGTGCGTTCGTTTATTTTACTTTTCAATATCCAAGCGGTTGCAGGCAACCACATAACAATAAAATATCTATTGTGACTCGTTCACATACGCTTGAGGGGTTTATTTGCTACCGAACCATATTTACGACCCGTCTGGTGTAGTGGTCGAGAAATCGCCTACTACGCAGCGGGTTGCGGGTTCGATCCCCGCATAATACAAACATTTGTGTTCATGAACATGTCTGTTTGTATTGGTCTGGGTGTATCGATGGCGATGATTATAGATGGCGATGTGTGGGAATGTCCAAAAGAAAGGAAAAGGAAAGGATATTCAAAATTTGCCTCCTTATATTTTTAAAAGAATTATTTTTGGTGTTGGTTGAGAACTGCTTTTATGACACTGAAGAGTTCACAAAATTTCGTCCTGATGGCCAATTTAAACGAATTGTTACTACCTAATACCATACATGTTATCTATTTATTCTCAATTTGACATCATATCTGTAATTAAATGACATTACTACGTTATTATTTATATGTTAATATTATTGACTTTTGAAATAGTATTTGTTTTAAAATTATATCAATAGATAAATTGCATGAAGAAGAAATGTTTGCCTATCGTTACATCGATGAAGCATGATTGCTCAATTTTAATATTACGACCTGATAATGTAATTCTTACCATGTTGTTTCAATGCAAATAAATCAATATAGACTTTACAGTACTGACGACGGAATCTCGACACTTCTTGGTCAGAGCTTTAGGTTGATCTTGCCATCAAAATATAAAAAGAATTGCGGTTCGCTTACTACCACCAAATAAAATATTACATACCTACGGGTATCATACGCGTTGCATACTGGCATCATACGGGTTCAGTTGGCTAGGTAGAAGGTATTCGTGCCTGACACGATCCTAACATCAAAAGACGGTTATGGTATGGTCCGGTGTAGTAAGAAAATAGCTTTACGTGGTATTTACACGGTCCACACCATACATATTATCGACTGCGAGGATACGACGTTTATTTTAATCTCTATTCTTTATTAAGACGCTACCCGGATTTTCAACGCGCACACTAGCGCCACTTTAGTAGAAAAATCATAACTCGTTAAATAAAAGACCAATCAAAAATCTGGTAAACACGATTGTAGTGCAGGTTCTATAGTTTATTTATAACGTTTAAATTGTTTCTAGTTTACTGTAGTTAGAGTTAGAAAAACTGCTAAATATGGCCACTTTTGGTAATTTTTCTAACTGTAACTGCAGATAACTACTTTAGAAACAATTTAAACGTACTAAATAAATAAACTATAGAACCTGTACTACAATCGTGTTTACCAGATTTTTGATTGGTCTTTCATTTAACGAGTTATGATTTTTGGACTACAGTGGCGCTAGTGTGCGCGTTAAAAATCCGGGTAGCCCCTTAAACTGCGTTTTTGCAGTGATCTTGCTCTCCGAAAGCGTCGGACAATACGTTTGGTTTGAACGATGATTAAATGATGAGGTTAAATAAATATTGTCTATTTATATTTGCTGAACAAAATAAAACCACCCGCGAAAGGAGATAAAATACGTTTATTTCTTAAAATTTGTCAAATAATCAGACACGGATATCCGAAACAACCAACATCTCTCGGTAAGGGAACGGTTACCGCATTCTATTTTATATAGTATGCCATATACTCAACAAAAATTATATATATATAATTATGTATCGCGTACAAATTAGTTTACATTATTTAGACACAAAGTACCTATTAGCATTTTAAATGCCTTATAATCTATTATAAATCATTCTCGCCCCGACACGACGTAGATATACCAATCTCTCGACTTGTCCACTTTATACATTCCTTTAACTTGCCCTATTATGACGTCAGAATTCATTGCACAGCTCTTCTGATGACGTAAAGTTATAATTTTGTGTTCAATTCATTATGCTTTGATGATAGTTTTGGTAGGAATTTAAAGTAGATGATCATCAAAACAGCTGTCAATGTATTTACACGAATAGAATAAGGAGATATCGAGTTTATAGTTAAGGGTGCTTCATCAATTTAGGTTAACAACACATTTCTATAAATCGCAAGCTCAATCATTATTTAGAAACGTGGAACGTGTATAAATGCCCCATATACGGTCTACATGCAAAAAAAATAAGTCCTTTGAAACAAAATTAAATAGGACACTGAAAATCTGTCATTAGAATCATTATCTAACATTGTTAAATCGTACTCTTATCTGGTAATTCCATGTTGACACTTCATAACAGGGCAATAATCAGACCCAATCGATACAGTTCATTTAAAAGAAGCCTCTTACTAAATATAATTCACAAATATAATATTTAAATGCTAAAATACATACTATGTGCTTCGTCGCGGTCACAGGACTATCTACCATATTATATAGCGTAACTACGAGTTATATTAGTTTACAATTTTATTTATTATCATTTTAAAGATATTAATTATATTTTTTTGTACACCTAAACCGAGTTATATGTTATGTGACGGGAGCTCTAAACTAAATCACAAGGTTTAAAACAGCTAATTTTTCGCTCGCTTATCAAACATGTCTTTTTATATTTTATAACTAGTTATTCAACTTTTATACATTTATACTACTTGAATTTTATGGTTTCATTATACAGTGTGAATATGAAATCGTTTTCTTTCCAATGTATGTAGTCTACTTCTGATTGCTTTTATTGTGGTATAGTAGCCGAATACAGGGTGTTGTTTTGTTTAATTAAATTCAAATTTGGGATGATGGTATGAGATATGCTTAACTAAATAAAAAAATTAAACAACATCCTGTATAACAAATGATGAGGCTTACAGGCTTATAAATATTGTTTTAATATTCACCCCATATTTGCTGTTCTTCAAATTAGTTTACATATCGGATATATATAGATAAATTAATACAGACACGGTACTTAGAATATTGCGAGTAACACACATTAAATTGTATACTACAACACAACTACAATCGCTTCGCATATAATTATTCGAGGTCTGCCCATGTTTGGTAAACCAGCGAACTCGCTAAACGAATTTGATCGATATCATTGCATAAATAAAGCTTAAAATCCGACTTACTAACTAATTTAGGTATTAAGGCGTGTATACACTGCTAAAAGGCGAGTCGTTTTTGACGTCGACATCGAACTACATTTCGACATATTTTAAAGTCACTTGTGCTTTGTTTGTCAACTGTTATAAACAGTCTTTTTTATAAAAGATGTTAGACGTGCTTAGATAAAAGTATTAAACGATAAATTGCCTATGTAGGTAGTACGTTTTATTTCAAATTAATCATTTGGTTAATAATGATTATCAAGATTGTTTACAACATGCGACAAGCAAAGAAAGACTGACTTGAATCAAGTTTGCTGATGCAACTCAAGAGTAGGAACATCTCTCAAACAGTTTTAGTTATAGGTGCAGTAATATATAGAAAAAAAGAACAAAATTTGTTTTTTTGACTTTGGGTACTACTGTAGATACTAAAACGTATCCTTACAGATGAAAAGTATTCAGTGTCACAGTTCATGCAATAAATGAAATGACACAGAAAGAGAAAAGTATCGTGCATATTATATAGATTTCGATATGCTAATGTAATTCCAGTCTATTATTTTTGCATTGTATGATATTGAACCACAAAAATGTTTTTCAATGCGATGAACGCTTTTATTTATTATTTCTTAGCACACTGAGGGGCTATTATATCTTTTTATTTAACGTTAATAACATTATTGCAGTTTTTGACCTTCTATGTTGTTCTATAGCAGGGATGCACAGACTTATTAAGACTAGGGGCCACTCGGGCAAATTATGAACTGATGGCGGGCCGCCAGAAGTATAGGTAATTAAAGACAATAAAGAATTGATAATTATGTATTAAAATTGAAAAAGAATTTATTAATTTGAAGCGTGGCACTGCATAGTGCTTACAATCTTTTTTATATTTGGCTCAAATTTACTTGTAGCAACACGTAAAACTGCTTCCAAACTTTCATTTGCAAGGCGGTTTCGATTTTTTGTTTTATTATTATTATTTAGTATTGAAAAGGTTTGTTCACATATATAGGTAGAACCAAATAAGCTGGCACATTTCAGAGCGTTTATGCGCAACTCTTTGTACGTTTTTTTATCAATGCAGCGGTAAAAGTTCAGCAAGTCTCCTTCGTTGAATTTGTTGCGTAAATCTTGGTCGTTTTGAATGTCGATAATTTCTAACTGCATTGACTCTGGCGCATTTTCAACTGAAATCGTGAAAGGATTGCTGAATATGTCCAACAGAGGTTTCACTTTTTTAAACTCCGAAAATCTTTCTTGAAAAGATTGAATCAAAATATCTAGCTTTTCTACATAACTGAAATTAATCGCAGTTTTGTTGAATTTTTCAGCCATTTTCTTATAATTCGGAAAATGATTGTAATTTCCAGAATTCAATTGCGATCTGAAAAGTGTCAGCTTGCATTGAAAGGATGATACGTGAGCGTAGAGCTGGGATATCAGTTGATTTTTGCCTTGAAGCCGTGTGTTCAAGACATTCAAATGATTTGTAATGTCAACTAAAAAAGCCAAATCACACAACCAATCAGGATTTTTAAGTTCCGGGACATCCTTTTGCTTTTCCGCCAGAAATATTCCAATTTCTTCTATTAAATTTAGAAATCGTTCCAGGGTCAATCCACGACTTAGCCACCTTACTTCTGTATAATACAGTAAATCTCCATATTCGCTTTCGATGTCATCAAGGAATTGTTTGAATTGCCTGTGATTGAGTCCTCGTGATTTTATGAAATTTACAGTCGAAACTACCACTTTCATGACATTTTGAAATTCAATTTTTTTAGAACAGAGGGCTTCTTGGTGTATAATGCAGTGAAACTGCATGAGATCTTCAGCGTTTATGTTTTTTTCTTGCAGATGCTTTTTCAGCAAAGTAACTAGCCCAGAATTGACACCAATCATCGAAGGAGCACCGTCAGTGGCAACTCCCGATAATTTTGATAAGTCCAAATCAGTTTTTGAACACTCATCCAAAAGTACATTGAGTATATCAACTCCTCTGGTTTGACCTTTCAATGAACACATTCCTAACAACTCTTCTAAGACTTCAAAATCTTGAGTAACACCTCGTATGAATATGAGAAGTTGAGCTGTGGAAGTAATATCAGTGGATTCGTTGAGTGCTAATGAAAAAAATTCAATGATCTTAGTTTTTTCATTTAATTGTTCCGCAATATTACCTGACAAAGACATATTACGTCTTTGGATAGTCATACGATTCAGTTGAATTTTCTCAAACTTTTTTGCTGCTTCTGGACACATTTTCTTAGCGGCAATTTCTATGCATTCTTTTACAAAATCCCCATCATTGAAGGGGCGACTGCGCTTTGCTATCATTCGAGAAATTTCATAACTAACTTCTGTAGCTGTTTCTGAATCTTGGATGGGTTTTGTAAACATAGCTTGCGGCTCACGTTTACATTGTACGGCCACGATATTTGATGCACAGCTATTATCATTGGAAAGGCAGGTATTTTTTGCACCTAATCACGAAGTCTCAACTCTCGTTCTGGTTCTAGGTTTATTTTCGAAAATCACTAGAATTTTACGTAAAAATTTTGATCTTTTTTTTATCGACGATTGATCTGACATTGCGTTTCGTTATTTTTATGCAGGTTTTTGATACTAAGAATTCATTGCATTTTTGTCAGGGTTAAAATGAATAAATCATTTGTTAACCCCGACTTGCCGTGGTCTTTTGGCCGTGGTACTAGTCTGCCCGATACTAGAGTGTAATTCCTAAGCCGGAGGCGCGGAGGGAGAGCAGCCTCCGCCCAATGTAACAAAGCACAGGCACCCGTGTGAGCCGAAGCGGCTGAGGCTGGTCGCCGGAGGCGACCAGCAAGCCGAAGCTGCGGAGGCGCGCATGGGTGACTGCGTTTTGTTACGTAAGGGCGAAGAGGCTGCACTTCCCGCAGCGCCGGAGACGAGGAAATCCAAATTGCTTGCATTACCCCTTTAATAAAAAACATGAAGGTTAGGTTAGGTTAGAACTGCGACCATACAGCCATTTTCTAGTGCTTCGTTAGCGTCTTGTATGGGGGAGGAGGGGTAGGCATACATGAGTTGGGTACCCGCCTCCCCCCCAGGTACGGTGTCCCCCCATTTCATGCCTCAGAGGGATAATTGGGTGAATTTATTGCATTTTTAAGTCATTTTTTTGTATTTTTCAAAAATTCATATCTCCCAAACTAGGCCCAATCGAGGGGGGGGAGTGGTGCAGGGGGGTAGCCCAACCCTCCCCCCTCCCCGCTCATCCCCCCTCCCCCCCTAATTCGTGGCCTTACAATGCAAACTACTACCTAGCTTGCTGACCAATAAGCTCCCGTTTTAAAGACAACATTTTTTGCTTTCTTAATTCGCCTGTAAACTCGGTAAAAGTAGGATGCTGCGTTTCATAGTGCCTTTTTACATTATATTCCTTTGCAATCGCAACAGAATTCTTGCAAATTAAACAAACGACTTTATTATGCGACCATACAAAAAAGTATTTCTCAGTCCAAATTTCTTGAAACTGCCGATTTTCATCTTTAACCTTACGTTTTTTACTAGGTCCTGGCTTGTCCATGTTGCGTTCTAATCCTGGCTAGGATTAACACAGCACCTAAAAACAATTACAGTACCTACTTAAATTACCCATCCTTTTTTAAATTAGCAAAAATAATTGATTTAAATAGGTAGGGAAACACTTATTAATAACAGAGTTTTACTTACGATTTCACAACACAATTATACACGGCACTTGACGGGAAATCTACGTTGAATGTGGGTCAAAATATATGACACCGGCTATTCGAGTTAAAATCTACACTAGAACTATTGACACTTCACTCAAATTAAAACCGAACTATGGGTCGCTGCGGTTAGCGTGGCTTTTATACCGCGCGTATAGAGTCGAAAACTGTCTGGAGAAATCTCGAAACCGACTCTGGAAGCTTCGTGTATCTACCTACGCGAGCAATCGGGAATTCGTGCACTTAAGAGCGCGCGCGCGAGATTCAAATTACTTTTCGAACATATTTTTTTTGGTTTTATTCTGGAATAGAATTCAATATTTTTCGAATGTACGAGAGTATTATTTTTGCTGTCGGCGGGCCACCAGTATTCGACCGGCGGGCCGCAAGCGGCCCGCGGGCCGCGGTCTGTGCATCCCTGTTCTATAGAAATAGAAACCCATAGGAAAAAATGCAGTCAGGAAGTTAGATATCTTTCCATAAATTTTGTGTCTAAATTGAAAACGTTATAATAGCACTCTCTGAGTGGCTAAATTGTTGCAAATAGAACCCCCTATTTATTTTTTTTGTTAAAGTCCATGTTAGTGATGGAATTATGAATTAATATGGAATAAATACCTACTAAGAATTTAATCGGTCACTTGCTGTGCTAGGAAATTAGAATTTATTTATTAACTATTTTTATTATTCATAAAAAGTCTATGTAGTGACAATAAAGCGAAATGAGGTGTGATGCATCAACCTAAAGTTTACTATACTATAAAAAAAATGGTGTACCGGTTGCACAAACATTCTTTACAATAAAATAACTGATTTGACTTGATTTTCTTGTGGCATAGTTTGCGTCGGTAGAATTAGTCGGAGATACTTCAAACTGGGTGTATTTATTTAATAGCTGCGTTGTTTGAATATTGGGACTGTAGGACGTAAGGTTATAAAGAAACCAGCCAAGTGCGAATCGGACCCTTCATGACATTTTAAAAGACCTATCCTTAAACACAAGACCCAAACGCATTGGTTTGAGTTTTTTATTTTTATTTTAGTTCAATGTGCGATACATTATCTCCTCAACTGTCATATTTTATATATACTTTGTATGGAAATCGCAAAGCTGTTGTCATGATACACCTACCTACCAAGTTTCATCTGTGAAATGCTAATAGTTTTAAAATAAAGTGACTGCGGCATACGGACGGGCCAACAGACAGACTTGACGCAACTATAAGGGGTTTTTTTTTCGTTCGGCTTCGGAACCCTAACAAAGCCTTACACTTTAGTTTAACTTTCTTGAGTCGACGATATTTTTATATACAGCCCTATTACGTTGTAACAGGTCATTTCATTTTCCTTGACCGTGCGATTTCTTCCGCCATATTGCCGTCGTTACGTTTATCGTCCCAAACGGCGTGTGTTTTAGGCGTTGTTAGTGGGGCGTAAATATGAGTGCCTAAACAAGCAATGTGGCCAATATCGGGTGCGCCAAAGTTCACCTAAATTTTCAACTCCAAAAATTGGAAATCTGAAAATGTTCTTCCTAACATTTTTCATCCTAACAATCACAATTCCTAACTGGTCTGTCTCTAATGTTCATAATTCCGAAGCATTCAACTTCATAATGCCAGTAGCAATAAACATCTATTATACTTTTATTTGCTTTCCTATATTTTCTCAACATAACCATCTTTTACACTATTATTCAAAGTAATATCTTTTTTGTTTAGATTTCTTTTTATTCATAATAATCAGTATTATATACCTTAATTTTGCGTGCCGAGCGAGAGAAACCAGAGTCCCGCTCCAGTCATTCAGTCAAGTTCCAGAAACGAATCAGTCCTATTCATAATTGTTGGTTTAGGTTAGGTTAGAACTGTGACCACAACGCACGAGCCGAGAGAGCGAAGCGAGCGTGCCGCGGCAGCGGCCGGCGATGTGTCAGAACCGAATCGGTCCTTTAGTATTTGGTTTAGGTACGGTTAAAACTGCGGTATAATCTAAGCCATAAACAGAACCGTAACTGAGTCGTGTTTTATGAATTTCATTCATTTAAGACAAAAATCAGTGAAACAACCTTTAATCATTCTAAACAGTTGTCTACCCACATATATTTTTTATTACACTTGGTACATGTTTTTCTGAGTATGAGTGAAAATATTATGGTAATTATGTTTAGGGATAAAAGCGTTTTGATTAAAAAAACATTAGGAGTTTAAATATATTTACATTAATGATATTATTAATTACAATTTTCGGAAACATGAGTGTTATGCACATAGCCGGTAGCATTACAAATAGTATGTATGAAAACTTTAGGACGAAAATTTTTAGGAAAAGTGATCGTTCGGTTTACAAATCATTAGGAAAAACAATTTCGGGTAAATAACTTTATGTGAGCCAATATGGACCCGGCCAATTTCACTTGTACAGGAATTGCTTTAAGTGACGTGTCACGCCGTAAAATTGACAGAATCCTTGTTATTTCTTTTTCAATCCGCGGAATTGACATATTTAGTTTTTTGTATTACATAATGAAATCGGATGTAGGTAGGAATATACACTACATAATGTATACTTATTTAAAGGTATTGGCTAACAAAAAATGCACTTTTAAATCGAAAATATATTTTGTTTTCATTATAGAACCGAATCGGGTGTACTATTGTTTTTATGTACTGTCTACTGCTCTTCTTACACTGAGCATACTCATAAATTGATGGGTAGCTGAAACTTCAAGTACATACAAATTAATAATATTATGTAATTCCAGAGTCATGCTTTGTAAAATATATACCGCATGTTTAAGACGTCGTCTGTAAACCCGTTTTTTTAAGAAGTCTCATCTATGGTATCTTAGCCAAAAATTAACTCTAGGTAAATATGCATCCGATTACTGATTATAATAGGTTTCTCGTATATGACAATTCGTAAATGTTATTTTCGTACTTATACTGATATTCAATAATAGTAGTTCTTTTTTTAACTCAATTTAACTGTGAATTAGGAGATTTCTGAGAGAAACTATTCCACAAGAAAGTCACTTTCGCCAGTGTTTACTTACATTGAGCATTATTCTTACATTAATTGGTTTAAGTTATGGAAAATCAAATATTCCACTCAAAAACTATCGAAATAAAAAACTGAGAATGATACTCAACTATTTCCTATGACATAATAACAAACACCAATTTCCTACTTACAACGAAGTTGATGTGGCAAATTAAAAGAACTATTGTCGAAAAGAACGAAATATCTAACATTCTATCTTGTCTCTGGACAAAACTATACACATTATTGGAACTTTTCTTAGTAGAATATAGTTGCTTGCATTTTACTTTATGCAAACCTGACATCTGCCAAGCTGTTTTGCGATTGATAAAAGAGTTTGTGTTTTCTAAAACTAACGGTTGTAAAATAAACTTTTTAGGTCAGATTTTTCCAACGGCAGTAAAGGAATATTAGTCGTATAAAATACAATACGCCAAATTTGAAAACGTCATCTATTTGCCAGCAATCGTTTATGAAAATATAATTTTAAAATCGGTCGTTTTATACTTATTAAACAGTCGAATAAGTCTTTTCTGACGTTGGTAAATCAGCCCTAAGAAATATACATGGAAAAAACAAAATGTGGATAGTAGTACAAAAGTCAAATTACATACAAAACGCGCTCGAGCAACGCACACATAGACATCGCTCACGGACACGAGACCTCGGAATATTTCGGAGCAAAGCGAGCGCGAGTGTCATCCGCTTGAGACACGCGTCTGGTAAGGGTTCGGGTTAGGTGACTTCAGCTCTTTTTATATAATTTATATTTGTATAAACGAATTTACTTCTTCCTTCATTTGGTCGAAATAACTTCTCCCAGGTCTTTCTCTTCCCCTTTTTGCTTCTAAATTTTCCTTTCATTATATTTACTAAGAACCTGTCACATCGCATCAGGTGTCCTATCATGTTGCCTCGTCCATTTTTTATTATTTTCAAAATATTTCTTTTCTCATCTACAATATTTTCTTTTGTGATATCATAACAAAAGAAATCATTGGCGATTACTCCACCGAAAAGAGTCAGTTTAAGAAGAAAAAACGAATTTGCTTAATTTTTGACAGACAAATTAATTCATACCAAAAATAATGACGTAAAAATGAAAACATGTATTATTTAATTTATGGAGATATTCTATAGTTTTTACTGTCATAAAGAAATTGTGTCAAGAACTAAACCGTGTAGAGGTAATTATAGATTAATTTGATAGTACAAATTTTACATGTTATTGTTGTGTTGTGTAAGCTGAGTTCCTTGGTTACAATTTTGTTTCTTCTTTTTGATTCTCATCAAAACATCAAACGACTGGATGTAATTGCGACGACTACGAATAGTTCTTTCGTGTATTTATACACGAAAGAACTATTCCATATAAGCCAAAGTTGACATCCCTAGCGCGACCGGCGAGTGTGTGTCAAAAGTTAAATAATGCACGAATTTGACTTCTGTTACCGTCCATATTTTGTGGTTCCGTGTTTTAATAGTATCAATCCGAAGTATGTGTCTTATATCATGTTTTGAGATACTCTACAACTTATAATATTCAATTAGACGGACTTGCCTTTTTAAAAATAAGCATCTAATTAAATAGTGTTTTGGTGTTACTCAAACTTCTTATATTTCTTTTTTTCTTAGCACTAAATTATCTAATGTTCATAGTAAATGAGGGTCAGACAACATTGACAGTACGATATATTTTATTTTAATGTACATTTTTCTATAAATGTTTGCTCAAAAATGTTTTGTGTTGTACTCCAATATAAATTCGTTGGATACAAAACGCATTATCAGACTACAAAGGTTTCAAAATTCATAAGGAAATGTTCAATTCGGGTCTACCTTGTTTCGCATAATTTTTATTGTCATAATTTTATTTGGCATATCATCAAATAGCATAAACTTCCTTTCGCAGAACATCAATTAGCATTCACTCATTTATCAGACGTTCAAAACGCATAATCGTATAAGCTAGAATCATCTTTAGGCAGAAATTTAATATCCATAAAGGCTTAAAGCAGAATCATCCTAACGCAGAAAGTTCACAGATAGAATCGTCTTGTGGCATACAATTCGTATATATAGTCATTAATAGGCAGAATCATCCTATCGCAGAAAGCTCACAGTCCGAATCGTCTTTTGGCATATTTTTCATATAATATTCTCCTATAAACCTTAATTTGTTTTTGGGATACCCATATCCCAAGTAGTTCTATCTCAGCAATACTAACATACAACATGCATGGCAAATCAAACATGCAGCTTGCAAGCAAGCATTCAGCATGCAAGCAAGCAAGCAAAGCATGCAGCAAGCAAGCATGCAGCAAGCAAGCAAGCAAGCAAGCATGCAGCATGCAAGCAAGCGTGCAGCATGCAAGCAAGCAACAGCTTGCATGCAGCATGCAACATGCATGGTTTCTGTCACGGCTCCGGCGCTGCGGGGCTCCGGCAGTCCCACGCGAGCTTATCGTCGCAGATGGTTTTCGCTCACCACCGCAGCTTCGGCTTGCTGGCCGGCTACGCCGGCCAGCCTCAGCCGCGGCGGCAAACTTTCAAACCACCTGCTCCTCAGCTCGCGGGCTGCCTCGCCCCTCCGCGCCTACGCGATTTTGAATTACACTCTAGGGGTGGGGCAAACAAGACTGCGTGGAGTCGGTTTTGCACCGATTCGTTTCTGTCACTAACTTTTGTACCACAACTTAATGACTTTTTAATTCAATCTTAGGGTAAAATACTATTAAAAAGAAATAGCAATATGCGTAGTGAAATTATTCTAAAGCAAATTCTGCTTTCTTCATAGTATGCCTAGTCAAATTATGTCAAATAAACATTGTACTTAATAAACATTATGCTTAGCGAAAGTATGCAAAGTAAAATTTTGTCAAAGGTAATTATGCCTTATAAATTTCTGCTATCTTAAAAGTATGCCATTGTAAATTCGGGAATATAAATATTCGACCAAACAAAAATTATGCTAACAGAAAATTCTGCCTGAATAATATTCGACTAAAGAAAAATATGCCAAGTGTGTTATGCCAAGTGACTTTCGGAGCAAAAAGATTCTGCCAGATAGAGGGAACCCGTTCAATTCATGTAGAAATCTACGAAATTTTATTTAGACGACAATTCTTGATTTAACAATCGTTTTGAACCAGTTTTAACTCGACTTAAGAATGAATTAACTATCTCTAAAGTTGCTGTTATGGTTTAAATATAAATATTTAAAGACAAAGCAACAGTAAGTCATTCGTTTATTGAACAAATAAATCTACTGTTTTATTCCGTCGGTAACCGTACCGAAACGTAGCTCAACAATGGTGGATAAACAAAATCAAATTTTGTTTACCACAAATATCATAGACTCGTCTCAAATCTACATCGTCAACACGCACGAAAACCAAAACTTTACAAACTATACCATTTGGTCTACATATTCTCCGTTTGTCTATGGTCGCCCACAGAGCATAAATTAGAGTTCACATCTCAATATCCTGCAGCGTACAACTAGTGAGTTCTGTATTTAAGTAGTCTATAAAATAAGTAACAATGATCGGTTACATTACATGTGTTTATTTTTAACTAAACTTAAATTACATTTATTCATTGCACTTATTACTTCATTATAGAATGTCGCCAGCTTCAAAAATATCCCTTAATACAAGTTAATTTTGAATTAATTCTTTCGAACTCTTCGATGAAAAGTTAAAATAACGGTTGTATTTTTAAAGCTGCAAGCGTACGATTAAAAACTCAATCTGTCAAAGTGACGTTTCGACGTCAAACGTGTCAGTTCAACGCGCACTCCCGAGTCCACCGAGCTCGTGTGAATTCGAAAAACAAAAACGAAAAAAATATAGATCCTACTGCATTACTTATCGTAAAACTTAAAAGGTATCACTTGAAACAACACTTTATTCTTAGCACGTTACGGTTTAATTCGCGTCACGCGTAGACCTCGCGATGCGAGTCGTCTCACCATAGTTTTTTTCTTGTCCAATAGATAACACCTAACGAATTATTGCTAAGCTTTTACACTTCCCTACTTTGACCCCCTGTGTCTATCATCTAAACAATTATCATGCATTGTTCAAGTAAATCATTACATTGTATGTAATTTATACAAATTATAATACCAAAAGGTCACTTTGACTGTTACATATTTTGAAAGCTGTATATCATAAGGCTAGGCTCACACAAGTTTTCGTTACTTTAATAATTTAGAAAAATAATTATTAGTTTTCTATATAAGTTTTACAGTTAATATTGAGATTCAGTTATCTTGCACTACAGCATATAAAACGTAAATGTGAAGCTTGGCTCCAACATTGGGTTGGATATTTAACGTTGTTCAGAGTTTTTCAGTGCAACAACTATAAGATATTTAGGAAGAAGTATTCCCCAATGTTAAATAAGCCATTATTACAATCGCAAATAATATGTCTATAATGATACATAGCTTTAAAGATGGATATAGCTTTTAATGTATTTGACAGATTCCGATACCTATATTTCTATTAATTTTCTTGTCTATGAATAGACATTATTGATAACTGCTTTGACACACTGGATGCGTTCCGTGGTCCGGTCAATAATAGCCCACATTCTGTCTTTGTATGTTCACAGCTGAACGAACTCAATGTGACCAAACCTTAACACTATTAGTCACGGATTTTACACAATGTGTTTTCTATGTTAAAGCCTATTTCACCTCAGATTTGAAAGTACTTAAATACAATATTAGCCTAGCAGCAGTTTACTAGCGTGTGTGTGCGGGTAGATCAGAAACACAGACGCGGCGCGCGCGCGGCGCCTGTCATTACGCGCGCCGGTCCTCCAGCTCGGACATCTGGAAACAATGGCGATATATTATTGCTTGTAATTTAATTGAATACATGGTGTTGTTTTAGACAGCGACGACCCAGGGGTGGTTGTACAAATAATACTGGATGCTAAAAAAATGTTTCTTGAATGGAATAATCCCACAAAATCAATTTATTATTGCGATACTAGCGAGCGAGTTAAAACTAGCAACGCCAGGTCGCCTCTTCGTAGCTTACTAGCTACGGCGTAGTATTTGGTAGATACGCGCGAGGGTGCGAGTTACCCCATTCGTTTTTAGAATGTTGTGAAGAGTTTTTTTTAAATAAAATTTGCATATAATTTCAAGTTTTTTTTTTTTGAATAAGCATAACTCGTATTATCATTACTGAGTTGGATCTCACTGACCAAAATAATACCCTGCATTATTAACTAGAAGCTAAAATTCGTTTTTTGAATAGTAGCTCTAGTACGATACGCTCATATCGTGTTGCTATTTGTGCCTGGTGCGCTCCTAGCACGGTCAAGAAACGATACGGTGAAATGGGCCCGGATTATAAGTATTTAAAGAAAGAAAACGAGTTTATTAATTAAGTACGCCGTAACATTGTAAAAACCGCGAGGTTACAATCTTACGGTTTTAAATCCGTCAGATTGTAAATTTTCGATTTATTGTGAATAAGCTCGACATGGCTTAGCAATTACGATTTTATTAGTAGGTGACGAATGATTTAAATTTAAAACCGTCAGATAATAATCACGCGATATTTGCAATATAACGGTGACACATACACAATCACAAAACAAATTACACAATACAATCTTAGATGACCTTCGTGGAATAGTAGCTAAGCACGCTGCTTTCAAGGCGTCACCGCTCCGAGGTCCTGGGTTCGATTCCTGATCGGGTCAATATAGAAATCAAAATTTTCTATATTGTCTCGGGTCTGGGTGTTGTGGCACCTCCTATGTGTCTGATTTCCATAACACAAGCTACTTACTTTGGGATCAGATCAATGTATGTGATTAGTGTCCAATATTTTTTAATAGCGATTGATAAAAAGAAAAGAGAAAATGATTTTAACATTATCATCATCATTAGCAACCAAAGGACGTCCACTGCTGAACATAGGCCTCCCCCACGGTTTTCCACAGCGACCGATCACAAGCGGTCTGCATCCAGGGTGATCCCGGGATCTTAACAAGGTAGTCCGTCCATCTTGTCGGTGGACGTCCCACGCTGCGCTTTTTGGTCGAAGGGTCTCCAATCTAGAACTTTCCTGCCCCAACGGCCATCAGTTCTTCGCGCTATGTGCCCTGTCCACTGCTACTTGAGCTTACCAATTCGTAGGGATATGTCTGTTACCTTAGTTCTTCTACGCTCCTCCTCGTTTCTGATTCGATCTCGTAGAGAAACACCGAGCAGCCCCCTCCGTCGCTCGTTTTATGATTTTAAGCTTTATGATTCTATTCTATAGAAGTAACATGTCAGTGAATTGTGCTCTAATCTTAATAGATTTGTATTTGTACTTTATCGCATAAGTCAGATTGTATCAAAAGAAGCTGCTACCTATTACCGCTTACAATGGTTACGTGAATTCTTGTTTAAGATACGAAATTATGATATGGGGAAACTCTGTTCATAAAGATAGGGTATTTATCTTGCAGAAAAAATGTATTCGTGTGATATTTATGTATTCGTGTGATATTTGGATTAAAACAAACTGATTCATGTAGACCATTTTTTTGACGCTTTAGTTTACTTACGCTACCTTGTCTATACATTTTTGATATATGTCTGTTTGTGTATCATCATAATGACCTATTTGAACAAAATTGTCAAACTACTACTCGTAATCTTCGCTCTATGTATAAAAACAAACTCTTTAAACCTACATCTAAATTAACGCTCGTGTCTAGTAATGCATTTATGAAGTGAATCAAAATTAACAATAATCTGCCAGATGTTTTCAAACAATATAACACCCAACGTTTAAAATTGAATTGAAAAATGACTGGTAAAAAATGTTTTTATAGTGAGCAAGAATATTTGCAATACAAATAATTTTGTTAAAAATTTAAAACGTGTTTCAAAAGTGTTATGTGTGCATGAGTGTGTATACGCCTGAAAAGGTAGAACTAAGAGATATGTATCTACTTATAAGAACTTTTGTAACCTTTGTTCATATACACAATAAAGACTTACTTACTTACTTATATGATTTCTTATTTCAACAAGGGTGTTCATTTTGTTAATTTAGAATGTGTGTACTCACGTTGTGGTGCCGGTGCCGCTTGCTGGGCGGCTCGTCCTCCAGCTCGCCCGCGCCTCCGCCTCCGTAGTTGCCGCTGCTGAGGATACACATATACTTCACAATCTATATCAATATTTATTAATAGCAAAAAAACACATTGCGTTGAACATTTTCAGAAATAAAACATACACAAATTAAATTACAATAAAATAAAAATAAACACAAAAACCTACCTACGTAATATTACGAAAAAAATGATTAACTAACAATGTCAAGATTTGTAAGTAATAAAGAATAACATGTCACAGAAAATTAAAATAAAAAAATAATCTTAACGTTATTAAAAAATGTCACTTTTATTACAAAATTTGTTAAAATATTTATCTGATCCATCCCTAAGGTATTCCCCCACAAATATTTACCTTAGATAAATGTTTATCTTAGATGGTTTTGAATTAAGTGTTATTTAGATTGCGTTATTATTTACGTGTTTTTGACATTAAACAAATCTTGTCTTTGTAAGAATTTCATGGTTCAAAATAAAATAACTATCTGTATATAAGATATGTTTTTTTAAAACCCAAAGAAAGACAATACATTCAGTAACAATAAGCTTTTTACAGAATGATAATAGCTTATTCCAATAAGACGTTATAACTGTTTTCGTAAATGTAATGCGCGGGCGCGCGATTAGAGTCGCGCTTAAAAGCGACGGCTGCGCCAGAGGTACCGGGTTCGATCCCCGTGTCGGGACAAAAATATGCACCTGGGTTTTTCTGTTAAAAGTGGAAATTGGCGGTGTTTCACCCTCGTGCCTCGGAAAAGCACGTGGCGCCGTTGGTCCTGCGCCTGATCTCTATCCGGCCGTGTCAGCTCGCTAACCAATTGATTTAACGCAACGTTTCAAACCAATTGATTTAACGCAACGTTTAACCAAATGGCTGAACGTTATGTAGTAATTTTGTTGAATTAGATACTGACCGGTTTTGAATGTTTAGGATAACTTGGAGTTCATAATTTATGTAGTACAATTACTTTATAAACAAACTATGCAAAACGCACCTTGCATGAATATTATTCAATGATGAACAGTAAACTAATCATGTTTAGTCAGTTTGTAATAAAACATCGGAAAAAATATTTTTCACATACAAATTTAAAAACTATTGACAGCATGTTTCAACTATATTTATTTCAACTGCTATTTATTGAATATGAATAAAATGTTACAAAAGAAGTTAAATAAAATGTTAACATTACATACAACCATTATTGTCCTGTATGAATATTTCATGTATATTTGCACGCTTTTCAGGCTGAATGCACTGGAATCATTATATCATTAAAAACTGTTGTATTTACTGTATTCTTGCAAAAAAATATTTGACTTTGACTTTGACTAAATTTGCAAACAAGAACGAAAAATACGTGATTAGCCTAGTTGCATTCAATTAGCTGACTGTTTTAAACAGATTGGTGCGACATATCAACACAGTCATCGTGACTGTATCGATGTAAAATGTAGCGCAAATGTGCAAAAGTAGACAATTTGCATTCGATGCTCAAAATGGCAGGGTGCAAAGGGTCTTAAGGCATAGTACTCACGCATAGTATGGCTCGTGCTGGTGTATGACGACCGTGGGCTCGTCCTTCTGGATGGAGACCAGGTTGCCGCCGGTCGTCGTGCCCACCACGTACTTCTCTGTAAGGGGAAGTAACACTTCATTTAGATAGGATACAATAAAGCTATGAGAATGCAACCATGAATAACAGGAGTAAATTAACGAGAAGTTGGCGTGTTAAAAACATGGCTGGGAGTCGACGATTCAATATCAAATTATAAGGGGACATGAAATCGGCGATTCAATACGAAATTATAAGAGCTCAGAAATTTATATATATATTTTTTTACCGCGCGGTCATACAATGACCGTACATATTTACGCGTACATTATAGCAATCCAGGTATATACAGTGTGTTTTGCCTTGTGTTTAAAAATTCTACGTATTCATTTGATCCCATGTCAGCATTTATTAGAGTGAACAACAGCAATGATTTAAGGGTTTATTTAATGGCATTACTTTCTGCGAACCAACAAAAAGAAAAATAATTATATGTTAAGGACTGAGTTGATAAGATATAGCTCAATAAATCGTAAAATGCACGAAAATTAAGCGACAAATCCATACTTATCAAATATTTTTATTTGTTATTGTTCGGTATAACAGGTAATGGAAATTAAACGAGTTTGAGTTGAAATAGAGGCGAAAGAAATTAACCGTAGAATACGTGGGTGAAGTATTGAATGTCCGATCTAAAACATACTGTATATACCTGGATCGCTATAGCCGCTTGAACGGCCATGGGTACTAGTAGTACCCAAAACAAAAATTGTAGTTGAGCGGCCTTGGGTACTAGTAGTACCCAAACGAAGTGTTTGAATATAAAGCCTTATTGCTTTCAAAATAAAAACAATTTCGCCTGTCAAAAAATACGTGTCGTTCCTTAAGAATCACCGGTTTTTTTAAAGTATGACAACATTAGAAATCATTCAAACAACTTAAAAAAATAAAAAAATAAAAATGACATTGCATTGTTTGTCAGCACGTTCAAGCCAACCAACAATTTTATGAAGTTTTGTGAAGGTTTTAAGTAAAAAATATTGTACAATACGAAGCGGTTATATTAATTTTTTATATTAAGCATGTACAAAACATGCATTTTAAACCTTAAAACATATAGGTCACTTATTTGAGAAACTAGCTAAAAATTATCGATGTTCATATTTGCAACCTATTTTATAAATGAAACAAATAATAAACTCTAATGTAATACACACAGTTTAAAAGGTCTGTTCATCAGCATTATGAAAAACTTAAAATGTTAGCTAACTTCTTAAACCGACAGTCATAAATCGTCATTGTTTACGACATGTGCGGCACGCCCGGCGTTAGCGGCGATGACGAAAGCGCTCGGGTCACTTGACTATAATTTGAGACGCGCGGCTGGCTGTTTAAGCGGGTATATACGCGTTAGCTACCTACGCGCGAGGCTGCGAGTTTCCTCATTTTTTTTAATGTCGGGAAGAGGTATTTTTTTTAATAAAACTTGCATATAATTTAAACAAAATATTTTTATTTGAAATAAGTACTCATATTAACATCCCTGAGTTGGATGTCACTGACCAAAACAACACTCTCTATAGTCTATATATCTATATACTAAACTTTTCTCAAAGACAAGATAAATCGAAAACATTCGAGTAGTTAAATCGCAAATCGAATTAACCAAGTGTATCATCGGTCTCAAATCTGTTATGAAATGTTAGTGATAGTAACTTTAGTATTCTGTGTGTTGAGTAAACTAGTTATCACTAGAGTAAGTTTAGTTAGGAGTTGTTATAGTATTGTTAGAAACAGTTTCAGGATTGTACTCTCGTATTGCCGCATAATCTAAATACTAGCGCGTAGCGGTTCTAGCAAACTTCGTTTCGCCCCCGGGCCCAACCTGCTCCGACCCTGTTTTATGGTAAGTACAAAAAGTAAAAATCGTTCCACCCGTTCTCGAATTAAAACTAGCACGACTTTCTTTTATGTATTTATTGACTGAGGTACTTAACCAATGTCCGATTCTAAATAATGTAACCGAGAAAACATTGACTATTAGTTAGTCCCTACCCTTGCGGCCTTGCAACGAAAATAAATATTTATTTATTTATACTTAATTCCAAAGAAATAAAATGTTGTACAAAAAGTGAACTTAATGCCAAACATTTAAAAAAAATAGGTAAAATACAACAACGACTATCCCGTGAAGTAAAGTGTGAAGAAAAAGTAACATTTTGTTAAGACTATCGTGTGCAGGCGGAACAAATGGCGGAGCTGCATACCTAGGTTTGCGGTTTTTTTAAAAACTAATATTATACGTTTCAGTAAATACTAAGAAACTAAAGGAGGTGCTCGTAGCGCAGTGGTAGCAGCGCTTTGGTAGTGATACTAAAGTGAACCAACCGACAGCTCGGTCGTGTTTGGATGGTTGACCATTCCGATCATACGAGTATAAGTGACGTACATCACGAGCATCTCCGTGCTTCGGAAGGCACGTTAAGCCGTTGGTTCCGGCTAATATCGGTTAACATTAGTCGTTAAGCCTAGGCAGAGGCCTTATGGGCGGCTTGATAAAATCTGACATCAATCTTAATTGCTTGCCTTGCAAAAACCTCTCCACCAACCCGCACTGAGCCCGCGTGGTGGAGTATGGCTCAAACTACCTCATAGTTGAGGTAAGGCCTTTGCCCAGCAGTGGAATGTTACAGGCTTACTTTTCGACTATTTTTACCTGCCACGGATCGGAGAACGTGTATGCGTTTGGGGTGAGAGGAAGTTTTTGTGTTTGTGCGCGCAAACGACTGTTCCCATGTATCTCCAGAACGGCTCGACTAATTGACATGCAGTTTTCTGCAGTGGATTTGTAATTTATTGGCGATAATTTTTACCAGGGGGCGCTGCAGTTACTTTTTCTTTCATTCATAAAATGACTATCGAAAGTTCCCATGTATCTTCAGAATGGCATGACCGATTAACTTGCCCTTAAGATAGCCATAATAGTACTAATCGGCGTTGCAGGGTCAGTTAGATTGAAGTTGACTTTGCGCCCCTACTGCTATAATAATAATAATAAAAAATGAAATTATGATATCAATAAAATCTAATAGCCTACGTATTCACGAAGTAAACACAAATACAGATTGTACTGTACGAAATATTTGAATAGCACGTGGTTTTTGAGAAATGACGTTAAAAGATTAAAAAACATCGATAAATTTAAAAAGGAAGCAAAATTTAAGATTTTGAAAAAACACTACGTTAGAAATGAAGTTCGTAATCTAAAAATACTATAAAATGAAATTTCTAGAGTCCCCCGGCTAAAATACGTTAGCGTACTAAAATATTTATCTACCTATTTATTAATTATTGAACCAAGTAATTCCGTTGGGGCTGCCATTATCTGCCATATAAATATAATATTTTTATTGAGGTATAAACTTTTTTTTTAACCACTCAAGTCTTCTTCTTCTTCTTATTTAAGAGCTATGCTCTTGTCGGTGGAGTTTTTTCCAATTTAATCGATCCCATGCCATTTCCTTGACTACTTGGTACGACTTGACTCCTAACTTTTCCTTAATTTGCGTCATGTATGCCCTTCTAGGTCTTCCTCTTTTTCTCCGCCCTACAACTTTCCCCTCTATGATGATCCTTATTAAGTCGTCATGTCGTACCAAGTGCCCTATCATCTTTCCTCTCCGGTTTTCAATTGTTTTCAATATATGTCTCTTTTCACCCACAATTCCTAGCACTTCCTCGTTCGTCTTCTTTTCTGTCCAACTAATCCGCTCCATCCTTCGCCAACACCACATCTCAAACGCCTCTATTCTCTCTCTATCACGCTGTGTCATCGTCCACGTTTCACTGCCGTACAAAGCGATGCTCCAGATGTACAATTTTATAAGTTTTTTGCGAATTCGCCTCGATATTCTGGCTTTGAATATATGTTTTTTGGTATTAAAAGCTTTCTTTGCCATGGCTATCCTTGTTTTAATGTCCATTGTACACCTGGAGTCATCCGTTATTATGCTGCCAAGATATTTAAAACATTTAACCTGCTCTATATTGATATTATTCAACTTTATCGGTTCGTGTTTGGGTATTGTTTTTGTTACAATCAGAGTTTTAGTTTTAGCATTATTAATCTTCAACCCAAACTCGCTAAAGATGTCATCCATTTCCTGTACCAAATGCTCCAGCTCTTTGGATGATTCGGCCACCGCTGCGATATCATCTGCGAAACGAATAAGCTGAATTTTCCTCCCATTCATACTAACCCCCCCGATTCCCGTCTCTACTAGTTTTCTGATGGCACATTCAATAAAAATATTAAAAATTAGTGGTGAAAGTGGGCACCCCTGTCTAACCCCTTGCTTTATTTTAGCCGTCTCTTTTTCTTCCCCTACTTCAATTACGGTTTCTTGATTTTTATAAAGCTCAAAAATTATCTTTTTTTCTCTGAAATTTATACCTGCAACTTTCAAAATGTTCATCATTATTTTCCAATGAATTTTGTCAAATGCTTTTTCTAAATCTATGAATGCTATGTGTGTTTCCAAATCTAAATCCAGCTTTCTATCTATCACCAGTCTAAGAGCTAGTATTGCTTCTCTGGTTCCTCTATCTTTCCTGAATCCATACTGATCGGGTCCTAAATAGTTTTCCGTAATTGGTCTGATCCTGTTTTGTACTATTTTTAATAATATTTTGCTTGCTTGAGAAATCAAACTTAATGTGCGATGCTCTTCACATTTCAAAGTGTTGGGTTTTTTAGGTAGTGTGACCATTTTGCTTTTTTTAAAGTCATCAGGAAGGATACCGCTAACATACATGTTTTTCACCATCTCATAGATTACTTCAATTAACGGCTCACAAACTGCGTATTTGATCAATTCAATATAAATTCCATCCGGCCCAGCCGCTTTTCCGTTTTGAATGCTCTTTAGTGCCTTATCGATTTCTGCTCTTATTATATCCAGTCCAAGATCATCAGTGTTGACTTCATCTTCTTTTTCAATATCAGATTCCGATAAACCCTCTCCTGCATATAAAGTTTCAATATAGTTCTTCCATCTGCTTACTATTTTTTTATTGTCAATCAATAGTTTACCGTCAGCATCCAATACAGCTGAACTCTTGGTTCTAGGTTTACAATCTAGTTCCCAGATTATGTTGTATGCTTGGTTCATGTGTCCTCTACTCATAAAATACTCTATTTTATCACAGATTTTCTCTACATATTTACTTTTTGCATCTCTACACTTTGTCGTTATCTTATTTGTGAGTCTTTTATATTCGATTATGCTGTTACTGTCAGATTTATTTCTCAGTTGTCTTCTCTGTATCATAAGATTAATTATTTCATTAGTGAGCCATTTCTTTTTAGGTTTTACTTTTTCAGTTTTCAAACTTTCTTCTGCAGTAAGTTTTATTATATCTCTGATTTTATTCCATCTATCATCAACTTTATTTACATGTTTATCATTTATTCTACTTTTATACTCTTCTAATCTGTTTCCTAATTTATTACTATATTGCACGGATTTATCACTGTTTATATCCTTAAGCCTAGTGAGATCAATTCTCTTTGGTTTATTTTTCCTTTTGCCTTTTTTTTACATGGAAACGGTGTGAGCTTATTAAAAGGTTGTGGTCAGAGTTCACATCTGCTCCTGGTAATGTTTTGCAATTTAAAATCTGGGATTTGTTTTTATTTTTTATAATTATGTAATCCAGTTGATATCTTCCAATATCACCTGGCATTTTCCACGTATATAACCTTCGTTTTGGATGCTTGAAAATTGTGTTGGTTATAATTAAATTATATTCTTTACAAAATTGCACAAGTCTATCTCCTCTACTATTTCTCTTTCCTAGAGCAAAATGTCCCACTATATTTTCTTCGCTTTTTTCACCTACAACAGCATTAAAATCACCCATAACTATTAAATTATCTTTCTCTTGTACTGTGTCTAAAATTGTGTCTAAATGGTTGTACATTTCTTCTATTTCATCGTCAGGATGAAATAGAAGGCATATATCGTCTGTTGGCATATACACTTGTATAATTATCACATTATTGGGGTCAGATTTGATTTTTATCGCAGTTATCCGATCATTACAGTGTATGGTATTTTCAACATTTTCCCCCCATTTTTTATTTAGGATTATAGCTGTCCCGTTTTGTCCCCTTTTCTCTCCCGTATATATTATTCTGTATTCATCACTCCAGTAATCACCACTTCCTTCCCATCTTGTTTCGCATAGTCCCAAAATGTCTATCTGTAATCTTTTCATTTCCATCTTTACTTCCTCTAGCTTTCCCGTAGCCAACATTGTTTTCACATTCCACGTTCCTACTTTACAAGGATTTCGCATAATGACGACCGAGTCAGCCTTGCTCCTGACCCTGCCGGACTCAGACCGCCACGGCATGTTACATCGCGGAAGCCCGTTGTCAAGAACTAAATTATCTTTTCTGTTCATCTTCATAAAAAAACTCTAAATTAGGGAGGTTAGTGTGGTGGTTTCCCTCTTGCCTTCCACACCGCAGTTTAAGAACCGGGTTTTCCCGCTTCTTAATATCCGGTCAAAAGCCCTTTATCTTCGGCCTCTTGCCAGTACTGATGCTGCTGCTGCACAGCACCAGGGATACGCTTATTTGATGGCGGCGTTTACTCGCCATGCCACAGAATCGTCATTGAACATTGTAGCTTTTTATAGAGAAGTCTATCCCACTAAACTCCCCACTACTTTCTGGTGATTCTGCCGCTGTTTGGTCGGGGACTGCTTATTCAACATATTCGCAGCTAACCACCATATCTGGAGGCCGTTCACTATCCGCCACCTGTGACCCCGCTAGTAGCCTACAGCTCAGCCCTAGCATTATTTTTTTTAAAAAAACTCAAGTCTTATTTTTTTTTAAAAAAAACTTCTTTTAGAATGTATGAAAACGACTAAGACCAAATTTGTCTCATTTCATAAATGTTTAAGGGTTGGAAAATGTTGTCATATTAAGCATATTTCGACCGCAAATGTATGCAATTCCTCTAATTGATCCGCCTACCCACGATAGTAACATAGCTACACTTTCGAAAACAGGGTGCATAATGGAAAAAGTCGAACTAGAGTCGAGCCAGTAAGGAGTTTTCTTCCATCACTTTATTGTTCTTTCTAGACGGCGGTGGACTTTCTAAATAGCTTTAGTATCATATTTTATCACGTTGGTGGAAAACCGTAGGCAAAAGACCGTCCAAGAGCGAGTCGGACTCGAAATCAAAGACGGAACTCTTTAGGCGCGTAATCATACGCGCCTATGATGATGTTAAAGAAATCACTTGCAAAATTCAACAGGCTTGCCAATGTGTCGGTGGCCACGTGTCATAGGCATACACGCGCGGATAGCGTAAGACACAGGGTTCGATTCCTCGTCTGTCGCAGTTGCTTTTTTCAAGTGCATTTTTTATTTTAGACATAAATGTTATTTTAATAGGTATGGTGGGCACCGATCAGCATGAACCAACTTTTCACCTTACAGGAAACACCCTGTATAAATAAAATTAACGACCCGTGCACGTAACCGAGTTTAAGTGTGGATGAAATACTTCCAGGAACTCCCGGCGTCAAGGCCTCTACATTCTATTGATTGCGATACTTAGAAATAACAAGAAATGAGAAACACATTTTACTATACCGCTTAAGTTAAAGACACGCAATTGCTTTTTGTATCTTGTAATAAGTCATTTATACATAATATATTGACACTAATATGACACTTGAAATTACAAATTTCAATTTATATCATTATTAGCCAATGGACGTCCACTGCTGAACATAGGCCTGCCCCACGGTTTTCCACAGCGACCGATCACAAGCGGTCTGCATCCAGTATGATCCTGCGATCTTAACAAGGTCGTCCGTCCATCTTGTCGGTGGACGTCCCATGCTGCGCTTTTGGTCGAAAGGTCTCCAATCTAGAACGTTTCTGCCCCAAAAGCCATCAGTTCTACGTGCCCACTGCCATTTGAGCTTACAGTTTCGTAGGGATTTCAATTTATATTAATATTTGGTTTACGAACAAACACCAACAAGTACAATCAAACCGCCTTCAGAAAATTGACTAATACACTTAAAATCTTTGGTACATGATGGATAAGTGTAGACTGTTGGTGTAGATAAGCTTGGCCAAAAGTAGAGTGCAAATGTGTTATTTTAAGCTTAAAAGAATCATCGCGCTGAGACTTCTTGTCGACTTCTATCCGAGAAATTCATGGACAAACATACAAACGTAATTACTACAAAAAAACTTTTAAAAAATTGCACCCTTTCAAATTCGAAAAATATCACATATATACACATTCAATCAATGACCTTTTTTTTTAAAATCGGCAAAAATATATTTTAATTGGTTTCTGATAGATGAGATAATTAATCACATCCGACTGTGTTTACGAATATTCCCAATATCCGGTTTTATATCCGCACACAATTATAACATCATTAACAGCTTTTGATCGCGTCGTACAGTTTAATCATATAATCACTGGTGCCATAATGAATGAAGCGTCGTTCATTCGCTTTGAGTGCATATAAAACGAAATGACCCGAGAAAAATAAATAAATATTGGACCACATCCAATAAACGTTTCGTAATTTACTGAATTACTCTTATTGAAGTATTCACCGTTCGTTCATTTCTTTTCAGCTCGTCGAATTTTTGCTGCTAAAATCTTTACTAATATTTTGAAGCTGAAGAGTTTGTTTGTTTGAACGCGCTAACCTTAAGAACTACTGGACTGATTAAAAAATATATATTGATATTGATAATGGATACAAACCACGTATATTGCAATGCACTTTTTTAATTATTATTTATTTGCATAAACATTTACATTGCATATTTACAAATGACACCACCCAATTAAGCATATTTTTACCGCTCAAAGTATGCTCGTGTGTTATGGAAATCAGACATAACGGTGGTACCACAACACCCAGACCCGAGATAATATAGAAAATTATAATTTCAAAATTTATCCATTCTACATTGAAAAGCTTTTTGTGTTGGATAGCTTATTTATTGAGGAGGGCGTAGGCTATAAAACATCGCGCTGTGACGGGAGGGGAGGAAGCAAACTCAAAACGCGCGGACAAATACACGAGGGACCCCTATTATTGAATATAAGTCAATCTTGCAACTTCTTGAAATCTGAGTAAGGAGCAACTTGACTTTATTAAACCAAGCATCTAGCTAAAGTCTTATTATTTATTTATATATTTTTATTACGATCTTACGTGATAGCAAAGAAGATATAATTGTAGCAGTGACGACGATAATACATAGATTGTCTGACTAGTACTCGGTGGCGCAGCGGTTAGAGCGTCGCACTTTAAGGCAACAGCTATCCCAGAGGTCCCGGGTTCGATCTTCCGGTCGGCTCCAATAAATATGTATCTGGTTTTTCGGTTCAGAAATTCTCAGGGTAGACCGGAGTTTGGAAGTTGGCAGTGTTTCACCCACGTGCCTCGGAAAGCACGTAAAGCCATTGGTCTTGCGTCTGATCTCTCTCCGGTCGTGTGAGATTGCTGTCCAATCTGACTATGTGAGTGCAAGGAATGGAGAGTGCACCTGTGTTTTCGCACACACTTGAGCACTATAATATGTCGCGCGCAGTCGTTTAGTCGTTATGACTGGCTTCCGTAGTCGAAATCGACAATTATTATTAAAAACTTCAGAACTAAGGGACGGGATTATATGCACCTGACAGTAATTTTTAAAGGTACATTTTAGTATAATATTTATCTTCGATTCGGTTACACGAGTCATGGTCTTGGGTTGACTGTCAAAACTTTGTGTCGCCTGCCCGTGCGCGCTGAAAGATCGTCTTCTATTTTGAAATCGCAAAAAAAAAACGTTTGTGTTATGGGGTTAAGTTTGGAAATGAAGCAAAGTATAAACTCATTTTTTTTTCAAATAAAATAACGTTAGAATCTCTGTTTATATAATAATTCACAAAACTACATAAATCAGACTTTTTATGCCGACAATAAAGCTTTACAATATTTACATCTCAAGCCCAAGGGAGCGAGCGCAAAATTATAGCCCCGTGAAGCGTTACCAATTATTTTCAAATTAGCAGAGCACGCTTTGTTTTATTTGTTTGTTCAGTCGCGTAAGAAACTTAGATATGAGCCTTTGTCAAGGAGATATGTATAGCAGGTAAAAGGAGGCAGTTGCATGAGCTGAAAAAATATATTACTTTTGGGCTCAAATAAATTATACTCCTCATTCATTTACGCGTTATAATTTAAGATTTCCCACCCGAGGCGTTGCTGTTCCCTTTACGTAACGTGCTTCCGTATGGTTGACGCCTAGTTGGTGCTGTTCCTGTGCCGGGTAGGTAGATTTGCTTCAACCTTTATGGTTAACTTCTTAAAGAAGTTTCGTTAGCTGGGTGTTTTCCTCATTTTAAATAACTGCTTAAGACATTGGAAGGCTTTAACTAACTTTTTAAGGAAACGCGCTGTTACAAAGTTGTAATTGTTTCATTACGGCGCTTTTACTTTTAAGAAATGTATGTGTTAATATCTTTATTATAAGGAAAATTATTATAGTAGGTAACTAGACGTTTTATTTCTTTTTAATAGCGGGCTTTATTAATCTTGCATATTAAGGTGAAAAATAATACGTGAAAAAATGGTTTTCAGTTGGTATAAATTCAAATGATCTACAGGTCCTACCAATTTTGTAGACGTCCTATTTCATTTTTTAAGTGAGGTAATTGTTACCTTTTGAGTGTCAACATCTTTTATGTAATACTATAACAATAAAAAGCTTAATCCAATTTTTTTACATGAATCCGAAAAATAATGGGATCCCAGAGTCAAATTTATAATGCTAACAAATGATCGATTTGCAACTTTCTAAACACTATCATAACGTTACTAAAGGCCTTTCTAAGCAGTTTACTAAACTGAAAAAAGGTAAAAACCGACTTCAAAACTAAAATGCGCTAAAACAAAAAGTCTTATATAAACTCTGGACTATTGAAAGGAAAGGAACCCATTTTAGGCAAACAATTTCTTTTTGGAGTCGGTGCCTTCACTTTGACCATCAAGCATCAACTATCACAGAACCGACTCCAAAAAGAAATTGTTTGCCTAGAACCCACCTTTCCTTTCAATGGTGAAGAGTTTATTTAAGACTTTTACGTGCATTTTGGTTTTGAAGTCGCTTTTTACTTTTTTAAAGTTATTTTTTTTCTTCATTTTTAGGGATTACATGAGAAGGGGGGGGGGGGGGGGAGTTGCACCTTATGACTCTGTTTTTTCAGAAGCTACAAACTACCTATTATAAGTTTTTTCATTATAATTACCGAACTCCTAATCGTTAAGGAGTTCCACCATCAGCTCAGGCCCACAATATGTTGACTATCAGACGTAACAACACGTCAACATATTGTGAGTGAGTGAGTTTCACTCACGCAGTCGTCTAAATAAGTCGTGTCCTCAATGTCGATAGAATACCCTTGTGATCAATTATCAACCCTCTTATACATTTTTTAAGTTTCAAGTTCAATTGGCCTGCTTCTCGCATTAGGCCGTTTTGAAGATAATCCAAACAAAAAGCGTGCAGTATATGCAAAATCATCAGACAATAATGCCATCTACACCTATTTCTGGACAAGTTAAATACTCTTCGCAACCAAACCTGAGTGAACAGGTTGACGGAGATAAAAATGAAAACATTATAAGAAATATAAATCTCAGAAAACGAAGGAACCCCGAGGAGGAATATTTTCAGGACATTAAAGAGTCACTAATGGAGTCCCTCAAAGAAATGGTGAACTCGGAAATGGCTGAGATAAAGCATCAAAATGCTCAAATATTGCAGGCTAATCATGAAATTTTATCTCTACTACAGCAAAGTGCTGCCAGTTATAAAGAATTATCTGAGAAAGTTCAGACACTTGAAACAAGGAATTATATTCAAGAGACACAGATAAGCGAGTTGCAAAGCCAGATTGACAAAGTGCAGAAGAAGTTGATAAAGAACACGATTGAAATAAGGAATATACCAAGGAACAACGATGAAAATATTCAGGAGATAATAGAAAAGGTATATAATACCCTAGGCGTTCGATGTGCTGGGATCGCAAACATCTATAGAAAAGGTAAAATTAACGCTCCAATCATCGTAGAATACCAAGATCTAAAAGCAAAGGACGTCGTGTTGACCGCTTTGAAAAAATACAAAACAGAAAATAAAGAACCTCTGAGCACTGAAGATTTGGGTCTTGCTGGTATTAAAACTAGAATTTACATATCAGAGCCACTGACTGCTTTGGGAAAAAAGATCTTAACAGATGCTCGTGCACTTGTGTCTACTGGAGCTTTTAAATATTGCTGGACATCAAGGGGAAATGTCCTACTTAGAAAAGGTGAGGGGCAACCAGTGATTGTTATAAAATCCTTGAGCCACATTAAAAAGCTCCTTAGCAAATGACTATATGTATGTTTATGGATATTGCTACTAATATATCTAGTTTCTTTGTCTTTTCTGCTACATCGTATATCTTTAGGGAATAAGTTGTTACTTAATCACAAAACGTATCAGACATATTATAATTTCTGTACCCTCTTGCACGCACATAATGTTGTATATTTTTGTATTATATTTATTTTCAACGGTGTATTTTTCTTGTCTGTCAGTAAGTTGCTAAAATCAGTCCTTATTGCTCAATCACAGCTCATCAAATTTTATTTTCGACCAAAACTGACATCATATATTCACAATTCAACGTCTATTGTAGACACTACTTGAATGTGTACTGATTTAGAACAAGTTATCGTCGAGGTTGACACTAATGTCAACGTCGGGGATTCAGTTTTGGTCGAGAAACCAGAGTTATTTTCGCAGTACACTTTGAATTCAGTGCATTCCCTCAATATTATTGTGCAAAACATCAGAAGCATCAACAAAAACCTCGATGATTTCATAGTTTTTATGTCCAGAAGTGGTATAACTTATGACCTTATTATTTTGACTGAATGTTGGTTAGAGAAATGTCCAACGATTCCACAAATAAATCAGTATAAACAATTTAACAGCCTCAAACATATCAATCAGAATAGTGGTGTAGTCGTATATATCCGTGATAACCTACCAAACGTATCCGTATAGGAGCCAAACATCGTAGAAGCCGATTGTCTAGTAATAAAAATAGGCCATAGTCATGCTTTTGTGTGCATCTATAGGTCACCTTCTTTTATCTCAGCCTCGAAATTTCTTTTGTCTCTGGATGAACTTCTACATGACTTAAGGCAAGTTCCAAATATATTACTAACAGGTGATATCAACATTGATATACGTAACGAAAATGAAGATAGAAACTATGATGAATATCTTGACCAGCTTGCAACACACTGTCTCTTGCCTAGTCATGTCATACTCACTCACATAAACAAGTGCATTGACCACTGTTTTGTGAAATCAAACCATAATAATAACAGACCATAGAAGCTTGTACTTATGTGTGCAATTGGCAGGAGGAAATCTTAAGAGCAAAATCAAACATGTGCAAAAAATTAATTATACTAGGGCATTTGAACTATTAGAGCAAATTGATTGGCATTGTATCTTAAATGACAAAGATGCTGATAGTGCTACTGCAAACCTTCTTAAAATGTTGTCTTAATTCAAAAGGCTTCTTATACCAAACAATTGCCAAACAGACGACAGATAAGCCAGCCTTGGATAACTCCTAGCCTGTTACGCTGCATGAGATTCAGGGACATATTACACAAAAGACACATTAAATCTCCTAATGATAAAATTATGGAAATAACTAACAAGCGTTATAGGAATCATTGCCGAAACATATTACAAAATTTGAAAAACGAATACAACAAAACACAGTTGAACAACTGTAATAATGATATCAAAAAAACATGGCACGTAATCAAACAAGTATGTGGTATAAACAGGTCATATAACACACAAGAACAACTTTTGTATCTTAAAGCAAGTCCACAAGACTCAGTTAATTACATAAACGAATACTTTACGAATGTCGGTACTGATTTATCTAATAAAATACTCAATAAAATTAATTTGAAAGAGGATGAGCTTGCGCGTAACTATCGGTCTGATAATACTCCAGCTAACTCCTTGGTGCTGCTAGATACGGACGAGGAAGAAGTGCTAAAAATTGCTATGAAATTGAAAACTACAAATTCTACAGGATGGAATGGGGTATCGCCTATATTTGTGAAGAATTTTATTAGTTTATTAGTAAAACCTTTGACTCATGTGTTTAATTTGTGTTTATCATCTGGTAAGTTTCCAACGGTTCTAAAGGATTCGTTGGTTATTCCTGTTTTTAAGACTGGAGACAAAGACAATATTACCAACTACCGACCTATATCTCTCTTGCCCACCATAGCCAAAATGCTTGAAAAAAATATTAACATACGTTTAATCAACTATCTTGAAGTTAATAACTTGATTTCCCAAAACCAATTCGGGCTTAGACAAGGCAAGTCGACAGTGGATGCTATTGAGGCTCTAGTTACTGGGGTGGCTAAAAGTCTCGACCGTAAACAAAAGTGTATTGGCATATTCCTTGATCTAGCCAAAGCCTTTGATACTGTCTCCATTCCCCTACTGTTACGAAAGATGGAATCAATTGGCATCAGGGGAATCCCACTAGATCTTTTTAAGGATTATCTCTGTAATAGAACTCAGGCAAGGTCGGTAACTTTGTCAGTTCTCGCTTGAGAACTAAGTTTGGGGTTCCGCAGGGTTCCGTTCTTGGGCCAACTCTTTTTCTGATTTACATTAATACCTTATGTGATACTAGTATAAAAAATGCAAAAATAACTACATTTGCCGATGACACCATTATTTTATTTCAGGGAAGTACTTGGTCCAAGGTTAAAAAGACTGCGGAAAAGGGTATGAGAGTAATAATAAAATGGCTAGATGTTAATTTACTCACTTTGAATCTTAGCAAAACTAAATTCATTGCCTTCAGCATAAGAAATTACCAACGGCCGGACTCCTTCTTTACGCTTAAAACACACAATAGTGATTGCCTGGATTATTCTAACTGTGATTGCACCTCTATAGCTTCCACTACCAGTCTTAAATACTTAGGTATCGAAATAGACCAAAACCTAAATTGGAACTAGCACATAAGTTTTTCAAAAACCCGGGTACGCAAGCTTATTCCAATCTTCAAAAGATTTAGAAACCTAAACCTTTTGAAGCCTTAAATATATATTTACATACATAATATTATATATATAATATAAGTAACAATAAAAGTATTATCTATTATTGTACCTAGTATTATATAGTATTTTATCACATTGTAATGATCTATTTATTTATAATTAATATATTGCGTGCTTTTAATTTAATTTTGTATAAAAACTATAGTTGTATATTCATATAGTTGTATGGTACGTTATTAATTAACTAAAATACATAATACAATTGTAATGTAATTTAAACTTGTTTGATCTGTTAATTTTGCGTATACTATGTGTTTACGCCAAACCTGTTGTTTTGTTACCGGGCGGGTTCTATTGTGCGACACTTTTTCTAAATGAAGTAGGATAGTGATCGTTATGTTTATCACACTGCAGCTGTGAATTCCGGAGCGAGATTCGTACCTTGCCGTAACACAGTCTTGACTAGCACGGAAGGTAATGAATTACTTTATCTGGGTACTGACAAATAAATATGTTAAGCTTATATCGATTTACACTTACTCAATTAATACTTAACAACTTTTCGTTACAAAGATAATAAGTGAAGTGTGTATCGTAGACGTATGCCTCTGTTTTATTAAATTGTTTTATTTTATATACCTACCTTAAGTTTTTCTTATTATCATTGTTCCTACTTTGTATTACTACTTAATACTGTTAGCTTGTAAGTAGAGAGTATTGTCTGTACCAGTATTTTATCGGAAATAAATGATTTATGATTTATGAAAAAAAAAAAACATAAAGATTCTAGTAAAGAAACACTATACGTGCCTTTAAAGTTTGAGGGTTTCCCTCGATTAAACCAAGATCCCATTATCAGATCCAGAATTTGAAAAAATGTAACCAACTAAGAAGGTATACCCTCTAAGTAAACGAATTTTTTTTTTCAAATCGGTCGACAAACGACTGAGATATGACGTAGCACAGATACAAAAAAAAAAACATACAGTCGAATTGATAACTCCTCCTTTTTTGAAGTCGGTTAAAAAAAACACTCAGCTTAAGAAACTTGTTTCAAAATTAAGTTGACCATAAGTTTAACAATAAAGGAAAAAGTTACCTTTATTATTTTCATTCATCTGCTGAGTTCGAATCTAATCCGTTGAGTTAACTATTTTGAATCCAAGAATTGTATCTATTATTTATGAGACAAATTGCAAAAATGACTATTAATACATAAAAAGTAAGTTGTCGAAAATATGCCTTGCTGTAACTTTCCTAATATTACCTCGGTAAACTCGGTTAACTGCCTCGGTGGCGCAGCGGTAAGAGGGTTGCACTTTAAAGCGACGGCTGCGCCGGACGTCCCGGGTTCGATACCCGGGTCGGGCCAAAAATATATACCTGAGTTTTTTTGTTCAGAAATTCTTAGGGTAGCCCGGAGTTTGGAAGTTGGCGATGTTTCATCCCCGTGCCTCGGAAAAGCACGTAAAGCCGTTGGTCCTGCGCTTGATCTCTCTCCGGTCGTATCAGATTGCTGTCCCATCGGGCTATGAGAGTGAAAGGAATAGAGAGTGCACCTGTGTTTGCGCACACACTTGTGCACTATAATATGTCCCGCGCAGTCGGTTAGTCGTTGTGACTGGCCATCGTAGTCGAAATCGGCAAGGGGGACTACTACTACTACTAATTTTACCTTGTTAACGCCGTACACCAACGCGATCGCACGCGGCAGCGATGTGGCTGAATCATACCGACAGAGATGCATCTTAGGTGTAATCTTCGATATTATAACTAGCGGACCCAGCGAACTTTGTTTTGCCCCCATTCTCATCTCGCCCCGGCCCCGTCCCGCCCAGTCCCGTAATTTAAAATTTTTAGCGGTCTCAGAGTAACTTAAAAAAAATATGATGGGTATGAAAACTAGATGTTGGCTGATTCTCAGACCTACTCAATATGCTCACAAAATTTCATGAGAATCGGTCAAGCCATTTCGGAGGAGTACAGGAAGGAACATTATGACACGAGAATTTTATGTATAAGAAAATGAAATGCTGATAAGCGCGTAACTCAACAAAGCCTAGAACAATTTGGCCAATTCTTTTTTAAAAATTATCGTTGAAGTTCTAGGTTGGTTCTTAAAATGTTCGTTGAAGTTCAAGGATGGTTTTTACGGCAAGAAAAATTCGAATAATTGCCGGAAAAACCATTGAAGTAGCCCTTGGTTTTCTTTTCCCATACAAATGTTTTCTAACTTAAACGTAGTCAATTTGAGCTTTATTGCTATTTTTTGAAACTACTGAACCGATTTGAAAAAATATTTATGTGCTGGATAGCTTATTATTGAAGAGGGCTTCAGGCTCTAAAACATTACGCTGCGGCGGGGGGGGGGGGGAAGCTCAAAAAACGCGGACTCAGTCGCGGGAGAAAGCTAGTAGTTTATATATATAGCACGCAAAAGTCGCTGCTAGCCGCACATGCGATTGCGTTAGCGTATTAACGGCGTTAACAATGTTGTAAGGTAATAAGACAAGTTACCGGTAAGCATATTTTTCTTAGATTTTGATATCTAAAACCAAGCTGCGTGACGGAAAAATGTATTAATAAGTACTAGAAATGCCAGAGGGCAATTTGAAATTTATCCAATAACTGACAGAGTTCGTGGATCAAAAAGCATTTTGTAATAAATACCGAGACTAATTAGGATAAGTGCTAAAACGTCTATACTACGGATTACATTAAACATTGAAACGTGAAGGAAAGAAGTGTGAAGGGTATATTAATATTTTGCACCGCTAGCCAATTTCTGAGAAGCAGCTTCATAATACAACCTTCTGTATCCTTTCTATAAATTCCAAGAGCCGAACAATATGGGTAATCGATTGTACCTCTAAACATTTCTGAAAACTTTAGAATCGCCGCGCCACCGGCACCCAATTTTCCTTTTGTCAATCCAAGAGTCTGACAGAGCCTTCCAATTGTGGTGTAGTTAATTAATATTAGCAACACGACGTCTAAAGAATTTGAGCTTTGGTTATTTGTACCCATTTAGCTCTTCTAGTCCCTTAGTATAGTCATTAAAAAGTGAAAATACAAGTAGTAATGAATCTTTAAAAATTCGATACCCATTACTTGTGCAGGCGCATCCGCGTTTTGCCTCATATGTACTAAACTTATAAGCTTAATTATAGTAATTAAGATTTGTGTTCGGAAACTCATTTTTATTTTATTTAATTAGTAAAGGGACAACAACAGCTTACAAAAAAAATATGATATTACATGAATAGGTTACTTGAAGAGCCAATAATATTTTACCACTAATATATTAACATTGTTTAGATGAGAAGATGGACAAATCATTAACGGTAAGCAGAACATAAAAACTACTATATTGGTAAACATAAAAAATAACATTATTCGTGCGTATAACGGTGGTAAGTAGAGAATGACGTAGCAAGGATCCTATGAAACTATTATAGTATGTATGCATGCAATTTTAGGTAAGACAATTGACCCCGAACCATGGTGCGTCGTTATGTAGATATCGAAAATCAAAAGGTCTCCCAACCAAACAAAACATTGTTTACATGTTGAGTACGTGTGAGCAAGTGAGCCATAGGTACTTATTTGAATATTTAAATCAAATGCTAAGCCATATCAGCGTTGCGTTGCGACTCTGCGATGTGTCGGAGCATATAACTCATTTTCGTTGCATACGACTGACCACGCAATGTAACGATGACGCATCGTATGGCACGTCGTCCAGATTTGTATGTTCAACTACGGAGCCGCACCGCACCGACAGCGCAGCCGTCGAAATGCAACGGAGACGCATCGCAACGCCATTTTGGTTTCACTCAAATCTACGTGGCAAACGCGTACTCAACTCACTGTGAATTTGAATATTATCCCAGCAATAAATATTTCACGGTACTTATAATACATGACTTTGCATGCACATAGTTTGGAATCCGGTGAGCATATAAATTTGAGCATAGTTGTATAGTTTTTACATGAACAAAAAAAGTTGTGAAAAAAAATGTGTTTTATTTGAAAGCGTTTCGTTAGCATGATTCTAGTTTTATACTCTACCTTACACTCCGTTTTTTTTAAATAAAAGATGATAAAATTCTACAGTTGATCGATTGATAATCCTTAACTCAAGCAAAATAATAAAAAAAGTAAGTTTAGTACACACAGGAGGCAGAGTAAACTACGAGTGTCTTGTATGTTAATAGACTTATTTCAACTGTTCTGAAACATCTAGAGCGCTTTCACACTTAGGCGACTTTAGCTGCGCGACGGTCGCGATAATTGTATGCATAAATGACAGCAGTAAACCCTTGACATTAGAGCGACGGTCGCGCGACAGCCGCGCTTCTGATAATTTCATACATAAATGACAGCAGTAAATTAGAGCGACGGCGCTGCTGTTGCTCTAATGTGAAGGCGCACTTAGAAAATCAGACGTGGTGTTTGGTGTAGTGGTTAGCACTCCTGACTATTACGCCATCCGTCGCGGATTCGAATACCGCAAGGGGTATATGTTTATTTCATAAACAAGAACATTTGTACCTAAGTCATGGATGTTTATATGTATTTAAGTATTTATGAGACACGTCCCGTTATTATCGTTGTCTGTTATATTCGTAACACAAGAAAGGAAATTTCTTACTTCGAAACCACGACAATTGGTGTGTTGTCTTGTCTGGCGCACAGTTATTATTATATTTTATTATTTTAAAGTGCTTCTAATAACTTTATCGGTGTCGGTGTAAAGAAATACTAAATCTGTTCAGTTGCTTAGTGGGCGTCAAATGCTACGGATACCTTTGAGATTCTTATTATTCTTATAAGAAGCGCATTGTCGAAAATAAAGTAGAAAGGAATTTCCGACTTCAGGACCTGCTCCAGAGTAATTCACGTCTCAAGTGTTAAGAACCATAACTCACCTTATAATCTTTTCCCGCTTTCCATCCCTCGCCAACTTTTGGGAACTGGGAACGTTATGAGAAAAACGGCATATTTTATTTAACACCTGCACGAAATAATATGAAACACGGTAGTCATATTTTACAATCTTAAAATTACGGATATGCGTTATTCGTTGAGCTTGCGTTTGGTTTTTGCTTTATTCTACCCTCATTAAAACTAGAAACATGTGGTTACCGCCACCTTTTTAATATGCGTGAGATATTTTAAGTTTCTGCTGGAAATGCAAGCTTGCACTTATGTTAGAGAGCACAAGTGATTGTCGATACCAGTATCATATATGAGAAATTGAACAGGTAAATATTCTATAATTTTCATTACACTTATCATTTCTATAATAATATGGTGTCTAAGTAAAATGACTGAACCGATTTTGATGATTTTCAACTGGCAGGTATGTAAACTGATCAATTATACTTTACTTTCCGGAAATCAGAACTATAATTTATCAGTTGTAATTGACAACTTATTTACCTAAGTAGGAAAAAATTACTTTCCAATTGTCTATCGATAACATAAAAGGACTGTTATTAATAGCACATTTTTTGTCCAACAAAATTACCACATTAAATTGCAGCTTTCAAAACTGTTTATACCTTTTTATAAAGAGCCGTGATAAAAACCAGGATGTAATAATATCAACCCTCGCAAAGTCGATGATTGATGGCGATTTCCTTAATCAGAAGAAGTTGACAGCATTCGCATCGTAGGTGGTAAGATAGACCCGGTATGACCTTAAAATATATTGTTTTATAACTTTTATGGTCACGAACATTGTTTGTTACGCGATTCCTGACACAAACCTTAATTTTGAGGTTTTGTAATCCAATGAGAAACACTTATAGTTACGCCATGTTATGTCGCTCTTATAGTACAAGAAAACTGGAATTTTCCATGGATATATGTACCTTGGTCATAGATGTTTATATGTATTTAAATCTTAACAGGTTGCGCGGGGGCCCCGGTGCCCCCACCCGTGATATTTTTGCGAATTTTTGCATACTATGCATTGCACGCTACCGTTATTTTGAGTAATATCATTACGTTGCGGGTGTCGGAATTTCGCCGCTACAGCTTTTACCAAAGCAGAGATACGTTCGTTTTGGGGGCCGCGCAACCCCACAATACCAGTTACGTAAGTTTTGACTTAAATTATTTTACTTAATCGTATTTTTGACAGTTATTCTGACAAGATGGCGATACTTTTTATTGACAAAAACAATAGCAGAGATATGGAACGAGGATTTTGAGTCGAATTCAATGCTTGGTTGCCGTCTTGAAGATTAAATTAGCAACAATAATGGAATAAACGACTGTAAAGAGTCGTCACCACACAATTCTGACAGTCGTGAGGTCCTGGTACCCAAAACCGAAGCCTCTTCTTCAGATTATGACGATAAACCTATTTCAAAACCAAATCAAAGAAGTTTTAATGGCAAAATAAATAGAAGTACTCTTAAAAAAAACTTAACTTTCCATACGAGTATAGTGTTCCTGTAACTCTAGGGCTTTTTTAAAGTTAAATAGAAGTACATATCCATTTTTTAGAAGTTTATTTTATAAGGACTAAGAAAATACAGGCTAGCTTAAGACTTTTAAAGTAGTAATTTTTAAAAGTAGTAGATTTTATTGATGATAGAAATCAAGAACCGTTTTTTTTTTTAAATTTTTGAGATCTGTTTGAAGTGCATCAGTAAAAAGAATCACATAAATAAAACTTTTTTGCTTTCATAAAACAGTCTTGTTATTAATTGTTTCTTAATTACTTTTGAATAATATAACCGCGTTTGGGGCTGCGTGACCCCAACAAATCCAGTTACGATAATTAAATTTACTATACCTACCAGGTGGGCAATCTCGTGCAATTTGTATACGAAAAGAGTTCACCGATCGGTATTTTTTTGTCGAAGAAAAATTGTTTTTGAATTCTCAAGGTCACGATTTCTATGTACTTGAATTGTTAGGTAAAATGGTTAAACTCGCAATCGAATTACCACACGAAAAGAGTTCGATTATGCGGCAATCGGTTTAACAGTTCAGTCAATTCAGTAGGTCAGTTAACCATTTTACCTAAAATATCTACACGTAAAAAAAACTAAGCACAAACAAAATCTAAATACATAAAAATCGTGACACTAAGGTATCAAAAACAATTTTTCTTCGACAAAAAAAAACGATCGATAAACTTTTTTCGTATACGAATTGCACGAGAATTGGTGTTAAGGGTTAAGTATGTATGGGAGACGCCCTCGTCATGATCGTTGATCGTGACACAAGGAAGAAAATTCCTTACTTCGAAACTACGTCTATTGGTATGTTGTCAGGCGCATATTTATATTTATAACTAGTAGTCCCCCGCGACTTCGTCCGCGCATTTTTCGTTTTTTTTCTCGCCCTTTAAACCTTCCCTAGACCTCCACGAATATTTCAAAACTAAGATAAGATAAATCCGTTCAGCTCCGTTCCGTTCCGTTCACGAGTTTTAGTGAGACTAACGAACAGCAATTCATTTTATATATATAGATATACACGTTTGAAGTCTCCTTGCTACGAATGTAAAATATTTTATTTTAGAAAACATTTTTTTGGGACTTATGTAGGAGAGGTACTCCAAATCTTTTTTTTTTTTTCTCTTGCCTAATCCATTATGTTGCGTATCGTCGAAAATGTCTTTAATGATTATGTGTTAACATTATTTTGATATAGTGTAACACTGTTCCTGTAACATTCAGATTAAAAAAGGCTTATTTTTGTTTCAGAGTCCGATGTCTCCACCCGCTCTCAACAAATCGGCTGCTACCGATTACACGATGAATACGTGTAAAAAATACAGGAGTACATTTATAATCAATGAAATTTATCATAGCTTTGATAGGTAAATAAATTTCAGAGTTATCTATACTAATATTATAAAACTGAAGAGATGTTTTGTTTTGTATTGGCGCGTTCAGCCAATCTCAGGAACTACTAGACCGATATTCTGGGTAGCTAATTACGCATTCGCTCATATGAATATCGCCGATGTCGAAACTCCAAACTAGAACACTAAATTACTGCAACACCACGGAAATGCTGACTCCGCGCTCGTGCATTTTCAACGTGACCAAGCGACGGCATCACCGAGCCTCGGGTCTTCGTCATCGCCCGCACTTCGTATCTAACATCGATCGGGTCAATTACTCTCTAACGTACTTTTAATTGTAATCTTTTATTTTAAATAAATTAGTTTTTATAAAGTCGTTTCGGTTTCTTTTCGATCCTCCGGCTGTCGCTTCTATAATTGGCGCAGTCGGTAGGATCCTCGCGGTCGGTTTCGCGCTTCATCACGAAGATTTCCGTACGAGCCGCCGTGTGGCTGTCAAGTCGCGCTTCGAGGATCCAGAACCAGAAGGCCAGCCTGAGGAGTATCCAGACATCGATACACGGAGAAAGCCGAAATGCTCATGTAAGTGCACTTGAATCGTTCTCGTGGCTCTTATCCTGTCCTATTCTTAGTCCCTTATTTTAGTCACCATTTTTCACCCAAGAAACTCTGGGTCCCACGAGCCATTAGATTTAAATAGATTAGAAATAATTAAGGAAGAGATGGAAATCAACCCAGACAATATTCACAAGGCCTTACGCCTGGTCCCTGATTTTGACGGGAACCCTAATGTGTTAACTAGATTCATTAAAATTTGCGACAAACTGTGTACTGACTATTTAAAAGCTGATCTTAACAGTGAATTAAATAATTTATGTCTTTTAAACGGCATCCTGAATAAAATCACAGGCCCTGCCGCTACCATAATTAATTCAAATGGAATCCCAGATAATTGGAAAGATATTAGAAATGTACTCGTAAATAATTTTGCCGATCAACGAGATGAAACAGCGTTATATAATGACCTCTCTTTAGCGACGCAAGGCAATAGTAATCCGCAGGAATTTTATGATCACTGTCAATCCCTGTTTAGCACCATAATGACTTATGTCACATTACATGAGACACTTCAGACCACTATAGATGCTAAGCGAACACTATATAAAAAACTGACCATGCAAGCCTTTGTTCGGGGTCTAAAGGAACCTCTTGGATCTCGAATAAGGTGTATGAGGCCAGACAGCATTGAGAAAGCTCTGGAGTACGTGCAGGAGGAATTGAACATTCAATACCTTCAACAACGTAACGATAGTGTGCCAAGGCATCACCTAGGCATGCGCACATCGCCTGCTTTACCTATAGGTTTCTCAATGCCAAAATTCAATAACTTTAACAGTGTGCCTAATTTACATAGTCAGGCCGCGCCGCGTTTTAATCCGCCGCCGCCTCCGCTACGCTTATCAATGCAACCGCAACCTTTTAAATTCAACCCACAAGTTAACGCTCAGTCCCAGCCGCGTCTCTCTCGCACACAGCAAATGTTCAGTGCACCACCCCCGAGATATAACCCCCAAAGTAATACGTTCAGATTACCACCAAGGCCTCAGCCTCAGTTCCAGCCGCCTCCAAAGCCTATGAGCGGAGTGCAGCAATTTACACCTAGGACTTTGCCGCCAACTGTATCTGGACACGATTGGCGTAGATTCGGCAATCCCCCGCCAAATAATTATTTTAAATCCCGCGAAGTAAACTTGAATGAATGCGCATACGATGACGCATATTATTCAGACTATTACTATGATAACGAGTATTATAATGAATCTTCAGACTATAATTATTACGACATTTCTTATGACCATGACAATAGAGTTCAATTTTACGAGTCTTCTGATGTCCCCAAAGTGGAGTCAAATGACGAGCCACAAGCATCTAATTCCACAGAGCAGGATTTTCAGATAGTTCGATCGTCAGACAAGTTAAAATAGAGTTGAATTTACAAACGCAACGGCAACTCCCTTATATTCAGATTTCAAAACCGCCGCTAAAGTTATTAATAGACACCGGCGCTAATCAATCCTTTTTAAGTCCTGAATGTGTTGAAAAATACTTTTATAACTTTCCATTAAATTACGACCCATTTGAAGTCACTAACGTTCATGCAACCAGCCGCAATGATTATTCTGTAACACTACCGTGTTTTCCCGAATTTAATAGCTCGGACGAGATCAAATTCTTTGTATACCGATTCCATGATTATTTCGATGGTCTCATAGGCCTAGACTTACTCACTAAATGGGAAGCGAGGATCGATCTTAAAGATCAAACCCTCTCAACTCAGTGTTCGGTTAATCCCATTAAGATGTACAACTCGCGTAATGTCAATCTCTATGAAGATATTATCCCAGCAAACACCTCTAAATTAGTTCGTATTCCAATCAATGCCCCGGACGGCGACGTAATAATCGAAGAGCAAGTCATCTGTAACTGTCTTATATCAGAGTGCATTACAACTGTTAAAAACAACCGTGGAATCTTAGAAATAACTAACCCCACAAATAACGACGTAATATTCTCGCTCGATCACCCAGCGCAAGCGCAAGTTTTTAATATCGAGTGCATGCGCACCGAGGCCGTGCCTACGTCACGCGCACGCGACGTCATTTCGCGCCTTAGGACGGATCATATGAACGCCGAGGAAAAAGCTAACATAGAGTCTTTATGCTCGCGATATGCCGACGTATTTTATTTAGACGGTGAACCGCTCACTTTTACTAACCAAATTAAGCACAATATTAAAACGACAGACGAAGTTCCAATTTACACTAAGAGTTACCGATATCCGTACGTCCACCGACAAGAAGTCCGCGATCAGATTAATAAGATGCTAGAACAAGGAATAATTAGACCTTCAACGTCAGCTTGGAGCTCACCCATATGGGTAGTGCCCAAAAAGTCTGATGCATCCGGTAAAAAAAAGTGGCGTATAGTAGTGGACTTTCGTAAATTGAATGATAAGACTATAGACGACAAATACCCAATCCCTAATATCACAGACGTCCTTGACAAGCTTGGCAAGTGCATGTACTTCACCACTCTTGATCTTGCATCAGGGTTCTACCAGGTCGAAATGAATGAGCCTGATATTTCGAAAACAGCCTTCAATGTGGAGCATGGGCATTATGAATTTTTGCGTATGCCTATGGGACTCAAAAACTCACCTTCTACGTTCCAACGAGTTATGGATAACGTCCTAAAAGGCCTCCAAAACGAGATATGCCTGGTATATTTAGATGATATCGTAGTTTTTGGATCTTCCCTTCAGGAAAGCATTAATAACCTTGAAAAGGTCTTCCAACGGTTACGTGAATCCAACTTTAAAATACAGATGGATAAGTCCGAATTTCTAAAGTTAGAGACAAGTTACCTTGGCCATATCATCACTAGAGATGGTATAAAACCCAATCCAGATAAAATATCAGCTATCGAAAAATATCCTATACCACAGACGACCAAACAGATCAAACAATTCTTAGGTCTCATTGGATACTACCGTAAATTCATTCCCGATTTTGCTCATATCACTAAACCTCTTACACAATGTTTAAAAAAAGGTAAAAAGATCACCTTAGATTCAGAGTACGTACAAGCATTTGAAAAGTGTAAAAAACTCTTGACTAACGACCCCATACTACAATACCCCGACTTTACCCGCGAATTTATTCTGACCACTGACGCATCCAATCTAGCCATCGGAGCTATTTTATCCCAAGGACCCGTAGGATCAGATAAGCCTATCTCATTCGCATCTCGCACTCTCAATGACAGTGAAATAAATTATAGCACCATAGAAAAAGAACTGTTAGCAATAGTATGGGCGACTAAGTATTTCCGACCTTACCTATTTGGACGTAAATTTAAAATATTAACTGACCACCGACCTCTTCAATGGATAATGAATCTAAAGGAACCGAACTCGAGACTAACTAGATGGAGATTAAAGTTAAGTGAATATGATTTTACTGTGATTTATAAAAAAGGCAAAAGTAACACCAATGCCGATGCCCTGTCTAGAATCGAGATCAATAACGAGGAGATAAGCTCTTTAGCTGCGAATCTCTCTGAAAAGCCAGCATCGTTATCTGGTTCAGACACTCTAACTGCACACACTAGTCATGAAAATCCAATACTTGAAGTCCCCATTACCGATGAACCTATAAATAGATTTTATCGACAATTGCACATCACTATCGTAGGCGACATTAAACGACGACCCGTAGTAACAAAGCCATTCGACACTCATACTCGTATTTCATTACAAGCTAGGGAATCGAACCTGGAAACCGACATTGTAAACGCAATTAAGGAATATGTAAATCCCAAGGTTAAAACTGCATTACTCATAAATCCACCTCTTGCTATGTATTCAGTTATACCCATCATTCAAGATAAATTTAAGAGTTCATCTATGAATCTTATTCTCGCTAAGTTTGAAATAGAAAACGTAAAGGATTATCTTAAACAGCAGGAAATCATACGTAGTTATCATGACGGTAAAACCAACCATAGAGGTATTACCGAATGCTACTTAGCCCTATCGAAAAAATACTTTTGGCCTAAAATGAAAGAGCACATCGCTAAATTTATCGGTGAATGTTCCATATGTGGGCAAGCGAAATATGATAGAAATCCCATTCGACCGCAGTTTAATATTGTACCCCCAGCAACGAGACCTTTTGAAACGATTCATTTAGACTCATTCACAGCTGAAAATGAAAAGTATTTGACATTCATAGACGTGTTTTCCAAGTACGGTCAGGCATACCATCTGAGAGACGGTACAGCCATCAGCATCATTCAAGCTTTAATACAGTTCTCCACTCATCACGGTCTACCATTTACTTTAGTCACAGACAACGGAACCGAGTTTACTAATCAGTTATTTTCCGAATTTGTTCGATTACATAAGATAAATCATCATAAAACCTTAGCTCATTCGCCGAACGCCAACGGTAATATTGAACGTTTCCACTCTACTATACTCGAGCACCTTCGTATATTAAAGTTACGAAACAAAAGCGAACCTGTAGTCAACCTAATGCCCTACGCAATTATAGCGTACAATAGCTCCATCCATAGTTTCAATAAATGCAAACCTTTCGACTTAATCACAGGACACTTCGATCCTAGAGATCCTATCGATATAGATCCTGTCCCTCATTTGTTACAACAGTATCTCGTTAACCATAAAGAACGGATGGAAACCGTTTATGACTTAATCAACGAAACATCCTTAGCTAATAGAACCGCTTTGATAGAGAACAGGAATAAGTCTCGTGAACCTGAAATAGAATACATCCCGGAACAGCAGATTTTTATTAAAAATCCCTTAGCCAGTAGACAGAAAGTAGCGCCTAGATATACCCAAGATAAAGTACTAGCCGACTTACCGATACATATGTATGTTTCTAAAAAGCGTGGTCCCATAGCAAAGTCTAGACTGAAAAGAATTCCCAAGCATGCTAAATTGTTGCAGGATTCTACTGCTACTGATCCTGAGAACAACAGCCCAGGAGATAAGACTTGAAAGTCTTGATGATGGACCTGGACTTTTACCATTCAAGCTAGGCCCTACTAAACTTATAACGCATTTCCATTCCTTTTTACAACGAATCCAGTTAAATGATATCGAAGATAAAATCTTAGAATTACAGATGCAAGTACAGACATACAAGACAATTCTACCTAATGAAACTTATCATTTATACGAACTTCAAATTAACCATTTAAATACTAAATTAGACAGTGCATTAGAACAGTTACATAGTTTAGAGCCTAGCAGAACTAAACGAGGTCTCATCGACGGTTTAGGATCTGTCATAAAAAGTATATCTGGTAACTTAGATCAATCGGACGCTGTTAGATATAACAATGCTATTCAAACCCTTTATAAAAATGAGAATAAGATTTCATTCGAATTAAATAATCATATTAGTTACAGTAAAGAATGGATGACGAAACATTTCGAGATCATCTCTAATTTAGTTGAGAATCAGCGAATTATCAATAATACTTTAACTATAATAATGGATAAAAATAGTCAGAACGCAGACGGTTTAACTAAATTTGCAAAGTTTGCTCAGTTGTTAGCTATTATTAGTGAAAATGTAGATGATTTATCAGATGAGTTAATAAGATTGGAGAATTCACTAGCATTTATTCGTGCATCGAGCACACATCATTCAATGCTAAAAATAGAAATTTTAAGTAATATGTTAGTTAAACTAAGAAAAATCTATGGTAGAGATAGTATCTTAGATGTAGAATTACGGGAATTTTATGATCTTATAAAGCCCGCTTTTTATTTTATAGATAAAGAGATAGTTTTAGTTTTTATGTTCCCGATAGTTGAAAAGACATCCTATGACCTATTTAAACTTTCCATTGCACCCAACAAATATCATCAAGCCCTTATTCCTTCTTATCCTTTCATTGCCACAAACGAGAATGCATTCGTGTACATAGAGGCAGAATGCCCGAAGTTATCTAACGGCTATCTCTGTAAAGAAGACGTCAATCATCAAGTACGCACTATACCTGACTGCATCCAGCATCTCATCGCGCGGCAATCCCTTGAGAAGACCTGCAAACTAACCAATGTCACCATGAACAAAGAAGCAATGGAGAAGCTTGATGACCTACACTATGTCATCTCGCTACCACATCTAACGAAGATTCATCTCACCTGCGGCCGAGAAGACTACACTCAGCTACAAGGAAGCTATCTCGCTACAATCCCTGTCAACTGTTATCTACGCACGCCCGAATTCACTATAGTCAATGAAAACGACGAGATTAAAGGTCAGCCTCTCAAGATAATCAAGATACCGAATATTGAGATACAAGGCACAGATCCGTCTCGCATCAATCTCAACTCAATCGATTTACGAAGCCTTCACAAAATCCAGGATAGGATAGCAATCCAAACTCCCGTGCAAATCGACTCTCCAGTAACCGAATCACTATACCATACTACGATACCTTTCTACGGCGTACTAATTAGTGCAACTGCACTCATCCTCGTAGTCATGCTACGACGCTACGAGATACTCACGTGCAGACGTTCTCGCGACGCAGATAACGCGAAGCCCGATACTTATGAACACAATAATGGCACAGATCAACCTGAAATAGAAAGAGAAGACAACCATGGAAGCAGCCAACTACCAGCAACTTTCTCGCTCAAAGTTCTCAAATAGTTGCTGATCTGAGGGTGGAGGAATTACGCATTCGCTCATATGAATATCGCCGATGTCGAAACTCCAAACTAGAACACTAAATTACTGCAACACCACGGAAATGCTGACTCCGCGCTCGTGCATTTTCAACGTGACCAAGCGACGGCATCACCGAGCCTCGGGTCTTCGTCATCGCCCGCACTTCGTATCTAACATCGATCGGGTCAATTACTCTCTAACGTACTTTTAATTGTAATCTTTTATTTTAAATAAATTAGTTTTTATAAAGTCGTTTCGGTTTCTTTTCGATCCTCCGGCTGTCGCTTCTATAATTAGCTTATTCGGAAGGCTATATATAAGCTTCAAAACATCACGCTACGACGGGCGGGAGCAAACTCAAAACGCGCGGATAGTAATAAATAGCATTCTTCGATTAACAATGGTATTTAAAGGACTGCTAGTAGTAGGTACATAAACCTTATGTCAATTAAACTTCCTTTTAATATTTGCATTAAATAAAAACACCTCCCAAACGCGTTAGGATACGAATTTGAAACTTCCCTCAAATATTTGTTTTGATTTTAAAATCAAAATATTGATCAAAATAAATGATTGTAATGAATGAAATTCGACTCAAGTTTTTTATTAAAAATCGTAAATCGCGCCATCAAAAGCTATAACTGTTTCGGTTATTTTGTAGTTTCAAGAAAAACGAAACCTTGTTTAGTCAATTTTTGCTCATCATAATCATGTCTAATGGGACATTTGAGGGCAATAAATTGATGACATTCAAGTACATACGGATTCCTTAGTGCGCGACTCTGACTCACGCTTATTTCTGAAGTTTCAGACGCTATCTGGTATCTATCTGGGTGCTATCTTCATCTCCCGAGGTAAAACCTTTTGCTTTCGGACAGGATTTCTGCGAATTCTTTCTCTTACTGCTTTGACCACCTTTTTCGTACGAACACTACGTGGACGGCCAAATCTTTTTCTGTCTTAAACAGAGGAGATTTCATTATACCTATTGATAGCCCGGTACACAAACATTTGACTAAGACTAAAGACCAAGCATATGGAGAGTTTTAAAAATTGCACTTGGCTCCATACCAACTTTGTGTAATGCAATCACAGCGATTCGGTTCTCTTTATCACCCCACTCCATTTTGATATCGCAAAATATTGTGAAATGTATTGGCGCCAAAATTAGAAAACACAATGAGCAATCGTATAAAAATGACAGATTCCAAATTCAAATGTAATATCTTTCTTATTTTTAATTGTAACAGTATTTATGGCCAGACTGTGTATTTGTTATTTTTTAGATTTCGTACCTTTGCTTTAGTAGGTAATAATTTTGTGGTCTGAAGAATTTACTCGATGTTTAAGCAATGTCTGTTTGTAAAGGGTTAAAATTGATTTGCGGTTTGAAATACTGAAAGGTGGTTTTGTGGTAGAAAAATATGTTAAAATTGAAAACATGTTTAGCTTAACGAGCTGAGACTACAAAAACCACAAACATTTAGGCTTATTCCAGCCCTGTAAATTAATTTAGTCGTTGGTGTAGTGGTTAGTATGCTAGGTCACTAGGCGCAGAAGAGGTCTCGTGTTCGAATCCCGGGTCATGTCGAAAACTTTTTTGGGTCTTTAAAATACTCGATACAGATCGGAATCAGGAAGTTGACACCAATCACATATTGGACACCAGTCACATACATTGCTCTGATCCCAATGTAAGAAGCTAATGCACTTGTGTTTTGGAAATCAGACACAACAGTGGTACCACAACACCCTGACCCGAGACAATATAGAAATTTTTGATTTCTATATTGTCTCGGGTCAGGTAAAATTTGATTTGATCGGGAATAGAACCCGGGACCTCGGAGCGGCGAAGCCTTGAAACCAGCGTGCTTAGCCACTACACCTGGTGATGACACCGCTGTGCCTCGGACAGCACGTTAAACCGTTCGTCCTGCTCTTTATCTTTCATCGGTCTTGTCGGACTGCCGTCGGATAATAAGAGTGAAAGCACAGAGAGTGCACCAAACCAGCCCCCTAACTCAGAACATTTCGGTTACAGATTATGTGACTTATAATTATCACTTATTAACGAAATTGGAATAACATGGATTTATGTAATTAATTTGTAATTAATTTGCTGATGTAGTACTCTTACTTTATTTAATAGTCAGTGCACGTATTTAAAATATGATCAGATTTTTATTGTATACATAAATAATAATGGATAAAATAATAATTAATTATGCAGATATTGTAATCATAATTATGTAATTGCTGTGCCCTTACGGGGCGCTACATTGTATTTATATAAGACCTAGTACCTTGTCTCCAATATGTGTACCACAATGTAGTATGCAATAAAGATGAATCTGAATCTGAATCCGATGCAAATATTTTATTTTATGCATTTATTATCTTAACTTTCGAACTGACATGCTTGCATGCGATGCTTGAATTACGAAATTGATTTAGAAATGAATAGAAAATATATAAAAAAAACTAGCCAAAACCCAATCGAAAGGTTCTGGACCGCCTTACAGAACTAATAAGGTAATATAGATGAAAAATCTACACGTACAAAATTTACAGAAATTCCCATTACTAGAAAACTTCGATCCAGTCTTAGGTCTAATTTATTGAACCTGGTCCAAATACTTTATTCTATAATATGTATCTTATTATCGCTTCGTATTGTTCCTTATAAACATCATTAGTACCAAATTTTTGAGTCAAATAGAATTTTATCTTCATAACATCTGAGACCTATTTACCCTCGTCTCTTATAGAAGAAAAAACTACTGGACTGATTTTGATGTAACTTACACTGTACCCTAAGTTGAAATATATATCAGATTATTTTAATCTAATCGCAATTTTATATCTGATTGAACTTAAAGAATCATTTGGCTATGACTTCTCGTTTTCGAGAAATCCGTGGACACATACAGATATACACTTACAAATTTTTACACACGTGTTTGGAAGCCTTAAGAGATCAACATACTCAAATATTATGAAATTCTAACCATATCAAATACATACACATTGAATTGATTACCTCCTTTTTTAAAGTCGGAAATAAAACAACTGTCTAAGAATTCTCCACATTCAAATGTAAATCTGAATCCCACACTTTCAAGAGAATAGTTAATCAATTTTAATTACAACTCTCACTTTGAAAGCTAATACATGTTTCAATCAGTCACACTGCCACTTGATATACGAGAAAGTTATTCCCTCAGACACTTTTGATAAGTTTAAAATCTCATCTTGTGTGGAGCACCATTTGGCCTTTGGTACCGTCGGCAAAAATATCTGAATTATTAACAAGTTTTGACTTTGATATCAAGTTGCGTGACTTTATTAGAAGACGATTCTAGAAACAAATCTACGTATATTTGATAGTTACTTTTAGGTTTCCGTAGCCGAAGGGCAAAAACCGGAACCCTTATAGTTTAGTCAGTCTGTCTGTCTGTCTGTCCGGTCGTATGTCACTTTATTCTGAAGCTATTATCATTAAACTGATAAAACTTGGTAGGTAGATGTATTTTGTTAACCGCTTTACGATTCCCATTCAAAAAAATAAATACATGAAACTAAAACAAATAAAATCTTTTTTGCTCAAACCTATGCGTGTATCTGTCTATGGATAAGTCTTTTAAAATTACATTGAGTTTCTTTAAACCATTTTATCTCAAATATACGCTGTGAAAGTGGAAAAAAGGACGTCCCCCCTCCAAATTTTGAATTTATATTATAAAAAAAACACACACTGTCGATCTTTACAAATACTTTTGACGAAAATAATGATTCTAAAGAGATCGAACAAGTAGTTTTTGAGATATAGCACATTTTCGACTACCGTAAATATAACTTTGTCCTTCATACAAATTCTATAAGAAACAAAGTATTTTTTGCTGTCAACATAATATTGTCGTATTTTGGCTAAGTGGAAATAAGTGAACCTCTACTTTAGGTAAAGTTGGCACGAAACCCTCAGTGCGTGAGTCTGACTCGCACTTGACCAGTTTTTTTTATCTTATTTGGTTTGAAACTAGTAGTTCCCCGTGACTACATCCACAAAAATTTAAGATAACTTCACTTAAATTAATGAAGAAAAAAAGATTTTCAAATTAGAAGAAAACGTATTAAACAGAAGTTCATTAAGTTAGGAAAATCGTATCAAGATATCACGTTACGTGAGATAGACAAAATTGAGAAGACATATATTCATTATCATTATTATCAGCCGTAGGCAATGCAGTCTTTTCAGATTACATTTATTTATGCAACTTCCAGTAAAATGATAATTTTCCACAGATTCGTTCACACAAACATTCGTGACACAAAAAATATATACCATAAATATTTGTCAGTGAGCCCTGTGCCGGCACGAGAGGAAAAAATAATCAAGACTATTTATGGCAGCTGTGTACTTATATACTACCATTACCTAATTAGATTTATTTTAGGACGCTGCCGCAACTTGCTTTGTTGCAGAACAGGATTTTTTTCATTACTTTATATAACTAAAACCCGACGAATAAAACACGCTCTAAAGAGTACGAAACAAGAAAATAGTCTAAAAGGATAGCCGTGGTCGTATGCCACCTCTGATTTGATTTTATTATTTTAAAGAATCTGTTTTGCGACAGTAAATGGATTTCCTTATAAAAGAAAAAATACGAAAATCAAGCGGATGGACCGATTTTCACGATTTTTACTTTTTGGATTCATCAACATTACGAGACTGGGGCGTGACGGGGCCGGAGGCGAATTGAAGATTGCTGGGTCCGCTTGTTACATATTTTTATATGTAACAAGCGGACCCAGCAAGATAGTGAGATAAGATAGTGAGGTTGAATAGTCAAGATGCGTAATATTGGAAATTTGCCACCGGGACTTGAAAGATAAAAAATAAATTATACTTGGTTCAACCATCAATATATGCATAAGCAACATGTATTAAAATACTATGGTTATTTTTTTAAATCAGAAGTTGTGTATTACATTATAGTGGCTGGGCAAGAAAATATTTAACAAGGTAATTATTGGCTTCAACGGTCCGTTTCCACAATTTTTTTTTCATTTATTTTTAGGTTTACACTAAACTATCGAGTTTACATATCAGAAATTAAAAGGATAAAAATAATTTAAAAAAATATATTAGACACAATAAACAACTACAATAAGCTTAAAAAGTAAAGTAAACTTAAAAAGTAGTTTAACTTTGATATTCTTACAATTAATATCGGTCACCAGATCTAACGGCAGGTTATTTAATTAAAACAGAGGCTCTTATTTGAATCGGGCGTGTCTCGCTTGAACATAGCGTGTGATTTTCATTCGAAAACAAATAATAATCAATGGAATTCACGTAAAATGTAGACTTATATTTTTATAAAAATCAGTTTGTCTTTTTTATCATCTCCGTGTGGATTCATACAAGTCTTCTTAAGAAAATTGAACATAAATCAATTAATATCAGACACCATCTTCGACGTGAGTGACTCCAAAACAATCCAGGATGTTTCCGCATTCATTTGACCTGAAAGTTATGTGATGTTTTAGTTCCAAAAAGTCATACTAACTTAAGTGTGATAGCACCCTAAGGCTTTTAAATCGGTATTTATAGCCCAAGAGCCAAGACAAGTAGTAAATTAACTTTAGTTAGATACCAATCATGAAAAATCTAAAGTTGTATTTCGCAAAATTAATTTAATGTGATGGGATGATAATAAAAGAAGTCCCTGAGATCTTAATGGACAAATTCCACAAATTTAATTCAATTTATAAGGCTGGCAAATTCTGTACAGTTCTAAACTCATAAATACGTCTCCTGCGAACCATACAGGGTGTTTGAGGCGTGCTGTTCAATAAATCTATAGTGCTGTGTAATAAATACATAGCATTCCGCCGATACCAACTTGATTATTTGTGACGCATAATTACCGTTTAGTTTTATCATTTTGAGAAAGGTAGGATAGGATTAGATAACTCTTTGAAAATCCAACTTCCATCCTTCCAATCTGACTTCCAAATCGGTTAAGCCATTCACGCGTGTTAAAGTGACGAAGGGATGTATGGATTATTATTTTTAAAGAGATATTCTTACAGAGATTAGACCCTTTACACACTGCGACTTTTAGCAGTGATGTAGTCGCGATGCAGAAGCTAGACATTGTCAAATTATGTACTGTATATCGGCGACTGCATCAATACTAACGCGCGACTGCATTGATGCAATCGCGCTTCTGCATCGATACTAAAAATTGTAGCACATCTATAAACCCGTTACGGGAACAGCGCCGTATCCACGAGGCGTTCAGCATTCATTGTATGAAACTCCATACTTCAACATACATCTATCAACCTCGTGACGTCACCACCTCGGATCAAAATCACCTCGGGACCTACACTCGACCAGCGGCGAATGCGTTGTAACGCGCGGCGGCACGGCGAGTCGCCCGATGGTTGTTAAGTATTGGCCCACCCTTTCATTCACAAGAAGAACTGTCATAAGTTGTAGCAAACACGATCCGAGGTGAGGCGTTCGCTATTCGGTGCCGATCCCATGCCAAGGCGTTGCTGTTTCCTTTACATAACGTACATCCGTATGGTTAACGCCTAGTTAGTGCTGTTCCCGTACCGGGTGGGTATATTTGCTTCAAACTTTACTCGCGACAGCATCAATGCTAAAAATCGCAGTGTGTAAGGCGTCTAATAAAACCCACAAAGCATTGTCACCTACTACGAAACGTGTCATGCTACAGCTCGGAAACAGACGTAGCCGTAAATCGTAGTAATTGCTCGTAGCGTCGTAGCACCGCAGCTACGACGTAGCGCATAGATGCTTTACCTGCAAAAACACCTTGAGTGCTTTTCTAGTAGTTTAGAGGACATTATTTTTAACAAATACGTCTTTTATACGTTTTATTAAAAGTTTAACGTATTAAAAGTTAAAGTATTCCTTACGGCGAGGTACGACGATACTGTTTTAATCTATTTATTGAATGAAGTAGTAAAAAATAAACGATTTCCATTATTTTTTTCAATAGAAAAATACAACAACTCTTTGTCCTCTTCTTTTGATTATAAAATAACAATCTATAAAGAACATAAAGATTGTTACTTTGTAATCAAAACTTTTGTCGCTCTTGTTTGCTTGGGACTTAAATGTTATACACAAAAAAGTGTTGTTTCATTTTGACAACCCAAATAAATTTTAATTGGGTTCAATATTTGTGAGTTCACGAGAAAAGGTATTGGTAAATCAACAAAAAAAATTGAATAAGAGAGGGACGGATCACAAGCGGTCTGCATCCAGTTTAATTCTGCGATCTTTACAAGGTCGTCTGTAAATCTTGTCGGTGGACGACTTACGCTACGTCTTTGGTCGAAGGATCTCTAATCTACAACTTTTCCGTCCCAATTTTAATTTCGCTATGTGGTATACCACATTTTGGAAACAATGAAGAGTAAAGCTACCTATTGCAAACTTTTAATTATATACAGGGTGTGGCCTGTAAAACGAGCAATAAAATAGGCAAAAGCGCTTTCTGCAACCAGTGATTGATCATATAAGTTTTAGTTAATTCAAATAAAAAATATTTTTATGACTATTTTCTAACAAAATAACTCGAGCCAGCAATGTATTGCAAACAAATGTTTCATTTTCATTTACTACAATGAGTTACCGAATTTAATATAGATTGATTGGGGATTATAACTTTGGATTACTATATATCTGATTTAAACTTTCACTTTAGACTACTATGACCAGGTCAAGGTAACTACGTATATACTCTGTAGAATTAGAAGTAGAAGGAATTAGAAGTAGAATTATTCATACAAGAAAGGAATATTCATGTTTTGTGTGTCACTGAGCACTGGCTCAAAAAATATGAACTTATGTTGTCTATAGAAAATTGTAGCCTTATTAGTTCGTTCTCAAGGAAACAGCCATCCATGGCGGGTCACTTATATTAATCAATAATAATTTAAAATGTAAAGTGCGCAAAGATATTGTATCTCTTTCTGTTGAACGAACTATTGAGATATCATGTGCAGAGCTGGACGATTACATAATTGTTTGTGTTTATAGGCCCCCTACTGGTAATTTTAAATTATTTGAGTCTATTATGGAGGACTCACTCAGGAAATTATTTACAAATAAAAAGAAAGTAGTTGTATGTGGGGATTTCAATGTTGATATTTTAGATGAAGAAAAAACCTATCGAGTGAGGTTTTTAAGCCTTTTCAAATCCTTTAATTTAATGCCTGTTTTTGCTGAACCAACTAGAATTACTGCTACAACAGCTACTTGCTTAGACAATATATTTTGTAACTCTAGTGTGATGAAATATAGTAAGATTATACCTTTATTTAAGTTAGGAGAAAAAAGTGACCCAAGCAACTTTAGGCCAATTTCCATTCTACCTGCATTTAGCAAAATTTTTGAAGAAGTTATATTTAATCAATTGCTCTCTCATTTTAAACTTCACAAATTACTGCATGAGAAACAGTTTGGTTTCTCCAAAGGTAGAAATACAACAGATGCTGGGGTGGCACTCGTCAAACACATTTTGGATGCCTATGAAGATAAACATGATGCGATAGGTGTATTCTGTGACTTGTCGAAGGCATTTGATTGTGTCGATCATGAAACACTCATTATAAAGCTGGAACATTACGGTGTATCTAATAATGCGTCAAAACTGTTGAATTCTTACCTCTCAGGCAGACTACAAACAGTAAACGTTAATGACATTAATTCCTCAGGTGCCCCGCTTCAAATGGGAGTGCCCCAGGTCTCAATATTGGGACCTTTGCTGTTTTTGATCTATATTAATGACCTTCCTTTTTATTCAAAGGACTCCTGTGAGATAGTTCTGTTTGCTGATGATACATCTTTTATCTTCAAATCAAAAAGAGGCGAAAAATCATTCGACAATGTTGGCAGAGCTCTCTCTAAGGTATTAAACTGGTTCACTAGCAATAACTTGCTTCTTAATACAAAAAAGACTAATTGTATTAAATTCACCATGCCTAACGTGAAGCAAGCTACCACAGAAATTGTACTTAACGGTGAAAAATTAGATCTATCAAAATCCACTGTTTTTCTGGGCATTACATTGGATTCGAAATTGCAGTTGACGCTCTGGCTGGGAGACTCGCTTCAGCTGCCTTTGCGGTTAGAAAAATTAGACATTTAACTGGTGTTGAAACAGCAAGGCTTGTGTATTTTAGTTACTTTCATAGTATAATGTCTTATGGTCTTCTCTTGTGGGGTTCTGCTGCGGACATCGATACCATCTTTATTTTACAGAAAAGAGCCATTCGTGCCATTTATAAACTTAGTACCCGCGAATCCCTGAGAGAATTCTTTAAGGAAATAAACATCCTCACTGTCGCTTCTCAATACATATTTGATAACATCAGGTACGTACGTAAAAATTTAGATTTTTTCATGAAAAAAAGTGACATACATTCGTATAACACACGAAATAAAAGCAAACTTGTCATTCCAAACTTCAGGTTAGCCAAAACAATGAATTCATTCCTGGAAAATTGTGTTAAATTTTTCAACAATATACCTAATAATGTCATCGAACTACCTATTCATAAATTTAAGTTACATGTCAAAACTACCCTAATGTCGAAGGGGTATTATAAAATTCAAGACTATCTTAATGACGAAAATGTATGGACAGTCCAGCCTGCACCAAACTTATGTACCTACCTGTTTATTTTGATTTGTATCATTTTTGAGGCAGCTAGTGGTGACTGAGTTTGTTCCGGCGTTTCTTCTCAGCACTTGCCAAATTGTCTGTGTTTTGTCTCGAAGCGCTAGTAGGGCCCAAAAGATAAGGAGACATGTTCTTGCCCCATACGGGCCATAATTGATTGATATTACACTAATTATTGACGTTCATAAGTGGCATTTTGTGTCCTAAATTGAATAAATTATTTTTGAATTTTGAATTTTTTAATTTTGAATAATTGATTGTCATTTTTGCTCTTGTTACAGGACCACACGCTGTGTATACTCTATATATCTATTATATATATAAAAGTCGTATTATTTACACTATAAATAACTCAAGAACAGCTGATCTGATCTGGCAAAAAAATAATGGGGGGATATCTTAGAGGCAGAAAAGGGACATAGGATTCTTTTTATCCCGTTCGACGGGGCCGGGGCGAAATAATGATCGCTGGGACTGCCTCACTTTTAAATTACGTGGCTGGGCGGGACGGGGCTGGAGGCCAATCAAAGTTCACTAGGTCCGCTATTTTATTATATTTAAGAGAACATTCCTCCGTTTTTCGCGTAGGCCAGGAATCATCCCTACTTTATTATTTTGCACATGACGAACCAAACCCATGGTCTGTACTTCTAATAGCTATAGTTATAGGTGAATACTAATCACCAAATTCCTCGAAGGCAGTAATGCGGACAGCCATGTATGTCTGCAGAACATACCTAGAATACATTACAGTTTACTTATACATGGAAGTCCTGTAGGGTATTTGGACAGCTTCTGGTAAAGAATATGTATGAAGACGGAATTCAAGATAAGATTAAAAAATAACGTAAAAGGTTAAGTTAAAAGAAATTTCGGTTTTTTAATGTTCCAGGTTGAATAATAATTAATTTAATTTAAAACTTATATGATATATGAAATAGTTTTTATATATTTTTTTGGCATCAGTATCTTTTGTACAACCACTCCAAACTCAGGCGTCGCTGACCAAAACAACAACCTGTATATCAGGCATTATATAAAACATAAGTTCATTATGTGTTCCCTAAATTACTATTTTGCGCTTTACATTAATGGGATCCAGATTCCTTGTCTCATAAAAAGTATCCCACATAATATATTAAACATCTCATATTTAATAAATGTATTTAATAATCGAATCTTTAAAATTATTGGATAAACCACTTGCTTCACAACACAACGCCCTATCACTTTCAGCAATGGTATAATGACGCCCTTAACCTTTTAATTCTCACAAATAATAGCAAAAAATGCCGATCACTTATGGTCACCCATCCAATTTTAGATCTTATAATATTGTCTGCAACTGACAACGCAATTAACTTTTAAAATAATCAATTCCGAAATCTATTACTATAGGTGTATGGCAAATTGTGTTAAGGTACTTTGGTCACAGATTACTTAGAACAGTCTCTTTACTTTGATTCTTTATAAAGTCTACTATCGTTTATATAAATCATCAAAAACTATAGCGCCTACAAAAGCTGACTTGAATCTAAAAGGAACGCATTCGTCTTCTATTAAGAAAAAAATACTGTTAGTGTACTTAAGCCTGACATCACGCACAGACTCCATAAAAAAAATGATTGTTTCTACTAAATAGGGGATTTAGTTCAATTACAAAAAGGATCTTAACTAATCGTCAAAATATTTTGAAATAATTTTGTGAACTAGCTGTTTGAATCTGTCCATGTTTTCATTCCCGACTTTAGTGGAGTGCTTGTAGGGTGTGTTTGTTCAGGACGCCATGTTTTTTCACCCCGAAAATGTTTGCTGAAAACAATCCCAGACTTTGTTAGGCATTTGCGGCAGAGTAAGGTCAGAAAAGTCTTTAAATGCACCCAATTTAGAATCTGAAATTGTATTGGAAAAGGCTACGTTTATTTTCTTGTACATTGTTCAAATTTACAACAACCGTTACATTGTAAATTAACCATTAGCTTCACTCGACAAAATGACATTTCGCTGTTGGTTGCATTCAAATAATTAAAGTTGTTGACATAATTTTAAATTTTATATCGGTAGCTAAAGGTAAAAATATGCGCAATTATTTGTGCATTATTGCAATTATACCTTGTTGTCCAATAAAAGTTTTCATCCAATATTTAACCAACCTCAAAAATTCTTATATCGCAGTCATTTATGGACTGATTTGAAAAAAAAAACACTTTCACCTAGAGGTTAAACCTTAAAAAAAACTTCTTTTCAAATAATAATGTTACACATATTTGTTGAGTTTTCCCTTTAAGTAGTCTAAGTCACTTGTATTGGGAATAACTCGCAACTTTCCTTACGGTTAGCTAATACTATTGAAACTAATTAAAAGTAAACATGGTAGAAGATATATTACATTTGAGAAAAATAATAAGCAGAATCAAAATTACTGTGTGTGTGTGTGTGAGAGAGAGAGAGAGAGAGAGATAGAGGGATGGAGAGAGAGAGAGAGAGAGAGAGAGAGAGAGAGAGAGATTGAGAGAGAGAGAGAGGGTATATATATATTTGTGTACATGTCTGTCGCCTTAAGTGACAAGTTGATCAGGCACCTGTATGCCCTACGGAATGATTTCCTTGGGATCGAAACAGAAAGTCCGCTTACAGGTGCAATAATCACAAAGAAGACACTTTATCATTATTCAACCAATTCTAATAAATAGGTTTTCAACTTCTTTATAGCTGAGTGATATCAGCCATTCAGATAAGGTTTTCGTGCAGATGTAAGATAACATTGGGTAAATTTTAAGAATTGTATTTATTTTATTATACATAAAGGCGGACTGACCTATATATTGCCTTCTGGCGAAAGCTGTACGTGAACCAGTAACAGGGGCAACAGCATCTTTCCTTTTTTTATGACTCAGGTCGACAAAAGGCAGGGACTTATGTACGTTTAGAATAAGATTTAGGACGTAAAGTTTCCTGACTGAGAGGAGACCACTAATTCTATAGAGTGTAGAAGTAGGAAAACGGTAAGGTTTAGAGCACATAACTTTTATAAGTAGTCTCTGTGCTCTTTCTAATTCATGAAGGTGGGATTTGTCAGCTCGGCCCCAATTAGAGATACAGTACGTAAGCACTGATTGGGCAAGTACCATGTTAATTTTATTTTTTAGTAAATTGGACATTACGAGTACATGCCGTAAGGATTTAAATACCCATAAGAGTTTCCTTGTACGATTTGTTAACAGTTCCAAATGTGGGTGCCAGTTTAGCCGTTGGTCAAGTATTATACCTAGAAATTTGATTTGACTGACTTTTTCAATGATTGGGCATTCACAGGTGACTGCATTTGAACATGAGTGGATTTTTAGTATAAATTGACTGCCTGGTTGGGATTTGTTTGAAGGCGTGAAACATACAAATTTAGTTTTCAGAGGGTTCAAAGTCAGAAGGTTCTCTCTTAGCCAGTTTGATGCAATGATTAAACCCCTCTCAGTCCTATCATACACTGTTTCCAAGTCAGGACTAGTAAAATCAAGCGCAGTGTCGTCAGCTTAGGAGAAGATCCTGCCCCCAACGTCACGAAGATTACAAAATTCATTGATGTATATTAAGGAGAGTGTAGGGCCGAGGACACTCGCCTGAGGAACTCCAAAACTGAGTAAAGCTTTATCACTGTGGAATCCGTTAATTTTAAATTTCTGAGTTCTCTCCTGGAGATAACTTTTAAAAAGCAGGAGAGGAGTATTCAGAGGAGGAGCAAATATGGCGCCCACCGACCCCACCGTTCGGTTTTCGCTTTATTCCGCCCATAGACTGTTTCGAATGATAAATAACGTGTTATTTAATCTGGTATTAATCGAATGACCCCATCGAACTAGTTACCCAAGCCTTAGTCGTCACAAGTTTAAAAATAAAGTGCCAAAGTCAAGTGCCACTTGAGGAACTCAGCTGAGTGCTTGTTGTTTTGTAATTTTTTCTTAATTATAACGTTTTATTATCAGTATTACATTGGTGTTGGTATCAAAATAAAGCTAAATAAAAGTGTTAAACGTTGTGATATTCAGTTTAGTGCAGTTTTATTGGTGTTGAGTGAAAAAACATCGTAAAATTGACACTTGCTGTACGGTAAGTTTGCAGTTGATTTCGTTCGATCTTCGCACTTGTTGAATATTTCTGTTTATTAAATACTATACGAGATTCTGCATTGATTCAGCTTTCTGGCAGTATTTACTTATTACGGGGCGCAATAAACTTATAAGCAGTGGTTAAACTTTCTTTGCGCTCCGCGCTATAAAAACGTAAAAAAAAAGTAAAAAAAAACGCAGAGGTCACACCCGCCCGAGTTCGCGGACGGTAAGTATATACCCGGCCGCGCGGCCTGTATGGTCGTTCGGATGCACTTAAAAGTCTAAATGCACTAAATTAACGCTTGACCCTTTAAAGGAAAGGATCCATTTTAGGCGAAGTATTTTATTTTTGGATTCGGTGTTCTGATAGTTGATTCTTGAGATTGAAAAAAGAAATTGTTTGCCAAAAATGATCCTTTCTTTTAAAGGGAGGGTTTATTTAAGACTTTTTAGTGCATTTTGGTTTTGAAGTCGGTTTTTACTTCTGTAATATTAAATTTCATTTTTATCTAAATGATTTACGCAATAAGCCTTCTATTGGAAATGATTGATGTTCAGTTGACTGAAAGCACATAATCTAATCTCGACGAAACAAGTGACCTGTAGCTTCTAAATTAGTGTATTTGGATTGAAATGTTATCTCTGATCTATATTACTACATTAATTGAGTTAATCAAAACTAATGTACAACTATTGATAGCTAAGTTAACCTCTAGTCAAATAAGTAGATACAGTGAGTATAGATTAATATTCATATTATGTATTGGAGACCAATCTCCTACAGTGCTCTGATCCCAAAGTAAGTAGCTAAAAGCATTTGTGGTATGTAAATCAGACACAACGGTGGTACCACAACAACCAGACCCAAGATAATGTAGAAAATATCGATTCCTACACTGACCCGACCGGGAATTCAACCCGGGACCTCGTAGCGGCGACGCCTTGAAACCAGCGTGCTTAGCCACTACACCACGGAGGTCGTCGAAAGATAATATCTTTTCTTGCGTCTATAACTTTACTTAAACCGCCGGTACATACATTTTTCTCTGTTCTGACCTATGGTTGACTGGTAGAGAATGCTTTTGGCATTAAGTCCGCCATATGTACAATTTTATGTTTTGTGCATGAAGTTTAAATCTATACTAATATTATAAAGCTGAAGAGTTTGTTTGTTTGTTTGTTTGTTTGTTTGAACCTGCTAATCTCAGAAACAACTGGCCCGATTTGAAAAATTATTTTTACGTTGGATAGTCCATTTATCGAGGAAGGCTTTAGGTTATATAACATAAAGATACGACTCATTAAGACCACAGCAGCAATGAAAAATGTTGCGAAAACGGGAGAAAGATATTCCTTTTGAGAGCTTCCGCTGCGTACGCTGCGGACACCGCTTAAGTTACACAAAAATCATGTATGACAGGATTGTTCAACATCAAGAGTTCTATAATAAAATCCGCGATTTTATATATTTGATTTCAATAAATATCTTAGGAGCTATCACAGTTTTAACATAGCTCCGCCCCAAAATAATATTCGCAGCTTAAGTACAACTTGCGCTTGCGCTTATTGCTATGGTTGCTGGCTTCTTAGTTACAATAAAACTGCGTATGTTTTGCGTTAAAATATTTAACTATTTTTATTCGAACATTATTTTTGAAGGTGTTTTATACACACGGGTATGGATTCGTATCAAAATAAATACGTTCATCATCACGAGCATTTCATTTTGAACAAAGTTCACATCATTTGATTTCAATAAATATCTTAGAAGCTATCACAGTTTTGAAATAACTCCACATCAAAATAGTACTCGCAGCTTAAGTACTTACAACGCGAGCTTGCGCTAAGTATGGTTGGCGGCTTCTCACTTACATTAAAATATGTGCTTTGCGTTGAAATATTTTCCTTATACATACCTATTAGATTATTTTAGTCGGCTCCCTACGGAACGGTTGTCCCGCGCAACTGCTTTTTTTGCGATACTTCAAGTGATTTCAGCGCGTAATACATAGTTTTCCTTTCGCTACTGAGTAGTAAAGGACTTGAGCTCATTATTTTGATTGCAGATATTATCTATTAGGTAGATTCAGTAATACTTTTGGTTAAAATTCTTTCTTCAGATTTATGCAGATTAAAGTTTTTTTTCGCCACTGAGTAGGTTTTAATTTTGAATGCATCTATATACTTTTGTTATTCTTTCTTCTAATATATGCAGGTATAAGTAACTGCGATAGCTCATCTCAGCATGTAATAAAAGTTTTTCTTAACTTAGTAATAAGTACCATTTAAAGTAGGTAGGAGGTAGGTATTAAATCTAAATGTGCATTTATAATTTGATTTTGTAGTAGGTAATTTAATTTGATATTGTTCTTCTTATTCTCTGTAAAGTGATTGATTGCATTAGGTTAGTGCTTAATTAATAGGTTGGTTGACTTAATTTATATTTACCAATCTTAATGCAAAATTTGATTTCATTGTAATTGGGTTTTGTTTTGTTGTATCTCTACAAAGCTTTGACGTTTTGGACATTTTTTATGACAAAATTGTTAAGTTTTGTTTATCTTCTCACCATTTTTAAATTACCTACCAAATCATATTTTTTAATAAAAAAGTACCTACTGAATTATAATTATATATTAATAAGTATAATGCCTAGAAAAAGGACTCAGCTTTCTCGGCAGTCTGCCACGTCTACAACGTCCATCCGTCTCAATCTGAATGCTATTATTTGAGAATATTGCTGCATCATATTCGCGGTATATCTTATTTGTTAAATAATTAGCCTAAATAATTAAAAAATCTACCCAAAGTAACTGTTCCATGCGGACGAAGTCGCGGGCACAGCTAGTAAATAAATAAGATTATTAATATTATAATTAAAAAACAATAAACCGCCTTTAAAAATCTGACTAAAAGGCTTAAAATACATTTGCTCTCTACGCTACTCGTATACGCTATGAATCGATCGTTTTAACAAATGAAGCCGGGCACATCGGTCAGCGCTCAAAGTGCTCTTAGTATTTACGAATATTACGGCTCCTGCAGTCTGCAGGCAATTCCGTTTAATTAGTCGAAATCATCGTCCGAAACCAGCTGAACTTTGAAAACTTTGAACTCGGAAACGGAAGTTGATTAACGCGGTGCATTTATGCTATTTGCTATTAACGGTTTGTGGAGTAGTTAACAGAAACTATTTAAAGTTGTTACGGCGAGAGTCAATTGCTTTTGTATAATAAGAGAGGGTTATTGTTTGTTTTATTTCCAGGCTCGTCTTTGGAGCCGAAATGATATTACATAGTACTCAGGCTGTATGAGAAGAAATGTCCTCATTATAGCATCATGATATCACCCAGAGGTAACTAGCCTGGGTCTGCGCAAGTTCATTTAATTATTATGGAGTATATTTTAAGGTCAATAAAGATAACATTTTACCGACTTTACGGAAAGGAGGTAATCAATGCATTGTATATGTACGTGATATTGTTAGAATTTGATAATATTTGAGTATGTTGATCAATATAGGCGTCCAAAGCTATCGCTACGACTTCTTGTTTTCAAGAAATCCATATGTCTACGGATTTCATACAAACTTATAAACATACAAACATACATACAAATGCAGTTTCGATTCTGCATCGATGCTAACGCGCGACTGCATCGATGCTAAAAGGCGCAGTGTGTAACGGTTTTAAGTTTAAGAAGAAGAAGTTAATTTTGGTTTAATAAGTCGGTGTGATTTTTTCGCGTAAAAGATACCAAGAATTTTAACTGTTAATCTATACTAATATTATAAAGCTGAAGAGTTTGTTTGTTTGATTGAACGCGTAAATCTCAGGAACTACTGGACCGATTTGAAAAAATATGTTTGTGTTGGAAAACTTATTTATCGAGAAAGGTTTTAGGCTATAACACATCACGCTGTGACGGTAGGGATAGAAGCAAACTCAAAACACGCGGAAAAAGTCGCGAGGGACCCCTAGTTTTTTTATAAAAATGTACTTGCAATCGAGACTGGTCAATTGCGAGATAAACTTGCACTCTGAAATTTTCGGAAAGTACTTTTATCAGAAACAAAATTATCCTGTATATTAGGTTTCCGTTCACATCAGGTTTCCACGGTTCGGAGATAGCTACGGAACCCAAACACATATATTTCTCCCGATTGATCCCGTGGGTATTTCATGTTGTGTCACCGCTATGTGACATTGGTCACTTACTTATTTAACTGAACAAAAATAGCTGAGTAAAGTTTCAGCTCATACGTGCAATAGGAAACGGAAACATATATTTTAGATTTAGATATATTTTAAAGATGAATAGTTTGTTTGAACGCGCTAATCTCAGGTACTACTGGACCGATATAAAATTATTTTTGTGTTGGATAGCTTTTTTATTGAGAAAGGCTAAGTACATCACGCTGCAACGAGAGGGGAGGGAGCAAACTCAAATCGCGCAGACAAAGACGCGGGGAACCACTAGTAGTAAAATAAAACTTAAATATTATAAACTCACGATAAGATTTAATTTAAAACGGATTATAAACCAGAAGCTCTATTAACGAATCACTCGCTTGGATATGGCGTGAGATTTTCCTTCTAAAACGAACAAAAAAATAATGAAAATCAAGCGATATAGAGGCACTCTTTTTTTTTAAATCCCTCCTGTGACAGGCAGTTGAAATCTACAGATTTCAAATGATTTTCATCCCTGAATTGGGCTGTAATCAATGAAAATTATACGCTACTTTAACGCAAATGATTTAAAAATAGTGCCCCAGTACTTAGTGCCTGAATGCTTATTAAAACTAAATGACGGTGAATAAAATTCAAGACACTTTAGATGATGATAAAATATCCCATTTTTAATTACTATAAATTAGGCTCTACTATTGCTTTTAATCTTATCTTTTTGGGCGTTGATCCAAATCCAACAAAGTTAATCCCGAGACCTTAAACTGCCGAGTATTTTTAATCTTGCAAGAAGTTACTCAATAGGGGTGGATTTAGGGCCCGTAATTAAAATTCATTCATTCGACCTTAACGGCGGCTATTAGGTCGATATTAACATACTTAGGGTGTGTTACTAGGGCAATGGAAGGAGAAGCAATCATTGTGTTTTATTATTATTTAAATGTATGCCTTTTTGTAACGACCATTACTGTTTAGATACTGTTAGTATAGCTTTGTATAAAAATATATATATATTAATAACTTGTCATTTAAAGTTAGCGGAGTGTGACATCACTTTAGCCGCCACTGATCACTGATCACTGGCAGAAAAGATCTATATTGGAGACCCTTCGACCAAAGACGCGGTGTAGAACATCCACCGACAAGATGGACAGACGACCTTTTAAACATCGCCCGATCAAGCTGCATGCAGACCGCTTGTGGTCGGTCGCTGTGGAAAGCCGTGGGATTTATGTTCAGCAGTGAATGTCCGGCTTTTAGTTGATATAATATTGAGAAAAAAAATACGAACATAACGGTTTCTACAATAACAGTTCCAATTCTGAGGCTGGAGCTTTCTAGTAAGTCCGTGTAGTACCTGTGGTACAAGATCCCGCTCTTATACAAAGGTAAGTAAAAATCAGTGACTTGTTATTGTATAGAGAAGATATCCGAAGCAAAAAATGAGTCACAGATAACAAGATCGTGACGTATTCCTTGAAATTCAAATGTCGAATATGAAAACGTTTGTAAGTGCGGTGATGACAAGTGACATCAATTCATGTGACACAAAGTTTGTTTGTAATGTCATTTCCATACGCTAGTAACAGAAGTTAAATGGTTACAATGCACAGTAAACTCCAAAAGAATTTGTTTCCCCTAGATAGAAGACCAAAACGTTATTTAAAGCTTTTTAGTCAATTTTTGTAAGGCAGTTAATTTTTTTGGGTCTCTTTTCAAACCAGTCCGAAAGATTATCATCCTCTTAGCTAACAAAGCAGCTTCAATTTTCAACCAAAGGATTTAATAGGAAATAATATGTGTTTAAACACACTATAAATATCGATTGCTCAGAACAACACAAGTTATTGTAGGTACTTTCCTTTCCCGCCCGCCGCCCCAAGTAATAACCTTTATTCTCGTTAGAAAGGGGCTGTAAAGCAACTTTCGTTTGATATGCGTGACAGCTCTAACTTTTAGAAGTTTATATCACAAGGGATACCTACACCACATGTGTATTTAAAAGGAGGTACATTCGCCTCTAATTATTTAGATACTTATTTCATTAGTTAAAATTTTACTATATTTTTAACCGAATTAAAAATATGAGGTACTCAGTTTGACCTGTATGTTGTATGTATGTTTGTCCGAAAATATCTCGCGTTCGGCTGGACCAATTTACATGCAGTTTTCACTAAAGTTCTTGTTACACTGAGGAGCTGGTTACATCGCGCGTTAGCATCGATCCCGACGCGCAATTGCAACGATGCCAACGCGCGTTAGAACCGATGCTAACACGCGTTAGTATCAATGCTAACGCGTGTTAGCATCGGCGCGACTTTGTCATTCTTCAGATAACTTGGTGGGTCTTTAGCACCGATACAGTCGCAATGCAGTATCGCAACAGTAAAATTACCAGCTTTTGAATCGATAGTAGCGCGCGAGAGCATCGCTACTGTATCGATGCTAAAAGAAGCGCAAGTATGTAAAGGTTGACGATTTGCGATTGCATCGATGCTGCATCGCTGCTAAAAGTCGCAGTGTGCAGTGTGTTTTAAAAACCCATTACAAACCCGTAAAACCGTTGATTCTCACCGCAGCACTCATGTCTTGTCATCTTTAACATTTTTCGAAGATAAAAGGAGTACAATATCCCTGTTTGTTACGTAGGCTTCGTCTTTTATATTACAAAAATTAGGAACACTTTTCAAAGAACGGAAATATTTTGGACGGTTTAACACGAAATCATTATAACTGTTGTGTCAAGGAAAGAAGACATTATAACTCTGTTATGGTGATTAATATAAACTTTGCTATGTTTTACTAAGCACCCTTTTGCTTTGTAGACTTTTACCCACTATTTAACTTATGAAAATAAAAGCGTTAATCACAGTTGGAAACCGCACAAAATAAAAAATAAAAATCTTGACTTCGAGATCTTGACCACTAATTTTGACGAAATTCTGTTTCGTCAAAATTCCATTACTAGTTTTGACAAAATTCTGTTTTCAGAAGTCAGTATATAAACAAACCAAAACATAATTTTACCCAGTAAATTCTGAAGATCCAACATACAATTAACAAAGTCTCATGAAACCACTTGTTCCATTATAGCAGAACATATGTTATTTTTTCGTCAATCATCAACGTACCAGTGATGTTATTCCTCGTTCACAGGCACTTAAAAAAGCTCGCTGCGTCAAAGGAATATGCACTAGAAGCTGTGTCGGAGCGCTTACGAAGCATCCGGTGGACTTTAATGCAGCCTTATCTGCAAAGGAATGAGCTCGGGTACACGTGTTTGAAGCCATTGCATTTTACAACTTGCTGTGTGCCGTAGACCTTTTTGCCCAAAACATCCACACTAAGGCATCTTTCTATTGCTACTATAGATGTCGTCAGATATTTTTCTAATAAGATGAAATAAGAAACCGAAAATTGATCACGGGCGGTACTCGTACACACAACTTCTGACTTTTTTTTTTTGTTAATTATGCGTGTCATCCTTACGTAACTTTATTGTACTAAATTGGACATTTTGCTTAAAGCAATCCAGTCATGCAGCGAGAGAGAAAGAAAAATAGTATAGGGAGTTTTTTGACAAAGCAGAATAGAGGCTTGAGTTTTACCTAGGACTGGAAAATTAACATATTATTTACTCGAATTTAATAATATGGATGATGAGTTCAAATCTACCGTCCAGTTGTATTGCAATTAAATATCCTTTATTTGAAGCTCAAGAATTATTGGGGTTTCCTTGAAACACAAACGGTTAATATGACGCCTCATAAACTTACAGAGAGTGAGAAAAATATATTATGTTGTTATGTTTGTCTGAGTCTTATGTAAGAAAAATTCCAAATGCTTGTGATTCATTATAAGTGTACCTTTTTATACAGGTTGTCCCAAGAAGGGTGTACCAGTGGGTGGTGGTAGAAGACATCTAGAGCAATCGATTTGAATTCCATGTATATCTAGTGAAATTCAATAGTTTCCGAGTTATTTTGTTTTAAACGAATTTTGGCCCGATTGCGACTGCATCAAGCAAAAACTAAAACTAAAAAATTTTGGCATTTATGTAGTCTGGTAATAAACCTCTTAGGAAACAATAACATTGTAATGATATAATTGAACAGTTTGCCAAAAAATAAGCTTCTTCTGCTGGCTCCTCTTTAAAGTGATGTACTAGAAAAATCTTTTAGTACGTATTTTAAAAAATACCTTATTTTGTTGGCTAACAGCTGTGCAAATTTCATACACCTACTTCAACAGCTTATTATCAAAAAGCTTAGCGACTCCAAAAAAGGAGATGTACAAGTGATAAATGGTATCATTTCAATGACGTTGTTATGAGAGAGGTACATTATTAGACTACTTGAATATTAGAACTTGTAACTCTAAAACTAACAGTTTAAATGTTACACGTATTTTTCTAGATAAAAGGCGCAACAAGACCAATATTTATTTGAAACGAAATAATTCGAAAGCTATTGATTTCAATGAACTTACACGGGAGTCAAATCAATAGCCCTTGAAGTCTTGTACTACTAGACACCCGCTGTTACACCCTTCTTGGAACATCCTGTTTAATTCATAAATACAGAAGAGCCCTGTTTTGGTTTGTAAAAAAATGTAGAATTAATAACGACTAAAGGCGCAATCCTGGTACGACTCATTAATTAAGGTCTAAATTTGTAACTCGAACTTGTTTGATCCTTGAGATACGGTTCCTTGATAAGAACATAAGCTCTTTACTTGGAACCAGTACTATGGGATTGTGTCGTGCAGCTATAGATATCGACGTATTTTTTTTAATTTACAAAGTTATGTTATATTTAATTATAAAGATTTTCTGTACTGCACAAGTAGGGACACAAGAAACAAATCACAAGAACAATATAAGCAGCCTTATCGCTGGACACGATCTCTCCTAGACAAACGTTACGGCTTGTGACCTGTAATAGGTGCAAAAAAAATAATCAATGATTCATCAGAGTATTCTTGGTTACCTTGACTTAGTCTTAATGTTTAAAAATGATTTAACTTACAGTCATAGTAATCTTAAATTAAAATCTCTAATCAATGTACGTCAAAATCGCTAACTCGTTGTGGTAGATGACAATGTCAAATTCTATGACTGGATACGTTTGTTTGAAATACATTGCTTGTCCGATTTATTTTGTTAGAAAAAAACAATACACTCATTTCGAACTATAATAAATTAAAACCACTTAGAATTGATTACTGGTTACTTATGGGGTCTGTATTCAAGTCTTTTGCCCCTATTACAGGCCACATCCTGTATATTTCGGATTCTGATTACGAATTGTCACAAATCTACTGCTATGCTGAATACGATCATGTCAGTAACGTCTAATGATGTAAAAAAATAAAAAAAAACAAGGATTCCAGTTAACAAACTTATAATTACTACAGGGATACTTGTAGGTGTATAAATTATGTGGTGCTGACAGTAGAACTCCTTAATGCTTAGAAGTTCTTTGATAATAGCACCAGAACTTATGTTAGGGGTTCTTACGTGTTTACGAAATATAGCATCGAGTCATGGAGTAAAAATCAAAGTGTACGTCTAAGCCATTGGTTGAAATTGTATCTATTTATTGACAAAATTTGTATTTTACCGGCTTTTAAAAAAAGGAGGCTCTAAATTCGACTTAAACAATACATAAAAACGACGAAAAATTTTTTTCACATGAACTAAACCGCCTTCAAAAAGCACGAAAAGGGCTTTTAGTTATTTTAGTGTTTTTTGAAGGCAATTCCATTTTTCTGTTTTATTTTTACACTTAATGGTACTGTAATGTACTATTTGTAACTTTAAATTTAAGCAACTTGTAGTACGAAATTTTTCATTTGTTTTTCTCCCATATCGATATAAACTTTTCCCCACTCTACGACGGCATTAAGACACAGCTCAATGAGGAATTTCGTCTTTGATGTTTGAGCAAATGATTTTCCTTGAAAATTCTTGTTATTGTTTTTCCCGGGATAGCCTTGTTTCTCAATTATTATTACTTGTCTCTTAACTTTTGACAATCAGAGTACAGGGGGCGTATTCAACTTTATCCATTCAATTTCCAGGCATCTCAATTGCGACTCAGTGTAAACGAATATTATCAATTTTATAAAATTATAATAATAGTACAATGTTACGAATATTTATTTTTATGTTGTTATGTTATAATTATATTACTAATATAATGTGTAATCGCAATACGAATTGCTAATTTGATAGTAAAGCTGAGCTGCTTACCTATCAAAACTGCAACGTAATACGCGCAGCCAGGATAACTCTGGCTCATATTGGACTTATTTACAGTTGTAGTTTATTGGTAGATGATCTAAATAATAATTTGAGGTGTCAACGGAATAGTTAGCCGGTATTCCAATGTTATTTTTCAAACTTACAATTAAAACACAAAAAAAACATAATGTAATGAGCTAAAAGAATATTACAATATGTTTTTTTCGTCTGGTTAACTTAATTGGTGAAAAAACATGTTCAAAACTGTGTTTCATTTAAATTATTTTGGATTCCAATCACACACATTTCATAACACAAGTGCATTGGCTACTTACTAAACTAATTGGTCAATGCACTTGTGTTATGGAAATCCGAAACAACGGTGGTACTAGAACACCTCAGCCCGAGACAACATAGAAATTTAAGATTTTTACATTGATTCGACTGAGAATCGAATCCGGGACCTCAGAGCGGTGACGCGTTGAAACCCAGCATACTTAACCACTACACCACGGAGGTCATCAAAATTATAATAAAAATAAATAAATAAAATGGCTTTATTTCAGGCATCACACACCCATATTACATGACGAAGAAAATAAACTACAGAATTATATATCTATGTCACGCCATTTCATTAGCAATTTTATGATAACCTTATTTTATCCAATCCATTCAATAGAAAACAAATGAAATAATATGTGAAACATGAAAATGCGCCCAAAAGACTCTTGAAATCATAAAAGTCTTGGTATAAGCTGTCTCGTTAGCCTAATGGTCAAGTCTGGCGACCAGTGGGTAGGCCTAAGAAATCCAGGATTTGAATCCCTGGTGAGGCTGAAATTAGTTACCTATATTTATGTTATAGGTCCCTGCTGGTTTTCAAATTCGCATCAGACGGTGTTAACGTTTAAATAATTGCTAAGCAGAACTCAATTGTGTTGGTGGCTTCGCTGAAAATCGAAGCGCTTCTTTGAACTGCGTTTTAAAGTGCGCACTCCTCGGTAATGCTTCATTGATGGTGTGCTATTTTTCTATAAAATTGTTCAATATCCCTTTAAATTGATACATAATATTTATCGGTTGGGGATGAATCTTCTAAATAAGTAATCACAAACAAATTCTTAATGAGTCTGGATTTGATTGTTGGTATATTAATTCTTTAATTAAGTAAGAAAGTAGACATCTCTGTATCTCTAACTACTGCGTTGTTAAAAGTTGAATTTGTCTGGTTATTTAAAGAAACATTACTTTCCATATTCCACGTTCAAGAAAATCTAAAACCCCCTATTGGGCTCCTCTACGAGATTTCCTGAATTAATGAGTTTCAGAATCAGGAAACCGATATTTTTAAAAAAGTTCATGTGTTAAAATATATTGATTATGCATATTGTCATAATATGAAAAATATTAATTTGATAATCAAAATATACACGAAAGATGAAAATTATAAAATGCACATATAGGTAGTTATTATAGCACTATATATGCCCTCAGCAAATAAAACATATTATTTTAACTTCGAATAATCACAACTTTATCCAGTTTCCTGTAAGTCTCGTATCTTTGACGGAAAAAATATAGGTTTACAAATTCTCTGCTTATCATTGTTGACTCTTTGTAAACACTTTCAATCTTGGAAAACACTTTAAATTTCCTTTAAATCAACTCTTATTATCTGAAACTCCTAATACGTTAAAATTGTAATCAGATTTACTCTAAGTTTTCATGAAAGTTGTGACAAAAAATCGTCTGCCTTACTTCACGACTTCATTGATTTGAGATTAAAGCTTAACTAAAAATCATTTAGAGATAATAGTTTCTGGTAGACTCTTCTTTTTGTTTAAAACATTTTTATTTTACGGCCAGACAAAGTATTGAAAAGATTGATTTTTGTAAAGTGGCTAAGCATTTACTACCTATCAAAGTTTAACCGTATTGACTACAGATTTTCTTCTGTTTAGAATGTCAATGGTAAAAACTAATAGATTTTCCATTCCTAGGGTTAAAATTAATTTAGTTTCAATGCTACGATAAAACATGGAATCGAAAATAATTGAGTCAGAGCATATTGTTAAAAAAAAAGATCTTTCCGTAATTTGGATTCGATTTTTTTCCAGTAACGTATCGATTTGAATGAGTCGCTTACTCCTCTTGTATAACAATCTACGATTTCGCTTCACTTGTTTAGAATCGTTCGATTATAAGTCACATAATGTTGACTTGCAGTGACACATCTTAGCTCAAGAAACGAAATATTATATGAAATTCAATCGCGGCCCATGTGGTGTACGAGTAATGAGATTGAATTTGGAAGGCAAGCTCGTATGAGCGTGACGTTGCACTAAAGATGTCATAATTCGAAAATCGAAATGGCCACGCCCCGCCTCGAAGAGAAAAAAAGAAAAACGTGGGTAAATACTAAGTGATTTGGCGGTATGTGACGAGACACCATATTATATTGCTTTTTTTTCATGGAAAAAATTGACATTGCTTTGAAAACATGTAAAAAGTGTATATTACTAATACTATATTCCCATAGTGAATAATCTATTATTATTTATGTATAGTTCTATGTTTGAGTACGTTTTCATGTTGAAAATCAGAAATTCCATAGAATTCCAAATGGATAGGATAGTGTATCCACATAATTTACAACCTATCGGTATTTAAATTTAAAATTCGTTTTGCTAATAATAATCGAATAGAGGCAATTACAATTTGCATGATCTCCCCCTTCAAGCTTCGTCACACTGAGAAACGTCGAAAAGATACCTCGTTCTATTAAGAACTCAACTAATATTGACGGGAGACGTATTAAGACGTCTTTTGTCAATATTACTTGGGTCAAGCCGTCTGATTGGCCGACCTGTTTGCTTGTCACACACCACTTATCTGACGCGTCAAGGGCAGATTGAGTAAACGTCACTTGAAACAGCGGTCCAATCAACGCCGTGACGTCAAAAAATAGAAATTAGGTAACCCAAAATAGATAATGGAGGATGCAAGGGTAATTTTATTTTTTATTTAATCATTTATTTCAGGCTACAAAAGGCCCATACAATAGATACCTTAAAGACTAACATACATATAATAATATTAAAAAATAAAAATACAAACAAATGAAACACTATTTTGCCGGCGTAGTGTTGCGCATCTTGGTGTCCGGTAACCGTCCGCGAAACCGACGATACAAAACACCCTTCGGCCAAAATTCTGCTTGCATGAAGGTCGACAGCTGTTCGGTCGGAACCCTCACCACAAACGAATTGAAATTCGTATTATGACGAGATTCCAACCGTTCGACCCTCAGTGAGTATTTGGTCTTGATACGGATGTACTCTACAATCTCCTCGACCTTTGTAGAGTAATGAAGCCGGGACACGTATAACAGCGTCACAGGTATCGCAGGCCGCAGTAGGTGATTCGGTCCGGTCGGTGCGGAGCCGCACTGGTTGCGGGTGGAGGGCTTCTTTTTCTTCCTCTCAACCTTAGTGAAACCCTCTTCATCACACTTATCAGCCTGTGATGCCAGCATCTTCGGAGCAACCGTTAAACTGCTTTTTCCAGCCACAGCTGAAGCATATGCACGTGTTGGAGTAGACGTCAACACGCGTGATGTTTCCCGCGGCGCTGCGGGCGGGGCGGCGGGGCGCGCAGTAGCGCCGACGATGTCAGTGACCGCGCCGGGTGACGTATCATTTTGCACCGACCCGAAACTGCTGACCGATGCATTTTGCGCCCCGCGACGTGTGTTGATATTGCAGGCCTCAGTACCCCAATTACGAACTTTGGACGTATTCGTCACGTTAGCGTAGCGAGTTTACGCAGTACAACGTTAGTCGGCATCACGAAGCACTCTCGTGTCGTGTAGTAAACTCGATAGCATTGACGAAGATAACGTCATACTAACATAAATATGGCCGTTGAATGACACGTCCAGAAACAAGTTAAGCCATCTTTTTTTTATGAATATTATCGAAATATATCATGATATTCCAGTAAAATCTAAGAGAAATCAATAACGGAACAAAATTACGATCAATATGTTTGGCAGGGTTTGTAAATGTAAAATTTAGTCTATTAAAATATGAAGATATATGTTTTGCTGTAATCTTTAGATTTTTGAACTGTTTACTGGACTGTCAATTGACAGATTGACGTTACGCCATCATGTTGTGACAAATTTTCAAAGTTTTACAAAAGATTTAGTTAAACATGATGAAAAATATTTAAAATAACGAGGACAAATCGTTTGCAGTAGAACGTAACAATATTTGAGTTTTTGAAAAAGTAAGTACGTAAAAGTAATACAAGGATTTGTGATTAAAGTGCTTTTATTCATTGGCTATCAAAGCGAGATGAACTCTAGCTAGATCTTATTTCTCAAGATATTGTGATTTATCCAAGCTCTCGGCTCTCCAAGAGGACGCTGTTTCTAACAAATGGAATGAAAAGCATTAACGTCAATATAAAATATATATATATTATTTTTCAGAATGAAGACAGACCAAAATGCAATGTATAGAACTACGCCTACCTAGCTAGAAGAATTAAAGTGAGTCTAGCAGTTCCGGCGGTATTCGTTACTCCCTTATGTCATAATCAGAGAAAAGATGAACCCAACAAGATCAATATAGATTCACCGGTTACAAGTGTCCCTGTTCCTGATATCTTTTCAAGTTAAGAATAAACAGTAGAAGATAAAAACTTTTGTAATAAATTTCATATTTCTACTGCAATGTCCTAATTTTAGAATTATAAATATGACCACAAATGTATTCTTTATTTCACACGTTTCTTTATTTCTCGCCAAAAGCCAAAGCTCTGTCTGTTGTTATATGTGAGATTTTGAGCACAAATAGTAAGAAACTATGTGATTGATCCGTACGTTCTCACTAGTACACACACACACTCGTTGAAGACTTTCGTCTGCAAACTCTGAGGTTAATGAAACGAGCAGACGCTATAGCGCAGTTTCCGCTTCTGCCTAGCCGGCCGCGTTGGATTCGTTGATAGACCTCTTTCTTAGAAGCACTTGTTGTAAGGCTCGGTCGAGGCTTTCGACAGTAGTTCCAAAATCTCATCTTCGGCTGCACGAATAGTATATAAATACAGAGATGTATTTGCTATTGACGTTAATGCCGAATCTTTCTCATTCCAGCTGGAGCTTGAATCTTTCTTCAAATGCAACTGTATGATAATTGTAGAAAAAAAATCAATTTAGGAGTTCTTATCCGTAAAAGTTACCTAGTTTCTCTTTGCTCATTGTTGACACTCAGAATCTCAAGTAATTTTGTTGCAACTCACGATACTATACGTCAAAGAAAGGTTCGTGATCGCAAATCCAGTTTAACACTATAGAAAATGTTCACGCACAATAAATGTCAGGTATTTGAGCTGCCAAATTTAGTTTGTTTTACGTCCGATAGAGGCGCTTTCAGATTCTCATACAAATGATTACGTTACTATACGAATACTTTGACGCAAATTATTCGTGATAGGGGTACAGGTGACCTACTTACCGGAGCAGTGTTGCTTAATAGCGACACTTTGGCACGCAAGTCACTGATGGTTTTCTGTCATTGCGATTGTTGGTAATGTCAGAGCGATAAGTCCGTGCCTCCTACCTAGTTTAATTTAGTAACGGATAAATATTTCTGAAAACTTCATCTACTGATCTCCGCGTGGCATAATAATTGTACTGGTCAAGTGCGACTGCAATATACAAAAGTATTTTCCGTTCCCTCACTCTCATAGCTCGAAAAAAAGTACCTAGTATAATTACTTGCGTCGTAATCACTGAAATGCTGCAGAAAAACTGCATTAAGGCGGTGCACCATGAGCCCAGCTCCACAAAATGGTGACTATGAAACGTAAAGCAAGGTCAATATTAATCTTATTTTTAACATGCCTTTACGTCAATACAGGCACGTACACTGTCTTGGTACTTGAAGATACTGGTAAAAATAGTAGAAATATCTTAAAAACTTTAGGATTTTCCTCGACAACACCAAGATTCCATCTTCAGATCCCGATACCGCCACAATGGGATCAATTAGAAGCCTGATTTAGGTAAGCCCTCTAAGTAGGTGAAAAAAACTTAAATCGGTACAAACGACTGAGTTACACAGATACTTAAAAAACATACAGTTGAATTGAAAACCTTCAAAACTTGAATAACAGTATGAAAAAGTGTTATCATATATTTGTGGTCTACAGATAAATTTCCATGAGCCGTTTAATCTTAACACAATCTAGAAGTGGAGTGGTTAGTCATTGTGATAAGGCTCAAAGGCCGATAGAAAGAGTGTACTGACATCGGCTGGTGTCTATGATTAGATCCTTCATCTCACAAGCTTCGATTCGAATCACGCCTTCAATAGATTTCTTTTTCGAGGTAACCGATAATACAGTGTTTGGATAAAACATTGTACAAGGGAGCGATAATAAACTGGTGTAATATTATTTATTACGACATTAACGTAAGATGCTGTTTTTTTTTTAAAGAAAAGTAGTATTTTCTCGTGTAGTTAAAAGAAAAAATGCATTGTACAATTATCGTGAATGACACAACTTGTTTTTTTACGGAAAAAATATCTTCTACAGCTTTCAATAGGGAGTGAGTATGCGCAAACGTTTTGCAGGCAGGTTTAATAAATTGTCGAGTTGATATGTTGAAATTTTTTTGGGTTAATAAATTAATGCATAATATTGGACACTGATCACATACATTGCTCTGATCCCACAGTAAGTTGCTAATGCACTTAAGGAAATCAGACAAAACGGTGGCACTACAACACCCAGACCTCGTGATAATGTAGGAAGATTTAATTTCAACATTACCTCGACCTATCGAACCCGACACCTCAGAGCGGCAACGCGAACGAGTTGAAACCCAGCGTACTCGTACTTAGCCACTACACCACGGAGGTCGTCACAATTTAAAGTATTCTTACGGGCCTGTAACACTATATTCCCATTAGCGTTATTTGGCCACTACTTTATTCGTAATTTCGTTCCATATTTGAATTATTTGTTAATTAGTGATAATTTAACGATAATCAAACAGGAACTCATCTGGGCCCACGGGAGTGAGTTTGGCCAAAACCGAGCCAATCATGTGCACAGTACCTACATTTTGTCGAAGGGTTTCGTCGTTATATTGTCCGCTTTTTTGACATCACCATAATGTTACCGTGAACTGGCCATATTATATGGTTTGTTGATCGAACATCGGGGCAGAAAAATGATTTTTATTGGCACAAACGGGCATGTATCTATAGAAAGAGGTTTCTTTATTGGATGAATTTGGTAAGTAGAGATAAAATATAACCTAGTTAAACGGTCGCTGTGAAAAACCGTAGAGAAGCATGCATGTTCAGCAGTTGACGTCCTTTGGCTGATAATGATGATGATGATGATATGCGTTACTTATCACAAATTGGCTAGGTACGTCATGTAACAAACAGTTAATTTTTGCATAGTTTAACTTTGTAAAGTAATATCTAGTACTTTCTAAAGTTGAAGTTTTTATAATATCACAATAATTTTTTATGACAATATGTTGCAGATTTCGTTCAAGAGGATCTAGAAATGTCTGAATGGTTGAGAGTTATTCAACTGGAAAGCAACGGGCGGGTGGGTGTTCGATTCGTATACAGGATGTTGTATTGGTCATTGACGTCCAACTCAGGGATGATACTATAAGTTTCATTTTTTTAGAACTTTAAATTATATGCAAGTTGTTTGAAAGAAAACCTCTTCACAACACTAAAAAAACAAATGGGAAAACTCCCGTATACGAAATGCTATGCCGTAGCTAGTAGGCTACAAAGAGGCGACCAGAGGCTGTAGAGGCTGTAGTGAGATTGAAGCAGCGCCTATCACAATCCTATATAAATTCACGTTTACGCGCTCGATGCGTTTGATCGAGTAAGTCTCGCTCCAACTTGCACTACAGCTCTGGCGTTGAATTTTGACTCGCTTTCTAGTATCGCAGTAAAATATGTTTTTGAGCATCAGTACTATTTGTACACCCACCTCGTCGCTCGTCGCTGACCAAACCACAATCTGTGTATCGCGGTGTCTTCTCTCAAATTTTCCGCATTTTGTTTAATTAAAGTTAATTTTTGTTAGGCCTCGCAAGGACTGCGCTGGTCCTTCGAGGTCAAGGTGACTCGCTCATTAATCTTTTTCAGTCCGTTCATTTTTAGACGCTTCCAGAATCACGTTCTAACAAATTTGTGAAAGGAATCAAAAATGTGAATTTTAATGTTAGATTAAGATTTTGAACCACTCTGTACCTGGGTTGAGATTTTGTTCTAAATAAGTTTGAATGTTTGCAATCTATCTGTACTCTGATTTTAATTAGATAGACCAACACAAATTTTGTTGGGCTGCCACTTTTTTGTAATAAAAAACTTGTGTCGTTATTAAGTAATCGAAATATTCAATTTATAAATATATAGGTTATAATACTCGTAGTTACAATATGTGTTGTGCAGAAGTATAATGGTATTAATTATAACAGTTTTATTACAAATAATTTCAGAAATCTTGTTTTCTATAATTGTCAACATAATTGTTATTAATTAATTTGTAGAAAGTATTAAAAAGTCAACAAATTCAAAAATCATTCGCTATGTTATTTTACAAGGGAACAGATTTACATTCCTGAACTATTAAATAACTGTTTTACGAGTATGTATGACGATTATTCATAGCTGCGAGTATTCTGCATGTATTAAGTAAAATAACAATTGAATGATTTTCGTTGACTTTTTATGTATTTTCATATGAAAAGCACTCGTAATATTGACGCGAGTGATGCAAAAATAGGGTTCCTTATCTATCTAATTTAAAATCTGAGCATAGGTACGTTATTAATGCAAATTCGATGTTTACAGTTAAATAATGAGTTGAAGGCTTTATTTGGGTAAGTTAACAACTCCTAACAATAACAAACGTTGAAAATATGAAATAAGTTCAACTCTATTGGAAACTAATTTAGTATTTGGGGATCCTTATGCGTAGGCATACGCCCGGAGAGCGTAAGACACGGGGTTCGATTCCTCGTCTGGATACAGTTGCTTTTTTAAGTGCATTTTTTATTATTTAGTTTGTTTAGTGACAAAACACCAGAAAAAAAAACGTGGGCTTCCTTCATCTTTACCCATTGTTAAATATATTTTTCAAATATTTCCTTCGGCTATTGTGAGAGCAATCTCGCAACGTTGATGAGGTCACGCAATCTACTTGTTAAAGAAAGCAATTGCAAAATTCAACAGGCTTGCCAATGTATCGGTGGCCGAGTGGCATAGGCATACGTCCGGATAACGTAAGAAATTCTTCGTCTGACAAAACACTATAAAAACAAAAAATATAATTTTAATTTGTTTTCCAAGATTCTCAAGCAATAATCCATTCTAATCTCCGACATTAGTGAGTTGCATTACCATTACCTGTTAGATATTGCGCTAGAATTGGGTTAGTCAGCTCCGAATGCCATTGTTATGTGTAATTCGCTAAGTCGAGATTGCCCGCCTGCAGCGTTCCCCGAAGGCATCCTTGGCCAACAGAACTTGATAACGTATTGTTGCTGATTTATGTGAAACCTTCGCACCATACTAACATCACAAATCCTACGTATTTGATGTTATCTATGGCTAAGCCACATTTGCCGTCACCTGTCACTTAATATTTGAAGAAAGTATTCAGAATCTGAGTCGTGTATTAGGACAAAAATCTGACTAAAAAGCCTTACTATAACGCATTCTTATTCTATTTAGGAAAAACAAATTATTTGGGAATCGGTGCATGTTTTTTTTATATAAGACACCAATCACATACATTGCTCTGATCCCAAAGTAAGTAGCCAATGCACTTGTGTTCTGGGAATCAGAGACAACGGTGGTACCACAACACCCAGACCCGAGACAATGTAGAAAATTTTGATTTCTATATATATATATATATATATATATATATATATATATATATATATATATATATATATATATATATATATATATATATATATATAGAAATCAAAATTTTATATATATATATATATATATATGTTTGTGCGGTGTTGTGATAGTTGATGCTTGATGGTCAAAGTGATGGCACCGACTCCAAAAAGAAATTGTTTGCTTAAAACGGATTCCTTTCCTTTCAATGGTGAAGAGTTTATTTAAGACTTTTTAGTGCAAAATGCACTGCTGTTTTGAAGTCGGTTTTTACTTTTTTTAAAAGTTAATTTTATTTCTTAATTTTTAGTGATTACATAAGAGGGGGTTGCACCTTATGATTCTATTTTTTAAGAACCTACAAATTACCTATTATAAGTTCCGTCATTATAATTACTGAATTCCTAAGCGTTCAGACGTAACAACACGTCAACATTAAGATTCTAGTAAAGAAACACTATACGAGCCTTTAAAATTTGAGGGTTTCCCTCGATTATACCAAGATCCCATCATCAGATCCCAAAATGGAAAAAATGGGACCAACTAGAAGGTACACCCTCTAAGTAGGCGAAAAAATTTTTCGATTCGGTCGACAAACGACTGAGATATGAGGTAATATACATACAAAAAAAACATACAGTCGAATTGATAACCTCCTCCTTTTTTGAAGTCGGTTAAGAATACATATACTCTGTATTATACGTATTGGATTTTTTTCATAAAATTAAACCGCCTTAAAAAAACCTAAAAGAACTAAAATGTTGTGAGTTTGTTTCTCCTTTTAGCGCCATTTAAGATCTTTTAGTGGTTTTTGAAGGCGGTTTATAAAAAAAAACATCGTTTTTAATTATCATTTAAGATACAGTGTACTTGATAAAAAAATACTTATGAAAACCTTCTTCTTGAAGCAACAAATATTTAAGTGAAAACCGTAAAATCGGTCCAGCTAAACGCTAGAAACTTGCGGACAAAAATATATACAAACGAGTCGAACTGAGAAACTTCTTATTGTTGAAGTCGGTTAAAACCTGTCTGTTTAAACCTGTGTCTTCTGTTACGTATGTACTTGTACCTATGTTTGAGATATACGAAAATCTATAACACAGAATTAACCTGTATATCTGTTAGTTTAAGGTCGGGGCCAACTAAACAACCCGGCACGGGAACGGCACTAACAAGGCGTCAACCATACGGAAGCGCGTTACGTAAAGGGAACAGCAACGCCTCGTCTCGGATCGTGTTCGCTACAACTAATGACAATTCTTCTTGTAAATGACAGCCCGTTTGTCAGGGTGGACGGATAGTCAGCAACCGACGGGCGGCGCGCATAAGCGCGTTACAACGCAGGCGCCGCTGGTCTAGAGTGGGTCCCGAGTTGGTCTCGATCCGAGGTGGTGACGTTACGAAGTTGATATATTATGTGCGTTGAAGTATGGAGTTTTATACAAAGAATACTGAACGCCTCGAGTTGATACGGCGACGTCACGGTGTCGGGTTGATCAGTGGGCTACGACCTTTACTGCTTGCATTTCTATAGCTAGACTCTCAACAATAAGACCACGCGTGATTAATTGATTTGAAAATGGCCACGCTTACCAGAACCGGGCCACAAACAGTTTTATTGAGCCAAAGTAAACAGTAGCTCTTTGTCAGATTCAAAAACACTGCCTTGTTTGTTTATTTGCAATATTTGCTCTGGACGACTAAATATGGCTTTTTTGTGTATGTTATGTTAAATGTGTTTCAATGCAACATAACGTTAAAAAGCTTTGCTAACATTACGTCAATTACTGAATAATTGAATTAAGTCTATCAGTATAACATAGAATAGTAAAGAATCGTTTATTTGCGTAAAATATGGTAAATTTTTGATAACAGAATTTCATTTTAGACCTCATGTTTTGCCACTAGCGGCATGCTAAATTGGAATATTTAGGTTAAACAATTAATTATATTAAATTACATAACACTAAATATATCATTTCATACAACGAAGACTCATTATTACATTTTGCACATTTTTGTTACTTTAATCAAATTTACTTCATTGCCATAATCTACACTATATAATATAATATAATATAATATAATATAATATAATATAATATAATATAATATAATATAATAATATTATAAAGAGGAAAGATTTGTACATATTTTTGTATGTTTGTATGTTTGTAATGAATAGGCTCAAAAAGTACTGGGCCGATTTAAAAAAATCTTTCACCAATAGAATGCTACATTCTTCCCATTTGACATGGGCTACATTTCATTTTGATAAAAAATTAGGGATCCTTGGTAAAATTTGAACAATGTAACCGAAGGTGTAGAAAAATGAGTCTTAAAATGTCTTTCGTCGAATGCGCTGCCGAAACTATTAGCGATAGAACAAAATAATGTACAACAATATTGAAGAACATCATAATGTCTACAAAAAACTCCGCGGTAGCATATATCCGACTATTGTAGTTATGTCACTACAACAACTTTTTTCATTTTAAACATTAATGAAAATGCTAACCAAATTCAAACCATGCTATTTATGTGTTTATATTAATTCTTATCTAAATAAATTGTTTTATGGTCAAGACCATTTAACTACCTATAGAATAGTTTTTAAATTATTTAAATTGGACTTTCCTTTCAAAAGATATTACGAATTAAACAATTCAAACAGTAAACAAAACCGCCATAGCGCCGTGGCCGTTGTTTGCGATGCAGTCTGAAAAGCGCGCCGGGCATCGCGGCGGGCGGGGTGGAAGGGGCACTGAAATACATCGGAGGCAGTGTGGAGATTGTCAGAGTTTCCTATTCACGATCGACACCCCACCGTTGTTCACTTCGCTGTACATTTAGAAAATGGGCAACGGGTATATTTTTCAGCTGAAAATATACAACCTCATTATTACACATGGGCCAATAACAAATTCTCAAGAAGGAAACGCGGCCAAGACGTAGTCGGTCATCCCGGTGTAAAAAAGATGCGGCGTTGGGCCGAGTGTACAGCGTCCATCCTTCTCAATCCGAGTGCTTTTATCTCAGGATATTACTTCATCATGTGCGTGGCCCGACATCGTTTCAAGACTTAAAAACCGTTGATGGCATTGTTAAAGAAACATACTAAGCTGCTCGCAGAGATTTAGGTTTACTAGAAAATGACAACCAATGGGAGATGACTTTGAGAGAAACTTCGGTTTCTGACTGCCCGTTAAAGTTGAGAGAGCTGTTTGTGGTAATTTTTTTTCCCTCTGAACCTCTCAAATTATGGGAAATTTTCAAACACGATTTGTGTGAGGACATCAGACGTAGAGCTTAACAACAAGATCAGGATTGTGATGTACATAATGAAGGCTTGATACAAAAAGAAAACAAGCTTTTGGAACTGAACGACAAGCATTTAGCAGATTTTGGATTGCCTTCCCCGAATCGGCAACAATACATCGTCCATGCGATAACGTGCCGTACCGTGCCGCATGATATTAACGAGTTGTCTGTATTTGTCAACACGCATGTACCCAAGTTAGTGGCAGATCAAAAAATAGCATTCGATGCAATAGTACAGAGTGTTGAAAATCACAGCGGTAAACTGTTTTTTTTTTGGAAGCGGCGGGTGGAACAGGCAAAACCTTCCTTGCCAATTTAGTGTTGTCAAAAGTACGTCAATCTGGAAAAAAGCTGTCGCAGTGGCATCGTCCGGAATTACTGCAACCCTATTAAATGATGGAAAGACTGCTCACTCTACATTTAAATTACCATTGGCTGTGTCTTTGGAACAACAATCTGTGTGCTCGATCCGCAAAAACGGTCCGCTGGGGCAGCTCTTACAAGACACTTTGCTGGTCATCTGGGACGATTGCACCATGAGCCACAGGGCGCACGTGGAAGCCGTGGAGCGCACGCTGTGAGACATCCAAAGCTCAGACCGTATAATGGGGGGCGTGACGTTTGTTTTAGCTGGAGACTTTCGTCAAACATTACCCGTTATAACAAAAGGTACTCGAGCTGACGTTATTCGAGCTTGCCTTAAATCATCAACTTTATGGCAATCGATTGAAACTCTTAATCTGCGCACAAATATGAGAGCACATTTAAGTCACAATGACGATAATAATTTCTCACAAAAGCTTCTAAAACTTGGACACGGAAAATTACCGTCTCCGGTTGCAAACAGTCCCCAGGTATTGTTGGATAACGAATTGGGTCAAATCGTTCAGGGTCTAGAAATTATTGTGGACACAATATATCCGGACATACAAAATCTTACGGAGAGAAATTTCAATTGGCTCTGGATAGTGTCCCCGCGAAATGAATCGGTTAATGAGATTTACAAAATTATTATGGAAAAAGTGCCCGGTAAATTTAAATTTTACAAATCTATTGACACAGTATGCAACATCGAAGATACAGTGCACTATCCACAAGAATTTTTAAATTCCCTGAATCCTTCCGGCTTGCCGTCCCACGAACTACAATTAAAGGTAGGCACTCTCTTAATGCTGCTGAAGAACCTATGCCCTCCCAGCATGTGCAATGGCACGAGACTTCTGGTGAAGGAATTGCGGGAGAACGTCATAGTAGCCACTTTAATAATTGTTAGTAAGACTAATCGCATTGCGGCTATCTCCCATCAAGGTCAAATTGTTCGCCTAAGACTTTTTACACACTGCGACTCTTAGCAGCGATGCAGTCGCTAAATGTCAACCTTTACACATTTTGCTGCTTTTAGCATCGATACAGTCGCGATGCAGAAGCTGGAATATTTCAAATTAAGTTATACTGTATTTCGGTGACAGCATTGATACTAACGCGCGGCTGCATCGATGCTAAATTAAATCTGTTCATTGCGTGAGTTGTGACGCAGAAGCGCGTTTTCAAAACACGTGACTGCATCGAAGCCAAAAGATACAGCGGGTAAAGGGTCTAACAGTCAACGTTGTGTGGAACTCCTCAACGCTATACGGTAACAATATCGTAACAAAAAATCTAATAAGTACTTTCGTTTTTTATGGTGTAACTCCTACAGTCTGCTAATATAGCAGCATTGACCAAATATTCCTACCCTTAAAAAACATTCGGAAAATGATTCGGTTCTTAAAAATGATAAATGATGCGCTTATTACGTTGGAGGATTACTTGGAACGTGAAATATCTGTTCACTCAATGTAGAGGTATTATCTGCGGAAGAAATACACACTCGATTTTTAATTCAAACAGTGTCTACAGATAAATTAAGATAGATTATGTTAAAAAGATAGGTACTTACTTTTAATTACTAAACAAATTCAAGATACAAATTTATTAAAAAGTTTTGCGTTTAGTTATTCCAAAGATTTTTTCATCATTCTAAATTCATTAATAAAATTCTTAATACTAAGGATTTCAATCAATTAAACACTGTAAAATCTGTTTGTTTATACAAGTTGCAAAATTTAATAGTTGGATAAGTTTATTCCTACTTATATGTCCTTCATATTTACGACGAGCTTCTACTTTGATGCGTTTAGTTTCGCCAACACATAAATTCTTCTTGCCAAGAACCTTAAAATAATGATATAAAAGTGATCCTAGTACGACAAGGGCTCTATCCCAGAAAATATATAGATGGAAACAGATAAAGAACAGATGGGAGGCTAGATAGGAACATAAAAATCTTCGGAGATATATGAGTACAATCTGATGCGTGGAGTACAATATTGAACAATAAGCCTGGAAGAGGATTCGATTTGGCTAGAAAAGTCTTTAGGAAATGGATAACAGATACATTAGAGTTAGGATTGACGGGTGATCGAATGCTGTAATCTTAAAATGAGGGCTAGAGTTACTCGTAATTGAATTCTATCAGAAATTTATAATTATTTTGTTTGAAGATGACACCCGTGCCGTAAGACACACTGGCCAGGGATTTCACCTCCTCTACCATTCATCTGTAGGTATTCCTGAGGTGGCTCTGCTTTTGAGATAAATTCCATAATTATGTATTAATGTATACCGCATTTATGTAATAAGTCGTATGTATGTTTATTTTTTGCTTTGAAGTCCTATTGTAGTTTTAATCTGACGAAGCTCTTTCTTTTGCCCCTGTATCACTTCCTTCGTACCGCCAGCATTTTCTCTGTATAGACCTATGGTTAACTGGTAGAGAATGCTTTTAGCATTATGTCTCTTTTGTTTGTGCCTGGAGTGTTTAAAAAATATATATATTATAACTGCCTCGGTGGCGCAGCGGCGCAGGAGGGTCTCACTTTAAAGCAACTGCTGTGTTAGAGGTCACGGGTTTGATCCCCGGGTCGGGTCAAAAAAATTAACCTATGTTTTTTTTTGTTCAGTAATTCTCAGGGTAGCTCGGAGTTTGGAAGTTGGCGGCCGTAGCCTCGAAAAGCACGTGAAGCCGTTGATACTTTATTTAGCAGGCTCGCCACCGAGACAGTTATATTATATAAGGCTACCTCGTTTTAAGTGATAATATTTTAAAGGCAGATTCAGAAAAATAAATGAAACATATTTTGTACGAAAAAAAATAAATTTATACGCTACTTTTCGAGAAAATCGCCTCTAAACATGTAGAAAAAAGAGTAAAATAAAACACCCCGTGCCGCGTGTTGCTGAGCGGAGCTCTCGGTCTTGGTAGGTATTGTCATACGCGCCGCCTATCGCCGCCGTGTTGCCTGCCTGCTTACAACACGTGTCGCGCTCGCGGCCGCTCCCCGCCCCACCCATAGACTTATATGTACCTATTCTACTAGACACGCTGTTCAGAACAAATTTTGTGTCACATTTTTAAAATGACAGAAGTATGAAGTGTTGCTATTTAATATTTTTGATTTCTCCTGTTTGATAAAGATTATTGTCGTGTTTTTTCGTGGACTATCAGTCTTAAGCTACTATAGCACATTCATTTCAACATCGTGATATTTGAAAACGTTTTCAAGCAATAGAGAAAACAAATCACTTATAAAATAAACAAATCTCAAAAAGATATCACATCGATAATTTTTCACCATTTCTTACAAACATGACAATAGCTATTACAACAACAACAACACTGAGCTGTCAAAGGTAGCAAAGAGTAATCAAACAGATATGACACCTTGCTGGTGTTTAGTTTTATGCCTATGATTCGATATATGTACTAGTATTATTACATAAGTCTATTATTTTAAATGATAATGTTTATGTGATGTTTCCACAAAAAAGGGTAATAATATGCCTACCAATATTATAACAACATATTTTGTACCAATTATCTTACAATACTACTCCTGAACAGACATATATTTACATGAAGTCTATTTTATTTTCTAGTCGAATTTTGTAAACAATCTTGCTTGACATACCTTTTTAACTAAATTATTCATTTAAAAATAAGAAACACAAAACTCAAATTTTACATAGGCAATAATCATTTAACACTGATATATTTTCTATTAGATAGTAAATTTATTTATTTACTGATATTATTAAGTTTTAAAATATTGTTTACAATTTTGGACTTGCTAAAAAAATTGGACTTTAATGATAAAGTCAATTGAAATTAAACTCATACTTCATAGATATAACTTAGCCCTATAATTCTAAAGGGTACACATTGATAATTCATATTCTTCCTATAAGACTTTTGGCATGTCTGTTTTTGGTTGATCTTTGGGTTTCTATAAAAATTGTAAGAAAACGAAAATTATACTTTTACGCCGTCAACGAATCTTTTGAATCACTTTAATTTACTACATACAACTAAACAATACTCAATACTCAATACTCAATACTTTTATTGCTTCATAATGTACAAAAAGGTGTTACAATTTTAGCAATGTGCGATCATTATGAACCCTTTCGGGCGCTGCAAAATAGTTAATACAGAGAGAGGAAGCTTTACTATGCAATAAATAAAAACTTAAATTACAAATAAACTTAAATTTTACCGTTTCTTTATTTAACTTTGTCTTCTAAGTATTCCTGAATGTTGTAATAGCACTTTGAAATTAATAATTGTTTTAATTTTTTTAGGAATGTGCTATTGTTGCTTTCTTGAGTTAAACGGTCAGGTAGTTTATTATATATTTTTATTGACATATTGAATGTACTGGACGAAGTTAATTGAAGACGACAAGTTGGGATTGTTATTTTATTTTGGTTCCGGAGATAATATTGCTTGCATGTGAATTTGCGTTTAGTGTAGAGGTCAGGGTTAAAACGGACAAATTTGCAAATCTCTAAAATATATATACATGTCAAAGTTAGAATTTGGTATTTTTTGAAGAACGGTCTACAACTATCCGTTTGCTGTATGTTGGCTAGTATGCGAATGAGTCTCTTCTGTTTGGTGAACAACTCGGGGGCATCAGTGCTGTTTCCCCACAAGATGATGCCATAACTGAGCCAAGCATAAGCATATGCGTAATAGGTAACAATGGCGGTGTCTAGGTCTGTCGTCTTTTTGGTCTCTCGGAGCGAATATGCGAAGCTGGACATTTTGGAGATCAGTTTTTGGATATGGGTTTTCCAGTTCAAATGAGAATCAATATTCAAACCTAGTAATTTAAATTCACTGACTTGTTCTATATGGATATTGTTAAAAATTAAGTTTATGTTTAAATAATCTTTTTGATGTGGATTGAATGTAATTAATTTTGTTTTGTTAAAATTTATTTCAAGGTTGTGGTCTTTCATCCAATCTGAAGTTTTAGAGATAAGTTCTTCCAATTTGGAATTTATGTCTTTACTGTTGCACGAAGTTAATAATGAAATATCATCTGCAAACATGACGCACGGCTCGTTAATGATTTTTGGGAGATCATTAATGTAGATAATGAAAAGGAGACACCCAACTACACTTCCCTGCGGTATAGATGCGTTCACTATTTTAACTTCAGAACGAATATTTTTGATAAGTCCGGTTGAGCTGTCAAAATGTTCAATTTCAACATACTGTTCCCTATCACGAAGGTAAGATGTGAACCACGAGTGAGCTAAACCGCGAATCCCTATGCCGTAAAGCTTTTGCAGCAGTAAATTATGTTGAACTCGATCATATGCTTTGGTCATGTCGAGAAGAATTCCTACGCCATATTTCTTAGCATCTAAGGTTTTTACTATTTCTTGTGTATATTTATATACTGCTGATGTTGTTGAATGATTTTTCCTAAAACCATTTTGGCTATTGTCAAAAATCTTAAATTTTTCGCAAAATTTATATACCCTATCACACATAGCTTTTTCAAAGATTTTTGAACATGTAGGCAGTAAGGCTATTGGACGGTAGTTAGATGGATCGGACTTTGAATTTTTCTTGAAAATAGGTTTTATTACTGTTTTTTTAAGGAGATACGGAAAGGTGCCTTCGTTAAAAGATTGGTTGATTAATACTGTTAACGGTAGTGTTAATTCATCAGCGCATTCTTTAAAGAGACTAGGTGGTATCTCGTCTATTCCGTGGCTGTTTTTATTTTTTAGCGACTTAAGGATTTTATTGACCTCGCCGCATTCTACGGGGTGAAGGAACATGGAATGATCAGTGGGAGTGAGGACAGGGCGGCCTGGAGCACGTTGGCCTGCGGGCTGTTCCCCGATGGACGCAAAGAAATTATTGAAGTGGTCTGCAACTAGTTTTGAGTCGGAGCATTTGTTGTTGTTAACTTTTAGTTTAATGTTACATTTGTCTTTAGTGATTTTTTTATTAGTTTTTTCATTGATTACATTCCACATAGCTTTTACTTTATTGAAAGATGATTTAATTTTATTACTATAATGTATTTTTTTAGCGCAGTTTACAGTATTCTTCAAAGTCTTTTCATATTGTTTGTAATAGTTGGTAATAAACGTACTTTTTGTTGTTGATGCTAGTATTTTTAGAAATCTTTTATTTTGGCATGATTTTTTAATTCCGGTTGTTAACCAGTACTTTTTATATTTTGTTTTCAATTTTATTTTATATTTAGGTATGCATTTGTTTAAAATATGTATTATTTGGGTATGAAATGATTCGTAGTTTTGGTTTATATCTCTATTTGTGTCTACTAACTCATTCCAGTCTATTGACATGAGGTGAGATTTGAAAAGAGCTATTGTTTTTTTATTAAAAATACGTTTTTCAATAAACCATACGTTTGGTTTCAAATTATTAGGTATTTTGAAATCCATAACTGTAGCTGAATGATCAGAAAAACCTAAGTCAATTACATTTGTTTGAAGATTTTTAGGTTTAAAATTAGTAAGTATGTGGTCTATACAAGTTTCTCTAGATTGGACAAAGTGGGTTGCGTTTTTTATATGCTGAATGAATTTATGTTCTCTCATTAAATTAAGATATTTATAACATTTTTTATTTTTTTCAATCAAGTCTACGTTATAATCTCCGCCTAAAATGATATTTCGTTTACCATATTTGCTTGTAATATAATCTAGAATACATTTTAAACGGTTAAAAAATAAACCTTCCTCTCTTCCATTCCAATACATATTAATTAAAATAAGATTTTCTTTCACTAATTCAACAGCACATAATTCTAAGTTAAATTCAAGAGACATGTTAGTAACATCGCTAAGTTCAACAAATTCAATGTGATCTTGAAGTAAAATGCAGACGCCGCCGCCGGAGTGCTTCTTTCTGTAGAAGGATGCTGCTATCTTATAGCCGTCGAACTGGGTCAGTTGATATCGCTCTTCTGTCATCCAGGTTTCAGAGAAGCAGATCGCTTGGTAAGTTGATTCATCATCTAAAAACTCTTCTATTACATGATGTTTGTTATATAGACTTTGCATGTTCTGAAAAAGGATTTTAAAGTGTTGTTCTGTGTTTACGAAATGTATGTACTTCAGCTGAGTGGTTTTGGCGATTTTCGGGTTGTGTTTCATCTTTGCTTCCGATTTTGGTTTGGTCGGTGCGTTCCTTGGTGGTGGTATTTATTTTGTCATCTACGTTAATTTTTTTCCCTTCTATGTACAGCTGATCGTTTCTTATTACAGCGTAAAAACCATTTCTTCGTGCCTTGAGCATTTCTTCTATCATGCGTCTTCTTGCTAATCGTGCAGACTTGTCTAAGTATTCTGAAATCGATAATACAGTGTTTTGAAAACAGTTTTTGTTATTTAGAACATGCTTAGTCATTCGTTTACTAATTAATTCTATGACAAGCGGACGTAGTTTTCCACTCTTGTTGTATTGTCCAATTCTGTGGGTATCTTCAATGTACCCTCTTAAGTCAATGTTTAGCAATTCTTGGAAAAGGCAATGTATTCGGTGATGTAAGTTACTTTCAGGCTCTTTATGATATTCTGCAAATCCGTGTAAAACAATTTTCTTACTGTTTGTTTCGGAACAGAAGTTGGTTTTTGTCGAATTATTATGTTTCGTAATAGGTGCTAGACCTTCCATTTCTTTTTTTATTGATTCGTTTTCTTTCATTAGTTGTTGTATTTGTTTAGTTAAATTTTCAATCTCAATTTGTCTTTTATTATTTTGTTCATTTAAATTGTTTGTAACTCTGTTGAATTCTTCTCTCAAGGATCTCATACTATTGGTTATTTCTTTTTGAATTGTACTTTCCAGTCGTGATATAATTCTTTCATTATTTTCTTTCAGGTTTTGCATAAAGATATCACTCAAACTTTTGAGGGTGAGTTTTGGAAGTTCACGGTCTTTTTCAGTGGTGGGAAACTCGTGGTCTTGATAGAGAGTATCGCCGAGCAAACTCATATCTTCAGAATGTATCGTCTCATTGTTACTAGTAGGTATAGTTTTTCTAATTGTAATATTATTTCTATCTGGAGATTCATATGGGACGGGCTGGGATTGAGTACTGTGTGATGTTTGTACTGGCGTATCCATATTTCCTGTTTTAGGTATTCTGCAGTAACATACGGTTAAAATACGGGCGCTATAACACACATTTAAGTAATTTATTTATTTCGTCTTTTGAAGTAAGGGACGTTTTGACATGGTAGTTTATGGCAACAGACTAAACACAGGGGTGCGATTGTGTAAAGCAATCGTATTCATTTGACAATTCAAAACGTACGGTATGATCTGTCAAACGGCAAAGAACAATGGGTTTGACAGATCAAACCGTACGTTATGAACTGTCAAATGAATACGATTGCTTTACACAATTCCAGCTCAGATGCTCCATTTGGCCTTAACTTACTGTAGAACAAAGTTTATTCTAAACCATAAAATTAATATTCCTATCGGAATAGAAGGACAAGTAAAAGCTGTCAAACGAAACCGATTTAAGGTGTCAGTAACTAACATAAGTAAGTAACATTTGTAGCTTTAAATGAGATAACCTTTCGATCAGGTGATTTATAACAGTGTTCCTAAGTTAAATATAGTAGTTTACTGCATGATAAACAGTCGACACAAAATATTGAACATGCAGCTCTAGTGTAAAACTAAATGTAATTTCATTATACAAAATATTCGTCGATATACATTCCCTGTGTTATTCTGTCTTTATTTTTTACGTAAATTAAAGTTTGTAGAATAGAATAATCAAACTGCGTACTTTAAATTTGAAGCGCATTGGTAAATATAAGTCGTATATTAAGAGGCTTCGATTTGGACTAATCTACCTGTTAAATGATTATTTGTTGGGGTTATGCCGCTGTAATGCTTAATAATCAATCACCGATCAAGTCACCATGTTTCAGACGCATTGTTTCTCCAAAATATACACAATTTCACTTTTAAATATAAAAAATCAAATGCACGTAATTTTCAGCGAGCTTCTGCAGGGCGGTCAACTGTTTGACATCTGACAAAAATAGTTCTGCTACCCATCTCTTTTTATCACACAGTTTGCTGCTAGTGACATCTCGCTTTTGTCGTTCTATTCCAAAGGGATAATAATTTTATGTTCTAAACAGCGTGTCTAGTGTAACATAGAGGTCGTTGGCCCCACTGGATAGCCGCGCGCGGCCTCGCGACGCGAGTCAGTCTGCCAAAAAAATTCGCGTTTGTATGTCGTGTGCGCGCGCGTCGCGGACCTGCGGTGCGTTTTCCGAAGCCTGGGCCGGGTGACCAGCATCACATAGTTTCCCGCCGCGCCTTGACCTGGTACAAACGCCGCAGACGCTTGCTATGGCGGTTTCTGCACAACGAAGCCCTCCACCTTTATCACTTGAGGGTCCAAGATTTACTGTTGGCGGGGATTAGGTACTTTTTCAGCCATTAAATAAATGAATTCGTCGCAGACAGTTTTCGAAAGGTAGCTAGTTGTTCCAGATCCCTGGTTTGCATATCTTTCAATGTGTTTGGTTAGTAATGGGTCAAACTCTGCTATTAATTCTAGAAGCATAATGTAATTTCCACTCTGCTGGTCACCAAATTTTTCATTACTTCCTCTAAAAGCGAGACCTCTAGAAGCTAATCCTTTTATTACAGCAACAACCCTCTTTAAAATGTTCCTCCAGCAAGAAATTTCTTCGTTAAGTTGTTAAGGAAGATTGGATACTGCCGTGAATCATAAATCATAGCTCTTAAAGCGAGAATGCAGGATTTATAATTTTGAGAGTTTTCGTGATGAGCTACTCGAACTTCTGCATTCTTCCAATCATTGAACCCTTCCTCGTCAAACTGTGTTCTGTTCTCAATAGATCCAAAGGCCAAACAGGGTCCGCAGAATACGGAGCCTTTGCTTTCCGAATAGACGAGCCAATTCCTTTCTTTAATTTCGTTATACTTCATTTTTCTGTAAAATATATTTTTAGGTAAATAACGGCGATGATCGGAATACATTCTTCCACTTTTTGTGAAGTCACAGGTTTTGTTTTGTTCGAAACCATTTCTTGCAATAATATCTCTTATTAAATCGTTTATCCCCCAGAAGGCTGGATCTTTGTTTAGTTTTATGGTTGATTCAATTTCAATAAACGTAGCAACTGTAGCCATTTCTTCGCTGTCTGACTTTATATTAGTGCCACTTGTTGAAGGTTTTTGGATGTCAGAATCAGGAGGATGAGCAGGTTTTACTGAATGCAACTGATCTGGCTGATTGCGATGGTCGCTCTTCGCCTCAATCGGAATAGAACCTTGTTCATATTTATTTTCCATATTACTACTAGTCCCCGAGTTCTCTTGTGCAATACGTAAATCCTCGCTGCTGTTTTCACTTTTAAAAATGTTTCTATTTTTCTGATCTTCTGAAGTGCATGTTCTTGTTCATCTTTTTTTATTTTTGCCTTTTTCCTGTATTCAGCGCCACTAAGTCTCTTCCTTCCATCACTCATTTTGACAGTTTGAGAACACTGTATTAATTATCAATCAATCTGTAAAAGAATACAATAGTCTATATAAATGTCATCATGATCATTTCAGCGGTGTAGTCGTGCGTGAAAGTTTAATAAACATGCAAACAAATTCAGATTTACATTTATACTAAGTTGGTTAGGATTCAATATTAATAGCAATATGTGAAAAATCTCTATCATATAATGTCATCAATATGTGAGACCTCTAATATAATTTAAAAATTAAAGTTACTAGCGGCCGCCTGCGACTTCGTCTGCGTGGAATTTGAGCCCGTTCCCGTTAGAATTTCGGAATAAAAAGGAGCCTATGTGTTATTTTGATGTCCAAGCTACATTACTGGAAAGTTTCATCAAAATCCATTGAGTACTTTTTGCGTGATTGAGTAACAAATAAATAAATAAATAATAAATAAATATCCTTTGGACATTTCCACACATCGCCATCTAGCCCCAAAGTAAGCTACTCAAAGCTTGTGTTATGGGTGCCAGACAACGGATATAATACTTAAATACTTTTTTTTTGTAAATACATACATGATATACATAGAAAACACCCAGACCAATACAAACAGACATGTTCATGCACACAAATGTTTGTATTGTGCGGGGATCGAACCCGCACCCGCTGCGTAGTAGGCGATTTCTCGACCACTACACCAGACGGGTCGTCAACATACAAACTTTCGCATTTATATATAATATTATAGTAGGATAAGAAAATAATTATCATACTTATTTTACGAGTAAAAAGCTCCACATTCATATACCTACACCTAAAAACTAGCCGTACTATTATAGTACCAGCGCCTAGAACTTCCAAGTCAGTCATAGTCTTAAATTTCCTGACCTACCTACTTATATATTTCTTTGGTTTGGTTGGCCAAAGTCATTAAAGTCAAAGATACTTTAACGGTTTAAATTGCGGTTTACATTAAGTGTTATAGGTACATACGGAAATTTAATTAAATATTTCTACATTTTTGGATTTTACATTTTCGGGGAATTAACTTAGACCACAGAAGCTGTAAAGCATAAAAGCAACCGAAACGTCGGACTCAAAATAATATAGAATGTAGAAATAAATAAAATCAACCACCAATGTGAAAGTATCTTCTGTCAATTTTCATTTAATGAGTGTAAATAGTAAAATATATTAGAGTATTGATTGCACACTATTGTGTTGCACTTACCTGTGTAAATAAAAAAGTATATTGAGAATCACTGTGATTTTTATTCAGTAGTCTTTATGTATTTTGTTTAGGTAAGTAAAGTAGGTATTCAAAGACAAGACGACGAGAGTAGCGTGCGTATGCGATCGATGCTTGCCAAACAAATCACTGGCGCGGGCGTTGAACGTCGGGCGCGCGCCGCGCAGTCGGCTCGGCGAGGGTGGAAGGGAAGCGGGGGTTGTTACGTTTAGACACTGCCGCGCCGTTCGCCTTCACCCGCTGCGCTGCTCTCGTCTATCACTCATCACGCGATAATATAGGTTTCGATAGGAATGAGTTTCTAAAGGGATTTATTTAAAGTACTTATAAAAACCGTGAGAAAATCAGTGGACGTGTTTGACTTTTATCCTCTTAAATAGAGTGACCGTCCTCTGAAATCTGCCGCCCCTAGGACGCTGCCACCCCTAGGCCGCGGCCTATTCGGCCTATTTATAAATCCAGGACTGTCACAGTTGCTGCAAGGTATAGAAGGTGTTGCCAACTCACAAGACGATATCAGAATTGGAGGAAGGACCAAAGAAGAACATGACAGAAGACTAAAACTTCTTAGAATTGAGTCAAAAGAAATTCACCTCAAAAAGTAATTTTGTTGGCAAGAAAACAAAAACACGCTGTCACACTACCGTACGACGCTTGACCTGCCGACCGACTGGTTAGAACTTGTTTGGGGTTCACATGCTAGTATTGTGTGACAAGGAAAGAAATATCTCCCGCGTTTTTCAAGTAATAATATGAATGAGCCACTGTATCCGACTGAGCCACTGTTGCCTCCCTGACCCTACGCCTTTATCACTTGAGGGTCCAAGTTTTGCTGCTAGTGCGGAATATGTGACGAAGATCGAGCAGCTCGAGCTCGAGTCCTCCCGTTGGCTACTGCGCAATTGCACGTTATTGGGATAACGTGCATGCACAACACAATGCTGCAGTTATTCGCCACCAATTCCAGCAAAGGTTCAGTGCATACGTGTGTGAATGAACAGTGAATGCCGTGATGGCCAGTGAAAAAAAAAACAGTGCTCGTGATAGCTAGATTGTTTAGTGCTCGCTTCAGTTTGCATAATAAGGTTAGGAGGCATCGCCTCAATTTGTAGTAACCTGTTTTACTGTAAATCTCTGACGTCATTGTTTTCAAATGTTAACTTATCGCTGCTGATAAAAAAAAATGTATTTGTAAACCAATGCAGAAATCCTAGTTTTAATTTATTTGATTGTGAAATAAGACTTGTATCCACATATCTGTACAAAAACTGAGCAAGTGCGATAATTAAAAGTTAAAAAATAATAAAAATGTACGTAATTTTCAAAGATGTGTTCGCGTTTTATGTGTTATGTTTATTTACGGTACCTAATAAACAAAATTTAAAACAAATTTGTGTTACATTTACTCACGCAATTTTTAGTGCATATCCATCTACTGAATCAAAAGGAATCAATAGGTACTCATTAGGTAGGCAGGTAACAACAACATCTATTAAAGTTAGATTTGATAAAATTGGAAATTTTAATAGGTATTCTTTTTAAAGTTTACTTTCACATAAGATTTGTCTTATTATTATTAAATAAACAGAGGTAACACAACACAATTAGGTAGTTTCAGTTTATCATTACCTACAACATCTGTTAAAGTTAGTAATAAATTTTAATAGGTATTCTTTTTAAAGTTTACTTTTACATAAGCTTTATCTCCTTATTATTATTAAATAAACAGAAGGAACACAACACGTTTAGATAGTTTTAGTTTATCATACCTGCCCAGCTGTTCATGTTTTAAGCCTGCGATAAACACATAGGTACCTAAATTGAGTTTCTGTCTTATCATACATACCCAACTGTTAGTGTTTTAGGCCTACGATTAATGAACACATACCTACCTAAGTTGAGTTTCTGTTTCTGATAATCATATCTACCCATCTTTTTTGGGCCTCAGATAAATGGATACATACCTTCCCAAGTTTTTGTCTTTGTTTTGTTTGTTTAGCGTTTATCTAACTGATCTATCTGTGTGATTTATTAGGTTACTGATACACGTTGATAATGTTTTTTTTCGTATGAGTGTTTCGTAATAATAGGTAATCGAATGCAGTAGGTAGTTACCTTTATTATTATTATTATGTAGAACCAAATAAATAGGCGCACAGCGGCGCCCCCTACCGCCCGAGTACCGCGCATCGGCACGCTGCATGATTGAGATAGGCATCTTCTGTCACGCTCACGCCCACGCGTCTGTCTCGTTCTGGCTTAGCTAGTCCATCTTCCGTCACTCTCAGGCCCATACGTCTGTCTAGTTTTCGCTCAATCTAGTACTTATGTAAGACACGAAAGGCGATGTCGCGGAACAGGGTGTTCTTAAAAAATAATATTTTTTTTGTTAGGAAAAATAAAAACGTAAACGGGACAGTTTTCAAAAAAAATAATTATTGGGTCCTCTTTCTATGTTATTGTTTGATACTCTGTTAAAATATTATATATATATATATTAAACACTCCAGGCACAAACAAAAGCTTGACCTCTCTCCGGTCGTGTCAGATTGCTGTCCCATCAGGCTATGAGAGTGAAAGCAATAGAGAGGGCACCTGTGTTTACGCACAAACTTGTGAACTATAATATGTCCCGCGCACACGTTTAGTCGTTGTGACCAGCCATTGTAAACGAAATCAGCTATGGTGACTATTATGACTCTACTTATAATTTGTTAAATAAAGTTTCAAAATTTCCCACTTAAGTACAATTAGACCACACACCTAGCTAATACAAACGAAAGCACATTTCAGATGATACTTTATTTTACTCACCAGAAATGAAAAATGACGGATAAAGATACTTCCTCTGAGGAAATAAACATAACCCACTTTCTGTGAGGCGGCCAACTAATCCATACTAATGTTTCACATCTTACGGCGCTCATACGTGCCGAGTTTCTCATGAATGACATTATAAACTGCGAAAAGATGAAGAAGATCCCTGCTCTAGTTTAACACAATTTCAACAACTTGTATTCATAGCATAAAGTTCAATATAATTTGGGGTAATTTAGCAGAGAAACATAAGTTATCACATCAAGCTACTTACAGAACGGACAAAAAAGATAGGAGAGTCCTCTTTAAAATTGTTTAAAATTTGCCACTGTATTAAATGAAGCAGTTGAAAATATAATACCATCCTGCAATATCCCATTATTAGACCCAGATACATATAATAATCACACGAATTCTAGTATACGTTTTCAGAGAGCTTCTAGTGATAAAATATACAAGACAATAAACAAATTTTACACAAATAAAGCACCAGGTCTTGATGACATCAAAGTATCTGATATTAAAATGGCAGGAGAAAATACTCTAGATTTTCTAACTTGATAAACTGTAGCGTTAAAACAGGGATTTATCCAGATACCTTAAAAATAGATTGCCTTCGCCCTATCTTTTAAACATCGTCGTCCAATAACTCTTCTCCCATCTTTTGATGAAATTGCCGAGAAATTTATATGTGAACAAGTGCATACCTTCTAAAAAGATCATGATGTTATTTATCACTACCATTTCGGTTTCCAACAAGGAAATGACACTTATGGACTTCTCTTTAACTTTTCAGATGAGGTGAATGAATACTTAAACGATAGAAATAATGTTTTCGCTCTGTTTATTGATTTTTCCCGCGCTTTTGACACCCTATATAACACAAAGCTCGTGAAAAAACTTGAAGACTGCGACATACGTGGACCGATGCTAGATTGGTGTCAAAACTATCTTAAAAATCGTAAACTCAGTGTCAAGATATGCAATACTTATAGCGAAACAATAGTAGCTAAACATGGTACCGCACAAGGATCGGTTCTGGGACTGTTGCACTTTCTGTCATACGTCAACACTATGAGCAATGTTATAACAAACTCAAAATGTTATCAGTATGCCGATGATAACTGCCTCGTTATTAAGTAAGTGGCTGAAACTTCAGGCAATATATTCATTGTGTCTTGCTAAAGGAAGATATAAGGTTTATGCCAATATCTTCAACTTCACCTTTAAAAGTATAGTTTAGGAATTATATCCAAAAGAAAAGTAAAAAATATATCTGGGATTTAATATGTAAAACTTTAATGAATCTTTTGACGACCTTCGTGGTGTAGTGGTTAAGCACGCTGGTTTCAAGGCGTCGCCACTTCGAGGTCCGGGTTCGAATCCCAGTCGGGTCAATATAGAAATCAAAATTTTCTACATTGTCTCGGGTCTGGGTGTTGTGGTACCACCGTTGTATCTGATTCCCATAACACAAGTGCATTGGCTATGGGAATACATGAAACTAAAACCAAAATGTTCTTTTTTTGTGTCAAACCTATGCGTCATTAGATAGGTTTAAAATAAAAAAGAGGTTACTAAAACCATTTTCGCTAAAAATCTAACGTTTGAGAGATATACGCTTCCAAATTGGTAAAATGGGCGCCCCCCCCCACCCCCACCCCCTTTTAACTTCTAAACTAAGTGAGTGTAAATTTTGGAAGAAATATATAATGTAGATATTAACAAATACTTTCAACGAAAATTGGTTTGGACGGGATCGAACTAGTAGTTTTTGAGAAATAGGACATTTTCAACAACCGCAAACATAACTTTGTTTTTCACACAAACACTATGATAAACAAAGTTATATTTGCTGTCAAAAAAATATTGTGGTGTTTTAGCTAAGTGGAAGTAAGTGAATTCCCTCATTCAGTTGAAGTTGGCACGGAGCCCTCAGTCAGCGAGTCCGACTAGTACTTAGCCGGTTGTTTAGGAATCATATTCAAAAGAAAAGTAAAAAAATATATATCTGGGATTTTTTAATATGTAAAACTTTTAATGAATCATATATGAAAAGAGTAAGATAAAATAATAACACGTAATTTCACTACCAAAAACGCCGCGCACGCGCATCTGACATGCTGATACCAAACCATTACCCACTTTAAAATTTTAGGCTTATTTTACTCACAATGACAAACGGTTTCTAAAGTTGGTATAACATAACGAAAGCGTACATACCTACAGTACTACTCCGTTTTTTGTGTTTTGGGTTTGGCAGTTGTGAAATAAGGAGCTCATGATGAAATCTGTAGGCAAATTCAAGTGCTGATAAGTTTCATTATTTGGTAACCAATGAAAACAAGGCACAGTGCGTCGAATTTCATATTTCGCTGAGAAAATTTTCATTTGCTTTTTGTCATGATTAGGGTCTTGAACAGAAATAATGCATTAATAAGCTTTTGTTGCTAAATAAAACTCTATCCCTTTAGAATGTTGATGGCTGGTTTGATGAGAGTCTTAATGTTTCAAAGTAATCTCAGTGATCCCGTTTGATTTCCGTACAAGGTGTCTACAGCGATTGCAGAAGAAAACTTGAGTCCTTTTCGACTGATACCAAACGTTGAGTAATGAAAGGCATAGCAGTACATGTAAACCTATATTGACTTTGTTGACCTCATAGTAAGGCGGACATCGGACAAAAACGCCAATGTTTGGGTACCAGTCCACTTGGGTTAACACTGGAATAGCTTAACGAAGGTTTATTTCGCATTTGATATTATTATAGGTTATAAAATCTAGATGTATGGCTACAAATTCAATTGAAGACGACATAGCGTAGGCACTGCTAAAGATCTGCTTCTACTGGAAAGCCTGCTCTGCACCCGAAATAACTTGCATCGCATCTACGGCCGAAAGACTGATTGCACGATTTAAGACAGCAAAAAAAAGTTCAAATGAAAAAGCATATTTCGCGTTATGAATGTTTCTAATGCAGATTTGCCAAAATAGAAAAAATAATGGCAACGGTCCTGAAGAAATATGATATCTTATTATTATAATTCGGTTTTTAATAGCTCCGTAAACAGTATAAAATGCGTCATTTGAATACCGAAAACGATGACGTCATACTTTCAAATCGCCATAGTAAATCAATGGAAATAGCGTTTTGACAGTTAATAATAAGTACGTCCACGATTGGTGGTCGCCGATTTAATATAAACATAAGGAATTCCCCCTATGTAAAATTGACGGTGTATCGAATATATTTTAGGTATCTACAAAGAAATAAAAAAAAATTGCGTTACAAGATTTTTTATTACTATTAATGTTCAATAATTTGTTTCTTTATACCTATTAGTTTACTATACATAAATAATATTCTTTATTATCGCTTCATAACCACATCCTGTTTACAGTAAATCAATATATTGTATTGTACGTGAGTAACTGCATATCAGGAGGGAATAAATACGGGATTGCAGTAATAAAATAAATCATTTGTTTTCGATTTTTATGCAGTAGGTTGTCAGAAAAGTCATAGATAATTAAAATGGGCATTAAGTTAGTAGGCGTTGGAATACTTTTATCACTATTTGGAGTGGCATGTAAGTATAATGAAAATAATTTGATTTTGATTTTGAAAGTCCCGGGTTCGATTCCTGGTCGGGTTAATAAAGAAAGCAAAATTTTCCATATTTTCTTGGGTATGTATGTTGTGGTGCCACCATTGTTTCTGATTTCTATAATATAAGTCCATTAGCTACTTACTTTGGGATCAGAGCAATGTATGTGATTGGTGTCCAATATTAATTATTGTTCATTTAATCATATTTTCTAGTCCCGGTTTATGGTCGTTATCTTGATCAGGGTTAAGACAATTTCAACAAAGTATCGGTCTAGTGATAAGTGGTGTACCTAACATGACTTTTTTCATGGTTATAAAGAAGAGAAGAGATAAAAAAGAATGTAAATCAGAAAAGGATTGGTTAAAAAAAGGGAAATAAAGAAAAAATGAAATTCGAAATGCAATAAAAGTCAAAATTTTGACATTACGCGTAAACAATTTCATTTTACTGATTTTCTGCTGCATAATTACATCCTTTTGATTAACGTAGTTCTATGTATAATAAATTTTAATAAATATTTGTAGTTCATTGTACTTATTTTGTACATTCTTATCAATCAATGCATCAAATATCCTTTAACTTACGTAGGTATCTTTAACAAATCTGAATTAATATTTGTAATCTTTGAGCTCACTTCATACATTCTTTTCAATCAATAAATACACGAAAACACCAATTTCGTTTCGGCTAGATTTTCTATTCCTTTTCAACTTAATGTAACAGTTTGATTGGATGTCGATATGTTAGTTCGGTAAAAAATAAAATAAACAGTTGCACCGGATGAATCCATGTTATTATTATTTTATTTATATGTGAAAGTTCTATAACTTTCCATTTTTATAAATTTCCGAATCTTAACCGAATCCGTAACCGAATGGTTCTGAATCGGGGGGCTGGTCGTTTTACATGGAACTATGTTGAGACTTCCGTACCGTATTACGATGTCGCTTTGACAGTTAGACAGCCCTGCATTTTTGTCAATTAGCAATTCGTAATGCAATTTCGCATCATATTGAATTTTATTATACGTTAATATTATTATCCTCATTATTGTAGTATTATTATTATATTTATAATATTCGTTCACATTGAGTAGAAATTGAACGGACTAAGTTGTATCTCAATTCGATACTACTTGTTCCATGTACTTAAAATGTGTTATTTAAATGTAACAGATGGGAAGTTATTTCGTTCAGATTACTTTTACGATCAAAAAGTAGGAGGGTGGCTGAAACACCACCCTATCCCTGCGAAATGGGAAGAAGCAGTCTTAACATGTCATAGAGAAGGTATTATTTATTTTTCTCGTTTAATTGCTCGTTTTGAAATGTCCAATCAAGCTTTTTAAGGTAACGGAACCCTCATAGTTTCGTTAAGTCTCTATGTCTGTCTGTTTATTCGTCTGTACGTCACAGCCACTTTATTTTGGAACTATTAGCATCCCATAGCTGAAACTTGGTAGGTAGGTGTTTCTTGTTAACCGCTTTCCGATTCAGATACACGAATTTAAAATCTTAAAATTTGTTTCACTCAACTTATGCGTCTGAGGTGTCTATTGATAGGTCTTTTAAAATGTCATTGAGGTTCTTAATTTTTTTTCTGTAAAAAAATATTGTAGTATTTTCGCTATGTGGAAGAAAACTAGTAGACCCCGAATTAAAATTAAAGGGTGACACGGAACTCTCAGTGCGCGGGTCCGACTCGTATTAGGGTGTTTTTTTTATATGTACTTTTGTAATATTGTGGGCCACGATAACAATTGACTAGCTATTTTATCTGGAATCTCGGTGCTTCCTACTTTACTGTATAAAACAGTTTATTTACATATTATTAGCTATTTACAAATACCATTTTAGAACATTTCTGTGATTACTGAAAATAACACTTCTTTCATATTTTCAACGATGTATTTATATGTAGGTATATTTGCTACTGTGTAATTTGTGTGGGGTTCAAAATATATATATTTGAAATATGTCTTTGAATACTTAGCTCTTGCGTTTCTTAAGAAACTATTGCAATAGTCATCAAAGTTGTCATCATCATTCAATCTAAGAATTACTTGGTAGGAACACGAATTTGGTTATCAATCTAGATCTAAATTAACATCTAGGCCATCTAGATCTAAGATACTAAACTCGATTGTAGTCATAGGCATATTTAAATGAAAGAAATAGAAAATATTTAGCAATTTTCATTATCCTTTTTATTCTGCCTGTTTCTTAACCTATATCCTCCAGTTTGATGTATTTAATTTGATTTTAGGAGCTATTTTAGCATCACCACTTGATGAGGACATCAGCAGAGCTCTCACTGATATCATGGTGGATCTCCGTGTGCCATCATTGTTTACAGGCGTCAGTAACATTTACACTAGAACCGAATTGCAATCCATGGAAGGTAAGTTTTAAATTAGTACCCTAATTAGAAGCGTGGTTTTTTTCTATAAGAGCGCTTTAACACTTAGGCGACTTTAGAAACGCGACGGTCGCGCAACGACCACGCTGCTGATAATTTCATAGAGCGACGGCGCTGCTGTCTCTCTAATGTGAAGGCGCACTAAAAAAAATAAGTACAGGTCTTAACAAAAACCTTATCACTTCTTGAAGCTAATTCTGATGTTCAAATACCACTGATCAGTGATACAAAGAGCTTAACAATAAGAAACGATATTTCTTTGCAATTAAGATATTCGTTTTACGTACCTACATAAGAAATATTTTTATGAATACTTTATTACAGCTCAACACTTTGTCTGCCTTAAAATTTACGAAGAAAAATCCAAGAATCCACAATTTTTACGCGTAGATTAAAAAATAGTAAAAAATATAAGCGCTACTATTGTTTTAAAAAACAACACGCACACTCGGGCCCTATAAATAAATAAAATGACATCACAAAAATTGAGGTAGCCGTTAACACCCGGGCCCGAGTGGGCGTCACCGCTAAAATAGTTCTCGCGAACTTGGGTAAGAGTGCTCGGGTTAAAAAGGAATGATTATTTTTTTAGGTGTGCCTCTATCAAATATGTGCGTCACGTGGTCTGTGACACCTGACGCAGTGACTTTATCTTCAACGACGACATGCCTGACCTTAAATGCGAACGGCACAATGACGGCTGTCTTCTGTTCGGATGTTCAACCATTTGTCTGCTACAGGAAAGGAGGGGTTAATATAATGCGAAATCGTAATACGAATTGCTAATTTGACGGTAAAAGCTGCATCGCTATACGCACCCAGCGCGGTATACCTATACCTAGTATATTTTACCTACGTACAATGAATAACCAATGTTTTCTGCAAATTTTAATTTTGCTGACTCTAAAGTATCACTTCAACTTAATTGCGACGTGACTTTAATTATAGGAAAAGAATAGCATTGTAGTAAATATAAAAGTCAGCAGAAGACACAAATTACATGGACAATTTAATAATAGAAAAGCGAAATAATTAAAACTTAAAGTCATTAATGATTTCTTTGATAACAAGATAAGATAGTTTTTGAAGTGAAAACTTCTTTAGCGGCGTTGAGCACTTTTGTGGGATGGGGGAAAAATGTGAAACTCGCGTCAGGACACGTGGGCTGATCGAAAAACCGTAAGACGGTTGGCGAAATTATGGATGTAAGTTGATTTTTCTGAGATAAACTTTTTAATGTAATTTAATATAATATAAATTGTAATGTTTGTGTACGATAGCGCAATAAATAAATATTGTATTCTATAAAAATATTATATTATTATTATTATTATTATTGTATTATTATTATTATTGTATTCTATCACAAAAATGATAGTACTTTTATATTGATAATAAGAGCAATTCATTCAAAATTATTCCCTAACTATTCCAAAAAATCAAAAATGCACAACGTTGATATTCAAGTTTTCACTTCTGCCGTCACTCCCGGAGTGCAATTTTTTTTTTAAATAACATCTAACATTTTAAAATAAATATATATTTTCTTACAGATAATAAACAGTTTACTTGATATCATAACCAATGATTTTTTGTATAGGTAAACACATGTTTTTTAAACTACTGCGTCTATCTCGCAGATATATTTCCGTTCCCATTTGCAGTTGGCATCGTTCAAGACGCCTTTTTCCACACTATCACCAGTGTATAGGGTGCCACATCGCTCCTCGGAGGTATTAGGTTCGTTTGGAGCCCATTTGGTGTAACCAGCGCCATTCAAAGATTGACCTGCAATAGATGTCATTATTTCATCGAGGTTGAAAGATTTACAATCATTACTCTCTTAATTAGGTACTTAAAAAGACCAAACAAAAAATAAATCTTTAATATTTTGACAACCTCCGTGGTGTAGTGGCTAAGCACGCTAGTTTCAAGGCGTCGCAGCTCTGAGGTCACGGGTTCGATTCCCGGTTGGGTCAATATAGAAATCATAATTTTCTATATTGTCTCGGGTCTGGGTGTTGTGGAACCACCGTTGTGTCTGATTTCCATAACACAAGTGCAATTGGCTACTTACTTTGAAATCAGAGCAATGTATGTGATTGGTGTCCAATATTTATAAAAAAAAAGTGCTTCCTGAAAATGCAAAAATTGTAAAAAAAACAAAGATTCAAATGGTGATTGGAGCACATACGTTTCTCCTTAAGGTTTTTGCAACTAAACGGTTAATTAAACATACCCTGAATGGTAATCCATGTCCGTGGATTATCACCCCATGCGTGAAAGCCAATATTTATGTACAGAGAAGGCGCGGCCGGAGTCCTTGCTACAAGTTTTTTGGCAAGCTCCCATAGAACCTGTGAAAATAAGCTAATAAGTTAGTTGTTTTTTTTTTTCAACAGATTTTTTATTCTTTATGTTTTGCTGGTTCATCATCATCATTATCAGCAATAGAGGGTCCACTGCATAATAAAGGCCTCCACAAAAGTTTTCATCCGGCGACCGGCTGCATTCAGTCTGTATCCTGCGACCATTACAAAGTCGTTTTTCCATGTTGTTGGTACTACACTATGCCTTTAGTCGAAGGGTCTTCAATCTGAAACTTTTCTGCCCCAACGGCTATCAGTACTAGGTATTGCAGAATTCAAAGTCCGCAACACTGACCTTAGCTTCTTTTTCACTGTTGATGATAGCCATGTGCGCCCCAAGTCTAGCGCAATTCTTGTAGGCTTCTGACCAGACTGCAATCTCGTCGACAAGTTTATAGCAACTACCCGTCTCAGCGTTCAGTTCAAAACCTGTAACATGATAAATATTATTAACACTCTTAATTCAATTCAATTCAAATATTTACTTAAGAATAAAATTTCGTATAAATTGTTAGTAAGTATCCTTAGTTGAAGTTAGTAATATAAGTTCTAATGTCAAGTTGACAGAATACAGAAACATGTAAAAGAAACATTCGAGTGATTACGACTAACAAGATCACAAGACACAGTTAGCTCTTACTGCGTGGATAGGAACGTTAATTTATATTAATGAGTAACGGTAGTGTAATTTTTCAAAACTCTGTAAATGACAAATCACCTCTTAGTCTAGCCGTGACCACGTACGCTGTAAAGTGTTCGAAACGTCAGGATAAAATTTAATAAACTCGCGAAAAGTTAATCCATAAAAAGTTTTTCATTTCGATATTAACGACTCGACTTCTCGACTTTTAATTTAGTATAATAATATTACTTATCATTGTAGTATTAATATAAAATAATCATATTGATAATATTCGTTTGCACACTGGGAATTGAACTCCTTGGAATGGATAAAGTTGGATCGCTAAACGCCCTTCACCCAGCTAAACTTATTCGTATCGTTGTCACTCGTATGTAACCCTTACAATAGCATTCAGTGACTGCCAATAAAGAATATGGCCGTGAAAACACTCGGCAGCAGATAATGATATCTATCATATTACAGGTTTTGAACTGAACGCTGAGACAGGTAGTAGCTACAAACTTGTCAACGAGTGTTAATTACAAACGAAATTGTAAATTTTCTATGAATTTTATTTTAAAAATGAATCCATATTTCTCTTGGTCATGGCATCACGCATGAAAATCATCATAATTATCAGCCAAAGGGCGTCCACTGCTGAATATTGGCCTCCCCCACGGTTTTCCACGGCGACTGATCACAAGCGGTCATCTAGTGTGATCCCGCGATCTTAACAAGGTCGTCCGTCCATCTTGTCAGTGGACATCCCACGCTGCGCTTTTGGTCGAAACGGCTATCAGTTCTTCGCGGTATGTACCCTGTCCACTGCCACTCGAGCTTACTGATTCTCAAGGCTATGTCCGTTACCTTAGTTCTGCTAACGTATCTCCTTATTTCTGATTCGATATCGATTGACCTCTTTCCCTCTCAAAGTTGGACCTACCTAATTGGATCACTCGTCCAAGGTAGGCGTACTCGTCGACAACTTCGAAAATTGAGTTCCCAACAGATACTGAAACCTCATTATGAAAATTATGTCAAGTTCCCGTGTTGTATGGGTACAACACGGGAACTTGACATAATTTTCGTCTTTTCCATGTTCATTCACTTGTTGGAATACTCGGTTGAGGTCTTCGAGCTTAGTACCAAGATCATCCAGCGTCTTTGCCAAGAATGACTATATCATCGGCAAACCGCAGGTGTGTTATGTATTCGCCATTGACGCAGTTGCCGAATCCTTCCCACTCAAGGAGCTTGAAGGCGTCTTTCAATGCCGCTGTAAACAGTTTCGGAGATATAAAGTCTCCTTGTCTTACACCTCATCGCAACGGAACGCGCGTGAACGGCTGGACCGATTTTGCTAATCCCTTTTTCTGTGGTTGTTGTATTTTCATGTTTATTACATTGTCAGATTCGTCACCGTCCGGATCAAGAGAATAATTATTAAAATTTCGGGGCTGTGGTGTGAATGGGCCGGGGTAAGTTTTTTTGGCCCGCTAGTTTCTGTCCACCGCTGGATAAATGTCGGCACTCGGATGCAAGTCACAAATTTAGTACGTTTAAAGTTTACAGGTAAGTTGTTATATATGGGTTTGCCCTCCTTCGAAGTGTGTGAAGATTGAACTAACCGACTTCGCTGGCGTTCAACCGTACTCCGTTCCAGTTCAAGACTACTTCTTGAGGAACATAACGAGGATCCACCACCGGCTACGTATGCTGCAGAATTATAGTTACCCATCTACACCAAACCAGCGCATTGATGCAGTTCACCCCGTTACTTTGTTTCGCACATTTTTCTTTGCATTAATTTCACTCGATATTACATTTTTAACCGACTTTGAACAGGAGGAGGTAATCAATTCAACAGTTTTTTTTGGGATTTGTAGACCGATTAGATTTTTTTTTCACTTACTCAGAAGGTTTGCTTTCTCATTGTTGCCAATCGAGATCTAATGATGGAATGGGATCATCGGCATTTTACTCTGGGGCTCGGCTGCTGATATAAAATCAATTTTTGTATTACAAAAAAAGGCGCCGTGCGAGCGAAACAAGAGGTGTTTAAATGTATTAGAATATTAATGTAGCCTCTCAGTATATTTTAAAAAAAAATAAACGTATGTGCATAAAATGTACATTTAAGACAAAAATGTAATTATAATGTAGAGGAGTAATGTATAGTCTTGCATGATCACCACAAACATTGCTAAAGTTTTGTATAGAGGCATTGATAATAGTGACTGGGTTTGTTGCGCAGCTTCTTCACAGCACTAGCTAGTCCCGATGAGCGTTAATGGAGTGACCGACCCTGGTGACATAGCAAATATGTTTAAAAGGTGTTTCCAGGTGGAATCGCCATATAGGGGTGATGTGATTGGAGATGCTGAGGTCGGCGTGGTGGGGGTGCCCGATCGATTCACAGCTAAGCAAGTTGCACTGATGATAAAAGGAATGACTCGAGGCAAGTCTCCCGGTCACGATGGCCTCAGTATCGAACACTTCCAGTACGCGGGGCCGCATCTCCCGAGACTCTTGGGTCTGTTCTTCACTCTTTGTATCCCGCATTGCTACCTGCCTAACGACCTGGTGAGAACGGTGGTAGTTCCAATAATTAAAAATAAAACAGGAGACAGCTCGGATAAAAATAATTACCGCCCAATTTCACTCGCCTCTATAACATCAAAGGTATTTGACGGCCTGCTTGAGAAACAGTTACAAAAACATCTATCACTTCATGACGCCCAGTTTGGCTTCAGACCTGCACTTTCAACTGAAAGCGCCATAATGTCTCTCAAGCAGACCGTCAGGTACTATACTGATAGGCATACCCCCGTCTACGCAGCCTTTCTGGACCTCTCCAAGGCATTTGATCTGGTCAGATACGACATTCTTTGGCACAAACTAAAAAACACTGGGGTGCCGGGTGAGCTTATCAATATCTTCAGATACTGGTATTGTCACCAAAAAAATCGGGTCAGGTGGCTTGGGGAGCTCTCTGATGAGTACGGATTGGAGTGCGGGGTGAGGCAGGGGGGCCTAACGTCTCCTTCGCTCTTCAACTTGTATGTAAACCAGCTGATTCGGGAGCTAAGCGAGACAGGTGTCGGCTGTTCTATTGATGGTCACTGTATCAATAGTATAAGTTACGCAGACGATATGGTCTTGCTCAGCCCTTCAATCGCTGGGCTCAGACAGTTGGTTGGAGTATGCGAGAAGTACGCGACTGCACACGGCCTCCTGTATAATGTAAAAAAAAGCGAGCTTTTGATTTTCCAGGCTAAGGGTCGCAAGCTGGAAAATGTGGCACCTGTACTGTTAAATGGTGTTACTCTCAATCGGGTGAATGAATTTAAATACCTCGGTCACATTGTCACTGACGACTTGAGAGATGACCGTGACATAGACAGGGAGAGGAGGGCGATGGCGGTCCGCTGCAATATGTTGGCCCGCAGGTTCGCGCGATGCAGTGTAGAGGTAAAGGTCACTCTATTTAAGGCCTTCTGCCAGACACTGTACACGTGCAGCCTGTGGGTCAACTATACCCAGCGGGCCCTCAACGCACTCAAAGTTCAGTACAACGACGCCTTCAGGGTGGTGTTGGGGCTGCCGAGGTACTGTAGCGCGTCCACCATGTTCGCGCACGCGCACACCGATTCATTCCACACGGTACTTCGGCGCCGCATCGCCTCTCTCCAGCGGCGGGTGCGCGGCAGCGACAACACCATCCTGAGGGTGCTCGGCAACAAGCCAGACTGCCCGCTGCGGCGGCACTGGGTTAAAGCGCATGTGCTGGTGCCCGGTGCGCCCGCCGGGAGTCGTTTTATGAATTAGATTACTATTTTTATTTATTATTTTATTTTATTTTTATTTCTCTTGTAAAATAATTAGAATTAATAATGTGAATTTCATTTGATTTTCTTTTTAGCTTAAAAAAAATTTTTGATTTAGTTGTTTAATTCTCTTATAATAAAAAAGAAAACTGTATGGACGATTTGTCTGCAATAAAATTATTTTATTTTTATTTTATTTTATTTTTTATTTTTTTATTACTAGCCCATAATTGTCCTGAAGCTATGGTAGAGGTTTTATTGGGACGTGTAAAAGTGTCTATTTGCATAAATAAATTTCTTTTTGTATGTTAATATAAACAAGTGATTATAAATAAATGTGGAGCTGTCTGTATAAATTTGAGTTATAGAATAACCATGTGAGCAACTGACTGAGAGTGACGAGAAACCAACAGTTCAGCAACATAGAAACATTAATTAGAGTTCCTTAAAATACAAAATCAGAAGTCTCGTTATGTTTGAGCGACCTAATATTTTGAGTATCAAAATCATGCACGTCCTGATTTTTTTCAATATTTGTGTTGCGTTTGTATATATAAATAACACAAGTTAAATAACCGTATGCAACCTCCTCGTCGCGCGTGCTGGCCACTTGAAGCGTCGCGCGCTGAAAAAATAAAACCAGACTTCTTCATTTTCTTTTGTTTTCTTTTGTATAGAAATCGATTGATATTTTCTTCAGCAACTTATTAAATTAATTCCCAAAAAGATAAAAACGAAGCGCTTAACTGTTACATTATCGACTACAGATGCATTTAGGTAAGTTATCATAAAATATATATATTAAATGTATTTCGTAACACCTACATCAAAATAATTCACAGTAAAATAGTGTTACATTCTACAAAGACTTACATGTATAGAGGTCATTGATCCACGTTAATTTAGTTATTTTCTTAAGAGCGTTGTGTGCACAATTTGGCAGTTTTTTTATATTTATTCTGAGTGGCATTTTGGTGTCTCGATTACAAAAACCATTTTGAAAAATATTTTAGTGATTTTTAAATTAAATGAATAAAAATTGAAATAAAATAATGAAACTAAAGTAAACTAAAAACTAATATTTTTAGTTATACGAAGGAACAGGTATGAGGAGCCATAGTACTCATCGGCTTGGACTCCGTCGGTTCCGTTTTCTTTTTTGTCCAATGGGTATTATTTTTGCTACCAGTTTTGGTAGGGTTTTAGTTTGAGCCTAATTGGTCAAACTAACAACGCTACCATCGAAGCTCACTTCACCTGACTGCATCGTAGGGCCAGGGGCCCCGTCGATTTTCGTGCACAGTACACAATCAATAGTTATAGTTAAAAAATACTTTAAGACTTAATTGATCCTAATATTGAAGTTGCCCCGTTTGTATTTCTAGTTACTGACTTAGTAATTTAGTCGCTTGGACAGAATTTTAATATCTAAAATGGGTTAGGTATTTACAACCCATTGTTTGTGAGCTCAATGTATATCTTATTAATCGTTCATCAACATTATCAGCCAAATGACGTCCACTGCTGAATATATAGGCCTCCCCCACGGGTTTGCGTTTAATTTTATCCTGCGATCTTTACAAAGTTGTCTGTCCATCGTCCATGTTATTTCAGTAGTCGTCCTACGTTGCGTCTCTGGTCAAAGGGTCTCCAATCTAGAACTTTTCTGCCCCAACGGCCATCAGTTCGTCGTGCTCGCTATGTGCTGCGCGCTATGTGCGTGTGAGCTTACTGATTCTCAAGGCTATGTCCGTTACCTTAGTTCTTCTACGTATCTCCTCATTTCTAATTCGATCTCGTAGAGAAATACCCAGCAAAGGCGTCTCCATCGCTCGTCGTGTGGTTTTGAGCGTTTTAGGGTTCCGTAGCCGAATGGCAAAAAATGGAACCCTTATAGTTTCGTCAAGTCTGTCTGTCTGTCTGTCCGTCTAGCATCACACTGTTAAAATTTGGCAGAAAAATGTATCTTGTTAACCGCTTTACGATGGTAACACACATTGGTAAAAGACTTTTGTGTTCAGATACCGAGGTAATTGCAGATTAGACGACACTCTTGAGCAATTTCCCCGAACAGGACGTAAAGGAGATTGACCAAGATTTTATTATAATTCAATATTTATTGTTAGTTTAGTAATTTTTTCGCTACTGAAATTCATAACACACAAGTCATTGTAACAGTATGTCACCATTCGTCGCTAAGTTATTGTTTAGTTAATTGTTTAATTATTCCCCTTTTAATATAGTTATGTCTTTACGTATGACAGTCACCATTTCGTGGGGCTAAGCTGTGGTGGTGGAACTTCATAACGCTCACGGAGCTAATAAATAAATCACTAAAAAATTTGCAAATAAAATATAAAACTAACGTTTCCCAAAAATGTAAGCAAAAGGCACTGAAAAGTCTAAAATAAACTCATGAAAGGGCTCTATTTTAGACAAAGCATTTTCTTTTTGGAGTTGGTAGCATCGTCGTCATGAAAATCAAAAAAAAAAAATCAAAATCAAAAAAAATATTTATTCAATTTAGGACACAATATGCCACTTATGAACGTCAAATGTACAGTGAAAAATAAAATAAAAATAATTGTGCCCTGAAGGGGCCGAATCATGTCTCCTTATCTTTTGGGCCCTACCAGCGCTTCGAGACAGAACACAGACAATTAGGCAAGTGCTGAGAAGAAACGCCGGAACAAACTCAGTCACCACTAGCTGCCGTAAAATCAAAATCATCAAAGGTAAGTACATCAGTCGGTGCAGGCTGGACAGACCACACATTCGTGTCGTTCAGATAGTCTTGAACCTTATAATAGCCTTTAGACATAAGCGTGTTTTTAACGTGTTTCTTAAATTTATCAACCGGCAATTCGACAAGATTGTGTGGTATATTATTAAAGAATTTTATACAATTTCCCATGAACGAATTACTAGTTTTAACTAATCTGAAGTTAGGAACGACAAGCTTGTGTTTATTTCTTGTGTTATATGAGTGAATGTCGCTCTTCTTCATGAAATAATCTAAATTTTTACGGACGTACATTATATTGTCAAAAATGTATTGAGAAGCCACAGTTAATATGTTGATTTTCTTAAAGACCTCTCTCAGGGAGTCACGAGGACTAAGTTTATAAATAGCACGAATGGCTCTTTTCTGCAAAATAAATATGGTATCAATGTCTGCAGCAGAACCCCACAAGAGAAGACCGTAAGACATAATACTGTGGAAGTAACTAAAATACACAAGCCTCGCCGTTTCAACGTCAGTCAGATACCTTATTTTTCTAACTGCAAAGGCAGCCGAGCTTAGCCTCCTAGCTAGGGCTTCAATATGAGGTCCCCACTGTAATTTTGAGTCAAGTGTAATGCCCAGAAATACAGTGGAGTCTATTAAAACTAGATTATTACCATTTAGTACAATATTTGGTGTAAGTTGCTTTACATTAGGCAAAGTGAATTTTACACATTTAGTTTTACTAGCATTCAGCAACAAGTTATTGGTGGTGAACCAATTCAATACTTTGGAGAGAGTATTGTTTACTTCGTCAAAATTTTCTTCATGTCTTTTCATTTTAAAAATCAAAGAAGTATCATCAGCAAACAGAACTATCTCACAAAGATTTGTGGAATAAAATGGCAGGTCGTTTACATATATCAGGAAAAGTAAAGGCCCCAATATTGAGCCCTGGGGGACCCCCATTTGAAGAGGGGCTCCGGAAGAGTAGGTACCATTTATGTTAACTGATTGTATTCTACCTGATAAGTACGAACTTAACAACTTAGATGAGTTTTCCGAGACACCATAGTGTTCTAACTTAATGAGCAGTGTCTGATGGTCTACACAATCAAACGCCTTTGACAAATCACAGAATACACCGACGGCATCATGTTTGTCTTCATAAGCATCAAGAATGTGTCTGATGAGTGCTACTCCGGCATCAGTTGTATTTCTACCTTTAGAGAACCCAAACTGTTTTTCGTGTAGTAAATTATTAAGTTTAAAATGGGAAAGCAATTGATTATAAATGAGTTTTTCAAAAATTTTACTTATTGTGGGTAATATTGAAATAGGCCTAAAATTGCTGGGGTCACTTTTGTCTCCCGATTTAAATAAAGGGACAACCTTACTATGTTTCAATAAATTTGGAAACTGATTTTGGTCAATACATTCATTAAAGATATAAGATAAGTAAGGAGCTATTAGAGGTATAATGGGTTTTATTGTGTCTATTGATATACCCGATTTATCCTCTGTTTTCTTTTGTTTTAATTCTTTAAATGTTTTTATGATGTCTAAAGGACTAATATTTCTGAATTTAAATGAGGATTCGCATCTATGAACACTCGACACAAGTAATGATTTCGCGTGACTTGAGCAAGAACTCAACTGTTTAGTCGTCTCTATAGGAATGTTACAGAAGTAATCCTCAAAAGCGTTTGCTACCTCGTCATCAGATTTAATAAGCTTGTTGTTTATTTCTAGACTAAATTTGTTATCATGAGATTTCGTTTTACATGTTTCTTTATTTATAATATTCCATGTTTCTTTGATTTTATTACTAGATTTTTTAATTTTATCGCGTATGTAATTCGACTTAGCTACATAGCAAACTCTTTTGAAAATTTTTGAGTACCTCTTAACGTACTCATGAAACGATAGATCCTTTCTATATGCTTTTTTGTTATACAATTCAAACATTTTTTTCCTACTTGTATAAACTCCTCGTGTAGCCCAGTCACTGAATTTCGGTTTACAGTTATTGATAACTATTTTCTTTTGAGGGAAAGTAATATCAAATTGTTTTTTAACTACCTGAAATAATTGTTCATACAAGTCACTAGCATTTTTTTTATCAAAAGGTATAGACGGTATTTTATCACTTACAAGGTTTTTAAATTTGTCCTTACGAGATGCAGTGACCGGCCTGCATTTGATTTCTAGACGGGGTGGAATAAAACGGTTCTGTAGTGTAACTATCTGACCGCAATGATCCGATTTTACAAAATTAATAATAGATTGTTTGATGATTTTACAGTTGCAGAGAATATTATCTAAGCAAGTAGCTGTTGTAGGAGTTACTCTAGTGGGCTCAGCGAAAACCGGAGTGAGGTCAAATGATTTGAAAATGCTCAAAAACCGAACGCGATTTTCCTCCGTAATATCTACAATGTCCACATTGAAATCTCCACATACAACTACTTTCTTTGTAGTTTTACATATTTTGTTTAACACATTTTCCATTACAGATTCAAATAATTTAAAGTTTCCACTTGGGGGTCTATAAACACAGACAATAATGTAGTCGTCCAGCTCCGCACACGATATCTCAATTGTTCGCTCAATAGTGAGAGACACTATGTCTTTTCGCTCTTTACATTTTAGTTTATTATTAATTAATATAAGTGTCCCGCCGCGAATGGCAGTCTCCCTAGTGAACGAACTAATAAGATTATAATTATCTATCGATAACATCAGTTCATGCTGCTTGAGCCAGTGCTCAGTTATGCAGAGAACATGAATATTCATTTTATTTAAAAACAATTCAATTTCCAAATCTTTTCCAGAAATGCCTTGAATATTTTGATGTACTATATGTAATTGATTTGATTCTACAATTTCTGATAAGCAAGAGTTATCCTCTATTGTCTGATCTACTAATTTAAATGATTGTTTGTTATTGGAACTGATTCCAATGGTTGAATATTCATGTCAATAATCTGCTCAATAAAAGCAGATTTGGTAGCCAAGTTCTTGGCTGAATAGTCAAAATAATATGATAGCGACATTGCTATCTGTCGTTTGAAATAATTATTAACATAATAATTATCTCGCGTCAAATACACTTTGTTTTTAAAATAATTATTCATGTCAAGTAGGTGGAATTTATTCACCTCATATAATGTCAATTTATGCAGTTGCAAATTAATTTTATATCTTAAATCATTTTCTTCGTCTGGCAAACCACTACTGTAAGGTAATGTAAACAATATTGTTTTATTCACGTTTAATTTTCTTAAACTGTCAAAGTATGTATTTAGGTTTTTCTTGTTCATATTACCTCTGTTTCCTATGAAAATAATTAAATCTGAATTTTCTTGAAACTCATAAGAAAGCACTTTCTGAACTATTTCTGAATATGATGCCCCTGGCATGCAATGGTTGATCACATTTTGTCCCATGTATTTTGATAATAAGTGACCCATGTTTTTCCCAATCTGATCACTAAACAAAACTATATTTTTAACAGACTTGCTCAGCGATCCACTGGGTTGAGAACAGGAAGGGTTCACATTACACTTAGTTCTAGTTATCTTATTGGTGAGTTGTGATGACTCATTTCCAGAGATATCAATGGAGTTTTTTGAAATCACATGTGAAGAGTTACATTCACAGGAAGCTATTATATTTGTCAAAGCCTGGATATGTTCACCACACTCCTTTTTTGTACAATTATAAGTTTCAGTCATTATTTTTAATGACTGCTTAAGTTCCCTAATTTGACATTCTAAACTCATAACATCTTTCTCATATTTACCTACATTTTGTTCTAAAATTAAAGAATACATATCCAGTTCATCTCCAAGTTGTCTCCGCTCATTGATGTATTTTACTTTAGTGTGTAAGGATTTTTGTTTTTTGATTAATTTATTAGTTTTTTTTATGAAACGGTTTATTCTAACATATTTCTTAAACTTATTTTTGCTGCACTTAGTAATACCTTTAGAAGGTGTGTCATGAGTTAAATCTATTGTCAAAATTGGTTGATTACTAGGTGCAGCTGTCGTCAGGCTGGGCGCACTACCAACCAACTTATTAAATAGAAGGGTGGTTTGGCTGTTTATTTGGTCCTGTTTCTCCGTCTCCAGCATGTCAATAGTCATTTCAAGCATCATCAATGGTTTGCCTAAAATGGAGTCCTTTTTTAGTTTATTTAAAACTTTTTAGTGCATTTTGTTTTTGAAGTCGTTTTAGGGTTCCGTAGCCGAATGGCAAAAAACGGAACCCTTACAGTTTCGTCAAGTCTGACTGTCTGTCTGTCTGTCCGTCCGTATGTCACAGCCACTTTATTCTGTAACTAAAAGCATTACACTGTTAAAATTTGGTAGGATGATGCATCCTGTTAACCGCTTTACGATTCTTATACAAACAATAAAAAATATGATATTTAAGGACGGCTCCCATACATGAAACCATGAAAACATGAAATTTACCAAAAAAAATTGCACTCCGGGAGTGCCGGCAGAAGTGAAAACTTGAATATCAACGTTGTGCATTTTTGATTTTTTGGAATAGTTATTATCAATATAAAAGTACTATCATTTTTGTGATAGAATACAATAATAATAATAATAATAATAATAATAATAATAATAATAATAACTACTAATATTTTCTTTAAAAGTCCAACGTTTCATAGCTAGACGCTTTCAAAGTAGTAAAATGGGCGTCCCCCCCCCAAATGCAATGCAATGAGGAAAAAACTAACCATTAGACCAACAAGGATGCGTCTCTTGTGACATTAAGCGACCGTGTGTTTCCATACCGGTGTCTCAATAATGCAGGGCCGCGCCATAAATGTCTATATTTCAGTCAGCCGATAAATAAATAATCATTTGATGCAAACCACCCACACTCAACAATAGTGTTACGGCATTCACTTGGCTAGGTCCCGTGAATGTCTGTTGTAAGCCGGCTAAGCCGAGGTAACGGGAATAATAATAATAATATTAATAATACAATAATAATAATAATAATATAATATTTTTATAGAATACAATATTTATTTATTGCGCTATCGTACACAAACATTACAATTTATATTATATTAAATTACATTAAAAAGTTTATCTCTCAGAAAAATCAACTTACATCCATAATTTCGCCAACCGTCTTACGGTTTTTCGATCAGCCCACGTGTCCTGACGCGAGTTTCACATTTTTCCCCCATCCCACAAAAGTGCTCAACGCCGCTAAAGAAGTTTTCACTTCAAAAAATTTTTTTGACAAACCTATGCGTGTCGATTGATAGGTCAAAACGACATAAAGGTTTCCAAAATAATTTTCTTTAAAAGTCCAACGTTTCATAGCTAGACGCTTTCAAAGTAGTAAAATGGGCGTCCCCCCCCCAAATGCAATGCAATGAGGAAAAAACTAACCATTAAACCAACAAGGATGCTTCTCTTGTGACATTAAGCGACCGTGTGTTTCCATACCGGTGTCTCAATAATGCAGGGCCGCGCCATATGTCTATATTTCAGTCAGCCGATACACGACACACGTGGAGCGTGATTTATGAACACCCTGTTGAGAATATACAGTCAGCTCCACATCTAAGTTCTTTTATGAGCTTTTGTTAAGTATGATAGCGAGAAGGGGGAGGCCTACGAATAGCGCTGGATATGCTTTGGCTGATAATGATGATGATAATAGCAATCTTGTGTGATGGTAGTGATGATGAGGCCGAGTATGGAACCTTAATCCAAACAGTAATGAAATCCTATTCAATTTTTATAGTGATTTGAAAACACTTCGCTTCACCCAGTCACAAATTCCATTCCTCAAGCAAAATTAGTAGAAGTGAGCAGGGCAAAATATTTTTTTAGGGTTCCGTAGCCGAATGGCAAAAAACACAAGACCCTGGAACGGAACGGATAATTTCAAGTCTGTCTGTCTGTCTGTCTATCTGTCCGTTTGTCACAGCCACTTTATTCTGTAACTTTAAGCATCACACTATTGAAATTTGATAGAAATATGTACGCTGTTAACCGCTTTACGATTCTTATACAAAAGATAAAAAATAATGATATTTAATGGGGGGGAGGGCTCCCCTACAAGAAACTAAAATCGATATTTTTTTTGTCCAACCCATGCGTGTGGGGTGGGGCGTCCATGGATAGTTCTTTTAAAATGACATAAATTTTCCTAGATCCATTTTCATTTAAAGTTGATAAATACACGCATCCAAAGTGGTAATAAGGGAGATCCACCCTCTCTTACTTCTAAACTAAGCTAGTGTAATGTTTGAAAAAAATATGCCTTAAAAAAATTTCTTCAACGAAAATTGGTTTGGACGGGATCGAACAAGTAGTTTTTGAGATATAGCACATTTTCAACTACCGCAAACATAACTTTGTTCTTCTTACAAATACTATAAATAACAAAGTTATATTTGCTGTCAACAAAATATTGTGGTATTTCAGTTAAGTGGAAGTAAGCGGATTTCCTAATTCAGTTAAAAATGACACGGAACCCTCATTGCGCGAGTCCGACTCGCACTTGGCCGTTTTTCTAAATAATTTGAATCATTATAATAATTTATCACCTGACTTTTACATTACAAACTATTCATCATCAAGCTCTCCGCGGCTTAATAGGTGCGCTGCTATACCCGTTAAGGCATCAAGAGCTGATCTGATACCCGTCGATGCCCGTCAATAAATCATGTCATGGCCGCATTCCTAAGGTCTTTCACCAAATACCAGAGACAAGCTGATGTTTAAATTACGATGACTTACGGGCTGGTATTGGAGCGAGCCATTGCCTTAAAAAAATCGGTTTGGTCAAGAACGTGGTTAATATTCAAATTAATAATATATAAAAGGGAAACAGAAATATTGTCATTTGTTGGTTTTTCAATATAATAACAACACGGTTGTTGTACTGATAGCCCTCTCCTGACTACTATAACAACGGCTGCAGGTTCGAATCTCGAGATGGGCAAATGTTATCACGACCATTTGTACCTAAGGGTCGATTTCGTGATCGATAGTTTAATCAAGTAATAGTTAAATGTTGTTACCAGCGGTTTTATAGTTCCAATTGTGCGTGTTTTGAAAAAAAAAACCTTATATATGTATAACCAATAGTCATTGAATTAGACATATCATTGTGACCACAATTTTGGCCCTACTATTTTCAAATTATAATTGTGTTTCTCTTTACCAATTGTAACTGTGTTTTGTTTACAAGTAACCTAAAACCTTAAAATATATGTGTACAAATAGTAGTAACATTGTACTAAGATTAGATAAAAATAACAATTTAAAAGTGCATGTTTGATACTAAATACTACTTAATTAAATAACTACAATAACAAACTAAAACAAATAATTATTCATCTATAAAATTTAACTAATCATACCTAGGGAGAAGGATACCTGGTTTTAGTGTTGCCATCATATTATTTCTAATTTTATACTTTAATTTTTCCTGTTTTTCCTGTTTGTTATAAAGTATTATTTTTTTCTCACCGTCATAATGGCTAACGCAGAACTCCAGGCACAACTAGATGAATTATAAGAAAAAAATGCAGCATTACAATCAGAATTACTTAGAGCTCAACAAGAACCCAAACCTGGCACGTCCAGTCAACAAATCTGCAAAGTATCAGTCAAATTGCCTCCCTTTTGGACTGACAGACCGGCAATATGGTTCGCCCAGGCCGAGGCACAACTTCACCTCGCAGGCATCACAAATGACCTTACAATGTTCAGCTATGTGGTAGGAACAATTGACCAGCGTGTTATCGGAGAAATCGAGGATATTATAATGAACCCACCTAAAGAACATAGATACACAAAACTAAAAGAAGAGTTAATTCGCCGATTATCCATATCAGAAGAGCAACGTGTAAGGCGCCTTTAAAGTGAGGAAGAATTAGGGGACAGAAAACCATCAACTTTCTTACGTCACTTGAGATCCCTCGCTGGTTGTACCCTAAAAGATGATAATCTGCTGCGGCAACTTTGGATTCGCCGACTGCCTAATCAAGTCCAGGCAATCTTAGCGGCCCAGGCTGACTTCAGCTTGGATAAGCTGGCGGAACTTGCAGACAAGATAGCAGAAGTTACACTAGGACCCGCCAACATTTTTTCTGTAGACAGTGCACCACCTCTTCTCAGTTCACCGCCCACGACCCCGTTCAAGATCCGCGAGCAGAACTCGTATAATAAAGAACCCTTCGTCAAACAACCCGCAACACTGTTGGTACCACATAACATTTGGACACAAAGCAGCGAAGTGCACTTCTCCTTGCACCTGGCTGGCGGAAAACTCTATCAGCAATCAGTAACGGCGGAGACTGATTGCTGCACAATTGATTCTCAAGGCTGCCGCCTTTTCGTAACCGACAAAAATAACAAGCGACAATTCTTAATCGACACGGGGTTAGATTTATGTTGCTATCCGTACCGCTGGTTGCGAGCATACCGAAAACCTACAGACTGGGAATTAAGTGCAGCAAATGGTAGCAGCATCAAAACTTACGGAACCGTCGATTTGCAATTAGACTTTGGTTTACGCCGAGATTTCATTTGGCAGTTCGTGGTGGCCGACGTCAGTAACCCAATAATAGGATCTGATTTTCTAGCACATTATCACCTCTTGCCTGATTGCGCGAATGGAAGAATAGTTGATGGAAAAACGGGGCTCTCTAACTCGGCTGTGCTCGCACTATCTGACCAGTTTTCCGGCGTCAAAACAATCTCCGATCCTGGTAGTTCCCCGTTTCACAGAATCTTATGCGAATTTCCTAGCATCACTAGACCCCCTGGGCTACCAAGTACTGCCAAACATGAGACCGTGCATTACATCAAAACAACCGATGGACCACCCGTCACAAGTAAACCACGCCGACTCGCCCCTCAAAAACTTAAAGCGGCCCAGCAAGAGTTTAACGACATGTTGCTGACGGGTAAAGCGCGGCCCTCAAGCAGCTCTTGGTCGTCACCACTACATCTGGCGCCCAAAAAAGACGCTACATTAAGGCCATGTGGCGATTATCGCGCCCTTAATGCCCGAACCATACCCGATAGATACCCTGTGCGACACATCGGAGATCTCGCTTACAACTTAAGAGGAGCGTCCATTTTTAGCTGCATTGACCTTGTCAAAGCATGTCAACAAATCCCCGTGCACCCGCCTGATATCTGCAAAACAGCTCTAATCACCACCTTCGGTTTATTCGAATTTCCATATATGTGTTTTGGGCTTCGAAACGCCGGCCAAACCTTTCAAAGGTTTATCGACGAGGTGACCAGAGGCTTAGACTTTGTTTTTCCATACGTTGATGATATATTAGTTTTTTCGCGGGATGCCTTACAACACGAAAATCATTTACGCCAGCTCTTTCAACGTTTGCAAAAGTATGGAGTGGTGATCAACTGCGACAAATGCGTATTGGGCGTAAAAGAAATAACTTTCCTTGGCTACAGAATCTCAGAAGCAGGCATTCAACCACCAAGCCAGCGAGTAGAGGCAATCAAGAATTTTCCGTTGCCCAAAACGGCACAAGGACTGCGACGTTTCCTAGGAATGATCAACTACTATAGAAAGTTTATTCCTAAAGCAGCTGAATACCAAGCTCCGCTTATTAATATCCTCGCCGATAACCAATTCAAAGGGTCTAAACCAGTGCCGTGGACACAGGAACTAGAAGTTGCATTCGAGAAATGTAAAAATAGCCTTACAGAAGCGACAATTCTCGCCCATCCCATTCCTGACGCTCAGCTAGGCCTTTTTACCGACGCGTCTAGCACTCACATTGGCGCAGCACTCCAACAACAAGTCAACAGTGACTGGCAGCCAATAGCTTTCTTCAGCAAAAAGCTTACTTCCAAACAATCGCAATGGCCAGCTTACTACAGAGAATTATTGGCAGTGTACGAAAGTGTGCAACACTTTCGCCACATACTAGAAGTTCAGCACACCACTGTGTTTACCGACCATAAACCATTGCTTTACGCATTTTCTCAACGGCGGGAAAAGCTGCCACCACCCCAGTTGAACCAACTGTCCTTTATAGGTCAATTCACAACTGATATTAAATATATAAAGGGGGAAGATAACGTTGTCGCGGACACCATGTCTTGGATCGAGGCTATTGCCTTAGATCATAACTTTGAAGCACTAGCTACATCGCAGGAGACGGACCAGGAACTCGCAGTGTATTTTATGGTACCCAGAGAAATTAAAAACGGTATATTTTAGTTGCTGATATTCCGTGTTTATTCGTTGAAACCGAGATCAAAAAGAGGTCATTACAGGAGCGAGCCCATGGCTTTATACAAGTGATAAACACTAGCGACATCTACTTACATTATTGTGAACTTATTAGTAACTCTAAGCACCATGCTAAACTGATGATAATCAAGCCATTCAATAATAAGTTAAGTAGTTCATAGACAGTTTATTGGATGGCGCTGTTTAACATGCTGCCAGGCCTACATATAATAATATTATCTAGCTATTAAATCGTATAGTATAGTGCCCCTAAGTACATATTATAACTATGTATAGATATAGAATTAAATATAAAGACATACATAAACATCTTGTTATTTGTTTTGTGTGCCTACTCCTAGTGTATTGTTGTGACTAATACATAATTTAGAGAAAACTAGTTAATTTTACGACAAAGGTTTAAGCATTTTAAAGTTTACCTAACTAACTGCCTACCTATTTTCAAACTTTGTGTGAAGTGTGCCTATCAATGAAACACCAATAGTAACATTATTTATTAGATTTGAAATATTAATTTACAATCCAAAGTAACTTAACTCGATATTTATTCACTACATTACATACTAATCGGTTCCGTCCAACGGTAATATACATATATTGTTAAACGCTCGTTTTATCATCCCTCGACTGGTCTGGATAGTGGCCACTCTTGTCACGTCATCTCGTCCGTCGTGGCTCTGAATGATGCGACCCAGTTTCCAGTAGCAGGGTGGTAGTCTCTCATCTTTGATCAGCACGATGGTTCCGACTTTGAGGTGAGGTCCCTTCGAGGCGCGCCATTTGACTCGTTGCTGGAGCAGGCTGATGTAGTCTCGCGACCAGCGCCGCCAAAAATCTTGAAGCATCTGTTGGGTTTGTTGAAAGTGAGTAAGTCTTGAGCTCGGAACTCCTTCGTAATCATAGTCTGGTATTGATCTAAGCGACCTACCAATCAGGAAGTGAGCTGGTGTTAAAATAGATATATCATCAGAATCGGTACAGGGGATTGGACAAAGTGGGCGTGAGTTTAATATCCCTTCGATTTGAGTTAAATATGACAAAAATTCTTCGTACGTCAATAGAGCTTGCCCTACTATTCTCTTTAAATGATATTTGCAACTTTTTATTGTTGCCTCGTGAAGCCCCCCCATATGAGGGGTATAAGGTGAAAGGAATTTCCAGGTGATACCTTCGTTTGCACTACAGGTCATTATATCATCAGAACTATCCCTTAGAAAGTTGTATAAATCAGTTAACTCGTTATTTGCCCCTGTAAATGTAGTTGCGTTGTCACTTACCAGGGTTCGAGGTTTACCTCGACGTGCGATAAATCTTCGTAATGCTAAAATAAATAATTTAGTTTCCAAGCTTGATACCAATTCTATATGAACCGCCTTCGTACTGAAACATACAAAAATACAAATGTAACACTTATAGCATTTGTAACCGCGGCCCCTTCTATCCCGTACCAAAAAGGGCCCCGCATAATCGAGTCCTGTTGTGTGAAATGGGGGTGATGGGGTGACCCTGGCCTTTGGTAAATTTCCCATGATAGGGGATGTAGTCTTTGGATTTGCTCTGAAACATGTTACACATTCATGAACGACACATTTAGCTAAACTTCTGCCATGAATCGGCCAGAATCGTTCTCGCACCGTGGCTAATAACAGCTGTGGACCAGCGTGAAATAAACGCTTGTGTTCGTTTTGCATAATGAGCCGTGCCCACGTGTGTTTGTGATGCAATATGAGTGGATGTTTTTTATTAAATGAATAGTCTGAATTGGATAAGCGACCTCCTACTCTAATAACCCCGTCGTCATAAAAAGGGTTCAACTCTAAAATGTTTGATCGTTTTGAAATTGGTTTCTTTTGTTTCAATAATATATATTCATTTGGGAACGATTCCATTTGAGAAATTTGAGTTAATTTTATTGTGGCCTTATCCAGTTCATCTGCTGATAAACAACCCAATGATTTTGTTTGTTTACTTTTTGTATTGTGAATGAATCGCAATATATATGAGCAAACTCTAATCAATTTCCTATCACTTGAAAATTTTTTAAATAATTCTTGTGTGAATGTATTTGATGACTCATGAGTACTACAATGTGCAATAATATTTTCGGGTTTTCTCGGAGTTGGTTTGTTGTTGGGCCACTCCGAGCATTGTTTTTGAAGCCATGCGGGTCCTTGTCACCACAGGCTATTATTTTGAAATCTATCAACTGATAACCCGCGTGTTATCAAATCAGCTGGATTGTCTTGTGTGCTAACCCAGCGCCAATCTTTAACATCGGTCAGTGACTGAATTTCCTTTATTCGATTGGCCTGAAAACATTGCAATTTTTCCGGCTTGGAATTAATCCACGATAGAACTATGTTTGAGTCTGACCATAAATACGAACGAGAAGTGTATTTGTCGATCGCATTTTTTACCTTGCTATGTAAATTTGCTAATAATACCGCGGCTCGTAATTCTAGTCGCGGAATAGTTTCCTTACGCGCAACCCTTGACTTTGAGGTTATTAAACGCACGAGCACATTGTTCTGCTTATCGATCGATCGTATATAGATTGCTGCTCCATAAGCGGAGAGTGAGCTATCCGCAAACCCATGAATTTGAATTTCAATTACATTATTAATAATGACGTGTCGCGGGATAGATAACGATTTGAGATTTGATATCATTTTACAGTACTCCTCCCACTCTTTATGTAAGGATTGAGATAAAGGTACATCCCAATCAGTCTTGTCTAGAAATAAACGTTGTATAAATAATTTGCCTGTAATTAAAATTGGTGTCAATAGCCCTAAGGGATCAAAGATAGACGATAAACTAGATAAAACCTTTCTTTTTGTTAATTTTTCGGTTAAAGGTTTTCCTCCCAAGGTAAATGTTAAACAGTCATTAATTTGGTCCCAAGCTAAGCCGAGTATTTTACTGGAATTGTCCCCAAAATTCCTGATAACGTTAGTAGGATGCATGTCTGTATGTGTATTTGTGTTATCGGTACATACCTCATTTAATACTTGTTGTGAATTTGAACGCCATTTTCTCAATTTAAAATTAGCTGTTTTTAACACACTGTCCACTTGTTTTGCAGTTTGTACTAATTGGCACTCCTTATCGTTTCCGTAAATAAAGTCGTCCATATAGAAAGACCGTGTGATCGCCTCCGCTGCGTCTGGGAACTGATCTTTAAATTCATAAGCCAACTGTCGTAAACAACGCGTGGCTAGGTATGGGGCCGCCTTTAGACCGAAGCTTAATGTCGTGAGAGCATAAATATTAATTGGTTCTTCGGGATTTTCTCGCCAAAGTATGCATTGCAGAGATTGTTGTTGCGGATTAATGTATATCATGCGATACATTTTTTCTATATCCGCGCAAACTATGTATTTATTTGAACGGAATCTATATAAAATATTTATTAAATCATCCTGTTCTATTTGACCCTTAAATTGAATATCATTTAAGGATAGACCCGTATCGGTTGGGCATGAGGCATCGTTAACTACACGAATAGGAGTTGTCTCCTTTTCATAATTAATTACAGCATGATGAGGCAGGAAATTGCAGCGGCTTTCAGACGTAATTTTTGCCTTCTTCATATGGCCAGACTGCTCGAATTCGCGCATAAATTGAACATATTTTTGTTTAAGGTTTGTATCTCGCTTAAATTTGTTTTCTAATGTTTTTAATCGTTTATAAGCAATGTGTCGAGACTTCCCTAAAACTGACGGTTTCTGTTTTAAAGGAAGGTTTACAATGAAATTACCATCAGTCGTTCGCGAGTGCTGACTGAAAATCCTCTCGCATATCATAGTTTCATCATCTGGTAATTTCTTAAATTCACTTTCAGCCTTGTCGGCTTTATTTATGCTAAAGTTACATCTAGTAACGTTTTCTGGGTGCACTGTCGGTGTAAATGCGCCCGACACTACCCACCCGAAACGTGTTTTCTGTAGAATCGGTAAACCTTTACCCAATCGATACTGGCCAATACATAAGATATTGTAAAATTGTTCTGCGCCTAAAATCATATCAATTTCGCCTGCCTTATAAAAGAACTCGTCTGCTAAATTGAAACGGTTAGGTATGTCAAGTTTATGTATGTTGTAAACCTGAGCAATTTTACATAAAGTCGGTACTATTAAACAGGAGATGTCAGCCGAGAATGAGCTATCCCTTGATTGTATACTAAGCTTACAATAATTGTTTATATTGTTTAAAGTATCGTTAAATCCACGAACTTCAATATTTGCCTTATATTTTGGTAAGTTAAGTTTATCAAACGCTTGCTTCGTTATAAAATTTGATTGTGAACCGGAGTCTAAAAGCACTCGGAATGTATGTAATTGGTTTTTACTATCCCGTATATATACTAAAGCTGTAGATAATAGAACCGACTTATGTATATATTGTTCTTCGGTAGTGTTTACTAATGTTGTATTTACAACATGTAGGTTGCTATTACAGCTCGTCGGTTGTGATTCGTTTTGTCGTTGCGGGTTAGTATATAATGTACTTGGTTGTATATTATTTGTTTCTAGCGGTATTTGTTGCCGCGCGGGGTCGTGCAGTAAACTATGGTGCTTTCCTTTACAGGTCTTACACCTACTTGATCGACAGTTTTGAATCGTGTGATTTGATCTAAGACAATTCAGACACAATTTAAGCCTTTTTATCGTGCGGATGCGAGCCTCTATATTGAGAGCTAGAAATCGTGAACATTGATTAATGTAATGTGTTTCTGAGCAATTAGGACATCGATTATTTGGTTTACCTTTTTGGTCCGATTGTGCCGCTTGGGTTGTAGCTACAAATGCCTTCTTTGCCCCATTTGTCCTTGATGTTGACTCGTCAGTACTTAGGGTGTCCAGTAGGTCAGCTTGGGATCTCAAAAACGTCTTGAAATCCTGTAAAGTTGGAAGATCTTTTTTATCGAATGTATTGACTTTTTCTTCCCATTTTTGTTGAAGGTGTCGATCGAATTTGGAAGTCAACAGAAATATAACTAGCATATCCCAATTTTCAATATCTATGTTTAAGGCCTTTATTGTTCTCAAATGCTTAGAAATACTATCTATGAGACCTCGTAGTGTGTTGGGATTGTTTGAGATAATCTCTATGTTAAATAATGCCTTTAAGTGATTGTTGACTATTAATCTCGTGTTATTGTAACGTTCGCATAACAATTTCCAAGCTAAATCATAACTGTCGTTCGAAAACTCTAATGCTCCAATGACCTCCAGCGCACTACCCTTCAGACAAGATTTTAAATACTTATACTTTTGTATATTTTTCAAATTACCCTGATTGATTAGGGCATCGAAAGTATCACGAAATTCAATCCATTGTTTAATATCCCCATCGAAGTTTGGTAATGCTATATCAGGATATTTTATGTACTCACTGTTTGCTGGCTTACAACTACCTTCGCCCATGGATATTTTTCGTTTTTCCTCGGGCTTGGAATACTGTGATAAACAGTGCGAAACACTTGAAATAGTTTCATAATAAAGATTCTCAAATGTTTCCCTTTCGGCTAATTGCTCATCACAGTCTTGACTTAAAGTCTCGATCTGATCCTGGCATGATTCAAAGTTATTAAAAACACATTTTATTCTTTCTAGTCTCATTTGTAAATCAATTATCTGTTCGGCTGAAAGCTCTGTTAAATTTACCGTGGCTACATATTTTCTAAAAATTGTTAGTTTCCCCTTAATTACACCACGTTTCTTTTTCAATTCCTTCAAAGTGTTACTTTGTAAGTATTGAGATCTATCGCTTTCCTCGTCGGTGGAAGACATTCTATTGAGTAATGCCTCCTCGAAACAGAAAAATAGTACGAAAGGAGAAAAAATAGGGATATTAAACTTATCAGTTTTATAAGAATGAAATGAATGTACCAACTCACTCGATCGGTAGATTACTTATGATATTCGAGATGATGGTGACACGTCGTTTTCTTCTAAATTTTCTTCTCCAGCCTGCTCCAGTTTCCGCGTCTTCTTCCGTCGCCAAGGTCCCTCTTGGTGATTCCACGATGTTCGACTTGCTACTTGAACCTCGTGTCTGGTCACAAAATGGCGGTTGTGGCTGCGGCCGGGTACTTTGGTGGCATGATTCTCGGTTCTTGTGACTTCTCTGGTACCTAAAACAGCTAAATCGCGTTTCGCAGTGGTGAATCTCTTTGTTTTTCTTCACTGCAGTTTCTATCTTCAAATACTTCCCGTATATGCCCACTTGTAGACACGTGGTCAGTGGTGGTCCGCTAACTGAATTTCTTCGTGTCTTCTTCGATTTAAGTACTGGAGATCTGACGTACGGGGTATTTGATACTATTTAAAATTTCAAATCGCGTATTCTTAAACTGGGGGTCACCATTGTATTTTATGGTACCCAGAGAAATTAAAAACGGTATATTTTAGTTGCTGATATTCCGTGTTTATTCGTTGAAACCGAGATCAAAAAGAGGTCATTACAGGAGCGAGCCCATGGCTTTATACAAGTGATAAACACTAGCGACATCTACTTACATTATTGTGAACTTATTAGTAACTCTAAGCACCATGCTAAACTGATGATAATCAAGCCATTCAATAATAAGTTAAGTAGTTCATAGACAGTTTATTGGATGGCGCTGTTTAACACAGACCAATTACGGAGCTCATCCAACCTTAAACTCAATAAAATCATCATGCCAGGCTGCAACACTTCAATTTTCTGCGATGTATCTACAGGAAAACCTCGTCCATATCTTACACCGCCATTTTGTCGTGCAGCATTCGATAAACTTCACAACCTTAGCCATCCCGGCGTACGTGCTACAACTCGCCTTTTAACAAACCGATTTGTATGGCCATCAATAAGAAAGGATTCTCAACAATGGGCCCGTACATTTACAGCTTGTCAACGCAGCAAAGTGTCAAGACACAATAGCGCTTTCCTTGGCTCATTCAAGCAACCAACCGGACGTTTCTCCCATGTCCATGTGGACATTATAGGCCCACTACCTATCTGCGACGGTTTTCGTTATTGCTTGTAAAGTCATGGCAAATTTAAGACCGATTCCAGCATCCCGGCACTCAGATTCCTCAACATTTATCTTCAAAGAATTAACTTCAGCTTCTCACGTCTTTCTGAGAGATGACACAGTCAGACGTCCACTTCAACCACCATACACAGGTCCATTTCCCATCCTGGAACGTTCGCATGATGGAAAAACACTAATTATCGACATCAAGGGGAAGAAATGCACTGTTAGCATCGACCGCGTCAAGCCCGCCTTTTTAGAACACGAAAACCTGTCCTACGGAGACAGCAATCAGTACAACCAACCTGATGTTGACCAATCTTTAGAAATAGCGCCTGTTCCTGTGGAAGCCAACACGGATTCAGAGAAACAACCATACAGAACTCGTTCAGGTAGACGCGTAACATTTAAAGAACATAAAGATTACTTTTTTTTTCTTAAGACCTGTGTATCCTTCTCCGTGGGGGGGTGATGTGGCGTTCAGCATTTCTGAACGCACCGTATAAATGTCAATTACTCACTGTCAGTTTTGGACAGATGATTGTTTTCGCAATTCCGCCAAAATTACCAATGTATCGTTTCGCCCTGTTTTTCATGTTTTAATGGTCAATACTAATAGCTTGATATCTACGCATCTTAGTATTAAGTCAAAGCAACTGATGTGTGAATCCAACAATGAACAATAAACGCCGTGATTGATTTACGAGAGTTTGACTTGGTCTCCTCAACGACATCGACCCTGCTACTCCAAACTACATCATGTATTCTATTCAAAATGTTTACTCGCTTAGTTTAGAAGTTAGAACGGGGGACGCCCATTTATACCACTTTGGATGCGTCTATCTATCAAACGTTAGACTTTAAAAGAAATTGGTTTTGGAAACCTCTATGTCATTTTAATAGATCTATCCAAAGACGCATAGGTTTGACAAAAAAACGGTTTTAGGTTCATGTATAGGAGCCCCCCTTAAATATCATTATTTTTATTTTTTGTATACGAATCTTAAAGCGGTTAACAGAATAAATCTTCCTACTAAATTTCAGAACAGTGTGATGCTTATAGTTACAGAATAAAGCGGCTGTGATATACGGACGGACAGACAGACAGACAGTTTTGACGAAACTTTAAGGGTTCCATTTTTTGCCATTCGGCTACGGAACCCTAAAATGAGCATAACATTTGTCATTCGGATTTTCAATGAGATTGTAACGGACAATCCTAAGATACATACTGACACAAGGCGCAATCACAAAATTTATCCATGCTAGCTCAATATTTATTGTTAAAACAACAATATTACACGATGTCCTCTTAAATTATAGTAACTGTAAAAATACATATTTCAATAATTTATAGTTAAATTTATACTTAGCAATTTGGTCGCATAGGCTCTATTTAACAAAACTTCGAGTAAATTCCATTTACATCACCAACTTTTGCAGCCTGTATCGAGTCGTTAGTTAGTTGTTTCCGGTTGTTCGTCTCTGTCAACCCCTGTCTCGGCGAAGAGTAAATGTTATCCTCGCACGGGATTGACAACAATCATTTAAAATGGAAGTTGCACAAAGTGTGACGAGGCGCCTACCTACAGATAATAGCAAATACACACCTATCGATTTCGGTGATGTTATCAGCCACAGGACGTCCCCTGCTGAACTAAGACCAACCTCAACCTCATCTTCATGGTTTCATGAGAGTTTTATGAACGCACTTTAATTTTAACCTCGTTTAGTTATGGTTCCGTAGCCGAATGGCAAAAAAACGGAACCCTTATAGTTTCGTCAAGTCTGTCTGTCTGTCCGTCCGTAAGTTTCTTTGTAATAAATGTCAGTACTTTACCGATATTCGAGTGTATTATTTCGCTTCCAATACGCAACCAATTCAACAGCCACTTTATTCTAAAACTATTAGTATTACACAGTTGAAACTTAGAAGGTAGATGTGTGCTGTTAACCGCTTTACGATTCTCATACAAAAAATAAAAAATAATAATAAACCGCATACATAACTTTGTTATTCATACAAATACTATGAAAAACAAAGTTATGTTTGCTGTCAACAAAATATTGTGGTATTTTGGCATAAGTGGATACATAATTCAGTTAAAGTTGGCACGGAACACTTAGTGTGCGAGTCCGACTCGCACTTGGCTGGTTTTTAATCATTTCTCCAATCCGCAAAGAAAAGCTAAATCAGTTTTAAAATAATATAAACCGAGCGTCAAAAATTTGTCAATTCGTCTAATTTGTAAACATTTACACAATTCATACACAGCAAAGCATCTGCTTTGCTGTGTATAAATTTGTTGTGTTTAAACTAATATTAGTCTATAGTCTATCCTGGAAGGAAGTTTCGTGCTTGGTTTGCTGGATGAATACTTTTCACATATTAAACATGTTTAGTGCCGAGCACTCGGGCCCGAGTACGCGAGAACCATTCCAGCGGTGCCAATCACTCGCTCCCGAATGTTTACTGTGACTTATTTTCTAACGTTATTTTTTTATTTATTTTTTATTTTTATATATTCTTTATTGGACAAACAGAATGAAGTACAAATGGCAAACTTAATGCTTTAAAGCATTCTCTACAAGTCAACCATTGGGTGAGACAGAAACAGTTGAGGCGGCGTAAAATAACAAAAAAAACTAACATAATGAATGAACTACATATACTTACATAAATACTTTTTAAATAAACCTACATAAACATACATAAATACAATAAAATCCATACTTTACGCTGAGCAGATATCATGTTATTTATTCTTATTGAGAAAAAGATTGCGTATAGACTTTTTGTACACTTATTTTGATGTTGATGTCTTGATCGTATCTGGGAGGGAGTTCCAAAGTCTGATGGCGCTGAGGGTAAAAGAGTTGGAGACATAAGCAGTCTTATGCAAAGGTGTGTACAGCTGTAGGACATTGCTAGTACGGAGGGTCCGGGAACTGATGTCACTCATAAATTTAAAATTACATTTAGGATAATATTTTATATACACATAATATCAGATTGCTTGGCCACAAACACGTGTGGCCATAAGTGACTTTGTATTGTTAAAACTATAATAGCACATATATTTTTTATTCAAATACTCGTAAAATTGCGCTTTTCTTCGTAATTTTTTTAAGGCACCCAAAGTGATAAGGACATAATAATATGACTGAAGGAAACTACCCTTTCTTCCCTAATCTGGAGTTATTATAGAAAAAATCCACTGACACGAGCCTAGTTCGTTAGTTAGCCTCTTTTGATGATGATGAATACGACAATATGCAACATTTTTCTTCGAAAGTAAGCCCCATTCTAAATGATTGTGCCCCTTGACTATTTGTCTTATGGAGAAGGAAATGAACAGTTAATAATTACTTTTTCTTTTTTTAGTGTTTTGTCACTATACAAACTTAATATAAAGACTTGGTAATGTGACGGTAGCCGAGTAGTATAAGCATTGTTGAAATTTGATCATTTTTAAGTTTGTTGATATAGAAAGGCTTCCAATCACGTGTGCAAAATTTTGAAAGTGTAAGTATGTTTTTTATATTTGTATGTTTATGCGGTTTTCAATTGTTTTCAATACATGTCTCTTTTCACCCACAATTCCTAGCAATTCCTCGTTCGTGTTCTTTCCTATCCAACGAATCCGCTCAATCTTTCGCCAACACCACATCTCAAACGCCTCTATTCTCTCTCTATCACGCTGCGTCATCGTCTACGTTTCACTGCTGTACAAAGCGATGCTTCAGATGTACAATTTTATCTGGGGACACGGCAGTGCCCCCACCAAGTCGAGCATAAAAGCGTCACGGCCGTACCATCCTTTTCTCGAAGCAATTCAGACCATTTTCGACCCCCTATAACTTCGTTGTGGATGAAACTAGAAGACTGAAATTTTAAGTAACTATGCAGCATTGTAAAGACACGGTATATTTCAAATTTCATTCAATTTGAACCAGTATTTTAAGAATTATAACGGGTCAAATTTCTTAATTTTGTCACTCACTGACTCACCGATCATCAAAATTCTAAGGCACTTTTAGCAGACCTAGAAGCTTCAAATTTGGAATATAAGTAGTGTTTGGTGTATGAATGAAGGAAAAACTAAAAAATCTAGAAAAGACCGCATAGCTGTCTCTATTTAATTGTACCTTACACCTGCCTTATATTCTTTTTTGGCCCGGTGGTTTTTATATACCTTTTAATGTTTTTTATGAAAAATATTTAGTGCTGCAACTTTGTATGCAGCAGTTTGTGACCTGAGTCACATAATGAGAATATTATTCAGTTTTTTTTTTATAACAGGTGGCTAACCTTTACCACAAGCACTGTCTCGAGAAGTTTCATATAAAATCTGACGAGTCCAGTCAGTTTTACTTTGTTGTAAATTTGTGAAAATTATGTTTCGCAACTTTGCAAGTAAATAAAAAAAAGAATTAGATGTTTTAAGTATGTGATTTCTATGTTAGTGAAACCGCAAAATAATGCAGCATAACATACAACAACAAAGATAGTTTAAAAAATGAGATTTGAATGCTGAAATTGGAATACTTTTCATAAAAAATCCAACGGGCTAAAAATTAAAAAGCAGGAAAATAAAGCTAATGAACCTCATTTTAAGTAATTTTTAGGGAAATTTAATTTTTAAAAAAAACGGATCCCTTATATTTTCGTCCAGTCTTTCTGTCTGTCCGTATGTAAACTTTTTTTTTAATTTTTTTGGAAAAAGTTTTGAATTCTAGACTTTTGAGTTTTCTTGCTCAAAATAATATCCTTGCCGAAAATCAGTTCGGTTTTATTAAGAATAAATCTACAGATGATGCCACTCTTCAACTGACTGATACAATAGCAAAACTTCTTGACAAAAAATCCAAAGACATTGGCGTCTTTCTTGATTTATCCAAAGCTTTCGACACTGTCTCTGTGCCCCTCTTGCTCAACAAAATGGAATCAATTGGGATTCGTGGTTATGCTTTGGATGTGTTTCGTAGTTACCTCTCTAACAGAACCCAACGGGTTAAAATAGGTGACGCCATTAGTTCAGATGCAAATCTTACTTTTGGAGTCCCTCAAGGAAGTGTGTTGGGTCCTACGCTTTTTCTTATATATATCAATGGCTTGTGTAAACTGACTATCCTTCACTGCAAAATAATCACGTATGCAGATGACACTGCCTTAATTCTACATGGCAAAAACCGGGATGAGGTGCAAAATCGTACTGAAGTGACGATTCGTGAAGTAATGCAATGGCTAAACCTAAACTTACTAACCGTAAACATCTCTAAGACCAAATACGTTACTTTCTCACTATCTGCTTTAACACAGCCATCTGCAGACTTCAAACTAAGAGCGCACACATGTGATCGACCTGAAACCTGTGCCTACCAGGAGATCACTCAAACTCAAAACATCAAATATCTTGGACTAACTATTGATTCTTTCTTAGACTGGCGTATGCACATTGATAACCTAGTTGGTCGTATCAGAAAATTGATTCCCATATTCAAAAAACTTAGAGTTTCAGCTGACCGTGAAATTTTGTTGTGTGTTTATTACGCCCTCGCCCAGAGTATACTGCAATATTGTATTGTCACCTAGGGTGGTGTAGGGGTTACAAAAATGCTTCCTCTAGAACGCTCTCAGAGGGCAATTTTAAAAGTTATGTTAGGGAAACCTAGGAGATATGACACCGCTCTTCTTTACAAGGAATGCCCGGTTCTTACAGTCCGACAACTATTTATTCTAAGTGTCGTCTTGCGGAAACACAAAGAAATTGATTACAATCATATACCCAAGCGCAATAATAAACGAATCTGTCCCACTTAACATCACAACACTGCCTTTGCGGTATCTCAATACTATGTATGCAGTTGCCATTTATATAATGTCGCAAATTGAACGAATAGCATTGTCTCACTTACACATTATCAATGCAAACAAACAGTATCTTCATGGTTAAAAAGTCTTAAATACAAAGAAACTGAAGAAATTCTTAACATGATTACCTAATAAGTGTGCATATATACCTTTAGATAGATGTCCTCTCACAAAACACACACACACACACACACACACACACACACACACACACACACGCACGCACAAATAAGGCACAATGTGTATCTTTAATTATTTGTAACCTATTTATTTTCATGTAATTCTTTAAAGTCTCCATTAACTTTATATAATATTCAGGGTGGAGAGCGCTGGCAGCTGTGTCTCAGTTTATACTAGTACGGCTGCCAACGTTTATACCTCTTAGTTTGTACATTTTTGATATAGATCTGTCTGTTGTATCAAGAGGCATAATTTGTACCTTGAAAGAGAAATAAAGTTTTTTTATTTTTATTTTTTTTTTAAACTATTAGCATTACACAGTTAAAGCAAAGTAGGTAGATGTATCCTGTTAACCGCTCTACGATTCTCCTACAAATATATATATATATCATTTAATTTATTTTCCCATACATGAAACTAAAACCTGAAAAATCTTATTTGACAAGCCTATGCGTATAGAATGTCTCTAAATAGGTGTTTTAAAATGTCGTGGAAGTTTCGAAAACCATTCTCTCTAAAAGTCTAATGTTTGAGAGATAGACGCTTCCACGGTTGTAAAATGTGCGTCCCCCCCATCTAACTTATAACCTAAGCGAGTGTAAAATTTGAAAAAAAAAAACGTGATGTAGATATTGACAAAGACTTTCAAAGAAAATTGAATTGAACGAGATCGAAGTAGTAGTTTTTGAGATAGAGCACATTTTCAATAACCGCAAACCTAACTTTAATACAAATACTATGAAAAACAAAGTTATATTTGCTGTCAACAAAATATTATTGGTATTTTGGCTAAGTGGAAAAAAAAAGATCTCTAATTTAGTTAAGGTTGGCGCGGAACCCTAAGTTTGCAAGTCTTACTTGCACTTAGCCGTTTTTATTTGGCACTTTCTCCGAGACAACCGTCATTTAAGGAAAATAACAAAAGAAGAGGCATGGCAATGAAATATTTTAAACCAGTGTCGGAAGTCTCGACAAAGTTCCGTGTAAAACCACCAGGTGTCGCTCGAAAAATGCTGAGACAAAATTAGTGTTTTCATATATTTATTGAAAGAGAAGATTTTAACAATGGTTCTTAAAAAGCTACAAATCTTTCTTAAGATTTATTAAAGATGTAACTACGTATGTTAAAATGATATTTGATGAATTAGAAAATCATAAAATGAAATTGTCGACGCGAAATGTCAAAAATGATGCTTCAGACTTCGCCCGCAGGGCTTGGAAACCGGTATTTTTTTAAACCGGTTTAACGCAAATAGAAGTGGAACTTTTTGAAAACGGTTATGCTCCTTTGAACCGGTTTGGAAAAATATGGGTATTTTTCATTAACCGGTTTAACTTTTCGTTCAGGCAGGACAATCACCTGAGCTTTGTTAAGATCTGCGAGCGGCGAGCGCATCTGACATTTGTTTTTATTCAATAAGACGTATTTTGTTTATATATCCAATCAGATACGTACGGTGTTAATTGTTTGACATTTATTTTTGTCAATTAATATGCACCAGCGCTGCCGGCGGCGCAAGATATTCTAGAATAATACAGGCAGCTATCGATAAGCGCATCGCTCGGATGATTTAGGGCCTCAGAGGAAGCAAGTCTTTAATATTACTATAATCGAGAAACATTAGTGATATGTTCACTTACCTGCGTCTACAGGGCCACATTTGTTTAGTTTTACCCCTTCTTTCCTGTAGCAGACAAAATATTGGGGATCGGAACAGGAGACAGCCGTCAAAGAGCTGTTCGCATTTAAGGTCAAGCAGGTCGTCGTTGAAGCCAAAGTCGCTGGGTCTGGTATCACCAACCATATGACGCACATATTTGATAAGGGCACACCTAAAATTAAATCAAAGAAATTATACAGAATGACCCAAACAGTGACGTCCAAAAATTTGATTTGTAGATTATTTACATGTAGGGCTATCCAAATATAGCATGGTTTTGTAATGTTCGAGGATTTAATTTTTTTTTTGTTAGTTTTACTATAAGCTAGCTCATAAATTTTTTTCCCGGACCTGGGGCTAGATTGACTAAGAGCTGGTGTTCTGGAAAATGCATAAAACATGTTCATGATCTTAACTAATGAACTATATTTTATATTTTTTGATAGTTTAATAGTTCTTCTACATTTTATATAAGAAAGTCACACTTTAAAGTGACGGCTGCGCCAGAGGTGGGGTGGGGTTTTCTGTTCAGAAATTCTCAGGGTAGCCCGGAGTTTGGAAGTTGGCGGTGTTTTACGCCCGTGCCTCGGAAAGCACGTAAAGCCGTTGGTCCTGCGCCCGATCTCTCTACGGTCGTGTCAGACTGCTGTCCCATCGGGCTATGAAAGTGAGAGGTAAAGAGAGTGCACCTGTGATTTCACACACACTTGTGCAATATAATGTGTCCCGCGCAGTCGTTTAGTCGTTTATGACTGGCCACCGTAGTCCAAATCGGTTAGGAGGACTATTTGTTCTTTTACCCATTAATGCGATTATATTGTCTGTATGTATGAAGACACAAAAAAAAATGATTTAGTAAAAAAAATGTCAACTATCCCCGGTGTTGAACATCAGAATCAGCTCCAAGAAGTAATACAGTTAAAGGTAGTACCTTTACTTTTTTAATTAAAATATACCTTTCCTCCAGATCAGGTTTCTACCACAAAACTTACCTTCCATGGATTGGAATTCAGTTCTAGAGTATATGTTACTGATGCCGGTGAACAAAGATGACATATTGAGATCCACCATGATATCGGTGAGAGCTGTGCTCATGTCTGCATCAAGCGGCGATGCTAATACAGCTCCTAAAATTAAATTAAATACATCTATACCGGAGAATGGAGGCGAAGGGAATCCAGACGATGACAAATATTTAACTGACAAGAGTATGACTCAATGATAATCATAACTTTGCATTTGTAGCTTAAATGATAATGATTATAACTTTACCTGAATCAAAATAACTTTACAAACACAACAGAAAAATATTAAAAATTGAAATTTAAAAACATACAAAATCTCATACAAAAAACTCTTAAAACTTAATCTCATACAAAAAACTCTTAAATATGCCCACACATTTTGAATTTAGATAAAGTCTTATATGAAAAAATAATATCCTTGACTGGACATTTTTAAACGACTAAGAACAAATAATACGTACCTTCTCTGTGACATGTCAAAACAGCTTCTTCCCATTTAGTAGGGAAAAAATGATGTTTCAGCCATCCTCCTACCTTCTCATTGTAAAAGTAATCGGAACGAAATAATTTTCCATCTGTAACATGAAAATAAATAATTACAAATACGTATGAATTACAACTTTATTTAACACGAAGTACCTGCATACACAAATAAAATATAAACAATTAAAATAGAATAAAAACATGATGAAAGTACATTACACTATACTACATCGTAATAAATCTTGTCACTTTTCGCTGTCAGTATGTATGTATGCTTAAATCTTTAAAACTACGCAACGGATTATGATGTTTATTTTTAATTAATAGATAGAGTGATTCAAGGAGAAGGTTTATATATATAATAAATGCAAAATATAGTAGTAAAACACTGATTACTTTAGAGGTTTCCAATGAAAGTTTTAAATGAAAGCCTTAGGCTTACAACTAATACCCCATCAAATAAAAGTATTTCTTAGTCATATCTAAAGTTATTACAATTTAAACCAGACATGAAACTTATGTATTTTTTAAATAAGGAGGGTAGTATTTTACAACTTTACAACTCCACTGCATTCACGAAACTTCAACAATTTAGCTAGGTGATTTGTTAGATGTCAAGATCGGGATGTCAATCGAATGGCGGCATAATATGTGTACGGACTAACGAAGGAAATTATAATTGTTTGTACAATAACTGGAATAATGTAAAGAATATGATGATTGTTTAATATAATGCTGTAATGAAGACTAGCGTTTAATTTGGAGTCAACATTTTGTGTGGTACAAGTGTTAACGTAACTTGCTTGTCCAGTACCGTTACCACAAGTTTACTCGATAGCGACGACGGTTTTACTCGCTAGCGATGACATAACTTTTTGTATGGAAAACTTTAGTTCCGTCAGTGACTGCTTGAGGCGCTGTGCAATTTTCCATAGACTTTTTTTACGTCGTCTCTAGCGAGTCAAACCCTCGTAAACTTATGGTTACGGTACAGGATTGTCGCTCCCGTTTACCTAGCACTTTATGCCTAGTCTTCACGCTATTGCAAGTCCGTCTGGGATTGCTTATTAAATTTTTTTTTTCGTTCTTTTGCTATTTCCTGAACTCTTTTTTATCAATTGTAAATTATCGTTAATTAGGTATTGTCAATCTATCCCCTATTTTATATTGAAACAAATTTAATTATACTTACGTTGTACTATTGTACATATTGTATTATGTGTAATAAATTGAGTACCTTAATATTTTTAGTATTCATCGGATCCACATTAACATTTTCATCACATTATCTTTGTTTTTCCATGCTTTCATTTCCTTTTTGCTGGTTCGTTTGCTGTAAACACGAACATAAGAGTTAATCATAGATTCTATCTACCATAACGCAGTTCGTATTTTCTCCCTAAAAAGTCGTACTGTAGACATTAAACTATAGGCATTACCTGCCTTTCTACTCTTCTTATTACTATTACTCTGTATTTTTGGATTATTGATGTTTTCTAATCCTTTTTGAACAATATTTATTGTGAATCTAAAAATGTCAAACTTTCGAAGCTCTGTTATACTACTTTTCTGTACATAATACTGTAAAAATAGCTGTGTTTTACCTTTGTTTGCAATTTTCCTTTAATTTGCATTGGGTGATGATTCGTTTTCCTGTATTTTCGTAATTTGCTTACTTTTTGACAGTATTTTTATCTTTATTGACATCGTTGTTATGACAATATCTTTCAAAGTCTGACAACTTCTATCAAAGTTTATTACTTTTTCGGGTTTAATCCTCTGTAAACCACCAGTATTCATGTTCTATTTTTGAACCTACCTCGATCTAAATTTGAACGGCCCCGGCCCCCTATATAAGCATTAATTTTTTTCATTCATTTCATTCGATTCCGAGTTCTAAGCTCGAACAGTTCTATTATACTTCAAAAATACTCTACATCTTCCCTCAAGAAGTCTTGAAGAACCGCCGGTGACTACTGAAACACCTCCTCACGCTAGGGGAGGGACCGGACACCGGAGGAGTATCCAAGCACATTGACTGCAGTAACACCTCCTCGCTCTAGGGGAGGGACCTGTCTCCTTCTCGGAAGAGGATCCGAGACCAAGTACTTCTGGCACTCCAACTGATCACAACATTTTCTATATAGTGCCCGTTACCCTCATTACTGCACATCGGCGTCTCTGCTCTTCACGGCGCCTGTCACCGCTGCACATCGGCGTCACTGCTCTTCACAGCGCCTGTCACTGCTGCACATCGGCGTCGCTGCTACCTCCGCTGTGTCGGCCCTGCACTCCGACGCCGCCCTTTGCTGCCTCAGGACAATACTTATTGAAGATTTGAAGATACTTACTCACGCCCACTGCACTTTACTTACATTCATACAGACATCACCTCATCTCATTTTTCGGTACTGTATTCTTTTTGTTGTAATATAAATTCTATTCCCTCTTCTACCTCTTTCTTTTACCTTCTTCTACTTCTCCACATTTGTCGCTTCACGACAAATTGGCGCCCAACTTTTAGTCTTCAGTCTTCCCTCTTTCTTTCTTTTCTTACATCTCATTCTTTTCATCTTCTATCTTTTTCTAAATTCAAAAATAACACTTTATCTAGTGTTCTTTACCTTTCACCCTCTTTACCTTTTCACCCTCTTTACCTTTCCACCCTCTTTACCTTTTCACCCTCTCTACCTTATCACCCTCTTTGACTATCTCTTTTGGATAACATATTATTAACTCCTTCACTATCTTCATATCTTAACCCCTTCACTATCATCTCATATCATCTTAAATCTTAACACCTTAACTATCATCTCAGAACTTAACCCCTTGAAACTCGGAGATAGTAAAATTTTGTTTTAGTTAACTTAACTTGAGAATTATTAACTTAACTAAATCTACCTTAATTGGTCGTAAGTTAACTTTGTTCTTTTAACTTAACTTTGATTTAAATAACTGTTCTCTAATTGACTTAACTTGAGAATAATTAACTTAACTTAATCTTTCTTAATTGATCTTAAGTTAACTTTGTTCTTTTAACTTAACTTTGATTTAAATAACTGTTCTCTAATTAACTAAACTTGAGAATTATTAACTTTACTAAATCTACCTTAATTGGTCTTAAGTTAACTTTGTTCTTTTAACTTAACTTTGATTTAAATAATTGTTCTCTAATTAACTTAATTAACCGAGAACTCTTATTTTTCTTAAACTCTCTTCCTATTTATTTTTACTCTCCGATTTTCTTTCTCAACCTATATCTTCACTAATTCACTTTAATCACTATTTGAAGAGAAATTAAGGTACCCAATTTTATTTTGAACTTTATCGAATTATTCATAACTTTTTAACTTTACTATGTCTCGTTTAATTAAATTTGATTATCTTAACAAAGCTGAACTTATTTATGAAATAAAGATTAGACTTGAGGAACCAACAAACACGGTTATAGACTTAAGAAAACAAATACAACAACTTTCTTCGATAACTTCATCAGAGGAAATATTAATTTCTCCTCTTCCTATTGATGAGGAACTTCCTGAAATTGAATCTACTCTTAACTACATTGAAGGAAAAATCTCTAGATTAATACAGGGTGATTCTAAATTTACTCGCTTAATTGAATCTTATCTAAATCATGTTTACTATAGATTTGAACGCATTGATATTGACTTAAGTCCTGAATTCTTAACTACTTTTAATGATCTTAAAAATAAATTTGATGGCTTAACTAATAAATTTGAGTCTTTTACCTTTCATCCAGCTGAAGATATAGTCAGAACTATTGATACCTCAGCTCCAATTACTTATAATCCTATAGATCCTCAACCCTCTCATAACTTTGTAATCCCTCAAACCTCTTTTCAACCTCTAACTTCCTCCCTTACCCAACCTACTATAAATCTTAAGATTTTCAAAGATATAAATCGTTATTCTTATAACGGTAAATCTTGCCCCAGGCCTTTTCTTCAAAAGTTAGACGAATATTGTATTTCAAGAAACATAGATAAAAATCTTCTTATTACTCAGGCATATGAAATCTTTACTGATAATGCTCTCCATTGGTTCAGATTCCAAATTAAAAGGAATCCTAATTTATCCTGGTCTGAAGCTTCCCAACTTTTAATTAAGGACTTTGGTCAATTTGATTTTGATAATAAACTTCTTGAGGCTATTAAAGATCGGACTCAAGGTTTAAATGAACCTATAGCTATTTATATTTCTATTATGTCTGGGATGTTTGAGCGTCTTTCTGAAAAATTACCTGAATGTAAAATTGTTGACATCCTACTTAGAAACATTAGACCTTGTTACTCAGTTTTTGTGGCTCTTAAAGATTGTAACACTATTGATTCTTTATTAACTACTTGTCAGAGTTATGAAAAATTCCTTGATAGAGACCAAAACTTTAAAGAACCTTTGGAAAACTTTTTAACACCTGAATTTAATTTTAAACCTCAAACACCATCCTCCACAAAACCACAATTCTTTAAAAAACCTTATCATGTTAACACCGTTCAGGAAGATATTAATACTCTTACTAAGGACATCTTCTGTGTTCGTTGTCGCAAACATGGACATAATCTTAGATCGTGTGCTCAACCTCACTTTATAATTTGTTTTAAATGCGGTTTGAAAGATTTTAAAACCCCAGATTGCCCTAAATGTAATTCTAAACCTAACACTAGCTCAAAAAACTAATAACTGACTTGAATAGCACTTCTAAATTTGACATTACTGAATGGAATAATTGGATCTTAACTCTAAAAAATTTTTTTTCTTCTTATAAAATCTCTTCAACATTATATTCTAGTGAAATAGATTCCAAACGTCCTTTCATTAATGTGCGAATTTATAACTTAAATATTTCTGGTTTACTTGATTCTGGTAGTTCAATTACTATTTTTGGTAACAATTCTCACTTTAAAATTCTCGAACTGGGTTTTAAGCTTTTCAAGTCAGACTACATTACTATTTCAACTGCGAGTAATCAAAAAATAAAATCACTAGGTTATTTTGAATTACCAATGATTTTTAATAAACAAACACATTTAATTAAAGCTTATGCTTTTCCTGAATTATTTCCTTCTCTTATTCTTGGTATTGATTTTTGGAAGAAATTTAATTTAATTCCTTCTATACTGTCTTCGTCTGGACTTTCCGATCTCAATTGCTCATCTATTCAAGAAGCTAATAGAAAAGTACTTCCTTATGATCATCTTTCTGAAGATCAGAAGAATATCGCGGATACCATTATAGGTCGCTTTAGAGAAATTTCTTTTGAAGAAAAAGGAGTATTGGGACGAACTCATCTCATCACGCATAAGATTGATACTGGCGATTCTCTTCCGATCAAACAAAGATGTTATCGGTTATCTCCTGTAAAACAAAAGGCATTAGTTGAAGAAGTGGATAAAATGCTGAAATGGGACGTCATCGAACCTGATGAAAGTCCCTGGCTATCTCCAGTGATTATCACTCCCAAGAAGAATGGAGAATGGCGCTTCTGCATTGATAGCAGGAAACTCAACTCCGTCACTCGTCGGGATGCTTATAACCTCCCTCTTATGAGTGAGATTTTGGACAACCTCAAGAATGCCAAATACTTATCTAGTATTGACATCGCCAAAGCGTTTTGGGAAACGCCACTGAATACTGAAGACAAAGACAAGACTGCATTTTACGTTCCTGGAAGAGGCATGTACAGATTTAAAGTCATGCCCTTTGGACTAACTAATTCTCCAGCTACTCAACAAAGACTTATGGATATGTTGTTTACCCCTGAGTTTGACAGCAAGGTCTTCTGCTATCTTGATGACATCGTTGTCATAAGTGAAACCTTTGAACAACACATTGCTCTTCTATTAAAAATCCACGAAAAACTTTCTTTTGCAAACTTGACTATAAATTTTGAAAAATCACAGTTTTTTAAAAAAGAGCTCAAATACCTCGGTTACGTCGTAGACGAGTATGGTCTCCGTGCTGATCCTGACAAAATCAGGCCGATTTTGGAATATCCTACCCCATCTTCTAGAAAAGAAGTACGAAGATTCATTGGCACTTGCAGCTGGTTTCGAAGATTCATCCCAAACTTCAGCACAATTGCTGCTCCACTTAACAAGCTTACATGTACAGGGAAAAATGCTCCGAAGTTCGCTTGGAATCCTGAAGCTGAATCTGCTTTTCTAAAGCTGAAGGAAGCTCTGGTTACTACTCCGGTGCTTGCTTGTCCAGATTTTAGCCTCCCTTTCTCGGTACATTGTGATGCGTCAAATTATGGTGTGGGAGCAATGCTTACTCAAGTCCAGAATGACAGGGAAGTGGTCATTGCTTACATGAGTAAATCTCTTAATAAAAACCAGCAAAATTACTCGACCACGGAGAGAGAAACCTTGGCTGTTATTACTGCTCTGGAACATTGGCGCTGTTATCTCGATAATGGTATGCAATTTACCATTTACACTGACCACGCAGCACTAAAGTGGTTCCTGAATTTATCTAATCCTTCTGGAAGACTTGCTCGCTGGACTCTACGTCTATCTGCTTTCAACTTTATCCTTAAACATAAAAAAGGTAAAGATAATGTTGTTCCGGATTTGCTTTCAAGATCTAAACCTTTGGACAGTGTGGACTCTTTTCATCATGGTGTTCTTCCTATCTCTACTGAAGAATCATCTCCTAACCGTGATTTGGAACAGTACAACAACATTTTACTTGGCTGCAGAAATAATCCTGATTCTTTTCCTAATTATATGGAGAAAGATGACAAGCTATACCGTCATATCTATTCTCCACATAATCTTAGTGAAGACTTCACTTGGAAAGAAGTTCCACTACCTCAAGACAGACAAATGCTCATCTCAACTAATCACGGCTCCGATACTGAACCTCATCTAGGGATCTTTAAAACTTATAAAAAACTCTCTTTCCGTTATTACTGGTCTGGAATGTTTAAAGACATTGCCAACTTTATTTCTAAATGTGATAAATGCCTAGCTTATAAACATCCTAACCATTCTCCATACGGACCTATGGGAAAACCCAAGATCTGTTCTAGACCCTTTCAAACTATTTCGCTTGACCTTATGGGCCCATTACCCATGACAAGAAATCGAAATCAATATATTCTAGTGATTAATTGTTGCTTTACCAAATATACTCTTATTTTTCCTCTTAAACGTGCTACCGCTTCTAATATAATTTATTTTCTCGAGAATTCCGTTTTTCTGACACATGGTGTACCTCAAACGGTTATCATGGATAACGGACCTCAATTTCAATCTCACGAATTTAATTCATTTTTAAAGAAATACAAGGTTCCTTTTATTTCTCACTCTCCTTTTTACTGTCCTCAAGTCAATCCTACAGAAAGATATAATAGAACTATAATTACTGCGTTAGCCACCTTAGTAGGAGACGATCATAGAAAGTGGGATAATTACCTCTCTAAAATTCAACAAGCCTTAAACAGTTGCGTTAGCTCTATAACTGGCTTTACGCCTAATTTCTTAGTGTTTGGTCGAGAAACCATTCCCTGCGGTTCTTTTTACACTTCATCTCGAAGTATCGAAGAAATTACCTTTCTACCTCGCGATATTTACGCTGAAAATGTTGGTTTTCTCGCGTCTTATTTCGATAAAGTTCAAACTGCATTATATTTAGCTCATGCTAAAAACAGCGCGCGTTATGATTTGCGTCGAGCTTTTAAAGAATTTAATGTCGGTGATATAGTTTGGCGTAAGAATTATGTGCAAAGCAATGCAGGTTCTTACTTTAGCGCAAAACTTGCCCCTAAATTTGTAAAATGTAAAGTTTTTGAAAAAATTTCACCTTTAGTTTATATATTGGAAGATGCTAATGGTTCTAAAACCAAATGGCATATCAAGGACATTAAAATCTAATTTTCATAACTTCTATTTTTTTCTCTAACTTTCATTTCGTAACTTCATTTACTCATCATTCATAATTCATTCATCAATCATCTTTCGTGATTATATTTATTTCGTATTTAGTTGTATTCTGGCTTTTAAGCTTATACGACGTACTTTAAATACGTTATCCTTATCCTCTAGTTTTCTTTTCTTTTAGGAGCATTTAATAGCTCTTATTAATTGTATCTTTAAATCTCTTTTCTTCTTTTCTTTCCTTAAGGAGGCTCTAAACCTCTTCTCTTTACTTAAGGGACTCTAAATCCCTTACGTTAACTCGGGAGGCTCTAAACCTCATCTCTTTACTTAAAGGACTCTAAACCCCTTAGTACTAACTAGTACGTTCTTTTGAGCGGTTGATTACTCGTTAAATAAGCCTTAGGTCCGAGCGGTTGATTACTCGTTAAATAAGCCTTACATTGGAGCGGTTGATTACTCCTTACGTAGGCCTAGAATCAAACTTTTTTTTTCCATCTATGGAGCGGTTGACAACTCCTTAAATAAGCCTGTCGTTATTGAGGAATTATTTTCTAGAGTGGCAGTCATTGAATGTGAACTCCACCCTTACGGTATGAAGATGATAGAATGCTAGAAGAAGAATAAATATTTTTATGTAAGGTTGTATATTAGGCGAAATAGATTCCTAGGTTTTCTTTAGATCTTCTTTCAAAAATTTTCTCTAAGTCGAAAATTTTTCTGGGGTTGTGGGGGAAATGTACTATTGTACATATTGTATTATGTGTAATAAATTGAGTACCTTAATATTTTTAGTATTCATCGGATCCACATTAACATTTTCATCACATTATCTTTGTTTTTCCATGCTTTCATTTCCTTTTTGCTGGTTCGTTTGCTGTAAACACGAACATAAGAGTTAATCATAGATTCTATCTACCATAACGCAGTTCGTATTTTCTCCCTAAAAAGTCGTACTGTAGACATTAAACTATAGGCATTACCTGCCTTTCTACTCTTCTTATTACTATTACTCTGTATTTTTGGATTATTGATGTTTTCTAATCCTTTTTGAACAATATTTATTGTGAATCTAAAAATGTCAAACTTTCGAAGCTCTGTTATACTACTTTTCTGTACATAATACTGTAAAAATAGCTGTGTTTTACCTTTGTTTGCAATTTTCCTTTAATTTGCATTGGGTGATGATTCGTTTTCCTGTATTTTCGTAATTTGCTTACTTTTTGACAGTATTTTTATCTTTATTGACATCGTTGTTATGACAATATCTTTCAAAGTCTGACAACTTCTATCAAAGTTTATTACTTTTTCGGGTTTAATCCTCTGTAAACCACCAGTATTCATGTTCTATTTTTGAACCTACCTCGATCTAAATTTGAACGGCCCCGGCCCCCTATATAAGCATTAATTTTTTTCATTCATTTCATTCGATTCCGAGTTCTAAGCTCGAACAGTTCTATTATACTTCAAAAATACTCTACATCTTCCCTCAAGAAGTCTTGAAGAACCGCCGGTGACTACTGAAACACCTCCTCACGCTAGGGGAGGGACCGGACACCGGAGGAGTATCCAAGCACATTGACTGCAGTAACACCTCCTCGCTCTAGGGGAGGGACCTGTCTCCTTCTCGGAAGAGGATCCGAGACCAAGTACTTCTGGCACTCCAACTGATCACAACATTTTCTATATAGTGCCCGTTACCCTCATTACTGCACATCGGCGTCTCTGCTCTTCACGGCGCCTGTCACCGCTGCACATCGGCGTCACTGCTCTTCACAGCGCCTGTCACTGCTGCACATCGGCGTCGCTGCTACCTCCGCTGTGTCGGCCCTGCACTCCGACGCCGCCCTTTGCTGCCTCAGGACAATACTTATTGAAGATTTGAAGATACTTACTCACGCCCACTGCACTTTACTTACATTCATACAGACATCACCTCATCTCATTTTTCGGTACTGTATTCTTTTTGTTGTAATATAAATTCTATTCCCTCTTCTACCTCTTTCTTTTACCTTCTTCTACTTCTCTGATAGAAGTATTCCAACGCCTATGAACTTAATGTTCATTTTAAATTAAATTATAACTTTTAAACAACTATTTTATAAGGTATCTAACAGCCTGGCTGGAGAACGAACGAATAATATATATTTCTGAAATCCCATATTTATACCCTAAAAAGTAGTTACATACATTATATCAACAGGATGTGGCAAAGCGATAAGAAATTGTATTTAGGTGCAACACCTATGTAGAAACGAGTTAATTAGTTTCAATGCATCAAAATCAAGGAATATACTTTTTCCCTAATAATACCAGCATATTTAACTATAATACCTATTCTGTAAGTTAACTTGTTCTTTACTCGTATTTTCCAAAAAACATATAATCGATGTTTGTTTGCCTACACTTGTTACTGACTTCAAAAAAGGAAGTTATCAATTCACAAACAAGTGTGATAAAGTCCGTCAGTGTATGTATATTTGTGTATATGTGAGTTTGTCAAGAAGACATCGTGAGATGATTCAATAAGGTATACCTCAACTTAGGGTACAGTGTAAGTTTCATCAAAATCAGTCCAGTAGGTTTTGAGATATGGGAAATAATAATAACTCATCATCATAATCATCATTATCAGCCAAAGGACGTCCACTGCTGAACATAGACCTCCCTCACGGTTTTCCACAGCGATCACACAAGCGGTTTGCATCCAGTGTGATCCTGCGATCTTAACAAGGTCGTCCGTCCTTCGGTCGGGTTCGTCCGGTGGACGTCACACGCTGCGGTTTTTGTCGAAAGGTCTCCAATCTAGAACTTTTCTGCCCCAACGGATGGCAGTGGGCAGGGCACATGAGCTTACTGATTCGTAGGGATATGTCCGTAATAATAATTACTAAAATGCATAAATAAAAAAAAGTAAAAAAAGTAAACGTACTCCAACAGTCTACGCATCTTATGCACTGAGACCAAAACAATTTGTTTTTTCCAAATAGAAGACAATTGCGTTATTTCAAGCTTTTTAGTCAGTTTATTTAAGACGGTTTTATTATTTTAATATTTTTCTAAAGTGGGTAGGTATGATATTTTTAATAAGTCACTTTTCTAATACTTAACTTACTTACTTAATTTGACTTACTTACAAATACAAAGTTCATTTTAATTTTGCGATTTTAATGCAGTATTAGGTATGCCGCTATTTTTGTTCAACCCTTTGGTACCCAACTATAACTATATAGGGTATCCCAAAAATTAAGGTTAATGCTATAACTCCAAATGGATAACATTGCAGCCTATTATATACCAAAAATATTTCAAGTACCAGATTAAAATTTTCGAGATTCCCTTTATAAAACCGGCTAAGTGCGAGTCGGACTCGCGCACTCAGGGTTCTGTGCCAACTTTAACTGAATTAGGTAATCCACTTACTTCTACTTAGTAAAATACCACAATATTTTGTTGACTGCAAATATAACTTTGTTTTTCATAGTGTTTGTATGAAGTACAAAGTTATGTTTGCGGTTGTTGAAAATATGCTATATCTCAAAAAATACTCGTTTGATCTCGTCCAAACCAATTTTCGTTGAAAGTATTAATACGATCTATATTATGTATTTTTTCAAAATTAACACTCTCTTGGTTTAGAAGTTAGATGGGGGGGGGGGACGCCCATTTTACCACTTTGGAAGCGGATAGCTATGAAACGTTAGACTTTATAAGAAAATGGTTTTAGGAACCTCAATATCATTTTAAAAGACCTATCTATAGACTCCCCACACGCATAGGTTTGACTAAAAAAGTTTTTTTTGGTTTTAGTTTCATGTATGGGAGCCCCCCCTTAAATGACATTATTTTTTATTTTTTGTATGAGAATCGGTAAGCGGTTAACAGCATACATCTTCCTACCAAATTTCAACAGTGTAATGCTTATAGTTACAGAATAAAATGGCTGTGACATACGGACGGACAGACAGACAGACAGACTGACAGACAGACAGACTCACTTGATGAAACTATAAGGGTGCCGTTTTTTGCTATTCGGCTACAGAACCCTAAAAATTGCCACTTCGCTCAAAAAAATTGTGTCACTTCCTCAAATTGTGTCAATTTCAAGATCTGTTTTGTTATGTACTCTAATAATTGCGCCATCTAAATGACCTTTTAGATAAAAATATTTTACGGTAACACCAAAATATATCTAGCTTTTTAATTTGTTTGGAAAATCTAATTCAAACATCAGCCTTCCATTGCCTTTGGAGTAAAAGAAATGTTCTTACTAAGAGCAATGTGCCAGTTAATTCCAAAACTTGCTAAGTAACTGTCAATCATAAAACGGTAAGGAACTATTATTTAGCAATTAAAAATTCTGGTGCACAAAGGTCGTGTTTTCGGACTCAATATATGATGAATGACATACGAAATTACGCTGCGAGCCAAGGCTATGACAAGGATTCGAATTTCGAACATATACAAAAGCAAACCTGTGTATCAAACTATGGTATCAAACAAAAACATTATCCTCCATTTGACACGGTCGAGTAAAAAGTGTCCTGCTTACTCAGCTCTACCCCTATCACGAATAATGTGCGTCAAAGTATTCGTATAGTAACGTAATCATTTGTATGAGAATCTGAAAGCGCCTCTATCGGACGTAAAACAAACTAAATTTGGCAGGTCAAATACTTGACATTTATTGTGCGTGAACATTTTCTATGGTGTTAAACTGGATTTGCGATCACGAAACTTTCTTTGACGTATAGTATCGTGAGTTGCAACCAGGTTACTTGAGATTCTGAGTGTCAACAATGAGCAAAGAGAAACAAGGTAACTTTACGGATAAGAAATCCTTAATTGTTTTTTTTTCTAAAATAATCATACAACTTCATTTGAAGACGGATTCAAGCTCCTGGAATGGGAAACATTCAGCATTAACGTCAATAGCAAATACATCTCTCACCTCCGGTTTACTGATAATATACTATTCGTGCAGCCGAAGATGATATTTTGGAACTACAGTCGAAATCCTTGACCGAGCCTTACAACAAGTGGTTTTAAGGAAGAGGTCTATCAACGAATCCAACGCGGCCGGCTAGGCAGAGGTCGGGCACCTGCGCAAGAGCTTCTTCTCGTCTAACCTCAGTGTTTAAAGACGAAAGTCTTCAACGGGTGTGTGTCTATGTGTGAGAACATACGGATCCGACATATAGTTTCTTACTATATGTTCTCAAAATCTCACATATAACAACAGACAGAGCTTTGGCTTTTGGCGAGAAATAAACATGTGAAATAAAGAATACATTTGTAGTCATTTTTATATTTCCTAAATTAAGACAAGATATTGCAGTAGAAATATGAAATTTACTAGCGGTCCCCCGCGACTTCGTCCGCGCGTTTTGAGTTTGCTCCCTCCCCTCCCGTCGCAGCGTCATGTTTTACATCCTAAAGCCTTTCTCGATAAATAAGCTATCCAACACAGAAATATTTTTTCAAATCGGTCCAGCAGTTCCTGAGATAAGCGCGTTCAAACAAACAAACTCGTCAGCTTTATAATATATTAGCGCAAGCGCACATTGTACTTAAGCTGCGAACATTATTTTGGTGCGGAGTTATGTTAAAACTGTGATAGCTCCTAAGATATTTATTAAAATCAAATGATATAAAGGGCAACTTGGTTCTAAATGAAATGCTCGTGATGATGAATGTATTTATTTTGATAAGAATAAATATCTGTGGGTATAATACACCTCTAAAAATAATGCATTATTTTTTTACAAATTTATTAACATAAAAAAGGTTGTAGTAAGTCAACCATAAAAGATAGACATATGCTGTCGCGGACTTTATTATAGAACTTTTAATGCTGAACAATCCCGTCATACCTGATTTTTGTGTAACTTAAGCGGTTTCCGCAGCGTATGCAGCGGAAGCTCTCAAAAGGAATATCTTTCTCCCTTTTTCGCAACATTTTTCATTTCTGCTGTGGTCTTATGAGTCGTATCTTTATGTTATATAGCCTAAAGCCTTCCTCGATAAATAAACTATCCAACGTAAAAAAAAAAATTCAAATCGGGCCAGTAGTTTTTGATATTAGCGCGTTCAAACAAACAAACTTTTCAGCTTTATAATATTAGTATAGATTACAAAAGTTTTTATCTTCTACTCTTTCTTCTTAACTTGAAAAGAAATCAGGAACAGGGACACTTTTAAGCGGTGTATCGATTTGGATCTTGTTGGGTTCATCTTTGCTCTGATTATGGGGGAGTAACGAAGACCGCCGGAACTGCTAGACTCACTTTAATTCTTCTGGCTAGGTAGGCGTATTTCTATACATTGTATTTTGGTCGGTATTCATTCTGAAAAATAATATATATATTTTATATTCACATTAATGATTTTCATTCCATTTGTTAGAAACAGCGTCCTCTTGGTGAGCTGAGGGCTTGGATAAATCACAATATCTTGAGAAATAAGATCTAGCTAGAATCTCGCTTTAACCCTTCTTTGCATGGTGAGGGAAATTTCCATCAGAATATTTAGTCAACAAAAAAAGGTACTCAAAACCCTTGTACTGTAAATTTGTTGTTGCTGGCAACATTTTAAGCGACTATTGCGTACAACAAAACGCAGCTGTCAAAAAAAACAAACGTCACTGTCAATTACCAGGCCTAGAACTTGTCATTCCGCTGTTTGTTGTGACTGTAAAAAAGGAGCGAGATTTTAGTTTGTTTTATGGAAATAAACGGATATACAAAATACAGTAAAAGTGAAAATGAGTGGAAATAAGGTTTGTTTTCATGTTTTTGTTGTGTTATGTACAATTTATATCAAAACACTGTGAATAAATTGCTCAAAACTATGTGATGGAAATTTACATCTCTATGCAGTAATTTCACTTGTAATGTATGGCAAACATTTTTTTGTAAATGTTTATTTTATGTTGTTTTTTAAGGAAACTTGAATGAAAGAGATATTGAAGATTATCTTAATAAGTTACAAGGCGGTTGGCTCTCAGAAGATGACCTCGATGACCAAGATTCCGATGATGAAAACCGCGATTCTGTTGAAGTTATAAGAGTGTTGCAGGATTTGAACGACGATGATGATGATGATGGGGATGATGTGGATGAAACTTGTGACATTGATCCTCCTCTTGTAGAAACAGAAGATCAAGAACCCTCTCACCCATCAACTTCATCCAATTTGCAGTCTTCATCCAGTTTTCTATTTGACAAAAGAAGCTTGATTTGGAAAAAAAGGAATCTGGTGTATGATGAAGATAAAATTACTTTCTTGGGGAGTTCTACTGCTTCAGGTGGTCTATCACACCTAGAAACTCCATATCAATGTTTTAACTATTTTATCACTGAAGATTTTATCAAAACATTAGTAGCGGAGACAAAATTATACATAATACAGAGTAATCCCAGTTCATCTATAACAGTTACAGAATGTGATTTGTATAAGTTCTTTGGTATATTATTGTACATGTCAGTAATCAAATTTCCTAGCACAAGATCATACTGGTCGCCAAAGTTTGGATATAAGCCCATTTCTTCAACAATGCCACTGAACAAGTTTGAGAAAATAAAGTTATCATTACATTTTAATAACAATGATCTTCACAAACCTATAGGTCATCCAGAACATGACAGGCTTTATAAAATCCGCCCTGTTATCAAGCATCTCAATGAGAGGTTTGCCACGGTGCCAATAGATCAAAGACTTTCTGTGGATGAACAGATGTGTTCTACGAAAATAGGTCATTTTTTAAAACAATATCTGCCTAATAAGCCCCATAAATGGGGCTTCAAATTATATTATGTTCTTTGTGATTTGATGGGATATGCCCACAAGTTTGAGGTATATTCTGGACAAGAGAATACAGAAAAGCTTACAGATGAACCAGATCTTGGTGCAACAGGAAATGTTGTAGTTCGTTTACTTCGAGGAGTGCCAAGAAAGCAAAACCATATCACATACTTTGATAATTTTTATACATCTTTGCCATTGGTAGTTTTTTTAGCTAAATCAGGCATTTACACAGTGGGTACTGTGCAACAAAACAGGATTCCAAATAATAAACTTCCAGAGAAGAAAAACTTCATGAAAAAATCTGTGCCCAGAGGTACTGTGCAACAAAACAGGATTTCAAATAATAAACTTCCAGAGAAGAAAAACTTCATGAAAAAATCTGTGCCCAAAGGTAGTTTTGAGGAAAGAGTGTCTGTGCATGATGGTATAGATTTGAGTTGTGTGGCTTGGAAAGATAATAAAATAGTAACCCTGCTATCTTCTTATGCTGGAGCATTGCCTGTAACTTAAGTCAATAGATATGACAGGACAATAAAAGGAAAAATTGATATTACTTGCCCGTTTATTGTCCAAGAGTACAATAAACATATGGGAGGAGTAGATCTCATGGATAGCTTTTTGGGCAGAAATCATATAACAATAAGGTCTAAAAAGTGGTACTTGCGTATATTTTATCATTTATTTGATCTAGCTATTATAAACTCTTGGATTATATATAAAAAAAATGCTCAAGAAAGAGGTGAACCCAAAAAGAGTCTACTTACAATGGGCCAATTCAGAAATGAATTGGCTTTTGTGCTATGCAACAGAGGACCCACCAAAGACGCTAAAAGAGGTCGTCCTAGTACCAGTTTACTAGAAGATAATTATTATCAAAAAACGAAAAGGTTCTCCAGCACCACCACCTCCAAAAGACATAAGAAAAGATGGTGCTGAACATTGGCCAACAGTAGGTGGGTCACTCCGGTGCAAATTTCCCAAATGTAAAGGCTATTCCACAATTTCGTGTAGTAAATGTGGCGTCAATTTGTGCTTAAATAAAAATAATAATTGTTATTTTAATTATCATAAAGAATAAAGAAGATTGAGTAAACAATATTTTTTTATTTATTTAGTACTGAGCTAAATATGTGACAGTGCATGATGATGTAAATTTCCATCATACTGTTTTTTACACAATACATATTTTTATTTACATAAGGATTTTTAAAATATTTTTCCTTTAATCTAGAGCATTAATTACATCGCCCTGATTTATTTTTAAAAAAATAGCAAAAATCATGCAAAGAAGGGTAGCCAATGAATAAAAGCACTTTAATCACAAATCCTTGTATTACTTTTACGTACTCACTTTTTCAAAAACTCAAATATTGTTGTTTTACTGCAAACGACTTGTCCTCGTTATTTTAAATATTTTTCATTATTTTTAACTAAATCTTTTGTAAAACTTTTGAATTTGTCACAATATGATGGCATAACGTCAATCTGTCAATTGACAGTCTAGCAAACAGTTCAAAAATCTAAAGATTACAGAAAAACATATATCTTCATATTTTAATAGACCAAAATTTTACATTTACAAACCCTGCCAAACATATTGTTCGTAATTTTGTTCCGTTATTGATTTGTCTTAGATTTACTGGAATATCATAATATATCTCGACAATATTCATAAAAAAGATGGCTTAACTTGTTTCTGGACGTATCATTCAACGGCCATATTTACGTTAGTATGACGTCAACATCGTCAATGCTATCGAGCTTACTACACGACACGAGAGTGTTCGTGATGCCGACTAACGTTGTACTGCGTAAACTCGCTACGCTAACGTGACGAATACGTCAAAAGTTCGTGATTGAGGAGACGCGCACGCGATTTCTTTGTGTTTTATTAGTGTCTTAAACATTTTGTAGCTTATTCTGCTTCGCAATTTGTACTTTGATATCATTGATCTCGACGACTTAGTTTTTCATCTGAAATCTAATTTTTGTGATCGAATTATTGTATAAAACACATCGAAAAATTATCTTGATTAATTAAACCAACAGTTAGACTTTATATTAATATATTTTTTGTACTTGATAGTTACCGCGAAAACAACTAGTAGAAAAAATATATAGTCTTACCAATAAGTAATGTTTGCTCAAGATCACAATAGCAAGCCATCTTGGTGAAATTTGACAACAAATCCGCCACGTACATTTTGGCAACTTTCCTTCCTTCTTTATTTTATTTATTTTTATTTAAAGACTTTATTGCACAAATTAAGTGTAAAAAGGTGGACTTCATGTTTAAAGCATTCTCTGCCAGTCAAACCTTTAGGTCGTGCAGAAAGATGTCAACGTGTGCAGTGAAAAGCTTCTAAAGTAAGAAGGAAAATGGTAACAATAATCCTATTATCCTATAAGAATAATGTACATAATATTAGAATATATTATATAAATAGATAAACTAACTTTAAAATAGTTACTATAACTTTAACTATATACATATGTATTTAAACATACTTAAGCATAAATAATGCATACATATAATAATAATATTACTATGCAATTATTCACTCTTTCAGAAATGTGCGAACTTTATTCTTGAAAGATAACCTATAATTAGTTTTCTTTATATCTAAGGGAAGAGAGTTCCAGAGTAGTGTAGCTGTCACTGAAATTTACGAGCAGCGGTGAGCTTGCTAACCTAGCCGAAGGTTGTCAGAGGAACGAAGACAACGATCATGAGTTCCTCCTTTACTAGTAGAGTAGACTTATATGTTGACTTAGTTGTTAATGTGAAGTTTCTCAGCTGTGTACATAAATTTACATTTAAATACATGTCGAAAATAAATAGAAATAGTCTACCAAATTTGTAACAATAAGTTGTATGGTACGAAAGTACCATACATTCTTTATTTTCATGGTGACATTACCCATTAATTCGTTTTCAACTCTACTCGTGTATCATGGTTGAGATATTTTTGTTTTTAATATTAAAATATTTGACAATATTTGAGATAAAAAAATACACCAGCGATATAAGACAAACCATAGAAAGAGAGTAAACAAAACCTTTGCTTATCCAGAAGGTTAAGCAAGGGTTTTGTATAGAAGACAGAAGTCTCGACCGAGTAACAATTGTATCTCGCTGCTCTACTCTGTGCTTGTGATCAAGACTCAGTTTGCATGCTCAAACACTGCAAAAGGGGCATATGTAACCAGCCCAATGCAACTACATTAACTAAACATAATTTTAACATAAGAACTTGTATTTTACTTGATTTTGCTATAATTTTTTATATAGAACTGCCACAAATCGATCATTACTTTTAAATCTATCTGCCAAAACAAACGTTAATAACTTCATGATACATGATATTATTATAACGAAAAACGACAAAGTAGATACTAAAATCTATCCAAAAACGCTTAATAGGACACAATAAAACACAAAGTAGCATAGCAAATCATTTTAAATAATATTTACACCTAAGCATCAATCATTAAGGTGATGTTCACGTTTCACTCGGGAACACTTCTTCTTAAGTGGAAAGCTTCAACATTCAAAGTCTGAGAACTAAGGTTGGTGACTCTCCATTCACCATCAGGATATACTCGGCTGCTGAATACCACTTCCCCTTCACCGCAGAACAGTTCCAAAGAACTGGCGTCTAAGAAAATTCGCCACGATTTAGATCCAATTGGTTCCCATTCCACTTGGCGCACATCATCAGATCCTCTATCTACAACCACTTTACCTTCCACAGGATTCCAGGTAAGCCAAGCCTTTTTGCCCCCATATCTTCCCTCGATCAACAGTTTCATATGCTGACTCAAGTCTCCATTCACAATAATCTCCCCAGTCTTCTCAAATTGGATAGCCCCATTAGGTTCTAATTCTCCAGCAAATACAGAATGTTCTCTCAAAGACAACACTTCTTCAATCGGCTTCATTATAATACGATTACCAATGAGCCTCAGTTCTCTAATCATAGTTAATGCACCGGTCCAGCCATCAATTTCTTCAGGATGTGGTACTTCCCACATGTTAAACCATCCGACAACATACCTTTTTCCATCTTTCTCCATCGTTTGTGTTGCGTAAAAGTCGTGACCGAAATCGATCTCCTGAAATTCAACTTCTGGTATGAATTGAAATGTTTCATAATCAAAGCTTCCGATGTAGTAACCAGTTTGATGTACATTTTTGTACCTGTCACCTTGAGGCTCCAGTCCTTGTGGTGACATAAGCAAAATAAACTTGCCGTCTAGTTCAAAGAAATCTGGACATTCCCACATATATCCCATATCACCTTTTGATTCTCCTATCACAGATAAAAACTCCCAACTCTTCAAATCTGGTGATCTGTAGAGAAGCACTCTACCTCTTGCGTCTTCAGTAGCACTACCAATAACAACGTACCAATAATCTTCATATTTCCATACTTTTGGGTCTCTGAAGTCTGGAGATCCGTTCGGCGCAGATGGGAGAACGGGATTTCCCTCATATTTTTGAAACGTGATACCATCTTTGCTGTAAGCCAAGTACTGGCTTTCGTTGAAAAAAGGTTCTTTATCTAAATTTTCGCGACCTGTGTACATCAGAACCATTTCATCTCCATCGACTACTGCACTGCCTGAGAAGCACATTTCCTTTTCTGGTATTAAAGCTGTTGGCAATTGTTTCCAATCGACCAAATTGGTACTGGACACATGTCCCCAGTGCATCGGTCCCCATACACTGGCGAATGGATAATACTGGTAGAAAAGATGATATTCACCGTTGTAGAATGAGAAGCCATTTGGATCGTTCATCCATCCTACAGGCGGAGAAACATGATAATGAAGTCTGTACCGTGGGTTGATTTCTCCTTTCTTGGTGGATATGTACTCTTCAATTTCAGCCACGCCTTGGGTCAGTTGACGAAATGATTTTGATGAAACTGCAGATATTATGCAAACAAATATAATAATCTGTCGTAAGACTCCCATGGTGATAGATTATGTTGCGGTTTCACTGAGATATTCTTTTATATGTGCCAAGTAGCTATCGGGTGAAGCTAATCTTATTGATAAGATGTTTGTGAAGGGTTTTGTTTAGATCTCCATGGAAGACATTTTATATTGATTTGAGTATGATAAGTATTCGCGTTGCATTTTCGAGATAACATTTTCAATTGTAGAGAAAATGCACGAATTGTTTACACATAGGTTATCGCACGTCTGTGAGGATTGTAGCCCAACTATTAAATCGACGTTTCAATTTTGAAAGTAATAAAACGCATACTAAAGATTTTGGACTCGTTTTTAAAACAAAATCTGGAGTTTGTAACACATTACATAAAACGTTATAAGGCCAAAGGTATGGGTTCTGCTTCTAGACTTGTGCTAAGATTGCTGGCATATTTTGTTACTAACTGTCAATAAAACATCTAATAAACGTAATGATAAAATTGTATTCAGCCATTGGTTTTTATAGTTAAGTAGAACTTATAAATCAGTTTTTTTTTACAAAAGCTATATGTTGTCAATTGTAATAAGTTCATAGTTCAACAAAAAAGATAACAGGTACTGAAAAGTACAAAAAAGAGGCAATTTTGTAAAATTCATGTGGATTTGTGGTCCCTCAAACAATATAATTATACTCTAAAATACAAACGTTAACAACTAAATTTTACTATTTTTTAGGTACATTTAATGATTCAAACGTCGATTTCTTGTTTGGTCTCTCAATCCTCACAGTCGTGTATTGCTATGTTGGCACTAGGTATTTCACTTAGGGCTGATTTTGCAATACTCGTAGTCAGATAATAAATATTCGTCGAACAGAATACAACATGGCTAATTTGAAAACGTCACCTAATTGTCAGCAATCATACATTACTGTCATGTCTTAAAATCTGTCGCTTTATAATTTATCAGTCTTATAAGTTTTATCTGACCATTGAAAAAATCGGCCCTTAGTTAAATAAATAATATAATGCTATTATTATCCAGTCATTTTAATAATTAAATAGGTATAAATAGAATTCTCAAACAAATATGTAAAATAAATTTAATACACAAACATTTAAATTTAAATTTAAACATTGAATTGATACGCCTATCAAGCAACTTTAAGCAAATTATTTTCAACGTTTTATTTTAGTGTTAATAATAACGAAAATAACAGTACAAAAAAGCTAAAAAAATTCACAGAAGATCTATTCCACGCACTCATTTCCGTAATACTTTTCTTTAAATGATAAGTTTGAAGTTCCAGAGTCTGCGGACTCAGGTTTGTAACCTTCCAGTCACCAGTAGGAAACACCCGACTACTAAAAACTACTTCGCCTTCACCACAAAACAATTCCACTGAACTGGCATCCAAGAAGATTCTCCAGACGTGTGAACCAATCGGATACCACTCAACTTGACGTGTGTCATTAGAGCCTCTGTCCACGACAACTTTACCCACTACTGGATCCCATCTCAGCCACGCTTTGCCACCTCCATCTCTCCCTTCCAGCAAAAGCTCAACCTTTTCATTCATTGTTACATTAAAAATAATTTCTGCTGTCTTTTCGAATTCGATAACTCCATTCTGTGGTAACGCGGTAACTTTAGCTTGCTCTCTTAGTGTGGTCATTGATTCCACTGGCTTTTGTATGATACGATCTCCATCAAGTGTCAGCTCTCTAATAGTTGTTAGTAAACCAGCCCAACCATCGACAGCCTCAGGGTGATCCACCTCCCACATTCCGAACCAGCCCACCATATATCGCTTGCCTTCATTGTCCATCGTTTGAGTCGCGTAAAAATCATGGCCAAAATCAATCTCTTGAAACTCAACTTCAGTCACAAATTCAAAAGTTGTATAATTAAAACTGCCTATAATGTATCCAGTTTGAAAAGTATTCTTGTATCTATCACCTTGAGGTTCTAATCCCTGTGGTGACATGAGCAAAATGAACTTGCCGTCTAGTTCGAAGAAATCAGGACACTCCCACATGTACCCCATAGTACCGTTCGATTCTCCTATAACAGTTAAGAAAGTCCAATTTTCCAAATCTTGTGATCTGTAAAGAAGTACTCTTCCTTGGTTATTATCGTTCTTACTTCCCAGAACAACGTACCAGTAGTTTTCATGCTTCCAAACTTTGGGGTCTCGAAAGTCTGGAGATCCGTTCGGGGCTGATGCAAGTACTGGGTTTCCTTCATATTTTTTAAAGTTAACACCATCCGTGCTGGTAGCCAAGAATTGAGTTTCATTGTAAGTATTTATTGCAGGGTCCAAGATCTCGTGGGCAGTGTACATAAGCACCAATTGATTTCCATCGACAACGGCGCTGCCGGAAAAGCATTGTTCTTTATCAGGCAATAATGCTGTTGGTAATTCCTTCCAGTTGACCAGATCTTTGCTTGTTGAATGACCCCAGTGAATCGGTCCCGTTGTGGTCTTATAAGGGTAGAATTGGTAGAAGATGTGGTATTCGGTATTGAAGAAAGAAAAGCCATTAGGGTCGTTCATCCATCCAACTGGTGGGGCAACATGGTAATGAGGTCTATAGCGCGGATTTATTTCTGTTCTTTTCTTGGCTATGTATTCCTCTAGCTTGGTCTTTGCTGTGTCCAGGTCTGAAGATTGCGATACCACTGCCGCAACAAAGCACAGACTAACGACGAGTTGATGGAACCCCGTCATGACTAAAACTAATGCAATCAAAGCGGTTTAATTTGATCGAATGTGTTTTTATATGAACAGTAGTTCATTGGAACATGCAAGTGTTATCACTTAGATAAGTGTTAGTGAAGGGCTTTGTTTAGTACTCTTTAAGTGGCAATTGTGTCTGTTTGATTACTCATAATGTACCTAGTTAGGGGTCTACTCTTTATTATGATTCCGTGTTATTGACACTGACCATCTTTATCACGTTAGCTAGCATCTCAATGCGAGCGGGCGTGGTAGAGAGATTGAAAAACACAAATGAGGCACTAGATCAACTATAGTTTTCATAACGGGAAATATAAAGTCTTGTCGAGGTTAGCTGGAGGGGAACACCTTTAGATGCTGTATTATATTTATTGTTATACATATTTTTTTACGACACGTAGTCCATATATCTGTACATTTTATTTATTTACAAGCTTTGAAAGTTTAAAAAATATTTATACAGAGTGTGGCCTGTAATATTTTTTTTTAATATGGGCCCTATAAGACGTATTCAGTAATCCTAATTAAATTATTGTTAATTTCTTAAAATATATATTCCAACAACATAATCATTTAATACAACGTGTAAGTAATTTTGGTATGCATTGATTATACTTTGGATTACTACGAGTATATCTTTGAGTTTAAGCATCATAGTGCACTAGGTAACATCAGTCAAGGTAACTAGGTATTCTGTAGAATTGATTAAAAAAATAGTCATATTACAGGCCATACGCTGTATAGTATAGTACTAAAGCCATAAATACTCTTTCTTTTAACGCAATGTATTTTCATAATTTACCTTTATTTTTTCAGATATACGAAAATTATCATTCGAGCTAGTTGCGTGAGTCGATTGATTGACAATGTAGATAAATATTTGATCCGAGTCATTCTGCGGTGATATAATATTACAAGAAAAACACAAACAAAACCACGGTTTTTAGAAAAAGCAGTAAGAACAATTCAACAAAATTATTTGTTATTGCGAAAATATCTGTCAATTGTGTTTTCATCTTAATATACTTTATTAATAACAAACAAAAAAAACTAAGATATGCAACATCAAAAATAACCTTAAATCTATCTATTAAAAAACGAAACCATTTTCTTTCGGCAAGGAGGCTATGATGCTGGCTACATAGCCGCGTTGGATAGCTATGCTAATCCTTTGAGCTAGGAATTAAAATTAACATTAATGCCGTATTAAGGATATTTTCCCCGTTAACATTATACATGTATTTTATGTTGGTTTTATAACAAATGAAAGTAAAAATAAATTAATGAGATAAGATATTGAACTCAGTGAAACCAGAGTAATATACATATAATAATTTTAAATAGTTACACGACAAGTAAATTAATGTTCATTAAAACAAAAACAACAGTAATACAGGTTTAAATTTTAATCAGTGACCAAATTTTGTGTGAAGACTCCACTGATGAATATGAACAACTTTTACTACGGGAGCAATAGTGAAATCGAGAAAACAAAATCAGCTGTTCCATACAAAAGCTCAATTGGCGCGCTGTCAAAATGTATGGAACAGCATTTTTTTTTCTCGATTTCAATATTGCTCCCATAGTAAAAGTTGTTAATATTCATCAGTGGAGTCTTTACTTAAAATTTGGTCACTGATTAAAATTTCACCCTGTATATAGTATAATCATAAGGTAATAATATAGGGCGCATTTCGTCATTTAGAATAAGTGAAGTAAAAAGGAAGCGCAATTTCTTTTATATCAATTTGGGGAACTGTTTAATAAATGTTTCGCCTCTAGAATGCATAAAATTAATGTTCCTATCGGAAGAGAAGGACAAGTAAAAGCTGTCAAACGAAACCGATTTAAGATGTCAGTAACTAACTTAAGTAAGTAACATTTACCAATCTTCCTAAGTAAAACATATTAGTTTACCGCATGATAAACACTTGTAAAACTAAATATGTTTTTTTTTATACAAAAGATTCGTAGATATGCAATACCTGTGTTATTCTGTCTTTACTTTTAACGTAAATGAAAGTGTCTAAAATAGAACAACCAAACTGCATACTTTAAATTTGAAGCTCATTGGTAAATATAAATCGTATAATAAGATGCTTCGATTTGGACAAATTAACCTGTTGAAAGATTATTTGTTGGGGTTATTTTGCTGTAATGAACAACAATCAATCACCAATCAAGTCACCATGTTTCAGGAGAACTATTTCTTGAAAATATACACTATTTCACTTAAATTAAAAAAAATGTAAGTAATATTCAGTGAGCCTTCACAGGCTTCCAAACTAACTGACAGCCGCAAAAAACGGTTCTGCTATATCGCTTCTCGCATCTCTTTTTATCACACCGTTTGCTGCTAGTGACATCTCGCTCTTGTTATTCTATTCCAAAGGGATAATATTTTTTTATGGTTTAATCGGAGAGTGTTGGTCACAAGCTTATAGGAGTTGGCATATTGGCCACTAACTTTTCTTGAATATTTTTTTTATTAAAAACCTACCCGCTCTGAGGGGTCTGTGTCAACTTTGAATTGAATTAGGGGTCCACTTACTCTCACCTAGCCAAAATACCACAATATTTTTCGAGCAAAAGTAACGTTGTTTTATGTTTGTGGTTAGAGAAAATCTCAAAATTACCGGTTGTATATCTATTTGAACCAATTAAAAATGCTAATAATTTCGGAATTAAATTACTGTGACGGACGGATGGACAGACAGACAGACTTGACGAAACTTTAAGGGTTCCGTTCTTTGCCATTTGGCTACAGAACCTTAAAAACCTCGATTATCTATTTTCGTTATCCTACCTACACTGAAATGTAAGAAATATTGAATCTATGCAAGTTATGATGTACCATTATCTTATCACAAACATCGCTCGAGCGATAAGCACTTGAAATTGTTATAACAAGAACATCACTCCAAATATTAATTATTTCACTGAAATCTTTATTCATATGTCACATACGCTATATGTTATACAAGCGATTTCCCGAGGTTTCCTCAAGCAACATTTAAGCCCCATATTCCTCCTATTAAAGGATAAATGCTGTCTAAATTTATTAAAATCGATTTACATCTAAAACTGGTAAGGTAGTGTGGTGCCTTTAATATCCTCTGAGCACAGATACAGTAATTTTCTTTTATAGTCCGGTATCATGGCTACAATACTTGACCGCCGAGATCAAATTAACGATTTAATTTGACCATTGACTATTTGATTTAAAAAGTTCTCAGTGCTAAACGATGAATTATATATATATATATATATATATATATATATATATATATATATATATATATATATATATATAATTTTTATATATATATATATATATGTAGTTGGTGAGTTTTGTGTTTATCGTAATTTAAAATCAATTATTTCGGTATAAAAAGGAATGTCCAAATTGTTTATAAAATTGGACAAGGAAAAGGAAAGTTTCGGTTACTTTCTCATATTTACTCGTCTCATCCTTAAAATACCGCTTTGGAGAAAATAGCTATTAAAGCTATTAGATACTGTATATTGTTTTGCTACTCGCTCTCCCCCGGGATTTAAACCGAGGCCTTTGTCTTAGGTATAGCAGGGTGCTGCGTCCCTCTGGGTTAGACTATTGGCCCTTGAACTTTTCTAGGCTCTACTTTAACAGTTTTTTTTAAGTAAACACGATTTTCTGATTTTCACAACGTAAAAAAAATATAAAATATATATTTAAAATTAAATTGCCTTCAAAAACTTAATGAGAAACTCAAAATAACATTTGACTTCTGATTAGGAGAAACATATTCGTTTGGACTCGATTCATGATCTCAAGCTTACATTTTTAGGTTTATGAAGGCGGTTTGATTTTCATAATTATTTTTAAATATTACCCATATCTCAAAAACCACTGGATCAATTTTGATGAAATTTAAACTGTACCCTAAGTTCAAATATGCATAATTGAACTAAAAAGAGTCATCATTCTATGACTTCTCATTTTCGTGAAAAACGTGGACAAACATACAAATATACAAACATACTCGTACATACACGTACGAAATTTTGCACACTTGTTTGGAAGCCTTAATACATCAACATACTTAAATATTATCTAATTCTAACGATATCACATGCAATCACATTACCTCCTCTTCTGAAAAATTTATGAAATTTTGTTTTTTTCTTAACTAGCTCAAAAAGTTCCTCGAAAGAGTCATCATGGCAGTATTTCACCAGCTACCGTCATCGCAAAAAAAGAAAATACTGCTTTGGGTAAGTGGCATTGTAACCAATCTTAATTGATTACTTACCTGTCCCGACACTTTGTCCGTAAATTTAATCACCGTACCCCAATTAGACCACCACTTTGTAAATAACTATAACCTCCTTGGGCCGATTTTTCGATAGTTGGGCGGCTAATGAATTGCATTTACGTATCGGTTTAGTATTGATTGTAATAAAAAGCTGTTTTAAGCTAGACAATAATAATACTTTGAAAACATTAGCAATAATATAAACTAAGATCCAACTACGATTCAAAATCTCTTATGGATATTAAACTAAAAATTAATTATTTTACAGTATAATTTGATGAAACTGAGAAAAACCATATTAAACACTTTAGAATTGATATTTGCTTCAAATTACGAAGCCAAAATGATCCCCACAAAACGTCACAGAATAATGTGGTCCTTTTGGTCCAGCGTGAAGAGCATAACCTTACTATAAACTTTAAAAAGATTAAAACTTTACAGTTTAGAACATACAAAAAACCCCAATTAACCATTAATTGAATTCCATATTGATTTCCTAAAATTGACGAATAATATTAAATGATTTAAAAAAATACTCCACTAAAACGGATCTCGGAAACCGAAGTAATACATTGGTTGATTTTTCTAGGTTTTATAAAATTAAATAATTTTAATTTTAATGTGTGGACGGAACTATGAATCATGAGAAGTTTATTAGTTTATTATATTGCCAATGTTTTTAAAGTACTCTTTATATCTATTACATTCTATAAACCTTATAATTATAGTAATTTCAATTTTATCAATGCACGCCAGGCGTATAATTTTTTTTGTTTTCAATGAAAGTTAAATAAGATTTTTTTATACCTAGTCTAGCCATAAATATTGTCACAAAGAAAAACATTTTTTTTAATGCAAATAATACTTATTACTCTTACAGTGTGTTAGTTTTATACATAAATAATTTAAAATATAAAAAGCTTATTCGAAGTGGTCTCCATTGGCTGCAATACAGTCCTTTAAACGTTGAGGCCAGTTATCAATAGAAGCACGCACTTTTTCTATGGGAAAATTCTTCACTGCCAATCGTATCGATTATTTTAGGGACTCCAAATTATCATGGCGTTTAGAGCAAGCCGTACTCGCTAAAACTGAACATATTTCATAATCCAGCGGATTAAGAGCGGGACTAGACGACGGCCAGTCTTCAGTTTTGATGAAGTCCGAAACGTTTGCTTCTAACCAAGACTGCGTGGACCGAGCTTTATGACCCGGCGCCGAGTCTTGTTGGAAAGACCATGCTTGGTTATTGAACATGGTGCTGTTAAGGGGCTTAACGACCTTCTCGAGAATGGTATCTTGATACACTTGTGCCGATGTTTTGATACCTTTTTCACAAAAATATGGCTCAGTCACTCCTTTATAGCTAACACCCCACCAAACCATCACTGAAGTCGGGTAATGCCCACGTTGCACTCTGCCGACTAATTGGGAAGCTTTTTTAGAGGTTTGAGCGTAAATACAGTCATTTTGTTTGTTAAAATGTTGCTCAATTTTAAAGATTTTCTCATCCGTAAACAAAATTATTCTGCAACCTCCCTTTGCGTACCGCTTCAGTAGTTTTTTCGATTTTACCACCCTATTCTTTTTTAAATTATCAGTTAAAAAATGACCAGTACGTCTCTCATAGGCTGCAAGTCCTAAGTCATCTTTTAAAATACGCGACATGGTTCTGGGTGCTATCTTCATCTCCCGAGATAAAATCTTTTGCTTTCGTACAGGATTTCTGCGAAATCTTCCCCTTACTGCTTTGACCACCTTTTTCGTACGAACACTACGTGAACGGCCAGATCTTTTTCTGTCACAAACTGCGGAGATTTCATTGTACCTATTGATAGCCCGGTACACAAAAATTTGACTAATACCAAGCGTATGGAGAGTTTTAAAAATTGCATTTGGCTCCATACCAACTTTGTGTAATGAAATCACAGCGATTCGGTTCTCTTTATCACCCCACTCCATTTTAATATTGCAAAATATTATAAAATGTATTTGCGCCAAAATTAGAAAACAAAATGAGCAATCGTATAAAAATGACTGATTTCAAATTCAAATGTAATGACTTTCTTATTTTTAATTGTAACAGTATTTATGGCCAGACTATGGGTATATTGGAGACCAATCACATACTTTGCTCTGATCCCAAAGTAAGTAGCTTATGCACTTGTGTTATGGAAATCAGACACAACGGGGTGGTACCACAACACCCAGACCCGAGACTATTTCGAAATTTTGGATTTTAACATTGACCCGATTGAGAATCAAACCCGGAACCTCGGAGCGACGACGCCTTAAAACCCAGCGTGCTTAGCCACTACGCCACGGAGGTTGTCAAATTATGTTTAGATAATGACCTAACATACTTAAATGTTTGCTTAATGTCAATCTTAAAAGATCCGTATCTCAATATCAAGTTAATATAAGATATTGACCCATAAAAAAAACTTACAAGTTAATTAAAAATAAGATAACGTGACGCGCGCACGAAACTAAAGTTTCGATGAAACCAAACAAAATTGTGACCCATGAAAACAACTTTGGCAATTTTAAAAGTTGAGGCGCTGCAAGATGTTTTTATTATATCATCCATTCGTCCTTTCCACTGACATCGTCAAGCTAGTTGGTACGAAAAGGATGGTTATAGGTGAAACTTTTTTCAAAATAAGGCACCAAGAGTACCGTTAACATCTTTACTGACTTATTTAATGTGTGTGTGTTTTTTTTTTGTAAAGGCTAGAATAGAACCCGTAAGGTAGTACATATAGCCTTCCAACATACGTTTACGTTTTTTTTTTTTGTAAAGGCTAGAATAGAACCCGTAAGGTAATATGTATAGCCCTTCAACATATAGCAAGTACGCATCGCTTTAGTTGTCTTTATACTGAGAAATGGGTGCTAAGATTCAAGATTGTAACTCTTTTAAATCTTACTCTTTAAAATATCATGTGTGTAAGTGCTCTTTAAAATAGTTTCTTATTTCATTTTTATGAATTATCTGTTTTTTTATAAGTAACAAAAACAGACATTAATCGTATTACGATAGTATAAAAAATATTAAAAACTAAGAGGAACTGGACTAATGCACTAAAGTGTTACACCTGTGCGCCGAACTTAGTTGCGTGTAAACAAATTATCTTAAGATACAAAGCTAAGACTTAAATATTTTTACCCCGTATAACTAAACCATGGACTTTTGTTGTCCAGAATAAATTGTTTTTTTTTTTAAGTAAGGAATTTTCTTCCTTATGTTAAAAAAAAGTAGTAGCCAACAATTATTACGGGGGCATTTCCTATTAATAATCATAATATATACATATTACAGTGTGCCTGTTTAAGTACAAATGTTTGTCCTCATCACACAAACATTTGCTCCTTTCGGGATTCGAACCCGCTACTGCTTGTTCAGTAATCATGACTGTCGCGCGGCTGTCATGCTGGTTCTCTGATTCTAGTGCCACTTATTCTTGGTGCACCATCACATGCTGTCGACAATATGACAGCAGCGCTGCTACTGGCAGCGTCTTCGACACCGCCGCCGACATTGAAGAGCACGGCGTGATAGTCTGCTATGTCACTTGTAACCTTTAGTATAAGAGATCTAACGGAGAAGATGATCTAAGAGATAACTGCCTGGGTGGCGCAGCGGTAAAAGGGTCGCAATTTAAAGCGACGGCTGCGCCAGAGGTCCCGGGTTGGATCCCCGGGTCGGGACAGAAATATATATCTAAGTTTTTCTGTTCAGAAATTCTTAGGGTAGCCCGGAGTTTGGAAGTTGGCGGTGTTTCGCCCCCGTGCCTCGGAAAGCACGTAATGCCGTTGGTCCTCTGAACTCTCTCTGGTCGTGACAGCTTGCTGTCCCATCGGGCTATGAGAGTGAAAGGAATAGAGAGTGCACCTCTGTTTGCGCACACATTGTGTAACGTTGTATATTTTTGTCTAAGTTCGCGTGAAACGAAAAGCTAAGTGGATGTAGGACTCCAGTCCATAGTCGTGAAATTTTGGCATAGATATGATTGATGCTGACACTGACATTTGTCAAGTGTGACAGCTGCTGTTTTTCCGGTTCCGCCACTGTTAGTCGTGTGTCGGAGTGGAACGTGTGTTAAAATGTAAAAAAGTAAAAAATTTGATAACGGGGCACGCCCCAATTATTTTGTAGTTTGATAGTTATTCCTGACGCCACCAACATGTCAATTTGGATGAATTAATTTCGAAAATGATTTGATATAAATGACTGGAAAATGGTAAGTACTTAAGGAAACTCCTTTGGAAATCCTTGTAAAGAAAATGTAGCCTACCTACATCTGGGCATTTTGTATTGAGAGTTGTAATTTTTATCATTTCAGGTTTCAAATAGAATAATTAGCATAAATGTTTAGTAATCAATTCAGAAATTATATGGCGAGCCAACTGTTGTAGGTATTAAATTGGTTTATTGAAGATTTCATAAATAGGGTGATGAAAAGTATACCCACCCTCACTTAGAAAAAAAATTGGTTGTTAACTAGAACTTTCTTTTATTTCTAGGTTTCGCTTTTGATATGTGTCTGTAAGTTGTACAGTCACAATTTGGTGATCATGTTGTTACCTCAGGTAAATATTTATTATGAAAAGTTAGTGTTTTTTTTAACTTTTACTTTGGTTTGTGCGTTGAACTAACATTTTGTAAATTCTTTAAATTTTGGGGTAACGTTGCAGAGTTGTTTGTAGTTTGATGCAACAAAGATTTGAAATAGTAACCTCCGTTGAAATCCAAGGTTGGTTTTCCTTGTATTTACTTTAACTTTAGTAAAAAGTGGGATAATTTAGCTATTAATTTAAGCATAACTTAGGAATACCTTTGAGGATAAATTTTGGAATCAATTAGGAAATGAAAAACTTAAATTGGTGGTTTATCTTTATTTTATTAGAAATTTGTGAACATAAAGATTTGTAATAGTATAGATATAGATAACGAAATAAGAACCTAACCTCGTCTCCACTGAAATCTGAGCTATTAAGTTTTGTATTTGATTTTTTAAAGGTGTTAAAAGGTAGATGTGTAATAGCAAATATAAATAAACTTTTGTTGCCAAATGCTACACCCGGATTTCTTTATTTTATTCGAATATTAGTACCTTTTAAACACCCTTTGTCCACACTGGCCGGGAGTGACTGCGACAATTGCATCGTGATTTTTCATAAATCAACACTATCGCTTCGAAAAGGAATGTTTAAAAAAGGGCAAAGTAGATAAAATCAACAGGAGTTTTTAATCAAACCCAAGAAACCGTTTTCAACTACTTTGGAATTCTCGGTGTCTTTTGAAGTTTGCTGTCACATTGTTACTTAACTACTTTGTTTTATTATGTAACGCTCTCCGTAGGAATTGAAGCGAGGCCTTTGTTTAACGTATAGCACGGTGATTGTGTACATGTGTATTATTTATTTTTATATTACTATTTCACTTATTCAGATCTTCATTTCCTTTTTCTTCTCTTTTTTTATTCACAAAATACCCCTTCCTATAAAACTCATGATTTCTTTACCCAAAGGTTGTCTGGAAGAGATCGCTTATAGCGATATAAGATCGAATTGTAAATTTCCTTAAAACGACTTTGTAAATCAATTAATGTATGTTATGTGCAATAAAGAGTTATCTATCTATCTATAGTGCTGCGTCCATTTGGATTATAACTATTGGCGCTTGTATTTCTACGCTGGGTAGTAAATATTGAAAAAACGCACATTCAAATATTTTTATATTCATAGTCGGTACCCAACGTATCACACAAAATTTGTTACCTTTACAATACTTAGTTTATTCCCCGGATGGAGACGGACTTAACTTTTTGGTACGGTTTTAATTTTTTGTATAGGTGTTAACATAATACCGGTAATTAATAACAACGTTACTACGTAAGTTTTTGGCTACCGCTACCAGAGCTTGCAAGTTCTGTCAATAAGTTCTGTGGAGTCTACTGTTTTTTTTTATAACATCGTTTTTATTTTCGTTTACTAAAATGAGGGCGTCTCCGTCACGGTAGAACTAAAATAAACAACAATACACTCCTACCGATTTTCAGTAATAGCGGCCTCTCTTAACAGAGAAAGTTAGATTTTTTTAGTGCCTAGATGTAACCGCAACACAAATGTACCGAATACATATAAACCCTTTACACAGTGTGATTTTTAGCGTACATGCATTCGCGCCTTTAGAAAGCGCGCGACGCGCGTAAGCATCGCTACTGTATCAATGCTAAAAGTGTGTAAATTCAACAGGCTCCCACTAAATCATTTAGGAGACTCGTCCGTGCACACTTTCTACATATGTACTCGTATATCGGAAGCATCAACAGAGCGTAATCCAAAACACATGCGTACAAACAATAATATATTAGATTATATTGTAAATTGTATTAATTTTGTTTTTGTTGTATTTTTATTAAGTTCATGTGTAAAATTTACCATTTATTTAAAATAGTAACTAGTTTTCTTTTTTTGTCGCACCACCCACAATTATTTCTGCTTAGCCCAAAGGTATGACTGCTAAAGAATGCCAAATGGCGATAAGTCCACCTTTTGTAAAACAAAATTGGTTGTGCAATAAAGTATAAATAAATAAATTAAAGGTTGACATTTACGACTGCCTCGATGCTGCATCGTGACTGCATCGCTGCCAAACGTCGCAGTGTGCAAAGGGTCACAGGTGATAGAAATAAACGTCAGAACTACCCGTTATTAAAAATATTATTTTGACAACAAGTGATATCAGCATGACGTCCAATGCAATGTGCTACTTTATTTCCTTTCACTGATCCGTTGCCATTTTTCTGCATGACCTAACTAGTTTGACTGGCTGAGTATGCTTTTAGCACTTAGCCCACTATTATATACTTATATTGGACACCAATCACATACACTGCTCTGATCCCAAAGTACGTAGCTAATGCACTTATGTTGTGGAAATCAGACACAACGGTGGTACCACAACACCCAGACCCGAGATAATATATGAAAATTCGATTTCTATATTGGCCCGACCGGGAATAGAACCCGGGACCTCGGAACGGCGACGCCTTGAAACCAGCGGGCGAAGTCTGATGCAACATTTTTGACATTTCGCGTAGACAATTTCAATTTAATTATTTTCTAATTCATTAAATATAATTTTAACTTATGTAGCTTATATGTTTAATAAATCTTAAAAAATATTTGTAATTTTTAAGCTTCATTCGAAAATTCTTCTCGGTCAATAAATACACGAAAACACTAATTTTGTTACGGCATTTTTCGAGCGCCACCTGGTGGTTTTACAGGGAACGATGTCGAGACTTCCGACACAGCGTGCTTAGCCACTACACCACGGAAGTAGTTGCTGGAAGTGCTCTAGTCTTAAAATAAATAATATAACCAATCTCAACTAAAAGGACCCTTTGATCATAGATATAGTATATACAAGTTAATGCCTTTGATGGTTTTTACATAGCTGATGATAGCTAGTGACACATGTAGATGTCACCGTCATATTGTAAAAATCAAATTTCGATTACAATCGAACGTGATTAATCTGTCAAATTTTAATTTGACGATTTAGTGTGAAATATTATATAAATAATTATAAAGTAAACTGCAATGACGAATCACTGGACAAAGTGGTGGGTTAATGTAACCGTTTATAATGCGAAAGTGTAAATGATAAATAATGTCAAGCTTTTTCACAATAAATTGACAGATTAAAATAAACCGGATAAAAACCATTAGATTGTAATTGTACTTAAAGAGGGTCTTAGTAATAATAGTGCTTATTGCTAAGACCCTCTTAAAGTTCCCGTGGGCTGCGCGAGCGCACGGACGTGTTCACTGCTAACAAGTGCTAATTGGTTTAAATATAAATTAAAAAAGGACAACAAACGGAAAAAGTGCTGTGAGTGACCAGGATAACTATCACCTGTTTATCACCTACACTGTGTGGGCGTTACGTTCCGCCCACTAGCCGAGCGGTGGGGATCACTACATCTGCGGGAGCGCTGCTGCGTATTACTATCTAGGCCTAATTGAACCGGCTGCCGTCGGCAAACCGCGCAAAGGAAATGTACGGGTCGGATTCTAATATACCTGGGATGAAGGAAAGGCAAGGATCTCTTAGCGATTGGGTGAATGCTAGACAAGCTAAAAAGCGAGCAGTAAATGATTCTGATAGTGATTCGTCTATCACGCAACCTACAAGTAAATCGAAAACCACCTGTTGTGCTGCGGATTCCTTAAGTGAATCTGTAAACTCGCTTCGTGATGGTATGAGATCCGTGCTTGATGCGCTAAAGAATATGCAAGAACAACAAGATCGCCGTTTCTCGAGCTTTCAGAAAGATATGACCGACGTTAAAATTACTATTAGACAATTGAATAAAACCAACGAGGAGATAGAAAAGTCGTTAGACTACCTTGGCAAGAAATATGAAGAGCTGGAAGACTACAATAGAGAATGTATAGAAAAACTAAAAAAACAAGAAAATAAAATGACCGATCTCTTCCAAAGGAACATACACTTGGAGAAGTGCAACAAGGTTTTAGAAGAGCGTGTGTGTATACTAGAACAAAAAGAACTTAATTTAAATATAGAACTTGTAAACGTGCAATATTCACAAGAGGAAAATACAATAGAAGTAGTTAAAAGAATATCAAAAGAATTAAAACTGAACCCTGAAAAGATTGAGAAAGCTTGGCGAGTAGGGAAAGCGAAGGAAAACAGAGATAATAGGCCCATAGTCGTTACATTATCTACCCAAGAGGCTCGCATGGAGTGGTTGAAGTCCCGAAAAAATAATATCACTAATCATATCGTATTTAAAAACAATAATAATAGTAAAATATATATAAATGAGCACGTGACCCACCATCTACGTCAACTATTCTGGGAAACAAAGATGAAATTAAAGGAGACATATAAATATATATGGATACAGAATGCTAGGATTCTGTGTAAAAAAGATGATACAGATAAAAAAATTCACCAGATACGCTTTGGAAGCGATATACAAAATCTATTGCAAAAGAAACCAGAGGAGTAGTCCAGTAGTAAAATATTTCCCCTAAAGTCTTTTTTTAGAGCTATTTCATCAGATTATTAAATAAATACCATGCCAACTATAACTATACCAGAACAAAACCTAGAGGATATTAATTACTGTAAGTATACAAACTTACAAACGTGGTATAATACAATAAATAAGCAAAAAGGTCAACTACAGATTGTACATATTAACGTGTGTTCCTTAAAGAAGCATTTTGAAGAATTAATAGCAGTGCTGAAGGAGTGTATACATAATCTTGATGTGATATGTCTGACAGAGATAAATATAAAAAAGAATGAGATCTATAAATATCGATTGGATGGTTTCAATGTTTATACCTGGACAAGAGAAGAGAGGAGAGGTGGAGGAATCCTGTTGTATGTGAAATCTGCCTATTTGTTCACTATGAAAAAATCGCCAGTGTTACACAGTGAGATTCTTTTAGGCGAGGTGCTGATCAATAATTATAAAGTTACTATACTTATCATATACAGGCCGCCTGACAACAACAAAACATGCTACATAACTGAGCTGGAAGCACTACTAAAGCGTGTACCCAAGCGTGAAAACTTAATAATAATAGGAGATATTAATATCAATATTTTAAAAAATGAATTAAACGCAGTTTCACGAAGATACCTCAATGTGTTAAGCGATCAAGGAATGCAGTGTGGGATACAGGACGTTACGCGTGAGTGTGTAGTTGCTGGGCGAAGAGTGGCGTCTTGCGTCGATCACGTCTTCCTGCGAACTGGCGCGGCAGGTGCGCTCCACACATATACCGTTACGCACAAGGTCGCTGACCATTACATAATCGGTATGACAGCTGATTTAAACTTGCAAGCAACAATCCCGCTCCCCCGAGCCTATTTAAATAATAAAGACGTGATTAGGAAGCTCACTGATACTAGCTGGCAAGAGCTTCTAAAATGTACTGATCCTATCGAAATATATAATTCTATTGTAAAAATATTTAATGCTATCTATGAATCATGTACTTTTCAATGTACGCAGAATAATAAAAGAGACTCGCAACTATGGGTGAATAAAAACATACAAAATGAACTTGAAAAGAAGGATTTGCTCTTTAGAAAGTGGAAATCTCATCCTGATAACCATAACTTTAGACTTGCGTATACCAGACATAGGAACTATACTAATAAACTTATAAAAAAAACTAAGAATGAATACCAAAAAAAGAAAATAATGGATTGTAATGGGGACATGCGGAAAATCTGGAATAATATAAATAATTGGTTGGGGCGAAATAAGATGTCGGTTGACAGCGTAATTGAGAAGTACATGTTACAAGATAAGTCAGATGTAGCAGATGGTTTCTGTGACACTTTCACAAAAGAAATAGAAAATATTAAAGGTCAGCATCAGTGTCAAAACTTATTTCTGGACCGAAAAATGTATGTAAGGGAAAGTGATGTCAGTTTTAGGTTTAAGAAGGTGCAACCTTACGATGTTTTAAGGGTTATAGAGAACATGGACTGCTGCAAGGCGTCGGGATCGGATGGTGTCAGGGTAAGAGATTTAAAATTAATTAAACACGAAATATCTCCTGTGATAGCACACTTTGTCAACTTTAGTTTTAAAACTGGATTGTACCCAAATGAACTAAAGGTAGCTATTATAAGACCCATATACAAAAATGGCTCTCACAAGGAATTCACGAACTACAGACCTATAGCAATTCTAAATGTTATTAATAAAATAGTGGAAAAAATTATTGTTAGCCAAATCACATCTTTTTTAGAAAATAATCAAATTATTAGTAATGTTCAGCACGGTTTTCGCCCAAACAGAAGTACAGCAACCGCGTTGTCAGAGTTTGTTGATTACGTGAATAATGCATTAAATGAGCAAAAAATAGTATTTGCGATATTTGTGGATTTTAAGAAAGCTTTTGACACACTTGATCACGACGGCTTGCTCCAGTCCATGATGGAATGTGGCTTAAGGGGATCAATTAATACGTGGTTTAGAGAGTACCTTCTAGGCAGGCAGCTCGCTGTCAGTGTTTGTGGAACTAAAAGTAAAAAAGGCAAAATTAAATATGGAGTCCCTACTGGTTCTGTCTACGGCCCTGTCGGGTATATAATGCATGTAAATAGCATGCCCAATGTTATTAAAAAATGTAAGTCCTATATGTACGCCGATGACACGTGCATTGTATACAGTGGCACGGCCCAGGACAGAATTCAGGAGGCAATGCAGGAGGACTTTGACAATGTTGTGCGCTGGGCCCACGACAACGGAATACTTATTAATATTGATAAGAATAAGTGTATGCCTATTCTGTCACCATATAACAAAGATAAAATTATTAATATTAAAATTAAGGGTCACTCTTATGACTGCTTACACAGAGCCCACGCAAACTGTAACTGTGTGCATATTGAAATGGTACAATCTTATAAATATCTAGGATTGACAGTAGATGACCGATTTAGCTGGATTCCCCATGTAGACTCTGTTTGTAGCAAGCTAAGATCAATCCTCGGGAAATTGCACTATTTAAAATTTGTGGCTACAAAAGGAACTATGTATCTAGTTTATCACTCGTTGGCTGATGCGGTCATATCGTATGGACTAGGAGCGTACGGTTTAACCTTTCCTGTACATTTAAATAAAATTAAGTCACTACAAATTAGAATTCTTAAACTGCTCGCAGACTATAACGTTAAAAAATCTTTAGGAGGCGAATATGAAAAACTATTTAAGATATGTAAAGTGCTCCCAGTAGAATATAAATTAAGAATGGCCATCCTAATGGAACAGTTTGGCAAAACTGACCATAAACATGAAAGGAAATATGCCCATCAGACACGCGCATCAAAACAGCCTAAGTTGATCGTCCCTAAGACCAAAAACTATTATGGTAAGCGCACTAGGCGCTGGCTGACTCCTGTCTTTAGTAATGAGTTACCACACGATTTGCTGCATACAGTGCAAAGTAAGAAACACCTGAAGGCTTTGCTAAGAAGACACTACCTGTCTTTATGTCCATAGACATGATTAAAGGCTAATAATATATACCTAGGCTAATATAATTATACTTTTTCCACGGTACCCCTTACTAATAACATGTACCTACGTACATAGGCCGTGTGTGGAGTATAAACAACCAACAAGAAAAGTTTTATCGCAACCATAAACACAATCTGTTTAATGAAATGTCACGTTAAATAGTTATAATTGCTTGGTTGATTAACCCCATCGGTCGTAGTCTGTTGTTTTCATTGGTGAGGGAGTATGTGTAGGTATATGTTTAGGTATACATTTATTTTAAAAAAAAGGATGAATGTTATTAACTGAGTTTGGTAACTTATTAACTGTTTATTTCTAAGTCCTGTATAAGTGTAGCATTTGTTAAAAACTAATACTAGCCACGTGAACTACTGCCGACAAACTGTTGCACAGTTTGGCAGAAAGCTAAACATTGTACACTTATTATTATATTATGTTAAATAAATAAAAAAAAAAAAAAAAAAAAACTGTTATCAAATTTACCATGTTTTGAGCAAATAAACATATTCTATTCTATTCTATTCTTTAGATTTTAATAAAAGTAAAAAATGTAGGTACTTACTACCTTTCTTATTCAAATATGAAAATTGGTTTACTTAACATGAAAACAGACTTCGTCGAACAAGACTTAGTAATCAATCTAATATGTTTACGTGCTATTTAAACTAGTTACCAAGAACAGCACGTGAGTTCCCCAACATGATGTAAGTTTGCACTAGTTGGTACAGCTCTATAAATACCCATTCCTCCCTGCCAATGTTTATTGCCAATATTTATCAGGCTGCCCACGCTGGTGCGCATAGCGTGCGTTCCGGCCGGCGTCTGATCTCGTAATGAAGATGCATTTGGACCGTCGCCATGGCAACGGGTCGTTACAGACGATCAGTGCGTCTAGACGTAGTTCAAACAAAAGAGCAAGTCTTGATTAAACTGTAGTTATTTTGGAAGAGGCTAGAGATATAAACGGATTACAATGAGCGTCTTAAAATAAGTATGTTATGTACGTAGATGATATATCTATTTGATCATATGGATGCTGCCAAATGTGAAATTAAGGCACATAGCATTTAGAAATTAAGAACATGAGACCTAACTCTTTAAATTGTTACAAAAACATTGCATTGTCCAATTTTGATATCAGCTAAAGCGTTGTTATCATTTAAATAGCAGACTTGGCTCCTTTTCTTAGTATGTGTTACCGTCCTGTGTTTCGCATTTTCTTATTGAATTTACTGCAGTGCAGGCCGATACGACGTTTCCGCGAATTGTTGCTGCGGCCGATTGTTGACGTCGTGCATGAATCGATTCGTCGCAATCGTGAATCGATATGTGGGTCGATGAACCGATGCGATGGACGATTGGTACCTAAAGCTAAAAGTAGCAACGTGTTGGGCGCCAAGTTGTTGGCAAGAAGTTTCTTTTGTTGGTTTGTTCTGAAAATGTTTTGTTCGTTAAATATATTTTAATGAAACTGAGACATTCGTGTCAATGTCTGTAGATGATATTGAGCGTTTAAGCCAGACTAGGATCGGTCTGTGCAAATAAGAGAATCTTCATATTACTCACCATTACTTTTTTTTCATATAGAATTTAATAATAATTACAAAAGCATTGCCTTATAGAATATACAAAAATAATAACATACATAGATACAATCAAAATACAAAGAGTAAATTTAAAGGTAATGATGAATCCTACTAACCTCACGACCTCATTTTACCGTCAAATGCCTCTCACGCCAAAAAGGGTTACAATTCTAACGTCAGTATTATTTTAAACCACATTTTGTTAACGATTTCTCCTTTTCTTACTTCCAGATGCACGCTCAGATTCCCTTCCACGAACATCCGTCTGGAGTTTCAATCGCTGGTGGAGGAAAGCGGGGCGGGGGGCAGCTCGGGTGCCCCCCTCGTGCCCCTCCGCATCGCGATACCCATGGAGAACGACGCGCGAAGCCCTGCTCCTTCTGGTAAGGATCTATTTATATCTTCAGCAGTCATCATCAGGCTTCACCATAACCATGGAGCCTCTCTTTATTGCGATACTTATAAAAAACGACGCGCCTTATCCCACTGGTAAGGAACAATTATGTACTAAGTATTTCAGGAGCTATCTTCAGGTTGTAAGAATATCGAGGGACCGAGGGCAGCACCAACTGAAGAGTTCCAATCGCTGGTGGAGGAGAGCGGAGCGGGGGGCAGCTCCGAGGTGCCCTTGCTCCTTCGCCCACTGGTAAGGAACAACTTATTTCTTCAGGAGTCATCATCAGACTTAATCACAATCATGGAGCCTCTCTTTATTGCGATATATTGAAGAACTACGTGCGATGCCCTGCGCCTTCTCCCACTAGTAAGAAGCAATTATGTACTAAGTATTTCAGGAGCTATCTTCAGGTTGTAACGTTGGTAGGGGAGCGACGGCAGTCCCAGCTGAAGAGTTTCAATCGCTGGTAGAGGAGAGGCGGAGGAGGAGGTGGCGGCTCCGGGGTGCACTCGTGCCCTCTCGCATCGCAGTAACCATGGAGAACGATGCATGCAGCCCCGCTCCTTCGCCCAATGGTAATTAACTACTTGCATTAGGAGTCCATCAAACTGGCCGAGGAGAGAATTCAACCACTACCAGGGGTCATTGTAATAGTTCACCCATGGAGAATGACTGCTTGCTCCTTCTTACCAGTGGAAACTGGAAGGAAACTAGCTATCTACTTCAAGAGTTATCAGGCTGATGAGCGAAAGCTTTAGGGGTGTCCCTTCCTCCGCATCGCGATACCGCAGGAGAACGACCCGCGCAGCCCTACTCCTTTTCCTTCTGTTAAGGAACTATGAGTAGTATCATTTTTATAGCCCGTTTCTCTTCTTTGCTACTACCTTCAAGTCTAAAAACTTATCAGAGTAGATTTTATCATATGAACTTGAATGTTTCAGGTACAATAAGCGCGGCGAACAGCTGTCCGACATCCCCGCGGGGCGCGGGATCGTCGGGCCGGCGGCACGCAGACCTCGGATTGGTGGCTCAGTACGCGGCACTGGCTGATCACCAGCGGCCCAACAGCAACGGCACTGCGGTAAGGGTACCTTATTTAACATAAGAGTAAGAAAGCAATTTATTTACGAAAGTAATCCGTGACACAACACGTTTGACATCTGCGAAATTTAATTAACATATTTAATGGGATTGCTGGTAATCCCTAAGCTAGGTGATCCTATCTTTTGGTGGCTCAAGTTTGGCGGATACACATTAAGGTTAATATAAAGTTTTTGGATTGGTGTAAGAAGTATGAATTTAGGTAAATAAGAAATATTAAAACTAAATATAGGGGCAACTCTAAAAATGATTGTGTGTGTTTGTTAATGCGCGCGCGCGTGCGTGTGTGCATGTGTACGTGTGTGTGTGTCTATACCACTGCTAGAATGAGCTCGTCGGGCCGGCGGCACGCAGACCTCGGTATGGTGGCTCAATACACGGCACTCAGGTGAGGAACATATCTCCTCTATTGCATATATGCTGTTACGTCTGATTTCATCTGAACCTTGGTCCGGTTACCCAGTATGGAACCCACGCGGTCCATCAGCGGCCTAACAGCAACTGCAATTGTGAGAGCTTATATCACACTCGTCATTGTATTTTACGCACTTACAACTAGCACAACCTGTTTGTGGATTGCTGTCACCCGCTCATATCAGACTTTGACATGGCTATACAATTTGGCTAGTCTGAAGATGTTCTGGATGAGGTCTAGTTTACACCTCCTTTCAACTTTGCTATATTAATTTGTGTTACTTGACTCACTGTACGTCTGATATGCTGCAGTATCCAGCTCTAACATCACACTACTGCCTCCTACCCTTTTAGGCATCCACACATCATGAATAACAGCCAATTCCTCTCATTGCAGGTGTCATCAACCACCTCCGAGTACAGCAGTCGCGACGTCCGCGATTCCCGCGACTCTCGCGACGCTCGCGACAGTCGCGACGCGCGCGACGACGCGAAACCTCCGTATTCTTACGCGCAGCTCATCGTGCAAGCCGTAGCTTCGGCAGCTGATAAACAGCTGACTCTCAGCGGCATCTACAGTTATATAACGAAGCATTATCCGTACTATCGGACCGCGGATAAGGGATGGCAGAACTCGATCCGGCATAATTTGTCGCTCAACAGGTATGCTGGTGTTATAGTTTCAGTTGTGGTCGTTATCATTGCACCTCATACTATAAAATAATAGCCAGACATCTGCCTCGATATCACCTTGATTCGAGCCAGTAGCCTATTCCTAGCTATAGGAAAAAATAACATGCATAAAAGCTGGTCCTTCTTCCTTGACCTTGACTAAGTTGATTCTCTGTTTATACATACATAAAAACATAGATGTGTGTGATACACATCTATGTTTTTACTTGACAAATAACCGCAAACATTTGGAAACGTATTGTAGAAGGCAGTACATGATGTTATCTAAGCCTCTGTTGTAGTTTTACATCTACTCGCATGATATCGAAGACATTTGTGAACATACGAAATCCATGGAAGATCCATAAGTACATAGAGCAAGAGTCAGGTCTCTAAGTCCTTTGAAGGAGGTCCCCATTATATGAAATCTAAATCGTTTTGAATATTTTTAACACTCAGTGTTTTACGATAAGTGTTGTACGCCCGCTGTTGCAATACAGTTTGGATAGATGGCGTTGACGTCACGAGTAACGACGTATTCATAAGAGACCAGAAATTTCGCCCTAGGGGATTAACCGGACGGTGTCTCGGTTGGTATGAGCGTCGGCACGGTTCGACAGAGGTTCAAATCCCACTCGTACATTTTCGGTTTCTTATTAAATCTTATGTTCAACTCCAACTTGTAATGACACGTCATGCGTTGTTTCCAGATACTTCATAAAAGTGCCGCGAAGCCAAGAGGAGCCTGGCAAGGGCAGCTTCTGGCGCATCGACCCGCAGAGCGAGGGCAAGCTCATCGAGCTCGCCTTCCGTCCGCGGCGGCCGCGCGGCGTGCAGTTCCGCGCGCCCTTCGGCCTCTCCTCCAGGTCTGTGTCTATGTCTCTGCGTGTTTAAGCGACCCGCAGTGACTCGCAGTGACTCGCAGCTACTCTCAGTGACTCGCAGCTAGTCGCAGCGACCTGCAGCTCGCCGCATTTAGTCGCAGTGACCCGCAGCTAGTTGCAGCGACCTGCAGCTCACCACATTAAGTGGCAGCGACCTGCAACTCGTCGCATTTAGTCGCAGTGACCTGCAACTGGTCGCAGCGACCCGCAGCTGATCGCAGCAATCCTATGGCAAGCTCATCTAGTAAGTGCGAGATAAGTCTAAAGTTAGAAAACTGTATGTTGTATACAGTTCCTGCTTGCCTGACTTCCTGGAATCAAAAGATTTATTATTGTTAATTATTTATTCCAGAAGAAATGGACAACAACAGCATTACTCGGAGGCTATACTAGTGAAGACCACGAAAAAATAAAACATGTGACGAAAAAATTGATCTATTTACACGGTGCGTCTTCAACATTTTCATTGGAAAAAACTGTCACAAATGTTGGGAGGCCTTTTTAAAATAGTTATTTATCCAAAAAGTATTGGTGAAATTATAAATGATTATATTATTGGTATTGGTAATCTTATATGTAGTCTTAGACCTCTTACAAACTGCGACCCTTAGTATCGATGCTGTCGCGCGTTAGTATCGATGCAGTCGCCAGATAGTATCGATGCAGTCGCCAAAATAGGCCTGCAATGACGCATATTGCTAAACTTTCCCAAGTCAGTAACTGGCATGCCAGCTACTGATCCGTTTTACAGGCATGTGTATAGCCCCTTTAAAAGTTTATAATTTGCGACGGCATCGATGCTATAGGTTGCAGTGTTCAAAGGGTTCTTAGATCTCTATTGTTACGTTTACCTATAGTGGCATTCGTATTTATTTACTTGTATCATTTTTGTGGCAGCTAGTGGTGACTGAGTTTGTTCCGGCGTTTCTTCTCAGCACTTGCCAGATTGTCTGTGTCTTGTCTCGAAGCGCTAGTAGGGCCCAAAAGATAAGGAGACATGTTCTAGCCCCATATGGGCCATAATTGATTGATATTAAACTAATTTATTGACGTTCATAAGTGGCATTTTGTGGCCTAAGGGCTGATTTTTCAATAGTCAGATAAGAAATATTCGTCGAACAAAATACAATATGGCTAATTTAAAAACGTCACCTTATTGTCAGCAATCATAGGTACCTGTCATTTTTTAAATATGTCGCTTTATAATTTATCAGTCTGATATGTTTTATCTGACCATTGAACAATCGGCCCTAAATGGAATAAATCATTTATGACTTTGACTCATTTGTCATAAGTTTGTCGTGTGTTGACACGAGCGGTTCGGTTGCAGGAGCGCGCCGACGTCGCCGTCGCAGGTGGGCGTGTCGGGGCTGGTGACGCCCGAGGAGCTGTCCCGCGAGCCCACGCCCGACCTGCTCTCCAGCAACGACCACGACCACCAGGTGCCGACGACATTACACACTACATGACAAATGTCGCACGACAAATGTCTCGTGACAAATGTCTCATGACATATGTCTCACGACCAATGCCCCCGACAAATGTCTCACGACAAATGTCTCACGACAAATGTCTCACGACAAATGTCACACGACAAATGTCTCACGACAAATGTCTCACGACACGTATCCCTAGCGTGTCGGACTAAATCGCTTGACATGTTTTTGGCACTTGTTGCAAGACATTTGTCGCCTAGTATTTCCGTTACTTTAGGCTACTGGGAATTATCAGTCACAACCCCGGGTTCAGACCCCGAGTCGAACCAAATATTTCTGTTTTTTTTTTTGTTTAAAAATACTTACTGACAGCTCGTAGTCAAGAAAATGAGTGTAGTGTAACCCTCTAAAGCACGTTAAAGGTGAACGCACACTTACCCGAGCCGTACGCGCCGAACGAATCAGTAGTGATTACAATCCTAGCTCCAAACATTATCAAAGTCAGAGTTTACAATCCTAGCTCCAAACATTATCAAAGTCAAGAGTGAACAAGTAACAGATTTCTTCTAGGTGGACTCCATCCATCATTGACCCTGCCTCTGCCGCCTTTGATTCAAGAGTCAACACACAACCCGATGGTAATAAAAACATACCAAAATGTAGTACATAAAGTTATGATTGTGTTTGTAGGGCGGACAGCAGCGGCTGAGCGGCAGTGGACAGAACCAGTACCTGTTCCCGCACGTCAGCCAGAGCGCGCCAGGATCGCCAGGTAACCTATATCACTGTACTGTACTCTATATGTGCGGAAATCGCTTGCACATGCGATACAAAAGCGGATGTCGCTTCGAACAAATGAGAACGCAAGATGCAAGCGATTTTGGCTCTTATTGTGGTAAGGACAAGGAGGTGGTGACTGCGATTAATAAGTCCGGATCTTACGCACGATATTTTGCATTTTGAGTTTGATTGAACGGTAGATTCTTTCTAAACGTAAATCGCTTGCACACACGATATAAAAACGGATGTAAGAAAGAAAGAAAGAAAGAAAGAAAGAAAGAAAAAGTATTTATTGGAAGGACATCACAATGTCGCTATGAACAAACGAGTACGCAACATGCAAGCGATTTTGGCTCTTATTGTGGTAACAAGGCGGTCACTGCGATGAATAAGTCCGGATCTTACGCACGTACGACATTTTGCGTTTAATTGGACGGTAGATTCTTTCTAAACGAAAATCTTGCGCACACGATACAAAAACGGATGTCGCTTTGAACAAATGAGAACGCAAGATGCAAGCGATTTTGCCTCTTAAGTCCGGATTTATGCACGAACGGCATTTTGCATTTGATTGGACGGTAGATTCGTTCTAAACGAAAATCGCTTGTACACACGATACAAAAACGAATGTCGCTTTGAACAAATGAGAACGCAAGATGTAAGTTTGGTTCTTATTGTGGTAACGAGGCGGTGACTGCGATGAATAAGTCCGGATCTTACGCACGTACGGTATTTTGCGTTTGATTAAACGGTAGATTCTTTCTAAACGAAAATCGCTTGTACACACGATACAAAAACGAATGTCGCTTTGAACAAATGAGAACGCAAGATGTAAGTTTGGCTCTTATTGTGGTAACGAGGCGGTGACTGCGATGAATGAGTCCGGATCTTACGCACATACGGTATTTTGCGTTTGATTAAACGGTAGATTCTTTCTAAACGAAAATCGCTTGCACACACGACACAAAAACCGATGTCGTTTCGAACAAATGATAACGCAAGATGCAAGCGATTTTGGCTCTTATTGTGGTAAGGAGGCGGTGGCTGCGATGAATAAGTCCGGATTGTACGCACGGACGGCATTTTGCGTTTGATTGGATGAAAGATTCTTTCTAAAGATGGTAGATTCTTTCTAAACGAAAATCACTTGCACACACGATACAAAACGGATGTCGCTTTGGACAAATGAGAACGCAAGATGCAAGTGATTTAGGCTCTTATGGCGGTAAGGTGGCGGTGACTGTGATGAAAAGTCCGGATCGTACTCACAGATGGCATTTTAAGTTTGATTGGATGGTAGGTTCTTAATATAAATCATTTATTTATGCAAATATATTGTGGGTACTTTTACACGTTCCGATATAAGCCCTACTACAGCTTCGGGACAGTTCTGGGCTAATGCTGAGAAGAAGCTGCGCAGCAAACTCAGTCATTTATTTCAATGCCTCTTTTCAAAAGGTTTACAATATTTGTAGTGATCATGCAAGTCCATATATTGCTATTTTTTAAATAATCATCTACTTTATTATACCCTTTCGTCATTCGGGTTTCTTAAATGACAGTTTTCAATTTATTAACCTGTAAGTTTACAATGTGTTCTGGTAGTTTATTGAAAAATTTAATACATTTTCCCGTGGAAGAATAACCATTTAATCTAGAATATTGACGGGTTATACCTGTATTAATTAATATTCACGGTACCCTATGCCCTAGTAAGGTAAAGTAGGTCTATCAAACTCGTCCTATTCAAACGCAGCCCTCGGAAATATTTAAGTCAGAAACTCTCATAACTAGTCGATGCTTAGTTAAAGTAAACTAAGCATCGCGACGAGCGACTCAGGGGTACAAACGATACTGATGCCAAAAAAAAAAAATATTTTTTTGAAATGGAAAAAAACCCACAATCAATTTATTGATGCGATATAGCGATTGAGTCAAAACTACCATCACCAGGTAGCCTCTTCGTAGCTTAGTAGCTACGGCGTAGTATTTCGTAGATACGCGCTATCTACGCGCGAGGGTGCGAGTTTCTCCATTCGTTTTGTCATTTTTTTTAATGTTGTGAAGAGGTTTTCTTGTATAAAACTTGCTTAGAATTACTATTAATACTTAATACTTATTCTAAAAAAAACTTTTTTTTTAATAAGTATAACTCATATTATCATCCCTGAGTTGGATGTCACTGACCAAAACAATAGTATGTTGGCTTGACCGTTCGCAATGTGCGCAGGCGCGGGGCTGTCGTACTCGGCGAGCAGCAGCGGGCTGGTGATGGCGGGCCACCAGATCACGGTCGTCACCAACGGCGCGGGCGGCGAGCGGGAAGGTACCTGACACCATTTTAAAATATAAAAAAGTGTGGCACTCGGAGACTGCCGCGGTAATTTTTATCAACTTATGGAATTACTATTAAACTGCAATCATTATTTTACTTACTACTATTACCAATTTTATTTATTTATTTTATTTAAAACACTTCATGCACAAACAAAAGGTACATATGGTGGACTTAATGCTAAAAGCATTCTCTAACAGTCAACCATAGGTCTATACAGAGAAATTGCTGGCGGCGCGAAGGAAGTGATAGAAGTGCAAAAGTGAAATAATGCCACCTAAAGGCGGGTTGCTGAACTAAAGAGACAAGCGTGATATTTCAAAAAGTCATTAAACGTTCTGCTATTCATCGATAGATGGAAAAACTAAAAAGTATCACCGCTGTGTCGGTCGGAGTGGGGGGTGTTAGGTTATTTTCGTTACGAAATTTCTGGATTTGGACTCCACGCTCAAGGCCCGCGATAGAAGCTATGCAATAGCTTAAAAACCGCCTGCAAACAAAATCAGTTTTTATTTTCGTAAGTTTTTGAAGGCAGTTTAATGTTTTAAATTACTTTTTATTTCTTGATTTTTAGTTTACACAAATTTAGAAAACTATTTAACAGATTTACATGAAACTTAAAATTTCCTTGGTTTAAATAAACCGATTATATTGAAAAATTTAGTCTGATATTAATTTTCGTATGTTTGCAATGCAATTGTTCTTCTTCAGTATGTTTTGGATCGGATCTCCGAATTTTCACCCAGGTATTCTACGGCAAATTTCATCGATAAAATACTATCCAAAGGTCCCTCGTGCCTTCTGCCTGAGAAGCACTTTAAAAATTCACTTTACTAAAACTTACAGTGTTAATTCACACTTGTTTAATTTTCATTGCCTGTAGCCATCACACATAAATGTCACCTTATTTTAAATATGATAATTTTTCTTTTATTTAAAAACATTATTATTTGACGACCCGTCTGGTGTAGTGGTCGAGAAATCGCCTACTACGCAGCGGGTGCGGGTTCGATCCCCGCACAATACAAACATTTGTGTGCATGAACATGTCTGTTTGTATTGGTCTGGGTGTTTTCTATGTATATCATGTATGTATTTACAAAAAAAAGTATATAAGTATTATATCCGTTGTCTGGCACCCATAACACAAGCTTTGAGTAGCTTACTTTGGGGCTAGATGGCGATGTGTGGGAATGTCCAAAGGATATTATATTATTTCAAAATAAGATATAAGATATATTATTATCCAGTAACAGCAAAAAATAACAAACAAATAATTGATTTATTAAGCTATATCTAAACAACTAAGTCCTGAACATATATTTTTTCTTTAAGTTTGTTCGCAAGGAGTTATGCCATCAAATAAACCTCATATCATTGCCGTTATTACACAAGTAGCATTTTAAAACAATACAGGTATCGGAGGTCCGATCCAAAACACACTGTATATACCTAGATACCTAGATTTCTATAATGTACCCGAAAATATAGACTACAATGACCGCACAGTAAATAAATATCAAAAATTTTGTGCTCTTATAATTTCGTATTGAATCGTCGACTCCCAACCATGTTTTTAACACGTCAACTTCTCGTTAATTTACTCCCGTTATTCATATTTGCATCAGCATTTTCATAGCTTTTTTGTATCCTATCTAAATGTTTCTCCCTCTCACAGAGAAGTACGTGGTGGGCACGACGACCGGCGGCAACCTGGTCTCCATCCAGGAGGACGAGCCCACGGTCGTCATACACCAGCACGAACCCTACTATGCGTGAGTACTGTGCCTTATGACTATTTGCACACTGTCACTTTGAGCATCGAATGCAGTCGCAAATTGTAAACCTTTATCACCTACAAGATGGTCAGACGATCTTGTAAAGATCGCAGGATCAAACTGTATACAGATCGCTTGTGATCGGTAGCTTTGGAAAAGCGTAGGAAGGCCTATGTTCAGCAGTGGACGTCCTTTGGCTGATAATGATGATGATAATTTTTCGTCTGGTGATTTTATCGAATAGATACATGTGTTTTCGAAAAAAAATGCCATCTTACGGATGAAATGTTGTATACAACTTTTTCTTGTTTTTATGTTAAAAATTATAGGTTTGCACTTTTAAGCGCCATGAACAGGTCAGACAGAGGCATCACAACCATGGCCCCACATAGTTATGCTACAGCGTAGCCATGCGAACGCATAGGTTTAATATGCAGGCAGAGTTGCCTCCTTGGAAGAATTCTAACTTTACCCCTTGTAACTATGTATGCAAGAAAATTAATTTGACCCACTTCCCGGTCTTTGATTAGGTTGAAATTTTGGCATATGCTCTGAGTTCTGACGACAAAACATGACTAAGACAAAGCTAAGAAACGTCATTACAAATCTAATATGGCGGCCTCCCCAAGATGGCGGACAGGCTATTTGAAATGCACGGGCCAAATGAAATGGGTATGACATGAAATATAAATGAAAAATACGAAAAAAAAAAGTCATGTGACTTAAATCCAACATGGCGGATAACCAAGTTGGCGGATTGGCTGTTTGAAATGCACCCCCATGATATGGTTATTAAACAAAAGGGTTTTCTAAATTAAGTACGAAAAAAATAAAATGCGTGTTTTTCAGATTTTATAAACTATTATTATTATTATTATCCTATCTATTTCTTCATCCATCCATCTATCTATTTCACCATAGCCGCGCGGATTCGAGGTGCCGCATGCGTCGAGCCTCCCAATCGGGCTGCATAGCTGGAGTGTCTATTGTTCGCGTTGTATGTTCGACTATGAAGTGTATGTATCTTTTCAGCAGCGGCAACTACGGAGGCGGAGGCGCGGGCGAGCTGGAGGACGAGCCGCCCAGCAAGCGGCACCGGCACCACAACGTGAGGACACGCACGTCCTAATTGTCCTAATTGTTATAGTATTCTCTGATTTATAATTATATAGACCAAAATGAGAGCTAATTAATGGAATCAGGCGTTACTTTGGGGAAATCCATTATTAAGTTGTAATTTATAAAATTATTTCGCTTTAAATTTCCGCTAAGCGACGCCGGCGCAGGTAACTAACAACACGAACCGTCACCGCGTTGAGTATTAGTTCAGGCAAATGCAGGATGCATCACCCGCGCGCATCCTGTGTGTTGATACGTTTTAAAGAGCATATTTCCGCTTACCGAAACAAGCATTCTATGAGGTCTCATTTCGCCAAACATCTTTTAGATTCAAGACATAGTGTTCCTGATAACCATACGTTTTCAATCCTTCATACTTGTAAGAAGGCTTGAAACTATCCGTTTTGAATTGTTGAACGAACAGGTCAGTTATACCGCCTCTCCACCTCTAAATATATTTTCATAACAACAATGTTTTAATAATAACCGTCAACTATCAATGGATTAACTTCATTTTCAAATTTCTGTTAAAACGATTACGTCACCTCATTAGTGGACGGAAAGTATAAAAGGCCTGTCCGCCAGCGACACAATTCAGACATTCTAAAAGTTGAAGTATGAAAATTTATTTTAATCAAAATTTATTTATATGTCTACATATAGTCTGACATCAGACTCCACTCAATATTTGCTCGCAACCGATGGGTTAAACAATTGTAAATCCTTGTATAAGGTACGTCTTATAAATATTTATTTAAATTTCAAGTAATAATATATCGCCATTGTTTCCAGATGTCCGAGCTGGAGGACCGGCGCGCGTATTGACAGGCGCCGCGCGCGCGCCGCGTCGCCAGGTAAACGCGCTCCGCGACTACCCCCTGTTTCTGTTTCTGATCTACCCGCACACACTCTAGTAAACTGCTACTAGGCTAACCGCCTTTTAATATTGTATTTAGTTACTTTCAAATCTGTGGTGAAATAGGCTTTAAAATAGGAAACACATTGTGTAATAAAATAAAATCCGTGACTAATAGTGATAAGGTTAGGTCACATTGAATTCGTTCAGCTGTGAAAATACAAAGACCGAATGTGGCCTTTTATGAACCGGACCACGGAATGCATCCAGTGTGTCAAAGCCTTTATCAATAATGTTCATAGACAAGAAAATTAATAGAAAAATAGGTATCGAAATCTGTCATAGACATTAAAAAACAGGATATTATTTGCGATTTTAATAATGACTTTTTTAACATTGGGGAATACTTTTTCTTAAAAATCTAATAGTTGTTGGACTCTAAAACTCTGAACAACGTTAAATATCCAATGTTAGAGCCAAGCTTCACATGGTGTGATAACATTTATTTACGTTTGATATACTGTAGAGCAAGAGAACTGAATCTCAATAATGACTGTCAAACTTACATAAATAAAATTCTAAATTACTAATGTAACCAAAACTGTGTGTGAGCCTAGCCTTATGATATACAGCTTTCGGAATATGTAATGGTCAAAGTCAAAGTGACTTTTTGGTATTTTAATTTGTATAAATTACATACAATGTGATGATTCACTTGAACAATGCATGATAATTGTTTAGATGATAGAAACAGGGGGTCAAAGTAGGGATGTGTTAAATCTTAGCAATAATTCGTTAGGTGTGATCTATTGGACAAGAGAAAAACTATGGTGAGACGACTCGCATCGCGAGGTCTACGCGTGACGCGAATTGAACCGTAACGTGCTAAGAATAAAGTGTTGTTTCGAGTGGTACCTTTTAAGTTTTACGATAAGTAATGCAGTAGGATCTAATTTTTTTTCGTTTTTGTTTTTCGAACTCACACGAGCTCGGTGGACTCGAGAGTGCGCGTTGAACTGACACGTTTGACGTCGAAACGTCACTTTGACAGATTGAGTTTTTAATCGTACGCTTGCAGACTATGTATGGCCAGCTTTAAAAATACAACCGTTATTTGAAGAGTTCTAAAGAATTAAATTAAAAATAACTTGTAACAAGGGATATTTTTGAAGCTGGCGACATTTCTATAATGAAGTTATAAGTGCAATGAATAAATGTATAAGTTTAGTTAAAAATAAACACATGTAACCGATCATTGTTACTTATTTTATAGACTACTTAAATACAGAACTCACTAGTTGTACGCTGCAGGATATTGAGATGTAAACTCCAATTTATGCTCTGTGGGCGACCATAGACAAACGGAGACTATGTAGACCAAATGGTATAGTTTGTAAAGTTTTGGTTTTCGTGCGTGTTGACGATGTAGATTTGAGACGAGTCTATGATATCTGTGGTAAGCAAAATTTGATTTTGTTTATCCACCATTGTTGAGCTACGTTTCGGTACGGTTACCGATGGAATAAAACAGTAGATTTATTTGTTCAATAAACGAATGGCGTACTGTTGCTTTGTCCTTAAATATTTATATTTAAAACATAACAGCAACTTTAGAGATAGTTAATTCATTCTTAATTCGAGTTATAACTGGTTCAAATGTGATTGTTAAATCAAGAATTGTCGTCTAAATAAAATTTCGTAGAATTCTACATGAATTGAACATTTCCTAATGAATTTTGAAACCTTTGTAGATGCGTAGTCTGATAATGCGTTTTGTATCCAACGAATTTATATTGGAGTACAACACAAAACATTTTTGAGCGAACATTTATAGAGAAATGTACATTAAAACTAAATATATCGTACTGTTAATGTTGTTTGACCCTCATTTACTTTGAACATTAGATAATTTAGTGCTAAGAAAAAAAGAAATATAAGAAGTTTGAGTAACACCAAAACACTATTTAATTAGATGCTTATTTATGAAAAGGCAAGTCCTACTAATTGAACATTATAAATATAGATATAGGACATCTCAAGACATGATTACTTCAAATTAAAACACCACAAAAATGGACGGTAACAGAAGTCAAACTCTTGCATTATTTAACTTTTGACACACACTCGCTGGTCGCGCTAGGGATGTCAACTTTTGCTTATACACAAAAGAATTATCTAACTATTCGTAGTCGTCGCACTCACATCCAGTCGTTTCATATTTTGTTAAGAATAAAAGAAGAAGTAACAAAATTATAAACCAAGGAACTCAGCTTACACAACACAACAATATGTATAACTACTCGTATATATACATACTAGCGGACCCGACAGACGTTGTCCTGTCTACACGTCTTTAATTTGAAAATTAAAAAAAAAGTGAATCTAAACCATTCCCAGATCCCCTTGAACACACCCAAAAAAAATCATCAAAATCGGTCCAGTCGTTTGAGATAAGTTCAGTGACATACACACTCACAGAAGAATTATATAATTAAAGATAAAATTTTGTACTACAAAATTAATCTAATTACCTCTAAACGGTTTACTTCTGACTTAATTTCTTTTGACTTATCCGTTGGAGACCTAATCCTTTGACCTAATCTCATTAAATGACAATAAAAATTACACAATATCTACATTTAAAAAAAATTTTTTTTCATTCTTACGACATATTTTTTAATATAAATTAATTTATCGCACAAAAATAAGTTTATTCGTTTTTTATTCTTAAAGTTTGATTTCCTTTGTTTGCCTTTTCTTGACCTCCTGTTCTGGTATGATAAGACAAAAAAATATTAAGAAGTTTCGAATACTGTAGATGAGAAAAGAAATATCTTGAAAATTATTAAAAATAGACGAGGCAACATGATACGACACCTGATGCGATGTGACAGGTTCTTAGTGAATATAATGGAAGCAAAAGTAGAATGTAAAAGGGGTAGCGAAAGACCTAGTTCGACCAAATGAAGGGAAAAAATAAATTCGTTTATACAAATGAGCTGAAGTCACCTAACCTAAAGCCTGCCTCGACGCGTGTCTCAAGCGGGCGGCACTCGCGCTCGCTCTGCTCCGAAATATTCCGAGGTCTCGTGTCCGTGAACGGTGTCTATGTGTGCGTTGCTCAAGAGCGTTTTGTATGTAGTTTGACTTCTGTACTACTATCCACATTTTGTAATTTTACCATGTATATTTCTAAGGGCTGATTTACCAACGTCAGAAAAGACTTATTCGACTTTTTAATAAGTATAAAACGACCGATTTTAAAATGATATTTTCATAAACGATTGCTGATAAATAGATGACGTTTTCAAATTTGGCGTATTGTATTTTATTCGACGAATATTCCTTTACTGCCGTTGGAAAAATCTGACCTAAAAAGATCATTTTAAAACCTTAAGTGTTATAAAACACATACTATTTAATCAATCGCAAAACAGCTTGACAGAAGTCAGGTTTGTATAAAGTAAAATGCAAGCAACTATATTCATAGTTCCAATAATGTGTATAGTTTTGTCCAGAGACAAGATAGAATGTTAGATATTTCGTTCTTTTTGACAATAGTTCCTTTAATTTGCCACATCAACTTTGTTGTAAGTAGGAAATTGGTGTTTATTATTATGACATAGGAAATAGTTGAGTATCTTTCTCAGTTTTTTATTTCGATAGTTTTTGAGTGGAATATTTGATTTTCCATGACTTAAACCAATTAATGTAAGAATAATGCTCAATGTAAGTAAACACTGGCGAAAGTGACTTTCTTGTGGAATAGTTTCTCTCAGAAATCTCCTAATTCACAGTTAAATTGAGTTAAAAAAAGAACCACTATTATTGAATATCATTATAAGTACGAAAATAACATTTACGAATTGTCATATACGAGAAACCTATTATAATCAGTAATCGAATGCATATTTAAGAAAACGGGTTTACAGACGACGCCTTAAGCATGCGGTATATATTGTACAAAGCATGACTCTGGGATTACATAATATTATTAATTTGTATGTACTTTAAGTTTCAGCTATCCGGGCTATTAATTTATGAGTATGCTCAGTGTAAGAAGAGCAGTAGACAGTACATAAAAACATTAGTCGTAGTAACCGAATCGGGTGTCGATTCGGTTCTATAATGAAAACAAAATATATTTTCGATTTAAAAGTGCATTTTTTGTTAGCCAATACCTTTAAATAAGTATACATTATTTAGTGTATATTCCTACCTACATCCAATTTCATTATGTAATACAAAAAACTAAATTTGTCAATTCCACAATCCTGGAATTTTTAGATTCAAAGGTGCATTACTTAATAGCCAACAGCTCAACTTTATCCGATCACTCATTATAACGTAAAGAAATAACAAGGATTCTGTCAATTTTACGGCGTGACACGTCACTTAAAGCAATTCCTGTACAAGTGATATTGGCCACATTGCTTGTTTAGGCACTCATATTTACGCCCCACTAACAACGCCTAAAACACACGCCGTTTGGGACGATAAACGTAACGACGGCAATATGGCGGAAGAAATCGCACGGTCAAGGAAAATGAAATGACCTGTTACAACGTTATAGGGCTGTATATAAAAATATCGTCGACTCAAGAAAGTTAAACGAAAGTGTAAGGCTTTGTTAGGGTTCCGAAGCCGAACGGAAAAAGACCCTTATAGTTTCGTCAAGTCTGTCTGTTGGCCCGTCGGTACGCCACAGTTACTTTATTCTAAAACTATTAGCATTTCACAGATGAAACTTGGTAGGTAGGTGTATCATGACAACAGCTTTGCGATTTCCATACAAAGTATATATAAAATATGACAGTTGAGAAGGTAATGTATCCCACATTGAACTAAAATAATAAATAAAAAAAAACTCAAACCAATGCGTTTGGGTCTTGTGTTTAAGGATAGGTCTTTTAAAATGTCATGGAGGTTCCGATTCGCACTTGGCTGTTTTTTTTATTACCTTATGTCCTACAGTCCCAATACTTTTACGATAGTCGTTTCAAACAACGCGGCTATTAAATAAATACACCCAGTTTGAAGTATCTCCGACTAATTGTACCGACGCAAACTATGCCACAAGAAAATCAAGTCAAATCAGTTATTTTATTGTAAAGAATGTTTATGCAACCGATACACCGTTTTTTTATAGTATAGTAAACTTTAGGTTGATGCATCACACCTAATTTCGCTTTATTGTCACTACATAGACTTTTTATTAATAGTAAAAATAGTTAATAAATAAATTCTAATTTCCTCGCACAGCAAGTGACCGATTAAATTCTTAGTAGGTATTTATAATTTAGCCACTCAAGAGAGTGCTATTATGACGTTTACAATTTAGACACTAAATTTATGGAAAGATGTCAAACTTCCTGACTGCCATTATTTCTATGGGTTTCTATATATCTGTAGAACAACATAGAAGGTCAAAAACTGCAATAATGTTAATAAAGGTTAAGATGAAAAGATATTACAGACCCTTAGTATGCTAAGAAAAAATAAATAAAAGCGTTCATCGCATTAAGAAACATTTTTGTGGTTCAATATCATACAATGCAAAAACAATAGACTGGAATTACATTAGCCTATCAAAATTTATATTATATGCACGATACTTTTCTCTTTCTGTGTCATTTCATTTATTGCATGGACTATGACACTGAATAATTAACATCTGTAAGGATACGTTTTAGTATCTACAGTACCCAATGTTAAAAAAACAAATTTTGATCTTTTTTCTATATATTACTGCACCTATAACTAAAACTGTTTAAGAGATGTTCCTACTCTTGAGTTGCATCAGCAAACTTGCATAAAGTCCGACTTTCTTTGCTTGTCACATGTTGTTAACAATCTTGATAATCATTATTAACCAAATTATTGATTTGAAACAAAATATACTATCTACATAGGTAATTTATCGTTAAATACTTTTATCTAAGCACGTTTAACATCTTTTATAAAAGGACTGTTTATAACATTTGACAAACAAAGCACAAGTGACGTTACAATATGTCGAAATGTAGTTCGATGTCGAGGTCAAAAACGACTCGCCTTTTAGCAGTGTATACACGCCTTAATACCTAAATTAGTTAGTAAGTTGGATTTTAAGCTTTATTTATGCAATGATATCGATCAAATTCGTTTAGCGAGTTCGCTGGTTTACCAAACATGGGACAAACCTCGAATAATTGTATGCGAAGCGATTGTGTAGTATACAATTTAATGTGTGTTACTCGCAATATTCTTAGTACCGTATCTGTATTAATTTAATCTATATATATCCGATATTTAAACCAATTTGAAGAACAAATATGGGGTGAATATTAAATCAATATTTAAAAGCCTGTAAGCCTCATCATTTGTTATACAGGATGTCGTTTAAAAAAGAAGTTAAGCATAACTCATACCATCACCCCAGATTTGGATTTAATTGACCAAAACAACACCCTGTATTCGGCTATACCACACAATAAAAGCAATCAGAAGTAGACTACGTACATTTGTCAAAGAAAACGATTTCATATTCACACTGTATAATTAAACCATAAAATTCAAGTAGTATAAATGTATAAAAGTTGAATAACTAGTTATAAATTATAAAAAGACATGTTTGATAAGCGAGCGAAAAATTAGCTGTTTTAAACCTTGTGATTTAGTTTAGAGCTCCCGTCACATAACATATAACTCGGTTTAGGTGTACAAAAAAATATAATTAATATCTTTAAAATGATAATAAATAAATTTGTAAACTAATATAACTCGTAGTTACGCTATATAATATGGTAGAGAGTCCTGTGACCGCGACGAAGCACATAGTATGTATTTTAGCATTTAAATATTATATTTGTGAATTATATTTAGTAAGAGGCTTCTTTTGAATGAACTGTATCGTTTGGGTCTGATTATTGCCCTGTTATGGAGTGTCAACATGGAATTACCAGATAAGAGTACGATTTAACAATGTTAGATAATGATTCTTATGACAGATTTTCAGTGTCCTATTTTGTTGCAAAGGTCTTAAAATATATTTTTTTGCATGTAGACCATATATGGGGCATTTCTACACGTTGCAACAAAGGCGTTACCGTAAGTTTCTAAAGCATGATTGAGCTTGCAAATTATTAAAAAAGTTTATCGTTAACCTAGATTGATAGCACGCTTAATTATAAACTCGATATCTCCTGATTCCATTCGTGCAAATACATTGACAGCTGTTTTGATGGTCATCTACTTTAAATTCCTACCAAAACAATCGTCAAAGCATAATGAATTGAACGCAAAATTATAACTTTACGACATCAGAAGAGCTGTGGAATGAATTCTGACGTCATAATAGGGCAAGTAAAAGGGATGTATAAAGAGGACAGACAAGTCGAGAGATAGGTATATCTACGTCGTGTCGGGGCGAGAATGATTTATAATAGATTATAAGGCATTTAAAATGCTAATAGGTACTTTGTGTCTAAATAATGTAAACTAGTTTGTACGCGATACATAATTATATATATAATTTTTGTTGTGTATATGGCATACTATATAAAATAGAATGCGGTAACCGTTCCCTTACCGAGAGATATTGGTTGTTCCGGATATCCGTGTCTGATTATTTGACAAATTTTAAGAAATAAACGTATTTTATCTCCTTTCGTGGGTGGTTTTATTTTGTTCAGCAAATATAAATAGACAATATTTATTTAACCTCATCATTTAATCATCGTTCAAACCAAACGTATTGTCCGACGCTGTCGGAGAGCAGGATCACTGCGAAAACGCAGTTAAAGGGGCTACCCGGATTTTTAATGCGCACACTAGCGCCACTTTAGTCGAAAAATCATAACTCGTTAAATAAAAGACCAATCTAAAATCTGGTAAACACGATTGTAGGACAGGTTCTATAGTTTATTTATTTAGTACGTTTAAATTGTTTCTACAGTAGTTATCTGCAGTTACAGTTAGAAAAATTGCCAAAAGTGGCCATATTTAGCAGTTTTTCTAACTCTAACTACAGTAAACTAGAAAAAAATTAAACGTTATAAATAAACTATAGAACCTGCACTACAATCGTGTTTACCAGATTTATGATTGGTCTTTTATTTAACGAGTTATGATTTTTCTACTAAATTGGCGCTAGTGTGCGCGTTGAAAATCCGGGTAGCGTCTTAATAAAAAATAGTGTGTTCAAAAAAAATCGAGGAACTGTATTTTCTCGGTTTATACTTGTTGCTTTTGGCAATAAATCGGCGCCATATGTACCGTTTATTTGGGCATGAAATTTAAAATAAACTGTGTAACCTCGCAGTCGATAATATGTTTGGTGTGGACCGTGTAAATACCACGTAAAGCTATTTTCTTACTACACCGTACCATACCATAACCGTCTTTTGATGTTAGGATCGTGTCAGGCACGAATACCTTCTACCTAGCCAGCTGAACCCGTATGATGCCAGTATGCAACGCGTATGATACCCGTAGGTATGTAATATTTTATTTGGTGGTAGTAAGCGAACCGCAATTCTTTTTATATTTTGGTGGCAAGATCAAACTAAAGCTCTGACCCAGAAGTGTCGTGATCAGTCCGACCAGTCTGTATCGTCGGGACTGTCATTGCAGACTAAATTACGTCGACGCCTTTATAAGTATATACTATGCCGAAGTTACGCGACCTAAAGTTCGGCATGATTACGCCTGTAATGCTTTTTGAACTACTGACTACATATTAAAGCCGAAACGCAGGAACGTAAAATCAGCCGCTGATCTTTGGTCGCGTAACTTCGGCATAGCGTATTTGTGACACACGAAGACACACAATATATTAAGTAAGTTCGGTGCTGATAGTTTGTGTCATATCAGCCGAATACGTCGGCACGTAAAATCAGCCGCGTAACTTCGGCATAGTGTGTTTAGACACTAACGGGCATCATACGCGGTAACAACCCGTACGCTCACCGGTCTACCAACGTCCGGTGTTGGTCGGTGACGGAACGGGCAAGATGTCATAATTTTTAATACAGAAATATTTTTTTGCTGGCCACGTTCCTCATGGCTCGCTTATGGTATGCTGCGGTGTACTAGACAAACAACTTTAATTGTAAACTTATTCCATAGCACTTTCCTAGGAATAAAACTTGCGTTCATTGGGTTTGACGATTTTAGCCATGATGTAGATCTAGTAGGCTTTTACGCACATAACAGTGCCGACACGTGCCAATCTGTAACGTATCCATCAGTTTCAGTGGAAAACTTTTTTAAAAATGTTGGACACCAATGCACGTGTGTTATGGGAATCAGACACAATGGTGGTACCACAACACCCAGACCCGAGAAAATGTAGAAAATTTTGATTTCTATATTGACCCGACCGGAATGTAACCCGGGACTTCGGAGCGGCGACGCCTTGAAACCCAGCGTGCTTAGCCACTACACCACGTCTATTGTAGCATACATTTTGCACGACGCTGTCCGCACTAGTCGGTGTCAGTGATAACTGGACATTACTGTCACTGACGGGTGTGGATAGCGTCGTACAAGTTTTATGCTACAATATCATTCAGACTTTCACTGACACTGCAAACAGTGTTCCGATCAGTAACGTGTTTAGACAAGTTACTGATCGGAACGTGTCGGCACTGTAGTGGCACTGTTGTGTGCGGATCGGCCCTAACAGTGATTGATATAGCGGGAAAATGTATCATAAGTGACTAGAATTTAAATGTTGATGATTATAATCTGATTATTTTTATTACCTCAGCAGAATGAGCAATTAGTATTACAAAATCCTTTTGGGAATCAACACCTTATATAATAAAAATATAATAAAATAATGTTCTTCGCTCAATTCAAGACTTTCCTGTTCAGTCGAACTGTTTCTACAAAGTTGTTCAGTATTTTATAATTAAAGTCCATCTTAACAATCTACAATGTTTGACCGAAAATATTCAACTTCGACGCAATGATTTAATTATTTCGCTACCAACCAATTTTGCAGGAGTTTCAGTGAAACAAAAGTTAGGTCCAAACAATTGACGGACGAACACAAGTTTAAACTCAAGGCATATTACACACGGGATGGCACCAATGAGATAAAGATAATTTATTTAAATAAAGATACAAGAAATATACAAGTTTGACAATGGATCTTAAATCTACTTAATGTACTAGAATGTGAAAGTTAGGGTAAACCCTGATTTTTTAGGTTAAACAAAGCTCTTTCCACTTATGCGTTTAAGTAGCAAAAAAGGCAGATGATTCTTAAGTTAACAGAATTGAATACTAAATGAAGGAATTGCTGAAATGAACATATCTTACAAATTTAAAGCGATTTTATAGGTACATGAATTTAAGTTTATGGTTTAAGGTAATTATAGTAAAAAGTTCCGCGGTTTCTTCATAAGACTGTATGTGGTACGATTTTGCAACAGCAATGTTGCATTCATGCCTATTCAATTGGTATATTCTAATAATATAAATTGCACTTGTAAAAAGCAACTTTGGCTGTGACATACGAGGAAACGAACCCCGTGTCTTACGCTATCCGAGCGTATGCCGATTCCTCGTCTGCCCCAGCCAAAGTTGCTTTTTACAAGTGCAATTTATAGTATTGTGTAGTGACAAAATAATATAAAAACAAAATAGTAATTATACCGTGTGTCCGGGATAGGGTTAGCGATATTTAAGGCACGTATTTATAAGCAAATGTATAAAATGTTTAAATGAAACAATACCGAAGATTTGAAAAAAAAAACCACAAAATTGCACTCCGGGAGTGCCGGCAGAAGTAAAAACTTGAATATCAACGTTGTGCATTTTTGATTTTTTTGGATAGTTAGGAAATAATTTTGAATGAATTGCTCTTATTATCAATATAAAAGTACTATCATTTTTGTGGTAGAATACAATAATAATAATAATAATAATAATACAATAATAATAATAATAATAATATTTTTTATAGAATACAATATTTATTTATTGCGTTATCGTACACAAACATTACAATTTATATTATATTAAATTACATTAAAAAGTTTATCTCTCAGAAAAATCATCTTACATCCATAATTTCGCCAACCGTCTTACGGTTTTTCGATCAGCCCACGTGTCCTGACGCGAGTTTCACATTTTTCCCCCATCCCACAAAAGTGCTCAACGCCGCTAAAGAAGTTTTCACTTCAAAAAAAAACGCTTTGCCCTACTAAAATCATCGAGGTAGGTAAGAATTTAGTATGGAAAAGCGATTTATATTTTCAAGTTCTGGTTTTCGTCAAGTATTAGTGATGACAGAACTTTTGAACGGTAATTTCTTGCTTTTTAGGGTCCTTAGCCGAATGGAAAAAAACGGAACCCTTATAGTTTCGTCAAGTCTCTGTCCGTCTGTTTGTCCGTCCGTATGTCACAGCCACTTTATTCTGTGACTATAAGCATCACACTGTTGAAATTTGGTAGGATAATGTATCCTATTAACCGTTTTAAGATTCCTATACAAAAAATAAAATATGAAAAAAAATATTATGTACATCACAACAAATAGATACTTTTAACGAAAATTGGTTAAGACGGGATCGAAATAGTCGTTTTTGAGGTATTGTGGTATTTAAGCTAAGTGAACGTAAGTGGATTCCCTATTTAGTTTAAATTGGTACGGAACCCTCAGTGTTTTTTACCCCCAATTATTTAAACGGAAGAAATAAAATTAACTGTAAAGAAAAGAAATCCATTCTAGGCAAACAATTTCTTTTTGGAGTTCAAAAAGGAGGAGGTTATCAATTCGACTATATGTTGTCTTTTTGTTGATTCCAACATTGGAGTTTAAACAATGAATATCATACGCCATATTGACGTGAGTGATCCAAACATAGAATAGGGAGTTTTTCAAGCAGTAAGTATTAATAGCAACTTGGAAGAGCAATAACAGCTTTACGATTAAGCAAACACTTATCTATTAGAATTAACACAGTCGAAATATATACCATATATACCAGTCATGTAGGCAAATTTTGTGGTAAAATTCCACTGATAAGTATAAACAACTTTTACTATAGAGACGATAGTGAAATCGAAAATAAATTCGGCTATTCTATACAAAAGATCAATGGCGCGCGGTCAAATCTATGGAACAGCAAATTTTTTTTTATTCACAAAATTTGGTCACTCATTAAAATTTCAGCCTGTGTGAACAAGTTTTAAATAAATTCGCTGGTGAGAACTAGCCTAAAATGTTATTTGAAACGTTTTTCAACCAACAATTCTCGCCTAAAAGTTGTTATGAAATTGATCGCCTCCTCGAACATTCGGATTATAATAGAACTGTATTTTATCCACCCCGGGCTCAGATTAAGGGAGGGATTGTGTTTAGTTGTCGAGCAGCCGTGTGTTATTAATAAAGTTTTTGTAATGGGTATAAATAAGCACCATATACAGGGTGACTTTTTTATTAGTACCGAAATTTTGTGTAAAGACTCCACTGATGAATATGAACAACTTTTACTATGGGGGCAATGGTGAAATCGAGAAAAAAAAACAGCTGTTCCATACATTTTGACCGCGCGCCAATTGAACTTTTGTATAGAACAGCTGATTTTTTTTTCTCGACTGTGAAGTCAATAGTGATATTGCCCTCATAGTAAAAGTTGTTCATGTTCATTAGTGGAGTCTTTACACAAAATTTTGGTACTGATAAAAAAGTAACCCTGTATAGTATATCGATCTGAGGGATAACTTTAAGCGTTTGTGTAATGGATAGAATGAGTTATTGGATTTTGTCTCTGCATACTTCTGGATAACATTAGAACGCAAGTAACATCATCAATCTAACTTCACGTTGGCGTGGATAATTTATCACGTACCTTATGTCAAATCAAGCTATTCATTGTAACATAAAGTTTTAAGCAATAAGGGTAATTAAAAATTGTTTATTGTCGTAGCAAGCAACTTGAAAGGTACCTAAAAAGATATTGTTTAAGTTACAATGTATCTGATTTAACTAAAAGCCTAGCCTGATACCTTCTCCACTGTCTCTCTTTTTTCTTGAAGTCGGTCAAAATTCACTGCATCAAAATCGTCCCAGCTAAACGCGAGATATTCGCGGACAAACATACATACATGCAATCATACAACTCAAACTGAGAACCTCCTTTTTAGGGTTCCGTAGCCGAATGGCAAAAAACGAAACCCTGATATTTTCGTCTAGTCTGTCTGTCTGTCCGTATGTCACAGCTACTTTATTTTGAAACTATTAGTATTACAGAGTTGAAACTTAGTAGGTAGATGTATCCTGTTAACCGCTTTACGATTCTCATACAAAAAATAAAAATAATGATATTTATTATCCCGTACATGAAACCATGAAACTAAAACCTAACTTAATTTTTTTTTGTCAAACATATGCATGTAGGTTGTCTATGGATATGTCTTTAAACATGACATCAAGGTTCCTTAAACCATTTACTTTAAAAGTTGAACGTTTGAGAGATAGACGCTTCTAAAGTGGTAAAATGGGCGTCCTTCCCCCATCTTTTTTTATTTTTATTTATTTATTTAAAGGCTCACAGAACAAGTTACAGTCATATAATTTACAGAAATATAAAGTTTCTTAAGTATAGAACTAGACTATAACTCTCAATATGTGGGCACAACATGTTCAAAATATAGTGAAGTGAAAGAGGGTTAAACTTAGTGTGTTAGTAATTTTTGCTTAGGATAAACGATATCATCGAATATTAGTTAAGTTAGTTCTACAAAGTATTTATACAGTGACAAACACTAATGCAAGTGAAACTGGTTCAACAAAAGTTATTTAAGTATATTAGGCAAAATTTTAAATACATCTTTTTTGAATTTGGCTAAACTATATGAGAAAATGTCTAAAGATGGTTGGTTGGCTACTGTCTCATTATATAAACGGCACATCCTAGAGATAGGGTTGAAGAATGATGTGTTATTCCTGTAGGTTTCAAGGAAGAATAATTTGGGAGATTTTTCACGAGATCTGTACCGAATATTGAATTTAAGGTTAGACAGAAGGGAAGGTGAGTCAATATTAGAATTAATGATTTTATAAAGGCATGTTAGCTCATTGCATTGTCGGCGGCAAGCGAGAGACGTAATTTTGAAGTGTTCGAGTCTTGCAGAGTAGGATCTATAACTGCGACCCAGACTTAGCCTATAAGAGAGAATGCGTAGAAACTTCTTTTGAACATCTTCATCTAATTTTTAAAATAAGCGAGTGTCAATTTTGAAAAAATACATGATGTAGATCATTACAAATACTTTTAACGAAATTTTTTTAAACGACATCGAACTCGTAGTTTTAAAGATAGCGTACATTTTAAATATCCGCAAACATATTAACTTTGTTTTTTTATACAAATACTATGAAAAACCAAGTTATTTTTGCTGTCAACAAAATATTCTGGTATTTTGGCTAAGTAAAAAAGTGAGTGGATCTCTAATTCGGGTAAAGTTGGCACGGAACCCTAAGTGTGCGAGTCCGATTCGCACTTAGCCGGTTTTTTTTAAAAGTTGTAGCTGTGTTTTATAAATAAATTATTTATTCATTTACCTTCGCAATTAAGAGAGGTGGCTTAACTTTTATTACCTCCTTACTCATTTAAAGTCTTGCTCGCCGTAGTCTTCCCGACTACGGCGAGCTTTTCGTAGCAAGCGTTCGAATACGCTACGGCTACCTTAGCCGCGTCCGTTATGTTTCGTAGCGGAGTGCTACGCCGTAGTTAATCTTATACTCATATATAAAATTCTCGTGTCACAATGTTCGTTCCCGTACTCCTCCGAAACGGCATTACCGATTCTTACCAAATTTTATATGCGTATTCAGTAGGTCTGAGAATCGGCTACTATCTATTTTTCATACTTCTAAGTGATAAGGGATGTTCACTCTTATTTATTTTTTTTTTAATTTTTGACCATTTTTTTTTTTTTTTTTTTTTATAATGTGTCATTAAAAATACATACAATCCTAAATTTTTATTTTTTTATCACCAACCCGTATTTTTTATAGCTATTTTAGTAATTTGATCATTTTTCATCCCGCTCGATAACTGATCAATTATAGTGTTTTTCTTAACTTTTAAAATTACGAGGCTGGGCGAGACGGGGACGGGCGGGACAGTGCTAGGGGCGAAGCAAAGTTCGCTGGGTCCGCAAGTAATATATAAAAAGAAGAAACGATGAAGTAAGTTTGTAGATAATAAGCATTCGACCAAATTAAATTGTGTTGTAACATGATTCAATTTTGTATAGTGTTATAACACTTTAAAAAGATACCATAAAGTCTAGTGAAGTTTGTGCAAGTACGCATCTTTATGCGTTTGTGTCTACAAATTATTAAACTTTAAAAAATGTGAATGAGCATGCTAGTGTTATTTCCTGATCAATAAATAATAGCCTTAGACAACTTCATCTGAACTGATAGTAGAACCACGGTACCAAGAACCAGGCAGTACGTACAGTGGCTAGCTTATCAGGTTACCCACTTTTGTTGCAAACTAGCCCTTATTACAACTAAATAAGATACCACAGTGTCTACTTTGACGTGCTGTTGTCCGTACATAAATGGAAATTTATTAGAAACGGTCCTTGTATTCAGTTACCCGAAGATGCGCCGTGAATATTGGCTATCACTTTGATCGAGAGAGCATCCGAATCGGACTTCAGACTAAATTGGAACAAAGAACGTGTGTCGAACACGACTGAGTGATTTTGGATGAAAGCAGATATTTCTGCGATGGGTTTATTGAATACCTGCTTAGCTTAAGACTGACGAATTAATATATTTCCCTTAACCTCAGTAACTACCGTTAATTTTTTGCACCTGTGACAACAGTGAAAAATTAACTTTAAAAAAAGTAAATCGACTTCAAAACCAAAATGCACTAAAAAGTCTTAAATAAACTTTTGGCCCGTGAAAGGAAAGGAAGCCATTTAAGGCAAACAATTTCTTTTTGGAGTCGGTGCTCTGATTGTTGATGCATGATGGTCAAAGTGATGGCTGGCTAGGTAGTTGGTTTTAAAGTCGGTTTTTACTTTTATAAAGTAAATTTAATTTCTTCATTTTTAATAATTGCAGGAGAGGGGGGGGGGGGAAGTTGCACCTAATGAATCTGATCTTTAAGAAGCTACAAATTACCTATTATAAGTTCAGTCATTATAATTACTGAACTCTTAAGCTTACTCTTAAGGAGTTTCACCATCAGCTCAGCTCCACAAAATGATGACTATCAGACAACAACACGTCAAAATTAAGATTCTAGTAAAAAAAGAGTCGGTCGACAATTGACTGAGATATGAGGTAACATAGATACAAAAAAACAAAGTCAAATTTATCAATTTTTTAAGTCCGTTTAAAAATGGAGGTACGGTCGTGGTCTCTCGTGCCTAATCACTTTTCAATGAAAATCGCTTGCACACACGACGACGACGAACAAAAGACGAACAAGACGAAGGACGAAAAGTCGTGAGGTGGTTAGGTGGGAGAGGCTGCGAGCGTGCTATCCGTGTATATTTTTTTTATATGGCATAGAAATATGTATGTTTAAACTTTTGTAAGTTCTTTCCGTTGCGAATAATGTTTTCGTTTACGAAAAAACTTGTTACTATCTTGATGTTGAAAATATAAAGATATTTTTTGTTACTTTCACTGCTTTTAAAGTAAACTAAGTTTTTTTTGGAAATGGCGATAATTCACCGTTAAATGAACTAGGAGCGTAAACGACAGGAAGAAGAAAAATCAGAATCGATTTTTTAGCGGTCTATAGCATCTGGCTGGAAGGAGGTTAGTTAAATAGCCCCTACTTATTAGCCATTTTGTTTCAAGATACATGCCCCATTTCTAAAATAAAGCGTATTTTTGACCGACTTCAAAAAAGGAGGAGGTTATCAATTCGTCATTTGTCGAACGATTCGAAAAAAATTTTCGCCTACCTAGAGGGTATACATTCTAGTTAGTCCCATTTGTGCCAATTCGGGATCAGATGGTGGGATCTTGGTCACATATAGTGCTTTTGTACTAGTATCTTAATGATGACGTGTTGTTACGTCTAATAGTCAACATCTTGTGGAGCTAAGCTGATGGTGGAACTCCTTAACGCTTATGAGTTCAGTAATTACAATAACAGAACCTATGATGAGTGATTTATAGCTTCTTAAAGAACTTCTTAAGGAACCCTTATAGTTTCGTCAAGTCTGTCTGTCTGTCCGTCCGTATGTCACACCCATTTTATTCTGTAACTATAAGCGTTACACAATTGAAATTTGGTAGGAAGATGTATCTTGTTAACCGCTTACCGATTCTCATACAAAAAATAAAAAATAATGACAGTTAAGGGGGGGGCTCTCATACATGAAACTAAAACCAAAAAAAAAAATTTTTGTCAAACCTATGCGTGTGGGGTGTCTATGGATAGGTCTTTCAAAATAACATAGAGGTTTCTAAAACCATTTTCTTTTAAAGTTAAACGTTTCATAGCTAGACGCTTCCAAAGTGGTAAAATGGGCGTCCCCCCCATCTAATTTCTAAACCAAGCAAGTGTAAATTTTGAAAAAAATATGTAATGTAGATCTTAATAAATACTTTCAACGAAAATTAGTTCGGACGGGATCGAACTAGTAGTTTTTGAGATATAGCACATTTTCAACAACCGCAAACATAACTTTGTACTTCATACAAACACTATGAAAAACAAAGTTATATTTGTAGTCAACAAAATATTGTGGTTTTTAACTAAGTAGAAATAAATGGATTCCCTAATTCAGTTAAAGTTGGCACGGAACCCTCAGTGCGCGAGTCCGACTCGCACTAGGCCGGTTTTTTTTTTTCCTTAAATTATACCCAAACATTTCTGCCGAAACTTCACTGATGCAAAAAGGTTACAGGTAACATTTTAATTTAAAGTTAGCAAAAAACGCACAGGCAAAGCTATCATCATAAGCCAACTAAACAAACTAAAAGCAAAATTAATTCTTCTATCCATTCTCTGTAAGAAATATTTCAACAATATTTCTTGTTGCCGATAACAGATTCCATTATTTATCTGTTCCTTGCACGCTTTACGGGATACGGCGCATCATAAGAAATGTAGAAAGCTATTTGTTACATTTAACTCAAGATTAATGGTTATAGTTGTCTAAATTGAAAAGAGAAATTACATCTAAGTAGTTGGACAAGATTTGTTGTTCAACAAATAGTTAATAAATAACACTGTTTCGCAATCATTTAGGGGTTCCTACTGTTAGCAATCTATTATTATTTTATATAACTGAAAAACCTATAGCCTTACTATTTTTTTAAATAACTGAAAAAACCATACAGTCGAATTGATATTCAACTGTATGTTTTTTGTGATTGTGTTACCTTATATTGCAGTCATTTATGGACCGATTTGAAAAAAAAATTGGCACCCCGGAGGTAACAGAGTAGTTGATCTCATCTTTTATACCACCCATTACGTTAAATGGCGATGAAATGGACAGAGTTTCTCAATTTAAATACCTCGGGCACTGGGTCACCGACGACTTGAAAGACGATGTCGACATCGAACGGGAACGCAGAGCGCTGTCGATAAGAGCGAATATGCTGGCTCGAAGATTTGCTAAGAGTACGAATGCAGTCAAAATAACGCTTTTTAAAGCATACTGCACTTCACTGTACACTGGCAGTCTTTGGGTCAGATATACTCAAAGATCGTACAGCGCTCTGCGAGTCCAATTTAACAATGCTTTCAGGATATTGCTGGGGCTGCCTCGTTTTTGGAGTGCGTCGGCCATGTTCGCAGAGGCGCGTACAAATAGTTTCGCGGCCATCATCAGAAAAAAACAAGCATCTCTGATGTTAAGGGTGCGTGACAGCTCCAACAGTATACTGAAAGTCATTGCTGGTCGACAACATGTCTGTCCCTTAATGTGGCATATAAGTCAAAATACATGCTCCAAATTAGTTATTAGGTACTAACATAGTGTGTAAGATGCGTTGTTTACTAACCCTACTTGGATCTTTTGTTGTCTCATTCAATAAATAAATAATAATAATAATAATTGTTGCCAAGTCGGGATCTGATGATTTGATCTTGGTGCAATCGAAGGCAACCCTCATATTTTATATTGATGCCCTCTCTAGTTCCATGTCTGTTTTAGTGGTAAAACATACCATTTTTTTGTATGAAAAAAAGGATCGTAAGAAAATAATCAGATATAACACAGTACATGGAAATACGTAACAGCTTATTAAATAAGTACCTAGGTACTTAGTTATGATTTAATCTGAATAACAAATAGTGACTTGATAACAGTTCTCAAAATGCTAAGTCCAAAAGACTATAGCGCGTTATAAGAATTAATGTAGTGGGCACTTATTTCTTTACTCACGCATTATTTAAGGACGTATTTTTTAATAGATACCTTTTTCGCGGAGGAAATACTTAATAAAAACTGTAACCTACTGATTTATTTAGTACCTAATTAGCCATTCGCTCTTAAACTTTGGAAAGAGCTTTAGCTTCACAGTAAGCTTCCAACGTACCTATTCCAAATAATGGATAATAGTACATATTAAATAGACCGAATCCGCCCCAATCACAGTATACCAACCGCTATAGGCCAGTCAAATGAGTATCGTTAAACCTAGAAATACGATTTTTAACATCGTAACTTTTTTTAGACTAGTGAAGAGGTCAAAACAGTAAAAGTCCCAGCCCATATCTTTTGAGCCAGGACGAGGGAGAGGAAGGGGGGAGAGGTTTGAAGGATTTTTTTTTAAAGTTTTTAGCTTATTTATCGGACACTTTGCGTTTTAGCAACATAAGACCTTCTAGAAAATGAAAGCTTATAAAATTTTCTACTTAATACAAAATTGGAAGACTTTTTAGCTTGGATGCATTAACCACTGGATATGAAACGCAAGAGCGAATGTATGAAAACATCATTAGTCAATTTCTGCGGGGCGGGGGGAGCTTGTCAAGTAAATTTTTAACATTTAGTGCATGTAAGTGTCGATATTTTTTTATCGATATGTGTGGAACGAATAAATGAACGAATCTTCTGTAAAAAGACATATAATTTTTATCACCAAAACAATAAATTACATTATGGACATGTTTAATGCCCAAATAATCGAATGAACAACTAAAACATAGAACGTTTATATGAACGGTCTGGCAAGAATCACTAGAACTTCCTAAGACATTGTGAAACATGTAAGTAAGTACAGTCGACAGCATATCAGGTTACCCACTTTTGTTGCAAACTATCCCTTATAACAACTGCATAAGATCCCGCGGTGTTTACCTTGACGTGCTGTTGTCCGTACATACAGCCCAGCACCTAAATCCTCCTAGGGGATAATTAAGCAGTAGATTTTTGCGTTGGCATTAAATCACACTGGTGTTAAATGGATACCACATATTCGGTGATGTTTTGTGTGGATCCATTTTGTCTCCCTTCGACCCACTTTATATTCCTTAATGGATCCACAGGAAATCTGTTTTTTGAAAGCGTTTGAAAAGTTCGAACATATTTTTTTTTATTTCATAGTATTTCTTTTTGCACATATCTCAAAAAATACTAATCCGATTTTGATGTAATTTACACTGAGCACTGAATTGAAGTATGCTTCAAGGAATCAAAAAAGAAAATACTTAATTCACCAGATGGAATTCGAGATATCAGTGAAAAGAATATACAAATATACGTACAACAAACTTTTAGAAATTCAGAAAGTTTTTGGAAGTCTTTATATGATCTTTGTTCTTTAATACATACTCAGAAATTATCAAATTTAAAATATGTCACAGAAATACATATCAAATAAATAACCTCCTTCTTTGATGTCGGTTTTAAACTTCATAAATGTTAAACTTGTAGCAAATTTTATTAGTGTTCATTTTGTAGAAGTTCTCTTGTCGCTAAAACGATAATTATGCGAAAAACCTAAAAAAAAAACTTTCAGACCCTCCTCTCCACCTGGCTCAATCAAGGTACGGGCTAGGACTTTGAAAAGGTTAACCTCCAAACTAGTCCAAGCAAAATTACGAAGTCAAAAAATGTGTATTTTCCTTCCTTGCTTGGACTATAAGTGTTCCACTTAACTCGCTCCAGTGGCAGCTACAAGGCTTCCGCATTATAATGATGTAGTGGAACGGCGGAATCGCCTTTGAACTATTTCCCACAGAAATTCTGTCATTCATCAGTAATAATAGTGTAGCTATTGCACTTTAGGAGCGCGCTCATTTCAGACTTCGCTTAAATGTTATGAGAAGGAAGGACGATCCGCAAGTCTACATTGATTATGTGTAGACGCATTCTCAAAACTTTCTATCTAATTAAATTATTACGCTTACCGATGATATCCAGTAATGTCCAAACATTAAGAAAAGTTCAAACAATAAAAATACAGAAATTATTATCTTTTAAATAAATATATATATTTATAAGATAATAATTTGAATTGATTGAGGATCTTATCAAAGATTTTTGTTGCCATACATAGAACTCTGCTTGTTACTCTTGACAAAAACGTTTTAAACTAAAAAACTTTGTTAGTATTAGTACCTACATATTCTGCATATATATATAAAAAAATTTGGACACCAATTACATACATTGCTCTGATCCCAAAGTAAGTACTCGTAAAGTAAGTAAGTACAAGATAAATGTTATTACACGTTAAATTACTTCTTATATGATAAATCTTAAATAATATTATTTGATAAGTTTATTATAATAATTATTCAGACATAACTCTGGAATGAATATTTTATTTTATTTGATATCAATTTAATATTACATGACGGCTATCGGCAATAAATGTTGATACTTCAACTTAAAACACCTGTTATGTACATGACTGCGTAAGTTTTGAGTAAATCAATGCATCTTATGTTATCTTATCTAACTACTAAACTATTGTTTAGATAGAAAGATAACAGATTCCATTATTTATCTGTTCCTTGCACGCTTTACGGGATACGGCGCATCATAAGAAATGTAGAAAGCTATTTGTTACATTTAACTCAAGATTAATGGTTATAGTTGTCTAAATTGAAAAGAGAAATTACATCTAAGTAGTTGGACAAGATTTGTTGTTCAACAAATAGTTAATAAATAACACTGTTTCGCAATCATTTAGGGGTTCCTACTGTTAGCAATCTATTATTATTTTATATAACTGAAAAACCTATAGCCTTACTATTTTTTTAAATAACTGAAAAAACCATACAGTCGAATTGATATTCAACTGTATGTTTTTTGTGATTGTGTTACCTTATATTGCAGTCATTTATGGACCGATTTGAAAAAAAAATTGGCACCCCGGAGGTAACAGAGTAGTTGATCTCATCTTTTATACCACCCATTACGTTAAATGGCGATGAAATGGACAGAGTTTCTCAATTTAAATACCTCGGGCACTGGGTCACCGACGACTTGAAAGACGATGTCGACATCGAACGGGAACGCAGAGCGCTGTCGATAAGAGCGAATATGCTGGCTCGAAGATTTGCTAAGAGTACGAATGCAGTCAAAATAACGCTTTTTAAAGCATACTGCACTTCACTGTACACTGGCAGTCTTTGGGTCAGATATACTCAAAGATCGTACAGCGCTCTGCGAGTCCAATTTAACAATGCTTTCAGGATATTGCTGGGGCTGCCTCGTTTTTGGAGTGCGTCGGCCATGTTCGCAGAGGCGCGTACAAATAGTTTCGCGGCCATCATCAGAAAAAAACAAGCATCTCTGATGTTAAGGGTGCGTGACAGCTCCAACAGTATACTGAAAGTCATTGCTGGTCGACAACATGTCTGTCCCTTAATGTGGCATATAAGTCAAAATACATGCTCCAAATTAGTTATTAGGTACTAACATAGTGTGTAAGATGCGTTGTTTACTAACCCTACTTGGATCTTTTGTTGTCTCATTCAATAAATAAATAATAATAATAATAATTGTTGCCAAGTCGGGATCTGATGATTTGATCTTGGTGCAATCGAAGGCAACCCTCATATTTTATATTGATGCCCTCTCTAGTTCCATGTCTGTTTTAGTGGTAAAACATACCATTTTTTTGTATGAAAAAAAGGATCGTAAGAAAATAATCAGATATAACACAGTACATGGAAATACGTAACAGCTTATTAAATAAGTACCTAGGTACTTAGTTATGATTTAATCTGAATAACAAATAGTGACTTGATAACAGTTCTCAAAATGCTAAGTCCAAAAGACTATAGCGCGTTATAAGAATTAATGTAGTGGGCACTTATTTCTTTACTCACGCATTATTTAAGGACGTATTTTTTAATAGATACCTTTTTCGCGGAGGAAATACTTAATAAAAACTGTAACCTACTGATTTATTTAGTACCTAATTAGCCATTCGCTCTTAAACTTTGGAAAGAGCTTTAGCTTCACAGTAAGCTTCCAACGTACCTATTCCAAATAATGGATAATAGTACATATTAAATAGACCGAATCCGCCCCAATCACAGTATACCAACCGCTATAGGCCAGTCAAATGAGTATCGTTAAACCTAGAAATACGATTTTTAACATCGTAACTTTTTTTAGACTAGTGAAGAGGTCAAAACAGTAAAAGTCCCAGCCCATATCTTTTGAGCCAGGACGAGGGAGAGGAAGGGGGGAGAGGTTTGAAGGATTTTTTTTTAAAGTTTTTAGCTTATTTATCGGACACTTTGCGTTTTAGCAACATAAGACCTTCTAGAAAATGAAAGCTTATAAAATTTTCTACTTAATACAAAATTGGAAGACTTTTTAGCTTGGATGCATTAACCACTGGATATGAAACGCAAGAGCGAATGTATGAAAACATCATTAGTCAATTTCTGCGGGACGGGGGGAGCTTGTCAAGTAAATTTTTAACATTTAGTGCATGTAAGTGTCGATATTTTTTTATCGATATGTGTGGAACGAATAAATGAACGAATCTTCTGTAAAAAGACATATAATTTTTATCACCAAAACAATAAATTACATTATGGACATGTTTAATGCCCAAATAATCGAATGAACAACTAAAACATAGAACGTTTATATGAACGGTCTGGCAAGAATCACTAGAACTTCCTAAGACATTGTGAAACATGTAAGTAAGTACAGTCGACAGCATATCAGGTTACCCACTTTTGTTGCAAACTATCCCTTATAACAACTGCATAAGATCCCGCGGTGTTTACCTTGACGTGCTGTTGTCCGTACATACAGCCCAGCACCTAAATTCTCCTAGGGGATAATTAAGCAGTAGATTTTTGCGTTGGCATTAAATCACACTGGTGTTAAATGGATACCACATATTCGGTGATGTTTTGTGTGGATCCATTTTGTCTCCCTTCGACCCACTTTATATTCCTTAATGGATCCACAGGAAATCTGTTTTTTGAAAGCGTTTGAAAAGTTCGAACATATTTTTTTTTATTTCATAGTATTTCTTTTTGCACATATCTCAAAAAATACTAATCCGATTTTGATGTAATTTACACTGAGCACTGAATTGAAGTATGCTTCAAGGAATCAAAAAAGAAAATACTTAATTCACCAGATGGAATTCGAGATATCAGTGAAAAGAATATACAAATATACGTACAACAAACTTTTAGAAATTCAGAAAGTTTTTGGAAGTCTTTATATGATCTTTGTTCTTTAATACATACTCAGAAATTATCAAATTTAAAATATGTCACAGAAATACATATCAAATAAATAACCTCCTTCTTTGATGTCGGTTTTAAACTTCATAAATGTTAAACTTGTAGCAAATTTTATTAGTGTTCATTTTGTAGAAGTTCTCTTGTCGCTAAAACGATAATTATGCGAAAAACCTAAAAAAAAAACTTTCAGACCCTCCTCTCCACCTGGCTCAATCAAGGTACGGGCTAGGACTTTGAAAAGGTTAACCTCCAAACTAGTCCAAGCAAAATTACGAAGTCAAAAAATGTGTATTTTCCTTCCTTGCTTGGACTATAAGTGTTCCACTTAACTCGCTCCAGTGGCAGCTACAAGGCTTCCGCATTATAATGATGTAGTGGAACGGCGGAATCGCCTTTGAACTATTTCCCACAGAAATTCTGTCATTCATCAGTAATAATAGTGTAGCTATTGCACTTTAGGAGCGCGCTCATTTCAGACTTCGCTTAAATGTTATGAGAAGGAAGGACGATCCGCAAGTCTACATTGATTATGTGTAGATGCATTCTCAAAACTTTCTATCTAATTAAATTATTACGCTTACCGATGATATCCAGTAATGTCCAAACATTAAGAAAAGTTCAAACAATAAAAATACAGAAATTATTATCTTTTAAATAAATATATATATTTATAAGATAATAATTTGAATTGATTGAGGATCTTATCAAAGATTTTTGTTGCCATACATAGAACTCTGCTTGTTACTCTTGACAAAAACGTTTTAAACTAAAAAACTTTGTTAGTATTAGTACCTACATATTCTGCATATATATATAAAAAAATTTGGACACCAATTACATACATTGCTCTGATCCCAAAGTAAGTACTCGTAAAGTAAGTAAGTACAAGATAAATGTTATTACACGTTAAATTACTTCTTATATGATAAATCTTAAATAATATTATTTGATAAGTTTATTATAATAATTATTCAGACATAACTCTGGAATGAATATTTTTATTTTATTTGATATCAATTTAATATTACATGACGGCTATCGGCAATAAATGTTGATACTTCAACTTAAAACACCTGTTATGTACATGACTGCGTAAGTTTTGAGTAAATCAATGCATCTTATGTTATCTTATCTAACTACTAAACTATTGTATAGATAGAAAGATAGAAGGTTAGATTTCTTCTCCGGATAGAAATTGAATTCATACATTATAAAAATGGTACATGTTCATAATAAGGAAACTAAATCGAGCTTAGAACTCAATCGTCTTAACAGCGTGCATATATTTATTTCAGCATGCGTTATGTATGCAGCCTACGCGTTAAAGAAAGCATTGGAAAGCATTTGCAATATTCAAAAGGCTTGCCAATGTGTCGTTCGCCGGGTGGTATAAGCATGCGCTCGGATAGCGTAAGACACAGGGTTCGATTCCTTGTCTGACTTGTAGGTGTATTGTATTTTATTCTACGAATATTTCTTATCTGACCTCGGTAAAATCAGGCCTTAAACGGTTGTTCAAACCAAGCTTACTTATTTGTGGTGAGGCTATATATCTTTAACGAAAGAAACAGAAAAATCAAACATTCTTCAGTGCCAACTTCTTAAGTACACAATCGGATAGAAAAAGCATCACAAGAAATCCAGGTCAATTGGGTAGAGTGGTTCTCGCTCAGGATTAATTAGTTTGCGATCAGCTAACGAACACCCGGAGTCGCCGGTGATCACCCCTTGCAGTTTGTTAGGGGAACGTACGTGGAGCAAATTGTAAGTAGCGAAGAGAGAGATATTATTTGTGATGTGTAGGCCATAAGGTGGTATTACCTATACCAGGTGAGTCACTAAATAAAATGGGCTTGAAATTTATACTATGAAGTCTGGTTCACTTGGTATTTAGGTTTAATCGAAATGACGGCAGCTGAAACTAACTAAAATCGATAGATCATCCTTACCTATTTTATAATATAACTAGCAGACCCAGCAAACTTTGTTTCGACGTTTATTGACGTTTATTTGACGACCCGTCTGGTGTAGTGGTCGAGAAATCGCCTACTACGCAGCGGGTGCGGGTTCGATCCCCGCACAATACAAACATTTGTGTGCATGAACATGTCTGTTTGTATTGGTCTGGGTGTTTTCTATGTATATCATGTATGTATTTACAAAAAAAAAAAAAGTATTTCAGTATTGTATCCGTTGTCTGGCACCCATAACACAAGCTTTGAGTAGCTTACTTTGGGGCTAGATGGCGATGTGTGGGAATGTCCAAAGGACATTTATTTATTTGTTTCGCCCCCAGCCCCGTCCGGCCCCAGCCCCGTCCCGCCGAGTCCCGTAATTTTAAAAGGTAAGCATTCCCACATTCCCAGCGAATTTTGTTTCACTCTTAAATTACTAAAATGGCTATTAAAAAATAAGGGTTGATCGTAGAATGGTGAAAATTAAGAATTGTATGTATTTTTGTATGTTGTATCATAAAAAAATAGAAATTAAAAATTTTGTCTAAAAAATAAAATTAGGGGTGGACTACCCCTAACATTTAGGGGGATGAAAAATAGATGTTGGCCGATTTTTTGTGCCGATGTATATTGTTAAAAAGTTTCATCAAAATCGGTCAAGCCAATCGGAGGAGTATGGCAACGAAAACTGTGACACGAGAATTTTATACATTAGATGAATGTAAAAGTAACTCTGTCTATCTGTCTTTCTGTCGCGCTTTCACGACAAACCTTCTGAACTGATATAAATCAAACTTGGCACACACATAATCTAGAGCCTGAAAAGGAAATATGCTACATTTTTATTAAAAAAAAGGGTTGTAAGGAGTTGAAATGGGGATGAAAGCTTTTATGGAAGTATCATCATTTTCAAAGCGCCGTACTCGTATAAATACGTATCCTAGCTATAAATCATTATTAGTCTATGTGATTAAAAATCTACCCAAAGTCACTATTCCACGCAGACGAAGTCGCGGGCACAGCTAGTATCAATATAAATCGAAAATATAATTAAAAAAAACATCTTAAAGTGTCACGTTTTTAAATTATTAGCTGCTAAATATGTAAACTGGAAGATTCGAGCGCCCTTCAAAACGTGACGGTTTTGGAGATATTGTCATGGAATAAATAGTTTAATTCTAAAACAATGTTCGGTTACATTGATAGCTGCTACTTTCGAACAAAATATAAATGGTGGACCGAAAAGTGAGCGAATTCGTACCCTTATATGGTTTTCTTATATTTAAATTGATACCAGACTCAAAAACTTAACTTCAAATGAGACTTGTAATGTGTCGAATTTGGTTACCTACTTACCCAAGCCTTGTTTGTGGATATTAGTTACCACCCTTATAATCCTACTTTAAGATAATTTATAACTAGATTAAACGTACGATGCACTAGATTAAACAAATAATATCTACTTACTAATTAGCGAAACATATTTTTTTTATAAAAAATATTAAGATGTTTATCATAATACTAGTGACCGTTTAAGTATAAAAATATTATTTTCTTCCAACAATACAGACTTGCAGATAATCTGGAGCTCGTGGGGCGTTATTAAAAAGCACAATTTGTACATCTTCTCAGAAGACAAGCCTGAATTCTGAACAATAGTATGGAAAATAACACATTTTCTTTTCAACATTTTTATTTCAACAGAAAGTACCGTGAGTGTAGCTTTTCTATTCCAAGGTATTTTAATATATGGATAATAAGGATATATGGATATTGCGCACTTTAATATCTGATGAAATATGGAATTGGTTTCTGTAATTTGGTGACGACCTATAATAAGTGTAAAGTTTAGTTTTAGTAATATTAAACAAAATAACTATAACCAGATATAAACATGACGCACTAATAATATTTTTATATAAAATTTATCTGGAAATACATAAATACAGTGTCTCTAGCCGATTTCGACTACGGTGGCCAGTCACAACGACCAATAGACTGTGCAGGACAAATTATAGTGCACAAGTGTGTGCGCAAACACAGATGCATCCTCTATTCCTTTCACTTTCATAGCCCGATGGGACAACAATCTGACACGACCGGAGAGAGATCAGGTGCAGGACCAACGGCTGTGCTTTCCGAGGGTGAAACACCGATGAAACACGGTAGTGAAACACCGCCAACTTCCAAACTCCGGGCTACCCTGAGAATTCCTGAACTGAAAAATCCAGATACTTATTTATGGCCCGACCCGGGTATCGAACCCGATATCTCTGGCGCAGCCGTCATTTTAAAGTGCGACCCTTTAACCGCTGCGCTACCAAGGCTGCAAATAATTAGCCAAGGTAACACGATATATTACGAGTATCCTGTAAAGTCTATCCTTTTCGCGGGTTTTTTTTTTGTATTGAAGACTAGTATTAAACTCCATATCAGAACAAGTATTGAAAAAAAAACGACCCGCATTCTTGCATAAGTACAGTCTCCATAAAAAATATGTAACACACATTCGGCAAATAATACCATGCGACAAGGTTGGCGAAACGCCAATAGTGTAACATGTTTGCGATGATGCTGTACGTAAAGTAAAACAAAATCACTGCAGAAAAATGTATCGGGAAAGCATAAAACAAAGCTCAGCCTGAATGTCGAGGGCTGGAAACGACATAATATAACACAGTAGGCACGCAATATCAAACTGGATAGGTTTTCTTGAAGTAATATCGAAGAGTAAAAGAGGTCGATATTGAAGTGGGGCAGTAGACAAAGTAAGTTTGAGAGCCTTTTATCTAAACTTTTTTTACCGACTTCAAAAGAAGGAGATAAATTAATTCAATGAGTATGTATGTGATATGTTTGGCCTTTTTTATAATGTATGATGTATATTGAGTATGTTGTTCTATTGAGGCCTCTTAACATGTGTGCTAAATTTCTTTAGAGTATAATTAATTGAATCAGGCGTTACTTTGCGAAAATCCATTATTAAGTTAAATTTTATATAAAAAAAATTCTTCAAAATTTTCGGCTAAGCGACACTGGCGCAGGCAACTAACAACACTAACCGTTACCACGTTGAGTATTAGTTCAGGCAAATGCAGGATGCACCTCCCGCCCTCCCTCAATACGCATGCAGTACAGCTACTGCAATTATTACTCGTAGTGCCCAACACCAACGTGCAAAATACCTGGACTCGTTTCGCCACTACACGTGGCATCCTCAGGAGATATTGTCGCCTCGGCGGAGCACGGACGATTAAGTCGCCTAAGTCTAATAATTGCATCAGCTGTGCCGCATGCGTATTGAGGGAGGGCGGGTGGTGCATCCTGCATTTGCCTAAACTAATACTCAATCAACGTGGTGACGGTTAGCGTTGTAAGATGCCTGCGCCGGCGTCGCTTAGCGGAAATTTAAAACAAAATAATTGTATAAAATTAAATTTGTTTAGTGTACGTATATTTGTATGTCGGTGCACGGAATTCTCGAAACCCAGAAGTGATATTTCAACTTAGGGTAAAGTGTAAGATTCATCAAAATCAGTCAAGTAGTTTTTGAAATATTCTTAGGTAATAATAACTAAAAATAATGAATCAATATTATTTAAAGTCGGTACATGATCTCAAGCTTACGTACACGTCTGCAAATCATGCACCGACTCCAAATAAATACGAGCAGGTTTCTCCTTAATATAGGGCAAATGCGTTATTTTGTACTTCTTAGCCAGTTTTTTTAAGGCGGTCTAATTTTTTGAAGTATATTTTCACCATTTAAAAACTTAAACAACACCCTCTACTTTGCAGGAATAAAGAAACAACAAACTCGTAGGAACCTAAAAGATAACCCTATAAATAAAATCTAAAGTCCCTAGGTATTGTATTTTGGTTAATTTATCAATTAAGTCGTCGTGTGCCGTCGCCAGCACATTTGAGGTGCGATTGTGTAAAGTAATCGTATTCATTTGACAGTTCAAAACGTATGGTATGATCTGTCAAACGGCAAAGACAAAGCGTTTGACAGATCATACCGTACGTTATAAACTGTCAAATGAATACGATAATGATGAAAGAGACTCAGTCCTTTATGTCTCTTTTTACACGACTTTAATGATTCAATGATTTAAATTTAAGACTTTAGCTGATTAGTTTTAAATAATACGACTCTGTCAGTCAACTTCTAAGACTTGTTACGCTAAAACGACTTAAACGCCTAGAACGACTTGAACTCCTTATACGACTAAAACAGACTGAAAGGGAAATTGTTTTTAAATATTATATGGAGTGAAACTATGTCCTACATATTAGATAATCAAGGTTTATTATGTAAAAATAAAAATAAAAGTTCTATTTTAGGTCATTAACAAAAATGTAAAGGAATAAACAAAGTGAAAAAAAACTGCTACAGAAAAGTCATGCAAGACGTTAGGCACATTGACGCTCTGATGCTCTTATCACTTAATCTGCAACGTTTTTTTGAGATCAGGTTACCAGATTTCGAAAAGGCTTGTTCACTTGGAACACTGCTTGCTGGAATACTTAATATATCTTTAGCCATTTGCGTTAGGCAAGGCAGGTGATACTTCTGATTACACCACCAAAGTAAAACGTCTGTATCCTCAGTTTCTAGTGGCATGGACACATACTTTTGTATCTTATCTTGCTCCGCATTTGTTTGCTTGTGTACCACAGAAAAAACACTTTTCTTCTCAGTATTTTGTGATTTATATGATTTAATTTTAATTTAATTTTTTTTATTACAGGAAAACCAGGGTTTTTAAATAGGTGATATGAGATTGTATGGTTAACTCATAAACCTCTTACAGGTTCTCACATATAGAAATAGTATGAATTAACATAAACATTCAGTCAAGAATACTGCCAAGCAACAAAACAACATAATATAATAAGGAAGATAAAAATATTAAAACTATTTAAGCAACTTGCAATCAAAAAAGCGCTCGCCCAGTAGCCGTCTAGTGAAAATAATGGTAGAATAGAATATGTCCAAATCTCCACATTTAAAAATTTTATTTAACTCGCTACTAGCCCGCCAAATAAAACTATTTCGCCTATAGTTAGTGCCCACAACGGGCAAATAAAGCGGAGAATTATTACGCAAAACACGTTTTTTAGGGGTGTTAAAGTAGATTTTGCTTAAAAGATCCGGGCAGTCGATCTCAGCTGTGATAATCTTCATCAAATAAATAATGTCAGCAATTTCTCGCCTAGAACATAGGGGAAGAATATGATGTTGCCTACATAACTTGTAATAATCTTCGGAACTATATTTCGTCCCCGTGCGATAGCAAAGGAACTTAACAAATCTTCTCTGTATGCCCTCCAGTCGTGAAACGTATGTAAGGTATCTTGGATTCCAGATCTGCGATGCATATTCCAGGTAACTCCGAACAAAGGTACAGTACAGTATTTTTATAGTCTTTATATTGTTAAAACACACTGAATTACGCATCACAAACCCGAGAGCCTTAAACGCCTTACCCACAACATGATCGATATGATCCTCAAAAAGTAGTTTTGAGTCATGAATTACTCCAAGGTCACGAACGGAGGCTTTTCTTTGTAGCTCCTGGCCTTTTATTGAGTAGGAGTAGAACTCTGTTTTATGTTTCCGGCTAAAAGTAACTACACAGCATTTCGATGGGTTTAAATCTAACTTATGCAAGTCACAATAATCGCACAGACGTGACAGATCAGCCTGCAGAGCAACATAATCTTCGTGGGAGCTAATCGAGGAGTATATTTTCATATCGTCGGCAAAACAAAGAAGGCGAGAGGAAAGCAGACAGGAATCAATATCATTGACGAATATTACAAAATGCAAAGGACCAAGTAGCGATCCTTGGGGAACACCACTGGGGATAGGAACCCAGCTGGAAATATAGTTTCTAACAACTACAGCCTGAGATCGATTTGAGATATAGGACGAAAACCATCGCAGCAGATCACCTCTGATGCCTATACATTGCAGCTTACTAAGAAGGAGACTATGGTCAATTCGATCGAACGCCTTACTGTAATCAGTATACACGACGTCTACCTGGCTTCCACTATCCATACTTTGTGTTATAAAGTCATTAAGAAGAACAAGGTTTGAAACAGTCGATCGTCTTCGCAAGAATCCATGTTGGTATATGCTGAAAGAACTCTTTAAAGCATTGTACATTTGTTCATATACCACTTTTGACCATGATGTGGCTAACCTTTGATCTTTACTTGAATTTACATAAGAATAAAGTTTAAAAACGCGTGAAATAAGTTTAAAAACGCGGCAGAATATCTTCGCATTCGTAGCCTTGTTCGGCAAAACAGATATTTTTTAATCGTGGATCCAATATGACGGCAAATTTTGCAAAATCAGTGTACATAGGGTCTATCAAATTAACTGCATTCATCCTTGAGGTTAATTCTGACCGCCAAGCTCAGTATTTTTTTTTTATGGGACCAACATCGTAATCCCAAAAAAACTATATTCGTGCATTTTTTCGATCATGTATTGCAGAAGCGCAATTTCCAAAAATCTCATTATTAGCTTGCAGCCGAATTTGTTCTTCTAAGACTTTAGTGCTTAAATATTATTATGATTAAGCTGATTGTCTTTATGTTTAAAATCATTATGCAAAATGTGTTATGAATATTACTATTATGTGTAAATATCATTAGTATAAATTACCACTGTACTCCATATTTTAGGGTTTTTTTTTATGCAAATGGATAGTGAACCGGCTTACCACTCTCGACTCTTCAAGCGATGAGTCGCAAGTCTTTTAAGCTGTTTAAGTCCTTTAAGCTGTATAAGCTATTTAAGTAACTGCTTAGCGTTTAGTTAGTTACACACACACACACACACACACACACACATACACACACACGCACCCACGCACACAGGATGCTAGTGAGGTGTTTTTTTGGATAGGTTGTTTCTTTTTTTATATATATATATTTTTCTAAGTCATTTAAATTTGTATATATTCTATTTGTATATTTTAAGCCCTCGTAACTTCAACCCTCGCACAAGATCTAAGAGGGATGGGAGTGGCTGAAAATTAGCGTTGACTTCTGCCAACACTAGCTGAGCCACATCCATTTGCTCTCCTAGTTTAAGCTATAATTTTAAGTAATAGTGATAGAGATAAGTTATTTTTTGTATGGGAAGCAATAAACGCATTTTATTTATTTATTTATTATTTAGTTAAATGACTTCGACTAATAAGGCTAGTCTTAGGACTAAAGTTTGGGGACTAAAAGACTGAGTCAATCGTGAGGCGTCAAAAATAAGGCGAGTCTTTGGTAAAAGTCTTAAAAGCCTGAGTCTCTTTCATCACTAAATACGATTGCTTTACACAATTCTACCTCAGGTTACAATATTGTTGCAAACTAGCCCTTATCACAACGGCATAAGATATCGGAGTGTTTACCTTGACGTGCTATTGTCCGTACATACTCATCGAAAGTGGGTTTCTGTCAATCCACCGGTTAATATTACCACCTGTTCAAATTCAAAGATAATTGTTATTTACTAATATATTGAAATACTTGTAATCATAAGGTGTATGATTCATAAAGTTATCGAATCTTCCTCTATTGTATGTACAGTGGCCAGCACATCAGTCTACCCACTTTTGTTGCAAACTAGCCCTTATTACATATGCATAAGATACCGCAGTGTTTACCTTGACGTCCTGTTGTCCGTACGAAGTGTAAATAAATCAAAATAGTTATTTTGCACTAAAGTAATATCAGTTTACCTACACATTATCAGCTGTGACGTCTTCAATTAATCGTCTTCACAGAATATGTGCCTGATTAGATGACGCAAGTGAAGTTACTTTAACTGGCTCTACATATAACACTTTTGTAACAAACAGTGTTCAATAAAAGTAGTAATTAAGACATAATTAAATAAACGAATAAACTCTTGACCTTTTCAAGGAAATGAATCCATTTTAACCGAACTATTTCTTTTTAGAGTTGGTGCTCTGATAGTTGTGGCTTGAGAGTCAATAGTTTAATTGTTAATTTTAGACTATTATGAGGCTAAAAATTACCTACCATAAGTTCTGTAATTAAAATCATTGAACTCTTTAACGTTAAGGAGTTCCACCATCAGCTCAGCTCCAGACAATGATAACTATCAAACGTAACAACACGTCAACATTAAGGTTCTAATAATAATAAAAAAACACTACACGTGCCTTTATCATTGGAGGTCTTCCCTCGATTGCACCAAGATCCCAATTAACAGATCCCAACTTGGTAACAATGGGAATAACTAGAAAAAAAAATCAAATGGTCTACAAATTAGTGAGATATGAAGTTACACAGCCACAAAAAAAAACATGCAGTCGAATTAATTACCTCCTCCTTTTTCTGAAGTCGATTAAAAACTAGGAAACATGTTTCTGATTGTTAGACATAAAACTGTTATATTGACACAGTTAAATCAAATATATTTAATGGAAATCGTTTAAAATAGATGGATGCTCTATCATTGTAACGCACGCACGCATAGTTTACATAGGCGTTCATTCCACCGTAAGTTTTTCAGTCTGCTGGCATTAAGGACTACCTAACTGGTATCTGAGAGATTTCCTAATTGGACGCGTTACTTTCAGTTATCATCTATTTTTTGTCACAAATAATATGATAATCGAATTCACTGGAGCTACCATGGCATGACTGTACATAATTTTTATGGCATCAAAAAGTATACGCACGTGGTCTTATGACCCTGCTATAATAGCTATAAATCGAACGCGCATGTATTCCTTCAGGGATATTCCGAAGTCCGGAATATACGGGTACGCAACCCCGAAGCACCCTAGCTACTAAAGCACCATTCTTTCTCCTAATCCGTTGCTGAGGTATCCTTTATCCCCCTTTTCCTACCGCAATACCAAATTCCCTTCCCCTATCTTTATTCATCACGGACCCCTACCGTTAAACTCTCCAAAGTCTGTTCCGGCAAAGACAGCAGCCCAATACAGATATGCGAAAGGGTCTGGTGGATTTGGCGGTTTAGCAAGGCAAGGTGGATGGCCTAGGGCGACGGCGGAGGGCATATAGCCACCGTCGGCCAGACACATCATCCGACTTCTCTTCAGTCGTAGCGGTTCTCCATTCCACTGATCATGGGAGAGGGAGGACGAGTGCGTGCGCCTGCGTCTGCGCGAACGCTTGTGCACCCTAAAATATCCTGCGCACCTGACCGCTTCCGTAAAATGGACTCCGAGTAACGTCTTAGACCCGTGGCGATGGGATGAGGTAGAGTAGTCCAGCTTGATGTACGCTGGGCTTTGTCCAACTCCTGCACATGGGCGGCTCTGGGGGTGTGATAACATACCGTGGTCGCTTCTGTACTGCATTCTTGGGGTGGACAGTACGGATTCGGCAGCACCCAGGGCGACAAAGCAGCCCTTTTCAGGGAGGCACTGCTTTCCTCGCTCAGCCGAGAAGGGGGCTAGAAAAGGTGCCCTAAACAAATGTTCATCCCCTTTTAAGAAGTGGTAGCAGCCGCGGTTGCCACTGCATCGTTATAAGCGCAGTCGGAACAAACGAAATTTTTTAATAAAAACACCAAACACTATTTGACTTTTAGCGCATGGAACGTGAGGACTCTAATCGATCGAGATTGCAACGCCTGCCCAGAACGTAAAACTGCCGTAGTAGCTCGGGAACTTCATCGCTATAATATAGATGTGGCTGCTCTCAGCGAAACACACCTCGCCGATGAAGGTGAGCTGGTGGTGGTGGTTACACTTTCTTTTGGAAAGGTACCGCTTCCACAGAACCAAGACGTTCTGGTGTTGGATTCGCAATTAGGAATCGACTGGTAAAGCAACTTGAGGAGTATCCCGTTCATATCTCGGACCGCGTTACCACGTTGCGCCTTCACCTGGATAAAAACAACTTTCTTAATGTCATCAGTGTTTATGCTCCAACTTTAGATAAAACTGATGATATTAAAGATAAATTCTATGAAGAGTTAGGACAATGCCTTAATAATATAAACACCAAAGAGCAGGTGTTATTGCTGGGTGACTTCAATGCCCGGGTTGGTCGGGATTTTGAGGCTTGGCCTAGAGTCTTGGGCAGACACGGGGTAGGCAATATGAACAGCAATGGGCATTTGCTGCTCAGTTTTTGTGCTCAACATGAACTAGCGGTATCGAACACTATGTTTAGACTGCCCGCAAAGTACAAGACAACGTGGATGCACCCAAGATCAAAACACTGGTATCTAATTGATTATGCCATCGTACGGCAAAAAGACATCTGCCAAGTCCAAGTCACCCGCGTTATGCGTGGTGCTCACTGCTGGACTGATCACCGGCTCATTGTCACAAAGCTACGACTTCGTCTTCGTCAACCACGTAGAACTAAAGTGAACAAGCCGACTTCTTTAAACCTTGAGAAACTGAATAGTCGTGAGACCAAGGAGAAATTTGCTGAAGCTCTAAACGACAAGATGCCGCCCATTTATAAGACGAAGGATGTTACGGCTGACTGGGGGATATTAGCATCTCACCTTAAAGAAACTGCTTCAGATAGTTTGGGTGTTAAAGTTCGACGTACTGAAGACTGGTTCAATGAGAACGACAGAATCCTCACAAAAGCGCTTGACCAACATCGTGCTATTTTGCAGCAGTAAACACGACGTAGCGGAAGCAATTCAAAGGTCAAAGCTAGTGACTTAGAATTACGTAAGCTGTCTCGACAACTGAAAAACAAGTGGTGGCATGACAAGGCCTGTCGCATGCAGTGGCTCGCAGACACCAATCAGCTTGGAGAGTACTACAATGAAGTGCGTAAACTGATTGGTATATCCTGTCCAGTGAGGGTACCCATTAGATCAGCAGACAGCGGGTATCTTATAAACACCAAGGAGAAAGTGATAAAACGTTGGGCAGATCATTTTAACACATTGCTCAATGTCGATCGATCAGCTGATCTACTATATATCAGTTCAATGACACAACTCCCTTTGGAAATCAAGCTGGATGAGCCACTGTCGCGTGATGAGGTAGTCACTGCGATCAGACAGCAACATAACAAGCGGGCGGTAGGCATTGACCTTATACCGGGGGAACTACTGAAGTATAGCGGCGAGGACATGCATACACGGATTTGGAAACTCTTTGTTCGAATGTGGGAGGAAGAACGAGTGCCAGATGAATTTAAAGTGTTGAGCATTAGCACCCTCTATAAGAACAAGGGCGACCGTTCTGATTGCAATTCTTACCGTGGTATTTCCCTTCTGTCAACTCCTGGGAAGGCTTTTGCCCGAGTTTTACTCAACCGCCTGCTTAATCTGTCTGAAAACATTCTGCCTGAAACCCAGTTTGGCTTCCGACCAGATCTAGGCACCTGCGAGGCTATTTTTTCAGTACGTCAACTGCAAGAGAAAAGCAGAGAACAAGGTCGTCAGTTGTACCTCTGCTTTATTGACTTGGAAAAAGCTTTTGACAGCGTGCCTCGCGAAGCCCTATGGATGGTGTTGAAAAAGATAGGATGCACAGATAAGTTTGTGAGGCTTATTCGACTTCTGCATGACGACATGAAATGCTGCGTAACAGTAGACGGCGAACAATCAGATTTCTTTCCCGTTACCTGTGGGGTGAAACAAGGATGTGTCATCGCACCCACATTGTTTTCCTTATACTTTGCGGCAGTAGTAAAAGAAGTCTCACAGAATATCTCTGAAGGTGTGCGTATCCGTTTTCGCACTGATGGCGGCCTTTTAAACCTAGCCAGACTGAAGGCACGTACTAAAGTCTCCCATGCGGTAGTTACAGAAATTATGACGTATGCTGATGATCTGTGCTTCTTAGCAGAATCTCCAAATGGCCTGCAACAACTTATAACGGCGTTTCACGAGGCTTGATGTAAATTTGGCCTGAAGGTAAGCGTCAAAAAGACAGAAGTTATGTCCTTGGACATACATGGTCAAGAGACGCTTAACATAAAGCTCGGTGAAGAATCATTGAAACAGGTCCAAAAATTTCGATATCTAGGGAGCACCATAACATCTAAGTGTGACCTTGATGCCGAAGTAAACAGCAGAATCGGCGCTGCAGCTGCGGCGTTTGGCAAGCTGTGCTCAAAAGTCTTCTGTTCGCATGATATAAAGCTGCCAACAAAAGTTTCAGTTTACATGGCAATTGTGCTGCCGAACCTTTTATACTCCTCCGAGACGTGGTGCTTGTATCGTCACCATATACGCACATTAGACCGCTTTCACCTAAAATGCCTGCGTAAAATTCTTAATATAAAGTGGTCTGATCGCGTGCGTAATACTGAAGTACTGCGACGCGCCAATGTTTGTGGCATTGAGGGTTGGTGAAGCGCATCTTCTACTCTGAACTTGAGGAGGGCAAGCGTAAACGTGGCGGACAACTCCTCAGGTTCAAAGACGTCCAGAAACGTCATATGAAAAGATGCAACATTGAGCCATCTCAATGGGAAGGTTTGGCAGCGAAGCGGCCTGAGTGGCGCAGGCGGATTTATCAGCAAGTATGCGACTTCGAAGAGCAGCGTCAAGTTGATCTCGACGCTAAGCGTGATGAGCTGAAAACACGCATTACTGTTGCCACGACCTACAATTATGTTAACGGCAAACTTACGTGCCCACACTGTGCACGAGAGTTTGCTGCAAAAATTGGGTTTATAAGCCATCTTCGAGCGCATCAGCGCCGACTTGAATAGGAGTCGAAGTGGTCGCCAAGGCCGAAATCGGTCGGAAGGTATTATTATTAAATCGAACGCGCATGTATAGCTTTTAAAGCTGATACAATATGAATATGAATTATCTATCGTGTCTGTACATAGAGTCGTACATGCGTCGCGTTATCTACTCAGGTACATATTTGTTACCTAGGCTCATCCGCCGTCGCTTGCGCATTCAACAGTCGGGCGACCGACTGGTTGTACGTTATTATTACTACTCTGTGTTTATTGTACTGTCTCTGTGTGGGTAAGTTACTGTTTACAAACAACAATGACACGTTATTTTAGTAGGATTTTTTTTGGGGCATTTTAGTCAAAATAGAAGTAGAAATGTAAGGAATATATGTTAGAAGCTATAAGTCTGCCATTTGTACCGTTTGTGGAGCATGAAGTTTTAAAATAAACAAATAATAAATAGAATTTAACACAAGGTGTTCATAATGTATTTTTGCATAATAATTAATTTGCGAAAATTGATGATGAAGGACAATCGTTTCTGCTTCATCCAATTGTTGACTGGTAGATAATGCTTTAAGCATTAGTTCCGCCACTTGTTCTTTCTTTGGTCTGTGAGATAATGAATTTATGAAATAAATAAGAACCAAGAAAAAACTTCGTTCATCATAAAGGTCAAAGATTTCGAAAAATGCTACAAAAGTAGTGTGAATAGTTAAAAAATCTGTTAATGGCTTGACACAAAACCATAACGGTCACACATCTGAATCATGAGCACTTCCGAAAATTAATTATTTATAATTACTTCTTTAGTATGTTTACGTCCAGAAAATCATTAAAAATGTGAACTGCCTTTTGTTTGTGTTTTATTATCTTTATAATTTTAGTGTTATCATCAGACTTCTTATCTATGACGATATTTATATTTCCAACAGTATCTTTTGCCACCATAAAAGGTACTCTTAATTGTAACTTGCAAGAAATAAATCTTAATCTACTTAATTATACAAACTTATTAATTATCTTCTTTACAAAAAATATATTAACTATCTTGAACACATCTACCAATTTAACAAGAAAAATCGTATTATATTTTTTAAAATAAAAGCAAGGTTAATATACATCTAGTATAAGTATTACTAAGTATTGATTGATATATACCTTTGGATTTATTAAGATCAGTTTATGTAATTATATATATTTATATATATTTATTCATGTTAGTACATGAATAAACAGAGAAATACGTAAAGTCATATAAATTGCACTTGTAAACACTTACAAGTGCAATGTATAACAGATTATGTACCTTTTTGTTTATTCATGTACTAACATGAAAGGTCAAAAATAGTTCATATAAAAATAATTATGTTAGAACATTCTATTTTAATACGATTTGGGTTATTCGGAAGAAATCTTAAAATAAATACGGGTAGTATTTGAATTCGTATCCTATGTGAAAGACAGAAAGTATTATTTTTAAGGGCCTGATAACTGTCATCTTTTGAAAGAAAGAGATGACGACTTCACATAGCGAAAAGCCTGAAAATACTGTGACATCGGGGCCCTATTTTTGTATCACCCGCATCTAAATGGCGTGTGATATTCAGTGAATAATGTCCGATTTTCGGATGATAAACAGATAAATTGCACAAAGGAGTGATTCAAAAAATATTACTCATTTTGTGAGTTCTCACGTAAATATTTTGGTATTCATTGATTTTAAGTTCGCTTTCCAACGAAAATCACACGCTATATCCAAGCAAGTGATTCAAAAATAGAGCTCCTGCTCTTTGGCAAAGATGATTGACCAATTGACTTAGACCTTGAGAAAGACCACTTATTTTAAGTGTCATGTGCTACATTGATTAAGTCCTAGTACCTATACTGTTTCATAACCTTTGACCTTGATATAACTAACAAAAAATGATGGTCCTGTGTCTATTGTGAAACCATAAATAGTAGAGTAATTATATGTATGTTTACCGGACTTTGTGTATTGTATTATGTTTAAAATGGGGTGCCCTTTAGGCATTTATATGATAGCTACTTTTTATTTATTTTCATTTCATGAAATTATATATTTATTTTATTTAAATCACATGTGAAATTTTATTGCCTATGTTTTTTTGGTAGTGTCAATTGCGATGCGAAAACGCGACTAATGAATTTCACTGTAAGCAAATAATGCTATTTTCATACTGACTCGCTACAAAATCATTACAAAATCGTAGAACAACGAACGTCAAAAATCTAAAAATCGTTTTATTGCATTTTTGGTCTTTATACACCGAAAACTTTTATACCAATAAAGAAAAAATATATTTTTCATAATGGATCCGAAGTTACGCAGTAGGTACAATGACGATTCTGATTAATGTCCGTAGTAATATGACGTATGTACGCTTACGTCGTGCAGGGCAACGTTTTACGTCCGCCTTATCTGCGCAAGCGACATTGTTCATCGGACTAGCCTGCGAGATGCCAGGAACTACAAAAAATTAATCAAATTCAGTTTAATGTGATTTACACGCGTTTAAAAGAAAAATGCTAAACCGAAATCAGCAGTCGATTTTTACCATCCGTCACTTTTCTATGGCACGTGAATAAATTGATCAAAAGATGACACGTTTTGCTTAAACGCAATATAAGTACTTAATATAGGTTCTGTTATTGATTTTTAAATTTTATGGAAAATCAAATAATTGCTGTCATATGTAGCCAAACTGAATTTTTCTGTGTACATGATGCTGGCGGATAATCACATAGGACGTTATTCTGTGGACAAATTATCGTAGTTTGATGTCGTATGTGCACTTGTACCCATGTTCTTCGAGCACTGAATAACTTACGACATTCTACCTTTGAAAAAAATGGTTATTTGTAAATATTTTTACGAAAATTAATTTTAATTGTAATACTTAGGCTTGTTTAAAGTTACTTGACAAGATAAAATTATATTATTTTGTTTATTTGACTTGTAAAAAAAAGTTTTTTGGTTGTGCTACAAACCAACTCTGCAAGGTGCTCCTTGCAGAGTTGGTTTATAAAAAAAATATATTAAACGAATAGTTAAATTTTATGTCTGATGGAAATAGCTCTTATCTTTTCTAAGTTTTTGTAAGGATTTCTACTCAACATATTAGTGATAATAGCAATTTCATTATACATCGTCAGTTTTCACATCTTCAACGGGATATAACCTAATGTCTCTAAAATCCATTATTTAGCAAAGACTTAACCATTATCTGCTAGTCAAACCTTTAGATCAATTTAACCTACATTAAAGTTTGTCTCTTTCTTTGCTCTTATCATATCATATTGAAAAGAAATAGAAAAGAAATTAATATCATTGATACAAATATACATTTTTCCTAGAAAATTTTGTTAATAAGTAAGACAAATAAGTTATCTTATAAAAATTGAAGAGGTACAGTTTAGTTTCTCTAGTATTCCTCGTTCAGACCCTAACCTGACTGCCATGGGCTCGCAAGTAGAGGAAATAAATACTGTCGTTATAAAGTCAGCTTTTACATAAAGACCAGATAGTGTTCTGTCAAGAGATAGATCTCCTGTAAATAAAGAGCTCCATGTTACATTTTAATCAACTGCAAACGTTTTCGCAACAAATTCTTTTGTACCTTTTTGTCCAATCACCAAGATATTTCTCATTTTGAGACTGGATTGATGACAGTTAGCTAATTAGTTACCAACTCTGTTTCGTGTCTTCTATCTTGGTAAAACAAAAACACTGATTGATTTCAGTTATAACAAATTTTCTAATGGTAAGCAATATTAACAACGGTTTATTTATATGGTTCACGTAATAGGACCGAATCATATAAGCTTAAAAGTCCCAATGCCTTGACATTTTTAACAAGCTCATCGATAGTTACGAGAACTACTTTTTTGGACATCCTGTACGGAATAAGGACAACCAAATCTATGGCTTATTTGATTACTTTATAACATAAACGCAAAATTATCTAAGTTCTAGTCTTCATAATATGCCGTTCCACTACATGAGTTTTACGTTGTAAGTAAGTAAAACAATTATAAACATCAAAGACAAGATTTTGCCAAAGCTTTCATTTCTAGGATGATTTACTTTTGTCAGGTTACTGAAACGGAGACTTTTCGTTAAGAAAATTGTTTTATTCTTCTTAAAATTGTCATTCAATCTATACCTACTTATATACTAAAGTTAAAGAGATTGTTTGTAAGCGCTAATATAAGAAACTACTACTCGTAGTTAGATGAGATGATAATGCTCTAAAGCAATAAAAAAATTAAAGGATATTTTTTTCACCAAATAATTCTTAATAAGAGGAAAATCATTGATAAATAATACCTTAACCATCTGAAACTTTACTAAAATGCATAACATATTAATTTGAAATAGTTTCCTCATATCATAACGGTAAATATTATTCACATACGTCAAAATATTTAATGCAAAATCCACAGAAAATTGCCATTTTGTATCATCCGACATACGATTATCTGCAGAAAACGTCGGATCTTACCATGAGTCGCATTTTTATCCAAAGTAAAATGACGCATGTGATTTTTCTCAAAAACCAGCTATTTTAGGCTCTTGATATCTATTCCATATCATAAGTGAAATTTTACAATTGTCCTATGCAATTTTTTATGATCCTTGGTTATACACATAAAAAGTTATTTAAAAAAAAACCGTTTAAAATATTTGAAATGGTCGCCTTGTAAAGTTTGACGAAATGCACATACGCTTTTGTTCTACGATCACGACGAAATGATCTCAAACTTATTCCTAAGTAAATTGATTTCACATTAAAATTGCTGGGCGTCGTAAGTCATATTCTACGACCGCATAAGGCATAATCTTTCCTTCTCGCTCGCTTGCAGTCAAAGACTTTACCCGCTATATTTCATTCGTCAATGAAATGAAATGAAATCTAAGATTCGCAGAGTGCAATTTGCAGCAGACTGTATGAAAAAAAGTAGCAGGTGTGAGAAATGATTTTTGTTTCATATAAAACTTCATCCGCCATTCATAAATTGTTCCATGCCTAGATCCCTCGTTCTACAATACAGGCAGGACTTCAATACTAACAGGATTGATTAAAAAAAAATGATTTAAAAAGACTGTCTGGTAGTCAAGATGAGGTCTAAAATAGAGTTCCAATTTCCCTCCGTTTTCAAATAATTTGTGTCTATATTTCTACTATTAACGTGTACTTTTGGTAAATTTGAATTTTTCTAATTTATTTGTACAAGTGCATTGTCGTGCAAAAGGAGCACACCTTTGGTCAATTTTACCCGTCTTTTCTCCCTCACAGCATCTCGCAGACGTTCTAATTGTGCAGCATAGTACTCTCCAGTTAAAGAAACACCCTAACAGGTTGTGTCACTTGTAAACCATGGTTTTACCAGGGCAAGAGTCCCTGTAAACAGAAGACTTCTCTTCCAAAATAGTCTGGGGAGATTTTCCTCGCTTGGTAAGGAACTTGATGACTGCGCGAAACTCAAGTTTCTTCATGTTGCAAATTTTCTTCCGGATTGACTTGTTGATTGATGTGTAGCTCAGTGAATTATGACCGTTTTTTTTTGAAACTTTGTATTTATACTCTTAATGAGTGGCACAACTAGTGTAGGTAGTAAAAAGTTGCCCTTCCCCCCTCAATTCCGCGAACTTTTTGACCGACACTCGTACCTTCTTTTTGAGGTATGTTGAAAATGTATATTGTTGAAGATTGGAAAGGCAATAAGTAATGTTCTAAGATTCGATGAATTCTTAAGGTACATTTTATGATTGTAACTACTATAACGAATTCATATAAATGTCGATTTTGGCATGTAAATAATTTATTTTCTATGTTCCATAGGTAAAAACGGGTTTTGGCCGAGTCCCGATAGAATCGTATTATCGGGGTTTCACTGTAAATGATTTTGTCTACCGTTTATTTTACGAAGCATAGAAAATAGTAAGTATAGCAATTTCCTATGTAGTAATCAATTTTAGCACATGCCTGCCTTCGAAATCTCGTGATTGCGAATCAAACCCGAGACATACATTGACAATCTCCCCTAATCTAACTATTGCGCAATAAAGTCTTTTCTTCGCTGAGTTAGAACCTATCACAGTCAAAAAGCCGATTAAAAATACATTTATTTATTTTGTTTGCAGAAAATGATTTTCTACATTCTGCTATGGCTGACTGTAGCGGTGGTAGCAGTGTTGCTTTATTGCAAGCAAGTGTACTCGAAGTTCGACAAAAGTGGCGTTAAGTACATCACCCCACTGCCAGTGCTGGGCAACATGGCACCCGTGCTGTTCCGGAGGAAACACTTCGTGGATGCTATCGAGGAACTGTATAATGCCTTCCCTGAAGAAAGGTATGGTTCTGAGACATAGTTAGATTATATTCGCCTGTAAATTAGTAAGCGAATCAATAAGTTCAAGTGGGTAGGGCACATAGCGCGAAGAACTGATGGCCGTTGAGCCAGAAGAAATATAGATTGGAGACCATCGACCAAAAGCGCAGCGCAGCGTAGGACTTTCACCGATAAGACGGACAATTGGACCTTATTAAAATCGCAGGATCACACTGGATGCACACTGCTTGTGATCGGTCGCTGTAGAAAATTGTAGGGGAGACCTATGTTCAGCAGTGGACATCCTTTAGTTGATAATGATGATGATGATGATACTCGCCTGTAGATTATTAGTTTGATTACCTCTGTGGTGGAGTGGCTAGCACGCTGGTTTTCAAGGTGGTCGGCATCAGTAGAGCTTACGGGCTCTATTCGCAGCTTATCTTTCTTATCTGCCTTCTCTATTATCCTCTCGGTCCTGGGTGTCGTGATACCACATCGTTTTTGATTCTTTAATCGGAGAGATGTTGCCTGAGATTTATTTAAAACAAACAAAAAAAAATCTGTTTACTATGTTTCTTTATAATACGCCAATTTTGTAGTAAAAATAAGTTCGAGTAAGTTTTTCATAAGGCAATGTAAATTATTATTATTATTATGAGCCCATAGTGTTCCACTGCAGGGCAAAGGCCTCCCTACCCCTTTTCCAATCTCCACGATTTTGGGCTACTGCCTTTCAGTCCCTGTTAAATGAGTCCAGCTCATCACGCCATCTGTCTTAAGGAATGTTTGTTTGGAACATTGTCGAAATTGAATATTTAATTTAGTCATTTAATTCTTTGTTGGTACTTCATCATAAATCTACACGCATCAATTGAATCACACAGAAAAGATAAGCATTGCATTTTATCAATAATTAAGATTGTTTCTTTGTTACGATGATTCCAGCAAATGTTTTGCTTTTCTGCAAAAATTTTGCTTTTATCTTATCTATAAACAAGTATTAACTCATTGTCATTGTCATTGTCCGAGACGGATATATTTGATAACTAGCAACCCGTCCTGGCTTCGCATGGGTTTATATGTATATTGCTAAAAAATACTCCGACACTTTCAACAATTATTATTATATTTCTACTGATTCAAAATTAAAACAAATTATACACTTTATAACGATATATTTTAATGAAAATCAGAATCAGGGCAGATGGGTTAATTGAGAACAGCGAACAGACGTTGACGCAGCGAAGGACTGTTTAAAAAAAACGACGAGTATGAAGAGATGATGGGGTGATGAAAACAATTAAGCAACATTCAAAATGTGAGTATTCTCTGTAACTATAGATGTTGATGACCTTTTCATCCGATCCTAGCCACAAATCAGTAGTGGCTACACGTAAAACCGCAAACTATAGTTCTCTGCACTCGCACAGACTAACGGCGGACTGAGCGTATCCGATTATGATAGCTACTCATAATTTTTTTTGAAACACCATGGTCAGGGGGATGTTTTGATTAGCGACGCCCGACTTAGTGTTGGTTGTACAAACGATACGGATGCAATTTTTTGTTCAATGGAAATAACCCACTAAAACAATTTATTATTGCGATACTAGCGAGTGAGTCAAAACTACCAACGAGGTCGCCTCTTCGGTCGTAGCTTACTAGCTACAGCTTAGTATTTCGTAGACACGACCGAGGGTGCGAGTTACCCTATTCGTTTCGATTTTTTTACCATTTTGTGAAGAGGTTTTGTTATATAAAACTTGTTTTTTGGAATAAGCATAACTCCAATCCAACTGACATCCAACTCAGGGATGATAATAAAGTCAATTGTTAAAATTGGATGTCACTGACCAAAACAACACCCTGTAGGTATATTATTGATAATGGATAAGGAGCTTAAAAGCACTTGTTACAACGGTGGTATCACAACACGCAGACCCCAGACAGTGTCGAAGAAATATAATACTAACTTGGGTTCGATACCTACCCGGCACCTCCGAGATGTTGACTATAAATATTACCGAGCAAATAAATGAGCCACTAAGGTTGTAAAAAAGTGATTAGCCCCCTCAGAACGCTTTCGAGGCCTAGTAGAGCCTAAATACAGTTTTTCGGAGGTCTAAAATACTGCTATCCTCAGATTCTCAGGGAGGTTTGAGTTCCTGTCTCCGATGGTAATGATCCGAGACATTGAGCTGCTGAAGAAGGTGACAGTTAAAGACTTCGAGTATTTCCTCGACCACCGCGGCTTGATCGACGAAAACACAGACCCTCTTTTTGGGAGGAACCTGTTTGCGCTCAAAGGTGATGTTTAAATAATAATGTTTACATAACATACACTGCTCTTATTATTAGCTTATGTAATGGAAATAAGAATGAACGACGGCAGCATAGCACCCAGACCCGAGTCAATGTAGATATATAACGTGTAATGTTAAGTGCCCAAACCTCGGACACCCCAAATGATTTATAATTCAACTAACCTATTTCAGAAAGGAAAAAAAGTAATTTGAAAATCATTTAAGGTTTTATGTAGTGTTTAAGTTTTACTGGCACTTCTGATAATTTCTTGCTCTGCGGACGACGCTCTATCGAGAGAGGAGACGGTAGGTAGATATATGTATATCACCGGGCCACTGCGCTGTGCTGACATTATTATTATTGCTATCTACGCTCATAAAGAACAAACCATTGCTTTACCTACTTTGGCAGGTTGCCGAAAGTAATGGCTTCTCTTATGAATAAATAGACAGGGCAAAATTTTTGTTATTAAAAAAAATGTGACCCATATTATAAAATGGTTTAATTGATTCTTCTTATTATTCCAATCAAACTATTTGCAAGTTTTGCGCATTTGTATTAATTTTACACTTCGTATACGTTTTGCAACAACATTGACTCGCCTGGAAATCGAACCTGGGACCTCGGAGATTTCAACTTGTTTCATTATAACGCCACCTTGGGTAACTTGGAAAAACCTAAAATTAATGTTATATCAGATATCTCTTCGGTCATTTTGAAATAATACTGTTTGAAAAATAGACTTGCTAATATTTTTTTAAAAATAAATAGTGTATTTTGATGCTAAGGTCAAGAATGGAAGGATATGCGGTCAACCCTCAGCCCAGCCTTTACCAGCTCGAAGATACGAGTCATGGTGCCTTTCATGGTGGAGGTAGGGAACCAGATGATCATCTCGTTGAAGAAGCAGATCAAGGAGGCTAAAGGTAATGTTTATAGATTTGATTAATCTATAATTCAGCAATCTCTAGGGCCTACTTGCGAATGTGAGCAATGGCTCGACTATCGGTGTTTGAACCGCAGTCAGAAACGCTATAAATTTACGCCATCATTCGGAAGCCCACGGCTTCAATGCAACAGCCTCCGGCGGAGCGTCAACCACATGATGGCCATGAAAGAAGGCCCTATGTTCCTTGTTCAGACACTAAGTTAACTTGCATGCTCAAGGAACTAAAAACCTGTTCTTTAAACAAATTAATGAAATCAAAATTAAATTGTAATTTATTGAAAATAGAGATTAAAGTTATTATTTTATTGAGAATAACAAAATTGTATAGGTTGTATTAAATCTATAATAAATGATTTATTTTTATTATAAAATAATAATTAACAAATGATTGAAATTATTTAACAAAATATTAACAAAAACAAACAATTTCATCGAAAGTAAATTTAATTCAGACCTGTGTAAATGAAGAAAAGATTTACGAAAGGGAATGATATTACATGACCTGTCATGCATTTTAATTAAGTATGATTTTTAGTTCAAAATGAGAAAGGTATATGTGGCGGTGTTTTTTACACCTATCCCTGTCTAGAGAAAATCCCTCTCTTTGCCCTAGTCTCTAAAAAAAGTCAAGTCAAAAAAAACCTCAATCCAGCTCACCAACCAACTCTTTCTTCTTACGGCAGAAGACTACATAGATATCGACTGCAAAGACCTGACGACTCGGTACGCGAACGACGTGATCGCCTCCTGCGCGTTCGGGCTGAAAGTCGACTCCCTCACTGACGTCAACAACGACTTCTACGCCATGGGGAAGGTGGCTTCCAACTTCAAGTTCATCCAGATGATCATTATTGTTATTATGGCGAGCTTCCCGAGAGTGGCTAAGGTGAGTAAACCGCTTGGACATATAGCCAACGTATTCATGAAGACTAGATAGATAGACTGACCAACTCGCTAAATTGGCGCCATATGAGGGTGCATGTTATACCATTTTACCTCATGACATCGAAGTGTCAACTAAATTTAAAATTGCTTGTCATTCTTAAAGATGAAGAGACCCCTAGTGATCGGTCGCTGTGGAAAGCCGTGGGGGAGTCCTATGTTTAGCAGTGGACGTCCTTTTGCTGATAATGATGATGATGATGATGATGAATAGAATGATGATAGAATGTGATAATTCCGAGAGAGAAGGGCGTTACTTACGCGAAAATACAATGCGCACAAGGAGCCTTCAGCAATATTTTAGAACAACCAACAAGTGAGACAGCAACGCTCCTAGTATACATAATTTTGCCCCGTTGACTCCCTTCTCTCTTGGTTATTGTTATTTGTTGTGTGAGATTCGATGGGGCTGACATGCCTGACACTGGTAAAAGCTTTCAAATAAATATAGATAAATAAACTAGGTAGGTAGCGTTTTGTCTGTAACAATATACAGGGTGACTTTGCAAGGTGGTGCCAAATTTTAGGGGATGAGTGAGAGTATAAATACCTGCAATTTTTACTATGGGTTCCATGGTTCAAACCTTTTTTTTCTGCCTCTCCATACATTTCTGTCAATGTAGCCGACTGATTTTGCATGAGGCATCTGAAATTTTATTTAAGATTTCAACCATGATCCCATATTAAAAGTTGATAATATAAATGGTTTCATTCGCTTCCTAAAATTTGGCACCACCTTGCATAGTCATTGTTTATATTACAGAAAATGTACAATTAGGGCGATCTTTCTGCTGAACTAGGTACATATTAATCCTTAAATTCAAATGATAAATCCTTCTCATATTTGAAATGCGAAAGTTTGTGAGGTTGGATATATGGATGTATGTTTGTTACTCCCTTACGCCACAACCACTGAAAATAATCAGATGCATCTTTCAATAATATATATTAGGATGATATTATTAAGGCGGGAGAAACAGCGGGAAACTGCTAGTAAATCAAAAATCATACTGACCATACTCCGATGCATTATGTTATGGTAAATGCAATAAGTATTTTGACGTTGAACGGATGAACCAATTTCGATTAATTCTTCTAAGTTAAGTAGTTTGGAGCTCGTAGCGCAGTGGTAGCAGCGCTTTAGTAATGATACTGTAGTGAAGCAACTGACAGCGCGGTCGTATTTGGATGGGTGACCATTCCGACCATATAAGTGACGTATATCACGAGCATCTCCGTGTTTCGGAAAGCAAGTTAAGCCGTTGGTCCCGGCTAATATCGATTGATATAAGTCGTTAAGCCTAGTCAGAGGCCTTATGAGCGGCTTGATAACAGCTGACAGCAGGGTTAGTCGTTTGCCTTGCAAACACCCCTCCACCAATCCGCACTGAGTCCGCGTGATGAAGAAGTAAGGCTTTTGCCCAGCAGTGGGACGTTACAGGCTAACTTAACTAAGTAGTTTAGAAAATTATTCTTTAGGGAGCATTAATAGGAAGGGAATAAGATAAGATAAGGTTATAAAAGAAGATACAAGCATTTGTATTGCAAATCCTATAATTACGCGGAAGATATAACGTGGACTACCAACAAATTCTCAACTCTATTTACTAGACCATTATTTTTAGCCTGTCATAATATACAGTGGCATGATGCGTCAACACGAGGTCAAGATCATTGATCCATGTCAGACTAATTGAACTACTGGTAGTTACTGGGTGTTCAAGTCGCATATTTTTACATTTTTACTGTAAATATAGCAATAAAAAATTTTGTACGCAAGGACTTTGTTGGTCCTTATATGCAAAAACTTTGGAATATATTCAGTTACAGTAGTTTTTTTATGGCAATGCATTAACAAATTTTGTGATGACCACTCGGGCCCGAGTGTACAGTGCCGACTACTGTTGTAAAATGATTAAATCTTACCCGTCAACATTGTTACCGGTATTTCACCAGTCATCACCGGTTTATGACCTTAAATAATAGGTCAAATACTGTTAAATTCAGTCAATTTGACGGTATGCCCCAAGTGCTTGGCCACCACGGATCCGTAAGTCTATAATATGTTTTTTTTAGGGTTCCGTAGCCGAATGGTAGACAACCGAACCCTCGTTTATATTTATAGTTTCGTCAAGTCTGTCCGTCCATATGTCACAACCACTTTATTCGCAAACTATTAGTATTACACAGTTGAAACTTTGTAGGTAGATGTATTCTGTTAATCGGTTTCCGCTTCTCATCCAAAAAATAAAAAATAATTATCCTTACATGGACGCTCCCTCGCATGAAACTTAAACCTAAAAAAAATTGACAAGCTTACGCGTGTAGGGTGTCTATTGATAGGTCTTTTGCAATAAATAAATAAATATGGGACACCAATCACAAACATCGCTCTGATTCCAAAGTAAGTAGCTGACTGCACTTGTGTTATGGAAATTAGACACAACGCGGTGGTACCACAACACCCAGACCCAAGACAATATAGAATTTTATGATTTCTATATTGACCCGACCGGGAATCAAACCTGGGACCTCGGAGCGGCGACGCATTGAAACCAGCGTGCTTAGCCACTACACCACGGAGGTCGTCAAAATTACAAAATTACATCGAGGTACCCATAACAATTTTCTCTAGAAGTTTCACGTTTGAGAGATAGTGTACAGCTTACAAAGTGAAAAATGGGCGTCCCTCCTCCCCTCTAACTTTTAAACTAAGCGATTATAAATTTTGAAAAAAAAAACGTAATATACATATTCTTGACAAAGACTTTCAACGAAAATTTGAACTTTGAACGAAATCGAAGTAGTGGTTTTTTGTGATAGAGTACATTTTCAACAACCGCACACATAGCTTTGATTTTCATACATATACTATGAAAAACAAAATTATTTTTGCTGTCAACCACATATTGTGGTATTTTGGCTGAGCGAAGTGAGTGAATCTCTAATTCAGTTAAAGTTGGCACGGAACCTATAGTGTGCGCCTTCGACTAGCACTTGACCGGTTTTTCAGTATAACAATAGTCCATTTTTTTTTTGTAAAGTTTATTATAAATGGCGGTTTCTGGGAAGTTTCTTAGTAAATTTTTATGTACTCAAAGCGTTATCATCATCATCATCATTCTCAGCCAAAGGACGTCCACTGCTGAACATAGGCCTCCCCCACAGCATTCCACAGCGACCGATCACTTAGCACCCCCTGCCCCGCCGTTACCGTGACCGCTACCAAAGTCAGGAATAGCGGGGCTGCCGGAGACTGGGGGCCTGGTTTTCTTGTGTGCAAACATGAGGGGATTTTGGCACGTCCCACTCAAAGTGTGAAACATATTTATTTCTTGGGATAAAGCGACATCCCGAACACTTACATACTTTAAAAAAAAAAGAGCCACAGCCAGGTTGCCACATTTTAAGATAAATCAAAACAAAGGATACAATTAATACTAGATGGTAACTCTTTCTTTTTCAGAAACTGAAAATGACGTTGTTCCCGAAAAAAGTAGGGGATTTCTTCACGCGTTTGGTGTTGGACACCATGAAGGATCGAGAGACGAGGAACATCCTCAGACCAGACATGATCCATCTGCTGATGGAAGCCAAGAAAGGTGAAGCCTGTTTGTTAGTAGGACTCCTGTGGCCGAGCGAGTTGTTTGTGCACGGTTGTCAAGGTGTCGCTTCGCTTCTATTTGCTGTGTCAAAAGTAATAATAGCCTCCCTAGCCAATTTCGACCACGGATGCCAGTTACAACTACTAACCGAATGCACTCTTTATTCCTTTCACTCTCATAGCCCCATGGGACAGCAATTTGACACGACTGGAGAGAGATCAGGCGCAGGACCAACGGCTTTACGTGTTTTTCCGAGGCGCAGGGCTGAAGCACCGCCAACTTACAAACTCCGGGCTACACTGTGAATTTCTGAACAGTAAAACTCAGTTACGCATTTTTGCCCGACCCAGGTATCGGGACTAACTTGGGACCTCTGGCACAGTTAAAAAAGTGCAAACTAGTCGTGCAAAGTAGGTTATGGGGAAACAAGAATCAATGACAGCGCTTGCAGTGACAAAAAAACCATTCTAGTCTAATTTATAGTCCATTGACTGTTCGCAGATATCCTGGAAATATAAGATTATGTTATTTTATATTGTCTCGCCCTTGATTTTATAGATAGTAAAAATAAGGTAAAATAGAACTCTAGATGCAGTCTCTTATCCTACAATCTCATACTGAAAAAGCAATAAAAATGCTTTAAATAAAGTAATATCAAAAATACTTCGGTGAGACGACTCTGACATAACCGGCGACCAAATATGGTAAAAAATATATGTGTAAAATGCATTAAAACTACAGTTATGTGAATGTTTTATCGCTTCGTTACAGGAAAACTAGTGCATGAGGAAAAAAGCACCCAGGACGCTGACGCTGGGTTCGCGACGGTTGAAGAGTCAACAGTGATGAAGAAAAATATTAACAGAAGTGAGAGCTTTTAATTACTTCTTCAAAATGTTTTTAAGTAGGATACACAGCCATTTATTTGAAATCTACACTAATATTATAAAGCTGAAGAGTTTGTTTGTTTGAATGATCTAATTTTAAAAACTACTGGACCGATTTGAAAAAAAAATTACGTTAGATAGTCCATTTAAGCTATAATATAGTATCGAGATACGACTCATAAGTCTAGAGCCGTAACGAAAAATTTTGAGAAAACGGGGGAATAATATTACTTTTGCATAACGAGATTATTCTGCATTACCCGTTCTGCAATAAAGTCCGTGGCAGCATATGTATATACATGGTGTTGTTTTTGTCAGCAACGAGCGGCTTAGGGGTGGCTGATAATGATGCCAAAAAATATATATAAAAATATATTTTTTTAAATTGAAAAAAACCTTAAATATCAATTTTTGATGCGATATAGCGATCGAGTCAAAACTACTAAAAGGTTACGAGTTTCGAGTTTTCTAGAATTCAGATAATTCATTTTGTTAAAGGGTAATCAAATTTCGATAAGGAATATCAAGACCGCTTACAATATTCGACAAGCATTGAAAATTTAACTTAACATAAATATCATGTCTAAGATCTACAAGTTGCAAGCCTGAATGTATAAAGAAAGAAAAAAAGAAAGATGTATTTATTTTCGTATATAATATACATATCTTGTTACAGCATGGACAGAAAACGACCTGGTAGCGCAAGCGGTGCTGTTCTTTTTCGCCGGCTTCGAGACAGTCTCATCAGCCATGTCTTTCGCGCTGCATGAACTGGCTGTCAACCCTGAGGTCCAGGAGAAGTTAGCGACAGAGATCAGGGAACACGACGAGAAAAATGGCGGGAAATTCGACTTCAACTCCATTCAGAACATGGCGTACATGGATATGGTCGTCTCAGGTATGTTATGAAAATATAGTACCGGTACCATGAGTTTTAGAATTAAACGACTGTTTTACTCGCTAGCGACGACGTAAAAAAAGTCTATGAAAAATTGCACAGCGCCTCTGGCGGTCACTGACAGAACCAAACTTTTCCATACAAAAAATTACCTCGTCGCAAGCGAGTTAAACCGTCGTCGTATACATACATAATTTGTCGAAGCGATCGTAACAGAATGGTGCATTACAACTATAGGAACACATCTTGTTTCTGATACCAAATATGAATATGTTTTTTCCTACACGAATAAATACCAAATATTAATAGGTTTTTCCTTAAATGGCTATTGTATATCTGCCCATAATTAAGTTTAAACCCAGGCATGAGTTAATTACGAAGATTAAGGTTGGTGAGCTAAAAGTTAATAAATTGTTACTATTATTATAACTTAATAGTAATCTACTAATGCCACTAGTACTTGTAGTCTACTCTCGAGGTACGTTTAGAACATTTAGATTGCTTTAAAAAGAGACTTCAACTATTGCTTATCGATATTCTTCCATCGTTTAATATATTTAATACGAAGTTCTCTTATGTTCTATGCTTACATCGTCTCTGATTACGAACTTCACTTTCTATTTACCTACTGAAAGTATTTAATGAATATTTTAGTAAACTATTTTGGTAAGGCGGACTCAGTCATGTTTTATATACTTTTATTTTTTAATTCTATAGTGTGTTTAGAGACCCATCTCATAACATCACAATATTTAAGAGGTCACGCAGCCTACTCGTTAAAGTAAGCACTCGGAAAATTCAATAGGCTTGGCAATTTGTCGGTGGTTGAGTGATATAGGCTTAGACACAGAGTTCGATTCCTTGTACACAGTTGCTTTTTACAAGTGCAATTTAATTTGTTTGTATTTCAGAGGTTCTAAGGCTCTGGCCACCAGCTATTGCTACGGACAGATTGTGCATTAAAGACTACAATTTGGGAAAACCCAACAGTCAAGCGAAACGTGATTATTACGTGAGTAGAATACTATCTCATATTTTGACAAGTTTCCCAGTTGTATACTTATATTATAAAGCTGAAGAGTTTGTTTGTTTGAACGCGCTAATCTTAGGAGCTACTGGAGCGATTTTTACTTTTGTGTTGAATAGCTTGATAATCGGGAAACGCCTTAAGCTGTAAAACACCCGCTAAGCAAACTCTATACCGCGGACCCCTAGTACCTATATCTGTAAAAAAATTTAGGAAAAAAATTAAAAGCCTTGGAATAGAAAACAAAACCTTGAGCTGAAAAAGTACCTTTTTACAGTTAAAAGGTGCGTAAGTAACCAAACAGAAAAGACTCGTATTTTTTTTAACCAATTTCAAAAAAGGAGGAGGTTATCAATTTGACTGTATGTTTTTTTTTTGTATCTATCTTACCTCATATCTCAGTCGTTTGTAGACCGATTCTAAATTTTTTTCGCCTACCTAGAGGGTATCCCTTCTAGTTGGTCTCATTGTTGCCAATTCGGAATCTGATGATGGGATCTTGGTTTAATCGAGGGAAACCCTCAAATTTTAGAGGCGCTTACAGTGTTTTTTTACTAGAATCTTAATGTTGACGTTTTGTTATGTCTGAAAGTCAACATCTCATGGGGCTGACCTGATGGTGGAACTCCTTAACACTTAGGAGTTCAGTTATTATAATGACAGAACTTATGATAAGTAGTTTGTAGCTTCTTAAGGAACTTAGTCATAGGGTGCAACTCCCCTCCTTTAATCTCTAAAAATTAATTTAAAAAAAGTAAAAAGTGACTTCAAAACCAAAATGCACTTAACCATCACTTTGACCATCAACTATCACAGTACCGACTTCAAAAAGAAATTGTTTGTCTAAAATGGATTCCTTTCCTTTTAATGGTCAAGAGTTTATTTAAGACTTTTTAGTGCAATTTGGTTTTGAAGTCGGTTTTTTAGATCGAATTTTTACGTAAACCAAAATGGTGGATTCCATGTTCTCGACAATATTTTGTCCTCAGGTTCGCAAAGGTGAAGTTCTCGCCATCCCCGTGTGGTCCTTCCACCGCGACCCTGAGTTCTTTCCTGACCCTGACAAGTTCATACCAGAGAGATTCTCCGAAGAAAACAAGCATAATATCAAACCGTTCACCTACCTTCCCTTTGGACATGGCCCTAGGAATTGCATCGGTATGACCCTTTTAAAACCATATTGTACGGATATTTTTAGGGTTCCGTAGCCGAATGGCAAAGAACAGAACTCTTATAGTTTCGTCAAATCTATCTTTTTGATCGTCCGTATGTTACAGCCACTTTATTCAGTTACAGAAGCAAGCATCACACGATCACGAACGAACACGAAGATGTATCCTGTTAATTGCTTTACCATTCTTATACAGGGGGGTCGGGCTCTCATGAAACTAAAACCAAAAATTTTTTTTAGTCAAACTTATGCGTGTGGAGTGTCTCTGGATAGGTCTTTTAAAATGACATGGAAGTTCCAAAAAACATTTTCTCTTTGAGTCTTAAACCTTGGATAGCCAGAGCATCCGATGGTAGGCGCTGACAAATGTCCATGAGTTTCGCGATTTTTTCAAGCGCCCACCTGTGAGTGCTTTTTAATTACTTTTTTGCAAAAAAATAAAATGGGTGTATAAATGCTTATTCCTTGGGCATGTTGACCTTTATGAGTAAAAAACAGATGTTTCTACACCATAGAACGCAAACACATCCGGTTGCTGTCAGTTATTGATTAAAATTCGATTTTTTTCTCGCATTTTTTTTCGTATATGTCGTCACCCTACTACGAATTTGTTCGGTTCTATGTTTTCATTTTTGAATACATTTTTTTTTAATTACAAGCATAGGTTATTTATATAGTAACAATAAGCTTTTTAAAGAATGATATTAGCTTGTTCCAATAAGATTTTATAACTGTTTACGTAACGTGTAACCTGACACCGTGCGAATTGCGTACGCGCACGCAGGCCACCGCGGAAACGCGCCCGCTATCGCGATTGCGCCTTAGGAGGTCCTTTGATAGATAGACGCTCCCAAAGTGGAAAAATGGGCCAACCTAACCCCTCTTACTTCTAAACTAAGTGAATGTAAATTTTGAAAAAAATATGAAATGTAGATCTTAACAAGTACAATCAATAAAAATTGGTACGGACGGGTTTGAACAAGTAGTTTTTGAGATATGTCACATTTTCAACAATCGCAAATATAACTTTGTTCTTCATACAAACACTATGAAAAACAAAGTTACATTTTTTGTCAACAAAATATTGTAGTATTTTACTAAGTGGAAGTGAGTGGATTCCCTAATTCAGTTAAAATTGGCACGGAACCCTCAGTGCGCGAGTCCGACTCGCACTTGGCTGGTTTTGTTAAACTAACCCTTATTACAAGTTCATAAGATACTGCAGTGTTTTCCTTGACGTGTTGTTGTCCGTATTTACTTATGTTAGGTACTTATTTTATTTGATTTTAACTGAATTTGAACAGAACTCGGATATAATATAAGTTTAGGTTTCTTAGCCGGTTGCTGAAAAGGGGACTATGTTCCGAATTGCCGTTATTATAACGTAAGGCTCTCGACAATTGTGTTTAATGGGTTTCTCTCTACTGGAACTTTGTATAGGCAGGACGTAAAGCCTTATTATAAGTTTAGCAGGTCTCAAAACTTACCAGAAATCCTTACTATATAATTTTATAAATGTAAAAGTAACTGTCTGTTTGTCGCGCTTTCACGCCAAAACTACTAGACTACGATTTAAATTAAACTTTGCACACACATAGTCTAAAGCCCGAGAAAGAACATAGGCTACTTTTTAATGCAAAAAATGGATTGTAAGGGTGTGAAAAGTTGTATGGAAATATCGTCATTTTCAAAGCTATAATCTTAAAAACTATAACCTTAAGTTTAGATGGAAATAACTCATTTTGGAAGCTGTAACGATAAAACTTTTTCCAAGGTGTTTGATTAATAATTAAGTATATATAAATAAAATGACATTTAGAGTTTGTAAAAATAGTACCTTATAATTACTTCATATCTTGTTACAAATAATTATGTATCTTATATATAAAATGATTAGCCCAAATAAATAAAACTTCTACCCAAAGTCAATATTCCACGAGGACTAATACGCAGACACAGCTAGTCATATATATATATATATATATATATATATATATATATATATATAAGAATTATCTGCCTTGACTTATTTATTAATTAATTGTATTTTATTTATATATTTTCTACATACACCTATCATTACAAAAAAAAACAAATCGATAGATGCAGACTCACATAATAAATTAAAACATAAGATCTCACAACACAAAAAGTCAATACAATACATAATAAAATCATTGAATATAAAAAATAAATATAAAATAATTCACATAACACAGTCAGATCAAAAAATTATTATTTGCAGTCATTCAACATTAAAATTCTAAATAATTCTGTAACATATTAAGTGTAATGTCACTCTCTCAGCTCGTGAACAAATAAATAAATCGAGCCAATCGGCGGCAAGGTTTAAATTTTTTATCGCCCGCGTTATTACTATCTACTATCCGCGTTACTTCTATCTAGTCCTTTAAACTCTAGGAGAATCATAATATATATTAAGCAAAACTTTAATCCTACACGATAACCAATTATAAATTACTGTTCCCATTTCCTGATTTTCATAGTAATTACTATTTCTTTTAATTCAGGGTCAAGATTCGCTCTCTGCGAGGTGAAAGTGATGCTGTACCAGCTCTTGTTGCACATGGAGGTGTCTCCAGCAGCCAAGACCTGCATCCCTGCTGTGCTCGCCACGGATAACTTTAACCTTCGTCTTAAAGGAGGTCACTGGATCAGACTGAAGATTAGGAAGTAGGAATATCTGATAAACTATTTTAGATATATTGTTTTGGGGTTTTTTCTGTGGTAGAAAAGTAATATATTATATCTAAAACTTTTTTTAATGTTGAGTGTATTGTTTCAAAGCTCATACCATTCTGAAGTATAGGTAGGTTACTGTATGACAATGCACACCCCAAACCCAAATACCCCAAAAAGTAGGTAACTAAATACATAACAATTTGCTATCTGTGATACGTATGAAATTACTATTGATTTTTATGTAATGATTATTATTGACTATGTTATTGTATTTATTATTTGCTAAAATTTATAGATTTCTTGACATTATACATTTACATGCCAAATTTCGGTCAGACATGTTGATACCAATGGAATTTAATAACTCAAGTTAACTTCTACTGCTACTGTGTATATGAATACTATGTAACTGCACACATGTTTTTGTAAATAAATAAATAAATATTATCTTATCTTATTATATAAATAACTAATCACGAAATAAAATGTTACACCTATTTTCAGTGACATGTTTGATTTATACGTATTACATTCCTGTAGTTAGAAGCGTAATCGTTTATTGTGCCAGTGCTATGTACGCAAACTATAAAACTATCGTTTATACGGGGATAAAAAGTATAAGCCAAATTTTAGGGGGTGGTTCTCAATCGAATTTGGAATGCAGGAAAAAATGAGAATAAAAAAAATCAGACTTTTAGTGCATTTTGGTTTTGAAGTTTGATGCATTTTCCGAAGCTCCAGGAAGTCCTATCTAGTCACCTAGCTATCTAGTCCTAGTCACCGTCCCTCAATGTTTCTCTGCACGCGTTGCCGAGCACTGGGATAGGTGTTTGTGGTTGTTACTGCCGTGACACTTAATCCACTACTCTTGTCCATTGCGGGTTGATGGGTGTGTGGTAGACCAACTAGGTCAGAAAACTAACTAGGATTGTGGGCTCCGTCGTCGTTGATGTGTGTTCTTCCGCCGCCGCCCTGAGTCTACATCCTCCAATGATGTAGACTGCACCGTCTCGGCCTCCATTATATAATATAAATATGTATATTGGACACCAATCACATACATTGTTCTGATTACAAAATAAGTCGCCTCTGCACTTGTGTTATGGAAATCAGACACAACGGTGGTACCACAACACCCAGACCCGAGACAATATAGAACATTTTGATTTCTACATTGACCCGACCGGGAATCGAACCCGGGACCTCGGAGCGGCGCCGCCTTGAAACCAGCGTGCTTAGCCACTACACCACGGAGGTCGTCATTATCATTATACGCTGGGTATTGGGAGCCCTTAGACGTCATTCTCAACTGGCTGGTATACGACAACTTAAACTCATGTCTACCAGCCGGTTTAGAAGATGATGATACGTAACATTTTTATTCTAAGCAAACATTATCCTTACACATGACGTATAATTGAACGTTGCTGAGCAGATGACAATAAAACATATGGGTTAAAAATTGCACCCACACGTGATCTGTGATCTTTCCTCCTCATATCTAAACAAAAATAAAAAGCAATTATCTCATGTGCCTATCTGACATTATGACATCTGAATAAACTGGAAATTTTATTTGTTAAGAGCTGACATGATTTTGTTGGCGATTAGATTAAATTGGTCAAAACATACATTATTAAATAAAATATACTCATATAGAATGTTAAAAAAATATCAATGATTTGATAGATGTTTTTGAATCTATATTTATATTATAACAAAGTGGAAAAAAATGTTTCGACGCACTAATCTCAGAAACAGCTAGTTCATTTTGAAAAATGCTATATTTATATAAAGTTTATTTATCGAGAAAAAATATTATATCACGCTACGGCCTACGGGTACGATATAAAATCAAAAACACGCGTGCGAAGTCCCGGTGCACCGCTAGTAAATGCTATGTAACAGGAAAAAATAGGTGTAGATAAAAGTTATGTATAATTGCTTAGGCGTAAAAACGTAGTTTATTTTCAAGAAGTATGAAGTGAGTAAGATTTATAGTAAATAAATTATTTATTTCTGTCTAGCACATACATAATAAATAACCAATTTATGAGGTTCCTAACATGCGAGAGGCTGGCGCCTGATACAGGTCTGAAAAAAGATTGTGTCGATCAAACTAATGTTTATCGCTGCTTCACTCAAAAGAAAAAATAACTGCATTTGTGTTTTTTATTAAAACAAAAAAAATATTATAAGTTACCAGAAGAGCTCTTGCCACCATTTATTTTCCTTCCACGTTGGAACCATGTGGTTTGGTCCGTGATGATGGTAAGAGACCCGATGGCCCCACGCTCATTCCCTGGGAACGGGGTCAGGCCTTAGTTTGGAGCCACTTGTGTCAATACTTTGGCCTCCTCCCATCACAGAGAATCAGCCCTTAAAGCTGGAACAGCAGCGGAGTTGGCAGAAGACGCCAAGCGTCGCAAGTACGTATCACTTGCAAGTGACTATGTGTTTGCGCCGTTTGGCGTTGAAACATTTGGACGCGAGGGAAGCTTCTGTCAAATAATTGTATAGAAAAATTGCTCCAAACCTTATTTTTTTAGGTCATTTATAAAGCTGGCTAGTTCCTAGCTCTAAGGTTTAGCATAGCTATCCAACGCGGCAACGCAGCCTCCTCCTTATCATAGCCTCCTTGCCGCAAGGAAATGTTTACTACTGCATTATTTGTCATAATTAAAAAGAATATGTCAAAATGCGTCGAAATAACAACTGATTATGATTTCGATTACAGGAGTTTACCTACGTCTTGACCGTTGGTAAACTATACCAGCGGATATAACTTTTACAGTAAGTTAAAAATCTAATTATAAAAATGTATTTCCCCGTTACAAGAACATTGTCAAGAAAAAGGTAAAAAATTACGTGTTATGAAAATTATGATCAATTTGTGTTTAATTCGCTAAATATTGATATAGTCTGTTTCTGAAACTCGATGTGTAGAATAGGTTGCGATAGAGATAAATTCTTTGCACAGTCGTCCCGTCCTCTTTATGCAATATCGTCATATAGTTCATCGAAGATATTGATAACCATGAAAGTATAAATTCTTGAAATGTACCAGAATTTTGTTATAAAAATAATGTCAGTTTAATATACGAACACGGTTGCGTTATTGTTAATAATAAAGTATATTAATATTGTGATCAAATATGGAGAGAAACATAGTTTCTATTGGATTTTTAGTTATATTACCAATAATATTCGGGATGTCATGTAAGTTTAGATTTTTATTTATTTTAGCTTTAATAGCATCCTTACCATTTAAGTACAATCATTTTAATTGTGTTTCCAAAATAAAGGTACAAATCAAAGGTATTACTATACTTATTTCTTATAATATAATAAAGAGGAAAGATTTGATGGTTTGTTTGTTTATTTGCATCGAGCTCCGCAGCTACTGAATCGACTTGAGAAATTTTTCATCATTGGAATCCTACTGTAGCTGTGATAAACATATCATATTATGATATTTTACATTTCCAAAAAAGTTTTAGGTCCGCATAAAAATTCGATAATGTAATTGGAGGTGTGAAAACTATTGACAATAGAGCTAAATAATGAAAAAAGAAAGAAAAAGCTTTTATTAATCACGGACATCACTACAATTTTGTAGAGTATATAATATTGCACATTTTATTATTATATTAAAATTTGCAATATTATGTGTCTAACTATTATTATGTGTATTAATATTACAAAATCTGACTACGTAAATTGTTGACTATTAAAATATGTATGTTTACATACACGTATGTATATTTACTAATTTATAGCGAAAAAGCTTTTCAGAAATTTAGATTTGAGACCTAATTGTACCCATTTTCATGAGAAAATAAAACCATTATTTCTTTCTTCCTCTACTAGCCGCTATGATAGCAGACCTTTTGTAGGTACTTGTCGTGAAAATACGTATTTTTTTTAAACATATTTCGAGACATCCGAAAGGATCTTGACCAAAACTATAGAAACTCGGCCCACTTTGCATCTGCATGCATCTTAACAAAAAATTCGGATAAAATATATAAATATTTAAAAGAATAAAAACAAAAATATTTTTGAAAAAATAATTAGGGGTTTACAAGGAATTCAGTGGTAGATTAGACATTTTGTGGTTATGTTTTGTGATTGCAGAGTTATTGCACCTCACCTACATATATTTTGATAAATTCAGAAGGTAATTGTTATATTTAACTAAAGTAATTCATTACTTACTTACTTAGTTACCCTTAAAATACCAGTGCAATTATAATTCAAACAAGATTTTTGAAGTATGAACTACAAAGACGCAATCTGGGCCCGGCTTTGGTCAATCCTTTACGCGGGCGACGTCGCGGGAACTGCTAGTATCTATCATGTATTATTTTGATGTTACAGATGGAAAGATATTTCGTTCAGATTACTTTTACAGCGAGTGTGTAGATGGGTGGTTTAAACATCATCTAATCCCTACTACATGGGAAGAAGCTGTTCTGACATGTCACAGAGAAGGTATTTCTTAATTTTAGTCGTTTCAAAACGTCTAGGCAAGCTTATTTCTTTAAATACAAGAGTTTATTTACACACAAAATCTGTTCATATGAATAGCTATTTATTTGTGACCATTTAACGGTATTTTATGCGTGATTTAAAATACAGAGTGTTGTTTGGGTCAGTGACATCCAAATCAGGGATGATAACAAATAATTACTTGAAATTATATGCAGGTTTTATTACGGAAAACCTCTTCACAACATTCTAAAAAAAATACGAATGAAGAATCTCGCACCCTCGCGCGTAGTTCGTGCGTACTTACGAAATATTACGCCATAGCTAGTAAGCTACGAAGAGGCGACCTGGCATTGCTAGTTTTGACTCGCTGGCTATAATCACAATAATAAATAAAAACCCACAAAATCAATTGTGGGTATTTTCTATTAATTTATTTGGTATCAGTATTGTTTGTACAACTATTGCTGAGGCGAGCGTCACTGACCAAAACAACAACCCGTATATTCTCTTTTTTTTTTGTTTAAACAGCATGTGGCCTGTAATAGGAGAAAAAAAATCAATGATTCTACATTGTATACACAGTTGCCTAGACCTGCTCGTAGTGCTCTTAAATGCTTTAACTCAGAGATATAGTAATCCAAAGTTACAATCCCTAATCAATGTTTACCAAAATCGCTAACTCGTAGAAGTAGGTGACATCGTCATGGTCTATGACAAGACTGAAAAAGGGTACTTAGAAAATAATATACATATATAATTTAAGTTACATGTTAAAACTACCCTTATGTCGAAAGGGTATTACAAAATTCAAGAATATCTTAATGCCGAGAATGTATGGACAGTCCAGCCTGCACCAAACTGATGTACCTACCTGTTTATTTTGATTTGTATCATGTTTGTGGCAGCTAGTGGTGACTGAGTTTTTTCCGGTGTTTCTTCTCAGCACTTGCCAAATTGTCTGTGTCTTGTCTCGCGCTACTAGGGCCCAAAAGATAAGGAGACATGTTCCAACCCCATATGGGCCATAATTGATTGATATTACACTAATTATTGACGTTCATAAGTGGCATTTTGTGTCCTAAATTGAATAAATTATTTTTGAGTTTGAATATATTTTAATATTTTGCTCCTATTAAATGCCACAACCTGAATATTTTTTGTTACTAAACAAACTTAATATTATAAATTGTACTTTTAAAAAGCAACTGTGTCATTTGCATGCGCCTATATAGCGTAAGACACAGGGTGCGATTTCTTGTCTGACACGGTTGCTTCTTACCACTTGTAATTTCTAGTTAAATTTACAATGTTTATTTTAATTATTGTCCACAAAGAAAAAAATACCAGTTAGGAAGTTTCTACTGAATAAATTGTGATAAGGAGAGCTAAAAAAACTAATTCATTTCTGTATTTAAATGAGGATAATTAATATTTTAAATAATTGTTACAAGTTAAGTTTGTTCAAATCACACATTTGGTCACGTGACCGTAAACGCCTAAAGAATGTGACGTCTATCCTTGCACGATGGCGGTTTTTAGGTTTCCGTAGCCGAAAGGCAAATAACGGAACCCTTATAGTTTCGTCAAGTCTGTCTGTCTGTCCGTCTGTATGTCATAGCCACTTTCGTCTATGGATAGGTCTTTAAAAATGACATCGAGGTTTGTCAAAACATTTTCTTTTAAAGTCTAACGTTTCATAGCTAGATGCTTCCAATATGGTAAAATGGGCGCCCCCCCCCCCCCCCATATAACTTTTAATTAAACTAAACGATTGTAAATTTTGAAAAAAATAAATAATGTAGATCTTAACAAAGACTTTCATCGAAAATTGATTTGGCGGGATCGAACAAGAAGTTTTTGAGCTATAGCACATTTTCAACAACCGCAAACATAACTTTGTTCTTCATACAAACACTATGAAAAGCAAAGTTATATTTGCTGTCAAAAAATATTGTGGTATTTTACTTAGTGGGATGTAAGTGAATTTCAGTTCGCGAGTCCGACTCGCACTTGGCTGATTTTTTTGTTGCGATAGACTACTCTCCATAGTATTTTGCTGTCTAGAAAACTTTCAATTGTAAGCAGTGACGTCATTTAGGACGCCATGTGACTGTGAGCGTTTTTCAAATTCAAAGCCCAATTCAAATTGAACTTTTCAAATCATAATCGACTAATGTGAATGTTGAATTTAAAATAAAACAAGTTTTTTGATACTATATTTACTAGTGTAAAATATTATCTAGTTTTTGAAGTGAAAACTTCTTTAGCGGCGTTGAGCACTTTTGTGGGGTGGGGGAAAAATGTGAAACTAGCGTCAGGACACGTGGGCTGATCGAAAAACCGTAAGACGGTTGGCGAAATTATGGATGTAAGTTGATTTTTCTGAGAGATAAACTTTTTAATGTAATTTAATATAATATAAATTGTAATGTTTGTGTACGATAGCGCAATAAATAAATATTGTATTCTATAAAAATATATTATTATTATTATTATTATTATTGTTTTCACTTCTGCCGGCACTCCCGGAGTGCAATTTTTTTTAATTTTGAACAGTAATCATTAAAGTTTAAACTAAAATGCAAAGCTATTAACTTGTCATCGTAGAGTCAAGCTCTTGTCAGTTTAATTTTTATCATTATCTGCATTTACTTTACCTTCATTCTCCGGTATAGATGTATATATTTATATGTATATACTGCTTAACGCGGGTAGAACTTAATGCATAAAATTTGCAATGCCAAATGTCAGACATGACCCAACGCAGATCATGGTTAAAGATGAGCCACTAGATACTATACAAAGCTCAACGTTTTTCTGAATTACCTCCGATCATGTGTTTTAATGGGTCCACATATCGAGACCTTGTCAGGGAAACTCAGTTCGGTTGCCTATGCCGTAAGAAAGATAAGGCTTTTGACTGACGTTGAAACGGCAAGGTTAGTTTATTTTAGTAATTTCCATAGTATCATCTCTCATACTGCAAAAGCGAGTTATGAAGGCTATTTACAACCTTAAATCTGATGATTCTTTAAGGTAATTGTTTAAAGAAGTCAATAAACTTCCAGTTTATTTATGAAGATTAGATTTTTCTTCGTAAAAACATTTATTCAGTTCTACCTCAAATTATAATTGAATTACATAAATTCAAATCGATTGTAAAACAATGTTTAATAACTAAAGAATATTATAAATTAGATGATTATATGAAGGATAACAATTTATTGTCTAGCTTGTACGAACATAAAAATTAAAATGGTAAAGAAAGGCATTGACAATAGTGACTGAGTTTGTTGCGCAGCTTCTTCTCAGCACTAGCCCACAACTGTCCCGAAGCTGTGGTAGGGTCAATGTTGGGATATGTATAAGTGCTATCAACAGCTTATGTGTGAAATAAAAAAAATTGAATTACGTATTTTAATTTCAGGAGCTATTTTAGCATCGCCGCTTGTTGAAGACATCAGCACAGCTCTCACCGATATCATGGGATATTTCGAAATACCATCTATGTATACAGGCATCAGTAATATATACTCTAAAACCGAATTTCAATCCATGGAAGGTAGGTTTCGTGTTCAAAATCTTTTCTGGAGATAAGTATATCATGCAAAAAATAGGGTAGGTAAAGTAGGTTCTAACAAAAACTGTATTTCTTCTCTAAGGTGATTTTGATGTTCAAATACATGGGTAAGAGACTACCTTCGAAATCGAATGGCTCAATTTCCATGGAAGAGGGCCCGGGGGAAAGTTAAGTCAAGGGAAACGTAAGGGCAATACCAACCCACCTTTTCACGAAGTGTTTCGTCGATCTTTTTAACGCCTATAACTTTGGTCCTATTTTTACCTGACAAACAAAACCTCTCTAGATAAAATGTCAGTAGTTGACTTTATGGTGTAACGACTTCTATGTTACACTGGACACGCTGTGTAGAACAAACTTTGTACAACAGTAAGTTAAGGCCAAATGGAGCATCTGTGTTTAGTCTGTTGCCAGAAACTGCCATGTCAAAACGTCCCTTACGTCAAAAGACGAAATAAATGAATAACTTAAATATGTGGTATAGCGCCCGTATTTTAACCTAATATGAAAGTTATGTTTTTGTTTGGTTGCATGTAGTTAATTTAAGTGATGCAATGATTCGTTGAAGGCGTAAAAGTATAAATTTTCTTTTTTCACAATTTTCATAGAAACCCAAAGATCAACCATGCCGAAACTCTCATAGGTAGAATATGAATTATCTATGTGTACCCTTCAGAATTATAGGGCCAAGTTATATCTATGAAGTATTAGTTTTATTTCAACAAAGTTCGATTTTCTAAGCGAGTCCAAAATTGTAAACAATATTTTTGTATAATAATATCAGTGAGTAAAACTTATTTACTATCTAATAGAAAACATCTCAGTGTTTAATGATTGCATATGTAAAATTTGAGTTTTGTGTTTATCTTATTTTAAAATGAACCATTTCGTTAAAAAGGAATGTCACGTAAGATTGTTTACAATATTCGACAAAAAAAGAAAAACGGACTTTCAGTAAATACGAGTATCTGTCTGTACAGGAGTAGTATTGTAAGATAATTGGAACAAATTATGTTGTTATAATATTGGTAGGCATATAATTACCCTTTTTGTGGAACAACATCACATAAACAGTATAATTTAAAAAAATGACATATGTACTAATACTAGTACATATATCGAATCATAGGCAGAGAACTAAACACCAGCAAGGTGTCATATCTATTCGATTACTCTTTGCTACCTTTGACAGCTGTGTTGTCATTGAAATAGCTATTGACATGTTTGGAAGAAATGGGTAAAAATTATCGATGTCATATCTTTTTGGGATTTGTTTTCTCTATTGCTTGAAAACGTTTTCAAATATCACGATGTTAAAATGTATTTGCTATAGTAGCTTAAGATTGATTGTCCACGAATAAACACGTAAATAATGTGCATCAAACAGGAGAAATCAATACTATTAAATAACAACACTTTATACTTCTGTCATTTTAAAAATGTGACACAAAATTTATTCTGAACAGATTGTCTAGTAGAATACATATTTCTAATATATATAAATCTCGTGTCACAATGTTTGTCCTCAATGGACTCCTAAACCACTTAACCGATTATAATTAAATTCACACACCATGTGCAGTTCGATCCAACTTGAGAGATAGGATAGTTTAAATCTCAAATTATAGTCGCAATTTTAAATTATTGCTAATTATTTGACAGTCACAATTATCTGTTAACTCGAAATGATTCTAACAGATGTCGATACCTTTCGACTGGGTTGAGTAAGTAATCATTAGATGGCGCTGCTATGGTAAATCTACGAACGTGTCATATAAGCTAATCACGTGTTGTTGACGCTATAAAATTAATTAAATTTATTTTGTAGTGAACGAAATACCGTATAATTCAATATATATATATAGAGGGATAAGACATAAGACACCGCAGTGTTTACCTTGACGTACCTCTATGCTTGCTAATTTTATATTAGAGGGAGAGAAATTTAAGAGGGAAATTTATTTGTATTAAATATAGAGTAGAAAAACCCTGATAATTATATAGTTATTTAAGTGAAGTCGTAAATGAACACATTTTTACGCTTACATTGCAACGCTGGCGAGATTGATCAAACATTAAACCCGTGCGAAGCCGGGGCGGGTCGCTAGTAAGTCTATATAAATCTATGTTATGGTGTCGTATCGGTAGTGAATGTAGAAGGATGTTCGTATCAAACGAAGTAGAAGGCTATTTACATGATGTTTATTTACAGTTCATATATATACACTCACACAGTACACAACACACAGATAAGAGAATAAGAAATATTTACAAAAGACGAAAAGGATGTAGACATTAAACAAGGAAGCAATATTAAATAATTATAAAGTTCCTTTGTACAAATTTAATGTCGCAATTATTGATTGTTTTTGAAGACAGCTCAAAGATAGACAATGTCACAATAACAATAATTAAATATTTACAAATAAGAAAGTTTTGCATATCAAAAAGTATCTATGTGGCAGCTCGCCACAAGTTATCAAACGTGCGATGTTGCAATTGCAAAGCTTTTAATCTTTAGGTTTTATTGATATCCAAGAATCATCGATTTTGTCCCTGACTGATGATCATCAAAAGTTCAAGCGACTTCCTGAAGTCCTATAAAAATGAAATTTGGTATGTTAGCTAGTTTAGGTACACAGAAAACTAGATAATTCTCAAATTGGAATTTAGCCTCTAAAATCCGTTACAGAAGGGGATGCAATTTTGTATGAGACCTCCGGACTACTACTTGACCTATTTTGAAGTAGGTTCGTGAAGTATTAGGAGGTGTAGGGTACCAAATTTGGCTCTTCACTGAAAACCAAACGATATCGGCTTTTTGGCAACATTTTACATGTTTTTTTTGGTGGGATTCGTTTTACATAAATAATTATAATTTTAATCAAGACTTTATCACAACTAAGAAGGCACCATCGTTTTACAAATGATTTCCTTGATTTATTTTTAGGTGTGCCCTTATCAAATACGTACGCCAAATGGTCTGTGACACCAGACGCAGTGACTTTGTTTTCAACGACGAAATACTTGACCATTAATACGAACGGCACTGTGACGCCTGGAACCTGTTCCGATCTTAAAACTTTTGTCTGCTACAGAAAGGTTAGAACTGAACAGATGCGGCCCTGTAGACGCAGGTAAGCCAATGAACCAAATATCGCCGGGGAGCGATGTGTACCATTTACACTGGTGACAATGTGAAAAAAGGCGTTTTGAACGATGGCAACAACAAACAGAAACGCAAATATATTTGCGAGATAGATCCGAAACCATAAAATACATACGATCATTGGTTAAAATAGCAAGTTCATTGTTCAGTATCTGTAAGAAAAAATATTAGTTAGTTAGTAGTTTAATCATATACAGTCGTGGTCATCTAATTATAGACACTATCACAAAGTAGGCAAAGGCTTCCCTCATCACCAATAAATGTTTTAAATCCGAAGCTTTGAAGTTTTTTCCTTACTTATCAAATAAATCAGATCGTATCATTCTTCCATTAATCATTGTTTTATCCTTTTGTTTTTCAGTGTTACAATAATCAATCAAAGTTACTTAACAACGAACATTCGATTGTTTCTGCAGTCGGCGTTCAGCAAGGTGACCCTTTCGGTCCAGCTCTTTTTAGTTTAGGCATCCATCTTGTCATTTCATCTTTAAATTCTTAATTCAATGCCTGTTATCTGGACGACGGCTAATTTGGAGGAAAAGCAGATGTTGTTTGCCAGGACTTTGTTTTGATTTTTGAAGGATTTGAGAAATTAGGCTTAGAACAGAAGCTCAAAATGTGCACTTTTTATAAACGATTACGATTCGTCTGGTTTCCGTCAGGATATCATTGATTTTTTTCCCTTGCTCCTAACATTCAAATTCCTAATTCTAAATCATCTCGCCTTTTGGGTGCTCCTCTTCTTGATCTCAGCATCGAACCTTTTCTTGATAAAAAAATGAATGATTTCACCCTTTCAGTTTGAGAATAATTTTCCTGCTTTATATATTTGAAGATTTTCTTAATTTTCCTAGTGGATCAATAGAATATGCGTTATTATGCAAAGAATATGTTGAGTTATATGAAGTTTGCCTTTATACAACGTTTCTCGTTTTAAAGTAATAATTCCCATCAAAATAAAATGGCATTTTAACGATTTACTTCACGTAACACAAAAAAAACTTATTAAGATTATGCCTTTCTTCTGCTAGAAACTTTATTGCGATTAGACGTTATTCTTCATACAGCTGCACGGGAGCATACACAGCGGGGATGTTAGAGTGAAAACATTGTAATCATGGGAAAAGATCACACGTTTCTATGGACTTTGATATAACATTGGCCAGAGTTATTCACCTACTTCAACTATCTGTCACCAACAATTAATTGTAATTAAACACCGTAAGGGATTGAACACAGTCACAGCCCCACCCTAGCCGCGATGTCGCGGTAAAATATGAATTAAATTTGTCGTTAGTTTCTACTTTTACAAGTATTTTATTACAAATAAGGGTAAGGGTAGCTTTAGTAAACCTTCGAGTAGTTATTTTGTTTCATTTCATCTCTTTTTGTATTATCTCTCTCTCATTGATTCGGTGAGACGGCAGTCGGACATGACTATTAGAAGATCAGGTGCACGACCAACAGCTTAACGTGCTTTTAGAGGCTCAAGAGCATTATCACCACTTACTTCCTGACTCCGAGCTGTTTCCAAATATTTTCAAGACAAAAAAACTCAGAAACAAATTTCGGCCTGACCCGGGATTCGAACCCGGGACCTCTTGGGTAGTGACATAGCAAACTAACCACCACACCAACGTGGCAGTGGAAACATTCATAATATTTTCAGAATAAATTCTATATTTTCGTTAGATAATTCGAATTGAGCAAGTTTTACCTACAATGGGTAAACTTAAGCAAATAACTTGCCCGATATACAGCCTTACATTACCTATGGTATCACGAAAAATTAAAAAAAATTAAAAGGAAGTCCCAGTCAATTACATAAAATGTGCTACGTTGAGAAACGAACATACTGCCTTACTTTCATTTTAATTCTGTCTGTCTTGATTTCATCTTTTCCCTGAGACATATTTATGATATGCTCGAAGACCTTAACCAAGTCTCCCAGACTTGGTTAAGGTCTTCGAGCATATCATTGCCAAGATTATTTTGAAGGCGTCTTCCTACACCAATGCGCACAAATAAGAAAATATGACGTCTCCAAGTTTCACATCTGCTCGCACTAGTCTTCTCTACGTGCCCCTTAAGGGTACTGACACGGCGAAATTTCTAGGCATATGAATTGACAAAAAATTAGATTGGAAGACTCAAGTGGAAAAAGTATGTAGCAAAATTAATAGATTTTCTTATGCTTTGTATAAATTAACGAAAGTTGCAACTAAAAGTACAGCGCTAACAGCATACTTTGCTTATGTTGAATCTGTACTTCGTTATGGCATAATTGTATGGGGAAATAGTTCAAATGTGGACAAGGCTTTTATTGCACAGAAATAATGTATCAGGGCTCTATGTAGCTCAGCGCCTGACGAGCCATGTAGACCACTTTTTAAGCACCTCAAAATCTTACCTCTCCCATGCCTATATATCTTTGAAATTGCTAAATTTGCAAAACAAAACTTGCACTACTTCAGACAAGCGAAAGACATATATGTACGTAACACCAGTAATTGCAATAGACTAGTGTCTGTTGAGACTCCCAAGAGCGCTAGATTTAAGAAGAACTGCTATTGGATGTGTATAGCTATTTTCAATAAAATTCCCTCATATATAAAGGACTTACCATTGAATAAATTTAAAGGTACCCTCTACAGATGGCTTAATGGACATTGTTTTTATAGTGTTAATGAATTTTTAAATTTCAATTGCTAATTTCTTAATGACATGTTTATACAATAACTATTTTATATTTGATAACTTGACATTTTGTGAATTGAATTGATTTAATTGTATTTTGATTTAATTATTATTCTGATGTTTGTTTATTGATTTGGTCTACTTGAGTCTGATTTTTGACATTTCATTATTATTATTTTTAGTCTGTATTAATATTTGCATGCCATCTTTATATGGCTGAAAAAGATGAACTAACACTTAATGATTCCATCTAAACTGTACCCTTTTTCATAAGCAAATAAATTTCATTTCATTTCATTTCATTTCCTGCTCCTGTACCGGACATGGACTACATAGTGGCGTTCCTAACAAACCTTGTACACATCTGTACACTATAATCAATGTGACACTTGAGCAATCATCTTATTCTTAAGGTAAAAAGTGATCACAGAGTGATGAAATAGGTAAAATATTACAGAGATAAAAAAGATGGTAGTTATTTTTGTATTTCGTTTTTTATTTTCTCAGGGACAATGGTTTTTAAAAGTCTTATTTTCATATTATAAATGGTATCGAGATGTTATTTACTAGTCTTGACATAACCACTACTCGTAAGACCGTACTGTATATTTGTCTCTGCCAAGGCTTTGTATAAAAGCAACAGTGGTTAATATGGTACCTTATACTTGACAAGTGAAAATTTAGCCAACATTGCCCTTAGTTTATCACAAATATGATTGATATGTTCGGTCTATTTAAGACGATTGTCATTTATTCAACCTAGGTATCTATGTTTTTTGACAATCTCTACAGGAACACAAGAGCAGTTGTTCAGATCGATATGTAGACAGTTATGGTTATTAATTTGAGGCTTCCAGCTATTCTGTTTTAACTTGAACTTATACATATACATAAGCTTTGTCTTGTCCGCATTTAGAACTAGACCCGCGTCATGTGACCATTTTGCCAGTTCCGTAAAGTCACTTTGTAGTTTTTTAAGTGCAAGATTGATGTCCTTGTCAGCAGCAATAAGACATGTGTCATCAGCGACCTGGTATATTTCACAGTTTTCAACAGTATTTACATCATCGTTTACGTACGTGATGTAGTGAAGTGGTCCAAGAACAGAGCCTTGTGCGGTTCCTTCAGAGGTTTTAACTTTCGAACTGTAAGTATTACCTATTTTGACTACATACGTCCGATCTTTTGTTCAGAGGACCTTATACCGCATTCGATCAGTCTCTCAATAAGCGTTTTATGGTTTAATGTATCAAAGGCTTTGCTATAATCTATAAAAAATAACAAATCATTTGTTTTGTCGTTGAGATGCTTGTAGATGCTATCAGTGAATTTTTAAAGAAGGTGTGTAGTACTTTTGTAAGGTAAAAATCCATATTGTTTAGTATTAATTATATTGTTAGTTTTGTTAAATGTATGAATTTGTTTCGAGATAGCCTTTAAAAATTTGATCAATAGAAGAAAGAATAGTTATAGCGATAGTAATCATAAATACTGTGAGATCCCTTTTTATGTATGGGCCTGACTATACCTGTTTTGAGTTCGTTAGGATAGTTCCCTTATAGTACAGTTATATTAATAAGGTGTGCAATATCGTCTGTTATTTTAGAAACAAGTTCCTATCTTTAGGTCCAACGGTCTGATCCTATCAGTTCCCGGAGCTTTGTTGCTATTTATAGATTTAATATCTTTAAGGGCTGCTTTTGCTGTCAATTTCTGGAATCGTCATGATACCTGAGAGACATTTGCATAAGTAGCCTTATCCAAAAGTTTCAAATTACATTTTGGCATTATTTGTTAAACACATTTTTTTAAATATGAGGCAAATTTATTGGTTATATCAGAGATAGAAATATTATTCTTTTCAAATGCATTTGTTATTATATTATCTGCGATTGCTTTTGTCCTGCCAGTAAGATTGTTTAATATTTGCCATAAATTTCGAGGGTTATTTTTGGAGTTAGTGATTTCTTGTCTTTTTTTTTCAATTCTCAATAAATTTATTCGCGTAGTTTCTTGACGAGTTGTACTATAGCTTAAAAATTTCATTAAAAGGGTTCGCTATCCACTTTTGAAAGAGATCATCACGATATTTACAAGCTTTTATGATTTCATTATTTATGCAATTGTTATTGTTATTAATACGTTTGTCATTATTTGATATTTTTATTTATGAATTTTCATAACACGTTTTTACACTATTCTCTATGATTTAATATAATTCAGAGGGACATATACTTTTCTTAGCAGGCTCCCAATCTATTTTATAGAGTCCATTCCTTAATTTTTGAGAGTCATAGCATTCTGTAAATTTAAATTCCCTCCGTGTGTCCCGATTCATTATTCCAGTTAGTGCGAGGGCCACTACGCGATGATCGGCCCGAGCAGTTCTGAGCGCCATGTACACGTCTATTGAACGGGATCGTGGGTAAATGTGATCTATACAAGATTTGCTAAGTCTGTTCTTTGTTAATTCGATTCGTGTGTATTCATTGTACCCGCGCACCAGGCCATGGGTTTTAATTGCGGTATTATAGATATGCCTAATGGGTTTGCTTGACCGAAGGTCTCTGCTAATGTTACCCATTAAGAACAGATCATCCCGTCGTGTAATATTACTTAACAGTATGTCTAGTTCTTTTAAAAACAGATGCTTACTGCTACTAGACTGGCGATAAATGTAACACAGGACAGCGGAATAACCTAAAGGCGTGTATATAGTTCCATAAAGGCTTTCACAGTGCTGTGTTTTATGACATGAAGTGTTAAATTTGTGTTTGTTATTAATGTAGGTAATTATACCACCGCTTTTTTTATTCTTGCGCAGTGTACATCGCGTAGTCTTTTATTTGGTAGATTTTACATAATGAATTAGATAGATCGACTTCCGTGAGCATAATAGCATCGATATATTTTGGAGAGGACAATACACATTGTTCATGTGATTCAAAGTTTTTTATAAAAGACCTTATGTTCATAAATGTATACGCAGCGGGTGCGGGTTCGATCCCCGCACAATACAAACATTTGTGTGCATGAACATGTCTGTTTGTATTGGTCTGGGTGTTTTCTATGTATATCATGTATGTATTCACAAACAAAAAGTAATAGTCCCCCCCGATTTCGACTATGGTGGCCAGTCACAATGACTAACCGACTGCGCGGGACATATTATAGTGCACAAGTGTGTGCGCAAACACAGGTGCACTCTCTATTCCTTTCACTCTCATAGCCCGATCGGACAGCAATCTGACACAGAGATCGGAGAGAGTTAAGGCGCAGGACCAACGGCTTTACGTGCTTTTCCGAGGCACGGGGGTGAAACACCGCCAACTTCCAAACTCCGGGCTGCCCTAAGATTTTCTGAACAGAAAAACTCAGGTATATATTTTGGCCCGACCCGGTGATCGAACCCGGGACCTCTCGCGCAGCCGTCGCTTTAAAGTGCGACCCTCCTCCGCTGCGCCACCGAGGCAGTTGACAAGAAGTTGGCAAACAAAAAGTATTTAAGTATTAAATCCGTTGTCTGGCACCCATAACACAAGCTTTGAGTAGCTTACTTTGTGTGGGAATGTCCAAAGGAAAGGATATTTATTATTTAAAGGATATTTATTTACATTAGCTTCGTGTTATTAGGAATAGCACTTAGAAAATGTCTTATATCTACGCAGTCTGTGAGTTCAAGTACGTCTTCCGGTGTGGTATCCATATTTGGTGAGAGTAAAAACACGTAACAAAATAAATATATTCCTTTAGGATGTACTAAGCTTAATTCCCTTGATGTCGTCCGACTAATGTATAACAATTTAGTTTTTTCCTTCCCGTCGAACACGCAGGACACTATTTTTTTATCCAATTGTAACGAAACATGTCCTTGAGCTCCGGTTTAGCATAGTATAATGGCTGCTTGCTAAATTGCATGAGGGCTTCGCATATGAATATCAGTTCATTTGCTTTGTTAGGCTGGCTGGATAAACAGATTCCTTGTGCTGTAATTCTGGGGCTCACTGCTTTGGAGGCTGCTAGCTAGGATGACTGTGCTTGTTTAGTTTTCAGTTCTAGCATGACTAATCTTGGTCGGTTATTTTTACTGGGCAGTCGTTTTATTTATTTTACATTGCTAGCATCTTGGCTAAGCATTATCGCCACATATTCAATGTTTTTTTTTGTAAGTTCTCATTTTCGCAATATGGAATGTTGTGGATTTCTATGTTTTTACATAGTTTCCATTGTTTGGATGCGTTGCTCAAGAGCATTTACCCTCGTCTCCGGGTTGTTATTTTTGGTGGTAAGTTCTGTTGGGGTTCTGTGTTTTTCTTTTGCAGCTGGGATATGTTGTCTTGGATTGTCTCGATATTTTTAAATAGCTTATCCGTTTTGTCAGACTGAAATTGGAGTGCTCGATGGACGTCTTTTATTTCTATTTTTATGGATACTTCAAATTATTTAAAAGATCGCCCAGCAGTTTTTTGATGACAAGTTGTACTGTGGCAGATTCTATGTTGTCCTAATCACCCTCGTCATCATTAGGGATGACTATAGAACGGCGCCTTGGTGTACTGCTCTGACAATCTTGGCAGGTCTATTCTAGGTTGTCAAAAGCTTTTAGTGCCGCTAGTTGCTTGTTGGTGAGTCCAGTGCACAGGTTGTTTAGGTGCACTAGTTTTTTTACATAGATTGCACTCGAGGCCCGTTCTGGATTTCGTAATGTTTTTGACCAACTTAGACATATTGGGTTCAGGGGGTAGTTGCCGGATACAGTAAAGTACACATACTACGCACGAGCGTCAAGTAGAAGCAAGCGACGACGAATGAATCTGGAGTTAAGAAACCAAAAATTTGCGCACGGGCGGGATTACTTATTTCATCTTTATGAATATTAAATGTGACACTGTAAGTGTTAAAAATATTCTAAACCGATAGCGAAGCGTCATCAATTACAAGTTGAATTTATTCTGTAAAGAATAACTACTTGGCCCACTGTTGCATTAATAGACGGATTGTTGGCGCTAAACGTCACGCATAATGACGTATCCGTAAGAGACCCAAAATTTTGCGTGGTAGCTTAGTTTGTAGAGCATTTGCCCCGGTAAGCCAGAAAGTGCTGGTTAAAGTTCCACCCGTGTGCAAATTTTTGGTTTCTTTTTTCACCTTTATGAGTACTCCTATTTCTTGGGATTATTGTAATTCCTCATAATATTATTGTTATTATTTTGATTGATATTATCCACTGAACTCTCGGAAACGATTCAACTTCCTGGAAAGCAATCTTATTCATTTGACAGTTCTAAACGTACGGTATGATCTGTCTAACGGGAAAGAACAAAGCATTTCACAATCGCACCTCTGGTGCTGAATTCTTTGGAATCATATTTTTTCCTCAAATGTCAAGAGAAAACAAAATGCTTTTGAAACTGTAATTAAAGAGTAAGTGTCTTTAAATGTGTGCTTGAATTTAATTTAAACATTTTTAACAGGCTTCACTCAATTCCAAAAAGACTACAATATTTTGTGGACGGCAAAAAATCTACATAGTGCCTTTTAAAAAAAGTTTACTTGTATAGACCAAAATTTAGAGCGAGGACGCCATAGGTTTGAAAAAAAAAGAGCCTTAAAAATCAAATACTGTGCTTTTGGAATATCAGAGGCCTGAGCTACCTAATGGAATTTCTTAGTTTTCATAATAAACTTAAATATCACTCTAGAAGCAGATATGTGCGCACGCGTGCGCGCGTATTCTACTACTTTTTGTCAATATTTTTGAAGCGCTCTCAATAGCGAACGCATAGGCAACATGCTGCCAGACTATATATTTTCCAGGGTCTTCTTATTGTTTTTAATTGAAAAAAAAAAACTAATATGTTAAGAGTGTGCTTCACATGGAATTTATTAAATCATAAAAAGAAACAAAAAAAAATGTAAATGACAAAGGTCAGAGGCTGTATGTTGTTGTCCATCGGGCTATGAGAGTGAGAGGAATAGAGAGTGCACTATAATATATTATCTCGCGCAGTAGGTTAGTTGTTGTGACGGCTAGGGGGACTACTATTATTATTTCACTTGTGAAAACTTAGTGTAATTGTTTATAATCAACACAAATTCACGCGCCTAAGCCAAATGAGCACTACTACAAACGCAGCTCATTTGGCTTAGGCGCGTGAATTTGTGTCGACTCTACAGTCGTCCTGCAAAAAGTTTCTGACAATGCCGCAGGTGTTCAGTATGGCTGCCTTCTGCATTGTTATATTGTCATTTTTTAACTGATAATTTAAAAAAGGGTAGGGTGGTAAAATCGAAAACACTACAGAAGCGGTACGCAAAGGGAGGTCACGAGGTCAGGTCAAATCTTTACAATTATTGAGCAACATTTTAACAAACACAATGACCGTATTTATGCTCAAACCTCTAAGGAAGCTTCCCAATTAGTCGGCAGAGTGCAATGTGGGCATTACCCGACTTCAGTGATGGTTTAGTGGGGTGTTAGCTATGATGGAGTGACTGAGCCATATTTTTGTGAAAAAGGTATCAACACATCGGCACAAATGTATCAAGATACCATTCTTGAGAAGGTAGTTAAGCCCCATAACAACACCATGTTCAATAACCAAGCATGGTCTTTCCAACAAGACTCGACGCCGGGTCATAAAGCTCGGTCCACGCAGTCTTGGTTAGAAGCAAACGTTTCGGACTTCATCAGAGCTGAAGACTGGCCGTCCCGATCATCTAGTCCCGATCTTAATCCACTGGATTATGATTTATAGTCAGTTTTAGTGAGTACGGCTTGCTCTAAATGCCATGATAATTTGGAGTCCCTACAACATTCCACACGATTGGCAGTGAAGAATTTTCCCATGGAAAGAGTGCGTGCTTCTATTGATAACTGGCCTCAACGTTTCAAGGACTGTATTGCAGCAAATGGAGACCACTTCGAATAAGGGATTTTATATTTTAAATTGTATTATATTTATGTATAAAACTAACACACTGTAAAAGTAATAAATATTATTTGCATCAACATTTTTTCTTTTCTTTTTGACAATGTTTATGGCAATATCCTTTAATATCCTTTAGACATTCTCACACATCGCCATCTAGTCTTTGGGACTAGACTAGTAAGCTACTCAAAGCTTGTGTTATGGGTACCAGACTACGGATATAATACTTAAATAGTTTTTTTTTAATACAAATACAAACAGACATGTTCATGCACTTAAATGTTTGTATTGTACGGGGATCGAACCCGCAACCCGCTGCGTAGTAGGCGATTTCTCGACCACTACACCAGACGGGTCGTCGAACTACTAAGACTAGGTATATAACTTAACAAATACTTTCAACGAAAATTGATTTGGACGGCATTGAACTAGTAGTTTTTGAGATATCGCACATTTTCAACAACCGCAAACATAACTTATTTATCCATACAAACACTATGAAAAACAAAGTTATATTTGCTGTCAACAAAATATTGTGGTATTTGGAAGGAAGTGGATTCCCTAATTCAGTTAAGATTGGCACGGAACCCTCAGCTTTTTTTGGGTTCCGTAGCCGAATGGCAAAAAACGGAACCCTTATAGTTTCATCAAGTCTGTCTGTCTGTCTGTCCGTCTGTATGTCATAGCCACTTTATTCTGTAACTATAAGCATCACGCTGTTGATATTCGACGATTGATATTAGCTCTACAATTCATATACAAAAATTAAAAAATAGTGATATATAAGGGGGGGGGGCTCCCATACAGTAAACTAAAACCGTTTTTTTGTTATCAAACCGATGCGTGTGGGGTGTCTATGGATAGGTCTTTAAAATGGTATAGAGGTTCCTAAAACCATTTTGTTTTAGTTTTTATTTCTTTTTAGTCTAACGTTTCACAGCTAGACGCTTCCAAAGTGGTAAAATGGGCGTCCCCCCATCTATTTTCTAAACTAAGCGAGTGTAAACTTAGAAAAAAATACATAATGTAGACCTTAACAAACACTTTTAACGAAAATTCGTTGGGACGATATCGAACTAGAAGTTTTTTAGATATAGCACATTTTCAACAACCGCAAACATAACTTTGTTCTTCATACAAACACTATGAAAAACAAAGTTATATTTGCTGTCGACAAAAAATTGTTGGATTTTAGCTTAGTGGAAGTAAGTGGATCCCTAATTCAGCTAAAGTTGGCACGAAACCCTCAGTGGGCGAGTCCAACTCGCACTTAGCCAGTTTTTTTACTTAATTTCATTTCATATTTTAATTTTTTAGTGCAGGGTGATTAGAAGCGTCAACCATTCTTTAAACTTTATGTACGAGTCATCATCATCATCATTATCAGCCAAAGGACGTCCACTGCTGAACATAGGCCTCCCCCACGGCTTTCCACAGCGACCGGTTACTAGCGGTCTGCATCCAGTTTGATCCTGCGATCTTTATAAGGTCGTCTGTCCATCTTGTTGCTGGACGTCCCACGCTGCGTCTTTGGTCGAAGGGTCTCCAATCTAGAACTTTCCTGCCCCAACAACCATCAGTTCTTCGTGCTATGTGCCCTGCCCATTGCCACTTAAGCTTACTGATTCTCAAGGCTATGTCCGTTACCTTAGTTGTTCTACGTATCTCCTCATTTCTGATTCGATCCCGTAGAGAAACACCCAGCATAGCCCTCTCCATCGCTCGTTGTGTGACTTTGAGCTTCTTTATAAGGCCCATATTTAGAGACCATGTTTTGGATCCATATGTCATCACTGGTAACACACACTGGTTGAAGACTTTCGTCTTAAGACACTGAGGTAAATGAAATGAGAAGACACTCTTGCGTAATTTCCCGAACGCTGCCCAGCCGAGTTGGATTCGTAGATTGACCTCTTTCTCGAAGTTGGACCTACCCAATTGGATCACTTGTCCCAGGTAGACGTACTCGTCGACAACTTCAAGAGTTGAGTTCCCAATGGATACTGGAGTGGGTACAACAAGAGAACTCGACATAATTTTCGTCTTCTCCATGTTCATTTAAAGACCCACTTGTTGGGAGACTCGGTCAAGGTCTTCGAGCATAGTGCCAAGATCGTCCAGCGTCTTTGCCACAACGACTATATCATCGGCAAATCGGAGGAGTGTGATGTATTGGCCATTAACATTGATGCCGATTCCTTCCCATTCCAGAAGTTTGAAGGCGTCTTCCAATGCCGCTGTGAACAGTTTCGGAGATATAACGTCTCCCTGTCTCACACCTCTCCGCAGAGGAATCGCCCTCGTGTTCTGCTCCTGTACTCGGACCGACATGGTGGCGTTGTTGTGAAGGCACTTTAAAACCTCTATATACCTATAGTCATTGTGGCACCGCTGCAGAGACTGAAGCACCGCCCAAGTTTGAATCAAAGGCCTTCTCATAGTCCACAAACGCTAAGCATAGGGGCATATTATACTCCTCTGACTTCTGTATAATTTGCCTAAGCGTTTGGATGTGGTCTATGGTACTATAGCCTTTTCGGAAACCGGCTTGTTCGGGAGGCTGGAAGTCATCAAACCTACGTGCGAGACGATTCGTGATGACCCTTGAAAACACCTTGTAGACATGGCTCAGGAGTGAGATGGGTCTATAGTTCTTCAATAAGGTTTTGTCTCCTTTTTTGAAGAACAACACCACCACACTCCTGTTCCATGCCTAGGGCGTGATGCCCTCCAGCAGCACGAAATTCAAAAGTCTCTGAAGGACTTTAAGTACCGGTGTTCCACCCGCCTTCAGAAGCTCTGCTGTGATTCCGTCCTCGCCAGGTGCCTTGTTGTTTTTGAGCTGTTTTAGGGCCATCCTAATCTCGTAGAGGCTGATGTCCGGGATGTCTTCGGTGTAGTGTCGGGTCAGGATAGCTCGTGGGTCTCTGGCCGAGCTATCAACGGGTTTGGCAACTGAGGTGTACAACCATAGAACCTTTCGATCTCTCTCAAAACCTCTGCTTTCGTCGACGCTACACTGCCTTCCTCCGTCTTAAGCTTTTTCAACAGGCTTTGCCCAATAGACATGTTCCCTGCAAACACTTTGGAGCCTTGGTTCCGCTCTATCGTTTCTTTAACACTATTAGTGTTAAAGCAACGGATGTCGTGTCACAGATACTTCCATATTTGTCTGTTGAGCTGCCTGTAGTTTTCAGCATTAACGGAGGTCTTCAGTGCCATAGATCGACGTTTTGCCATAAGGTCGAGAGTGTGGACCGACAGTTTTTGAGGTCTTTCTTTACGGCCAGGCCTAAAAAACTTAGACCCCACCGTTTGGACAGTTTCCACCAACCCGTTGTTTATTTCGTCCACTGATACGGAATTCTTTAGGCAATCGAAGCGGTTTGACAACTCGAGTTGAAAGCTCTCGGGATTTTGGATATGAGCACGAGCCGGTCGGAGCGTGGACTTCATCAGACGGGACCTTTCCAATTTCACATTTATATTCAATGTGCCTCGAACCATTCGGTGATCGCTACCGGTTTTCACCCTGTTGATCACGGAGACATCATTGAATAACCGTCTCTTGGTAGTCATGATGAAGTCGATCTCGTTTCTCGTGAAGCCATCGTGACTCAACCAGGTCCACTTCCTTTGAGGCGGCTTCTGGAAGAAAGAGTTCATCGCAAAGAGTCCCTCTTTCTCCAGAAAGTCGACCAGCCTCTGTCCCCTAGCGTTCCTTTGCCCGTATCCAAAGGGTCACACCTTCAACTCATTCTCGCCTCGCTTGCCCAGTTTTGCGTTGATGGGGGACCCATTACAACAGTAAAATAGGTTTCGGAAGTATGTATGGCTCTACTTACGTCCTCATACATTTCCTTCACCTCTTCATCGGGGTGTTTCGAGGTCGGTGCATATACCTGTATGACCTTCAGCGAATACCTCTTAGATTCAAAAAAATTCAAAATTCAAATATTTTTATTCAATTTAGGACACAATATGCCACTTATGAACGTCAAATGTACAGTGAAAAATAAAGTAAAAATAAATGTGTCCTGAAAGGGCCGAATCATGTCTCCTTATCTTTTGGACCCTACCAGCGCTTCGAGACAGAACACAGACAATTAGGCAAGTGCTGAGAACAAAAAGGCCGGAACAAACTCAGTCACCACTAGCTGCCGTAAAATCAAATTCATCAAAGGTAAGTACATCAGTCTGTGCAGGCTGGACGGACCACACATTCGTGTCGTTCAAGTAGTCTTGAACCTTATAATAGCCTTTAGACATAAGCGTGTTTTTAACGTGTTTCTTAAATTTATCAACCGGCAATTCGACAAGATTGTGTGGTATATAATTAAAGAATTTTATACAATTTCCCATGAACGAATAACTAGTTTTAACTAATCTGAAGTTAGGTACGACAAGCTTGTGTTTATTTCTTGTGTTATATGAGTGAATGTCGCTCTTCTTCATGAAATTATCTAAATTTATTCTGAGATATTCTGAGTATAAGGTATATCACCCTGCTCGACACGCTCTCGATGGTTTCGATATTGTTGACGAGAAACCCGACACCGCCTTGGGACTTTTGGTCACCCTCCCGGTAGAAGAGCAGGTTGCCGGACTGCAGAGTTATCGTGTCCTCGCCCTCTCTACGGACTTCTGATAAACCCATTATGACCCAGTGTAACCTGCTCAATTCTTCCTCCAGCTCGAGCAACTTTTCGTCTGTCCTCAGTGTGCACGCGTTATAAGTTACCAGAACCAGTTGTCGTCGGGGGTGGCAGCGCGATCGCCTCCAGGGATCCTTAGCACCCCCTGCCCCGCCGTTACCGTGACCGCTACCAAAGTCAGGAATAGTGGGGCTGACGGAGACTGGGGGCATGGTTTTCTTGTGTGCAAACATGAGGGGATTTTGCCAATACTCGCCACGCTTGGCAGGCGGGTTGGCGAGCGCAGAGGCGCAGCCCCTTGCAGCTTTGACACTGCTGCCCGTCACAGTCCAACATTTAGCTGCGCCTTATATTTGATGGTTATACCGCCATCGGTCGGTCGCCAGAGCCTCGTCTGTATAAACAGGACGCACCACGTGAAGGTGAGGTTGGCTTGGAGCTTTAGGTCTTGATCAAGCTCCCTTACGTCCCATGTACGAGTATCGATGTATGTATGTTATGTACGAGTATCTTTCATTAATTAGTTAGTAAAGGGATATTATTAAATTGACTTCAAAAAGGAGTAGGTTATCAATTCAACTGTATGTTTTTTGTGGCAATGTTACCTCATAACTCAGTCAGTTGTGTACCTACCGATTTGATTTTTTTTACTTACTCAGAGAGTCTACCTCTCCTCTCCTCTTTTGTTGATCCCATTGTTGCCAAATCGGGATCAAATGGTGGGATCTAGAGTAATTGAGGGAAACCCTAAAATTTTAAAGTCAGTTTTAGTATTTTTATACTTGATTTTGTGGAGCTGAGCTGATGGTGGAAACTCCTTAACGCTTAGGAGTTCGGCGATTATTACGCCGGAACTCATGTTAGGTATTTTTTAGCCTATGTGACCGCGTGTGGGGTGCTTAAATAATATACACGTAGTACAAATCTCCAGGTTCTTCTCCAATAGTTTTATTTCAACAAAATAGCACAAAGAAAGGGCACATAGTGAGAGTAAGTACAAACAGAGGCTATATTCTGGCATGCAGCTCGCTTTTATACAAATCAAAACCCTGAACAACGATAGGAAAACAGTGGGGACGACATCCGTTTCCATATATGAACATTTACTATAATATTTATTTGTAGGGATAAACAATCTGCTAATTAAATATATGAATTCATTAATTATTTAGTTATTCATCGTTATTAATTTAGTAAGCCTTTTAGATTATTATTTTAATAGTTACAATATTTAAAATAAATCTAACCTCCACCAACCAATCAGAGTCAACTTCCTTTTGGCGGCAAAATGAACATTTGTTATACGGCAAACATAAAAATCTAATAAGTGTCCCAATAATCTTTAAATAATTAATTTACAATTAATAAAATATTATTACAATAATAAGATAATCTAAAGATTAATCCAAAATATTCTTATATCATAGCCAAGTTACATTCAACATGGTGGACACTTTCGGCATTTCCATAACAAACGTTAAATAGGTTTGACACCTAGATAGGTGTATAAATTATGATGTATTGAACATAATATGAGGAAGAGAATGTGTAATTTAGTGAATACAGTGGGGTTACATAAGTCACACACAGTGAGTATATGTTTTAGTGCATAAGTCTACTATTACAGAACTAAGTAAATATGTGGGGCAGACTAGGATCGGGAATCATCGTGTTACACTCGGCCATCCTGCAACCACCGTGTCACACGGTGCTCTGGTGGTGTTTTGGAAGTCTGCGTTGTTGGTGTGCTGAAAATGAGAAAGGGATCATTATCAAAAAAGTGGCACCGCTTGAATTAATTTACCGATTTAAGGAAATGTGTCAAATATCGAGATTTGTGACTGTAAAACGAATTAATATATACTCTTCGTTCATAGTTAGTTGAAGGGAACGTATTTTAGGTATTAATATGGAAAATACAGCCTTTTAAAAAATCTATCTTACAGGTTAAAGAGCTTTGGTACAGGTTAATGAGAAACGGTACCAGGTTAAAGAAAAATGAACAGGTTAGAAAAAAAAAACAAACGACCATGCAAAATCAGCTTTTTATTATCAGTCTGACACGAAGTTAAATGATCTGTTCATATTTTATGAAAATAAAACTTTTAATTTTAAACTTACTAATCATCATCAGTCTTTTAATAATAAGTCTAACAAAACAAATATCTTTGAACGTGTAACTTACATATCAAATAAAAGTATAAAATACCTACCTGAGATAATTATCTTTCTTTAGCTTTTAAAACGTTTAACAAAACTTATAAAATAATATGTCTTATAATAATCAGTCTAACAATCAGTTTGTCAACAAAAAATAATGTAAGTATTAAACATATCTCTAGTTTGTACTGTAAACAATCATACAGGTTTTGAATAATCTTTGGAACAAGGAAGCAAGCGCTTAACAAATATGTTTCTTATTTAAAATATGTTATAATCAGAATCACTGTCACTGTGATCAATTTTATTCAAGGAACATTCTGCTGCAGGCCCTTCATTTAAAATTTTATCTAAAGTACTTATTCGAAGCTCTGGAGGCAATTCCATTTCAGAAAGAGCATTAAATGATCTAGACCTATGAAGGGCACTGACCGAATCACTCACACTTAAATTTTCAACAATACTCGTACTGAGAGCAACAAAACTCTCACTATCCGAATCGTTTAGCTCCAAGTATGAGGCTTTGAGACGTCTAGAAGTGTTTAAACCTCTTGTACTTTTGTGCTTAGGCTTTGGCGCGCTCATATGCCCGGTTACAACACCATGAAAACCAAGGTGTTTACCATGAATACAAAACTCTACTTCAGTCAAACATGATTTTTCGATGCAGCTAAGGTTTCGTAAAACGACAGATTCACTTTTATAATTGCACCAAACGTTTTGGTGTACTTTTTGGGTCCATTTAAATGGCAACAATTTATTTGGAATGAGCATATCTTTTTTAAGAATCTTATATTCGGAAACTGTTTCAACAACAATATTTTTTAATTTTTGTTGTAAAAGTTTTGCAAATGCTTCAAAATCCGGTACGTCAGCCCCATGATTTACGCACGCATCAACAGTGCGCTTCAGAACAGCTCCAACACCATCTGGAGCTCCTTTCCCATGCCCAGATTCAGTTCCATCGTAAAGCTGTTATAACGAAGTATATCTTGTAATTTCGATACTGGCTACCTGCTGAAATTACATGAATTGTCCTTGCTTGTGGGGCATGTGTTCTAAAAAAATCCAATATTGGTTCGATATGCGCCCATACAGCTGATGTATCGGGCCTCAAATTTGGACTTAGAGTAGCAAAACATTGCGATTGTTTTTGACCATCAATGTCAAAAAAATATAGCACGCTTGTATGGATAGTTATTTGCGGCTTACTAGCACCAAAATGTGCAGATTGAATTTCTCTGGAGTATGCGCACTTATAATTTTTAGAGAAATCAATGTGCATTACTACTTCATCGTTCTTCAGCTCATCTTTTATCTTTTTTATCGCATTTTGTTGCACAACCATCCTCCCACAATGCTTCATGTAATTTTCGATTGTTTCTTGGCATCTTGTAATCGCTTCACTTGGTATTGTTAATATTTTCTCTTTCTTTACCAATCTTATCATTTTCTCATTCCCATTTTGTACAATATTTTCAGTTTTAGACTTCCATGTCCAATAGTAGAATTCAATAGAATTGTCATAATCTAAAAAAATAACACTCTTTTCACCGCAATTAATACAATCGCGGAAGAGGCAATCAGCATTATAAACATCGCAACATATAGTTTTAAGAAGATTCGTTGGATTTTTGGGTTGTATTATTTCATGTCTGTGAAGTGCTGATACGAGAAGTTGAAAATTTTCATGAATTACACAAAGACAAGTTTCACGTGGTCTTTTTGAAGCAGGCAATATCCAGAATGGCCTGAATCGACAGAACGTTGCAAAATTTAGAGTGTAAGCATGAGTTGAATTAAAATTTTTTGAAGATTTCCTAGAGAGTCGTTCAAATAACGCTTTTGTTCTTTAACACCTTCTTTCTTCACATATTCTTTCTTGCCAGCTGCGCAGCTACTATTTTTATCGTCCGCAAGAAAGTAATAAACATCTTTTTTCTTCTGTAATACTGATGTGTTTTTAGTGGTCTGTTTCTTCTTCTGAACACACTTTTAAACATTGTCTTTATTTTCTTATCTTGAAAAGAGGTTTCGAGATGAGGCTTAAGACTATTTGAAATTAATTGCTTCATTTTATACGATTTAACACTCTTATAGGAACGTAATACGCCTTCAGCAACAGAAATGTCATTACTGGTACTGGCCCGTGCAACAGGAGGACGAACGTCGGAAACAATTGAGTTTTCAGATTGGTTTCTGTCTTGAAGATCTTTCTCTAGCAACGGTTGCATTCTTGAAATTTTTTTTCGATACGCATCATTTAATTTTCTAACCGATTGCAATTTATTTCGCAAAGATGCAATTTCCTTGTCTTTTTATACCGCAACTGTCTAACTAAAAGTTGAGCATTAGGTGAAACGGCACTAGAACTGGCAGAAGACGCTTGCGAGGTTGCAGGACTGACTTCTCGTGACCTAAAGTTAGATCTAGTGATTCTTTTAAATTCTGCACCACCTTGTCTAATGCTTGGTGTTTTTTCTCGATTGCCAGGATTTCCATCTATATTATCGATATTAATATTTTCGATATCACTAGATGGTGGACTGTTGCTTTCAATAAAACGTTGTATTCTTGCTTTTTCTTCTTTTTTTCGTTGATAAGACTTTTTCGCTGCTTCTCTCCATTTTTTTTTTAACATTTTCTGATCTCTGGGTGTTAAATTTTAGTAATTATTATTTTTCCTTCATTTTTTCGTTAACGATACTTTGCCTTATTATTTTCCTTATATTTTGCATAAAGTTCGGGATTACTTTTTATCTTTTCATATCTTTTTCTTTCTAATTCCCATTTCCGCGCCAAAACTTCTTCCCTTCTCTTAGTTTTTGACATTTTACCTTTAAAAATCGATAAATCGGTTAAATGAAATTTTCACTTCTATGAAATTGCCTAATTTAAAGAAACAAAAATGTACTATTGATGTAATATGAAAGTTTCAACTTATTTGTAGTCCGAAATATAATATTATTTCAAGAAAATGTAATTAATTGTTGCAATTTTTTAACAAAGTCTCTTTAACCTGGCCTCAATCTCATTAACCTGCGGGCGAAGTCTGATGCATCATTTTTGACATTTCGCGTCGACAATTCCAATTTATGATTTTCTAATTTATCAAATATCATTTTAACTTACGTAGCTGTATCTTTAATGAATCTTAAAAAAAAAATGTAGTTTTTTAAGCATCATTCAAAAATTCTTCTCAATCAATAAATACACGAAAACACCAATTTTGTCTCAACATTTTTCGAGCGCCACCTGGTGGTTTTACACGGAACTATGTCGAGACTTCCGACACTGGTCTTTCAGAACAGGTTAAGGAGTGGCAGGTTAATGAGAAATTAACGGTTAAGGTGTGATAAAAACAAAATAACTACGTTTATGGGCGTGTAACTTGCAAAATTGATTAAGGTACAGCCATTACATATTTTAAGATTATCGCTCACAAAAATATTAGGCTACAAAATATAAAAAATAGGTCAGATTATAGATAACATACCTGTTACAAAATCCGAGTGTCGTGCTTCGACGTAATTTGTACAAAAACAACACTAACTTCCATACACCTTGTCTTCCCGGCGGCTTGCCGACTACTGCCTGGACCATTTACGCGAGGGGTGCGGGTCAAGTATGTAATAGTGTGTGTGTGAGGCGCGAGAGTGTTAGAGACAGGTGAAAGATAAAAACAATTTGGACATAATTAAAACATCTATTGCTAGGACAGTATGTTATTATTTAATAATTTGAAGTGACAATTTATGTCAAGTTTATTTGGTTGGTATACTTATTTATATTTTAGTTGATTTCAAGGCATATATAAATAACATAATATTTATCAGCATATAAAAGAGTGACTAGTAGTGTTTGGACACGACAAGTTATTGAGAAACCGATGTTAAAATTTAATTTTGCTGAAAATACATTATACCGCTTTGCTTATTTATCCTCAGCCTCTGTGTAAAAAGTCTCTCGGAACCAATATTGACATAAAATAACGTAAAAGATTTACTTACAATTATACATTTTTACCTAAAATCATACGGTAGGTTACAGTGCCACTTTTTTGAGAAGAACCCAAAGAGCAGAATCAACAAGTAACTGGAAACTTGCAAGAAATTTGTTTTGATGGACACGGTAATAATTTGTTCATGTATATCACTAAGTTAGGAAATTTCAGCATGTGTAATAAATTCTAGAGGGGTAATAGCCGACACAAGTTACACAGACATAACGTAAGTCACACAGACAATACTTCACGTAGATCACACAAATAATGAAAAATAATAAAAAAAATATGTTGCTCACACAGCATTGCTCTACGTAGTTCGCACAGATATTACTTCACGTAGGCCACACAGACACTGCTTCTCACACAGACAATTTACGTAGTTCACACAGCATTGCTTTACGTAGTTCACACAGTACTTTACGTAGGCCACACAGATACTGCTTCTCACACAGACAATTTACGTAGCTCACACAGCATTGCTCTACGTAGTTTACACAGCATTGCTCTACGTAGTTCACACAGTACTTCACGTAGGCCACACAGATACTGCTACTCACACAGACATTATTTATGTAGGTCACACAGCATTGCTTTACGTCATTCACACAGACATTACTTCACGTAGCTGCATAGGTCACATAGACACTGCTACTCACACAGACATAATTTATGTAGGTCACACAGATCATTTTCCGTGTGTGACACAGATATCAGTTTACTTAGATCACACAAAGTTTACGTAGAAAACATAGCCAACGATTTATTCCGGAATATTTGAAATACTGTAGCTAATACTAATATACTCCGATAAATTAAACTACTATTTTTACTGCTCCGATATAAATGTTTAAGACCTAATATCAATGTTCTTTTGTTTAAGGTTGAAAAAAGAAAAACTTCTCAACGGTGGAAAAAAAAACCCGAACCGTCGATTCCTCATTAAACAACTACGTATTTCTTGCATAATGTTATATATTTTTCATACTGCAATAAACATATATTATATGCGTGGTTTTACTTACAGTTAAATCAAATCTGCTGTAAACGGGACGCATAATATATGTATATTCATATTCATTTATTCACTTCATAATATAACATTACAGCAGACAATATATAACATATAGGCAAAAGATGGTTATTTTGTTACATTATGACCTCAACGAGGTATTTGTGAATTAAAGCTATTAAATTCAATAAATTACAATTAAATCAATTCTTCATTAAAATAGTAATGTCAATAAGTATTTGGTCAAATTGTTAGTATGTCAAATATAAAGTCATTTCTATCTATCTAAATAATAATAATGCGGTCATGTTAAATTCAAATTAAAAGAAAAAAAATACAATTAAATCATGTCAATTTTCAATTTAAATCACAGATTAGTAAGAGTTTAAATTATATAATGTCATATCTAAATATATTGAAATTTATCATTTAAATATTCATTTATATTATAATATGCCTTTTTAACTAAAAACTTCTAAAAATTTAATACCTTGGAGGGCTTTAATAAAGTTAGGCAAATGGTTATGTATCTTTATAGCCATATAGTAGGGACCGACCTTGAATAACTCCAGTCTGGCCGGAGGCAAAATAAAATCATTTGCGCGCCGCAAAGCGTAACGGCTCGACGTGTCATTAAAATGCTGAAAATATCTACTGTGTTTTCTTATAAAACGACATAATTCGAAGATATAGACGCAAGTCACCGTGAGTATTTCAAATTTTACAAATAACATTCTACATGTGTGTCTCGGCGCCGTAAACGTAATTATTCTAAGACATCTCTTTTGTAACACAGATACCGCATGCACATTGGTGGAGTTGCCCCAAAACATAATCCCGTATCCAGACAGCAGCATGGCAGTAAGCGCACACTCCTCATTTGTGTTTCTTCGAAGTTCGCGCAGCGCGTACGAAAAACTACTAAGCCTACTCACTACGACTTCTACATGCGGCTTCCATGAAAGGGTTGAGTCTAACGTGATTCCAAGTAGTGGGAACGTATTTACTTGCTCAATCAACTCTCCCTGATGTGATATGGACAAAACTAATTCCGTTCTCTGATAGGGCCTAAATTGCATAATTTTAGTTTTCCCAAAATTTATTGTAAGACCTATTTCTTTTAGTTCAGTTACTATTTTATGTAGACATTCACTAATAATACCCTGTATATTGTCTATATTATTTTGATCACAAGAAATCAAAATCGTGGTATCATCCGCAAACAGAATAATTTTATGTGAAACTACTGAAGGTAAATCATTTATGTAAGCTAAAAATAACAAGCAGCCCAATACACTGCCCTGAGGTATTGAGTCTGTTATAGTTTGAGTAGTGGAATTGACTTGCTTAAGTTCTTCAATTTCCCTATACAAATGCATAATTTGTACAAATTGTTTCCTATTGGAAAGATAAGAAGTGAGCCAATCTTTCGCCTTCCCTCGTATGCCAAGAAAATCTATTTTTTTTTAATAAAATATCATGCAAAACACAATTATATGCTTTGGAAATGTCCATAAAAAGAGCTACCTCACATTGGTTTTTGTCTAATCCATTTAGTATTTCATAAATACATTCGAATACTGCAGTTGCAGTAGAATGATTTTTCTAAAGCTATGTTGATTTTTATTTAGAACATTATATTTTTCTAGAAATTTATTCATTCTTTGACATATTATTTTCTCAAATATCTTTTAAATTACCGGCAATAAGGCAATTGGGCGATAATTTGCAACATTTTGTTTTTCACCTTTCTTAAAAATAGGCTTTATTATTGCCAACTTCAAGGCATCAGGGCAAATGCCCTCGTTATAGGACTGGTTAATTAAATACGTTAATGGTTTCACAAACTCATCAACACAATGTACGAGTAGGATACCTGGAATTTCATCACATCCACACGAGTTATCACGTTTAAGGCTTAGTATTGCTTTTTTACATCTGATTCCGTAACATCATCTAAATACATTGAGTTAGGCAATGATATTGCTCGTTGTTGGTTAGGATTAGTGATTATTCCTGAACTAATACCTACATAGTAATTATTAAATGTTTTGGCAATTTTTCCGGGTGAAGTTTCATTTTGATTTTGTATTTTTAAGCAGATATTTTCATGTTTATGTTTTTTATTATTTGGTTTAATTTTTTCATTGATCATGTTCCACATTTCTTTATACTTATTGTACGATTTTTTAAGTCCTTTTATGTAGTATTTTCTTTTTTGTTTCGCAAATTTTTTTTTTAGAATTTTGCTGTATGATTTAGTGTAAGTTTAAAATATTCATTATCATAAGTAGATGTAAGTAAGCGTATGATACGTTTATGGTAGCAGCATTTCTGCAAACCTTTTGTAATCTATTTTGTTTTTTGACTATTCATAAGCATTATTTTCTTTTGTGGTATATTTATATCTAATAAATCCTTAATGGTTTTAAGAAAATTGTTATAGTTATCAGTAATATTGCTATTTGAATTTAATATACTATTCCAATTTATTTGCTTCAGTTTTTCTTGAAATTTATCCATGTTTTTGTTATTAAATATCCGTTTACTTATTTTGTACGAAAAATTATTAGTACGAAAATTATCCTGTAGTGGAAATTGTCCGATTAATGTATGGTGATCAGGGATATAATATTTCTTTACAATCGCTTCCATGTTTACGTTTGCAGACACTATGAATTGATCTATACACGATGCAGTATTTGGCGTCACTCTAGTATGTTCTTTTATGAAGCAGTGTAATCTAAACGATTTTAAGAGATTTAGGAATCTACGCGATAAGTTAGTATTTTGGGTTATATCTATATTTATATCACCTGCTATAATAATCCTTTTATTTGAAGAGTGCTTTGTGATATGCTTTAAAAGAGCATATAACTTTGAGAAAAACGTATCTTCTTCCCTATCTGATCGATATATAGATATAATCAATAAATTGTTTTTAATAATTTCGATAGCACAAAATTCTACTACAAATTCTACTGTATACGACTGAATATCCAAACGCTCCATTGTTTTGACATTGCTCCTAGTAAATATAGCTACTCCACCATGCCTACTCCTACCCCGTGCACTTTTTTGCCGTATAAATTTAGCTTTTAGCTCATAGCCCTCCAATGTATAAAACTGATAGTTATCCGGCAATAACCAGTGCTCCACTATTACAACAATATCTATATCAGCATTCATTAAAAGAACATTAAGATCATCAATCTTATTTGTTAAAGATTGAATGTTTTGACACATAATTTTACAATAATTAGGAACGAAAGGAATGGTTTGTTGGCAAAGATATTGTATCTAAGATATCTCCTACCCCTTGATTTCCACATACCACATGACTACCTAGCATTAGTATAAGTTGATTTACATCCTTCAAAATTGTTTTAAACCCTTGAAGATTATTTTTTCCATTATATTTTAAAAACATGTCATATGAGTAATGTAATTTTTTGTTTAAGTCAACAATGTAACAATATTCATAATTCAAATTATCATAATAAATTAAATCATTAAACATTTCAATTCGTCTATTAAAAATATTTGCTTGGTAACAATATTTAAATGTTGGCAGGCATAATATAATATTAGTATGCTTAATATTTAACAATACTTTTCTAATGTGTTCAATCATATTTTTATAATTATTTGATATGTTAAAGTCCGCCTACGAAGGTATTAGGCTTAACAATTCATCACTAACTACCCCCTTTTACACGTACTAACAAAAGTATAATCACTGTTCGAAATAATAACCATACTAAGTTGCTCAATGAAATTTGGGGATGACTCCCGCGTCAGCACGAATCACTCGACGAAGCCTTTCTCTCTGGTCTTCTAAATCTTAGCAGTCTTCTTGGTCCATTAATCTTCCTTGGTCAGAGCCGGCAGCGTAAGGCCCGTTATTCTCGCACATCCCACTTCTGAGGTGTGACCACGTGTGGGGTGCTTAAATAATATACACGTAGTACAAATCTCCAGGTTCTTCTCCAATAGTTTTATTTCAACAAAATAGCACAAAGAAAGGGCACATAGTGATAGTAAGTACAAACAGAGGCTATATTCTGGCATGCAGCTCGCTTTTATACAAATCAAAACCCTGAACAACGATAGGAAAACAGTGGGGACGATATCCGTTTCCATATATGAACATTTACTATAATATTTATTTGTAGGGATAAACAATCTGCTAATTAAATATATAAATTCATTAATTATTTAGTTATTCATCGTTATTAATTTAGTAAGCCTTTTAGATTATTATTTTAATAGTTACAAAATTTAAAATAAATCTAACCTCCACCAACCAATCAGAGTCAACTTCCTTTTGGCGGCAAAATGAACATTTGTTATACGGCAAACATAAAAATCTAATAAGTGTCCCAATAATCTTTAAATAATTAATTTACAATTAATAAAATATTATTACAATAATAAGATAATCTAAAGATTAATCCAAAATATTCTTATATCATAGCCAAGTTACATTCAACATGGTGGACACTTTCGGCATTTCCATAACAAACGTTAAATAGGTTTGACACCTAGATAGGTGTATAAATTATGATGTATTGAACATAATATGAGGAAGAGAATGTGTAATTTAGTGAATACAGTGGGGTTACATAAGTCACACACAGTGAGTATATGTTTTAGTTCATAAGTCTACTATTACAGAACTAAGTAAATATGTGGGGCAGACTAGGATCGTAATTCATCGTGTAACACGTATAAAGGAACAGAATCAAAAAGTGCAAACCACCCTCCTTCACAAAAAATACAATTACAATTAACTTTTAACTTCAAAAAACTGTTGTCGACTTAAAAAAACGAGGTAATCAATTTGAACTGTTTGTATGTGATATCGACAGAATCGGATAAAATTTAAGTATTCTTTTTTACAATAAAAGTAAACAAAGTCTTAAATGAATTCTCGGCAAAACCATTTCTTTTTTTGAGTCGGTACCATCGCATTAGCCATCTCAAGCATCATCTTTTTAAGAGTTTATTTAAGAATAGTGTATTTTTTTTATGAATAGTGTATTTTATTTAAAATTATGCTTCAGACTTCGCCCGCTGTGGGCGTAGTCTGGAGGCCGATTCTCGCATGATCGAAAAAAGTTCACCACTCGAATTTTTTTCGAAGGAAACAAGGCTTGTGTATTCTCAGACCTTCACAGTCGAACTAATTCGATGGAACGTCACACGAACATTTCGATTGCTGGAGACCAATAGATTTCAAAATTCGTATACGAACTATTGAGGTTCTAATTGGGCAAAATGATAACCTAACCTAAAATTGAGAAAATTTACATTGACTTTGAAGGATTTTTAGCCGACTTCAAATAAAGAAGGTTTTCTGTGTGTCCAATATATAATGATTTCTTTGCCCTCTATTATATCATGTTTGGCTAAACTGATTTTGATGCGGTTTTCAGAAGAGTACTTCTACGATTGAGAGAAGGTTCTAGTATATGAATTGACTTACAAAAAACAGGATCTCCGTTTGTCCGGCATGCCTAGGCCGTGGTCACTCCCGACTTATCACTTTCAAAAGAAAATCGCTTGCACACAAGTGTCTTGTGTGCAAGCGATTTTCCTGAAACAGGCGTCGGTTCAAACAAAAGTCTACACAAGGTGCAAGCGATTTCAGCTCTTAAGATGGTTAGGCAGCGGTGACCTCGATAGGACTTAATATTATGTTAAGAGCTATCCAACCCTGGATACTCTAGAGACAAAGTAAGTAGTTTACAATTCGAATCCTTCGAGTCCAACTCGATTAGGTTTTGTTGTCTTATTACGGAGTACCTTTGTTCACCTTCAGCTTCATTCTCAGACCCTGGTTTTATATTTTGACTCTGTTTCAAGCTCATGAACATGGATTGCCCCTATGTATTTAAAACAATCCTGATTTTAAATTTCTTAATGTCAATGACTAAGGAAGATTAAACAGTATACTTAATTAAATAAATAACGTACAAATAAAAAATACCAATTTAGCAAGTGGTTTTATTTTCTTCATACATCAGTCAAAACACAAAACATTTAAGAAGCAGTAATGTTATTGTTAAAAAAAAACAATTTAAAGCCATTGGTCATATCAGGAAAGTTTCCATCCTTTAATCCAATGCGCTTACATTTCTAACTAATCATTTATTTTGTTGTGAAATGCATGCGGTTGTGTTCCCAGGAGTATTTAAAATCCCTTCATTTGGCGCTCCTTCCTTTTGGATTATTATAATTTGTTCTACTGCTTGCTTCTGTAAAAAACAATAACCAACATAAATATTACAGAAAGTTACCTACTACACACAAAATAAAAACAAAAATTGAACACCATCATGTTTTAAGCTTAGTATCTCATTTCTGGGATAATAATGATTATTGTAGATATTTGTAGGTGGAATTCATAAACTATGTTTGAACACATTCAAGCACGCATAGAAAAGATTGCTAATGTACTATTTGTTTATAATAAGGCAACTATAGGCAATACTATAACACACAGATTTAGATTATAAATGGAAAATCTGATGGTTTGATTTATAAATTGTGAAAATAAAACTATCATTATGTATACGAGGGTCAAACTGAAAGTTCTTAGAACTGGCCACTTATAAACAATATAATAAAAAAAATATTCTAAAATTTGAAAATAGAACTCTTTGCCAATATTACTGAGTATATATTTCATTCATTTGTCATTTGTTTTACGATTTGGCGGCAAATTGAAAATTGTCTGTGTCACGTCAACATGAATTTAACACGAGAAAATTTTCGTGCAATGATTTTTTATGACTTTCGATGTCATTTAAGTCAACAAGAAAGTTATGATAGACTACGATTGGCCTTTCACGATGAAGCCCCATCTCGTGCGACTGTTTACAACTGGTTTAATGAGTTTAAACGTGGTCGCACTAATCTCACTGATGATGTACGTGAGGGACGGCCTTCTACGGCGACGACTGAAAATAACATCTGTGTTGTGCGGCGTATGATAGAGACTGACAAAAGAGTGACCTATCAGCAGATTCGGACAAGCTTAGGCATCGTTATGAGTCAAGTGCACAAAATCCTCCACGAACATTTAGCGGTCAGGAAGCTTTGCGCCCGGTGGATACCTCATAATTTGACTAAGGCTCAAAAACTCCATCGTGTGGATTGGTGCCGTAAAATGATTGAAAGATTTAACGGAGGTGACTCAAATGCTGTGTTCGACATACTAACAGGTGACGAAAGCTGGATTTACTGTTATGATCCTGAAACCAAAAGACAATCTGCTCAGTGGGTGTTTCCTTTCGAGGAGTTGCCAACTAAAGTGAAGAGAGATCGAAGTGCGGGAAAAAAAATGGTGGCCTCGTTCTTTGGAAGGATAGGTCATTTCGCAACAATTGTGTTAGAGGATCAAAAAACAGTTTCTGCAGAATGGTACACTACCAATTGTTTGCCACTTGTCTTGGAAAAAGTTCGAGAGAAACGACCTCGCAGTAGGATCCTCCTTCACCACGACAACGCCTCGTCGCACACCGCCAAGCGAACGATCGACTATTTGGCGACATCAAACGTTGAATTACTGGGTCACCCGCCGTATAGCCCCGACCTCGCGCCTTGTGATTTTTATTTATTTCCAATAAATTAAAGAAAAACTTAAAGGAAAGCGGTTTATGAATGCTGAAGAAGCGGTGGCTGCGTATCGCGATGCCATTGAAGAGACCCCTAAGGACGAGTGGGCAAAGTGCTTTTCCCAGTGGTTACATCGCATGCAGCGGTGTATTGACGTCAATGGACAATATTTTGAAAAGATATAATAAAACTAATAACTGGCTAATGTAATCAGTTTTTGATTTTCTAAGAACTTTCAGTTTGACCCTCGTATGTCTAGTTAATTAGGTACTTACCTAAATATCAGAGAATTAAGGTATTCAAGTATTCCCATGTATTTTAAACAGTATTTTATCGAATTAGATTGGCAACTAAATATTCTCTCTGCTACAACATAATCCAGACTATCTGTAAATAAAAATAGTTTGTTTTGTAAGAACAGTACATATCTACAAATGATATTAAAAACTTTATCCAGGCTACACAATAAGAAGGTGCACTAATATGTGTGATGTTAGTTAACTGAACCTATTACTACTAAAGAATAATTAAATGCCTGTTTCTTGTAGTTAAGTAAATAAAAAAAGCATATAATTAAACAAACAGCGTCATACCAACCTTAGAAAATATCTACATTTAGTTTGTATTTAGCATTGTAATTCTTTCTTATTCTTATTTCAGGCAAAATTTGAGAAAATAAATACATTTAGTCAGTCACTGAAAAATCGATATTTGGAACAATTTTGACACACATATTGACATTTAGGGCCATAGAGAAAGGTAATATGGCGCGTCGCTGCGTTTCATTTCATGCTATGCATGAATAGAAATTTTAATAATTGATCTACCGTCATTATATTTTTAACAATATGTATAGTTTTGTGAATATATACACCAAATTAAACAAACAAATTGTCTAATTTAATGTCTAATTTCTTTTCTAATTTCACCAAAATTAAAATTTTTAGATGGACTTAAATATACTTTATTTCGGCGTTTTTAAAAACGCCCGTACGATCTCTGCAATGGAACGTTGTAATGAAATTCGAACGTGAATTGTTCTATTGGTGCATGAGAATAGCAGTTCTATGTATTACTCGAACTTTAACAATAGAATTGTGAACTTCGTATACGAATTACCACACGGAAAAAGTACTACTTCACGAGAATTGGCCCCCTGATGTATCATTTTTGACATTTCACGTCGACAATTTCAATTTTATGATTTTCTAATTCATTAAATATAATTTTAACTTACGTGGCTATATCTTTAATAAATCTTGAAAAATATTTGTTGTTTTTTAAGCATGATTCAAAAATTCTTCTCAATCAATAAATACACGAAAACACCAATTTTGTCTTAGCATTTTTCGAGCGCCACCTGGTGGTTTTACACGGAACTATGTCGAGACTTCCGACACTGAAGTGCTAGGAAACTGTAATTTGGCATATATATGTATTCTTATCTCCCTGCCAAAGTGTTGAAATGAAAATTTTAAAAATAATAATAATTGAGAGGTACATCATACACTAGCTATAATTTGTAGTTTCTTAATCAAAGGAATCACAAGGTGCAAACTTTCCCCTATCCTGTAATCTCAAAAATAAATAAATAAAATTTATTAAAAAAAGTAAAAACCGACTTCAAAACTAATTTTTAAACCATCTCAAGAATCAACTATCAGAGCACCGACTCCAAAAAGAAATTTTTCGCCTCTAATGGATTCCTTTCCTTCAAACGGTCAAGAGTTTACTTATGACTTTTTAGTGCATTTTGTTTTTGAATTAGGTTATTCAGCTGTACAAAATCAAAATTTCGAATAATTTATTATTTAAAGGAAATCGCATGCTTATTAATTGAAAGGCAATCTTAATCATGTTTTACAGATCATTTCTAGGTCAATAAAAGTGCTTACATACTCGTACTTACATAGTGAATACGGAACCCTTCGTACGCGAGTCTGACTCGCACTTGGCCGGTTTTCAAGTTATTCGAAATGATTACTGGTCGAGACTGTCGAACAGCTAGGTTTTACTGAAAGGTTCTTCAATTTTTGGTATGTTCAGATTGTTTACTATACTGTTCTATAAACATTGACTTGCATTAAATAATGAAATGTACCTACACGTGATCTGTGATCTTTACTCCGCATATCTAACCATAAATAAAATAAACTCAATTGTTTATATAAAAACATTAGGAATTACACTAGAAATTTTGTTTGTAGCTGTAATGGTTATTCTTGATTGATTTCAATAGTCGGAAAACACATACATAAATCTATTTATTAATTAAAATGACCATATACAGGCTGTTCAAATTTTTTAACTATTTGATAGATGTTTGTAAAACGCTGAAGAGTTTTCTTAGAATGCACTAATATGAAAATCTGTCGCCCAATTTAATATTTCATATAATTCAGGATTTTTGTGGGGCTGCCCTACGGCCTGATTTCACACTACTATAAATAAATAAATATAAATATCCTTTGGATATTTCCACACATCGCCATCTAGCCCCAAAGTAAGCTACTCAAAGCTTGTGTTATGGGTGCCAGACAACGGATATAATACTAAAATACTTTTTGTTTGTAAATGCATACATGATATAGGTACATAGTAAACACCCAGACCAATACAAACAGACATGTTCATGCACACAAATGTTTGTATTGTGCGGGGATCGAACCCGCACCCGCTGCGTAGTAGGCGATTTCTCGACCACTACACCAGACGGGTTGTCAATGCGCAAGCGCAATGCGACTATGCGCAAGCGCAGTGCCTTTCTGGTGCGCAGAGTGCGGACCAACCCCAACCAGAATCGACTGCCCCTTCATGAGGCTCCTGTAAAAATTAAAAAAAAGTATTCATTGAGTAGGGTGCAATTATGACAGTCGAAGTAATACTTAACGCTTTTTCAATCAAGGAGACAAGTTTGCGATAGCACCTATAGTTATTTATTTAAAAATATGTATTATGATAGGTAATGTTTTGATTACAATGAGAAGTTTTCTTGTAATTAGATGTTTATATCATTGAGAGACGGTGATAGCGTAACTTTAAGAAAAAAATAACTTTATTTTAAGTAATATAGCAGAGGGTAATTATCTACTTTTCGCAAACGTAAATTAAAGACAATTAAATAATATTAATATGTACTTCTAGTAAATAAAGGACTTTATTATGACAAAAGTAAGTATCTCAAAAAACCTAAAGGTCATAAACGTATTTTACAATATAAACTGACGTCTTCTTTTTCTTTGAAGAACGGGAGACAACTGATCATTATGATACGTATTTTAATGTTTTCACTAACTCATACTTGAGGTAAGTCTTTTGCTGAGTAGTGTTCAGTTTACATGCTAAGTTTTCTTGAATTTTTTATTATGTGCAACATGAAGAAATATAATGCAAATCGTCAATTATCTTTTGATATCATCTCCCTTTGAAAATCAGCTCTCTATTGCCTTCTTCAGCCTGTATATTCAACACTTTGTTATTTCCTGCACTTCACAATTAAATGACTACTGCACAATTTGTTAAATTTAAAAATAATATAACAAAATACGTTGAAATAACAACTGATTGTGGATTCTATTACAGGAGTTTACCTATGTTGATCTTTGGTGAACTATACCAGTGGATATAGCTTCCTCTCATGCAAGATTTTATATAGTCGTGGTATAAAAATAATTTTAAAAATTACACCGCCTTCAAAAATCTGCATTAAAATTTTAAAATATTTTGTCTCCCATTCAGGAAAAACATATATTTTTGGATTTGGTGTATATCAAGATTACCTACACTAACAGTTTACACTACCTACGTCAGAGACCGACCCCATAATAATTTGTTTCTCCCAAATAGAAGACGAATGTGTGTTATTTTAAGCATTTTGAAGGCGGATCATATTTATACTTAATTGAAGTAAAAAATATTCATTTCGCTATTACTTGTTGTTCTTGAAAAATCCTGAGAAAAACTTACAAATATACAATCATAAAAACATAAATACACTTACAAAATTTTGCACGTGCGTTAGGAAGCCTTTATAGATCAACATACTTTATCAAATTTTGACGATATATACACGATAGGTACACATATAATACATAGAGCTCAATTTGATAACCTCCTTTTTTTAAGGCGGTAAAAATGTACGTCCGTTTTTATGAACAGTACCGATAAGATTTAGTTAAGGAAAAAAATTAGTCATGACGTCATGATTAGTGTGTTTTAATTTTCTATTAATATCAAAGTCAGTTTTTCAACTTGATGTAAACGGTCTCTCGTCAACTTCATGCAATATCGTCGTATAGTTCATCAAATTTATCGCTAACCCTGATAGTATAAATTCTTGCAGTGTACCGGGATAGTGTTATTAAAATAATATCAGTTAAGTATACGTATACGGTTGCATATTACTAATTAATTCAATTTATTAATCCGTTCTACTAAGTACTTTGATCGTGATCAAGAATGGAGAGAAAATTAGTTTCTGTTGGAGTTTTACTTATATTAACAATTATATTCGAGATTACATGTAAGTTTTGAATTGTTATTTATTTGATATAACTTATCTCACCCCTAGCGTTTTCAATATCAGCCTAAGGACGTCAACTGCTGAACATAGGCCTCTCTCACGGCTTACCACAGCGACCGATCACTAGCGGTCTTCATCCAGTTTGATCCTGCGATCTTTACAAGATCGTCATCTTATTGGTGGACGTCATACGCTGCTTCTTTGATCTGTCACGACCGAAGAGAGATCAGGCGCAGGACCAACGGCTTTACGTGCTTTCCGAGGCACGGGAGTGAAACACCGCCAACTTCCAAACTCCGGGCTACCCTAATTTCTGAACAGAAAAACTCAGGTATATATTTTTAGCCCGATCCGGGGATCGAACCCGGGACTTCTGGCGCAGCCGTCGCTTTAAAGTACGACCCTCTTACCGCTGCGCCACCGAGGCAGTTAGTTCAAAATAAGAGTTATATCAAAAACATTTTGTAAATTTTATCTGTTATTCTGTACATAAGTAACATTTTAATTGATATGCGATACTCACTCATAGGTACTTATTTCAAGATTTTTGCAAGATTTCTTTAAATAAATAAATGTAAATATTGGACACCAATGACATACATTACTCTGATCCCAAAATAAGTAGCGGCACTTGCGTTATGGAAATCAGACACAACGGTGGTAGGTACCACAACACCGACCCGACCGGGATCGAACCCGGGACCTTGGAGTGGTGATGACTTGAAACCAGCGTGCTTAGCCTCTACACCACGTAGGTCTTCTTTCATCATTTACACAACAGAGCTACAGCTTATGTTAGATTTTAAACTTTCACGTTGCATTACAATAAGAACTTAACAGCTGGCTCGTGACCAAGGCTGTTACAACCATAGAGGGTAGAAAAAAAGCTTTACAACCCAGCCGAAATGACGAGCAGTGAGTAACATTTACTCATATTACTATTTAACCATGTCATTATTAGTATTGCGGGAAGAAATATTGAAATTTTGTTGATGCATTTGCAATAGTAAAATATTAACTTTGGTTGTTCCAAGATGGCAATGTGCTTCGTCCTGACTACATCCTGAACGAGAGATCTGGAGGTTGGCTGAAGTTCCATCGCCTGCCCCAGATATGGGAGCAAGCACATCTTACGTGCATAAACGAAGGTACAGATACATTAAAGCTAGCCAAGGTTATTTTTTTTTGCAATACGTTTTTTTTTGCAACTAGTGCTTTTTTAAATAAATTGCTTGTAGCTAACAAGCCACTTGAATGCAATATTTTCTGTAAGCTTTGCAACTGAGCTGTGATTTATGCAATGAAGAGTTTTATCTTCTTGTTACTAAGTAGATGCGTATACTACTCATTAATTATTAATACAATTTATGTTTTTTTTGTAGAAATTTACATCCCGATTAAAAATTTATATCTCGACATTCTCGCGTCAATCTAACTTTTAGCGTGCGGTTATGCGGGTGTTTGTGTGTGTGTGTGTGTGTGTGTGTGTGTGTGTGTGTGTGTGTGTGTGTGTGTGTGTGTGTGTGTGTGTTTTTATGTAATATTTATTTATTTTAGGAGCAGTCTTAGCTTCACCCCTCAATGAAGATCTCAAACAGGCCATCCAAGATCTGATGATGGAGCATGGAGTGACAGGGACACCAGTTTTCACTGGTATGGTCAGCTTCTTCTCAAATAGTCGACAGAAGCACGTGGAAGGTGAGCGCTATACAGTGTGGAAAAGTGCAATCCTGATAAGAGGTGAAAGTAAACCTTAAATGAAACAAAAAAGACCTTCGTATTTTTATGTTATTTTACTTCTTTGTTTTTATATTAGGTCTACTTTCAAATCAAATCAAGCAATAAAAACCCACAGGACACTAGTCCTCACCCAAATCACCCTCAATTCTCACACTCATAATTAATTTTTTCTTGCTAATCTGGGGTGGTACCTGCTGTTTGGCGTAAAGCCTACGTTCTTCCTCTTACTAAATTATCCAACTCTAACTCCTCACTCATTTTCGTCCAATCACCATTCTTTTCTTTCTTTCGAAAGTCCTAGAAGCTGTTGTCCATAAGCAACTGTCTACATTCTTCAAAAATAGCCTCCTAAATGTTTATCAGTCTGAATGTTGTCCCGGACACAGCATGACCACTGCACTTCTTAAAGTCATTGAGGACATCAAAGAGGGCATGTATAGTAAAAAAGCCATTTTCGTTTTAATTAACTTCTCTAATGCATTCAATCATGTCGACCATGATGTGCTCCTTGCTATTATGTCCCACTTGCGGGTCTCATCTGTAGCACTGAAATGGTTCTCTGCATATCTTCAGGGACGCCACCAGGCTGTTCGGATTGACCAAAAGTTTTCTCATTGGTCAAATATCACAACTGGCGTTCCTCAAGGTGGTATTCTCTCTCCGCTCCTCTTTTCCGTTTTTATGAATACTATCACTAGCCGCCTTAACTGCTCTTATCATCTGTATGCAAACGATCTGCAACTTTACGCTCAGGCAGAGGTGTTTGATATAGGCTCGGCCATAATGGCCCTGAATTGTGACCTCTCCTGTATCGTCGATTGGTCAAAAAAATTCGGTATATCAGTAAACCCGTCCAAATGTTAGGCTATCATTTTTGACAGCTCTCGGCAACTCGCCAAGATCATCATGTACTCCACTGCTCCAATCTTACTTAAAAAGCCGTGATACCATACAGTAACTGAGTTAAGAACCTGGGGCTACATACTATATAGACGGCATCCTCAGCTTGTCTAAAGACATTGTCGAGGTCAGCAAGAAGATAACTGCCACTTTACGGGCACTCTTTAAATTCAAAAAGCTTTCTCCCTCTTCACACGAAAACTCTTCTTGTCCAATCTCTCGTTCAGCCTCGTCTCGACTACGCCGACGTCTGTTGTACGAATGTAAGTGAAGCCTTTCTCAATAAACTTGATCGTCACCTCAACTACGGTATTCGTTTCATATTCGGTCTCCATAAGTACGACCACATTTCTGCCTCCCGTTCCAAGCTTAAATGGCTTCCCATCCGTCATCGCAGAGAAATAAGAATTCTGTGTACTCTTCAACATACTTCATAACCCTCACTCTCCGACCTATATGACACAGCGGTTCAACTAACTGGCTTCCACAACTTCGCGCAACCTGCGCTCCTCCCATATTCTCACACTTTACACTCTTCTTTACAAGACCGTCTTTATTTCGGACTCTTTTACCATCTCTGCGATTCGCCTTTGGAATTCTCTTAAGATTAAAATCACAATTTCCTCAAACAAATTTTCTTTTACGAAGTCTCTCCTCACCCACTATCTTAACCTTGGCTCACTTCAGAATTAAACAACATTGCTTTCACTGTTGTCGTTAATATCTTTACAGATGTCATCAATATCTACACTTTCCTATCTGTAATTATTTTTTTATTAAATATATGTATTCTATGTACGTTCATTAATGCCATGCTTACATATTAATATATTTCTTTTATCTATGTAATATTAGTATGTATGTTTATGTCACTGCATTTTGAAATATATTTTTTGGTGCCTCTCAGTACTTTTAAATATTCCGCCACTGATTTGACTCTCTGCATTTCCCAAGCGGGTGACTGGTAAAGAATACCATAAGGCATTTAGTCCGCTAATTGTACCATTAAAGTTTAAATAAATAAATCAAAAAATATTCAGATATTGATTTTTTAATAATTAAGGTTAAGATTAGAAAAAAAGAGGGATTTGGCATTGAATTGAGAGAAACGAAGCCGATGATGTAAATAACTTTTAAAATTATCAGGGTGCTGTTTCAAAAAATGATATTTTCTTTCTTCGAAAAAAATAATTACCACCTGGATATACAAGTAAGAATAAATAAAGTAAAATCTCTATTAAAATAAAGTGTTTCTATGATTTATACACAGACACAAGTAAAATATTTAACTTAAAACAATTTGACCTGATATATTTTTATAACGTTCAAGGTATCCCCGATTCCCAAACATTCACACACACATTGGAATCCTGCGTCGGCTTGAGCGCAAATGGTACCAAGGTGGATTTATCCTGTTTCGAAAACCATCCTTTTGCCTGTTATATAAAGAAACAGGATACAGAGCTCACAGAATGCGGTACTTCAGACACTGGTAAGTTGTAATTTAGGTACAACTTTTAAATTGTGTTTTATTTCTATACATCTTTCTTGAGTAGAAAGTTAGTAGCAAGAAAACATATATATAAATAAAATTGAATAATCTTTAATAGTTTAAGCAAACTCGACAATTCTAAGTAGCTATCGCCACTCTCAATTCCGAATGGCGTACCTAATAAACACAAACGTTCTGTTTTATATATTTTAAAAAATGAAAAAAAAAACTTATTTATTTTATTTCATTAGAGTATGTATTGGATAACCGCACCGGGAGCTGTTACAAGGTCTACCAAGACCAACACAACTTCGATGATGCGTCTTCGATATGCCAAGCACAAGGAGGCCACTTGGCCATTATCAACAGCCAAGCCGAGGCCGAGGTGAGTTAATTTGAGAGTGGAGCCTTAGAGCAAAACCTCACGGGCATTTTCGTTGCGTTTCGGCGGATCAACGCAGTGGGTACCACACGAGCGCTGCGTTCTCGCAACGGTCCATCCATCATCGTGACGCAGATTCATCCCTGGCTCGTCTGCCTGTCGCGCGCGTTCTGACAACCGCGTGTATTTGTAAGGCGGGTGTAGAATTCAGATTTTATGTATATACTAGCCATACTTATAGGGACCTTTTTGGCACACCTGGGCGCTTTGTTTTTGTTTTTAATGAATTTAATTTAAGTTGTTTTGATTTGTTTTAATTTATTTAATGTAATGTATCTTGTGTGTCAAATAAATAAAAATTCTATTCTATTCTATTCTATTCTATGTAGAGCAACAGAGCGTCGCCGCTCCAAAGTTGCAGCGTCGACGCAATGCATCGGCTTCTGTGGTTTCGACATAAATAAATAATTATCATAAATACATGGAATGCGTTTAGCTGTGGTAAAACTGAATAGAGTTCGGACAACTGTGGTACAACTGAATATACCGCCTCCAAGAAAAGGGTCTATGAGTGCTGACCATTAGTTTGTCCAAGCCGTAGTAAACAATTATTGTTGCGATAAATGTTATTTGCCTCACTTTAAACGGCTGCTCTTCTACAAAGTATGATAAAAATAAAAATGATTTATTACCTCATCATAATCCTTGTAGTTACAATTTTCAAGATCCACCACTCCTATTAAGAATGAATCCATATTTTTCTTGGTCACGGCGTAAAGAGCTAGATCTATTTGAATCATTCTTTTTTGTTGTATTTGTTATTGTCAGGAGGAGGATCTTACGTATGACAGAAAATAGTAAGCAAAATTGTGCGGAAAATTATACAATTTCAGAGTACCTAATTACTTACCGGGGCCGGGGTCGAAACAAAGTTCGCTGGGTCCGCTAGTTTTAAAAATGATGGGTTGAAACCTGAACTAGGATGATTTCAGTATACGATACTTTGACATTTATTGAAAATAAATTTGCATTGTTAAACTAGCTCATGTCTTGCTTCCAGGTTATTTGGGAACTAGCTAAAGAAAGTAAATCCATATACGCACTGTTTCTGGGATTCCGTGCTGCCAATGATGTGGAGTACTATCGCTACCGAACGTGGACTACTTTGCAAGGTAATGTCGCTATAATAGTAATACAGCAACTAGAGTCAAGGAAAGATTCGTCATCGCTCCGAAGTAAGCACTTCCTATCAATATCCCAAACAAACAATCTGCTCGGACACTCTGGCAATAGGCATGCTATTACTTGCAAATGGTGCAAACCCAAACTCCAGTTATTCCACGGTTTCCAATCGTTGCAATCATTGCGAAGTTGGAGAAGCCACTCTGGCGTTACGTGGACGTTGCAACTTCGGAGCGATGCAGCTTCGTTGTTCTGCATATAAACCTAAACAGCAATACGCGTTGCGTCGCGTTGTTTTAACGCACCGTGTGGCATGCTGTTCACATTACATGTAGAACTACGGAACTGCATCGCTAACTGTCGCAGCATCGTTGAGTGGTTTCACTCATGATAACCCTGCTTGATGATTCAATAATCAATCAGCCCAAAAATGAAAACCCACCCTGTTTTCGTTGATGAATAACTAAATGTTTTTTTCTACAGGCCAATCACTAGAAGAAGCGGGCTACGATAAATGGTTTCCTGGGGAACCAAACAGCATGAATGAAAACTGTGGATCGGTAATCTTTAGGGGATCCAAGGAGGATGGTGTTTTAAATGACGTCACCTGCTCCATGGATTTGATGTTCATCTGCGAGATTGAACCCAAAACAGCCACGCGATTGGAATCCCAAGCACTGAAATGGGAGAATAAAAGAAAAACCGATAATTATGAAAGTACAAGTATCACATCGCAAGCGGATGAAGATTATGGTTTTTCTAATGTAATGGGCAATTATTATGAATCTACGACCACGCTGGAAACAGAACCTACCTCAACGACGTAAGTTTGTAAAGACTCCAAAAAATTGTTTGCCTAAAATGGCTCCCTTTCCTTTCAAGGGTCAAAAGTTTATTTAAGACTTTTTAGTTTTGAAAGCATTTTGGTTTTGAAGTCGGTTTTTACTTTTTTTTAACGTTCATTTTATACTTATTACTTAGGATGTTGAACGTCATCAGTCGGTTGTTCAATCTGTTTGTATGTTACAGGCCAGACAGATTTATATGCAATGCAGTGCCGCAGTGTGATACCTTGGATCCAGGTAAAGTTTCTAAGACATATTTATTAGCAGTTTAAGCATGTTCACTCAGAGCAAAGCCACTTTGCCATTGCGTTGAGTTGCGTGGTGCGATGCGACGTCAGAGCGGTGTAGCTCCGTCATTTTACATACCTACGTATGAATGGCATTCTTCACAGTATCTTGCTATGCATTAAATATTGGACACCAATCACATACATTGATCTGACTGATCTCAAAGTAAGTAGCTAATGCAATTGTGAAAGGCGTCTCCGCATTGAAACCCAGCGTGCTTAGTCATTACAACACGAAGGACGTCAAATTGCATGCGGAGACGCAACGATAGTGTAGCTTCGCTCTAACGGTTAAAAGTCAAGCACCCTTCAGTTTTTTTGCAGAGTATAATATAAATTTGCGTACTGGAAGCTGCTACAAGATGCACCAGGTGAAACGTGACTGGGAGAGCGCGTATAATGTCTGCAGAGCTGAAGGCGGACACTTGGCCGTCATCAACAGCCAAGAAGAAGCTGAGGTGAGGTCTTAATTCTTCATATAAGATGTTCGGAAAACTACCTTGTATTTAAATATGATCAAAATTTATGACCCTTAGTTTTTTGTAAAGCAGGTGTCAAAATAGCTTTAATATGGCCTTTATGATGTATGCTTGTGAAAAAATACTTATCTTTAGTTGCTGAAAATATCTTTAGGTAGATTTATTGAGTTCATAAAATTGAAAGAATCGGTTCAATACAAGATTTTTTGTCAACTGGTTTAAAAATGTTTCTAAGCCGCAGTTATATTTGTGTATGCTTTTAACATTTGTAGGTAATTTGGGACTTGGCAAAGTTCAATGAATATTCAACATTCATCGGATTCCGAGCCTTCGGTGAACCTCGCATCTGGATCACTGTGCAAGGTACATTTTATTTATTTTAGTTTTTTCTTGCGATTACACAAATTAATAATGTAAATATCAATACATTAGCCGCAGGACGTAAGCCAAACTTAACCCACTGGGTTTTCATAGCGATAGGTTGCAACTTTATGATCCTTCTAACCTTTTTCCTTAATCAGATCGCACCATTGACTACAATATATTATACAGAGTTTTCCTGTAATACGAGCAAATATTTTAAATATACGCCTTTTAAGTAATCAGTAATCAATTCTTAATAATTCTTATTTATTGTAACGAAAAATAAATAAATGGTTATTTTCTAACAAAATAAAGAGATCCAGTAATATGTATATTGCAATCATATGTCCAGCCGTAGAATTTGACATTATCATTTCGTACAACAAGTAAGCTATTTTGTCATACATACATTGATTAGGGATTATAACTTTGGATTGTTATATCTCAAAGTTTAATATTATAAAGCATTTTGACCAGGTGAAGGTTCTATTAAAAAATCATCGATTCAATTTTTTGCTTTAATTGCCACACTACCCAAAAAAATTATGCTATACGTTTAGATTTTTATTCAAATTCTGGTACTCGACTTTTCAGGCCAATCTCTAGCAGATGCAGGATATGATAACTGGAATTGGGGAGAACCGAGCATTCCCGAGCCCGGCGAGAGGTGTGGGGGGCTGAACGGAGGGACCAACCACGGCATTTTGAACGATGTGTGGTGTGACAAAGAGCTCAATTTCGTATGTGAGATAGAACCTCGTTCTTCCACTTTCATGACAGCTCAAAACTGAAGAAAGTGAATTGCTCAAGAGCGAGAATTGTTAAACTTATTCTTAATTAATTGCAATGTATCCTAAATTCTTCTTTTTTAATGTATGAGTAAATAGCCAGGCATTTGGCAATTTTTATTATCTCAATAAAGATACAATATATGAGTAGTACAATTACTAGTATATTTATTTTTATTTCACTCGGAGGGAAAGTACCTTGGCGGTTTGAGGACAAAACTATTATATTTTATATTATTTTTAACCGACTTAATAAGAATAGGTTTCCAGTTCAACCTGTACCTTTGTATGTATGTTTGTCCGGGAATATATCGCGTTTGGCTCGACAGATTTTGATGTAGTTTTAAGTAAAGTATTTGATACACTAAGGAGAGGTTATAGTAACTATTTTAGAAAAAAACAGGTACATAGTATCTTAAAGAATCACTAAAAACGACAAAAAATATTTATTCCACCACAATTAAAGAGCCTTTAAAACACTAAAATAAAGGTAATAGTAGAAATAAACTCATTTGAAGATTGCATGATGTCAAATTTAACAAATAGCAGTAGTCTACGTAAGCACATCATGCACAGACTTCAAATGAGTTGGTTTCTCCTATTAGCGTTATTTTAGACATTTTAGTTTTTTTTTAAAGCAATGAAGGTGTGGAAAATTATGTTTCGTCATTTTAAGTTATTGTTTATTTACAGTTATTGTTTAAGAAGAATTGTACCGTTGGAAAATCGTTTAATGAATAATAATAGTAGTCCCCCAAGCCGATTTAGACTACGGTGGCCAGTCACAACGACTAACCGATTGCGCAGGACATATTACAGTGCACAAGTGTGTGCGCGAACACAGTTGGACTGTCTATTCCTTTCACTCTCATAGCCCGATGGGACAGCAATCTGACACGACCGGAGAGAAATCAGGCGCAGAACCGACGGCTTTACGTGCTTTTCCGAGGCATGGGGGTGAAACATCGCCAACTTCCGATCTCCGGGCTACCATAAGAATTTCTGAACAGATAGTCCTTGGTATACATTTTTGGCCCGACCCGGGGATCGAACCGGGGAACTCTGACGCAGCCATCGTTTTAAAGTGCGACCCTCTTTCCGCTGCGCCACCGAGGCAGTATAATAAAAGACTGACTGCAATCAAAGAGCCCGTTTATTAATAATGTTAAAGCTTATATACTATGGGAGGAAGTGAGTGTGTGTTTATGTAGATGACGCGCACATTACACGGCTACGGAACCTTTAAAAGTAAAGAATCGTTAGAAATCGATTCCCAACGAATACCAATTCATAAGTTTTGGCATAGACAGTCACAAAAAAACACTAATTTTGCTTTCTCATTCTTCCCAAAGTTTTAGTAGGGAAAAGGTTTATAAGCAGGTTTTTGACTTTTATAGCTACAAAGAAGTTAAAAATTTAGCTTCAATAATTTTGATTCATAGGAAGGTGTATCCTAGGTGTAAAAAAACAGAATATTATGAAGATTCTTTGCGAAAAAAATAAAATACAAAAAAGATTTTACTGACTGTTCTGTATCATACATAAATGGTGTTCAACCTATATTCGTATTCTTTTATGAACGGTATTCGTTAGGAATAGAAAGGTTTTTAAGAGTGTAATCTAATACTGCTGGTGTTAGTTTTTGGGATTAGAGTCGAATAGATCAAATCGGATGTAGTTTTTAGTTTCGTGGGTACTTTGTTACATCGAAATTGACGACCAATATAAAGTATACCAGATCATCTTGTTGTATAAAATAAATTGTTACCTATGTAACACGAGAACGAATAAGCCTCCTTACCATAGTGACATTGCATTGTCATGACGTCTCGTTCGCAATCGCAAGTACGATTTGCATAAAACATTTGTAACGTTAGCCGTTAGCGTTTTAGCCACTTGTTCAGCTTTAGAACATTTTTTAAAATATAGCTATTAAAATCCTTGCTAAGGATGATTGCCAGTCAAAACTTAATTTAGCACTAAACTAGCATTAACCTTCAAATAAGAAATGAATTAATCATAAAACGATCCTTCATCGTCAAAACTGTCAATTTGCCCCTAAATGGATGATTAAAAATATTGAAATTCTCCTAAAAGGACTTTTATTTTTGTTTCATCTAATTAGACCTTATTTTGGAACGGACGGCAGCGAAGTCGAGCGGCCAGTCTTCTTGCCAATTACAAATTACAAACTTTGATGTAACACGAAATTGGGAACTCGTTAAGGAATCAACTCAAACATCAGCTTTAACTTCTTTGATGAAATACATTTTTTGAGTTTAAACGGCTTCGACTTTTAGATATTGAATCGGGGAAGATAATTTTACTCTGAAGATAACTTAGAGATGACGGACAGATAATGAAGAAAATATTTAAGATAGAAAACACCTTTTGACATGTGTTTATAAACTGTATGAATAATTATGAGAATAACAATATACTGGACAAGTTTAATTACTTAACTGTCAAAAATTGTCCCTACACTATTCTAACGAAAAATCTTATATTATTGCTTTTAAGTCTTATGCATCTTAAAGACAAACATAACTGTACCTGTGCTGGAATTGTGTAAACCAATCGTATTCATTTGACAGTTCATAACGTACAATATGATTTGTCAAACGCTTTGTTCTTCGCCGTTTGTCAGACCATATCGTACTTTTGAATTGTCAAATGAATACGATTGCTTTACACAATTCCACCTCTGCATTCCACCATAAAATATGTGATCCTTTTCTCACGCTAATGAATTTTATCTGATTTCATTTCGTTTTTACGTTCGAAATCGACTTTCAATATTCACCTACGAAAAAAAATCAAAATAAAACGCTGATCACCTCGATGCTCGAAAGATGTAGTTGTTATTGACTTTTTCATGGACTTCGTATTTTGCTAATACGAGTATAACCTATTTAAAAAATCATTTACGAGCAAATTGTCGCATATTTTTAAAACTTGTTAACAATAACCATGTTCAAAAAGTGACGTCTCTACGTGATCTGTAGGTCAAGAGAAACACTCCACGCAACTCACACTCAGTGTTGAGTTAGTGCTGATAGCAGTCAACATGTTAAATTATTGACTATCGGTGTCGGTGTGCTGCTGATGGTTTCCAGAAATATCATAAACAGTGCCGATTTAACGTGGGAAGCCTACGTCAACGATCAGACCAACAAAGCGAATGAATATTTCCAAGCTCAAATAGACCGTGTCACGCAACTCTTCAACACTTACACGGGAATTAGTACTCAAAGTTTACAAACACAAATTGAGGACTACATCGATAGTTACAAAGACAGAACTTCGTATATGCAGACAGATGATCCGAGAGCAAGATTGGAGCACCCTGAGCTGGTGCTGTCAGTACCAGCGATGATAATCAACAACGGATACGATTGTGAGACACACTCAGTAGTCTCTGAAGGCTACGTCTTGCCAAGATCCAAAATAGGCGGACCAGTGCCTAAAGAAACAATAATCCTTCAACACGGATTGTTCGATAGTTCTGCCAACTATATCATTAATGGACCGGGCAAATCCCTCGGGTACGTCCTGGCAGACGCCGGCTACGACGTGTGGATTACAAATGCGAGAGGTAACCGATATTCACGAGAACACTTACGGTACAAAACTAATACGAAAGAATTCTGGAACTTTTCGTTTGACGAAATTGCTCGGTACGATATGCCGGCAATTATTGATTATATACTAAGAATAAAAGGGAGCGGGACGAAGATCGGTTACATCGGTCATTCCATGGGGACGACTATAATGTTCGCGATGCTTTCGCTGCGGCCGGAGTACAATGAGAAGCTGAGTGTGGGTATTGCGCTGGCGCCGGCGGTGTTCCTGGCGAACATGGAGTCGCCGCTGCGCGCGCTGACGGCCGGCACCAGCAGGGCGGCGCACGCGGCTCTTTGGCTGCGCTCCTATGAAGTGGCGCAAATCGACTTCTTTCCTCCGTCGTCGCTCGTACATTCCATGGGGACGACTATAATGTTCGCGATGCTTTCGCTGCGGCCGGAGTACAATGAGAAGCTGAGTGTGGGTATTGCGCTGGCGCCGGCGGTGTTCCTGGCGAACATGGAGTCGCCGCTGCGCGCGCTGACGGCCGGCACCAGCAGGGCGGCGCACGCGGCTCTTTGGCTGCGCTCCTATGAAGTGGCGCAAATCGACTTCTTTCCTCCGTCGTCGCTCGTACAGTGTAGACGCGTATTTCGTTTTCTGTAACTAACGCTAAACAGTGCAAACAAGCGAAACCGGTTCACTCATAAAGGATGGGAAAACATATCGACAACTGGAAATATCGATATTGGCCCTAAACTCAACAATGAAAAAAATACATTACAAGGAGTGATTCAAGTTCCAGCATAAACAAGCGTGACAGGGAAGACGATGGACCAGATGACTGGCAGGTACCAAAGCGCCCAGCCACACCTCTTCAAAATTCCTCTGATAAACCCACATTTCCGATATTTAATCGGTATGTCAGTCTCCCCGTTGATAGTCAAGTGCAGGAACCACCACGCACTGTAACAACTACTAAGAAGAATACCAACAGGATCCCTCCTATAATAATACAGCTGCACGATGGCTGGAACCACGCCAAAGTCTTGAAACTGATCGAAAAACACTCGAAGGATTTCCACTTGCAATACAGGAGTAGAAATATGGTAGCTGTCTATTGCCATAGCACGACGACCCATCAGACTATTAAAGACGGGCTTTTAGCCGATGATATTCGTTTTCACACTTTCTCAAGGAAAGATGAAAAAACGTATAAAGTGGTGATACGGGGACTCCCCGGCGATTTCGAAGACGTACTTTCTGACGAACTCGCTCAAATGGGGTTCAGAGATGTTTCAGTGAAGATACTGAACTCAGCCACGAGACCGGCCTCAATATGCCCGCCATTTCTGGTCCAATTACCTGCTGGATCAGACATATCGAAGTTTCGTCAAATTAAATACATTGGCAACACGGTTATAGAAATGCGCCGCTACAAGCCAGGATCATCCACCGGCACCCAGTGCTATAGATGCCAAAACTTTGGTCACGCTTCACGAAATTGCAACCTACCCGCTAGATGCGTTAAATGCACTGAACTTCATCCCACCAGGGAATGCCCTAAGAAAGATCGTAGCGCACCTGCTCGATGTTGCAATTGTCAAGAAAACCATCCGGCTAACTATTCTAAATGCATGGAGCGCCAGAAATATTTGAGCAGACTCAAAAATAGCATCAAGACCAGGAACTCAGCTCAAAAGACGGAACCAACGACTACTGCTGAAGTTGTATCTAGACAGTCTCAACCCCAACCTTTGAGACCGTACCACCCAAATTCACAAAGAAGCTGGGCTCATGTCGCTGCCGAACGCGAGCAGTTACCACCACCTACACCTATACCTCCTGATCACGACGAGACAACTAAAGAAATGCTGCAAATTTTATCCGTCATCAAAACAATCAAAGGTGAATTTATCAAGTGCACTACCATGTTAGACAAGGTAACCCTGATCTTGTCTCATTTAGGCCAGTATTTTTAAATCTCATTGCTTAAAAGTACTTTACTGGAACGCCGATGGAGTTGGCGTTAAACAAACTGAGCTCCGGGACCTGGTGAGGGATTTATCGATCGATGTGGTAGCCATTAGTGAGACTAGATTAACCCAGCGCATAAATCTCAACTTTCCCGGGTTTACATGTTACCGTATGGATAAGCATACTAATGATAGAGGGCAGGGCGTTGCCATTCTCATTAAAAATGACATTGAACATCTGCCAGTTCGCTCCCCCGACACTTGTTACTTGGAAGCAGTAGGACTTAAAATTAACACAACTAATTGTAAATTTACGATCTTTTCTGTATACCAATCTCCTAACCTACCGCTTCAAACAAGTGACCTGGATTCCATACTGAAATCTGATCACCAGGTTATCTTAATGGGTGACTTAAATGCTAAGCACGATTTCTGGTTTCCCGGTGCAGTTAACCCCAACGGGAACATCTTATATAACCATTGCATTAATAACGATTTTGCAATATACGCACCTGATAAGCCTACATTAATTCACTACCGCGAAAACCTTAAGCCGTCACTACCTGACCTCGTATTGACAAATAACATATTTGGTGTTAATGATATAAGGACAGTCACGGCATTGTCATCTAACCACCTCCCAGTTTTCTTCCAAATTGGTGTTTCGTTTGAACGCATAGCGAGAAATCGCTTTCAATATTCCAAAGCCAACTGGCCGCGTTATCGGAATTCCCTAAACGATAATATTCATCTTTCTTCTAAAGTATATGAATCAGTGACTGAAATTGATCTAGACATTAATAACCTTACTGATAGCATAATCCGTGCCCAGAATGCTGCAATACCATCCGTATCAATCTTTTATAAAGGTGAACCTCTGCCTCGAAACATCAAAAGAAAGATGACTTTGAGGAACAGATTTCGAAGGCATCTTCAAAGCGAGGTTAATACTGTAACACGTAAGCACCTCAACAAACTAATAAACACATTAAATGCCGAAATAAAATCATTAATTAAGTCACACAACGATCGTATTTGGCACTCTAAACTTTGGCGTCTCGCTAAAAGCATAAAAAACTCGTCATCTTCTTCTCCTATCATTCCTCCTTTAAAAAGAGCAGACGGCAGTGTCACTTTAACCCCCCAAGAGCAATGTGAGGAACTGGCAAAAGCCTTTCATCTGAATATGACTCTTACAGTTGACTGGAAAGCCGAATCCGTTGCTGGCAAAGTCAATCATGCCATCGAGTCACTTCATTCCTCCTGCTCTGGTAACAATGGTTTCGAAATTATTCGTCCTAAAGAAATATGGTCGCATATACGCAGTCTCAAACTGAGAAAAGCTCCAGGAGAAGACAACATTCCTAACTACCTATTAAAACAACTGCCCCAAAAAGCAATTGTTAAATTAACAAAAATATTTAACGCCTGTCTTTATTTTTCATACTTTCCCTCGACATGGAAAACGGCTAAAATAATCGCCATCAAGAAGCCAGGCAAGGATGAGTCAATCCCCACTAATTACCGACCAATAAGCCTCTTACCATCTCTTGCGAAACTGTTAGAGAAACTTTTATACTCACGCCTGCTGAAGTGCACCTCCAAGCACTTGATTAATCAACAATTTGGATTTCGCAGTGCCCACTCTACTGTTCAGCAACTTGCAAGAGTCTGTGAAACTGTCGCTCACAACACCAACCTTGAGCAATTTACCGGAATGTTCTTGCTGGATATTGAAAAGGCATTTGATACCGTCTGGCACGATGGCCTCATATATTAATTGCTCAAGCTCAGCAACGTTCCCTTACCATTGGTCCGAATTGTTGATAGTTACCTCCGTGACCGTCACTTTGTCGTACATCTAAATGGTAAATCATCGTCTTCCTTCCCTGTCCCTGCTGGAGTTCCTCAGGGATCAATCTTGGGACCATATCTCTTTTTGATATACCTTAACGACATCCCTATTCAACCTAGAGTACACTTGGCTTGTTTTGCGGACGACACGGCATGTTACACATCGTCTAAGGATCTTGACCTGGTTATTTCTCGTCTTCAACTGGCTATCGATACGCTCTCTGATTATTTCTATAACTGGAAGCTCAAATTGAATTCTTCCAAAACAGAAGCAATCTTATTTACTCGCAAGCGCCTCACACCTATGAGGTGCTTAAAAATTGAAGATGTTTGTATTACTTGGAAGTCTTCCGTTAAATATTTGGGTCTTTACCTTGACCGTAAACTATTATGGAACGAACACGTAATACAAACAAGGTTAAAGTGTATGAAAGCTTTTCGTGCCCTTAGCCCCTTATTAAACCGACGTTCACTCCTTAGTAGTCGTACTAAACTATCCATCTACACAACTTTAATAAGACCGTGTATCTCCTACGGCTGTCCGGTCTGGGGTAGCACTTCGCAAACCAATCACAACAAACTTCAAGTGATCCAAAATAGAGCTCTCAAAATAGCTTATAATACCGCCTTCAGGACAAATCTTCTTAAATTGCATCAGTCATTAAGATTTCCAACTCTTTTCGAATTTATCTTAAAGCTAACTAAAAGGTTCTACCAAGTCACTAAAAGTAATACTGTTAATGTGTTAGTCTCTGGTATTGGCGGCACTCGCCCCCTTTACGTCAATCGATATCGATACTTGACGCGGCTACCACATCACTACATGCTAGACTCAGGCTGACGCTCTGCGTGCGCACGCGCCGCCGCATTGCCCGTGTGACCGCCGCGCGAGACGCTCACAGGTCCCGGACTGCATAATGGTCACCCAATTAGGTTGGTGAATAGTATGTTATATTACTACGTGGTTTGTTCATGTTTATTATTTACCGTGATTATCTGTTCTGTAATCGTTCTACATGTGCTGGTGCATACTAAATAAACGATTTTTTTTTTTTTTTTTTTTAAATGTAAGGTAGGTCTGAACCTATTTATCAACCATCACGTTATGTGTCGTCTTAGCACAATTTGCTTTCTTATCTTTCTGTGCATAAGTTATATTAGTCCTTAGAGAACCAATAACTGTTAAATAGTTAAACTTCGTTCACAAAAAAAAAACTTGTAGTTATGATTAATTACTCTCGTAGGTAGGTGTCAGTACCTTCGAAGTAGGTACGTAATTACTTACAAAGTGCTTTTCTTTTTACATTTTTATTAATGCTTAAACTTAAATCTTCATCAACATTGTAAACAAACCGGTGCTATTACGAAGTGCTTGTTGTACTGTAGTGAGTATACTAATTTTCAACTAGTAGGTATCACTGTAATATGAAAATGATAAATGAAGCCTTTATAATTATTAGTTATAATAGATCATAGAGATCTCATAACCACAATATAGACATAAGACACTTTTACCTAGGAATAAAATGTACACTAGGTCTTAAGTTTTGTATTATATGTATTAAATAAAGAACTTTTCAAAATCAAAAAATCAAAAGTTGAGCTTGTCCGGGAAGTTCCAGCAGTTCGATTACGAGACGCCCGAGAGGAACAGAGCCGTGTACAATTCTGAGACTCCTCCTGAATACGATTTGAAGGAGGTGAAAGTGAACACGACTCTCTTCTGGGCTAGGAACGACTTGATGTCGAGCGAGAAGGATGTGCAGAAACTCCACGACGCGCTTCCGAACACGACTGCAATGTACTTGGTTCCCTTCGATCACTTCAATCACGCAGACTACATGTGGGCTAAAGATGCGCCGAGATTGGTCAATGACAAAGTTTTGGAAATATTAGATGGAGCAATGAAACAGAAACTTGATTCTAAGATATGATAAGTTGTAAGAGACGTAGAGTAATATAATTAATACAATAAAATTGAATAAATTGCAGCCGAAAATAAACCACAAAAAGTTGTCATTTTTTTACATAAAAAATGAACTGCCTTATAAAAACACTAAAGGGACTAAAATAAAGCCAATAGGAGAAACAAACTCATTTCAAGTCGGTGCATGATGTACGTACGAACGTAGACTGGTGCTGTCCGTTACTAAAGTTGAAATCATGCACCGACTTACACACCGAGTTTGTTTCACCTATTAGCTTTATTTTAGCCTAATGGTTTATTAAGTGCCGTTCAATTTTATATAAAATTAAAAGTTTAAATTACAACGTACTTAATTGAACAAAAACAGTTACTAAAACCTTCTCCTCGGTGTACAAATATTTTAGTGATAACCGCATCAAAATCGGTCCAGCCAAACGCGAGAAATTCGTGGACAAACATAGATACATACAGGTTGAACTGAGAACCTTCTTTTTTACAGTTTGCTAAAAAACTAAGGCATTACTGTTGTATGATGAGTTTGTTATGTAACAGTACCTGAACGTTGTCTTAAAATAAGGCAGACAATTTGAAACGAATGCCACATACTAGCTTTTATTGTCTTATTCGTTTTACATATTAAAATTATTTTTGTTTCGCTTTAGTATTCATTATTTTCTACTACACCTTTTAACCAAGTTAACATTTTGTAAAACTGTGTTTGAGCAGGAAAAGTTCATTCTTGGCAATCACATGGAAAATAAATTTATCCTGATAACATTTTTGTTTTTTTTTTACTGTTTTGTCTCTAAACAATTTCAATAAATTAAAGGAATTGCTCAAAGGATTAGCATAGCTATTCAACGCGGCAACGCAGCCAGCATCATAGCCTCCTTGCCTCAAGGAAAGGTTTCGTTTTTGAATAGGTACACTTTAAGTATATTTTTTTTATGTTGCATGTCTTAGTTTTATTTTTTCTTGTTTGTTATTAATAAATTTAGGTTAAACTATAGAATGTTCCAACTCAATAATATAAATAACACTTATAAAAAGCAACTTTGGCCGTGACAGACGAGGCAACGAACCCCGTCTCTTACGCTATCCGGGCGTATACCTATACCACTCGGCCACCGTAACATTAGCAAGCCTGTTGAATTTTGCAAGCGCTTACTTTACCGCGTAGGTTGCGTGACATCATCAATGTTGCGAGATTGCTCTAACAATACGCGAAGGAAATATTTTTACAAATATTTAACAAACGGTTAATATGAAGGAAAAAATAAATAATTACAAGTGCAATTTATATTATAAAGTAAATATTCATATCAGTTATTTTCCTTTAATTAACAAAACCCTAAAATGGATACAGCTCTCAAAAATAGTGAAAACACCTGCAAAAAATAAATTGTCTCTCTGTAGTACCTATCTCTGTATTTAAGTTAACAGTTGAGTTTATATTTACCTATATAGGTAGATCGCTAGTCAAATGGAGGTTAGTCATCGTCAATGACGTCACAGAACATTCGGAAGTGTATGAAAAAATTTTTACTGAAATACAGTCTCCTGCCAATCAGGTAACTACCTTTGTGGCAAAATAACCTTTATTGCGACTGCATAAGATATTGCAGGTTACCTTGACATGCTTTTGTCCGTTCATTACAATTATCATAGTAATTGACTTGTTGTTGGCTCTTGTTGTAATCTATACTAATATTATAAAGCTGAAGAGTTTGTTTGTTTGTTTGTTTGTTTGAACGCGTTAATCTCAGAAACTACTTGCTCGATTTGTAAAAATATTTTTATGTTAGATAGTCCATTTATCGAGGAAGGCTTTAAGCTATATAACATAAAGATACGACTCACAAGACCACAGCAGCAATGAAAAATGTTGCGAAAACGGGAGAAAGATATTCCTTTTGAGAGCTTCCGCTGCGTACGCTGCGGAAACCGCTAAAGTTACACAAAAAACATGTATGACAAGATTGTTCAACATTAAGAGTTCTATAATGAAGTCCGCGATAAGCATAAGTCTATCTTTTATGGTTGACTTACTACAACCTTTTTTATGTTAATAAATTTGTAAAAAAATAATGCATCATTTTTAGAGGTGTATTATACACACAGTTATTTATTCTTATCAAAATAAATACATTCATCATCACGAGCATTTCATTTAGAACAAAGTTGCCCTGTATATCATTTGATTCCAATAAATATCTTAGGAGCTATCACAGTTTTAACATAACTCCGCACCAAAATAATGTTCGCAGCTCAAGTACAACGTGCGCTTGCGCTAATTATATTATAAAGCTGAAGAGTTTGTTTGTTTGAACGCGCTTATCTCAGGAACTGCTGAACCGATTTGAAAAAATATTTCTGTGTTAGATAGCTTATTTATTGAAAAAGGCTTTACGATATAAAACATCACGCTGCGACGGGAGGGGAGGGAGCAAACTCAAAACGCGTGGACGAAGTCGCGGGGGACCGCTAGTTTTACATAAAAATGTTTCTGGTAGGATTCACTTAACTTACTTAAAACTGCTTATCGATTCTTTGTTATGTTTATTGTAAATAATTAATATCCGGGACTTACCCTGACCTTTATCTACGTCAGTTTATTGAACCGAATGTCAAGCGTTATAGGGTTCCGTATCTGAAAATAAAAAAGACGAAACCCTTATTCGATCTTTTACTTGCCCGTCAGTCTGCCAAGACCCTTTATCTTGAGGATGCGTTAAGTTAAAATAATTAAAATGAAAAACCAATATCATAAATTGCACTCGAAAAAGCAACTGTCAGACAAGGATTCAACTACTCGGCCACCGACACATTGGCAAGCTTGTTGAATTTTGCAATTGATATCTTTTGTTTTTTTAACCGGAGTCGGGAGAGGCGTTCCGCGGCCAATGTCGTTTGGAATTCAAGATGGCAGCTGTTAAAAAGTTAACGCGTACGCGGCGTGATGTCATCAATGTTGCGAAATTGCTCTGACAACATCCGAAGGAAATATTTTTACAAAATTTCAACAATCGGTTAAGTTGAAGTAAGTCAATAAATAATTATTATTTTTTGTTTTTATAGTGTTTTATCACTATACAAACTTAATGACATAAATTGCACTTGTAAAAAGCAACTATGTTAGACGTGTAATCGAACCCTTTGTCTTACGCTATCTGAGCGCATGCCTAAACCACTCGGCCACCGACACATTGACAAACCTGTTGAATTTTGTAAGGGATTTCTTTAACGCGTTGGCGGCTTGACGTCATCAATTTTACGAGATTGCTCTCTCAACATCCAAAGGAAATATTTTAACTAATATTTAACAATCGTTTAAGATTAAGTTAGCTCAATCAAGTCCTCTCTGATGTTACTTTTCGCCTTCAGTTTTCATTTACCTTCCAATTAATGAATTGAATGACTTCATAATAAAATTGAGTTCATGAATTGGAAGAGGAAGATTACAACGGTAAGTGCACGAAGGGCTTAGTGTCGCGATTTGGCTATATTACCATATACCTACTTAGATTTACCTGTTAAAAAATCGGACTCGTGCACTGAGGGTTCCGTGCCAATTTTAACTGAATTAGGGAATCCACTTACTTCCACTTAGCTAAAATAGCACAATAACTTGTTGACATTAAATATAACTTTGTTTTTCATAGTGTTTGTATAAAGAACAAAGTTATTTTTGCGGTTGTTGAAAACGTGCTATACAATAAAAATCGATTCCGTCCAAACCAATTTTCGTTGAAAGTTATTTGTTACCACTTTGGAAGCGTCTATCTATCAAACGTTACACTTAAAAAGAAAATGTTTTAGGAACCTCTATGTCACTTTAAAAGACTTATCCATAGAAACACGCAAAGGTTCGACAAAAAAATAATACGGTTTTAGTTTCATGTATAAGCTCCCCCTTAAATATATATTTTTTTTATTTTTTGTATAAGGATCGCAAAGCGGGTAACATGATACATCTTCATACGATTCAAAAGTGTGATGCCTATAGTTACAGAATAAAGTCACTGCGACATACGGACGGACAGACAGACAGACAGACTTGACGAAACTAAAAAGGGTCCGTTTATTGCCATTCGGCTACGGAACCCTAAAAGTTATACGGAACCTTTCCAAAGGTGCGCGAGTCAAACTTGCACTTTGCCGGTTTTATAAATATAATTGGCCTTATCAATATTTCTTGAAAAAAATTATGTTGTTCCGCGCAGTTGAAAAAAATGTGGGTAAGTTGGTTATTAAACATATCAAGCATTTTGTATCGAAGAATTAAACGAATTTAACTATGGGGTTTTACCTGTTACTTATACGGTATAGATAGTTATTTACACAACAGTGCAGTTTCTTATTATGTCATGTTTGTTTGTATGTTTCTCGATGTTTACTTAATTAATCGTTTCACGAGACTGATTATTCAGCGATCTATATTTACCGGCAACAATAAACGCTTTATCTGAATATGACGTTGGTCTTCTTGATCCCAGGGGTCAACAGGAATGTAATATAACGGTTAAAGCTCGCGCTAAGTATCAGCTAAGCGCAAATTTTAAAACAGTGAACATGGCTACGACAAGTCTTAGTATTTTAGTGATACTCCTAACACAATCAATACCTAACGAAGGATACGCATTAGAAAATTTCTTCGAAGAACAAACGAACTTAGTAAACGCCTTTTTCAAGAACCAGTTTCAACGTGTTGAAGAAGCAGTGAATACCAAATACGACGAAGCTGTAAAAGTGCAGACTAAAGTTAAAGACTACATAGAGGAACAACAACAGAAAATATCAGACGATGTCAACAATTACGTGGACAGAGTCAAAGAAAACGGGAGAAGTTTTGCTGACACGTGGTCCTTCATGCCGACGGAGGATCCGCAGTCACGCTTGGAGAACCCGGACCTAGTTTTATCTGTACCTTCTATCATATCGCGGAATGGTTACACTTGCGAGACACATACAGTCATGTCTCAAGGTTTTCTGCTGAATGTCCATAGGATACCGAGATCTAAAAATGGAGGAGACGTGTCTAAAAAGACCGTACTGTTACAGCACGGCCTGTTTGCAAGCTCTGCCGACTGGATCCTCAATGGACCGGAAAAGTCCCTCGGTTACGTTTTGGCAGACGCTGGATACGATGTTTGGATGACCAACATAAGAGGTAACAAATATTCAAAGGAACATGCTTGGTGGAAAGAGAACACCAAAGAGTATTGGAACTTCTCGTGGCACGAAGTCGCTTATTATGACATCCCCGCAGTTATAGATTACATTCGGAAAATTAAAGGGGAAGATGCGAAGATTGCTTACATAGGCCACTTTATGGGAACCACGATCCTCTTTACAATGCTGTCTGAGCGGCCGGAGTATAACGAGAAGCTGAGTGCAGGCATAGCTCTAGCGCCAGAAGTGTTTCTATCAAATATGCAGTCACCTTTGAAATCTTTAGCCAGTGTTACAAGTCATCTAGCTTACACTGAGATGGTGTACGGTGCTCATGAGTTTTTGCCAAAGAAATCGTTCTTGGGGCAAATGAATAGGATGTGTGAGGCTCAGAATATGGACACATACTTGTGCAATAATGTTGTGTTTTACATTTGCGGAGCTGACGAGGAGCAATTCAACCGTACTTTGCTACCGTTTTTCCTGTCAAACTTGGGGACGGGCACATCATGGAAGACAGCTCTTCACATGTCTCAAATGGTTTTGTCGGAGAGGTTTCAGCAGTTCGACTACGGATATGCTGAGCGGAATCGGAGGATGTACGGATCTGATGTTCCCCCCGAGTACGATTTAAGTAAAGTGACTTTAAACGTCACCTTGTTTTGGGCCCAAAACGATTTGCTGTCGAACGAGAGGGATGTTATGAAACTGCATGAGAAGTTACCAAGGTCATCGTTGTATTTAGTGCCGTTTCCTAAGTTTAATCATATAGATTACTTATGGGCTAAGGATGCTCCAAAATTGATTAATGGTAAAGTCATGGAAATACTTAACGAGGCCCTGAAACAAGAAGACAGAGAAGTCCTTTTTTCTTTTAGATTTTAGTTTTAATGTTAGTCATCCTTGTATTTTAGTTAAGTAGGTATAAATTTTGTAAGTACTACAACATAACCCCAATTAAGTCTATACTAATTGTATTCCTATTTCTAATGTTATATTTAATTTACATAGTTGTTATTGCTTCCGTCCAAAATAAATGATAAGGTTGTATTAAAACCAATAAAATTTTCCTTGTATTATGATGTTGTTTTTATTTAAATAGAATTCTATCCAATGAATAATAAATAGTGGATATTTACAGTTACCAGTTCCAGAATGAAAGAAACAGTTAAGTCAGCAAATAAAATGTTATTTCAAGAAGGGCCTAATAATCTTTAGGTTAAACAATTTCTTATCAGTAAATTTCTGTTAACGGGTAGACATTTTATTTGGATGTTAACTTTGCCCTGCGCAACTGAGCAAAAAGCACTAAAACGCCACAAAATAATAATGAACAAAATAACATATCATATTTAAAACACTAATGCTAAAAAATTAGGCCGCGTAAAGAGGGGGCGGGTCGATAATAAACTAAAAAGGTTATTCTGAAATATACTACGTACAACGTAACTATTTTATGTCTATTTATCTTTGTTTGAATTATTAAAAATCATAGTATGTGTAATTTAATTAATAACAACAATAATTCTTATCAATTGCGTAATGCAACCCTTGACATGACAACGATTTTCAAATCTGAATTAAATACTAAAAAATACGAGTAATATTTGCCACATGTCAATTTGTTATAAGAAAGCATTTGAATACTTACATCATAAATGTAATGTTTTTTGTTCTTTTCCGTTAGTCTTCATTAAATTACAAATTTCCGCAAAGTATTCATTAATTAGGGTCTACATTTGATTTAAAAATAGTGGTGCTTTAAGAGACGTTGTAATTTTGTCATTTTTTAACCGACTTCAAAAAAGGAGAAGGTTATCATCAATTCGACTTTGTTTTTTCCTCTTTTTTGTAGCTGTGTTACCTCATATGACAGTCATTTGTAGGCCAATTCGATTTTAAGAACCGGTATCAAAAATGGAGGAGGTTATCAATTCGACTGTTTTTTTTTGTATCTTTATAATCTCATATCTCAGTCGTTTGTCGACCGATTCAAATTTTTTTCGCCTACCTAAATGTTATAGTTGGTACCTTCTAGTTGGTACCATTGTTGCCGAGTCGGGATCTGACGATGGGATCTTAGTGCAATCGAGGGAAGCCCTCAAATCTTAAAGGCACGTAAAGTGTTTTTTTTTTAAGAGAATAATAATGTTGACGTTTTGTTGCTGATCTGATGGTGGAACTCCTTAACGCTTAGGAGTTGAGGGATTAAAATGACATAACTTATGATAGGTAATTTGTAGTTCCTTAAAGAACAGAGTCATAAGGTGCAAACGGTCCCTCTCCTATGAACACCTAAAAAAGAAATAAATTGTTAAAAAACTAAAAAGCAATTGTTTACCTCAAACGAATTCCTTTCCTTTTAAAGAGTTTATTTAAGACTTTTTAGTGCATTTGGATATGAAGTCGGTTTCAACTTTAAAAAATAGATATTTTTTGTGATAAAACTCAATAAACTTTATCCGATGTTATTCATACAAAGTAATCGATTAGTGTCTAAATGTATTTTTATATTTAATATTTTTTATTAGGCGTATATTTTAATCCTTTGATAAGCTTATGGCATATAAACACCATATTATTTTAACCTTGTTGACTGATCATTCTGTCGTAAACAGGTAGAAAAACAGAAGTGAAACAAGAACAAGTAAGATATCATACATATAAATAATCATAACCCATTAATCGATTTCATCAATAACTATAGTGATTGACTATAACGCCCATACCGAATATTCGGAAGTACACGATTTTAGGCCGATCAGGTTTTTTTCGCGTTTTGTTCCATGCGTTTGACGTTTTTATAAGAAAATAAAATAGCAAATCGTTAGTAGTGGAACCAAATTAATGTCTATATTTAGTAAGGCATTGTTTTGTTATATTTTGGGAATAATTACATAATTTAGTTCGATTTATTTGGAAAAATAATATTTTTGTCTTGGAATGTAGTATGCATGAAACGGAAGAATGTGTCATGTCGAAAAATGTCTCAGCACTCAGCATAAATAAAATGGACATAGTAGGTACCACTCAAATAGTTATATTATAAGAATGGACCTGTCTAGGTCACTGCGCGCCGAGAAAATGGACTATATTAACGCAAATTCACAAATTGGACGAATGCGGGTCAGTGAGAGGGGAAGCGGAAGGCACGTGACAAGTTTGAGAGGTTTTTATTTATTCTTACGATACCGATGTTCCACCATTCTTACGATAATGAGTAGTACAGAATAGAGTTACCTATTTACTTTGACCAATAATGGTCCGAAATGAAAATCGAATGAAATTCGCAAGCGCAACGTATCTAAACACCGCGTTTATCAGAAACCAATACATAATATTTATACATGAAGTGGTGTCACGAAAACTTCTACACAAAGTCTATCAGAATGTGTGGATTTTGCGTTAATTTTAAAACAAATCATGATAAGGAAACCAAAACATAGAATACATTAAGTGTTCAACAAGTATAAGGAGAAATTTACGTACTAGAATTCAAGGAAATGAAGATAAATGAACGAATTTGTGGCTACTCATTTTAGCCAAGAAAATATCTAAAGACCAAACATAGGTTTTATGCATTTTACTAGTGGCTGAACAGTTTTAAAGAAAGACAAGAAATTAAATTCAACCTTGCATTTGCATTCCTTTTAGTGGCCGAAACTTCGTCGCTAGTGCGTTCAGAACAAAGTAAGTTTCATAATTCAGGCACTAAAAGTCTATACTTTAAAACAACATACTGTGCAAGGCTCCGAAGTAAGAAGCCTCCGCTTTAGGTGTAGGGTGAGCACACATTCTGCGAATCGCGGTCGAGAAAGTAGAATTCATAAGAAAATTGAGGTTTCCGAAGATATTGTCCAGTACTTCCAAGCACTTAATTTTATTGAAACATTAAACTCTCAGTAATTGTAAATATTCCCCAACTGAATGAACTTTCTGCCTTCCCAAGCGGTTGACTGATATATGAGTGTACTTAAGGCATTATTTTTGCCCGCCAATTGCACAACTAATGAAAAAAGAAACATGAAACACTAAAACTGTTTACATATCGTATTACAATGTAAGCATTGATAAACACAACAACAATATTCTGCTGTCCTAAGTCAAAACAAAGTATCAATAATTGATGGAAATGCATTTTCTAATCAAGACTGCGAACCCAGGATCACCGATAAACGTGACTTTATGAAAAAAAAAAAGACAAGGGATGATCAAAACTCATCAATGATGTGCTGACTAAGATTTATCAATACATCGATGTTTTATGCATAGAATAAATGTTTTATTCTATGCCTAGTGCCGTTGGCACAGCGGTAGAAGGGTCGCCTTTTAAAGCGACGGCTGCGCCAGAGGTCCCGGGTTCGATCCCCGGTTCGTGCCAAAAACATATACCTGAGTTTTTATGTTCAGAAATTCTTAGGTTAGCCCCGAGTTTTGTAGTTGGCGGTGTTTCACCCACGTGCCTCGGAAAAGCACGTAAAGCCGTTGGTTCTGCGCCTTTACGCTCTCCGGTCGTGTCAGATTGCTGTCCCATCGGGCTATGAGAGTGAAAGGAATAGAGAGTGCACCTGTGTTTGCGCACACACTTGTGCACTATAATATGTCTCGCGCAGTCGGTTAGTCGTTGTGACTGGCCACCGTAGTCGAAATCGGCTAGGGGGACTTCTTCTACAAATGTTTTATAAATAGAGGTCCCGGGTTCAATCCCCGGGTCGGCCCAAAAATATGAACTTGTCTTTTTCTGTTCAGAAATTCACAGGATAGGCTGGAGTTTGGAAGTTGGAGGTATTTTACACCCGTGCCTCATAAGCACATAAAGCCCTTACCTCTCCGCCGCTAGCCGCTACCGATATCTCTCCTGTCGTGTCAGATTGCTGTCCCATCGGGCTACGACAGTGCAAGAAATAGAGAGAGCACCTGTGTTTGCGCACACACTTGTGCACTCTAGACTAACCTTGTCTTGAGTCTTGAGTCGTTGAGACTGGTCACCGTCGTTGAAATCGCCTAGAGGGATCATTACTATTATTATTATGAATAGAATATCGAAACGTCAACTTTTCTTTAATACACTATCAACTTCTGTACCAGCGTCATAAAACACCTGTCCAAGCGAATTATTTACAGTGTCATCATCATCATCATCATCATTATCAGCCAAAGGACGTCCACTGCTGAACATAGGCCTCCCCCACGGCTTTCCACAGCGACCGGTTACTAGCGGTCTGCATCCAGTTTGATCCTGCGATCTTTTTAAGGTCGTCTGTCCATCTTGTTGGTGGACGTCCTACGCTGCGTCTTTGGTCGAAGGGTCTCCAATCTAGAACTTTCCTGCCCCAACGGCCATCAGTTCTTCGCGCTATGTGCCCTGCCCACTGCCACTTAAGCTTACTGATTCTCAAGGTTGTGTCCGTTACCTTGGTTCTTCTACGTATCTCTTCGTTTCTGATTCGATCTCGTAGAGAAACACCGAGCATAGCCCGCTCCATCGCTCGTTGTGTAATTTTGAGCTTCATTATAAGGCCCATAGTAAGAGACCACGTTTCGGATCCGTATGTCATCACTGGTAACACACACTGATTGAAGACTTTCGTCTTCAGACACTGAGGTAGTTGAGACGAGAAGACGCTCTTGCGCAGTTTTCCGAACGCTGCCCAGCCGAGTTGGATTCGTCGATTGACCTCTTTCTCGAAGTTGGACCTACCCATTTGGATCACTTGTCCCAGGTAGACGTATTCGTCGACAACTTCGAGAGTTAAGTTCCAAATGGATACTGGAGTGGGTACAAATTTACAGTGTGCCCAAAAAGTACTGTTTTTTTTTCTCTTCACCTTTCAGCTTTTTTTATACCTGCCCTTTTTGAGTCCGTTTTAGGATAGAAAATATTTAAAAAAACCGCCCAAGTGCGAGTCGGACTCGCGCACTGAGGGTTCTGTGCCAACCTTAACAAAATTAGAGGTCTATTTACTTTCACTTAGCTAACAATATTTTGTTGACAGCAAATATAACTTCTTTTTTCATAGTGTTTGTATGAAGAACAAAGTTATGTTTGCAGGTGTTGAAAATGTGCTATATCTCAATCAATTGTAGTTCGATCTCGCTCGAGTAAAAAATACTCTTCTTGTTTCAGACTAAAGTGGCTGTGACATACGGATGAACAGACAGACGAACAAACTTTACTAAGCAATAAGGGTTCCGTTTTTTGCCATTCGGATACGGAACCCTAAAAAAATGGTAATCACTTACCTAAAATGACCGCCTCTTAGTGAAAATTGTTTTTTTAAAGCACGCACAAACTTAATTTTTCAACCAGTGGCAATAGTGGAAGCTGTACGAAAAAAAAACAGCAAATCGATGTACAGTTTTGCCGTTTGGCACACGCATACTAGAGATATTTCTTTTACAGTTGCAGTTTGAAAACTTCCTAATGTTTTTTTTAAATTTCTTTCTTGCGAATAGTAATGAGGATATTAAGTATAATTTGTAGAATATTATACAAACAAAACATCAGCCATGTTTTACCAGTGTCGGAAGTCTCGACATAGTTCCCTGTAAAACCACCAGGTGGCGCTCGAAAAATGCCGTAACAAAATTAGTGTTTGCGTGTATTTATTGATCGAGAAGAATTTTCGAATGAAGCTTAAAAAATACAAATATTTTTTAAGATTTATTAAACATACAAGCTACATTAGTTAAAATGATATTTGATGAATTAGAAAATCATAAAATTGAAATTGTCTACGTGAAATGTCAAAAATGTTGCATCAGACTTCGCCCGCAGGAGAAGCCTACAATATTTTTTTGGTTGATTATAGAAATAAAAATGGCTAGAATCTAATGATGTGCTTTATTTTCGGAAGCACATTAAAAAGCCCTTTCAAATATTATCACACACAATGGATTTATGATTTTTTTTCCACTATCCCATACAAAATGGTCGGTGAACCAGCGTGCAGCGCCCCACTAATACCGAAGATTTTGAGGTTAGTACTTCATGCCAATAAAATTGTTTTCATCTTAAGTATAACTACGTGTGCCAAACGACTTTCGGTTTTTCTTTGAAATTGGACTCGTACGCAGTTCACTATAACGACTTTTAACCATTCCTTATATTAAAAGTAAACATCACTTTGTTCTAATTGGCACCCACCAGCAAGTTTATTTGCGAATATTTTCTCCGGGCCAACAAATAAAAACGTACTATACTGTTGTTTAAAGCGTAATAAAATGTTTTATGTTTTCCACGCCTGCGTTACATTAATTTAATTAATTAAGACATTCGATTTGGTAAATACTCGTACGTTAATTCTGTTGAAATAACAATTTGTGTGTCGTTAAGGCCAGGGGCGTGATAATTTGTACTTGTAATGACCTTATTATGTACATATATTCATTACTTACAATGAATTTCATAAAAAATAGGTTTTGGTTTCTGTTTTGTACAATTTTTCGTGTGTTAGTTTTTTCAACAGTGATATTTTTGTATTTACACAGGTATTTTAGATGATTCGGAAAGCTGATACATATCTATTTTTGTATAGCCACTTTTTCGACGCATAGTTTATCAATTCTTATTTGTATCATATCATGAATCATCTTGAAAAGGTAACGAGCTCAAAAAGTCTCGACTCTTTCTTTTTTCAGTATCAATTACAAAAGTTTTGGACTTTCCAGACAGGGCCCACCATGAATTTTATTCTCGTCTTCTCGTAAGATGCTGTTCGGATCACTCAAATCAAAATGAGCAAGAAACATGTCCAAACCGGTGAGTAAAGACTCTAGTTGGCCCTTGAGGGGCATTGTGCAAGCACAAAGTGTGTTGCTTGAAATATTTATTAGTGGAGCGCTCTATCTGCCTTTATTATAGTTTCGCATCGCGAACGTTATAGTGTGATGCTGAGAGGATAAAGACTGAGAGGCTGCAGTCCAAAGCGATGGTCTGATCAGATCCCCGAGCAATTGGAAACACAGATCAGCACCGCACTGCAATCGACAGTCGCAGCCGATGGAAACTGTCGGCTGACAAAACCCAGAGTCACAATACTCATCAAATAGTAACCAATTAAGAAGAAGAAGCACTGTAGCGTAGGCAAGCTGTGTGTAAATCTGCCTGTATGTTTATGCATCAGTGGGCCAATTAATCATGCAGTACAGAATAAATCAACTTGAAAATTGATAACGCCTTGCTATCCAATCGTTTAGAATGTTTTTAACTCAGTGTGAATGTTTGCTTCGCCCGGTTAGCCATAAGTTGAGGTTCGAGTTCCGCCCGTGCGCAAGTTTTGGTTTTTTATTTCATCTTTAAGAATATAAAATATGACACTGTTAGTGTTAAAAACATTCAATATACATGCAAATATAACTTAAGCCTTGATTTGTATTCTTTAACTGTACCCTAGGCCCTTTCATCGATATTAATGGTAACGTTTCGTTACCAGTGGTTGAATAATTACTATTGCGCTTTTTTAAGATAAACTACCTTTACCAAATGTCAGATTGGCTAGTTGAATGACCATTGGTAAAGTGGTTATAAGGTATTAAGTTCCTTGGCGAGAGATGAAACCAAAAGCTTTTGCGCAACGTATTTTTTCTCACACAATAATTATAGTAGAAGAACGCTACCTTTACCTTGTCACCCAAACTAGTACAAGTTATGTCAAATCTCAATCTTCAATTTTGAGTGACAGCTGAAGGTAGGGGTGAGTAAGAACATTTTTTATTGAACACCAAAATCACGGCGAGTCGCCTCTGCTTGCTTACTAATTAATCTGTGCAATAAAGAAACCTATAGATGAAAAAAAACTATTTTCGACCCGGCTATCTTCACATGAAAGTTAAATTTTCCGAACAAGAGAGATGAAGGCTTTTTTTCTTCCGAACCATGAAATTAGTAAGTCGTAAATATTCAACCGATGGTTACGAGATTTTACCATTACTATCGATGAAAAAAAATGGGCCTTAGTAAGTAAACAACTAATGAAGTTTACTTATTCATATGCACATAAAAAAGCTGTTAATATTTATCAGGGACATTTCCTTCACTTTAGTACATGTACGAACGCACATGATGACAAATTTATGTGTACCGCATTTAAAACAAAATGAAAGAATTTGTTAATATGAATTATTCCTCGCGCTCAAACATGAGAATACTCTTATAAATTTAACAGGTAATATTAATTAATTATTTATCTATTTTACATGGCAGACTAATTAATTCTGTATACTGTGAAGAGGATGTTTAGCTTATGCGGTACTTCGTGGAAAAACCTTAGTATCTATACTTGAGATATAAATTACATAATATATTTATAATATTATCACTGGTCTTTGCCAGATCTTGACAACGCGTTTGGTGTAGTGGCTAACCACTACGCTCCTAACTACTTTGTCGGCGGTCGCAGGTTTGATTCCCGCAAGGGTAGGTAAAATATTTTTGTGATGAGCATGAAAATTTGTACCTAAATCATGGATGTTTAAATTTATATTTATGGAAGACGGCCGCGCCATTACCAATGTCTGGTATTCGTAGCACAAGGAAGAAAAGCTAGTGTGATGCCATGACAACTGGTGTGTTGCCTGCCGCATATTTATCTATTTGTAGTATAAGTAGTGGGGCAGTAAGAGATGTTCCTATTCAAACTAAAGATTTGGTTGCGTCACTATCACGCTGCTAAAGTCGCCTAGTGTGAAGGCGCTTGTGTGCCGGCACATTAGGGCATCGGCAGCAGCGGATGCTTTTACATTTTTACTACAGCAGCGCGGCCACCGCGCGACTGCCGCGCACAGCCCACGCATCGCTGTCGCGCTGCCGTTAATGGTATGAAACTATCGGCAGAGAGACTGTCGCTCGTAGGTCGCGCGACCGTCGCGCTGCTAGAGTGCTCGTGCACCTTCACATTAGGGCGTCAGCAGCGCGACAGCAGCGTGGCAGCAACGGATGCCTTTACATTAAAAGTCATTGCTGGGCGACAACATGTCTGTCCCTAAATGTGGCACATTAGTCAGAACACAGTGTAGTATGAAATTATAGGCAGCGAGACTGTCGCGCGTAGGTCGCGTGACCGTGGCGCTGATAAAGGTATGATTCCGAACTCGGCAATAAGCAGCAGTGCTGTTGCTGCAGTGTTGCACTTAAGGTGCTGCTCAGCAGTGCTGCCTGCCGCGCTGATTCCGACTCGCAGTGTCGCTCTGTTCGCGGTGATGCGTTGTTGTATATTCGTTAGTTCACTTTGAGTTAATAAGATTTTTTATTGAAAAACAAATAAATAATTGTAACTAGTAGGTATGTAACAAAAAGAAAGTTAATATGAATATTTACTCGCTTGTTTTGTTGATTTTCTTCGATATATCCTTCCAAATATTTGCTTTTATCAAATTATTACGATAATTAGCATGACTGCCATCGTAAAGGGCTGGATATAAAGCCACATAGTTAATTAACTGTTCCCTTTCTGAATCAGAGAAATTCATCCTATAGTTGTCAATATACGTCGCCCTCACTCTTGCCGCTGCGGCAGACGCGTCACTACTGGTCTGTCGCGGCGGCAGGGCTGCCGCTACATTGCTGCCGCGACATTGCTGCCTAGCTCGGAATATAATCTCATATAAGCTAATCAAAACTGTATGTAAATAATAAAGAGGCTAATAAACGTAGGTACACACACAACCATCTTTATTTATTACTATCGATGTGAAGATAATTATAAAAATAATAATAATAATAAAAATACTTTATTGCACACCATAAACATAATAACACAGGATAGTATCTTTGATATTCGCTATAAGTACAATTTAGGCGGTCTTATTGCTTGTAGCAATTTCTTCCAGACAACCTTCAGGTAAGGAAAAACATGAAGAATGAAAGAAGAGGCATGGCGATGAAATTATTTTAAACAAATTTGAAGTGGACAGGTTTTTATAAAGAAACATAAAAGAAGATGATAAGTGCACATTATATAAAAATTAAATGTCAATAAATAATAATATTAACATAAGCGTTTTAAATCGACAAGTAATCTATTCAATAGACACTGTTAGTTTTGCCCAGTATCCTCTTCGGAATATTTAAACAAACGTGTTTTTGCGAACATCTAAGTATACAAAATACTTCAGTTTATCCATTGAAGGCCGCCACAATGGAGGCCGTTGAAACATTACTAAATTATCGCAATATCCAAAACACGTTAAGATTATTTTCTTTGCTTAATCTGACAGCCTTCCGGTATCCTGAGCAAGCTAATATATATGGTAAGCAATTACGTCATACATGTCATACGAGCTTAATATTATTAGATGTTCAAGAATTATGTTCAATAAAATAATTAATGTTATTACCGACTTCAAAAAGAGGATGTAATCAATTCACTGTTTATGTATGTGATATTGTTGGAATATTATAATAATATATGTTGATCTAGTAAGGGCTCCTAACACGTGTGCTAAATTTCGTAAGTGTATTTATGTTTGTCTACGGATTTCTCGAAAACGACAAGTCATATTATACAAATGCAATAGTTTATTTGCCAGAACATAATATCATATAAACTTAACAGAAAATGACAATAATCCGTATTCGTAATTGTACCCAGCCTGCATGCAGGTATGCAAATATTAAGAATTAAATATTAAAATCCAATACAATTCAACGAAATAAAATAATCAAGACATTATTAAATAAATTGAGGTATGTCATAATAATTAAATTGAGATTGTCATATAAATGTAATTTATTTCATTTATATGTCTCTGAATTCAAATACTCACTTACACTATAACGTGTGTGTCCAACAGTTACGTAATAGCTAACTATTGAAAATTTTCTTAAATAGGTTACCCTCAAGCGGCTTTAGATCCTCGGCCAATTTATTTATATTGCTATTGCATATTAAAGATGTTTCTCTTATATATATCCTTACAGCATCGAGGTTGGAACAGTAGATTTTTAAACTTTGCTCGATTTTGACGAGTTATATATAACTTCTACTCGTTTTTAGGGTTCCGTTAGCCGAATCAAAAAAAACGGAACCCTTATAGTTTCGTCAAGTCTGTCTGTCTGTCTGTCTGTCTGTCCGTCCGTATGTCACAGCCATTTTATTCTGTAACTATATGCATCACACTGTTGAAATTGTCTGCGTTTTCACCAGGTGAGCAGCTCCAGATTCAATTAAATGTATATTTATCATTTAGTTACAGGTTTAAAACAATTGTAAAAGCAAGGTTTTTTTTTTGTAATGCGATTGAATGAAACATATTTAGTTAAATGTGTGCTCACTCAGTCCTCACAAGCGGTCAGCCATATCTTCATACTGAAATAAGTTGGTCGAGTCGTTCAGTGTTTTTTTTTTGTTACAGCTCTATTTAATTGGAGCCTGTGATTTCAGATCGTCAAGTTTCGTATTAAAACATTTACTATTAATTTATTGTGCTCACTCCATCCACACGCTATTGTATCTCTATGAACCAACTATAGATTCGCATTCTATCGTTTGCATTGTATGAATTGGCTAGAAATAGGACTATTCAGCATAAAAACAAACCACTATTACTGTGCGTTCATGAGTACAACGAAAGCCTGGTGCTCACTCCGTCCGCTATCGCTAAACACTTAAATATTTTTTGCTAAGTTAACTTAAAAGAAAGAGTCAACATATGATTTTTTTGTGCAAAAATACTTTAAAATATTCGGCGGTACACAGTTCAATATTACATGTTACTTTTATAGATATACAAAACTAAATTTTTGGTGTAAATGACATATAATAGGGTGTCTCCACGTGACAATAATAAGAGGACATAAAGTAAGACTGAAAAATCTTTAACCAATTTTCACGCAATTCGTATACGGAAAATTTCACCGATCAAATTTTCTTTGTCAAAGAAAAAATATTTTAAATTTGTCAGAGTCACGATTTATATATAATTAGTTTTTGGTCGTGCGATAGTTTTTTACATGTATCTACATTCTTGATTTGATTTTTAGGTAAATAAGTTAAACTCGCAATCGAGGTACTACACGAAAAAAGTTCGATTGCCACGAGACTCGGCCTCCAGGCCGCCGAAAACTGATGAAGAAAATTAAAAGTTGCATATAGATTTTGGATTTGGATAATGCCTTGTTTCATTCCTCATCAACAGAGTCCAAAAAAATACTAATAACGCTGAAAAATAAATGTCGGAAATAATCCCTGTGCCTGGGTAAAGATTTCCTTTTTTGTTGCTACATATAATTCTTGTGAATTAATTTAAATTACGTTATATATTTAAGGAGGTTATTTTGCTGAAGTGTTATAAGTATGCAATACATAGAAATGTCAGGAGAAACACCTAGTATTCAAAAGAAAGTTATTTAATGTTGACATAAACAGGCATAAGTCGTATAGTTCCCACAAAACGCTTAGCTACAACGGGCTAAGGTCATATGTTCCTCACATGTTTCATTTCTTATTTCACAAAGTCCCGCAAGAAATTAACATTTATTTTGTAATTTCAAATAAAAAAACAGAATCTCCATCATACCTAAAAATCGAACGGCGTATCTTCCTTCGTTTAGCCATAACCGATAAGAATCACGCACGTTGACCGGAAATCACTTGTCAGTTAAAACTCAAATGGCAGTCAGTGTCACACATGGTCTAAATCTTAACTTATTTTCTATTCTAGTTCTTTCCTAATGTCCATATTTTACCATTCAGCTTTAGAGCTAGTGTTGAAAATGTCTATTAAATAGTCAAAAACGGTCATTAACTGTCATAAATGGTAATTCATATTGATTCAGTAATATTTTATTACTTTTTCGGTTGTGCGTACGCGATTGGTCGAATTTGGTAGGTCACATGACTTTCGCGCAGGTCCGTGAAACACCGTTCTTTACATCTGATTTCAAACATATTTACAAAAAACAATAAAAAGTCATAATAAGTAATCAAAACTCATTCACACAACGACACAAAATGTGTTTTTCTTGCGAAAACTGAGTCAGGAAATTATATTTACGGTTCATCACATACGATCAAATTGATTGATATTGACCGTATTTGACCAGTCATGTATGGTTTCTGACAAATGTGACCGGTCAGATATATTCATTTTACATTTAGTACACAAAACCTCAAATTTTAAACTAAACCCAAACCCCAGCCCAAACAAATTACCTATTAAGAACAAAACCTTTTCCTTCAGGCAAGTAAGCGAGGATGACACGCAGCTAGCGTGAACACGTGAAGTTAAGTCAGCCAAGTCCTGCTATTTTATCACGTGTAGACACCCTATTCCATGTCCTTCATACAAAATATGAAATTTTGTTTTACTCTAAAAGTAAAAAGAAATATCAAACTGGGTACTTCAGAATATTTTATAGTATTTTTGTACAAAAAAAATCATATTTTCACTCATTCTTTTAACTTAATTTAGCACAAAATATTTAAGTATTTAGCGATGGAGGACGGAGTGAGCACCAAGCATCCGTTTTACTCGTGAACGCACAGTAAAAGTGGTTTGTTTTTATGCTGAATAGTCCTATTTCTAGCCAATTCATACAATGCAAACGATAGAATGCGAATCTACAGTTGGTTCATAGAGATACAATAGCGTGTGGATGGAGTGAGCACAATAAATTAATAGTAAATGGTTTAATACGAAACTTGATGATCTGAAATTACAGGCTCCAATTAAATGGAGGTGTAACAAAAAAAAGAACACTGAATGACTCGACCAACTTATTTCAGTGTGAAGATATAGCTGACCGCTTGTGTGGTCTGAGTGAGCACGTGTTTATCTAAATATCTTTCATTCAATCGCATTACAAAAAGAAAACCTTGTTTTTACAATTGTTTTAAACCTGTCACTAAATGATAAATATACATTTAATTGAATCTAGAGCTGCTCACCTGGTGGAAACGCAGACGTTGAAATTTAGTAGGAGTATGTATCTTATTAACCGCTTTACGATTCTCATACAAAAAATAAAAAATAATGACATTTAACACAAAAAAAATTTTTTTAGTCAAACCTATACGTGTGGGGTGTCTATAGATAGGTCTTTTAAAATGACACCGAGGTTTCTTAAACCATTTCCTTTTAAAGTCTAACGTTTCATAGCTAGACGCTTCCAAAGTGGTAAAATGGGCGTCCCCCCCCCCCCCCCTCTAACTAACTTCTAAACTTAGCGAGTGTAAATTTTGAAAAAAATATTAAATGTAGATCTTAACAAATACTTTCAACGAAAATTAGTTCGGACGGAATCGAACGAGAAGTTTTTGAGATATAGCAGATTTTCAACAACCGCAAACATTACTTTGTACTTCATACAAACACTATGAAAAACAAAGTTATATTTGCTGTACTAAGTGGAAGTAAGTGGATTCCCAAATTCAGTTAAAGTTGGCACGGACTCAGTGCGCGAGTCCGACTCGCACTTGGCCGGTTTTTTTATAGCAAACACGATGAATCTTGAGAAATATGCAAACGTCTTTTATATGCATGCAAGGAAGCGGCAGAATATTGCATTTCTTAAACAGTGGTTTACAATTATCCAAAAACCATTCGCCGTTGATTACTTGAATGGAATTCTTTTGTAATTTGAATGCTTTATCTAAATCCACCGAGTTACCCCATAGCAACAATCCGTAGCCTAACACTGATGAAACATGACCATGATATGCAGCTAAAGCCGCGTCAAACGAAATAGTTTGACGTATTCTCTTAAGTGCGAAACCAAAACAACTAAGTTTTTGGCATCGATGGTCAATGTGGTATTTCCAATAAAAGTGTTTGTCCAACGTAAAACCCATGGTGAGATGATTCTTTTTGAATTCAATAAGGTATACACATACAAAACTTCACCTTTGGGGTAGAGTGCAAGTTTCATCAAAATCAATCCTGTAGTTTTTGAGATATGGGTAACAATAAAAAATCATGAAACATTTTTTTTCCTACAAATGATCCTTTATAGCGGCGAGTGTTTCAGTTTATGGTCCACAGTAATTATGTTACATTATTGATGTTTTACTTCTGTTCTGCATTCCTACCATTTACGACATCAACAGATGGATCATCATTCGACTTTATAATTGTGGGCGCGGGGTCAGCAGGCTGCGTGATGGCGAATCGACTCACAGAAGATCCAAATGTGTCTGTACTTCTCATAGAAGCTGGTGGGGATCCACCCGCAGAGTCTAATGTAGGTATATCAGGACTTATTATACAAAGAAGACCTCCGTGATGTAGTGGCTAAGTACGCTGGGTTTCAAGGCGTCGACGCTCCGAGGTCCCGGGTTCGATTCCCGGTCAGGTCAATGTAGAAATCATAAGTTTCTATATTGTCTTGGGTCTGTGTGTTGTAGTACCACCGTTGTGTCTTATTTCCAAAACACAAGTGCATTGGCTACTTACTTTAGGATCAAAGCAATAACCACTGTGTCAATGAAACACGAAATAACAGTAACAAGATAAACAAAGTATCAACGCAAAACCTGAAAGTAAATGTTAGTGTTAATCAATGGTTAATGTAATTTATTATTATTTTCAACAAAAAAACTTTTGATCTGAATTCGGAAAAAATGTTTTTCTATACCATGTTAGTAATACAATTGATGAATCAACGTATTTTAAGCCAGCTCCGTGTCACAAAAGAATTCATTTAAATGCTATCGATAATGTTCATGATCGTATAATTTATGACGGTAGATTATTTAAAAGTTAACATTCTAATTGGGGTGATTGAGGTTTTGCGTTTTATACCAAATTTACTGATTTAGAGTTTTTATTAACAAATGCTTTAATAAATTATCAATTTTGTTTTTAGCATCGAATTGTTACAATATTAAATATTCTTTAATAGTCAATTTCCTTAAAAAGCTTTTTGTTTACGGTATATTTAGTTTTAAAGTATGTTAAATATAATTATATATATTTACAGCTTCCTGGCTTGTACCCCTACGTGCTTGGATCCCATACTGATTGGAACTACACCACATCACGATGCTCTTACAAATGTCACCAAAATGGCGTGGATCGCTTACCGAGAGGGAAGATGTTAGGTGGCTCCAGTAGCAGCAACTTCATGTTTTACGTAAGAGGTGACCCCCAAAATTACAATGATTGGGCTTCTATCACAAATGATCCAAGCTGGAACTACGATAACGTCTTACCTTATTTCATCAAAAGTGAAAGATTAGAAAACACGGAAATTATGCGTTCCCCTTACGGCGTTTTTCATGGTGATAAAGGTTATTTAGGCGTAACTAAACTAAATTCCAGCAGAGCAAAGGAGTACTTAGTCGCTTTTGAAGAAATTGGATACAAAACGGTGATTGATACAAATGGAAATTATACTTTGGGATTCTCAGAGCCGCTAGTAACAGTAGCTGATAATATAAGACAAAGTACAGCAAACGCTTTTTTATCACCAACCAAAGAGCGTCCCAATCTTTTCGTCTTGAAGAATCATTTAGTGACAAAAATTAATTTTAAAAACCGAGTTGCTGATAGTGTAAATGTTGCCAATCATAAAGATGAAATTGTGACATTAAGAGCAAAAAAAGAAATAATTCTGTCAGCCGGGGCTATCAACAGCCCGCAACTATTGATGCTATCAGGCATCGGGCCAAGAGAACATTTGAACAGATTAGGAATCAAAGTAATTTCTGATCTGCCCGTTGGAGAAAATCTGCAAGACCATAAAGTTGTCATGTCAATCTACAAGACAGGATCAGAATCGGTTTCGAAACCAGCTAACCCCGCTGAGTACCCGGACATAGATATAAACGGTTTCGTAGCCTTGGACAATAAACAAGCTGAACCTGACTACCAAGCAGTCATGATTATTAAGAACTCAGATGGAATGCTAGCTGGATGTTTAACTCTATTTACTTTTAACCAAGATATCTGCCAAAGATTTTATGACAGAACTAAAAACCGAGAGACTATGTTATCTTTTGTAGTTCCAGTTCAACCTAAGTCAAAAGGTAGAATTTTGTTAAAATCTCGCAATCCTGAAGACCATCCGTTAATTGAAACCGATGCATATTCTGTTGAAGAAGATTTAGACAATGTGGTGAAGTATTTAAAAGATTATTCCCGTGTGATAAACTCGACGTATTTTAAGAGCGTTGGTGCTGAGTTCATAGAGTTGGAGAAGTGTGGTGGTTTTGAAGCGGGTAGCGAGGGTTACTGGCGATGCCACGCGCAGTGCTTGGTGTCTACAATGTATCATTATGTGGGGACATGTGCAATGGGGTCTGTGGTAGATAGCCGCTTGCGATTGCGCGGTGTGTCGCGCCTACGCGTGGTCGACGCAAGCGTGATGCCCATCATCACAAGTGGAAATACTAACGCCCCAACTATTATGATCGCTGAGAAAGCTGCTGACATGGTCAAGGACGATAACAAACTGTTCGGGATAATTAATTAGAATGTTAATAACGAATATCATGTTTAAATTTAAATTGTTCACGGTGTTAGGTTTGGTGTAAGGCCTAACTTAAAGTCACTTATTTGCAAGGCATAGATAATATTATAAGCAACACGCACTAAATGCATTAACATATTGTAAAGAATTCGCTGCCAATGTTTTTCCTAGCTATTACGATTTTAACATGTTAAGAAAAGAGTGAACAATCCTTTGTAATAAAAATTGGTTTGATTGAATAATAATTGGTTTATGTAAATTTAATTTAATAAAGTTAAATAAGATGATTTTCTCATTTCTCAATATATATAAATTGTTAAGTCTTAATAAAAGCAGGACCGGCTTGCGCATGTCGTCTTTGTTTGTTCATTTGATATTTTGAGAGACAGAACGATAATTTCATCAAGAACCTAAAGAGGGTCTAAGTAATAAGCACCAAGTTAGCGAGTCTCTTCAACTCAAGTATTTCATAATAATAATCATATTCATTTATTCATAAGACAACAAGATCCAATTTATGGTTAGTAACATTGAACACTTAAGTTATATGTTAGTAGCACATAAATGAAATTAAAATTAAATGAAATTAATTAATAATAAATAATTAGTAATTTATTCTGACACCAGTCAGTCCGTGAACCATATTGCAGTGGTACAGGTACTGGCAGTCAAATCGCTCCGCAGAAGCCCTCAGGATGCTGTTGCGGCTGGCTCTCACCCTGCGCACCAGGGATGTGCACCGCTTGCGCATGGTTGCATAAAGCGCTGCAGAAGCGAGGCAGCCCCAGCAGCACCATAAACGCGTCATTATACTGGACACGAAGCGCTGCGTACTGCCTCTGCGTATAACTCACCCACAGACTACTCGTATAGAAGGACGTACAAAATGCCCTGAACAAGGTGATTTTGTCGTCCTTCGAATAGCGAGCAAATCTGCGGGCTATGATGTTCGCACGAGCAGACAAGGCCCTACGCTCCCGCTCTATATCCGCATCCTATTTAAGATCCTAGGTTACAACATGCCCAAGATATTTAAATTTCTCGAAACCCGTTGACTTTAATGTTTGGAATGTTATCGAGATATCTTCCTCGGGCCTGAAAGACCATAAGTTCACTTTTTTCACGTTGTATAACAAGCCGTGATGGTCCACGTATTTTTGGCATATGCCAAGCAGCTTCGATAACCCGCACGCTGAGGCGCTCAGCAGCACCATGTCATCAGCAAAGCTATTATTGTTAAGACAAACGTCTCCAATATGGCAGCCGACATGCATGCTGCTGAGCTCCTCAATCAGCGCATTCACATACAGGTTGAAGAGCTTAGACGAGGTCAGTCCCCCCTGTCTCACCCCGCACTCCAACCTGTACGGACTCGAATATGACCCCGCCCACCCAACGACGTTGAACTGTTCCTGGTACCAATATTGAAAAATGCGAATAAGTTCTTCCGGCATTTGCGTTTGATGAAGTTCTTGCCACAGGATGTCATAACTAACCAGAACAAATGCCTTCGATAGGTCGAGGAAACAGGCAAACACAGGTGTTTTTCTATTGGTGTAGTACCTGACAGTCTGCTTCAAACACAATACCGCTGTTTCTGTAGATAGACCTGATTTAAAATCGAACTGGTTATCATGTATTTGAAGATATTTATCAAGCTGAGTGTTTAGCAAACTGTCAAGCACTTTGGCGACAATAGTGGCCAACGAGATAGGTCTGTAGTTGTTTAGGTCACTGATATCACCAGTCTTGCTTTCCACAATCGGCACCATCACTGTCCTCATCATTTGCGCAGGTATATAAGAGTGGTTCACACACAAGGAGTAGAACATCGCCAAAACTCTAGGCAGATGAGTACCAGTACATTTAAGGTGTCATCGTGGCCAGGAGACTTCCCACGCGACATAGATTTAATAAAATTATTAACTTCTTTAGCCGTAAAACGGGCACAGACCTCCTCACCATGACAACCAGAACCGCATTTTGACTGTGATGGCCCCAAACGCGATCTCACAAATAATGAATATCAAAAATAATCTGACTGATACTAATGAAGATTTTTAACTGATAAAGGTATAAAGTAAGCCAAAGAGCAACTGTGTTAATAAAGGAAAATACGTAACATTATAAACTCAGCCAATAATAATGAAGTCGTAAGTTAAAATATTAGGAAAGTTGAAATTGTTATGATATAATGAGTAATTAAAATACAATTATTGTGTTAACCCTAAACATATTGTCGGAATTTATAAATATTACCTCATTTTTCCCAAGTTCTTGTGCAGTTTTATTAACGATACCATTCGGATTCGGCTTTGTTAGTACGATGGAGGGTGCCAATGTATTATCCTATATTACCATACCATAATGTATTTAAATAACTTGCCACGCTCAATCTAACCTCTTTCCGGTATCCTGACCAAGCAAATGTTCAAGGTTAGTTCATTTATTTTTTACTGTATTTTTTTTTAAAATTCTTTGCACAACCTAAGTTTGTACGAAATGTGGACTTATCTACATCATACACAAGTAATTTTATTCCGTGAGGCTGCTTGTAAATACCTGAGAATATTTTAAGACGATGAGTATTTTTTTTAAATCGACTAAAGTGGATTTGGTGATTTGAAATTTGATGCCTCTGAGTTTCGACCGCGCAAAAATGCTAGACGCCGCTGAAATTTGCTATTTCAATCTCACAAATTCCATGTTAATTATGTATGGTACTACAATAGTTCTACTGCAAATATATTTCGTCAGATACAAAATGGTGACTCTTCCGTCATTATACATTCTTGAAGTAGCTATTTTTGTCAAATGTAATCCTCATCTCTTTTTCCGTTTATCCGATATGTCACACGCAATCGACAAAATGGTGATAGATTGTGCCTATGCACATCGAAAACATTGTTATTGAAAACAGCTTCGTAAGTATGGCACCTAAAATCTTTAATAAAATCCCTACTGAATATCAAATATTATCTACTGAGGAATTCAAATCTAAATTTAAAAGGTTCCTAGTTGATAAGTGTTACTATAATATATTGGTAAATGACTTTCTTAAAGATAAATTTTGACAATTAGAACTGATTGTTCTGTTTATTTTACTGACTTAGTTATTATAATTATTATATGCTCAAATTAAAGATTAAAATATTGACATTACATATTTACCTACATGCCGAATTTCGATAAAACATGTTGATACTACCTAAATGTAATTAATTAAATTAGCAACTATTGCTTCTGTGTTTGTAAATAATAAGCAGCTGTGCACGTGTTAACGTAAATAAATATCTATCTATCTATCTATCTAGATGTTAAAACCGGTTATATCGTTGAATCATGAGCTATTTTGCCGTAAGTAAATATTTCTAGCAAAAAAAGCACTCATACTATTTCGCATTGATTTTCAGATGGAGCAGTGTTTGATTTCATAATAGTGGGCGCGGGGTAGGCTGGTTGTGTGATGGCGAAAAAGCTCACAGAAAATTCATATATATCCGTACTTCTCATAGAAGCTGGTGGTGACCCTCCTACAGAATCCAATGTAAGTACTGTAGCCAAAGCTGAAAATGGGAAGTGGTATCTAGCAGTAACCGTTATTGTAACCAGACTAAATAAGAAATATTTTTTCCAGTTTTATCAGAGGTAGCTGGTTCAAATCCAGACCGTGCACAAATAGATTTCTTATTTAATCTTTTTATCATATAAAGTGTCAAATATTCATAAAACCAATTCATTACGTTTGTAAAATTATTTATCTTTTTATGTTTTAGCTACCAGGGTTGTTTGCCTACGGTCTTAGATCAGAAAACGACTGGAATTATATTACTACAAACTGCAAATACAACTGTCACATTAATAGTGAAGATCAATTACCGAGGTGTAGAATGTTGGGAGGATCGAGCAGCCTCAATCTTATGTACTATGTCAGAGGAGACCCGCATGACTATAACACATGGGCTAGCATTGCAAAAGATCAAAATTGAAACTACACAAAGGTCTTACAATATTTTATCAAAAGTGAACGATTAGAAAATGCGGAGATCCAAAATTTACCAACAGCTCGTTTTCACGGCTACAATGGATATTAAAAGTGTCACGCAATTAAATTAAACTGAATAAACAAAATATTTGGAAGCTTTTGAAGAACTCGGATACAAAATA